>JAZFAV010000035.1:27877500-30377500 GCA_037954035.1 Rosalia funebris | reverse complement strand
GAGATAAATCACGGTGGTTCTCCTGACCACCGGTCGAGGACAGGAGTTCACCGACCACGACCTTGTCCTCTGTTATATAACGCCCCAGTGTCCCGATGCAGTTGTTGCGAAATTTACGGCAACAATTCGGATCAAAACAACGTTAACAATGGCCTCTCAGTGTTGTAAGGTCAGCCGTTTAATGTTCGACTAATCCACTTAGCGAATTAGTTCTAGGCAATGATTAAGTCGGAACCGTTAACGAAACAAATTGCAAAACGACGGCGAAGCAACGACGGTCTCGCATATTTCAGCTCCATGCAAATATTAATACGACACAAATTTTGATTAGAGCCTGATTAAGAGTCCGATTACCACTTGTTTGTTTCAGCATAGAATGCCGCGTGGAATATTAAAGACTGCGCGGTGCAGCGACGTTCCTGAATTTGAATAAAGCAACGGAGAAATAAATAATTTCAGGAATTAGTTTAATTACTTAATATTATCCGTAAATGGAAACTTAAATGATCCTGTATTTGAGAGGGAATAACTAGAACCAGTAGCCGTTGCGCCAGCGTGTGTTTTTCTAATTGATTCCGCGAAGATAAGACTCGGCGAGTGATTTTACGGCGAATCGATATCCCTTCATGTGTCCGGAGGGTATGTGATGTGATGGCCACTTACGGCTGCCTGAGGTGCATCCCTTGACATAGACTTGCTAATAACCAGAACAAAAGCGCTACTATCCTGCCTGAAAACATGCCTTGTAACTTCTTCGTCCGCGGCCTCTCTCTAAATATGTTTGTAATGGTTCTTCAATTTACCGGATTCTTTGAAGGTGCCGTGCTCATGAATTCCGACAGTTTCGGTGATACGCGCGCAATTATCGCGAGAAATTCGGAAAATTCAATTACCGGCCGGAATATTTTCGAGCGGTGGTGCGAACGGCGACGTCGCGTATAGAAGATAGAAGTAAACACGGCTGGCTACGGCGGGATGGCAAACAAAAAACGGGAATTTTAAAGGCAGCAGCTACCAAAGTCAGCCACGGGAGCCAAGCGAGCGTTCGCTGGAAACACATGGGCCGCTACAAACATTCCAGCAATGTGACAGGTTTCATTTAAATATCTGTCATACCGTGCCATAATAGTGCGAACCATTAACGACACGCTTTACGGTATATTTTACTGCCGACCGTCCGATTGAGAGGTTTGATTTGTTTGTTATCAACAGGGGCATGACCGAGATCGGTGACTCTGGCGTCTTCCTCTTCACGTACCTGCGGGAAAGAGGCATTCGTACTACTTGCACGCGCTACTATTCTGCTCTTGTATAATCCGATGTCGAGGCAGCTACGAACACGACATTCGTTCGACACACACTGCACTGTTCTGACTTAACCGCGGTAAATCTGTGTCGCACTAGTTTCTGCACATTCGGAAACTTCGGGGTTTCGCTAAACACCTTCGATTGAAGGATAAACAAGCAGGGTTCATTCGCGGATGGGACGGAACGCGACGTATTCGCCGTCTCGGATCTTAAGATGGACTAAGCGAGAGCGAGTGGCGACTGCTTCGCCCCCCCACCGCATTCCAACCTGCCTCCTGCCGCGCCCCGCAACCTGTCTTACCTGGCCGCAAGAGCACAGGTACGGCGGTAAGTTTGAAACGGGCACCGCTCCAATCGTTCATTGTCTGGCCTACAGAAACAAACTATTGTCTTGTCTATTCGCAGGTCATTTCGCTGATGAGCACATACTGAAATACGCAATAATATATTCATAATCGTCCTCGCTATAAATTGATTCGACGATCGCCCTGGGTTTGTGTCCTGAGTCGGCGTTTCAGTCTCCGGGAGAGACTTCCACGACGGCTTAACGCTCGAACCTCACATATGATTACAATAAATCCCTGGCTTATGCGGACGTAACCCGTATAATAAATATGGCAGACTAAAATGTAACATGACTTCTTTAACATTATTTATGCATATTTTAAACTCAATCCCTGGTGCTGCGATTAAACGCTTTTTTCTCGACTCCCTACATTGTGGCCGCTACATTTGCACATACGGTATAAGACTGTCGGATTTATTTAATGCCATAAAAAATCTAAATAATATGGATGTTCGAGCACTAAATTTAAGTTTCCTCTGCCTCGCTGAATATTAATCAGGTAATCGTTTCTTTTAATTCACAAATAATTTCTATTGAGTAAAACAAATAACATAAAGTACAATAACATCCTTGCCAGTGACATAAATAAACATTAAACAAAGTCACTGATTTACAAATTCCCCATTTATTTAAGTTGAGTTACTCATATGCGAAACTATTTAACACAGACTGAGAAAAGTATGCCTTTGCCGGTTTTTAAGGTTTTTTTTTGTTTCATCATATAACTTTATTTTTCATATTTTGAATATGTCAAAATCAAAATGACATTCGGAAAATTGGAAAAGGCCACTACCAATTCAGGATAAAGACATTTAGAAAATATAAATGTATTGAACGTTTAATTACAGGATAATTAAAACCGTTCTAATTATAAACGTTTATAGAAACAAAAAAGGAAGAAAAACATTGAATTGTTTCAATTTGTCATGTTAGTCCCGATGATAAGTATTATTTTGGAAAACATTACTTGAATTACTTACTTGAACTGATAGAACTTATTTTCTATGGAGCTCTCTACTATTTTTTTACTGTTTAAAAAATATACGAGGTTTGTAAGAAAAATACAGGTAAAGCAAATACGACTTTATTTTTGTCGGAAATTTGAAACCTGGAAAGGGTTTAGAACCTTCGCAGGAACTAAATCAGGAGATCAGTTTTCCACGAACACCAAAAAAATTACACGTTTCTCAACGGGCAAGTTTTAATCGCCTCCTGATAATGACAACTTGGTTGGCGATATGCACGTCGAGAAACGTATAATCTTTCGGTGTTCTTGGGAAACTGGTCTCCTGTTCTGGTTTTCTTTTTTAAAACTGACAAAAAACACTTTTGAACATTCAATTCTAATATATTTTAGCATTAACATAAATCCGTGATTTATGTTAATGCTAAAATATAGGACAGGGATCAAATTAAGGAGGATCAAATCAGGTTAACCTGTTGGTTCGAGTTGCCCTATTCAACTATCAGGGTATGTATGTATTTAAAATATTATCAAGAATTGATTGGACGTCAACACCAAAATGAAGACAAACTTCACCTTATTGAAACCAAATTCTCTAGAGAGGAAGATTATTATCTCATTGGTTGGATAAAGAACTGCTAAAGCTAGAACTAAATCGAGACGTACAAATTCGAAATATCAAACAGTAGTTAAATTTTTTGCATAATAATAAAGCCTTAAAAGACCACCTCTTATCATTCCAGTCCATACATTCGCTTATTGAGTCCAATGTGGATTTCTTTGAGACCACTATCTACAGATATTACGATGTACTGTTCCATTCAAAAAGCAAACTATTAGAAAATGTTACAAATTTATATTTTTACTTTTCATTGTAACGGTATTTTACAATTTTATGTTTAATGTATTTTATAAATGGCAATTTGACGGTGAAGGAAATCCCTAATATGGAGCACAAGTAAAAAAATTGTACGTTAATCAATCTTGAAAAAATGGTTGACATTGTTCATAAATTTTGAAGAAATAATTTAATTGAAGCACAAGTACGTATTGTATGAAACTTTAGCACGAATTTCCTACAAATCTTTACAAAATTTAATTATTTAATCTTCTCATTTAATCATCTATATAAATTCTTGTATAATATTTATTCCAGTACTAAATAATTAAAGACTCTGCCTGTTAATTTCATTATTCAGGCTGGTTAATTTAAATTTTTGAGTCCAGTTAAAGTAACAATTATTGGTACCTAAACGAAGAAATAATTGAAAAACTTTGCATAAAATATTGAATAAAAGTTTTAAATGTTGAGACCTTTCTTAGAGCTGTTGAATCTTTCTTACCGGAAAAGGTGCCAGAAAAATGCATTCAGTAATACTTTCCTTCGCGCTGCTATTTTTAAATTTTTGATTTTCTCAATAATACTGTGCTTTTTAGTTGATTTATGACATGGTAATATTTAGTATAAAATGTAAACAAGTAAATTCGCGGCTTATTGAATATCCGAACGTATTTCAGAGTCATGCAGGCATTTGATGGTTCATAAGAAAGCGACAGAATAAATAGCATTTTAAAATGATATATGCGAAACTGCTAGGACCAAAATTAACAGTTTGTATGAAATTTATAGAAAAAGTAATGATTATAGCATTCTAGATAAGTTATAATCATATGAAAAGTTTCTTTTGTAAAAATTTGAAAAACACAGCAATATAGTTCTAAAGCACTTAGTTCTAAATTTGGTACATCAATGTAATTTAATTTTAAGATAAATATTCAATAAAATCTCTCATAGTATAAGAAGGTATAAGCAAAATATAACAAAGAAAATAATTTTACCTTCATGAAACATTCATTCAAACTTTGTTAAAAATTAAAAAAGAAGTAGTATGTAACACATTCAACAATTCAGTCAGTTGTATATTACTCATATTAATTTGCAAGATGTAATTTCGTTTGGCCTAAAACACTTTCATTATACAAAATAAAACACTTATTTTATAAATTGATATATACAGGGTCTCTCAATAGGGACGCTAGAAATGTGTTAAGTTATAGCGGCCTTGTTGTTAAAGCCATTTATTGTGAATTGCTCAGTAGTGTATGAAAACTCGCTGTGGAGGGTTACAGCATTCAACAGTATGTGCAAATCATCAAATTTTATTTTCAAATTTCGCCAAATAAATCATCTTTAACGACGAGGCCATTTAGGATGAATGGATATGTGTACAAGTAATATTATCGGATTTGTGAGGACGATTTTTGGGACGATACCAACCCGCACGAGATACACCAGCACCAAATACATATCGAAAATGTCACTGTTTGGGTGCGGATTTTGATCTGGAATCATCGGTCCGTACTTCTTCCAAGACGAAACTAGCATTGCTATAACCGTCAACGGCGAGAACTACAGAACGGTGATAAGCAACTTCTTGCGACCTAAACTGGGTGATATTGATACCGACGACATGTGGTTCTTGTGGCTCTAATGAGACGGAGGTACATGCCACACAGCGCATGCCACGATGGATATTCTGCGCGAGCGATTTGAGGGTATGGTTACCTCGCGCAGAGGCGATGTGAACTGGCCACCGAGGTCGCTCGATTTTACGCCTTTAGACTTCTTCTTTTGGGGTTATCTTGAATCGCAGGTCCATGCGAATAAACTGTAAATAATTGATGCCCTCAAAGTCAACGAACGCAAATTCAGCCATATTTATGCGACAAAGTCATCGAAAATTGGACCTCCAAAGTACGTGCCACCAGATATAGCCGCGATATATATTGAAATGACGTTATATTCCATTCTTATTGCTATGAAGCGTTCTTTCAAATAAAAAAAAAATTAGTAGATATCTCACACAGAACTTGTTTTATTTACGGTTAAAAATAGAGCGCCCTTATTGAAAGAATCTTTACATTTCTAACTTCCATAATTCTTTACTTCAATGCGATTATACACAAACTCTTAACGATGTTTACACAATGGTTTCTACCTATAATTCAAAATACGTTAGTTATATGAAGTATTATTTTTAATTAACTACGTTTTAGTGTATAATTTATGAATATATAGGGGGTCTATATTAACTGTATCAAATATTAAATGGTAATAAAATTAATCATTATTTATAATATATTACTAGGTTTGAACCCATAAGGTAGCCTCCATATTAAAAATATATATATGAACATTAATTCATTCACCATTAACGCCCGTTCAAGTTGTTCTTTTAATACTTAGATTTAGCGAAAACGATTAAGTGATTAATAAACTGCTTCTATCTAAAATAAGTGTTAACCTTGTTATCACTTATTTACACTTCATTATATATAAATCAAAGTGGGTAACACATTTAATTTCGTTAAACATTTCCTTTACGAACTTATTGTTTTGAAAGGGGTGAATGACCAGATAATATCAATACAATAAGTGTGTATCAATATTTACGTTACATATTATATCATTTAGGTACTGGCGGTTCGCATTACTATTCAATGAATATGTAATATATATTCTTTGTTACTTATATGGTAAAGAAAATGTTTCTATTTTTCCATATTCTCTCGAAAGAAAGAAAATATGAAAATATTTTATTTGCACTCTAGATTTTCCAGAAAATATTGCGGAGTAATAAAACAATTAGTATTAAGTAACTTATAGCGTTCATAATGTTTCAATTATACGTGGATATCCAATTACTTAATTCATATATTTTTTTAATTTATTTTTTAAGTTTATATATAGTAACTTTTCAAAAATTAATAATAGAATCATCATCATTAGGTCATCAGTCCTAAGATTGGTTGGACGCTAACCTCCAGCTTCTCCTATCTTGTGCTAACCAATAATCGAATAATAACTATTAAATTGCATCAAATTAATAATAATAAATAAATTAATTGCATCAAATTAATTTATTTCTCATTGTCTTTAAGTGTAACCGCCCTCTCCACAGATTGTTATTTTAGGGGAAGGAAGTCGATTTCTGTTAATTCAAACTTTAAAAAAATTATGTTTAAATAAATATTCTTATGTACATATAAACAAACTTTCCACTACTACAGATAATCTTTATAGATTAAACCTAATAGAAATAAATTAACAGATGTTCTATATGGCACCCATCCTGCACTAAATACTTAAAATTTCTTTTACACGTTTAGTTAACTATAAGTTTTCCAAACTACATACCGACTTAAGGCTATTAAGTATAAGTTATTTATGAATATTCACTTTCCGTCCATAATGCAAATTTCTTATATGACCTGCATAAAAAGATATCAGCCGGAGTAAGATCCGGAGACTTAGGTGGCCTATTCCAATGTCCGATCTATTGATTTGCCATTAAATAAACTGACAGTTTATTTAATGGCAAATCATCTAAACATTTGATCACCACTGTTTTTAACTCTTTAGTATCTATAAATAGCCTTGTATAGTATATAGTATAAATTTACCTTGGCATAAAAGTTACAGGCTTTACTTAAAAACTACCTGAGTTACACGATTTTTAATATACTTACGTTAACTTCAAGTTTAAAAATTAAGATAACTCAGAAATGGTTAATTTTAGATATAGGGAAAGTTCATCTCAACTGTTCAGAATTAATGCGTAGAGTTCAAAAATTATATAAAAAAATATAGGTTTCTATGCATATAAATTAAAGAAGTGAGAGGCTCTTCCGGTATAATCAGAAATTCTGCAGTGTTTTTCAAATTCTCATAATTTCAAAGAAATTACTTCTCCAAGAACTTATGGTGGAATGAAAACTTAAAAATGGAAAAGTCACGTGAATGGCTCTGTTTATTCCTAAAATAATCTATCTACAATATTTCTCCGAGTAAGTAAAGAGGTTATGATATAAGTGACAAAACCTGTATTAATGTTTTGTATCGAAACCATTTTACTTCTTAAAAATCTATTAGGATAAGATTTTTATTATTTTCATAGATAAAATTCTATGTATGGAGCACGGCACTTTACGGCTGCGAAACCTGGACGGTAGGGGAAGCAAGTAGGAAGAAATTAGAAGCTTTTGAGATGTGGTGTTACCGAAGAATGATGAAAATACCATGGACTGATAGGGTTAGAAACGAAGAAGTATTGGAGAAAGTCGGCGAGAAAAGGAGTATGTGGAAAAACTTAAAGAAGAGAAGAGATAGAATGGTAGGCCACTTGCTGAGACATGGGGGAATAGTCCGCGATATTTTGGAGGCAGAAATAGGAGTGAAGAAAGGCAGAGGTAGGCCTAGATTAGACTACTGCTCGCAAATAGTAAGGGATGTAGGTTGTAGCACAATTAGCGAAATGCGTAGGTTAGCACAAGATAGGAGAAGCTGGAGGTTAGCGTCCAACCAGTCTTAGGACTGATGACCTAATGATGATGAGATAAAATTCCTCTATATATGGAATAAAAAAGCGATCAAAGATTTTATTCTACATCTTTTCAAAAAATAACTTGCCTCGTATGCCTGTGATTTCAAAAATGTTCATATTTCTTGATGGCAAAGCCATAAACAAATGCCTTCTGCTAAATTTCATACAGAAATGTAATTTAATGTTAAGTTGAATATTAAATAAAACTTCTCTAATATATGATAAGAAGATACAAGTTTACTATTTAATTTTATCTACAACATCTCTTCGGAGCAAATACTTCACGAAAAAAATCATTTTATGTTAAGTTTCATTTTCCTGAACTGTAAATATGTACAATTCCAAAAATTACATCGTAGTCAAGTAGCTTACAATTGACACTAAATTGAGTAGTAAACATTTTTTTAAAATCCACGTTATACTACCATTTTAATTAATTCTACCTCATTCTAATAGTATATAGTGAATTTTCAAATATGCATTCTGGTAATTCGCCGTAGCTTATATACCATTTATTATATTGCCTTATTGGCATCGTCTTACAATTGGCAATTCGTCGTCTGGCAATTGGACTTTTAAGATTAATTCTGTGAACATTACAAACATTTTTATAATGTTCGTATTTTTAAATACTGCACCTGCAAGATGAATGTTAGGTTAAATAAGCTATTATAAAAAGTGGACGTAAAGAAAATCTATTTAGTCTAGTCTCTAGTCGTTTATTTGAAAAATCGTATTAAATCGATATCTAATAATATTTACGAAAAACTTTTTTAAATAATAAGTTTTTCAGATAGACAACAAATCTGTAACTATTGATATATTCGATATTATTCTCTTAACCTGAAAATATATCTAATATAATGTTTTATTTAAAAGCTTTTCGTAATTTCACTTATTTCAAAATAGTCTTACGAGCACTTATGGTTAAAAAACTTATTTATTTGTCACAATTCTTATTTGAACTTGATTTCAATATTTTCTTCCCCAGGTAAATTATACACATTACTGGGTGAAGTTAACTAAGAGAATGTACAGAGAAAGGAAGAATTCTCAGAACAATTGAGTAGGTGGAATTGCAGGTATCGTCAGTAGGTATAGAAATAAAAATTGTGACTAAAACGGCCAGCCTTAAAGCCGCTTTAACAGGCTTAAGGGCTAAAACATAATTGTGTTAAAGTTATCAGTTGTTTGTTACAAAATCTTTTGAAAGTATGGGATGTGGAAAGTTAAATAAATTGGTAAATGGAAATTTTGCTAAATTAAATATTTTCTGTACTCATTATGTGGGCATTTATTCAATTTCAACAAGTAAAATTACATATTATGTTACTTTTTGAATATATTTATTAATTAAATATATTCATTTAATAACACAGGTTGACAAAATTTATAAACAAAATATTAAAATCAATGAGAAAATGGTTAAGAAAATGAAATGATTGTATAATAAGATAGAATAAAAGAAAATAATACAAATCGTATAAAATTAAATTACATTAAATTAGCTCCAACAAAATACAGTGAACTAACATGAAATATAATTAAACTAACTTAAACAAATTACAGTGAACTAACATGAATTATAATTAAACTAAATTAAATAAAACTAGGTACATAATAATAATAAAATTAATAAAGAGGTACTATAAATAAATACAATTATGTAAAATTCAAATAGCCGTAAATAAGTTGCGGTAAAGTAAAATTTATCTATTGAACTAAGAAATTAATTCTACAACAGAATTGTCCCATTTCATTTATTCCCAAGGGAACAGCAAACACGAGAAAGAAGTCACAACATGCAGTTGCATCTCGCGATTTCTTCCACATTGGGAGTCGTCACCGCAGTCTACTCGATGTTTGATGTCCTGAGAAAAATTAGACGACGAGACTACCACTTTGAAAGCATACATACACACACTATAGCACTATGGTACATCAGAGATGTCTTGTCTTAAACTCTTATCAACTAGCCATTGACAAATGGAGTTAATCATTTCATCCACTGGTACATTAGTAAACAGCGATACGACATTGAAACCGACAATTACATCACAGTTGGTTATTTCCAAGTTTTCCAAAATATCTACAGAGTGTGCCATGAATATTGAAATTATGAGAATTGAAGAGCAAAGACAATCAGTGGATAGTTACCTCATATTGTCGTAGTAACAGGTATTCTAAAGGTGATATTTTACAAGGAAAATGTAAGTGTAAGTTTTCGAGAAGTTAAGAAGATACAATGTAACAATAATACTGTTCTATTGACAGCAGTTGTATACAAGCTAAAGTGTTGGCGTGGAAAAGGATGTATTGGTCAAAGAGACAAGAGTATCTAATGAAGAATTGTGGAACATAAAAGGTATATACGGTGGAACACGCAGGTAAGTCGACAGTAGCACAACATTTATATAGGGTGTTCCAGCGAGAGGTAACCGATTATGTTTGTAATTACTGGATAAATAAATAACATTTCTACAATAATTTTGGGTTATACTGTTTATTTAAACTATGCCATTAGATATGGAATACAATATCTTGTAAGTGGTCGCCTCTGCTTCTCTGGCAACAGTGGATTCTTTTGATGAAATTTTCCATCACTTTGCGGCATAGCTGTGGCCCTATGTCCGCAATATCTTCGCTAATGTTATTTTTAGCTATTCAACTGTAACGGGATTATTTTTTTCCTTTAACGTAGCCCTACAGGAAAAAGTCTAATGGGGTCTTATGGTCTTATGAGGTCTAATGGGGTCTTAAACGCTTAGCAGGTGCCTCAAGATGACCCATAAATGCACGTAATTTTCCTTTAGTGCCCACAATTGAACCATTAAGTTCGTAGTACTCTTTGACAATAAGTATGCGTTGCTGAACAGTATAGCGCTCCATTTTGTAATGGTATACTCTCCACGTAATAACTACGAAGCATCAACTTCCAAAGCCTGCTGCAAAAGTAATGGCCGTTATAAGAATCAGGCCACAAAACAGATTACGGTGGCGCATTATTGGACAATCACTGGAAATTATGAACAATAAAAACTATCTTAACAAAGAGGGTGGATATCGCATTAACAATACTTAATATTAACTGTGCAAGGAACCTGTGGAATAGAAAGTATGACCGTCATACCAAATAACCATTCAAGGGGAGCAGAAAGTTATGGTCAACTGAGAATAACAGAACTATCATCACACCATATAACCATCGAAGCAGAACAAAACCACGATATATAAGAAAAAGCGGAATGGAACAACATTAGTATTTAGATGTCTTCTAAAGAAGCTAATAAGGTTATCAGGGAAACATCAAGATGAATTTGATGACGACCATGACCCCGGAAAAAAGTATTTCATTGATAACGACCTTGAGAGCCTGTGTTCGACTATATAAAACTTGTTCCTTTTAATTTAATCTTTCTTTAAACGCACTATATAATAAAATAAAAACTTATAACAGCCAAGGGCCACCCTTTTCCAAAATTGATTGTTTATTTTACTTTATAAACTAGATACAAAAACTAAGGGATGTAAAAAACATCGTAAATTTTTAGGTGATTTTCAAAGGGCTGTAACTTGGAGGAAAATAATCACACCGCAATTAAAAAAAAAACAGATTGAAGCTCCGTGTTTCTGTGTTTCATATCTTGAGTTCAAGATTTTCTATCGTTAGTAGTTCTTGAGTAATTATAAGAAAACTACCGGAAATATTTTTTCCAAATTCCTGTTTGCCCTTCAAAAGGTCCACAGACTTTTCCAGTGTATTCAACATTATATTGTTTTAGATAATTTTAATCTCTTTAATTTGAGTGGGTAAATTATATGATAATTTTCCGAATTATCGTCATTCAAAGCAAAAAAATCAGTTTTGACATTGGTAATTAATTACTCGGGAAATAATGATCGTACAGAATATTCATCTAGGGTTTTAAAAACTGTAATGTATGCTTCATGAGCCATAGTTATTGGTTTTTTGATAAAAAATAAATCGGTGTGAAAATGTCGATTGAAAAAGAGGTAAAATATTGCATATTTAGAGATATTCTCTTAACTTGGGCATAACTTTGCAAATAATGGATAGACTAAGAATATTGACTATTTATTTTCAACCTCAAAGTGTCCCAAAGATACTCTGAAAATTTAGAAGCGCTGCGATTTTCTTTTATTGTTTTCGAAATCATTTAATTTGTCGTTTCTGCTAAGATTTAAGTTAAGGATTTTTCAATCATATATTCATTTTTTGAGGTCTAAAATAATTTTTTAGCAAAACTCTATTATTAGTTATCAAAATTAGTATTTTTTATTAAAAAATGTTAATTATCATAAAAAAAATGAAAAAAGAAAAATATTAAAAAAAAAAGAAAGTAAAAACTGATTTTTTGGCTTTGAGCGACGATAATTCAAAAAAAAATTATCATACACGACTTTCAGACCACTCAAATTATAATACGATAAAATTATCTAAAATATCTATATAACGAAATAACTAAAAAATGTTTATTTTCAAGTCCATGAACCTTTTGAAAGGCAAGCAAGAATTTGGAAAAAGAAATTATTCTCCGATGGTTTTCTTATAATTACTCAAAAACTGCTGACAGAAAAATTTGAATTCAAGATCTGAAACCTGGAAACTTGGAGCTTCAATTTTCTTTTTTTAAAATTGCTCTGCGACCATTTTTCTCCAAATTACAGCCCTTTGAAAATAACCTAGAAATTTAGGATTTCTTTACATCCCTTAATTTATGTGACTAGTATATTATGTTGATCGAAATCAAATGGCGTTGCTACTAAGTTAGAATTATATATTATATTATAGAAAATAAACAAGGCCGAGTCTTGGCAATTATAATCGTAAAATCATAAAAAATATCACAATAATGGTTCATCCTTACCTAATAATTATTTTTATATACAAGTATTTTAACAAGCAGAACAAAAAATAAGATCGCATATAATATATAGCGTAAACCGTTTAACATTTATTTCGCATCCCATTCTACAGGAATACATATAATTAACAATCATTTCCACGTACGTATACGTCTCGAGAGGTAACCGCGGTAATTTATGCACGTTATTAAAAAAAATCATAAAATACTTAATTACAAATTATTGTTGGGAGGGTACGAGATAGGGGACAAGCAGTAGAAGAGGTTATCTAATTTAGTGGGAAAGAATATATTGGCAATTACTCTTGGAACTAATTGATGTTATATACTATCACATGTGCAATTATTACCTTTTGTCTTGAGATTGGCGCCTTCCGCATTAATCTGGAACTGCAAATGCTGCTACTGAAGGGTAAAACTTCGTGGCAATTTTTCCATTTTCCATAAGTATACAGAGTGAATTGCGGTACGTGGGCTATTACACGTTTTTGAAAAACTACAAATAATACAAATTGGAAATTTGCAAGTTTTGACGGCTGTTCAATTTAATAGAAATAGTACGACGTTTGTCACATCCAGTTATGCCGAAAGTGAGCACCTCATTTCAAATGCCATTTCTTTTTTGAATTTTTTTATTGTAGATTCGTATATTTTTTTTTTTTTTTTTTTTTTTACTAAAAGCCAGTCACCCCTTTCCGTGGCTCCGACTCACACAGAAGGTGCGCTGGTAATACCAGCAATCACTCCCCGCGTCCGCTCGGTTAGTGATTACTGGGCCGAGTCGTGTGCCCTGAGTAGACGTAGTGAGCCGAGAATTACGGCCTTCTGCATGCGACCGGCTAAGATTTCTGCCGAGTTTCGGCATGCCGGTATGTTCTTTAATTCAGAAAGCAGTGTATCTCTCGCTCCACGAAGGGCTCCTATAATCAGTACCTTCAATTTAACAGTATGGTCTGGATAGAGTCTACGGAGTTCGAAGATTAAATCTCGATATTTTGTCAGTTTCTCCTCCTCTTTCAAAACAATGTTACCATCACCGGGTGCTGAGAACTCGATGACGAACATTGTCCTGATTTGGTGGTCGAGGAGGACTACGTCAGGCTTGTTGGCTTGAGCAGGAGGGGCCGCACAACATCCATCTGGCCTTTGGTGAGTAGCGACACCACTTACTCCAGCTGGGGTGCAAAACCGGACCGGCAGCACCAGCGCACCCGGGAGGGGATAACATATTCCCCTCTAGTGTCGGCCGTGGGCTTACTGGGCTAACTCCCCGGTAAGCCCGAACTTCTTGTTCCAAATGGCAGAAGAGGAGGCCCCCACGATCGACCCCGTTCGGATAGGGGTCATGGGCAAGGTGGTGGGGCCCAAATGGATGGATTGCCTGAAAACGACGCACGCCAACGTATATTTTATTATTATTATTATTATTATTATTATTATGTTCTGTGGGTTGGGGCCTCACCAGCCACTGATCGTATGGGTAGTCCCTTGGCAATCCCTCTTATACGGGTCATTATCCAAAAATGCTATTGCATAAAAGGAGCAATTTAGGCACGTCCCCTACCCTAAGCCTCGCCTCCTCTTGGATAACAGGGGTCCCTAATATAACGTACCCCTTCTCCTCCAGTGCGGGGCCGGTGTAAAGAAGATGAATCGAGGCTTCCTCGTCTTCTTTACAGTATCTGCAGGCCGGGCTGTCAGTCAGTCTCAGCTTGTGTCTATATGCATTCAGGCTACTATGATGCCCCGTAATGATTCCCAACAGAATTCTGACTTTATGCCTGTTCAATTTAGTGAATTCTTGGGCCCATTTGTCAATCTCTGAGTATTCAATGAAGAATTTAGTTATTCGACAACTCGTTACTTCTCTCCATCTTCTATTATGCTGGTCTCTTGCCCAGCTATTTATGTGGCCTCTGATCAGATTCCGACTTATGTCCACCGCAGGTTTTGGTCCATAGAGGTTCCCCCTGGTCCCTAGTCTGGCAAGGTTATCTGCAATCAGATTTCCCTTAATACCATTATGCCCAGGTATCCATACGAGTTCCACCGGTCCTTTTGCTGAATTCAGGCCTATCAACGCCGCCCTGCTATCCGAGCAGATACATATCTTCTCCTGGGTCCGATTTTGGTCGGCTCCCAGAACACCGTATGTAATTGCAACTAGTTCGACCTGGAGTGCGGTAATGTATTTGCCCAGGGGGGAAGATTTACCTATCCCATCGCGTCGCTTATACACCCCCGCATCCGCTCTGTTCCCACTCTTGGCTCCATCCGTGTACCCAGATGTCTCCATTGGGCGGTAATCCAGCTCGACCCTCCATCCAGTCGGTCTTACTGGTGAGGGTCATATATTTCTTGTCAAACAGGAAGTGGACATCCGTACTGTCAAAGGGCATCCATAGGAGTCTCCCTCCTCAGTTAGCTCTCTTGAGAGTCTATTCAGGTCTCTTACCTTCCTATTCATGTTTGCCACCCTATGCATTATCTTTACGGCTTCCGCTTTCAGGGTGACATCAAAAGGTGATATGTCCGTCAGTATCTCCATCGTCTCGATCGGTGTTGATCTTGGGGCTCCGGTTATACTTCTTAGAATCAATCCATATAAGGTAACTTCATTTTTCAGTTTACTTTACAGTACCATTCCTTGCCATCGCGATAGCTCAATTAGTTAGAGCGTGTTATATGGCATATGTGACTAACAACTGATCATTATGACTTTAGTTTAAATTCAACCAGCAGGACTGGCAATGTCCGTGGAAATTTTCTACGTCTATTCCATCTACGTCTATTCCTCTGCTGAGACACCTTCGACAAATAAGCTCGAGGGGTTGTCTAATTTATGTAGTGTGTTTTGTTTACAGACTTGAGAACTGCAAGTCTTAAATGTGTGAATGAACTTATGCGCAGAAAAAAACAGCTTTTATCTACGCTGATGTCACTAGCGGCTTTCATCTAGA
This sequence comes from Rosalia funebris, assembly GCA_037954035.1. Taxonomy (NCBI): domain Eukaryota; kingdom Metazoa; phylum Arthropoda; class Insecta; order Coleoptera; family Cerambycidae; genus Rosalia; species Rosalia funebris. Next base: position 30,361,652 of record JAZFAV010000035.1, on the reverse strand, counting down.
TGCTACCCGGGAGCTAGGAGTCCCTAGCTAGGAGTCAGGGAGCTATCCCCATTAGAAAATAGGGGATAGGGGTAGATATGGTAACCGCAGAAATGGTTATCATATTATGGGACTTAATGTAATTTAAGATGCGTTATTTTGTATTTGTATGACACTAAAAACTATTCTTCATTGTTAGTTGTACCTCTGTGTTGGCGAAATAAATTAATGCTCAACTGCTTTTGCAAACTTTTTTAAAATAGCAATTCTTACAACCAAGGAAAGAGTGCAGATCATTAAGTGGTACTTTGGAAATAATACTATTTCGGAAGTTGTCGCTCGATTTGCATTTGATTTGAAGATAAACCCATTCCGAGGATTCAAATGATTAGGAACATCATTCACTAGTTTGAATATTCGAAATGTGCGGCGTCTTGCAGGGAGTATAATAATCTTTATCGTGATGATATTGATGGTAGAGGTCGTTCAAATGAAGAAAGTGAACAACAATAAGTAACTGTTTGTAGCTTGGCGGAAGTAAATGCACCCTGTTTCAATAGGAAAATCTCTACTGAAGTTGATGTGCCTGATGGAAGAGTTGGAGTATTTTAAAAATAAATGCAGATAGTTGCTATAAGGTTGCCAATATTCAAGAAATTTCTCCCGAAGATTGTATAAAATGGATGGAGTTTTATGAAAGTATGATGAAGAAGGTCAACGAAAATAATAATTACATAAGAAATATCTCATTCGCAGACAAAAGTTCATTTTCTGTGGGATAATTACCATAATCTGTCTAGAACTGAGTATTGGTCAATGGAAAATAAACATAACATAATTCGCCCTATTTTCATTGATGGCAATCTTACATATACATCAGGAAAATATTTAAATCTGTTAGACAATCATATAATTACGGCTGTTAGTACTTTGGGCATTGATTTCAGGGAGATTTGATGTAAGAAAGATGGTTGTCTTTTTCACAAAGAGTTTTTAGGGACCACATTCCCCAATCGCATTGTCAGTCAAAGAGGCACAAGTAAATGGCCTCCAAGATCCCCTGATTTAACCTCAAATAGATTATTTTCATGGGGATGTACGAAAATTCGCGGGAACACAAACATCAAAGATAATGTAACTTTTATGAATTATGTGTTAGAATTGTGACTGCTCTAGAAAGTATGCTGTCAGGGATGCTTGCAAACATTAAAAATTATTTTTTTATCATTTAAGGTATTGTCTAGCACGTCAAGAAAATATTTTTGAGCCTCTTGTAAAATACTGCAAAAAATTTGCATATTTTCTTGGAGTTATTTTTTTTTATTATAATATTATGTTTTATTTATTTACGTTATTTGATATACTTATCCATTACAATGGTAAACATCACCATTTATTTAATAATTGTTAGTTTAATTTCAAATTATACATTTTTTTTCTGTCGGGTAATAAAGGCATTATAAACTCCTGGATAAAGTCAAGGCATCAGTGAAACTTCATATTATTATTTTTATTTTTTCGAAGGTTCAAATCATAGTACCTATAGTTTATTTCATCATTATTTGCCAAATAAAAAATCTCAAAATATACCGTCGCTTGTTATTATGCCTAGGCTCAAGCAGACTGTTCCGTTTATCGGCACGATAAGAGAGCTTTTTATTTGGCAAATAGCGATGAAATGAATAATACATGATATTATAATTAAGTGATTTCAACTATTGTTATAAATTACAGTGGTATTATCAGGAAATAAACATGAATAAATAACAGAAAGGAATAATCATGTCAAATTGCAATGAAGTCAGTGTTGATGAAAATGTTTAGATAAAAAATTTAAGGTGAATTTAAATCATAAGAATTTTAATTCAGTAGCATGTAGTTCCTCCTTTAGCTTTTATCACTACTTCCACTCGTCTCGGCATGCTATTGATCAAGTAGTGAATAGTTTCCGAAGGAATATTCTCTCATTCGACCAGAACGAATTGTTCGAATTCCTTAAGAGTCATAGGGGAAGGTATGTGGCATCTAACTGATCGTTTAATGCATCCCGTGGGTACCCTATGAGGTACCCACGGGATGCACTAAACTGTGTATAATATCTGGGTGGCCAGTCTATAGTTGAAATATTCACAAATCGAAGGCAGTACATCTCTAGCAACGTAGGGTAGAGCGTTAACTTGCATACAAATTAAATTGTTGCCAATAAATGGGGCAAATGGCATCACATGCTCTTCTATGACGTATTCTACGTAGAAATATGCATTCATAGATCTCCTCCGTATAGGAACCAAATCAAAGGGACCATCGAAACAAATTCCTCACCAGAACATTATTCATCCATCAGGAAATAGAATCCTCGAAAATATATTGCAGGCAACTAGTCTCTCTTTTGGCTTTGGCCACTGGCTGACGTCCATCTGGTGAATTAAGACTTACTTTTGTATTGTCTGAAAATAAAACTCGCTACCAGTCGTCAACGGTCCAATATACGTTCTCTTGCAAAGCGCAGTCTGATAACTCTATATTCTCTGGTGAACAGTGGTGCAATAGCTGGTCTTCTATTATCCAATCCTTCTTCATTAAGCCTTCTCCTGATCGTTCGTCTACAAGTTTCTACATTCCAAGCTGTTGCTAGGACTCTATTTAGCTCTAAACTGGTAGACTGCCTATTTATTAAGGCGACTTGCATAAGATAGCGCCCATCTCTTACATCTGCAGACTTCTTACAACTCGACCTTGTCCTGAGGTTCCACAGTAATTTCTAAGTTTATTGAAACGGTTAAATGTTTGACTAGTTGTTGTTAATTGTCTAACTCATAACAAATTAGCCCCATATCGGTTGCTCGTTAATCAGAGTTGCCATTTTCACTGTTTGATCTTCCTTAAGTTGCGTCAACGACTCATTTCTTCTACTCTAAGCGTTCTGGACAAAGTATTTCATTCACTTTCTGATATTAAATTTAAAAAAATCATTCAACAACAATTCATCGTCTTTTACAAATCACTTTAAATAGCGTTAAATGTATTATTAACAAACAATTACAAAATGTTACTTTACCTCTGTCAAACAATTGCAGATGTATTATCAGTAGTGACAGAGGATATCCTAGGTAATCCATATAAAATGTTTAAGGATTTAAAACTTATATATACAAATAAGAAATGGTGAAAATGTTTTCTGGTGGGTTAATTTCGTCCAGGAGTGTGCGAGTATTATTTTGAGTTTTCTGTACTATTCATACAAGTACTATTTCATGTTCAACAACAACATATTCATTTTTACAATAAAATATATTCAAGTGTAAATATTAGTTATCAAAAACACAATTTCATAGAAATGCAGTTGCAAAGGGTTGCGAAACCTATGACATCAATCAATGAACTCTTACAAAATAAACGTAAAGAACTTCTCAAGACAATTAGCAGTCGCCCAATCAGGCGTTAAAGTTGATTATTAAAACTTTCAGAATTAATGATAGTTACAAGAATATTGTCTAGTTAATTTAACTTATACAATATTTATGTGCTAGTGGCACAGGTCAGGGGATACGTTTTCGAGAGGAATCATTTTGTTTAACATACGTTTTAATTAACACAGTTGGCCTTCAAATACGTCCGCACGTTTCTCTCTTAAACGCGTAATAATTAATTTTAAACCTCATTATTTTTCCCCGTACCGGACGAATATATTACGATTCCACACATAATACATAATAGTGGAATAGCGGTACATCTGAAGCTGATCAATATTTCTCGGCCACTACGTATCCAGGAAATTATTAGAGTCTAATCATACAAATATGCCATACAATCTAATTATGCCTGACGTTTATGCGTGTATTTTTTTAATGTATGAACAATTATACTAATTTACACCTTGCCATGGTGAGCAACCGAATAAATCCAGCCATAAAATTTGTATAATAAAAGAGTTATACCTATTTCTGCGTAAGTGTCGCACCTCTGGGTTAAGAAAGAAATACAGAACTGATATGTATACTAGTCGTTTTTAATAGTATCGTGATTTTTTAAAATGGAATACATACGAGCCCAGACTCATGATAGTTCAACCAGGCATAATTTTACTACTAATATATTTAAATAAAAGTAATAGCACTACCAAAACTATTTTATTACAGAAAGATATTGGTAACAGAAACAGAGTATAAACTTTTAACTTAAATACGATGAAATATTAATACTTTCGGCTGCTTCATCAAAACCGTGTTACATCACCATTATTAACAATAACAGCTTCAATTATCTACCAGATTAGCGCACTCTTCAGAAAGCGCGCTGTCCCAAATTTCTTGCAATTTAGTGCGTAGATCGTTAACCGAACGAGCTGGATGTTTGCGCAACTGTTTTTTCATTTTATATCACAATGTTTCCATTGGCGAGAGGTCTGCAGTACTAGAGCGCCATTCCATTATAAGGACATTATGTTCTGTAAACCAAGCTTTGACAGTTTTTGCTGTGTGTCATACAGCGAAAATTGTCAAAGCTTTGTTTAACAGTTTTCAAATGGTGGTCAGGTTATCAGGCGCAGCACCATTCTGCTGAAAAATGTACTGCGCGTCAGTACCTTGACATATTGGCATTGATGGCAATCAAGTGTCTGTTAAAATTTGTTTATATGTTTCTGCTATTGCAGTACCATCTACGAAATGCAATTTTCCTACGCCCATACCACTCATATACCCCAGATTATAAGAGATGCAAGGAACTATCACTTTACTTTACCTTCATAACCAGTTACGATGATAAGTTGATAAGTTTACTGTGAGATTCTTAACACGCGTTTTCTGGTATCAACCAAACAGATTTCAAATTTGTATTCACCACTCCAAATTACCTGGTGCCATTGCTATAAAGTTCAGTGTCTATATTTCTAGCCCACCGTAACCGATTAATTTTCTGTCGTTTTGTTTTATTTTAGCATATAGTAAGGAGGAATTAGAATCAGCGTTGAACGAGATGGAGGTAGTGTTGACAGAGGAATAAAGAATGAGGGTGAATAAAAACGAAACTAAAGTGTTAGTGTGCATAGGGCGCGAGAACAGAGCAAAAACGAAAGTACAAATTAATAATGAAAGATTGGAGGAAGTTAAAGACTTCACTTATTTAGGAAGTAAAATAAATTGGGATGGAATAAAGATATAAAATAAATAATAGCACAGGGTCGAATAGCTTTTAACAAAAAGAAAGCACTTTTATGCTCGGGGGTAATAAACTTAGAAACAAGGAAGATATTTTTGGAAACGTATGTATGGAGCACGACACTATAGGGTTGCGAAACCTGGACGGTAGGGGAAGCAAGTAGGAAGAAATTAGAAGCTTTTGAGATGTGGTGTTACCGAAGAATGATGAAAATACCATGGACTGATAGAATTAGAAACGAAGAAGTATTAGAGAAAGTCGGCGAGAAAAGAAGTATGTGGAAAAACATAAAGAAGAGAAGAGATAGAATGGTAGGCCACTTGCTGAGACATGGGGGAATAGTCTGCGATATTTTGGAGGTAGAAATAGGAGTGAAGAAAAGCAAAGGTAGGCCTAGATTAGACTACTGCTCGCAAATAGTAAGGGATGTAGGTTGTAGTACAATCAGCGAAATGCGTAGGTTAGCACAAGATAGGAGAAGCTGGAGGTTAGCGTCCAACCAGTCTTAGGACTGATGACCTCATGATGATGAGTTTCCTTTTACCTGAAGGAGAAACCGGTAAGTTAAAAAGTAAAATATAAAGAATCAAACTTTACCTTGTAGAATTTGTATTCTATTCTTTATTGGGTATTTAGTTGTGGATACAGAATTTTTTTTTCAATTTCTTGCCTCCATAGTACTGTTTTGCACTGGATCGTCGGTTTGTTGTTACAATCCTTCTCAGAGCACGTTGACTTAAGCGTGAAATTTTGGAAGGTCACTAATTTTCTTCGTTCGGGCTGTGGATCCAGTTTTTTTTATACAAGTTGATAATGTCTTGCACTGTAGACGCAATAGCGAATACGTAGCTGATATTTTCCAAGATGAAATTCTTTTTTCTTCTGTTTATGAGCATTAACAATTGATTTTCGCATTTCGTCCTTTAATACTACACCACATCCCATTTTTTTTAGAAAATTTTAGCAGACGGGTCCAAAACACACACTACAATATTCGTTTCACTTTGACAACAATTGAGATGTTATTTTGTTTTAAACCGCTACAATCGTTTATATGTGTTTCAGCAATTGGCCGAAGTATTCTGAACCCCGAATCTTAATGTTTTGTATTAACAAACTTGTCATTAACAAATCATGACATAGTAATAGTTCTTAGTATTTAAGTTAAAAGTTTATACTTTGTTTCTGTTAGCAATATTTTTGTAATAAATAGTTTTGACAGTGTTAGTACTTTTATTTAAATATATTAGGTGTAGAGGTATGCCTGGCTGAACTATTATGAACCTGGAGTCGTATCTATACTAAGTGATACAGGATTACAGGATATTTTCCATCATGCTCAAATTTGGTATTTTGACATGTCTACTCTGTATGAAATGTGGTCTAAAATTTGACATTAATTTTACAAAACGAAGTATATATAGGGATACACTAATTTCTTCTGCAAAATCGTTCTGACATTCAAATAATCTTCAAGCATTTGTGGTATCATGGGAGTTGTGAAGAAAAACTAATTTTTTAAATAAACGATAAGTTATGCACACTTTTCCTGACCAAAATCTGAAGTGTCAGTGTTGGTGCCAACGAAAGAAAGAATCGACAGAGTTAAAGTAGCACTTGCGCTCTTACGTGGGTCAATGAACTAAGCTTTATGTCACTTTTCTAACTCCTGGGGGCTGCGCTAATATTTAAATTCTGACCTAACAGCCAATTTTTGAGTTGTCACTTTTCTTGCAGATAAGCGAATTGTTATTAAGAAATAATTATGTTCAAATTAGTATATCCAGATGATTATACAGGACTTTTAATTATTTTTCTATAAACTTCAAAAAGGTCGAAAATGGCTTATTTCAAATGAAACGCCATATTTTTTCCTATATATTTCTACAAATTTATTTCTACAATTGAATACTATACCAAAAATTAGAAGTGTTGAAGGTATCAATGATCTTATACAATTATTGCTTATAATATACTGTTGTTCTTTTTTATTATAAAATAAATATAAAAACATTTCTTTTAGTTTTATAGAAGCTATAGAAAAAGTTGAAACAACTAAACAGAATTCGCTTCGCTAAAAAGAAATAAGTATGGCAAGATATATTATCCAATATAGGGTGGTTATCCCATAATTACCTCCCAAAAGTCTCTAAGTTCCCTGAATTAATCTGGAGTAAAGATCCCAGTCGCTGGGAGCTGGTCTAGATTGCCTGCTCGAAGGCTTGAAGTAATCCGGACGTGGATTCAATTCCCACATAAGTCGGCTAGATGCTTCTATATATGTCCATGTGAATGTCGGGGGGTTAGATGGAAAGATAGCATTAAGCTACTAAACCTTGCTCTCGTAAAAACAAAGACAAAAAAATAGGCAGACAATGCCAAAGTTGTTGCAAAGTTCTAATTTATAGTTTTTACATTTCGATAATAGTACTCAATTTCAAAGCATTTCCATATTATTATAAATAAATGCCCTTAAAATATTCCAGGCCTGGACCTGGAATAATCAAAATAGAAAATCAATATATTATTTGCCATCTTGCTATTTCTAATTTTAACTTATTCCTATTTTGTATTATTATCCCGATGTGGATATTATTTGATGCTCAGCTGCTTGATGATCAGATTTCATTAAAATAAGTATTCAGTAATAGTTAATAAAACTTACAAGAACTATTAGGTTCATTGGGGAAAATAATCCGTAAATGTAAACATAAAAATGGTTTACCTAATACCAGAATATAAGATATAATTGCGATTCGCATAAATACAAAATAAATCCATTTGCTTATCACATGTGAGTTTTAAAAAATAGCCTTTGATATATGATTGACACCTGGTATATAGCATATTAAGGAGTTACGAAACGTTGTTAATTATTAAATATTGAAACGACGGAGGCAAGTAATAGTGGTCCACGGAGCTTCCTGAGTCGCCATCATGCTCCGGTCCCAGTTTTTGCATTTTAAGGTAAAATGTAATAAGAGCAAAGAGTGGACATCTGCCGTCCTTTCACAAGATGGCCGAAAACATGCCGCAACATCGCACCAAAAAGTCCAACAAATAAGAATTTAATAATTCTAGAAACCATTACCGAGAGAGCCGAGTTCAATTTTTAAATTTTCAGCTTAAACTCGAGTGTTTTTTGTATAGTTCGGGAGATCGGTAAACATAAAGAATTGGATGTACAAAAAAGGAGTTGAACTTGTAACAGCATACGAATTCAACACTCATGCAAAATATACCTTTCGACTTCTCTGAAATAATTAGGATAATAATGCTTGCCGTCTTATGCACGTCAACTAGACAGTGGCGTTTCTTGGATGCTCGTTTGAACGGAATTGAAATGAAGGAGTACGTCCTGGTGACACATGTTTTAGTTGCTCTATGTTTACTTACTGATAGAAGGATTTGTTACGGGATTCTTAAAAATCAGGACAAGTACCTAGTCACCTTGGCATTTTGACAATATAGTAGCAACAATTGTTATTATTATAATGAAAGTTACAGGTATTATGTTGCTTACCAATTAACTTGAAGATGTTACTGATAATAATATTAAAACTTATCGATATACAAAGAAAATAGTTTATTTATATTAAAACCATATGACATAAATATATATATTTATACAAGGGAGCAGCCAGAAGAACCGAACTGATGTTGTGAGTGGAGTAATACCGAGGCAGGTTTATACTGCCGCTAGGAGCGTATAAACCTGCCATTCCCGAGTCACTAAGCCAAGCGTAGTCGGCAAAGTAGGTTCCGTTCGGCATGTGATTTTTTTTAGTGAGAGTTCTTTTGTGCGTTTTTGCAGTGGCTGATTCTCGCGACAGAGCACGGCCGCAAAGTTTTACTTCTTGCTCGGGAGAACTGGCACATAAGCTCTTGAAATGTTAATAACGGCCTACAAGGATGATGCTATTGGGAAAACTGAAATGTGGTTTTTCCGTTTCAAAAGAGGTGGAATGTCAATTGATGACAAACTTCGCTCTGGTCGTCTTTCCACGGTTCGAATTTGCGGAGCTATCTGGAGTAACTTGGAGTTCAGTCCATCGAATTTTAACGGAAGGTTTTGGATGAAACGGGTGGATACCAAATTCGTGTCTCACACAGACCTGTCTGTCAGCCAATTTTTGACCAAATATGATAATGCCCCTCTGCCTCATCCCCCTATTTACCCGACCATGTCCCCTGTACATTACATTATGGTACATGGGCTTGGGCCTCATCAGCCACTGATCGCATGGGTAGTCCCTTGGCGATCCCCTCTTATCCGGGTCATTATCCAAGAATGCTATCCCATAAAATGAGCAATTTAGGCACGTCCCCCGCCTTAAGCCTCGCCTCCTCTAGGATAACAAGGTCCCTAATATAAGGTACCTCTTCTCCTCCAGTGCGGGGCAGGTGTAAAGAATATGAATCGAGGTTTCCTCATCTTCTTTACAGTATCTGCAGGCCGGGCTGTCAGTGAACCTCAGCTTGTGCTTATATTCATTCAGAGTACTATGGTGGCCCGTTATGATTCCCACCAGAGCTCTGGTTTTGTGCTTGTTCAATTTAATGAATTCTTGGGCCCATCTCTCAATCTCTGAGTATTCGATTTATTCGACAACCCATTACTCCTTTCCATATTTTATTATGCTGGTCTCTTGCCCAGCCATTGATACGGTCTCTGATCAGATTCCGACTTATTCCCACTGCAGGTTCTGATCCATAGAGGTTTTCCCTGGTCCCTAGTCTGGCAAGGTTATCTGTAATTAGATTTCCCTTAACGCCATTATGTCCAGGTATCCATAAGAGTTCCACCTATCCTTTCTCTGCTAAGTGGTTCAATGCTTCATAGCAATTATAAACTAGCTTCAACTTTGTCGTTGCTGAATTCAGGGCTGCCAACGCCGCCCTGCTATCCGAGCAGATACATACCTTCTCCTGGGTCCGATTTTGGTCGGCCCCTAGAACACCGTATGTAATTGCAACTAGCTCGGCCTTTAGTGCGGTAGTGTATATGCCCAGGGGAAAGGTTTTACTTATCCCATCGCGTCGCCTATACACCCCCGCACCCGCTCTGTTCTCACTCTTGGCTCTACCCGTGTACCAGATGCCTCCACTAAACGGTAATCCAGCTCGACCCTCCATCCAGTCGGTCTTACTGATGAGGGTGATCTTATATTTATTGTCCTCTTATATTTGATGTCCCCTGTAACTTTTTTATTTCCTCAAATGAAAAGAAACATAAAAGGAAAGCGTATTTCCGATGTTGCTCAGGCGAAAGAAAAATGACGAAAGCGCTTCAGGCATCAGAGAAGACACATTTCAAAAATGTTTTGAACAATGGAATAAAAAATTAGACAGGTGTACTAGTGTCGGTGGAGATAACTTTGAAGAGGATGAAGGTTTTTATTTAAAAATTAAATAAATAGTTAGAAAAATAATTTCGGTTTCTTTTGGGTACCCCTTATATGAGGTATATTTGAAATACTTGAAAAAAAAGTTTACAATGCGGTAGGCATTCAGGTCAGTTACTTGACGCGGAGCAACTAAAGGTGCAGCATTTTGCTCCGCGACCAAAATACTAATAAGAAGTAACCTACCTTATTTTCATATACTGTGATAATGCTCTTCATATTGGGATTAGGAGTGGCAAGCTTAGTCCGGTATTGGAGGTGTCCAGTTGGAGGTGTAAGCTTGGATTCAAGTCTTAAGACAATGTATTGCTTCATGTATATTCTGGACCCGGTATATTTCAGTTAGTGCCACATTTAATATCAGAACTAGAACAAATAACCATCACTGTATTGTAGTCAGAAAATTATAAAAATATCTTCAGAAATGGCGCGACATTTAAAGCTGACTAATATCAGTATCGCCCACTTCAAGATAAACGACGTCTTTAATAAGAGACTAACCTCTGCGACGTCGAAAATTCCAGGGGAATTTTATATTATCTGATAATTGTAACAGGGAGGCATAAATAATATACTTAGCGAACTTGTATTGCATCTGTAAGTCGTCCTCCGTGAATCCGAAGTCAATACTAGTGGTCAGTTTGCTTTATTTGTCATCTCCGTATTTATAGATATAGGCGGTAATGAAACACAGCGAGACTGCGATAGCGCGCCATTCTCAAACATATATCTCTATCTGATTTATAAGTCTCCGTAGAAATATGTATACATGACATGTTCCGGCCAACAGCCCTATTCCACTTACTGATTAATACGTGGAGAACATCCTTTTTTATAATATGCCTTCTCGTTGTCTCGGACCGCGTAACAGGGATACGAAAAATGAGTTGCGTGTGTGTCCCGTGCTCTTCGAAAAATGCCCCGCAAACGCCGGCGTACCTACTTCATCGCTATCTCTTCTGACATATTGTCAGATCTAGCGGAGGTGCAAAAATGGACGAATCGGTGATACAATAGCAGATGCTAGAGACAGCTCGAGATAACAGAAGAAATCTCACGATATAAGTGGATGTTTTATTAATTGCTATACGCATAAATGTGTTAGTAGAAGGGCAAGAACGTAAACTCGAATGAACCAAAAGTTAATATACAAGGGTGGGGTAAAAAGTTTCCGGCCTGAGTCAGAAATAGCGCCATCATCAGGTCTAATTCTTGACTCGTGATCTACAGTACTATCCCTGACTAGCTTGTATAATATCTTTCAGGTCGATTGCTCTGTTAGTATATATTTATTTGGCAGCTTATTAAATAAGACGCCTCGTTTGCTTACGTGAAAATGGAAGAATTGGATAATGCATGCGTTCATCAAACACATTTATTTGAAAGGCTTAAGAACATCACTTAAAATCAAACAAAAAATGGATTCAACACTGAAGGACTCTACTCCATCATATTCAACAGCCAAGCAGTAGGTTTGTGCATTTAAGATCGCACGAGAACTGATGGTGAACCAAATTTCGGACGCCCCACTGAGGTTACGACTGCCGAACTGATCGAGAAAATTCATAAAATCGTGATATAGGATTGCAGATTGAAAGTGAGTAAAATAGCTGAGACTACTGGGATGTGAACTGAAGATGTAGCAATATTTTACATCAACATTTGTATATAGGGAAACTCTGTGCTAGGTGGGTGCTTCGTTTTCTAACTATCTGTTAGGAAGACTGTTTCGACCGAGAATTTGACCTTATACAAGCGAAATCTCCGCGAATTTTTATATTGATTTATAACTGTTGATGAAACTTGGGTCCACCATTACATTCCTGAAAGTAAACAGCAGTCAGGACAATGTGCTGTAGCAGGTAAACCAACCCCATAGAACCATCAATGGTGAAGAATACGAGTTATTAAATCACTTGAGTGACGAAATGAAGGAAAAATTACCTCATTTGGCGAAAAAGAGATCTTGTTTCAAGATGATAATGTACCTGCTCATAAGTCAGTCATTGCAATGGCGAAAATCAACGAATAGAAGTTCGAATTGTTGCCCCATCCAGCGTATTTTCCAGATTTAGTCCCCAGAGACTATCATTTGTTTCCTAACTTAAAGGCATGGCTTGGAGGTAAAAGATTTGTGAGCAACGAGGAAGTCATCAATTCTGTAAATGCGTATTTTGAAGGACTCGACAAATCGTTCTAAAAAACGGTATCACTGAATTACAGCACCGTCATGGAAAATGTATTAGATGAAGATTATGTTGAAAAATGAAATAACAAGAAATAAATAAAAAAAACATTTTTCTTCATAAGGCCGGAAACTTTTCACTGCACCCTCGTACAGTGTTTTCGTTTGAAAATTTGTCACTCAGAATATCACATCGTCTGTGGTACATTAAATTTGAGGCAAATATATGTCTATTTGGTTTTTAAGGCAGATCTTTAAATTGTTAATTAAATTAGGTATTCTACCCCTTCACCTGTTCACTGTTCTATGAGGATGAGGTAGCGTACTCCGTTCATTGTCAGACCTACGCTGTTCGAAGTCAAGCAACGAATTGCACGGTTGTGACTTGGATGGGTGACGCTTGGTCTTATTCTCATGGTGCCGCGGTGGTGCTGACTTGATATTTGGTAACAGGGTGGCAACTGGGCCAAATACTGGGCACATTGTCTGCGTGAGTTCGATTTTCACCAGAGGTAACTTGGCACTTCCCTCAGGGCTGGGTGTTTGTCCGCGTTTATATGTGTAACCTTTCCCCTACACAAAGCCTGCCTGTAGGCTTTCTGGGGAAGGATGTCTAATTTCCGTATGTCTAAACCAGCTACTCCCACAGAAACCAAATAACACTCCCTAATTGCTTACTAATGTGTTTTACATCTTATACATAGATTGCAGTTTTCTCGGCGGCGTGGAATTGGCCTCTAGGCCTAGTACGACCTATTTGGATCGTTGCTGCACTGTATTCTTTGTTTAAATTACAATCTTAAGGATCCTAATAATATGTCTAAAGGAGGCTACACACTTTCCATTTATCTACGTAGTTCATCACCTAAGCGATAAATTGTGTGAACTACGAACTACCATACTACTATATAGCATATTAAATCTACTTGTTGGGTAACATAAGACACGTTTTTTAAAATTTCGTTGACTTTACTTTCTAAGTTCTCAATTAATTATCTTACATAATATGTATATTTTCTTAAATAGAGTCAATATTTATTTCTATGTCTTTATTCAAATGTGATCTTCTAGATGAAATTCATCAATTTCCAGATTTTATTCCTATAAACGTATCGTCTCTATCAATTTCCTCCTCTCCTCTACCTTATTCTCACAACTATAAGTATATCTTACGAAGAAATATATACTATTACTCTTAAAATAATGCATTATTATCATTAGTAATAATATTTCTTCGTGGTTACGTATTCTGTTCCCATTCCCGAATATATTTCAGTACATTCACTTTCACTTAAATGAAAAAGCATTTCCACAATAATACATACAGGTATACTACAGTTCAATATAATTAATGTATTTTAGATGATATAGATGCATACTATGTACCACAGTTTTAAAAGTTTGGGAACAGAGAAATCGACTATCAACCCCTAAGATCTCGCATTGCAAAGGGGGAAGGTTACACATATAAATGAAGACAAGTACAGCCATGCTCGGGGAGAGGTATAAAATGTTCACTTCTATAAGAGAATTGAATAGGTTATCCATCTATGTTTTGGATGCGGAGCAAAGTGCTGCTCTTTTATTAGATTCACGTCGGGTGACTGACTTGAATGTCTGGACTAACTGGAATCAACTATATTCTCAAACAGTTTAGCACTTGTTTTAGTTTTTGAAGAAACTTTACACTATTATATTAATTTCTTTTAAACAGAAGAATACATTTTAATTTACAAATGGTACAGGGAATATTAAGAATGATATAATACAAAAGTAGTGGGTTAAATACACTTTATTTAAGATATATATATATATATATATATATATATATATATATATATATATATATATATATATATATATATATATATATATATTACCAAAAAAATTTAATCAAAAATGTATTTGCGTCAGGAGATGTCGAATGTGTGTTGGCTGTTAGAAAAAAATAGGCGGTTACATACGAATTATGAATTATATTTAGTACGAAGAAGTTTTTATGGTAATATTTCTCTAAATAAAAACTACATTATATTCACGAGTACCCCATTCAATGTAGACGATGTCTGTTTCTATGCCTTTCCGGAAATTCCTAAATTCCTGTCATGCGTGCGAAGTTAATTGTCGAGGGAAAAACTCAAAATAATCTTTCATTAACTTTATGAACGCTCCACTGGCAATAATTCAAGCGATGCAGTCGATGAACTATTTAAAAATTGGTTTTTATTGCAAAACGTATGGAAACGTAGGAAGACAACTCTTTAAATAGAATTAACGGAATCCTCAAAAATCGATTAATCATTTCCGATAAGGCAAACATAAAAAAGGGATTTAGACGTTTGTGTTAGTTATTCATAAAAAATAATAAAGAATTCTATACGTATATTGAGTGATTTCTTTATTATAATAATTGATAATGCTGTTTCATAGCATGAATTAATATAATAATGACTCTAAAATTAAAGAGAACGTTTATATTTTCATTAACTTAAAAAATTATTCTTCTTTATTTTCTATTCCGTCTCTAACCCTTACGTAGTTTCCCACAAAATACCAAAACACTATACACTATACTCGATGCGCGTTTCGCCAATAAAGTTGGCATCATCTGGAGATGACTAAAACTCTTTTTATTGCTTACAGTATTTATGGTGATTTTATTTCTGTCAGTTTCTCTCACGAATCCTTTAGAAGGATCAAGGAGATGTTGAATTGAACTTTCAATACTTGCGACAATCTCATCTAGGCTCCTTTCAGAGGCAGGTAATGCAAAATTTAACCCCTTGTTGAGCAGATTAATTTCTCTTTATCCAACTATTGTCAGAAATGGTTTTCTATAATGGAAATAACTTTGTAAGGAGCTCTGTCTTTAATTGAAGCTATTGCTTCTTGATTACTGATACATTTTTTTATAATTTCTTATTTTGTGACGACATTTTCTTAATACATTTTATGTTAATTGATAGAAACCTCTGTAAAGTTTATCTTCATTTTATTAATCCTGACAAAGGTAGAACGTCATTTAATATCCATTATCTATTGTTACTTTTTCAATTAACAAATCTACATTGAGAGCCAAGAGTGGGAACAGAGCGGGTGCGGGGGTGTATAGGCGACGCGACGGGATAGGTAAAACCTTCCCCTTGGGCAAATACACTACCGCACTCCAAGCCGAGCTAATTGGAATTACATACGGTGTTCTGGGGGCGGACCAAAATCGGATCCAGGAGAAGGTATGTATCTGCTCGGATAGCAGGGCGGCGTTGGCAGCCCTGAATTGCTATGAAGTGTTGAACCACTTGGCAGGGAAGGGACCGGTGGAACTCTTATGGATACCTGGGCATAATGGCATTAAGGGAAATCTAATTGCAGATGACCTTGCCAGACTAGGGACCAGGGAAAACCTCTATGGACCAGAACCTGCAGTGGGAATAAGTCGGAATCTGATCAGAGACCGCATCAATGGCTGGGCAAGAGACCAGCACAATAAAAGATGGAGAGGAGTAACGGGTTGTCGAATAACCAAACTCTTCATCGAATACTCAGAGATTGAGAAATGGGCCCAAGAATTCATTAAATTGAACAGGCACAAAGCCAGAACTCTGGTAGGAATCATAACGGGCCACCATAGTAGCCTGAATGCATATAAACACAAGCTGAGGCTGACTGATAGCCCGGCCTGCAGATACTGTAAAGAAGACGAGGAAACCTCGATTCATCTTCTTTACACCTGCCCCGCACTGGAGGAGAAGAGGTATATTATATTAGGGACCCCTGTTATCCTAGATGAGGCGAGGCATAAGGCGGGGGACGTACCTAAATTGCTCCTTTTATGGGATAGCATTTGTGGATAATGACCCGGATAAGAGGGGATCGCCAAGGGACTACCCATGCGATCAGTGGCTGATGAGACCCAAACCTATATCATATAATAATAATTGAGATAAATATCTCCCGATTATGCCAATTTGGTTGGCGAAATGCCGATTGAGAAACGTGTAATCTTTGTATGTTTCTAGAGAACTAGTTTCTTGGTTTTGTTGCTGCACATTTCCAGGAATAAATATGTTATCGTTAGGTAATATAATAAATATAAATGAGTTTACTACAATAATTATATTGCTGTGAAATAAATAAATCACTTAAATAATGATTCAATTTTATCATATATAACATTATTAAACCATATATAACATTATTAATAACATTAATTTTAAAAATAATTTTACTTTCAGTGGCTAAAAAGTACGAAAAGGAGCGCTAGTCAAATATATGAAGAAGAAGACAAGGAATTAAAACTGCACGAGCAAAATTTCGGTGGTAGTCTAAATGTATATATTAATTACTGAAACAGCAACATTATCTTTATAAATTTGTTTTGCTTAGTTAACCGCAAGAAATAATATAACAAAATTTGTTGCGGTTCGAGAAAATAAATGTGAAGAATTAAATCGCCCTGTATGTGACGGAAATATTGGAAGCCAATTTAGTTCTTCTAAGCTTCCTCTAAAATTGACACTTGATTAAACTTGAAAACGTACACAAATTAATCATAATAACATCAAGACTTTCTCCGCCTGTTAGGGAACAACTTAAAAAAAAACATGCCGATACCAATGGATGAAAGTAAATCTCCGACGTCCCAAAAATTCTCGCGTCATATATATTCACTCGTAAAAAGGAATGTACGGCTATAATTAATACATCTAATACATAAAACATCAATAAAGTGATGCAATTCCTTATTTGCCACTTTCATTATGTTTATGATGGTGCTGAATAAATATGTAGGCATTTTTTCAACTATTTGTGAAGGAAAAGGTTGCGGCACTGCTTCGTCTTCACGTTTATTGAATACAATTTAATAAACATATTTTTACGAAGATTTCGCAACAGAAAAGGATTAGTCAAATATGATGGAGTAGTTTGTGAGGTGACCTCCATTTTAGACTTTCATATAAAGTATCTTTATGGCTATGACGCGGGTAAGTGAGGCAAGTGAATCCTTATTAGATTTAATAATAACGAATGAAGTTTTAGATGTATGTTCTTCAAGGCATAACGTAATATCTTGTAATATTAAACTAAGTAGCAACGACAAGACTACAGTAAAATAATTTCGTGATTATAAAAATTTTAACATCGATAATTTTAATAGAGATGCTGCCACTATTGACTGGAATTCTATGTATTATATCAATTCTCTGGAATAAAAGGTGGATCTTTTGAATAAAATATAATAAAATTCTTTGAAATACACCTTCCATTATAGTAATTTCTTTCACATTTTTCATGTTTTCATGGGTTGTTGATGTGCTGGGACGTTCAGGGCGCTCGTCATCTTCAACGTCTTCGCGGCTTTCTTGGAAACGTTTTTACCACTCGTAAACCCTTGTTTTACTCATAAAAAACTTACCAAAAGCAGTATTTAACGTTTATAAAACATTGCTGCACTTTATTCCATTATTATAGCAAAATTTAATGCAAAATCTCTGATCTGTTTTTTAAAGAAATAAATAATCGCTGATCGTACCAAAACATATGTAACCTTTATGACAGCTGACAACAGACTAAACATCCGATAGGGTAAATCAGGCAAACGTGCCCCAGTCGATAAAGTGTCCCACTCGCGACACTAACGGATGCATTTTGAGTTTGGCGCTAATTTGATCCGAACGAGTCAGTGACACAAGTATGGCTGCGATGTAACAACACAGTGCCGGTTTTTATTTGTTTTAAGTGAGAAAAAGTGATTAAAAGGTATGTACGACAGTGTGAATTTGTTTTGTATCTGTTTTCACGTCAAGTTTTGTTTCATAAAAGTATTGGCTTCATATTTTTTTACATTTAAAGTTTAAATCTAAATCTAACATCTTCTTCTTTTTCTTCTAAAGAAAAAAAGAAGTCGCAAGAGAAAAAGTTTACTACTGTACCATCAAAATTTAAAAGGAATTTTTCAAAAGCGTCTTCTTCTTCAAAGTGAAGAAGAGTTACAGCTCAGAGAATCTAGTGAAGAATGTTCCGATAAAAACAACAACACTTGCGTAGAATGTCATGAGTCTTACTACCATACGAAGAAGAAAAGTGACTAGATTCAGGGTTTACAATGTTCTGGCTGGTTACATGAAGATTGCATAAACTTTTCAGAGAAATGCAACAATTACGGTGGCAAAAATAAAGGAAAAGGAAAAGGAAAAAGGACAAAAAAATGAGAGCCTTTACTGGGGTACATAAGACTGATGTATCCGTGAAATATGGCCCACCCTAGATCTTAAGAAACTGTTAATCTCAGCTATTTTAATTACATTTTAGAAGATTTTTCTAGTTTTTGTAATGCAAATTGAGTCAGACGTTAAGACTAATTACTTTAATAAACATGTTCTAAATAATACCATTTTTTATTTCAATTCTTCGAATGGTACGGCACAATTGCCAGGTTTACCCTATGATTAACAATGTACAGAGACTTTTCAGACATGTTTACCAACACAACAACGAAACAATCGCACGAATCGGACTAATATGTACATCTCTCGAAATTACATAATTCCCGTTACTTTTAGAACAGACCTCGTATGTTTATGCTTAGGGAGTGTTATAAATCAAGTTTGTTGATATACTTTCCTTTTGGAAGTAATCTGTCCTTGTACCTTTTTTTTTTCAATAAATGTATTAATATTATTATTCAATAAATATAACACCAAGCGAAGCAATGGACGATGAATGTGTTAGATAACGTCATGGAATTTCACGGTATATCGAAAAGTCTATAGTTTTTTCCGGTCGACCCGAGCACCGATGCTTGAACTAGGGGCGAATATCCAACGAGAGTGGCCTGTAATTACTCAGCTCAGGTAAAACATTTAGGATTTGTTCCCAAAGGCATAAAAGCTATTTATTTAACCACCTGCCTTTTAAAATCATTAAGCAAATAAATACACCGAGCTTCACCTATACAAACTTTAGGAAATATAAAACCAGAACGCTACTCTCCTCTCTTTAATCTTCTTTTAAAATATTTTACTAATCAAATCGTTTTAAGGTTTTGAATCCAGACAATAACACACAAACAATTTTTTTCCAATATCCTCAAGTTCGCAATGATTTTCAGGAAATATTGATACTGTCACGTGAATAGAAAATAATTTAAATTATTTTAAGTTGTTACGACTAATTGTCCTTACTTTATTAAGTTAGCGTTTCTTCTTCAAAATTCTTCTTTCGTAATTCAAATCAAATAGCAAAGTTGCAATATTTAATAACAAATCAAAATAAAAAAATGCAATATCAGGAATAAAATAATTGGTTCATATATTAATAGAAACTAGGGCAACAATTAATGGCGTATGACGATAACTGCTCATGAGATCCTTAGAAACAGTATAAATAGAAAATTTAAACTATACCCTGAGTTATCAGTCCATTATGCATACACCATCACCACTGCTTAGTCATATTATGTAGTAGAAAACCTTTAATGTTATAATTTTAATAATCCAACCTTGCCTTAATTCTTACTGGGTTTTGAGTCATAAATAATTTAAAATTGTTTTAACAATTTTATTGTTTACTTGTTTGAAGTATTTTTTTTAATAATTATTCTCCAATAAAGTTGTTCATCATCATGAGGTCATCAGTCCTAAGACTGGTTGGACGCTAACCTCCAGCTTCTCCTATCTTGTGCTAACCTACGCATTTCGCTAATTGTGTTACAACCTACATCCCTTACTATTTGCGAGCAGTAGTCTAATCTAGGCCTACCTCTGCCTTTCTTCACTCCTATTTCTGCCTCTCAAATATCGCGGATTATTCCCCCATGTCTCAGCAAGTGGCCTACCATTCTATCTCTTCTCTTCTTTATGTTTTTCCACATACTTCTATTCTCGCCGACTTTCTCTAATACTTCTTCGTTTCTAACCCTATCAGTCCACGGTATTTTCCTCATTCTTCGGTAACACCATATCTCAAAAGCTTCTAATTTCTTCCTACTTGCTTCCCCTACCGTCCAGGTTTCGCAACCGTATATTGTCGTGCTCCATACATACGTTTTCAAAAATCTCTTCAAAAATTTTCTTCTTTAACTTCCTCCAATCTTTCATTATTAATTTGTACTTTCCTTTTTGCTCTGCTCTCGCGCCTTCTGCACACTAACACTTTAGTTTTGCTTTTATTCACCCTCATTCCGTATTCCTCTATCAACACTGCCTCCATTTCGTTCAATGCTGATTCTAATTCCTCCTTACTAGATGCTAATACTGCTATATCATCCGCGAATCTCAGCATTTTTAGTTTCTGTCCTTGTACTTTAATCCCGAAATCCACTCTTTTACCACATTAATCGCCTCTTCGATGTACAGATTAAAAATTAGTGGTGATAGCGTACATCCTTGTCTTACTCCTTTCCTGATATCTACTTCCCTTTTTTCCCCTTCTACTTCTATAACAGCAGTTTGCTCAATCATTTATCAAACATAAATAAACTTTCGAGATGTCAAAATTTGTATGCCTCCGTAATGTATGGTTTTCTTGGAAATTATAATTTGTATTCCTAAAAAGAGTTACTTTAAATTTTTGCCGGTGCTTATTTAAAAAAAATAATACAAGACTATATATCACGGAATCACCGATAATCGTAATGTCCCAACCGTGGCTAAATTCGCATAGACCTCGGGATACATTCCTAAACAAGAACCGATTATGTTAATTTTATTGCTTACAACCTTTCCCAATGCAGCCAACAAAATATACACATAATTTACAACAAAACCCATTAAATGTTATGTAATTGACAGGTCAATTTAATTATAAGTACAAGAACAAGGTATACTGTTGTTTATCGAATTGTATATCATACTATGCTGTACAGTCTAATCCAATGGCGAATGATTGCGTACTGATTAATTATGTTATCGCTTCCATTAATTTAAATACCTATCGCGTCGAATAATTTTTTAAAATATTCAGAAATGTATATTTGTGGCAATATTTTAAATAAATGGAATTTTAAATGCCACAAGAGATGAGGAGAACATTTTTTAATAGGAATTTATGCCTATTATAAATTACGGATTCGAGCAGTAAGTTTAGTAATCTGTAGGAAGGAGCTATAAAAATAAAGAATGGGGCAAATTTTACTTAAAAAGGCACTTACGATTGGAGCGTCTAATAAATCTATTCTCATAAGGAATTCATAAATATCCTCGTCAGAACAAATACACGAAAATCATTAAGGCACCTCCTCAAACGGCATCTAATTGATCTTCGAATGTGGATATATTTATTATATCCACAGAGTGGAGATATTATAATTCATATTTTATATAATTCGTCATATTCATAATGGGATTCAATTTTAACAGTACTGATATTGTAAATAGTTCGCCTAATATTTATGAAACAAGTGTTCATACCTAAGAAGTTTTACCGTAACAAGTTATGATTAATACTATCAAATTATTTTTTAAAGCTAATGGACACAAAAAAAAATTAAAACGAAATTGTGACAATTACGGACAATAAAATAAATTACCTGCATAGCCACGAGATTTTCTAAAACCTGATCGACGTTCTGGTAAAAAGTTCACATTAGTATATTAACATGTTAAATACAGCTCATCAAACATAAGAACAAGTCTCAAAACTGCGATGTTGGATCACCCACGAGGTACGCAGTAAATAGCCTGGTCTTCACTTAGTCGAATTGAGACCTTTGCAGAGTGAATATCGATGAATATATAATATCCACACAGAGTTCGATCTGGCCGCGCCTTAAATGCATCCTTTTCCCTCCGAATGCCGCCTGACTCTTTCCTCTACGCATACCTAGAGAATCTCACACATTTTCCTATTTTTGATGAGGAGGATTTAGAATCAAGGTGAATAATTTAGAGCTACAAATAATTAGAGAAATCCTACGATAGTTAAGAAGGTATCTCAATGAGCCTCACATACAACATTGTCAGGACAACATCACCTCAAGATGAGGGAATACAATTACTTTGAACATCAACGTTTTTAATAGTCAAAAAATCTGTATAAAAATGCTCATATTTAGTTATAGAAATAAAGGATGCGATAAAAGTACTCCAGAGGGATTCAGTAATATCCCAGAATTCTTTGGAGTTATTTGTATTGTATAGTTTTTCTGTAATGTGTAATTTAGAATATTTTATTTAATACAGCACCTCCAAAATCCTTCACACGACGTGTAACATCGCGAATATGTGGCGGTTACTTTCCGATAGCTAGCCAAAATCCGACCTGGTTTTATTTAGGGAATCGATACAAAAATAGTGCTCTTTTATTGCCTCCAATATTTACCTTATATATTATCGATGATTTCATAATAAATACAGATTCTAGCAAGCTACATCCCATCTATGCTCTTTACACATTCCATGGAAAAGCAGTGAAACAAAACCTACTGAACAACTTCCACATATTAAGGTATTCCACTAAAATGATGCAGCATTTTAGTACTACTATCATCGCACTAGCAGCACTAATTATTTACATTCTTTCGTACAAATTTCTTTTAATTTGTGCGATTCGGCATGTTTCATGATGTCGTAGTAATATATAGTCTAAACTCCACTACTACCTACACCAACGTCAATAGTAAATTGATCTAAATTTTGAGTTATTTCGTACATATAAAGCAGGCCACCTTTACACATGCCATTGTGTCTTATTGGGAATTAGTGTTCTATATTTATTACAAATTGTCTACATACCAATTTGTTTTACGAAGGCCTTGTTGTCAGAAGTTAAGTTCAGATTATTAAAAATAATCAGATATAGTTTTAATAACTGTAGAGGCTTATTTAATAGTAGTAAAAACTAAAAATATTATTATTTTGTAAAATTGTATTAAATGGAAAATTTTAAAATTTCAGCTAGTTCACATTTTTTTCTAGGAAGTGTCATTTATATCAACACCACTGAGAATATTAAGGACGTATTACACTCGAGCACATATTTTGTCTTTTGTTATAGTATAATCTTATTATAAGGGTGTTCTAAACATTGACAAAAAACTTGAATGTTCTTTTCTTTATTGTCTTAAAAATAATCTTCAATTTATTTAAATTTCCTTGAGAACATCTTTAAATGATTTTTCATCTGAATGATAAACTGAATTATAAAGTATTTATTTTCTTTTATTTGAAGAATACAATGTCAGCGTTACAATTAATTATCATTTGGTCTTGTCGTGGGACATAGTTATTACAATCTTGGATAGAGGTAGCTGTAGATACTTTTTTCTCAAAATAATCGAAATGATTTGTTATTAAATATGTATAAGATTCATTGTATTTTATGTTTACTTGAGGATCTCATCAACACCTTATTCAGACACTTCATTTATTACCTATTTTATTATAAAACCAATATAAAAGTCAACAGAAGGCAACGAAGAAAATTAATTCGTTTTTTATTCTTACACAGAATATTTTAAATAAAAATTTTGCCTTATTCTTTAATTTCCAGCGAGATATCTCAATTTATTTGAAACAAACATAATTACGAACATTCTTAACCCAATTATTCAAATTTAATATGACTTTTATCTAATCTCTAAGGTAATTCTCTCGTTTTGGTTAAACTTTGTGGTACAATACCTTCTGGCACATACATATTGCAGATAATGCTCAACTTGGATTTGTATTACTTAAACCAGACACGTATTTGAGAATAATCCATTTGTCGGCGTGGCGCGGGAATTTTTTATCATCTCAAATCTAGATTCCTTGAGAATATTAATTTCTTTATGGTGGAAACCTATTATCTAGGTTTATACGAGCATATGTATTTCCATGTCCCACATCGCGTGTAGCACAAATTAAATCTAGGTCGCTACATTTGAGCTACATTGGTATGTTGGATAATTGGCAGTTTTGGAAATTATTATTACAGAGATTATTCAGCTAGTTCTAACGCACACCTAATTCCGACCACTTTTCCAACTCTGATTGTTTTATAGCACCATATCTAATGTAATCAGTTACATATAGAGTTCTTTCCCCAACGCTTTAACTCAAGATATTGAAAGGGAAAATCCTCTGATTATAGAGGGACCATCCGTACTTCCCTGTATATGACGGACGCGTCTCTAACTTCTAGTAGTTTGTACATATGTCAGTGGACTCGCAGAAGCTACAGAAACTTAGGCGAAGAATGTGTAGAAGACATACCATCCCATGGATAGGACGTAAAGCTATAGGTCCTTTGTTTACTATATTTTAGGTAAATAAAAATCCCTTCTCTCACTACAAGAGGGGGAGTTGGCAACATATCTAGATTGATTGTAACTCGTCTCTTGGCGTTAGTGATAAGTTTTGTTGCCGGAAATATGCCAAAGTTAAATAACGATATAAAGAAATGTTTAATTAGCGCATCAATTTGAAGATTCGTTTAGGTATAGAAGTCTCCTAAGTTTGATACGTAATGAAATTATTCTTATAAGAACTAGACAGCAAATAGGAAAAACTGTCTGGAAATATGTGAATTAAGCTCAGATCTACTGAAGATTTACGTTTTGACTACTTGAAGTAAGATAAGACAAATCTTATCGATAGTTACCAAATGATAAAAAAAAAAAAAACATTGAAATATACTTTTCTCGATGGTCATGAGAACATCATCAGAATACAATGATACTTGCTGCTTATATTAATATAGAAAAATTCAGAGAAATAATGTCCATTCATGAAAAACTACAAAATGACGAGCTGTTGTACGTGCAGTAGGAGTCAAAAGAACTTTTAGAGAAATTATCTGACGCTTGAAGCTAATTCTAAATTATTACACTCAAACTACTATAATTACAATTCATGTGAACTCCAGACTCACAGGATATCGTGTCAACTGACACGATAAATACCTATTGCTCAACAATACTATAACAAGTAACAGTTCTTTAATTCAGTTGTGAAATACTTATATGCTATTTATTTTTCTAAGAAAAGTGATACTTTCCTCTACCTCATAACTAGAGAAGAATTTTATTACATTATTATTACAGTTTATTAATCATTATAGGTGAAATGATTTATTCAAATACAATTAAACACATCCTTAGCTGGAAATTCCGGAATATATTGGAAAATTATTTGCGGATATTAGTTATAGGCATTCATTGTAAATGACCATCTGTAATTTCTGGACTGTCTTCTAATTTAACTCGAATAAATTTAGTAGAATAGAGAGGATTTGAATCAAAGAAGTTCTACTGTATACTAATCGAGAAAATTAATTAGTTTTCTACAAGTTTGAATCATAATAGTATTCATAAATTTGAACTTCAGAACTTCTGATTACGTTGTTATGTGGCATTACGTTATGTAACATTACGTTGTTATGTGGCAGCTGCCACAACTTATTCGCCTCATAGTCAACGAAGTAAAACATACTCGTGTAGGATCCATTCCAACATCTGTCCATTTTATAGAATCCCTAATATACACATATTTTTTTTAATTTGATTCCCCAATAATGTTATTGATAATATTGAACTTCCATCCATCCAGACGTTTCAACATTAATAGATCAACATTAGTCCGTATGATGCACATGACAATTCTAAAAAAACAGGGTCCATTGGTGTTGGTTGAGATTTTATAAGTCAAAGGAGTTCTTTGTTGTGGGTTGACACTCTAGAAACTGGAAATTATATAGATACCTATTATTATATAAAAGAAGAAAACGAGTACTTTTTACATGTTTTAATGTATACGCCGATGGTCCTCTGCAATACCATCACAACTCAAAATATATTAATTTTCAGGAAAGCGAATGAAAGGTTTTGCGCTGTAGGAATTGATTTTTGTATGATGTTAAAACGAAGCATATTGCATTGTTCAAAACAATTAAATAGGAAAGCATTCTAGTTTTGACATCATTACTGATTTATGAATCATCTTTACTTTGACATCATTACTTGTAACGATGAGTGTGAAAAAATTAGGTTTTTTTTTTATTTTGCTATTGTCAATCACAATATAATTCATGTTTTTTCATACATCATAATACTTGTAATATTTTATCAAAAATAGAAAGCAATTGATCTAAAACTTTAAAGAAGCAAAATTTTATTATAAAAATTATTGTTTAATAAGATAAATACAGTGTCGTAAATTTAAGGGCTTATAAAAAGGCATATAGAATTTTGGTATAGTATTTCTTCAACTAGCTTAAGAAGGCATTCATTTTTCTTTTTGTCCAGCCCTATAGGCTTATTATAAAAGGTGGTCCAACCAAAAATAGAAAGCAATTGATCTAAAACTTTAAAGAAGCAAAATTTTATTATAAAAATTATTGTTTAATAAGATAAATACAGTGTCGTAAATTTAAGGGCTTATAAAAAGGCATATAGAATTTTGGTATAGTATTTCTTCAACTAGCTTAAGAAGGCATTCATTTTTCTTTTTGTCCAGCCCTATAGGCTTATTATAAAAGGTGGTCCAACCAAAATTCACGATGTTAATTGTAAATAAAATAAAAAGTTTTCAGAGAATTGTATTAATACTTTTTATTATGATAGAAGGATCTATGACAATTATGTGTGAAACAAAATATCGGCCAAATGCTCGCCACGGCTTCGGTGGCATACCTCTATCCGATGGTCCATATTTTCAATGACTCTGAGATATAATTGAGGTTCAATGTCATTAATATGCCGAATTATCTCATCCTTTAGCTCTTGAACTGTTCTTGGCTTATTGACGTACACTTTTTCTTTTAAATATCCCCAAAGAAATAAGTCTAACGGTGTCAAATCACATGATCGTGGCGGCCAATTAAGATCGCCACGACGTGAGATAACACGGCCATTGAATTTCTCGTGCAAAAGTGCCATTGTTTCGTTGGCTGTGTGGCAAGTGGCACCATCCTGTTGGAACCACATATCGTCCAGGTCCATATCCTCAATTTCTGGCCACAAGAAGTCCGTTATCATCTCGCGATAGCGAACACTATTCACGGTAACTGCTTGGCCGACCTCATTTTCGAAGAAGTACGGCCCGATGGCGCTACCAGCCCATAAACCGCACCAAACAGTCACTCTTTGTGGATGCATCGGCTTTTCAACAATCACTCGTGGATTCTCATTTGCACAAATGCGGCAATTCTGCTTGTTAACGAATTCACTGAGGTGAAAGTGTGCCTCGTCGCTGAAGATGATTTTCTTTGTAAAGTCACAATTCACTTCTGTCTGTTCAACCAACCATTTGGCGTATTGACAACGCTTGAAATGGTCAGTAGGGTTCAGATCTTGAGTCAATTGAACCTTGTAAGCGGGTAAATTCAAATCTTTATTCAAAATTCGCATCAGTGATGTTCGTGAGATATTCAATTGTTGGGCACGACGACGAGTCGAGGTTGACGGCTCTTCTGCTACACTATCGCGAACGACAGCAATGTTTTCCGCAGAACGAACTGGGCGAGCATGCACAGGTGTTTTCACATTTCCTACAGACCCGGTTTGCTGAAATTTGCGCACAATTCTCCCGATTGTGGACACATTTGGTCGATTATACTGACCAAAAAAGTCACGAAGTGCACGAAATGCATTTTGATTTGAACGCCCATTTTCGTAAAAGGCTTCAACAATCTTAACGCGCTGCTCAATTGTGTACCTCTCCATGGTTGAATTTGTCAAACACTGAAACAAAGAAATGTCAAATTAAGTTGGGCAAAAAACTTGACGTTAAGGTGTGACTCACAATTAACATCGTGCATTATGGTTGGACCACCCTTTACTTGCTTTAAATTGAAAAACTCGCCCGCAGTTGGTTCTGTTACAACCGAGAGATGTCAGTGTTCAGTAACCAATATAGCAATAGCAAATCTTGATTTTCAGCAAAACGACACAAATGCATAACGCTAATTAATGTTCAACGCCATTTTAAATGTTGTTGTATGAAACTTGTATTGTTGTGAGATAAAAACCTTTATCAGATGTCAAAACAAGAATATGGCGCCAATGACGCGGTATGACGGTAACTACATTAGCAGCAAGGCCATCTATGGTAAAATTCCGGTTTCATATTTACATACCTGGTATAATTGACATTGTAGATTTTGGTGTATCCTTCTTTCCTATATAGTTTTCTATATTTGTTTCTTTAATCGAGTTCAAAGAATATTTTACGTATGCTTGTATTACATCTGTAGATGACGAAAGGTCGTTCCCTAAATATAAGGACATATTTTCACCATAGCGAATATCATCACCTGAGATAAATATGTAAACATATCTGATGTTGTAAAGTATTTACGGATCGTCTCCAGTTCGTGATGATAATGATAAGGCTAACACATCACGTTAGTTAAGAGGGTAAGTAAGTTATTCAGTGGCGGCGCTAGCATTATTTTGCGGTTGGGCGAAAATAGGCAGGAAATATCTAGGATGGGCGAGGGCGTTAAATATATTATTTTATGTGCGAATGTGATATAGCGGTGTTATAAGAGGTTGAACGACTGGTTGGGCGAAAAGGATTTTTCCTAGGCGCTCGCCCACCGCTGGCGCCGCCACTGTTGTTACTAATTACTTTGTATTATTATTTTATTACCCTTGTTACAATGCGCACGTCTATTGCGTGCAGCATATTTTTTCCACATCCTTAGTTATTAGTCTATTACTGATTCTTTTTGAAGTTTACAGACTTCTTCACGATTGCATTACTTTTTATATTTTAAACACTTTAAATGTTGAGTCAGCGTCTCTTGAGAGATTCATCAAATTCATCAACCGCCATCTTTGTTGCATATACTTATATTTGTCAAAGACCTTCATTTAATTCCCTATCAACACCGCGCCAGTCATTTTTCTTACATGAATGAACTCACAAAGAACACGAACTTGCATTTAATCACTTCCGATGTAACAGTTCTTGTAACCATAGCAAAACGCCACGAAATAAGAGAATACACACGTTACATTCCTTTTTTTATTATTTTTCCTCCTTTAAATGTAAAAGTTTATGGCGTGTTGGATGCAGGAAGCGGTCGCATATAATTTCGTTTTCAATTGTCTGTTTGTGTAACAATGCAAAAATTACCAATTATACATTCAAGAGAACGAAAACTTTATTTCTTTTTAATTACGTACGTCGCGAATGGCATTATGAGAAAACTATAATCTCGTATACTTTGACTCTAATGTGAAATAAATTATGTTAAAGGTGCACACGAAGATGTCATTATGAGCTGTAATTATGCCCCCGTTGCGAAAAACTTGGAAGATGTGTGTGTGTGTGTGTGTGTGTGTGTGTGTGTAATTTGAGGATACAAATATATTACGAGTTTTTTTTATCTGTACGAAGAAAGAGATATTCACAACGGATATAAAATAAAAGTTACATTGAAGCACTTTGATGGAATTTCTCATGCATCGATTAAGTATCTAGACGAGTATATACAATATAGATACATAGGTGTTATCCTGATATACGAGCTCAGGCCCATAATAATTCGGCCAAGCATAATTTTACAACTAATATATTTGAATAAAAGTAATGAAACTCTCAAAACTATTTTATTCAAGAAAAATATTGGTAACAAAAACAAAGTATAAACTTTTAACTTAAATACGATGAAATATTACTACGTGATGATGTGTCAATAACAAGTATGTTGGACGCGTCTGTTAAAATTTTCTAAAAAAAAATGGCATGTAGTATAGCATTAAGTGACGATATGCGAAATTCAATTGTTAATGCTCATAAACAGGGAATTTCGGATCAAAAAATATCTGCTACGTATTTACTGCCAAATCTACAGTGCAAGGCATTATCAAATTGTAAAGGATTGTAACAACAAATTGCCGATGCAGTGCAAAAGAAATTACGATACTATGAAGGCAAGCATTGGAAAATTCTTCTGTATCCGCAACTAAACGCTCAATAAAGAAAATAGGTACAAATTTTACAACGTAGTTTGATTCTTTACATTTTACTTTTGAACTGGCCGGCTTTTCCTTCGGGCAAAGGAAAAGCCGTTATTAACTAAATGACAAAAAATCAATCGGTTACGGCCGGCCAGAGAACATAGGCACTTGACTTTACAACAATAGCACTAGGTAATTAATTTGTAGTGATGAATCCAAATTTGAAATCTGTTTGGGTGATACCAGAAAACGTGTGCGTTTAGTTAGGATAGTGATGTTCCCTACGTCTCTTATGATCTGGGGATGTATGAGTGGTATGGTCGTAGGAAAATTGCATTTCGTAGATGGTACTGTGACAGCAGAAAAATATTAACAAATTTTGACAGCCAGTTTATTACCGTCAATACCAATATGCTAAGGCACTGACGAGTAGTATATTTTCCAGCAGTATGGTGCTGCGTGTCACACAGCAAAAACTGTCAAAGTTTGGTTTACAGAACATAATGTCCCTGTTATGGAATGGCCCTCTAGTAGTCCAGACCTCTCGCCAATAAAAACATTTTGGCATAAAATGAAAACAGTTGCACAAACATCCAGTCAGTTCAGTTAACGATCTACGCACCAAATTGCAAGAAATTTGGGACAACATGCTTCCTGAAGAGTGCGTTAAGCTGATAGATACAATGCTTGCTAGAATCAAAACTGTTATTGTTAATAAAGGTGATGTAATAGGTAATAGGTACGGTTTTGATGAAGCGACCGAACTATTGTGAATCACGAATCTTAATGTTTTTTATTAAAAAAGTGACTGACACTGACACTTCATAACGTAATAACATTTCATCGTACTTATTTAAGTCAAAAGTTTATACTTCCTTTCTGTTACCAATATTTTTCTTTAATAAAATAGTTTTGAGTGTTAATACTTTTATTTAAATATATTAGTTGTAATATTACACTCGTATATCCATTGTTTCTCAAAAATATACTTATCCTGAAAATATCTTCTACGTTGCCATTACAAAAATTGTATTAGTATTAATAATACTTCTCTGTAGACGGTGATGGCATGTAAAAAAAAACGAATGAGAAGAAAATTTCCATTATTCCACTTCAACATTTTGTTTTAAAACGTCCAAAAGTGGTTTGACAAAATTCTTGCCTTATTCTGTTCTTAAAACCAGCTAGCAGAAAGTCAATTCTTAATCAGCTAGGTTATTTTTATTCTGTGTAACTTCGATTAAATAATCCTATAAAAATAATCAACCGGAGTCAAATGGGGAAAACGGTGTGGTCGTTTTATTTCACAGCGTTTATCCATTCATTGGGGAAAATATTTGATTCAAATAAGCACTTCCTCTACAAAATGTGATGTAGCGCTATGCTAAGTATGTCTGTTAAAATTTTCATTATAAGGGGAATCCGCTCTTTAATGCAAGAAGAAGTAATGTAAGTAAATCGAATAACATTCCCCGTTATTATGCTCTTAAAGAAATATGGTATATAAGTGATTAGATTCTTTCTTATTGCGGTCTAGAAGTTTACTTCCTTTAGGTTATCGATTGTGGACCTCCATCTCCCAATATGGATTTTCTCTATATTGGATGGGTTATATATAAACTTCTACTAATGTCATTCTAATATTAAATATTGACGAATTTGAGGATTTCACTTTTCGTTAGAAACCATAAATTATGTATAAAATTTATGTATGTTACGTATCGACACACTGTATAAATTGAAATATTTCTTTTCAGTTTGAATTAAAAAAAGAGGATATGCCTATTTCTAAATTTGTAGCAGATACCTGAACTTCTGAAATATATATATAGACAAAAATATTGTTAAATTTTTATTGAATGTTTTATTATTTATACATAACAAAATAGCTTAAATAACTAAAATATAGTCTATGCTTGAAGCGATATGCTAGGCCAATAAGACGGTCTTAATTGATTTAGAATACGCTCGTAATTCAACTGCAATGCTGTCTCCATACCCATTATCTTCGGGGCAGCCTCTCCGTAAATTTTCGTCATTTCCTCAAGTCGGTTTTTCCCTTCCGGTTCTCTAGGACTGACCGGCCTATTTAACTTTTCAAGTCTCTCTTCTATCGATTTCGTATATTCCTCCTGCGACTCACGTTCCTTCTTTTTTCGTTTGCACTTCTTTTCTTTTCTGTCTTCGCACGAAACAATCTCGGCTTCATAATTATCTGCCACAAATTCTCTGGCTTGTGCCTGTTCTTCAACAGCTTTAGCGTAAACGTTTCGCAAATGTTGATGCAGCATTCTATTCTCTAATTCCAAACTTATGGCGCGCGATTTCCAGTAGGCAATTTGCTCGTGTTGTTGCCACTCAGTGATCTCTGGCGGCAAATCTGCCGAACTAGAAGTTGGCGCCCAATCCATGTCGCAAATGTCAAACAATTGCACGGCAGAGCACAAGTCGTCAGTTTTCCTATTATATCTTAATTGTTTTAATAGTTTGTAATACCTGGTTTTGCTTCGCTTCCTCCGGATTCGTCTCAATGAATTTCTTATAGGCCAGTGTGATTTCTTGCAAGTGGTTTTGCCGGTTTTGTTCTTGTATGCTTTTTGAATGTTCAACGGTTGAAATACGTCCTCGACACTTTCGGCCATATTGAATCACTGGAAGTGCTGTGTTGTCATGTTGCATAAAATGAGTCACGGTTGCTTACCAAAAGCAATAAATAGTATGTGGTGCTTTGAACTGAAATTCGAATACGATCCTTAAATTTTAGTTTATGATCCACAACTATTGATCCTGAACCATAGCTATTCTCAAAATCACATTACTAGATATGATATAAATCCAGGCTTCCTAGATTAAAAAATAAATTGGCAATGTCGCAGATTGCAATTGTTTAGTTCTGCTACTAGTCAATAGAGTCCTGTCTATTGACCAATCAATAGACGGTAATATCAATATCAGCAATTCAACAGTTTAACAGAGGAAGCTAGAAGTAATAATGTTCATAAAATATACATTTTATATATTTATATAAAGCATAACTTATAAAATTAAATATAAAAAGGCAATACACTTTTTATTGTAATAAAATATATAGAGAAAACTTTATCAATACAATAAAATCTCAAAATAAAATATGCAAACGAATATATATAATATACAAGTATATAAATATATTATTATTCACTTCTTCAGTTCTACTACCAAAATGGTAATAATAATTGCAACAATAATGATCCCTATTAACACTAAGTACAACAATTTTTTCCTATACCTAGTTTGATATTGTGAAGCTTTAACAAGTTGTTCTGTTCCTTCTTCTATATTTCCTGCAGCATGGTCAATACTATTTTCTATTGTATCTGAAAATAGGAATTGTATTTCAATATATTTATCCAGTTGCTAGAACAATGAAATTCAATTGTTTCCTTTTGTAAAACACTGACAGTAACTGTAATAAAACAATTATGATAAAAAGAAATTCAATTTGAAGAGAGTAGATAGCTGAGTAAATTATTGTTGACTCAACTTTTGATACAGTTATGATAAGCTTATGTTATGACACATGAAATGAAATTACAACCTTACAAGATATAATTAATACATATTGTCATTTCTAGTGCTTTCTC
Organism: Rosalia funebris; assembly: GCA_037954035.1. Taxonomy (NCBI): domain Eukaryota; kingdom Metazoa; phylum Arthropoda; class Insecta; order Coleoptera; family Cerambycidae; genus Rosalia; species Rosalia funebris. Next base: position 30,327,413 of record JAZFAV010000035.1, on the reverse strand, counting down.
ATAGACACTTAAAGATGTTCAAGCTCGACACAATGAAAATGGAATAATTATATAGTAATCTATATAAGCAACCACGCAATATAAGCATCCTAGAATCTATATAAGCAACTTTACCAACAATTTCTCCCTGCACATGTACTAAAGCACCTAGTTCTCTCATGATTTGGTTAATGTCTAAAACATCAGATTCTATTTGTTTTATCCTTGCTTCCCGTTCTAACATCATGTCCTGCTCAAACTCCATCTCTCTACTTAATTGTGCTTGATGCTGCTGCTGATTGTCATCATCATCTTTCGCAGTTTCATTTTCAAAACTGGACGATACCAATAAATGTGCTTTCTGTTTAGTGGCAACTTCCTAAAAATTATCATTAGAGATTTACGAGATATTTTTCATAGGTTTTACCTTTTGCAACGCATAATATCTATTAACAGCGTCCTTAAAGTTTCCTTCGAGTTTTTCAACTTGTAACTGCTTCTGCTTGTCCCCTTTCGCTATTATTAACTTCAGTTTATTTAAATCCCTACTAGTAGCGGAGGCTATCTGGTTCGTACTGAGTTGAGTTACATGACTTAAAAGAGAATAAAAGATAATTGAAAATTTGCTAGAATATAAAGACTTACATTTTATTTCTCAATCCTTGATTGTCTTTGGGAGTCCCAATAGATTTTAGAGCAGTTTCCAAAGTTTTCAAGCTGGCATTAATTGTGTATATATTTGTTACAACACTGTCGCAATAATTGTTAAACTCTGAAGTATTACCACTAAAATCTACAGTGGGGTTCGAGATAGAACCGTAATTTTGTGGGGGGCGACTCATTTTTTTAGGTTATGTGCCTACACTGAACTACGAAGTTGTCAAGAAACATTCCAAACTTGCCATCGGCGTGTAAGTTTTCCAATTATTGGGTTCGTCCTCTGTGCTGGTTAATTTATATAAGGAAGGATAGTATCTATACTTAATTTCTTGCAAATTGTTTAGCTGTCTATTCAAAAATTAATTATGAATGAATAAGCTGTATAACCTAACTTGGCTTTTACGATGACAAAAGTCCATATCACTAATCACAGACAACCAGTGTCCGTATTTCCTACAACACAAATAATTGAAAAACACAAATAATAGAACCACAGAATAATTCAATTAGGAATCACAGATAACTAATATATTCAGGAATAATTGACTATAAGTGATATCATAAAGTGTGTTTTATTGGTGCACTTTCCAGTCATTTTCTTGCAACCTAGAATCAAAATCCATCATGGAGAAGTAATAAATCAAAAAGTATTAAAAACTGGATTATTTGTGGATATTATTACCTTTTTTAATTTGTGTTCTTTTACCAAATATATCCTCTGTTCTTTATTAAACTGCAGTCACTTATAATTAAGACAATACACATAGTACAGCAGTGGGAATATTATTTCAGTGTACTATATCTATAATTTTAAGAAAAAACAAAATGGCCAATATATGTACAAAAATCTTAAAACAGCACACGACTGGTTTTGGTACATATTCTTAATATGAGGAGAAGTGACATGCCACATAACCTTCTTTCTCTCAGGTGCTTTGTTTTTACCAAGAAGACTAGAGAACTAGTCTTCTTGGTTTTTACAATTCAATGATATATGGGCGATATTGAAAACACTTTTCCACTGCTGCTGTATTTTGTTATGGGAATATTTGTTTTGTAAGAGACAGCGTAGGTACATTTGTCAAGCAAATTCTTTTCCACTTTTCATTAACGTTTGGAGACGATGTATTAAATGCATACAAAAGCCCTGTATTTTTACAGAAACTGTAAACAAAACTGATAAACACACAGAGTTATACTTTACATTAAATAATTAATGTTAGGTATTAAATGTATTCTTTGGTTTTATATTGAATAGAATTTTATATTTAAATACTAGTAATGACTTTTTGGGTATACTTACCTTGAAGCAGAGACAAAATGAAAGGACCTATTAAATCAAGTTCAGGAATAAAGATAACTAAAACCTTCCAACTTTTTCTATATACAAGAAATTATTAATTTTCGATTTGATTAAACACTGAATTCCCACTCAAGGGATTTAATAGTGAATTGAAAAGTCCTTATCGGCTAACTAGTGTTTCAAAAGTATTATAATCCTAGATACAAATAAATTTGATACTGATTATTGTTTTGTGTGGATAATTAAAAATATTTCATAAAAAAATTTATTTTACAAAACATATTGAAGTATTTTAGCGACATGAGGCCATGATAGCACCTACACTTTCAAAATCAATCTTCTCATTAATATTCTTCGTTTTAATGTTCTCATCTTGATTAGCAATAAAAACTAAATTATTTCCAATTTCTTTCCATCCATACTTCTTAACCCACAGTTTAAGAGTACTATCATCAACGTCTCCTAATAATTGAGCCAAATGATTCCTTTCAATTGTTTGGTACGTAATTCCAACTACATGGCATACAAACTTCCTAATGGAATCTATAAATCCAGTGATACGCTGTGTCAGTTCCGGCAGTGTATGGATCCTCGTCCAAAACACTTGAAAATCGCATTGTTCCAAAATATCCGCAAGATATACTATTTGATTTATTGGCTCTTCTAATAACTAGAAATTGGAGTCAGTCATTAAAGTGCAAGTTCTATTTTAATGTAAGATATTTTCTTTATATTTAAATACCTGCTTTTCATTTAAAAGGCATTTACATAAAATAAAATCCGTATGGGGTAGATTTGTTAATGCTTTAAGTAAAATTTGACTGCATATGTCAGTGTTGAAACTATGAGGATTAAACTGGTACAGTTTCAATACAGCTAAGTTCGCTTCCAAATCATAGGAGTTTTCACGAGATTGTACTTCAACATACCGTTCTAAAGTAGGTAAATTATCAGGATTATATCTGAAATAAAAACAGGTTAGATCTACATATGTATAATGGTAAATCTAATAAACCTAGGTTATGTATGTACCTTTCAATGCCTTTAAGCATAGTTGCAACGGTTTGTTTCATAGCCTCAGCCATTTTATTATATTTCAGACGCTTAAATCAATATTCTAGTTAAAGTAAATATATATTTAACACGTTTTATGAAATAATCTCAAAGATGGATCATGCAAGTACACCACAGATCATAAAGCTCAAAACTCAAAAGTACACATTAAAACAATGTTGCCAATCGTATTATTTGTTTGAACAACTTCGAAGGTACGTTCGGATACGTACGATACGTGTAAGGTGTAAAATATATCATGTGGGTAAATTAATTATACGCGTAATGATAATTAAGATATTAGGAAGATAATAGGGAACGATTTTGCATCTACTAGAGTTACCAGTCGTTCCTTAAACTACGTTAATTAAATTATCTATTTTACACATCCAACTAAATTAAAATAAATGTTGACAATTAAACATAATTTTACACAAATACTTTATCCTACTTAACCTATTATACTAAAGCAATTGTGTTCCAATGAAACAGTGCTTTTATTGATCTAGTCAAATTTTAATCAAAAGTTGTGAACATTTTACGTGGAGATTTTGATAATAGTTAACGATTTTATTAAATGCTTCGTTAAATATATATCTTGTAAGCCCAATTTTCGTAACTGGGCATTGAAGAACTAAACATTAGAATCCAAGTTTTTTCAATACAATTATAACTTTGTTCCTACTAATCTAATGTAATTTTGACAACATTAATTTAATTATTGCTTGGAAATTAAAATTAACAGTAAATTATAACATAATATATTACACGAATGATTTATGATTCACTAAGTAACAAATACTATAAGTTTTACCTTTAAACATTATCTTATTTAATTAATTGGATTTTTTATTAACATATGACAGTAGTTCTAATGACCAAGGACGCAGACGCAGTAATGTTGTTGTGGCCGGTGTTTAGGGTGGGCTCTGAAAAAAATTCTTCTAGAAATCCATAATCATCGGTGTTATAGTTTCATAATTTTGGTGTTTCAAAATGACGAGTTTCCCTGGAAGTATTGCTTTTGATGAATATGGAAGGCCATTCATAATTCTTCGTGATCAAGACAAACAAAGGAGATTAACGGGAATCGATGCTTTGAAGGTGAGGTTATGAGAGAAATAATTACCTTTTATGGTATTGTCACTGTCATGTGTTACCAAAATATTTAATTCTTAACTTACGAACAACTTCTCAGTTGTAATTTCAATGAAAATATAATTAAGATCTTTGAAATTATGTATGTTTTAGTCCCATATCTTGGCGGCTCGTCAAATTGCCAATATAATTAGAACTTCGTTAGGTCCTAAAGGTTTGGATAAGATGATGGTATCTCCAGATGGTAAGTTAATTTTATCCTGTGGATATGAGTTAAAGGTTGTTGTTTAGGTGAAGTAACCGTTACAAATGATGGGGCTACAATTTTAAAAATGATGGATGTTGATCACGAAGTCGCAAAATTGTTAGTACAATTGTCTCAGTCACAAGATGATGAAATTGGTATGCAAATATACATATAATTTGGTTTATAAGTGTGTAAGGTCAATAACAGTCAATTTTCTAATTGTATAGGTGATGGTACAACAGGCGTGGTGGTACTAGCGGGGGCTCTTTTAGAGCAAGCTGGAGCCTTATTAGACCGCGGTATTCATCCAATACGAATTGCAGATGGATATGAATTGGCATGCCAAACGGCAGTTAGTCATCTAGATAAAATTGCTGAACTGTTCCCGGTATCGGCTGAAAACATTGAACCTTTGATTAAAGTAGCTATGACCACGTTAGGCTCTAAAATTATAAATAAATGTCACAGACAAATGGCAAAGATTGCTGTTGATGCTGTTTTGGCTGTAGCCGACTTAGAACATAAGGATGTGAATTTTGAATTGATCAAAGTTGAAGGAAAGGTAATGTATTAAAGTGTGATGATTATTCAATTTGGTATTAGATGATAAGTAATATGTTTAGTTAATTATGGGAGTTTTATTATTAATAAGAAGTTTGCCCTATAGTTTTGTTACATAAAGATTTTAAGCAAATGAAATAGTACCATAAACAGTAAAAAAAAAATAAATTTAATGGTACTAAAAAATGATATGATTTCATTGAAACATTGTTAAAGGTAAGTGGAGAAATTATTGCAGTTCCCTTGTTTCATTTTGTTTTAATTAAGTTTTTCTTTATTCATAATATGCATGAATATTTTCAAATTTGTTTTCTTTGTAGGTGGGTGGAAGACTGGAAGACACTATGCTAGTTAAAGGTGTGGTAATCGACAAAACAATGTCCCATCCACAGATGCCGAAAGAGTTAAGGGATGCAAGAATTGCAATTCTAACCTGCCCCTTTGAACCACCAAAGCCAAAGACTAAACATAAGCTCGATGTTACCAGTGTAGAGGATTACAAACAGTTAAGGCAGTATGAACAAGACAAATTTAAGGAAATAGTGAGTACCTTCAGTCACGTTTAAACAAGAACTATGTAATTAGTATTGCTGCGCTTCTAGGTTGATTTAGTTAAGAAAGCTGGCACCACTTTGGCTCTTTGCCAGTGGGGCTTTGATGACGAAGCCAACCATTTGCTTCTCCAACAACAATTACCCGCCGTCAGATGGGTGGGCGGTCCAGAAATTGAGCTTATTGCCATTGCGACCGGTGGGCGTATCGTACCCCGTTTCGAGGAGCTTACCCCAGAAAAATTGGGCAAAGCTGGTCTTGTCCGCGAGCTGACTTTCGGCACTACAAAAGATAAGATGCTCGTTATAGAAGAGTGTTCCAATTCCCGTGCTGTTACTATCCTTGTGCGTGGTGGGAATCATATGCTGGTCGAGGAGGCCAAGAGAAGCATACATGATGCACTTTGTGTAGTTAGAAGTTTGGTTCAGGTAAGTTGTTATGGGTTTATTTAAAAAAAAAATATATTGAATGTCACAATATCATGTAAAATGATAATTTTAAGTATTTGGTGAATTGGACACATTGTATCCTTTTACTGTATATACAGGGTGTAAGAAGTATAACTGCCATTATTTTAACAGTTGATAATTTGGACCTAAGTAAATAACAAAGTGTTATACAACGTGGGTCCTCAACTCTACCATTTAAGAGAAAACAGAAGTACATCACCTAATTATGTCTATAATAAATATGTTACGGGAAAAGAATAAAAGTAAAAACTGCAAAATTTTTGAAATTTTCATTAGATAATGAAGCAATATTTCTTCATTTTAATGTTCTCATTTTGATTAGCAAAATAATTTAATTTGTAGGAAATAATTGTTAATGCCTTTCAACAATTTTGATTTGAACAGTTGTACATGTGGCAACAGTGGTAGTGAAATAGCGGGCCTTCCCCAGAATGTAGATCAAGTTCAATAACCTACTTATGCCTATCCTCCCGTATGACAAATACATGACAGGATTTATTGAAATGTTGTCAAGTTGTGCTAAATATCTGGGATCTACTTTGCTAATTTAAATAAAGACGTAAAGAAAGGTTGGGTTGAGGACCCATGTTGTATAATGCTTTTTCTTTGTTTAAATCCAAGCTGTTAACTGTTAAAATAATGATAGTTCTTTCACCCTGTATATACATTGTACTATACATTTAATTTTCCTGTTCTGCGTGTAATTTATTTCTCTTGTAATGTAATTAAATCAAATGGTTTCTTGTAATTAAAACATGATAGTTTAATTACATAATTAGTTAGATAAAATTGTTTAGATTTTTTGTTTATTTATAATGGTACCTTTAGAAATAATTGACCAGAGATAAAATGTTAATATTTTACTTAAGAAACTATTTCGATATTATATGAGGCAGTGTTGAAGAGAACAATATTAACTATTAATTATGCTAATCGATTGATCAAATTTGGATGACTTGGTCATTATTTGATCATTTGAATATGCCACTGGTGAAACTAATTTTAATCAAACTCAGGCCAGGTTTTTATTTCACACTTAAATCTAGTCAGAATATGTTTTTATAGCCCACCACAATATCAGTCGTATATACTTTTATTGTGCAAGCAGACATTAAAAAAAAAAAAAAAGAAAAAAAAACAGGAAAACATTACATAGATCGATTTTTTCATTAATTGGGATTAACGCCTAAAAATGTAGGTATTTTCACTTCATTATTAACTATTTGTAGGAACCAAGAGTAGTCTATGGCGGTGGCGCTGCAGAAATAGCTTGCAGTTTAGCTGTTGCCGAACAGGCTGATCAATTGGCTTCCTTGGAACAATATGCCTATAGGGCATTTGCAGAAGCCCTGGAAAGTATTCCTTTGGCGCTCGCTGAGAATAGCGGACTCTCGGCTATTCACGTATTGGGCGAAGTTAAAGTAAGTAGCTCGCAGTGCCTAGGATTCGTTTTTAAATATTTATTATTGTTTGCATCCTCACAAAATTACTTAAAAGGGTGGTTGTTTGTATTTTAATTTAAAAATACTTTCAAATCAGATTCATTGCAGTTGTATAAATTTCAAATAAACTTTTCGTGTTTCTGGAGTGTAGGTTTTGGAATGTTTGTGCATTTAAATTTACATGATTTCCTTTTTAGGCTAAGCAGGCTTCATCAGGTGATCCAGCCCTTGGCATTGACTGCATGGCGACAGGGAACTTGAACATGCGTGATCAGCATGTTATCGAATCTCTCAGGTCGAAGCGCCAGCAGCTCCTGTTGGCGACACAATTGGTCAAAATGATCTTGAAAATCGACGACGTGCGTCAGCCCAATGACGCTCCAGGCAATTAGTGGTCGCTTCATTTTATTCAATATTTATAGTTAATAAATTGAGTTGCTTTAACAAGTTTTGTAATATCGTCACCGATAACTAATTTTTTTTTCATTTAGCCTCCTAATAAAGTATTTATAATTTTTTTGGTTGCTTTCTTGTGCTTCAAATTGTTTGGTAAAAATAATAGGTAAGTATGTGGATTATTTTGTTAAGTATATAAAATTAAACAAATATTAATGAATTAATTACATGGAATAAAAATAAATTAGTGGACTTTTTTTATTCTATATAGTTTATCATGTATTTCAAATCCTATACAGGGTGAAACAAGTATCATTGCCATTATTTTAATAATTGATAGTTTGGACTTGGAAAGTGTTATAATAAATGGATGCTGAACATTGTGGGATAAAAATCAAAGTAAAAACTGCAAGATTTATGAAATTCGTTAAATAAAATATTTAATTTAAAATAATTTAACTTTCTTTGAAAATAATTCTTGCCCGTTAAGATTTGTAAAATCTACTAATAAATTTTCCGATATTATAATATGTACATACAGGGTAAAGTTTAAATTTTGTTCTCAATTAAATAATTTCTGCACGTCTTCTGATGTATGTCTAAGATAAGTCTGACTAACTGCTTTCAAATATAAAAACTATTGAGATGTGTACCCAATAGTACAATATTATTTAATATATGTGCACATGTTAAAGCATAATATATATATTCAATAAGAGGAGCAAAAAAAGCATTACTAATAATTACATTAAGATATCCCATTTTTAAGAAAAATATTGGGATACATATTGTTGCCTCCTGAGTACGAGGAAAGTCAACATTTGGCAGTCGTCTATCCTTTTAGAGATATAAGGCCTTCATTGCTGAAGAGACACTTTTAAGATGTTTTAGGATGTTTACATATACATATTTTAATAGATAATTATATTAGTTAACTATCTAGTTGATGGAAAAAGATGAGTCTCACTAACTGCTTTCAAAAATAAAAACTATTGAGATGTGTACCCAATAGTACAATATTATTTAATATGTGTGCACATGTTAAAGCATAATATATATTCAATAAAAGGAGCAAAAAAAGCATTACTAATAATTACATTAAGATATCCCATTTTTAAGAAAAATATTGGGATACATATTGTTGCCTCCTGAGTACGAGGAAAGTCAACATTTGGCAGTCGTCTATCCTTTTAGAGATATAAGGCCTTCATTGCTGAAGAGACACTTTTAAGATGTTTTAGGGTGTTTACATATACATATTTTAATAGATAATTATATTAGTTAACTATCTAGTTGATGGAAAAAGATGAGTCTCACTAACTGCTTTCAAAAATAAAAACTATTGAGATGTGTACCCAATAGTACAATATTATTTAATATGTGTGCACATGTTAAAGCATAATATATATTCAATAAAAGGAGCAAAAAAAGCATTACTAATAATTACATTAAGATATCCCATTTTAAGAAAAATATTGGGATACATATTGTTGCCTCCTGAGTACGAGGAAAGTCAACATTTGGCAGTCGTCTATCCTTTTAGAGATATAAGGCCTTCATTGCTGAAGAGACACTTTTAAGATGTTTTAGGATGTTTACATATACATATTTTAATAGATAATTATATTAGTTAACTATCTAGTTGATGGAAAAAGATGAGTCTCACTAACTGCTTTCAAAAATAAAAACTATTGAGATGTGTACCCAATAGTACAATATTATTTAATATGTGTGCACATGTTAAAGCATAATATATATTCAATAAAAGGAGCAAAAAAAGCATTACTAATAATTACATTAAGATATCCCATTTTTAAGAAAAATATTGGGATACATATTGTTGCCTCCTGAGTACGAGGAAAGTCAACATTTGGCAGTCGTCTATCCTTTTAGAGATATAAGGCCTTCATTGCTGAAGAGACACTTTTAAGATGTTTTAGGGTGTTTACATATACATATTTTAATAGATAATTATATTAGTTAACTATCTAGTTGATGGAAAAAGATGAGTCTCACTAACTGCTTTCAAAAATAAAAACTATTGAGATGTGTACCCAATAGTACAATATTATTTAATATGTGTGCACATGTTAAAGCATAATATATATTCAATAAAAGGAGCAAAAAAAGCATTACTAATAATTACATTAAGATATCCCATTTTTAAGAAAAATATTGGGATACATATTGTTGTCTCCTGAGTACGAGGAAAGTCAACATTTGACAGTCGTCTATCCTTTTAGAGATATAAGGCCTTCATTGCTGAAGAGACACATTTAAGATGTTTTAGGGTGTTTACATATACATATTTTAATAGATAATTATATTAGTTAACTATCTAGTTGATGGAAAAAGATGAGTCTCACTAACTGCTTTCAAAAATAAAAACTATTGAGATGTGTACCCAATAGTACAATATTATTTAATATGTGTGCACATGTTAAAGCATAATATATATTCAATAAAAGGAGCAAAAAAAGCATTACTAATAATTACATTAAGATATCCCATTTTTAAGAAAAATATTGGGATACATATTGTTGCCTCCTGAGTACGAGGAAAGTCAACATTTGGCAGTCGTCTATCCTTTTAGAGATATAAGGCCTTCATTGCTGAAGAGACACTTTTAAGATGTTTTAGGGTGTTTACATATACATATTTTAATAGATAATTATATTAGTTAACTATCTAGTTGATGGAAAAAGATGAGTCTCACTAACTGCTTTCAAAAATAAAAACTATTGAGATGTGTACCCAATAGTACAATATTATTTAATATGTGTGCACATGTTAAAGCATAATATATATTCAATAAAAGGAGCAAAAAAAGCATTACTAATAATTACATTAAGATATCCCATTTTTAAGAAAAATATTGGGATACATATTGTTGCCTCCTGAGTACGAGGAAAGTCAACATTTGGCAGTCGTCTATCCTTTTAGAGATATAAGGCCTTCATTGCTGAAGAGACACTTTTAAGATGTTTTAGGGTGTTTACATATACATATTTTAATAGATAATTATATTAGTTAACTATCTAGTTGATGGAAAAAGATGAGTCTCACTAACTGCTTTCAAAAATAAAAACTATTGAGATGTGTACCCAATAGTACAATATTATTTAATATGTGTGCACATGTTAAAGCATAATATATATTCAATAAAAGGAGCAAAAAAAGCATTACTAATAATTACATTAAGATATCCCATTTTAAGAAAAATATTGGGATACATATTGTTGCCTCCTGAGTACGAGGAAAGTCAACATTTGGCAGTCGTCTATCCTTTTAGAGATATAAGGCCTTCATTGCTGAAGAGACACTTTTAAGATGTTTTAGGGTGTTTACATATACATATTTTAATAGATAATTATATTAGTTAACTATCTAGTTGATGGAAAAAGATGAGTCTCACTAACTGCTTTCAAAAATAAAAACTATTGAGATGTGTACCCAATAGTACAATATTATTTAATATATGTGCACATGTTAAAGCATAACATATATATTCAATAAAAGGAGTAAAAAAAGCATTACTAATAATTACATTAAGATATCCCATTTTAAGAAAAATATTGGGATACATATTGTTGCCTCCTGAGTACGAGGAAAGTCAACATTTGGCAGTCGTCTATCCTTTTAGAGATATAAGGCCTTCATTGCTGAAGAGACACATTTAAGATGTTTTAGGGTGTTTACATATACATATTTTAATAGATAATTATATTAGTTAACTATCTAGTTGATGGAAAAAGATGAGTCTCACTAACTGCTTTCAAAAATAAAAACTATTGAGATGTGTACCCAATAGTACAATATTATTTAATATGTGTGCACATGTTAAAGCATAATATATATTCAATAAAAGGAGCAAAAAAAGCATTACTAATAATTACATTAAGATATCCCATTTTAAGAAAAATATTGGGATACATATTGTTGCCTCCTGAGTACGAGGAAAGTCAACATTTGGCAGTCGTCTATCCTTTTAGAGATATAAGGCCTTCATTGCTGAAGAGACACTTTTAAGATGTTTTAGGGTGTTTACATATACATATTTTAATAGATAATTATATTAGTTAACTATCTAGTTGATGGAAAAAGATGAGTCTCACTAACTGCTTTCAAAAATAAAAACTATTGAGATGTGTACCCAATAGTACAATATTATTTAATATATGTGCACATGTTAAAGCATAACATATATATTCAATAAAAGGAGTAAAAAAAGCATTACTAATAATTACATTAAGATATCCCATTTTAAGAAAAATATTGGGATACATATTGTTGCCTCCTGAGTACGAGGAAAGTCAACATTTGGCAGTCGTCTATCCTTTTAGAGATATAAGGCCTTCATTGCTGAAGAGACACATTTAAGATGTTTTAGGGTGTTTACATATACATATTTTAATAGATAATTATATTAGTTAACTATCTAGTTGATGGAAAAAGATGAGTCTCACTAACTGCTTTCAAAAATAAAAACTATTGAGATGTGTACCCAATAGTACAATATTATTTAATATATGTGCACATGTTAAAGCATAATATATATATATATATATATATATATATATATATATATATATATATATATTCAATAAAAGGAGCAAAAAAAGCATTACTAATAATTACATTAAGATATCCCATTTTTAAGAAAAATATTGGGATACATATTGTTGCCTCCTGAGTACGAGGAAAGTCAACATTTGACAGTCGTCTATCCTTTTAGAGATATAAGGCCTTCATTGCTGAAGAGACACTTTTAAGATGTTTTAGGGTGTTTACATATACATATTTTAATAGATAATTATATTAGTTAACTATCTAGTTGATGGAAAAAGATGAGTCTCACTAACTGCTTTCAAAAATAAAAACTATTGAGATGTGTACCCAATAGTACAATATTATTTAATATGTGTGCACATGTTAAAGCATAATATATATTCAATAAAAGGAGCAAAAAAAGCATTACTAATAATTACATTAAGATATCCCATTTTAAGAAAAATATTGGGATACATATTGTTGCCTCCTGAGTACGAGGAAAGTCAACATTTGGCAGTCGTCTATCCTTTTAGAGATATAAGGCCTTCATTGCTGAAGAGACACTTTTAAGATGTTTTAGGGTGTTTACATATACATATTTTAATAGATAATTATATTAGTTAACTATCTAGTTGATGGAAAAAGATGAGTCTCACTAACTGCTTTCAAAAATAAAAACTATTGAGATGTGTACCCAATAGTACAATATTATTTAATATATGTGCACATGTTAAAGCATAACATATATATTCAATAAAAGGAGTAAAAAAAGCATTACTAATAATTACATTAAGATATCCCATTTTAAGAAAAATATTGGGATACATATTGTTGCCTCCTGAGTACGAGAAAAGTCAACATTTGGCAGTCGTCTATCCTTTTAGAGATATAAGGCCTTCATTGCTGAAGAGACACATTTAAGATGTTTTAGGGTGTTTACATATACATATTTTAATAGATAATTATATTAGTTAACTATCTAGTTGATGGAAAAAGATGAGTCTCACTAACTGCTTTCAAAAATAAAAACTATTGAGATGTGTACCCAATAGTACAATATTATTTAATATGTGTGCACATGTTAAAGCATAATATATATTCAATAAAAGGAGCAAAAAAAGCATTACTAATAATTACATTAAGATATCCCATTTTAAGAAAAATATTGGGATACATATTGTTGCCTCCTGAGTACGAGGAAAGTCAACATTTGGCAGTCGTCTATCCTTTTAGAGATATAAGGCCTTCATTGCTGAAGAGACACATTTAAGATGTTTTAGGGTGTTTACATATACATATTTTAATAGATAATTATATTAGTTAACTATCTAGTTGATGGAAAAAGATGAGTCTCACTAACTGCTTTCAAAAATAAAAACTATTGAGATGTGTACCCAATAGTACAATATTATTTAATATGTGTGCACATGTTAAAGCATAATATATATTCAATATAAGGAGCAAAAAAAGCATTACTAATAATTACATTAAGATATCCCATTTTAAGAAAAATATTGGGATACACATTGTTGCTTCCTGAGTACGAAGGAAGTCAACATTTGGCAGTCGTCTATCCTTTTAGAGATATAAGGCCTTCAATTGCCGAAGAGACACTTTTAAGATGTTTTAGGGTGTTTATATATACATATTTCTAATAGATAATTATACAGTTAACTATCTACTTAAGATGGAAATCTTAAGAAAATTAAGTAAATGTTTGTATACTCACGTATTTTGAGTCCGAAATTATAAAAATAAAATTGCCGCACCTCCATAGTCTGTATTATTCGGTCACACAAACTTCTCAAACTAAGACCATGTGATTTTTCTCGTACAATAGTCTCATTTGTGTATAACATATATATAATTACATCTGATAAAACTATAGCAAAAAACTATAAATTAACGTAATATTACGGAAATTATCAGTGACTGCAATCATTTTAAAACATGAACATGTAATCAAACACCATTAAAACGCGGCAATACTATTAAAGATCATAGGGAATTCTTAATGTTAGTATTTCATGTTGGTACTTCCTGTTAGGCGCCAACTATTCAATTACTTGAATATTATGTATATAATTTAAATTGTTGATCTGATAACTGATGGTTTTGAATCATTTTTTGCATGTTCATAACTATCATTGTTAATTGTCATAAATATAGAGAATAATATTCCTTTAAATTTGATAATACAATAAATATCAGGTTTGAAATGGTACTGTATTACAACGAATAAAACCAATGAAATCGACTAGAATTTTGTAAACTCATTATTTATTTGTATACTTTGAACATAATCCCTATCAGAAGTAATTGTAAGGTTTTATTATCGTATATCGTAATACAGTCTTAACATCGATTAAATTAATCTCACATCAAAACAGTTCAGAAAGGTCAAAAATACAGACCTTTAACCAATTTTAAACATTCCAGCAATTTGAAGCTGATAGTCTCAAGCCTGTGTTTTAAAATATGTGAGGAAATGGTTTATTCGTTGAAATAAAATTGACACGAAGAGAACTGAAGTGTTTACTTCGTTCTAATGTGGCCGCTTTAACTATGTAAATATTATCAAAATAACACACTAATTTAATATTCCACTTTCCATATATCAAAAAGAGCTGTTGCGATTAGTAAAAGAGATTAGTGTCAGAGAGACGCAATAGTCAACAATACACGGAATGTCAACATCAACTGGGCTAGCTCTATTCGCTCTGAACCTAACAATTTATTGACCTAATACAGTGGCGTTCCGTTGTAGGGGACATGACTTTCTTTATTTTTTAATTTTAATTTCGATTTAAAATTTAAGATTTAAGTCTCTGTTAGTGGGATCATTACCCTCTGACAGTTATACCAAAAACTACTCTGAAACCCTCTATATCATTTCTTAATACTAAATGTTTATTTTGATACTAAATTTGTATTTAATGTTTCAATAGATATTTGATAAATTTTTGATGATCTTTAATATATTAGGGTAACAGGCATGGTCAAACATTTTTATTAAACTTTCTTCTCTAACAGACCTCGATAACAAACGTTGAAGTAAAGTTCTTAGAATGACTAAAAGTTTCTCGAATGTGAGATGCCATAAGAGAGGCGATCAATTAATTGATGATTGGCCGATCAAAAACGTGGACTATACACAATCCTTTATAAGGTAAACTACTTGATTAGGATTTATCTAGCAATGCAGCTGTTAGATCTAGTATGTGATAACTATATTTACTTTATGCTATATTGTGCAAAATATGTAAAGAATATAAAGATCTTGACTTTTAATTTTGCGCACGCTCTTGTATTCGCCCAAACTCCTAAGGTCAAGAAAATATTTTAGACATCTACTCCTCATTCATCTATTATCAAAGTATGTATGCAATAATGTATACTTATCATACTTCATATGAAAAAAACAATAAATAAGTTGTTTGTTAATCTCGTGCCGAAACACCTGAAATATCTATAATTGTTTCAACCCATATCTTATTATAATACTGTGATCAGTTGGATAAGACAAACAATAATATGACTACTTGACTACACACCTACATAAATGTGTATAGGTTCATTGGGAGATAACTTTTTCATCTCATAAGAGGTAGATAATGACTTGTGAGTGGAATTGTTAAGTAAATTACTAATAAAATTTACGTGGATGACATAATTTTATCCAACAAAATCTAGGAAATCTTATTTAAGAACATTGAAATCAGATATTTAAAACGCATGGATATATCATATATAACTACCGTACCAAATGAATAGGTACCTTCTTCCAAAAGCTCAACATTCCCTCCAAGCCGATCTTTCTCAGCTTGCTTGGGTCCAAGAAAAAGTGCCAAACGCGATATTGGCGTACGCTACGTCAGGACTGGGAACTGGCATATTACATGTTTAGAGCTCACCTCACACCATCTGCATGTCTTGCTGGCACTCAAGCCGATGTTGTTAATGTGGTAGTTAAGAGATAAGATGACTAAACATTTGGTAAGCAGTGTCCTGTTTACCAAAGGGATAATCAAATTACAATTTTTTCGCGCCATAATATGTGCCTTTGAAAAATATTATTCGATGTATTCCCCTAAAACACGGACAATGACAATAATGAATTAATTTTAGTGTTAATTCTTTCTTTCTTAATTAATATTCTTGGCCTGCAAATGGTGTCATTCTTGAGACAAGAACATGATAACTCGAAAATTAATTAAACTACAGAAATAAGGAGTTTATACTCTAACCCATCTGCAAATGCCTTACATAACAAGGACCAAACAAATTGGGTCAAAACAGCTATTCTCCTGGCTATATGCCAAACGCCGAGCGCTGAATTACATGACAAAATTTGTCGTATTTTTGTCTAACAGATTTAGCATTAAAAATACAGTGATTGTTCCAAAACCACGAGTCGATGTCGATGTCAAAAAGTCGATGTGACTAAAATTACCTACAAACCTAAGTTTTTCGGTTTAGCTACTAGAAGGATCAATTTATAGTTTGTTGTAAAGATGTCATTTCCTAAATTGTGTTCTACCTTGTAGAAATTTCGAATACTAAACACTTTTAGCTTAATTAATATTATTAATAACATATTAAAATTTACAGAAATTTGTAGACGATTACTTTTTCACAAAAACTGTTCCAATCCCGATGATTTAGTTAACCTTAATCTCATAGTTTATTTTATTTAGAACAGCACTAAACAGGTTCTACATCTCCAAGTCAAATCCGTTTTAGGTAAGTAAGTGAATTCAGATAATGTGGTAAATATCGACTATTTCGTATTCGTGAGTTTGAAGTCGCGGTTTGAATTAAGACCGTGTACATTTCCTGGCAATTTTTATTTCGAATAATAAAGGGTGGTCCAACCATAAAGCACGATGTTAATTGTGAGTCACACCTTAACGTCAAGTATTTTGCCCAACTTAATTTGACATTTCTTTGTTTCAGTGTTTGACAAATTCAACCATGGAGAGATACACAATTGAGCAGTGCGTTAAGATTGTTGAAGCCTTTTACGAAAATGGGCGTTCAAATCAAAATGCATTTCGTGCACTTCGTGACTTTTTTGGTCAGCATAATCGACCAAATGTGTCCACAATCGGGAGAATTGTGCGCAAATTTCAGCAAACCGGGTCTGTAGGAAATGTGAAAACACCCGTGCATGCTCGCCCAGTTCGTTCTGCGGAAAACATTGCTGTCGTTCGCGATAGTGTAGCAGAAGAGCCGTCAACCTCGACTTGTCGTCGTACCCAACAATTGAACATCTCACGAACATCACTGGTGCGAATTTTGAATAAAGATTTGAATTTACACGCTTACAAGGTTCAATTGACTCAAGCACTGAAGCCTACTGACCATTTAAAGCGTCGTCAATACGCCGAATGGTTGGTTGAACAGACAGAAGTGAATGGTGACTTTACAAAGAAAATCATTTTCAGCGACGAGGCACACTTTCACCTCAGTGCATTCGTTAACAAGCAGAATTTCCGCATTTGGGCAAATGAGAATCCACGAGTGATTGTTGAAAAGCCGATGCATCCATAAAGAGTGACTGTTTGGTGCGGTTTATGGGCTGGCGGCGTCATCGGGCCGTACTTCTTCGAAAATAAGGTCGACCAAGCAGGTACCGTGAATGGTGTTCGCTATCGCGAGATGATAACGGACTTCTTGTGGCCAGAAATTGAGGGTATGGACCTGGACGATATGTGCTTTCAACAGGATGGTGCCACTTGCCACACAGCCAACGAAACAATGGCACTTTTGCGCGAGAAATTCAATGGCCGTGTTATCTCACGTCGTGGCGATATTAATTGGATGGTTAATGTGATTTGACACCGTTGGACTTCTTTTCTTGGGGATATTTAAAAGAAAAAGTGTATGCCAATAAGCCAAGAACAATTCAAGAGCTAAAGGATGAGACAATTCGGCACATTAACGACATTGAATCTCAATTATGTCTCAGAGTCATTGAAAATATGGACCATCGGATAGAAGTATGCCACCGAATCCATGGCGAGCATTTGGCCGATATTTTGTTTCACTCATAATTGTCATAGATCCTTCTATCATAATAAAAAATATTAAGATAATTCTCTGAAAACTTTTTGTTTTATTTACAATTAACATCGTGCGTTTTGGTTGGACCACCTTTTAGTTGATTGGCATAAATATAGAAATATCTAATGATTAAGTGTTAGCGAATAGAAGAATGTTTTTTATAATCACGTATTCACTTGGGATACTTGTTTTTCTGTTTACCAACCACCTTCATATAATAGGTACTTAATGAAATTATGTATCATTACTTCCATTTTATCAGTTTTAATGTGAATATATCAATTCCTATCCAGAAATAGCAAATATGACAACAACAAGGCTTTAAAGGTTTTTGTATTGCACGTTCTAGCAAACTGCTGTTATAGAAGTAGAAGGGGAAAAAAGGGAAGTAGGTATTAGGAAAGGAGTAAGACAAGGATGTACTATCACAACTAATTTTTAATCTGTACATCGAAGAGGCGATTAATGTGGTAAAAGATAGAGTGGATTTCGGGATTAAAGTACAGGGACAGAAACTAAAAATGCTGAGATTCGCGGATGATATAGCAGTATTAGCATCTAGTAAGGAGGAATTAGAATCAGCATTGAACGAAATGGAGGCAGTGTTGACAGAGGAATACGGAATGAGGGTGAATAAAAACAAAACTAAAGTGTTAGTGTGCAGAGGGCGCGAGAGCAGAGCAAAAACGAAAGTACAAATTAATAATGAAAGATTGGAGGAAGTTAAAGACTTCACTTATTTAGGAAGTAAAATAAACTGGGATGGAAGAAGCGATAAAGACATGTGATAAATGTTCTCACAATGTTCATATGCTCATAATTACATTATTTTTTTAAAACTTCCAATCTTTATCCTTTCAACCATTACACCGCCATCTTATCTACCATTTTTTGCTTCCATCTCTACAGTATTTGAAAATGTTTACTCAATCATGATGATGATTGAGTAAACATTTTTACATACTGCAGAGATGGCACCGGGAGAAATACACCAGTAGAAAGAACTGACATGTGTCAGATATACCATATGTAAGTTTATTTTTTCCGATACATTTTCTGCATTCAATATAAGAAGAAACCATCGGCATCAATAGCTATTGAGCTAGTTTGGGTGAGTCTTAAAGCATGGACGCCGGGTTTAAACTTTGTAATAATGTATCTACGATTTTTTGGCTTCCTCTTCTGGCACCATTATTTTTTGAATAGTGCATAGACGATGTCAAATATAGAAATTTGTTTTACCCTCAACTGAAACTAAAACGGTATAATTGTTGAAACCATACCTACTACTGCCAATAATCCAACATTAAGGTGGTAATGGCCCTTTACTTTTCTGTAATATAATTGCCAACAGTTATATTAAGAGTTGATTTCTCTATTCCTATAAAGCCATAGAACACATTGGATCAGTTTGATAAATTTTTGCTTTTTTTAGTCAGTCCGTCTATTATTATCGTTGCTACAGCATATCTAGTTGGTATAAAAGTAAGAATTCTTGACATTGGTCATTCACAGAGTTTAACACAAACTTATTATTGCTTAATACTTTTTTAATTTCTTTCACAGGATTACTTCTTATTTTGATACTTTTATCTGGGCTATTCATCATTAAACCTGAGCTAAATCTATAACTTACAAGTCGGGAATCGAGCTAAGATAAGCTGAGCTAAATCATCAAAATTTGAGGATTAGAAGGAACATATGTGAGAACATGTTCCACGTATGTTTTTATTTAGCAGCTGACAATTGTCAATAATTAAACGCTGCAGGAGTAGTATCGGCAGGAATCGGTAAGTTATAAATGAAGCAGAGAACTTTAGGGGGTCATAAAAATATTGCAAGTAATGTCGTTTGAATTACCCGATATTACTAAGGACTTACACATTAATTGTTCCAATCACGAGATATAGATAAATCCCCCGATTGCTTTAAAACACGAGAAACCCTATATTTATAAGAAGCTATAAATACCTATTTATCAAATGGTACGAAACCTTCTATGTAGAGGACACCGACAATCTTGGTTCTGACATTCGAATATCATTTTGAATTATGTCCACTGCAATTGCGTAAAAAGTAGGCGATCTATAATGTTCCAACAGTTCTCTAATCTCGGAGAGATTTTTAATGAAGTTTCAAAGGACAATTATGTTAAACGAGATAATGATATTGATCGGTCATTATCTGATTGCAATGTAATATAAATATGCCAGTACGGCAAGGTAATAATAGTAATAATTCACACTGTGACTGGGCAGAATGAAGGTCCTACTCGTGCTAGCCCTTGTTGGAGTGGCATACTCCTTGGTTCTTACCAACAGAATCAATGCAGACGTGCATGCACGGCTAAGTGATGTAGAACGGGTGAACTTGCAGCAACTGATCTCAGAAGTATCCAAAGAGAATATGGTATGTTTAAAAAAAATTGTTCCGTAAACGATTATTTTTACAATTAGTGCACTATACAATGTCTCTAGATTTGCTCTATGACCACTATTATAGAGCATGTTTACCAATTAGTTAAAAGATTATAAATGTATTTATAATTAAATCACTTATATGTCTTCAATACAACGAATTTTATATTTTTATCACTTATTGTATCTCAATATATACTTTTACAAATCCAAATTTTCACAGGTCTCTATTTTTAAGACTTTTTAATACCAAGTGATTATTTTTCTCCTATGAAGTAGTTTTTGTTTCCAATCTACATATGACAGGCAAGACTTATTTAAATCATACACTTATATAATTGTTCTAAGATGTAGTAATGTTTTAATATTTTGGCATTTCAATCCAAAGACGATAATGTGATTTAAATATCAGCGGCCAAAGCCCTATAGCAGTTTTTATCTATCAGAAATAGACGTTAATTAAATTTCACTAAATTATCACTAGAATTAAATAGAGTGCACCCCAAATAACTGCTCTTGATATGGTAGTGTTCTAATATGTTGGCATCCCAATTGAGAGACGAAAATGTGAAATATCAATGACAAAGGCCCTATTGCAGTTTTTATCTACCAGAAAGAGACGTTAATTAAATTTCAGCAAACGTTTATTATAGTTAAATAAAAAATGCACCCAAATAATTGTACTAAGATGTAATAGTGAACATCAAAGGATAAAGCCGTATTGCAGTTCATATTTATCAGAACGAGACGTCAATTTGATTTTACCAAGTGATTAGAATAATACATCTTGTCTACGTGTTTACGATAATACTTATCTACATTGGTATTTCGCAAGTGTTTTAACAAGAAGTACCTAATTTGTTATATTGAATAATTCATTATTGATTTTATATTACTGATTTTCATCCAGACTATTAATGCCGTTATTTATTTATCTTATTTATTGCCTTTTTAAATTCAATGATGATCCCTGTGGATGCGAATATGTACGGATTATAGATTGATACTTACATATCGATTGATTCAGTGGTAATTGGAATATGAAGTAAGTACCTAGCTGCAACATAACAATATTGGATAGACATTAAAGATGCTGAAATGTACTCATAATAAATTTTGCAAAATAGTATATGAGTTAAACTGTTCGAATATGTTCGTGTAATTCCATTTGCAACCCTTTACAGTAAAAATCAACTTATACAGGAGGCTATGACTGAGCTAGACGGGTAATTTCTTTCTTAATATTACATTGTCTTGTTTAATAAGGAACCTTTCATGAACACTATAGCAAGAAAAGTAAATTTATAAGACAATTATGATATATATATATATATATATATATATATATATATATATATATATATATATATATATATATATATATATATATATGCAGTATACATATCAACAAATATAGATATGTAATTAGTAATTTAAATTAAACAATAATAATAAAGCAGAATTACTGAGTGAATCAAAGTGTTATCTATATACTTTTGAGCTCAGTTGACTAATTTTTAATTTTATTAACTACATCTGGTTTAATACTTTTTGTTTTTGAGTCAATTTGTTATTTTCTGAGGCACTAAATGAAAAGTTAAAAATATCCTGGAAATGCATTGAATGAAACTTTGCTTCACAAGTCAGCAGACATATTCTAGTTTAGAATTAGCAACTTGATTAAAGCAGTGTTGTGGGAAGAAGTTTATACTGTTTTGTTATTTGTCTCTTGCAAAGAGAGAAGCTTATTGATATCTATCGTAGATTAAATGTTTTCTACTCCAGAAAGTATATGAATGGACCAACAAGTTCAAAAACGCGGTGCTTTCCGTGGTTGATTTTCCCCCACCTTCTAAAGTAAATCGCGTTGTAATGCCTGAATCAATTGCAACAGATGAGGCCTTGGTGAAATAAAATCGTCGAACATAAGTAAGTAATCTGCGTCTTGCCATAATTTTTAATATAAATCATGGTTTTGTACATTACTTGCTCCAATTCCATAAAATGTGATAGGCGCCAAAGCAATCGATTCCAGAATTGAACCAACTATATGTTGACCTCTGTGAAGAACTTTTGCGACGATATGAAGCAGCAAATACCTCTTTGGCAAGGATTGTAACTGTGTATGAGTCTTGGGTGCACTATCATCAACCCAAAACCAAGAAAGTAAATAAAGAAGGGCCTCTTTATATCCTTGAACATCTATCAAAATATCGTACTTCGTACACAGCTTTAGGTAGGAAAAGTTATGTTGAATATTTTTTGAGATGAACGAGGGATCTTATTGGATTACATGCTCAATGCAATGGGACTATAATGGGATGGGATTACTATTACTATGCTCGTAACTCCTAGAAAACATTGCACCAATAGGAACGGATTTATATCTACGAGTATTTTTTACAGCACGACAATACGTGACCATAGAATGCACATTCAACGGTATAACTGTCTAGAATTTCAAATTTAAATATCTACTATATATTCCTATTTGATCTTGCCCCAAGCGACTACCATATCTTCGATTCATTTGAGGGTGCATTAGGTGTGAAGGAATTTGAAGTAATTCAGGCGATGCATTAGCGGCTGTGTACACGACCAAACCAGTATTTTCTTAAGGTATTATTTCAAAAAGGTGTTTAATAATATCTTAAAAGCTCTCGGTTAACTTTGCCTTGTATTTTATCTTTCCTATAAGTATAACCCGTAATCTGTAAACAAGCTGATAAAAATGTAATGATAATGTCTTATGATAAGGTCTGGAGAGCGAGGTGGCCGCTTTATAATCATATTGATCGATCCTCGATCGAGGTGAATATTGGATATTCAAATAAGTACGAATCACCATATCGGGACATTTACACAAAATTATTTAAAGATTAAAATTAGTTGCAAAAGTTTCTTAGACCTGGTTTAAATATATACAGGTTATAGTATGTAGTAGGACCCTTAAAATTTAATTATAGAATTTGATTATATCGTGTTATATGCAAACACGTTCGTAACACTTTATCAATAGATAACTAATATTTGTTTTTCTAAATCTGATTATAGTGATTATGAAGTAAGATATCCTATAATATCTTGGAAGCGTGCTTGGCTGTAAAAATATATTTGTAGAAGTGGTAATTAAGTAATTATCATATTACTGTGGTTTGTTTATTTATAATATTTAAGATTACCAAGTATTAATCTCTTACAATTGTTAAAGTTATTGGGTAGTGTCTACATAAAGAAAATACTTGGAATGGATACGACAAACAGAAAATGTTTGCTTAAACATTATTGTAAAATATGTACGACAATCTAAGAGTGCTGTTATACTTATAACAGTATATGTAGTACGTTCATGATTTCTGGAAATAAGCAAATTTGAGATGCTAAATTATTAAATTAGTGGTCATAATTTTTCTTACTTCTGATATTAGCATTAAATTTAAATAGCCTCACTTTATTTCTTTCTGTAATGACACCGCTTTTATCGAAATATATACAAATAACTTCATTAAAACATATACTCATAGTTGGTAGGAACGCAACAAAAATGTTTAATTTAGATATAAACTTACTTATCACCATCGTATTAATTCTTGTCTGCTAATCCTCTTTATTTTATTTATCATAGGTGGACATAGTAACAGCAGAGGGATACCCCATAGAAAGTCACTATGTCACTACTGCCGATGGATATATACTAAATCTCTATCGTATTCCAAGGGGAAAAACTGGACAACCAAATGGTAAAGTTGCTTTTCTGCAGCACGGTATTCTAGTTTCTTCCATTGACTGGGTCATCGCTGGAAGCCAAAATGGACTAGGTAAATTTTATTCATTCCATATTCTTTCCCTATGTAATCAATACTGTGAGAAATCCTCGGTTACAACTAGTCTAATGGTTGCTAAATTTACTGTAAAAGGTTTCTAGCCTTCAATTCTTATAGTCTGGTTAACATGCAATATGTCCGGAGACATAGATATATATACGCTGTAAAAATTATTGTTAACTTTTATCTTACTGAAATAGTAATTAGCAATAGTATAAGCAATCAAACTTGTGTGTCTTATATGATGACTATAGAACACAATATAAACATAAAATAGGAATAGGAAGAAATATAATAATGTATTTTATATTATGGAAATTTAGGAAAATCTATAATGAAGGGAATTCCATTTAAAATAGAAACACGTCTCTATTTTTTATTTGTTGGCCTATTTAAATGATTATTTTTCTAAATGATAAAGCTTCGACAACTGCACTGTGGTGCCAAATTTATAAACGAAATTTACAGTGTTAAGGCCAAAACTTCAAAGAAAGTGTTGGCAGTTTTTTGTATCTAGTTTGGGCCACAGGATTTAGAATACTCTTTCTAACAAAAATACAACACGATTACAACACAACTATTTAAATAATATCGCATTGCGTGCATTGTTTGTTTTAATTATTACATTATTACATTATGTTATATGGGTTTGGGTCTCATCAGCCACTGATCGCATGGGTAGTCCCTTGGCGATCCCCTCTTATCCGGGTCATTATCCAAAAATGCTATTCCATAAAAGAAGCAATTTAGGTACGTCTTCTGCCTTAAGCCTCGCCTCCTCTAGGATAACAGGGGTCCTTAATATGAGGTACCTCTTCTCCTCCAGCACGGGGCAGGTGTAAAGAAGATGAATCGAAGTTTCCTCGTCTTCTTTACAGTATCTGCAGGTCGGGTTGTCAGTCAGCCTCAGCTTGTGTATGCATTCAGACTACTATGGTGGCCCGTTATGATTCCCACCAGGGTTCTGGCTTTGGGCCTGTTCAATTTAACAAATTCTTGGGCCCATTTCTCAATCTCTGAGTATTCGATGAAGAGTTTGATTATTCGTCAACCCGTTACTCCTCTCCATCTTTTATTGTGCTGGTCTCTTGTCCAGCGGTTGATGCGGTCTCTGATCAGATTCCGACTTATTCCCACTGCAGGTTCTGGTCCATAGAGGTTTTCTCTGGCCCCTAGTCTGGCAAGGTCATCTGAAATTAGATTTCCCTGAATGCCATTATGCCCAGGTATTCATAAGAGTTCTACCCTTCCCTACCAAGTGCCAATTATAGACCAGCTTCGACTTTGTCGTCACTGAATTCAGGGCTGCCAACGCCACTCTGATATCCGAGCAGATACATACCTTCTCCTGGGTCCTATTTTGGTCGGCCCCCAGAACACCATATGTAATTGCAACTAGCTCGGCCCGGAGTGCGGTAGCGTGTTTGACCAGGGGGAAGGTTTTACCTATCCCATCGCGCCGCCTATACACCCCCGCATCCGCTTTGTTCCCACTCTTGGCTCCATCCGTGTACTAGATGTGTCCCTTGAGCGGTAATCCAGCTCGACCCTCCATCCAGTCGGTCTTGCTGGTGAGGGTGATCTTATAATTCTTGTCAAACAGGAAGTGGACACCCGTACTGTCAGAGGGCATCCATAGGAGTCCCTCCTCAGCTAGCTCTCTTGAGAGTCTATTCAGGTTCCTTACCTTCCTATTCATGTTTCCCATTCTTTGCATTGCCCTTACGGCTTCTGCTTTCAGGGTGACATCAAGAGGTGGTATCCTCGTCAGTACCCCCATCGCCTAGATCGGTGCTGATCTTGGGGCTCCGGTTATACTTCTTAGAATCAATCCTCTTAGCTTGTTAAGTCGGTTGGCTTCCGATTTTAAACAGGCTCTCTCCCACCAGACCAGTGCTGCATACGTCAGTCTGGGTTTGATAATTGCCTCATACATCCATTTCATGGTCTCCGGTTTCAAGCCCCCAGCTACTACCAATGGCCCTTCTCAGTTGCCAAAGTGTTGCTGTGATCTTGGAACATATGTGATTTAGATGTTTTTCCCATGACAATTTCCCGTCCAGGATTACTCCTAAGTATTTCACTTCGCTATTATAGCTTAGTACTTGGCCACTAACTTTCAGCGGACATGTTCAGTTCCACTTATATTTCTTGGTGAACAGCATCACCTCAGTCTTAGAGGGATTGTCCGAGAGTCCCCTATCCCAATTCCTGTTTTAATTAAATGCAGCTCCATATTAAGCAAAACTATTTCTATTAGCAGTTTATGGTTTAGCTGTACCTATTAAAACACACTTTCAAAAATCATAATTTCTAAAGAAAAGGAATGAACCATAATTTCAAATAATGAATGAATTCGATAGTACAAATAATTACAATTAATTAATACATTACACTTAAAAATTTACAAATTTTACAATAATTTCAAAACTTGTTACATTCGTAATAAAATGAAAATATAAATAAAATAAGAGAACTAATTAAAATAATAGATTGACACTATGGTATATATAGGCCATAATTCGAAAGGTAACGAGTGTTATTCAAATTTATATTTGAAGAAGAAGGTTTATTTCCATTAACAGTATCCTACGAACAAGGATTGTCAAATACTTTTTACGTTTAAAATACTCATATATTCTTATTGTAACTATTTCTAGGAATGGTATATGCTCAGAATAATAAAATATGTGAATGAATTGTTGCCTAATTCCGTTCGACGACATTAAATTTCAACATTAATGGAATGCTTCGAGAAATGTGTGAACCTGTCTTATCAATAACTGATAAACACATTTGTTTTAAATAGTTTTAATTTGTTTTAATACAATCATTTAACAGACAAATATATATTAGGTAATTTAAAAAATACCGATGCAAATTAAAACATCTTAACAAAAGCAATAGAACAAAGATACATAGTTTTTGTTAAAGTTTTCGAATGTTTATTTTCTATATATGGTTCATTAAATTACATTAAATGTAATTATATTTAAATTACATAATCCACTTACATTAAACATAATATAAGTAGATTATATATAAAAAAATCAGGAAATAAATTGAAAATAAGAAGCTAAATAGTTGGTAAACATACAATTGT
The DNA here is from genome assembly GCA_037954035.1 of Rosalia funebris. NCBI lineage: Eukaryota > Metazoa > Arthropoda > Insecta > Coleoptera > Cerambycidae > Rosalia > Rosalia funebris. The sequence continues at coordinate 30,299,691 of JAZFAV010000035.1, read as the reverse complement.
TATATAATAAGAATGAACATTGTAGATTGGTACGTATGTTACATACATATGTAACACTATATGTATCAGTACATATATCAGTAATCAATCAGTGAGATAGTATGTAACAAATATTCAAATGCTTATGTATATTTTCTTATGAGTGCTTTTTCAAAATTCTTGATTGAAAGTGAATTTTAAAATAAATAATCAAAAATATTGTAGGCAATATGTCGTGAATACTGACAGATATCCATTAATTTCTTGATAGATAAACTTGAAAATAAAATGAAATATAGTTGGAGAACCAAAAATGTCTCCGCGTCTGACACCGTGATTTGAGCAGGATGATGGCGGGAGTTGGCATGTAGGTAACGATTTGTGTGGGTCGGTTTACGATATATTATATGCTAGAATGTGTTATTTTGGGATTTTGTTATGAGGCATCAAGGAATGGAAGGGAGTTATTGATTTGAGTTGATGATTTAGGAAGGTGTCATTGTTGTGGGTCCTGATAGCGAAGACGCCAACTCACCATCATCCTGCCCAAATCAATTCTGTGGCAAAAACCCTCATCCAAAGATCCATTTGACTAACTGATAACGACAACCAACCATAAGAATCGTACACTAAGTAACATTCTACAGAAAAACGGCTACGATTCAAAACTTACTAACCGACAAGTGGACTAAACGAAAAACAAACAAACTCCAGTAATCGCATGGAGACTTTAACACAGAAAACTTTTCTTCCTTACATCCAAGGTGTAACTGACAAAAGCAGTAGAATTCTTCAAAAACAGGACATAAAACCATTTTCATAGCCAGAAACAAAATATCCAGTTTCCTCCGCTCTCCTAAAGACACCACCCCCAACGAATACCACGGAGTGTATGAAATTCTCTGCATCCAATATCCTCGTAGCTACATCGGTCAAACCAACAGACGTACATCTAATAGAGTTTATGAACACAACCTTGTTGTTCGCAAGACGTAATTCGACACTATTCCGACACTATCAACAGACAGGACACATGCTTGACTTTCAGAAGGCCTATCGCTACAATAAAACAATCGCTATAATAAAAACATATCATAGTAGAATAATCTGGGAAGCCATTGAGATTGAAAACTTTATTGTATTTTTATTCCAATGAAGTTCAGTTAATTAGTTCGATATTCTTTCAAAAATTTTAATTTTAAAAAGAATTTTAATTCTAATTCTTAGATTTAATGTCAGCTGTTAATGAAACTGCTATTATTACTGATAATATGAATAATTGTCTGGTACCGACTCAGTTTATTTCAATAAATTTAGAAGCATTTAATATCTGGAACATCTGGCCATCTACCTTCTGGCGAATTCATCATCAGTGGAAGTATATTGCATATGTCTGGTGCTCTAAGAATATTAGACGAGATCTTGTACAACCCTGGCATAAGCATCCATGTAGATGACATTTGCCAATTTTCTACATGTGCCAAATTTTTTAAATTTTTCATTATATTTCCCGTAGTCTACTTTACATAAAAGTTGAATCTGAAATAGATTTCGAGTAAATTTAGTATATATATGTTTAGTTTTGGATAATGATCTAAAAATTTTAAGTTGGATTAAGAGCGTACAAATCTACAAAATAGTGTATAATTTTCTTCTGAAAGAGAAGCTTATAGTCGAGAAAAACGTTTCAAAAAAGTTATACTGTAAAATAGTCTGTTTTTGCTATTAATATTCGTGTTCTATCTTTTCTCTAACATAAAATATGTCAAATTGAGTTTAGGTTGCATTTTGAGAAAATTCCAATAAAAATGTCTTGTAATAATTCTCTGTACTTTATCTCTTGCAGCCTACATCCTTGCCGAACAAGGCTACGATGTCTGGATGGGCAACGCTAGAGGAAACACCTTTTCCCGGAATCACACCTCTTTAGATCCCGACAAGGACAAGGCTAAATTCTGGAAATTCAGCTGGAACGAAATTGGAGAGCTTGATCTACCCGCCATGATAGATTACGTTTTAGAGCAAACAGGAGTCGATGCAGTCTATTATTCTGGTCATTCGCAAGGAACAACGTCCTTCTTCGTCATGACTTCGAAAAAACCGGAGTACAACAAAAAGGTCGTCACCCACGTCAGTCTTGCGCCCATCGCGTTTATGAATCACATGAATAGTCCGCTTCTGAAGATCGTCTCTGTGTGGGAAGGTTCACTTTCGGTAATTACTTCATTTAGGAATTTTATTATTTGTAAGAAATATTTTCCACTGAATTATTACTAGCCAATATAGATTCATCATAATAATGCACTGCGCCTACGAATTTTTATAATAAATTTTGAAGTTATTCTGAAATATGCAGAGGAAGGTATATATTATATATTTTTGTTAAAAAAATTATTTCATATCTTAGTGTTATGGAATTAACGTTTTCACTCCAGATTTTAACTAAACTTCTGTTTAGAATTCTTGAAAACACAAGTCACAATTCTAAAATTCTATTTTCCTAAAGTTTTGTACCTTCCCCATCAATTTTCCTATTAACAAAAAGAGTCAAATTAATGTAACTATTAGAAATGTGTCCGGCCTTACTACATTTATCTGCATTAGTTCTGAAAATTCGCTTTTATGAGCAAAGACACAGAAAACAGTCCACAATTCCCCAAATAAGTTGAAAATCGAGGAAATTTTACTTACATATACAAATCCGGTCTTCAAAAAACTCGCAGAGAAAAGCTATAAGATCATATGATGGTGTTGCATCCTCTTACTGAATATAGTCATGCTAAAGTTCATGATGGTATAGTTATTGAACAAATTTAAGCACGATCTTGCTTCAGGCAAAAATTGTGTTTGTGGAATTGAAGAAAACACACCCAATTACTCTTTAGCGAGAACCTGACGCCCAAACACCAATATTGTGAGGGTATAATGTACATCCAACAAAAATATGCAGTTTATTAGTACATTAATATGTTATGAGAATTGACCGAAGCATGAAACTACGTTTTGTCAAAAAAATTGCAATAAAACTATTACAATAAATAGCAAGAGAGATTCACCAGAAGGGTGAAGAAGGAAGGATTGAGAGAAATTGATAGTAAAAAAATTATTGACACTAACGATTATTTTAAAATCCAGAAACACTTGTGACCAAGGCAATTGGCTATCGATATATAAGTACTCAATAAAACAATACAACATTAGTGATGCTTCAAACTGAAACTTGCTGCGCTGCTATTGTCTCATCGTCGACTACAGCTGACTGCCTCAGAACAATTTCTTGAACATATTTTAAACTGACATCGGTGTTACCAAATCTCGGTCCAGGAACTATTTGGAAAATAATAACAAGACGAACTATCTCATGGAAGTGTTCAGTATATAATAGTAATATGGTTATAAATTGTATATAAAGCATGTAATTTATAACATACATTGGATTGAGTAACGTAATATTTATTTTCAATACACATTTCGCATCAGGGATCAATTTGAGACCTAATTAATGTTGATGCGAAAACAATAGTTGATGGGCGCAGTTTACTGTTTCCTGATTTCGCCAATTCTTTCCTCTATAAACTTGATATCGTGCAGTTTTTATTTTTGAATATGCAAAATATAAAAAATATACTCCTGTAACGAGAGCCAACTTTTTATTGAGAGAGATTAATGAGAAATTTACGTCAAATAATTTCCAAGAACGAGATGTCACATACGACGTTTCTAGTCAAAATGTGTCTTCTTGTTCTGAGAATCATTTTATATTTTAGCAATAGAACACGTGACAATTAGCAGAAATTATCTATCTTCGCATTTTATTATTTAAAAAGAAGAAATGAATATATAACATAAGAGAAGAAATAATATATGAGAATGCTAGAGTGTAGAATTTCATGGCTATTCTCTAGCTGAAGTAATTACCTCTTTGTGTTTATTACTAGAAATTCAGTCTTCGAATTTCTTCTGAAGAAGTTGATGGGACGGTCAGTTAAACATCAAGATGAATTCGATGACTACCATAGCATAACCTGGAAGATTTTATTTTAACATATGACAATGATTATCGGAAAATAAACAGTATTTAGGATATATTCTAACAAAAATATATGTGAAGTAACTACTAACACTATAGGGCATGTACAATTTATTTATGTCATCCATTTGGGAAATCACCTACAGTAGCATTGAATATATCGAGATCTGGTAGATGATCCTCTGAATAATTTCATGACAATTAACTATATTTTAATTTATTTTATAACATGCTTATCACGATGATCAGTTAAACATCAAGATGATTTGGATGACGACCACGACCACAGCATAACCTGGAAGAATTTATTTCGACATATAAGAATGGATATTAGAAAATAAACAGTATTTAAATTTAATATATATATATATATATATATATATATATATATATATATATATATATATATATATATATATATATATATATATATATATATATCATAAAAATAATTTTGAATATGTCAAGATCTAGTAGATGACCATCTGAACAAGTTTCATGACTATTTGAACCTATTTTATTACATACTTGTACATTTTATATACTTTATATTTATACATTTTATTATGTATGTAGGTCTTATTTTAATATAATTCACAAGTTTTACAAGACAAGGGAGTATTAAATCCCCCGATTTTAACCAAGTATTGCAATTTATATATAATTTTCACAAATATTGAGAACTATTAGATGTAAGAAAAAACAATTTTTAATTAGATCATTTTTGTTACTTTAAAGTTAATTGTATCTGCACATGTCGTAATTTTTGAAATAACGTTGCCTTGAATTACAAACTCATACTATATAAATATTGAGGCAGTATATTAAATTATCTTTTTCCTTCTAGGTACTCGTGGATCTCATTGGACTAGATGAATTCCTTCCTAGTAATAGCTTCATAGCTGCTTCAATAACTGATTTGTGTAAAAGCGGTATTAGCGAAGTCTTGTGTGAGAACGTCCTGTTTGTACTTTGTGGATTCAGTAATGACCAAATGAATATGACCCTCTTACCAAAGATCATGGCTCATACACCAGCTGGCTCGTCCACGAAACAGCTATTGCACTATGGGCAAGAAATAAATTCAGGTTGGTATAACAACTACTTTAAACGGCGGAAAATGTAAAGGGTTATGCAGTGGCGCTTTAGTGGCTTTAAAAAAATTGTAAATTGGTTCTGAAACACGCTGAAGTTTTAACTAAGCTGATAATACTACTACATCCAATTTGTTTAAAGAATAAAACCCGCCACGGGTAGGATTCGACATCTTTCCCGGATGGGAAACGAACGACAGACAGCTGTTTCGAAATTATTAGTTCTCATCAGTGCCGTACATGGTACGCCGATACAGGACAAATGCCGAATGAAATCCATTAATGATAACCGCTTGGCGGCTTGGTAGTTCCTTTCTCGATTCCCGACTTATATGTTACTGACATAGATCGTATCGATGTAGATGTTACACCGCACGGATTTCATTTTAAATGAGGCACATGGTATATATATATATATATATATATATATATATATATATATATATATATATATATATATATATATATATATATATATATATATATATATATATATATATATATTAAAAAAAACATTCAAGTCATCATTTGAATGATCATCTGGTTATTAACATCATTCAGATTATAATCATTCGGTTTAGCTCATCAGTTCTATCAATGATCTATGTTCTATGCTTACTAATGCTATTTTCTATACTTATACAAGGGTTGAACTTGGACTCGAGGACTTTGGACGGCGGTTCCAAACATCAATATTATAAAGAATCTTGTAACACGCATTATGGGAGTCGATTTATGTTCTAGTTTATAGGAACTATAAAATAAGAACATAAATACTCCCAATATTTCATTATTAAACGAAAAAAATATATTTGAGGGAAACATCGTTCCACTTGCTTAAATGAAGTGCACGCCGCTAGTTACTATGTCGTTCTGTGAAATAATAGGATTATAAAATGTACTACGTCTGTCACATACCTGTTTTACTTTTAGGCAAATTCCGGATGTACGACTGGGGATTAATAGAAAACGAAATCACCTACGGATCCCTGTCTCCACCAGACTACGAAATATCCAAGATCACAGTTCCTGTTCACTTAATTTACGCCCAAAATGATTGGCTGGCCGGTCTAGAGGATGTTAGAAGGTTGTGCGATGGACTCGCTAATTGCGTGGAGAAACTGGAAGTTGCTGATAAATCATTCAATCATCTGGATTTCACTTACGGCATCGACGCACCTACTCTTGTCTATAGGCACGTTGTCGAGGCCTTCTCGCTCTACTGAGAATATAGTCGGTAATAGGAGCTTCCTTGTTGCAAATTTGCCGTCTGGAAATAGTTTTCGTTTAGGTAATAATGAAATCAAGCGCTATTGTACCTGCACACTTCAAAGATTCAGATCGGGATAATAGAAATAATTATCTAACTGTTTCTGTTAAAATGTATGATTTTAGGTATTTAAATTATCTTGGACGGCAATGTCTTCACTGATACTAGATAACAATCTAGGACTTATGTCGAAGTTATTCCTGGATAAGCTCCATCTTGCTTGCAAACAAATTGGAGCTTTGCGTTATCGAATAACATCGACGAAATAGTAAGAATCATTTCAGTAAAAGTTATTAGTATGTATATAGCATTTATATTGTTCTGGTAATTTACTAGTCGAAAGTTATTAATTTGTAGTAACAAGGAAGCATCGTGTAGTACCGACAGCTCAGTTAATTAAAAATATAAAATATTATTCTATTGTACAAAAGGCTGTTATTGTTGTAATGTAATTAATAAAATTACGTATTTATATTTTATTTGCTTGTGCCCTTATACATTACCATGCTACCTATGATGTGCGTTTAAAAATTATTCTGATTTAGTTGTTGAACTGCTTTGATAATTATTTTTGAAATTTTTATAGTCAAAATATGTTAATACGTTAGTATTTGGCATTATCTTTTGCATCTGTTTGTATACTGACATATGCAGATTTTTCTGAATATTTCAGTATAGCAGAAGTCCACTACGTGTTAACTCTTGACAGATGCAACTGTTGTCACGACGTCGAACTGATGGGTTTGGATACTCCTGTACACGTTTTCCCACTGCATTTTCATCTGACTGACCACGACGAGGACATATTGGTGTTACTTTATCAATAACAGAACCCATCTCTTTAAATTTCTTGATTCTACAACTCAAACAATTTGATTCTAGTTTTTAATTTAACTTATAATTTTGTTAATTACTTCAGTTTCCTTTCCTTCAGTTCATTTTATTTTGTTGAAATGAATGTGTAATATTTATTTTCTAGGACACTTAGGAAAATAATTTATAATGGAAATAAGTATTTCTAATATTATATATGTTTACGACAAGCATGTTATTTAAATTATATCTAAATATTTCTACTAATTATTAGTTATCTTTGTAATTATAAATTTGCAACAATCTACTTAAGTTCTCAATTTTAATTCTTTCTTCATCTTATCAATTGTCTGCCATTTATAGCTCAAATATCAATTAAGAAGAATGTTTCTGTAATAACGTATTATTTCATTATTTTTTTGAATACCACAATGAATAGTTTATATACAACTGTTTTATGAAAGTGAGCGATCATTTACAGTTGCATTAAGAAAAATTCGCACAATATTAGTACAAAATGAAGCGCCTACAGAGTTAATAGTTCGTAAATTAATCAAGAAATTTGAAGAGATGGGTTCTGTTTTTGAGAAGGCAACACCAACATGTCCTCGTTGTGGTTGGTCAGATAAAAATATTACTGCAGTGAGAGAATGTGTACGAAAGAATTCAAACACATGAATTCGAATCAATAATTCGTGCCTAATAATTGATACTGTCAAGAGCCACTAAGTATCGGACTTTAAAGAAATGTCAGCATACAAACAGATGCATATCGCTTCTGTTTTAATCTATTAAGATATTAAAATATTTTGATACATATTCAAGATATTAAATTAATATATTTTCGTCTTTTATTAATTTAATTATTGTGTGTATGTATTTCTCTTATATGGCGTTAATTCTATTGTAGATAATTAATTTTTATATTTATTTGCCAAATAGGTGCATGCAGAATATTAGTCATCAAATAGTGTTAGGTTGAAGTTAGGTTACTAGAATGAAATAGGCTAACAATTTCATTCTAGTTTTTATTTTAACTTGTAATTTCCCTAACTACTTCAGGTTTCTTTTCTTCGGTTCAGTTTATTCTGTGGAAATGAATGTGTAACATTTATTCTCCAGTACACTTAAATAATTTATAATGTAAATGAAGTATTTCTAATATTATATATGTTTACGATAAGCATCTTACTTAAATTTATTACGACAAGCACCTTTTTTATTATTATTAATTATCATTATTATCATGAATTACAACAATCTAATTAAGTTTTCCATTTTAATTTTTTCTTCATCTTATCAGCTGTTTGCCATTTATAGTTTAAAAATTAACTAAATTTTTGGGTTAAAAAATGTTGATTACCTATTGACTGATTAAAGAGAACTATAAATGAATACCTAGCGTCTTAATAGAATAGTATTCAATCCGACGTAGTAGTCAGTCAAGCCGCAAGCCATTGAAATGAGGTTTATTATACTTACGTTTGTTGGAATTTGTTGTTGTTTGTTTGGTGCATCCTTGTAAGTAATATCTGATGTGTCCATTAATAATGAACAATTTCAGTTCTCAACTTTCGATGTTGAGAACTTGGAAGGCTTCATGCTAGAGGCATCTAAAGAAACAGTGGTATGCAATATAAAGAAACAGTGGAAATGCTTCCTCGTCTAGTATTGAAGAGAAATAATATATAAAGAGATGAATAGTTAATCTTCACCTTTATCCATCTTTAGAAGATGGATAAAGGTTTTTTTCCGAATCTTGTTTGTTCTCAAGAATGTTGAACTAATTTATCGAAATGGGAAATGCTCGTGGTAACACCTATTCACGAAACCATACCACCTTAAACCCCGGCAAGAGCTCTGAATTTTGGAAATTCAGTTGGCACCAAATAGGAAACATTGATCTTTCGACAATGATCAACTATGTTCTGGAGTAGACGGGGGTTGAGGGTGTTTACTACTGCGGCCATTCCCAGGGAACCACATCATTTTACGTAATGACTTCCACAAGACCAGAATACAACGCAAAAATTAAAGCGGCCGTCAGTTTGGCGTAAATTGCTTTTATGAATCACATGATTAGTCCTCTTATGCACATCATAGCATTTTAGTAGAGGTATGTTTTGTCTTAGCAGTCCATGTAAAAATGTTGCTTACCTAAGATATTGTGTAGTAAATAATTTGGCCACATTTATTTTGACTCTATTGATTTGTTTAATCTAAGATCTGATTGTGTTGATACTATAGATTGATTGATGAGTATTTTGATGATTATGTTATCGAGATGGAAATACAATTAGATGCTATTTTAAAAAAGGAAGACTTTGATCTATAAGCTAATATTTGCGTGGTAGGAATTTACTATCTAATTCTTTTTTATCTATTTGAATTTATTGACTATTATCATGAAATAGACACAAATATACCACAAAAACTTTCCATATATGTAAACTTCCACATAAACTTTCCAATAGGACAGTGCCATAACGCAGATAGCTACACGAATCATCATTATTTTAGAGCACAAGTTCCCAAATGTCACCAAGGTCTCAATGGTGACATTGAGTGGTCCCTAAGATTGCCGGACCAGAAGGTCCTGATTTTTTTCTGTAAGGATTCCTAAAATCTAAAGTATCCCCAGAAGCCTCTTGAGTCCAAATAAAGTATTCATGAACTCGATAAACACAGATTTACTCGGAAGAATTCTACTCAATCTTAAAATACGATGGCTCTCTTAGCGACATTAATTCTTGCGAACCAAAGGTGTCATAACGAATTTACAGAATTGTTTTTAGTTTTAATAATAATTAATAGAAGTATATTCTTTCTTTCTTCACAGAGGCCGTTATAGAAAACCGTTCTACTCGATTGCAAGACCCAATAGTTGCAACTAACTTATTTCAAATTAATTGCGCAGTGTAATTTATTTTATTTTAGGCATTAACCGCCCTCATTGATGAATATTTACCAAGCGATGGCTTCATAAGTCTAGCCTCATAAATGATATGTGCCGAAGGCGTTAGCCAAATTCTTTGTAAAAACGCCTTATTTTCCGTTTGTGGATTCAGCTACAAGGAAATGGTCCCACTCTTCTAGCGACAACGATGGCTCATTAGCCAGCTGGAGCCTCTACGAGACAGTTACATCACTATGGACAAGAAATAAAATCAGGTACTAAATCCTTCAAGTTTACTAATTATACTACGATTTTCAATTTAAAAAAAATTCACTCAAATAAAAGAGGGGTTTTAAAGTGTTACTTAATTTTGTATGGCTTCAAAGTGGAGGTATTTCTACAAATTGCTTCTTCAGTGATTTTTTTTTTATTAACAATCCAATATATACATCATGTTATAGATATTCTCCAAAAATAGGAATAAAGCGCATCGTGGCACCCCCTTCTCTGCTGGATTTGTTTTAATTAAAGTAGCAATAAAACAAACTACTACTCTTCAAGAATAGGAAGACGTGTGTGATTCTCTAGGTATTCGCAGAAGAAAGAGTGAGACAGGATTCGAAGGGAAAAGGATGTGTACATTCACATTCAATACATATTCATCGATATTCGCTCTGCAAAGGTCTCAATTCAACTGAAGAAAAACCAAGCTATTTTCTGCGCATCTCGTGGGCGGTCCTATATCGCAGTTTTGAGACTTGTTCCTATTCTTGATGAGCTATATTTGAAAAATGGCAGCTTTTTGAATTTAAATATGCATATTTTACAGTAAATTTAATTATTAGATTTTAAGAATTGGATTTTCAGATTGTATCCTCCAATATAGAAATCTGGATCTCTTCATAGCTGTCTTTATTGGAGTGAATTTAAAATGCATTCGTATAATGTACTGAATATTGTTAATTTTTGCAAAGCCTAAAGAAGATGAGGCAAAATCATGTAGGGGCGAAATATTCCATATTACCCAGGTTCCTTCTATGTTTCAAGCTCCTTCATTCGATTAATTAAGGGCAAGCCAAAGATTTCATACTTTTTACCCTACTCTCCATCTAATAAATAGTGATTACTTGATCAACTTTTTCTTCAGTAGTTTAGTATAAGTTTCAGTATAATATACACTATCCAAGTTTGTTGAACAGTTTCTTAATAAAAATGTCGTTGACGGCATACATAAACATGAACAAATTAATAAAAATAAAAACAGGTATTTAAATAAAAACAAAATCAATTTGTCAAGCATTGTTCCAGAATATATTTTCTGGAACAATTGAAACTTCAACATTTTATAAAAATTCTTCAATACTTTACACGCATATTTTGAGGCAAACTATTACAATGCTTGTCTTATTTAGTATAGCATAATAACTTGAATAATTTTGTTTCCTAACATATTTTTCTATGACAATTACGAGTAGTTTTAAGACTTTCTCGCAATACCATATACCATTTTTCCTCAAACTATTTGTTATTTATATTAAGTAGGATTATTAATATATTTATTAATAATCCTACTTTAATATGGTTGTTTAATGGGATTTACAATTAAAACTATCAATCTTTGGACTTGGAGTTCAATAGTAACGGACAATACATGCAAAATCAGATAAATCTTGAAGACAACTATTATTAGTTAATCATAAATGTGATAAGTGGTATAATTTATTAATAATTTTCGCGAACAATACAGCTTCCTGATAGGTATTCATGCCGATACGATCTCGTATCGTTCAGGAATCACAATACAATGGACTTTAAGAATAATATTCAAAGTACAAGTACGTGGACGTCTTACACTTGCCCCTATAATAGCCTATTTAATAGGTCAGTACCTACTTCCAATATTATTATGCACAAGATACACAGAAAGATTATATGTATTAATTCCCAAGCCTTAAAATTATTTTTACTAAAGTATTTTTTATATATGGCACCCCGTCTAGTCAATAATATATTCCTTGACCTCAAAACAATTCACTTGTCAGCCTTATTTAAGATTGAGCTTTAAGAATAGCTGCTTTTTACGCTTAGAACTTATATACAGCGTGTTATTGAAACTATAAACATATAAATGTGTAATTCTCCAATTTTTTTTAATAATTTTTTAATTTTGTTTTTAATTTATTTATTCTTAATTATAATTAATTTTAAATTAATGATTTTTATAACAAATACATATTTTGATATGTACATTGTACAGCGCTTTCGTAAAGCAATGAATAAATTCGTTAAAGATTCAAAGAAAAGCTTTTGGGAAAAACTTTGGACCCCTAAAATTTAATTTTTATTTGCGTATTTCTTAAAATATAATTAATACATACAGGGTAGTAATTTTTGTAGAAGGTATGACGTCATCCATATTTCTTAATCTCGGACTCTTTTCTTTTATTAATAAATGTGAAAGATCACATTTTTTATATACACTATTATAATTACTACATAAGTAAGTTGGATAAAAAAATTGAGAAAAAATATTTTGCAATTTCAGAATTCTAAATTGAATGGCAATGATTATTTAAAAACTCATCTAAATTAAATGTTCAAATTGTGGACCATTGGCAGCACAATAGCCAAGGCGATTAACAGATTATTCTTGAACAATGTCAATAACTTCAAGAGTTGTACTTCGTGCCGATTTCTTTCTATTAAATCTTTTATATTCTTCGGTATAGTAACGTATACTTTGTTTCTTCACACCCCTACCAATGTATTTGTACAAAAATTAAAAAGTCTCCCCACAAAAAGTAATTTAGAAGTGTCAAATTTGGTGATCTGGCTGGCCTCTCAATCAGCTCCTTTCTTTCTATCCAATGATTCGGGAACATTTCATCTAAATAAGCGTGAATAGGTGCTGCATAATGGGGCGACGCACCATATTTTTGAAAGAAGAAGTCATTCTGTTGAAGATCAGGTTCCTCTATATCCGGATATAAAGTTATTAGTGCAGGAATAATGTCATCCCGGAGAAAATTCACATATCTTGAACCAGTTCAGGTTCACGTCAAAGAAATAGGTGCCCACTTTGTCGCACCACATATTCACATTCTGGATATTTTAAGTGTGATACTTTTGACATTGAATGTATTCTTAGTTCACCATTCTGAATAGAGATCATCTACAGGCTGATCTTGCAGCCAGTAGAACAATTTTCTTAACTGAAATATCTGAAAATATCTTTTTTATCCTTAATTCATATAAGTGAAATCTTTTACATTTTGCAGGAATTCATCTTACTTTTACGCAGTTAATCTCAAAAGTAATGCATAAGATTAATGTTTCTTGCCTGTCTTATTTTCAAAATAAAACCGCAAAATAGGTCACATAGTATAAAAAAGTTACTATTTCTTCGCCGCAATATTGGTCGTACTTATTAATCTTGAAACATTGTTGAATTTTAATGTGTAATAATACGTAAAACACATTCTTGTGTTTGGTCTTACGAAAAGAAAACTATGTCAAAATATGTAGAATTGATTTTTATATACCTTCTAATACACAATACATCTGTTTGTACTACACTGAAAAAAAACATGAATTGTCAAATTAATAATTCATATCTAAAATATATTTACTTAAAATAAATATTTTTTTTATAAAAATCTCCTCTTAATAAGTATGATAATTATTAAATACTAAATCCATTTTTTATTTTAAATTATGAAAAATTATTATTCATAAGCTAACAAATATTGATTGTTATGTAAAACATTATTTTCTCAGTATAATATTATAACTTTATCTACCATTATAAATAAACAAAAATTCAACCCTAATTTTTTAGAAATATTTCTCGTTAGAAATATTTCGTACTTACTAAATAATAATTGCAATTTCATTTGTAAATATTCAATATAATTTTGCTCTTCTTTAAGAAAGTGGAAAAATATTTTATTGCGTATTATTTTGACAAATACATATAATATACTTTGCTTCCAAAACACTTTAATTTTATTTTAACAGTAAAAAGGTAAATATTGTCAATATTATATTATAAAAAAGTTAAGAGCAATGAAATGCTAAATTACAGACATACTCCTAAATGGAATTTATTTTTCATTATCTATTGATTTTAAAATAAACACAGCATGAAAACAAGCGTAAACTAGTAAAGCAGAGAACTACTATACTGTAAATATTAGTCAATTTTGAAGGACTTAGTAGAATCATACGACAAATGAAATTTTAAATAATGCGTTTCTAAAATCAATTATCAGCCTATTTATATACATTTTAAATTCATCTTATTTTGTTCCTTTTGGAGACTTTGAATTGGGTGTGTTCTTAATTCTATTTGCAATACGCGAAGGACTATTTTGTTCATTTATGTTGTTCGTATATTTCGTCAAGATAGCAATATTAGGAGACAGTGTTATTGCCTCCTAATATAATAAATAGATACCTAAATTTCATAAGGAATTTCAAGCAGCAAATTCTTTCAATTGTTGTTTTCCGCTAAGTGGGAAACACGAGAGAAAGATACTTTTTGTTGATACCATTGATTAATCTCGATCTTGATATAAATGTTTCGAAATATTACTTTATGTGAAAACTACCGAATTGCAAAATACTGACAATAATAGAGCGCCGGGTCCACTATTTAAAAAACTATTGTATTCAAAATCGTCCCTAAGCCGACATTGTAATTTTTATCAGTTAGTTTTACTAGATGAGATAGATAGCAGTCGATAAAAAATAGTATAAATTGTTAACTAGATCCAGGATGTAGCAGTTCTATTCCGACATAGACGACAAACATGAAGACCCTATTAGTGTTCGTTTTTATTGGAATTGCTCATTGCTCAGAGATTCCTGATATCTGGGCTGATGATGACGATCTAAATCATCAGCTGAGATCCGTGGGAATTCATAACCTAAGATCTGCTATTGCGGAGGCATCTAAATTGAATGTGGTATGTATTTTATATGGAAATCAACTTGATTTTTGAAAGATAATTGATTATGTCTACTTAAAAATGGGCACATCCATTACTAAGAATAAGCATTTAAGAAATATTTTTAAAGAAACCAATTAAAATTTCAATTCTTTATAATAATATTGTTAGAAACTTTTATCGTTTTTTGTAATGGATGAACGTATTTGAAGATATATATACGTATAGGTATCATCTGCTTTATTTTTTAAAATTTCACTACACGAAATATTTGTTTTAATGTTTACCATTCTATTTTTTATAGATGGATATGATCAAAATGGAAGGGTACCCTGTAGAAGACCATTATGTTACTACTTCTGATGGATATATACTAAACCTTCACAGGATTCCTAAAGGAAGAAATGGGGAAACCAACAATAAGGTCGTATATCTTCAACATGGAATTTTGGCCTCTTCAACTGACTGGATAGTGGCAGGAAGTAGACAGTCATTAGGTATCTATCTATTTTATTAATTATTATATTTATTACTGAGTTATTTAATTATTTGTAATTTATTTCACAATTTTGTGTACATTTTATAAAAAAAAAAAAATAATTAAAAAATTGCTAAGAGTATCGGGGTTACAGACACTTTATGAAGGATAATGTGTAAATATTTATATTAAAATTTTTGGAAATGGCTGTTAGATGATGGACTCATATAAAGAAGGAAATCTGGATTGACATAAATAGTATATTACAAAGAAATCAATAAATGAGAGAAAATTAAATAATATAATCAAAGTAATTCTCCACGTCTTGAAAAATTAATCAGAATTGAATTATGTTTACAAATAGATGTAGATCGATTTATCCAAAATTGTTTGCGTAATTTATTGGATGTAAGTCTCATCTTGTCATTATCGTCTTTTACAAAGCTGGGAGGTATTGTGGCTTCTTGAACACAAGCATAATAGTTTAATACAGGAATAAAAAATACTTCATAAACAATAGAATTAGGAGATATATATATATATATATATATATATATATATATATATATATATATATATATATATATATATATACATATATATATATATATATATATATATACATATATATATATATATATATATATATATATATATATACTGTTAAATAATGAGGAGGAGATGCATCTTGATTAAACCAAAGCAATATATTTGTTTGCAAGTTAATAATTTTGGTTATTTGAAATTCGTCCATTCTTTCTTTCGTATGACCAATCTCCTAAAGTTTACGAGTAATTTTAAAGAAAGTAATGCACAGAGTATAGGTTCTATTTACTACTTATATACTATTCATGTCATCGCTATTTTCCAAATAAAGAACTTTCATATCTTGCTGATAAAGGGAACAGTTTACCTGAGCCTAGCCATAAAAACAAGCCACAGTATGTTTTGAGATTTTTTATTTGGCAAATAACTATGAAATAAACTATACATGTAGTGTCGTTACTTCTTACGAATTCGAACTTTATAATCTGATTCATCAGACATCAAAATTTCTATTTTAGCTTACATACTTGCTGACGAAGGATACGACGTCTGGATGGGCAACGTTAGAGGAAACTCCTACTCACGCAATCACACCCACTTAAATCCCGATAGCGACGGAGAATTTTGGCAATTCAGTTGGCATGAAATCGGTAATATCGATCTTCCTACAATGATCGACTACGTTCTCGAACAGACAGGAAGCGATGGAATTTATTATAGCGGTCACTCCCAAGGCACAACCATTTTTTACGTCATGACCGCGACTAGGCCAGAGTATAACGAAAAAATTAAAGTTCATGTCAGTCTCGCCCCTATAGGATTTATGAACCATATGACCAGCCCTCTCATGAAGATAATGGCTATGTGGGACGCCCCTCTATCTGTAAGTACTCACCAATATTTATTATTCACCATTCGGTTTACCATTTATTCAAACAATTCATGTTTGAACTCATCCACCGTTGTGTGACCAACTTGGTCATCTATATTCTAGTATTCGACAAATTCTTGTTAGCTTCTGATGAATCTTTTACTGGAAATTAACATGTGCTATAAAATCGGCAGTTCGAATCGACTTGTGTAATGTAAGATCGTTCGTTAGAAAATACTGAACCTACTATGTAGAATAAAAACCAGACCAAAATAACCAGATAGATAACTAACGTCGATATGTCCTCTAAGGTTAGCCGCACACCGCATTTTTGATCGACCGATAGTTGGAACGGTCTTTTAATTAGCATGAAGACATATACGAGTGCGCACACTCAAAGGTGTGCGCACTCCATAAGTTATCAATTATCATACTAATAACCAACCAACTAAATTGTCGGCCGATAAAATGTCTGTAGTCTGCGGCCGGTCTAAACGTTCACGCCACGTACTGATTGACATTTTTACTTCCACCAATGATAATGACAATAACTAGACGTTATTGTGACTTAGATAATCATCAACTCTACTTAAAATCAATGTATAATTTTAGGTAAATGAAAGAGAATGTAGGCCGTCTTATTTCTTGTTATTTCGCATAAATATCTTTATAGGTATATGCAAAATGATTCCTGGTTTAAACAAAACCAATATCTGATACTGAAATATTTATTGTTTCATAAAGCTGCATTTAAAATCTCCTTACTTGGCATCAGCCATTAGTTACTTACAACAACTAAACCACCGTCTTCATCTTCCTTAAATTTTATTACCGAAAACACTAATTATTTTTTCTTTAAGACCTTAAATTCTTAATCTATTTGTAATAATAATATTGCATATTTTAAGTTGCTGTTTTGATTTTATATCAAAAATGCATCCTCTTTGATACGTAGCCGGTTCAATGTTAACTAGTTAATGTAAGTAAATATCACTAATATATATAAATTCATGAGCTGACAGAGTTGCCAATGGAAGAACATTTTCTTCTGGTGAATTTTGGAAATGGTTACTCTTTTGTAGCGAAATAAATCGAATGTAAAAATATTCAATAATTTTAATAACCTGATGAGGGAAGAACATTATTTTACATGTGCACCACATTATATAACTTTATCTACGACGGTTTTTGAAAATAGGATATTTATAGAAGACTTTTGTATTGGATATACTATTATATTAACAAAATTTGTCGAAATATTGTAATTGCAGCAATTTTAGATTAACAAAATACTCTATTTTGTATTACTATATGTAATATACTATAGATTACCACTTAAAATAGATTATTAATTTACTAACTCCAAACACAAAAAGCCAGTCGTTCCAAATAGAATTGACTTGCGAATATAACCTATTAACTCGCTTCTCTCTATAATTATGTGACTTAAAGTAGACGCCCATACACTTATCGGCATCATTTTCTTCGTATTGCTTCGAAAATATGTACATGCAGCAATGTCTAATCGACATTATTAGTTTATCAATGACTATCAAAGCCCTAAAATGACTCTATTGTTCTTAATTGACTAATTATTCTGATTGGGTATATAAATATTTTATTCTTCTGTTCCAAGACATTACTTTCATTTATTGGCATGAACGAATTTCTACCAAGTCATGGCTTCATCAGCATGGTGGGAGAAGTACTATGCTCTTCTGGCGTAAGTAAGATCCTTTGCAAAAATGCCTTGTTTGCCGTTTGTGGATTCAGCAACGATCAGATGAATATGACCCTATTGCCGAGGATTATGGCTCACGCACCTGCTGGAGCTTCTACAAGGCAGTTACTCCATTACGCACAAGAAGTGAATTCGGGTTAGTATAGTAACTTTTTCCCGTTGTAGTATATGTGAGTTTATATAACTTTTTATGTATTTTTCTAGGTAAATTCCGCCTGTACGATAAGGGACTAATACAGAACAAGTTCTCTTACGGATCATTCTTTCCACCAAATTACGATTTATCGAGGGTTACTGCACCAGTTTATTTAATTCACAGTCGCAACGATTGGTTAGCTGGAGAAAAGGATGTTGAAAGACTTTGCTCAGGTCTCGGAAACTGTCTAGCGAAGTTCCTGGTGTCTGATTTTTCCTTCAACCATTTGGATTTCACTTATGGTGTTGGAGCTCCTACGCTGGTGTACAATAAGGTTATCAGCCTCTTCTCTAGACACTGAACTATAGAAGCTCTCCTCCTACTTCGTCTACTATTTTTCTAGATATATTATCTATGATAAGAGATTTGTTATTACCAAAAGGATTGATTAACTGTAAACTATTAAACAGAATGAAATTAAACTTCTATCTACTTGCTTATACCTATACTTCATAACATTTACCTTATTTTAATTAGACCATTTATATTTATATTCACATCTACCCTCTGCGAGTACGTATAAAAGTATATAAAATAATATTTATGTTATATATGTGACTTTAGTGAATCTCTACTAAAACTATTTATTCTATACTTAATTGGTAAGTTATAATATTAGCGGATAATGGATTTAAGTCTAAAATAATTTGTCCTACGCCTGCAGTGCCACAGGGGTCAAATCTAGAACCCTTGTTTAATATTTATTACATATATTATAGACTGACACCATAAAATGTTTACAAATGACCTTAAGATATATTACGCTATTGAATGTCTTGAGGATTGTTTATTTAGTCAAGAACAATTATTAAAAGTGGAAACTTGGTGTAGGATAAATAGACTAGATCTAAATTCAAAAAAATGTAAATCATTGACTTTTAGTCCCAAGAAATAGCCAATTGAATATATATATATATATATATATATATATATATATATATATATATATATATATATATATATATATATATATATATATATATATATATATATATATATAATAAATTAATATTAGAGATCTGCTTGTCAGTTTGTAAAAGATTTAGATATACTTTTAGACAATAAACACAATAACATATCACACGAATCATGTCAACAATATATAAAATGTTGGGGTTCATTTGATGCACGTCTTATCTGGTATTTATTTTGGCTATAATTAATACATAATGAAATTGATTGTAGTTATCTTCTTGGTCAGTTGAATTTGGTTTTGAATTTGAAGTTTTTGGTCTTGGTGAGTCGAATACCACAGTATCCTTGTACACAAGAGGACATTTTACTTTTACCAAAAATCAATAATAACATATTTTTGTGGTCGAAGATTCGATAGAATAAAACATGATATCAAATCGACACGAGTTTCGAAATTTAATTAATAATAAAGATCATATTTCATTAAAATAATTATTCTAGTCAAAAACGATCTTATAAAATACTTTATAAACATACTATTCCTATATTATTCTGACCATATACGCAAATCTATAAATGGAAATTACATATATTGACTCATTATAATTAAATTAAATCATGAATGAATGTTTAAAATATGCTGATAAACTGCAGACATTGTACTTGCATGGTTTATGATTTGTTAAAGGAACAGTAATTTATTGCAGATACATAGTTTCTATTAAAACCAGATATCTGGCATGTTATCAAAGAAATGACCTTTGATAATCGCTAATGCATATACGTTAAAGGAAATGAAAATTAAAAAAGTTATAGCAGTTATTGTATCACCAATTTAAACAGTGTAAAAGAGCTGCCAATTGAAAATTAAAATGCTTAGGTAATTATTTAGTTTGAATTGAAACAGGAAACTGATTTTTTCAGGGAGATTTTTATTAACTTTTCATACATCTGTCTTCGCATATTTTGCATACTTGGCCTACCTTGTACGCTTTTATATAATTAGTCATAAAAGCGATCTCATTTTCATTAAACTCTCATTTTATAATTCGAATTCGCAATACATAAGGAGACGATATAATTAACAATCTATCAAATAGATCAATTAGTGAGATTCAAAGTGTGAAGCAGGATATATATATATATATATATATATATATATATATATATATATATATATATATATATATATATATATATATATATATATATATATATATATATATATATATATATATATATATATATATATGTATAACAAATAAGTAAATAATTTTAACAGTAAATTCAACAATAAGCAATAATAAGTGTAATATAATGACAAAAGTAGTAAGTGGCAAGTCACGTAGGTACAGATTCAATTAGTAAAAAAATTATAAAGTACTAACAAATAAATTTGTAAGCAATTTGACGCCATAAAATAGGACAAAAAGAAAAAAAAATACGATATATTTTTAATTGTAAGCATATTTACAAAAAATACTTCAGATCTTAAAATATCTTTGAAAACATTTCTTTTTTAATTTTTTTCTCAATTGAGAAGGAGTCAGGTGTATATTTAATAGCAAGAAGCAGAGGATTTATTTCTGATGTTTATATTGTGGATGGGAGATCTATACGAAATGTTGTTATATAAATATGGTGAAATTTTCTTCTGAATTGGTTTATGTAAAAACAACAGACCTGCATGTCCCTTATTTGTAGTATATTAAGCCATTTTAACGTAGATAATTTGGCATAGATACGTTAAAATTTCTGAAATCCAAATATGAAATGTATACATGAATTCTAATTTTTTTCTAATTCAGAATTCGCTGATTTTCAAATTTATTTAAGAATAACAGAGATAGGATGGCTTGTTAAAAATCTAATACTATAAACTACACAAAAAGTTGCACAGTAGCAATTAAAATTCTAGTTCTCCAGGTTTGTACATTCGTAAATATACAGTTAATTTATTAAAATTAACAGTAATACTTTAATATGGTGAAAATAATGGTAATAGTAATACTTTTGAAAAGGACATTAGTATACATAAGCATATCCCAATTATTAAACAACTTTCATTGCGCTAAGATGTTTTATTTTATAGTTGCTATATATGTATACAGCTTTGGTTTGGTTTGGTTTGTCTAAGCTTATTATGACCAAAACTGCTATTGCAATGACATTGAGATTTTTTTCCCACTATGGATTTAAAAACAAACTCAGGTCAAGAAACTTAATATAAGGACAGGCATTGAATGATGAAGCCTTAGGACTGTCTTAGTGTGATTATGTTTGATCTTTCTTCTGATAAAACAAGAAAAAGTGATTGCCTTACTGGGAATTACTTTAAAATAATTTTCACAATTCAACGGTCGCAATTTTGAAACGGCACGACAGAATCGCAAGAAAATCTGGAAACATACTGATTAAAATAAGAGCTTTCAAATGATGTATCACACGCCATACATTGTCATTTAATAAAAATGTCGATGACGTCATATTTTTGACAGATGTCTTTAAAAATAAATGAATTCTAACAAAATGTGGAAAACTGGAAAACTAAATCGAAGCGTTTTCCATAAAACCTGAAGACTACCAAATTATTAGGGGTAGTCCATACTTTTTTCCCACACTGTACAGTTATTTAAAAATAAAGAAGACATTCGAATGCAATTAATTACATCCCCATAATCAAATACATTTAATTAAAATAAATAGCCTCAATCTACTAATATATTTATTGACATATATTTGAAATTTTGCAATATTTTTAAGACGAATATTAGTGAGGTGATATTTATATCAGTTATTTATGAGCAACATACACATGTGTATACGTATTTCTTACAAAATGTAACTATCAGCAAGTAATTGAAAATCAGCTAACACAGCAAAATTTTAATATAAAAGCTAATGTTTCGAAACCATCATTTAGTATTGAATTACTCGTAGAATCACAGCCTACTTCATGATGAAGGTGCCAATAATATTTTGCTGCGTTTTGGCCTTAGGGACATGTGCGATGATGCACTGGAAACGTACCAACGTCGAAGAAAGCTTCGTAAGTAATAGTGCTCATATTATATAACAAATTACATACAAATATTCTTGGTCTTACGGAATGTGTTTGGAAATCGGTTTTCAGTTCTTTATGTGATATTATCGTAATGAAATATTATATAATATTTAATTTATTTCTACAAATTAGCTCATATATTGCTCTATTCGAGAGAATCATGACTCTGTTTTTTTAAATTTGTTCAGTATATGTTTCTTCTTAAGTTCTAAATGGCGAACAGTGTGTGAACAATGAGCTATTGTTGTTTCTCTACTTATATTATACTTATGTTTAAGTTTGCTGTACTCAAATTAACAGGTATTTACAAGAAAAATGAAATTTGTTATATTAATTACATATTTGTATGTGTTTCTTCATGTCAAATAATATTTCTTTTGAGTGTACTAATTACAAGATAATTGTCTCCGTTAATTTTACCCCCATTAAATATTCAAAATCATGATACTTAAAATAATATTATAATATTGGTTTATTTCAAAAGTTTTATATTTATTTGACTCCATCTAAAATCAGTGTTTATTGGTCATAAACGTAGTTCATTTATACTGGAGTAGGTTCGAACCTTTGGTGTGAAGATAACACTGACTTGATTTTCCACAAAATACCAAAACACTATACACTGCACTCGATGCGCGTTTTGCCAACAAAGTTGGCATTATCTGGAGGTGATTGAAACTGACCAGTTTTACCAGTAGACCAGTAGTTTGTATTTATTGACCGGAGTTTTAATCATCTCCAGATGATGCCAAATTCGTTGGCGAAACCCGCGTCGAGTGTAGTGTTTTGTGGAAAACTAAGTCGGTGTTTGGTAGTTCACTTACAATAAGTAAATGATTCTGTAGGCGTATATAGTTCTTTAAATTGCTTTAAATTCAATGTCCTTAATCCACTAACATATTTATGGGGATGTGATTGAAAATTCTCCAATACCCGCAACATGGCTATTAGTGCTAAGTAAACAAAAATAAGCTACTACAGCAATATCTTATTTGTAAAAGGCGGTGTTTCATATTACTTTTCCGCATTCCACTCACTATACGCGGAAAAGTAATGTAATCGTGTAAAGAAAAATTGAGAAAAATCAAACCAAAACTAAAAAACAAAAAAATGGGTTTAAAAAAATGTTTGCTGTGTGTGTGTCGTTGTCGTTGGCATTTATTCTTGTTAGCACGATAACTCAACTAAATCATGTCAGATCGATCGGGCTTTGACTGATTCTGATTGGGGATGTCTCCCAGATGACACCTATTGATCTTGAGGTGGATAGAATATACTCTACCATGGTACCATGTACATGGGTCATGAGAAAGTACAATGGTGGACTATTTGAGAAATTTTTATTGTTAGCACGATCACTCAATTAAATCGTGTCGGATCGATCAAGTTTCGACTGATTCTGATTAGGGACGTCTGCCAGATGACATCTATTGATTTTGAGGTGGATAGGGCATGCCCCACCCTGTCCATGGGTCATGAGAAAGCACGATGGTGGACTATTTGAGACAAATTGAAAAAAGTAAAACTGTCGCATAAAACACATATTCTGCATTTATGTGTTGGTTTATTTTTTCTCGGCCACTCAATTTCGAGATAGAGATGTTCTACGTGCGGAAAAGTCCGCTTTATGGTTTTAAAACTGTTTATTTTAATATTGATTACTACCCAGATATACAACATTTACGCTATGATGGAGATATTATTAGCATCTTGTTGCGTTCTCGCCTTAGACACAATGTGTTATACTGAAATGGAGGCGCCTAGTTCTAGCTAGCTAGCTGTTGCTCCTAGCTGTGGCTCCCAAAATCTCTTTGGGAGCAACAGCGTTAGAGGAGACTTCGTAAGTAATGCCTGCCTGCTTTCGAAGATAAATCTATCTAATTACTATTTCATGCAAGATCTTGTAATTGTTCTTTGAGTATCAGAAAAAGTCTTGGGAAATTGGCCCTTTAATTGATCGAGTCAAGTTATATAAGAATTTCTTTATTCTAAAGTAGCTAGGACCTGTCATATATTCAGCTGGCAAAACACATTGTAACTTGTATGTTTTTAGATGTAGAGTGTATCGTTCTGAGAAAAGCTCCTTAAAGTCAACAACTTAAAAAGTCATTAGTTCAAAAATAATAACTGAAAGTACCTCGAAACGAATATTATCTTTTATCATCAATTAATTTTAAAATCTTTCACTTGAATTTCATACCACATAATCGCAATTAAATAGAATGTCATATCAATGTTAACCACTAATAATATTTAAATATTAAAGGGTTTTAATTTAATATTCACCATTAGTTTAAAGAAAAAGAAACATTTTTCAATTTTCTTTATCATATTTCGTTTCTTAAGCCCTTGTTCGAATTTGTAATATTGGATAATGTGCGAATACGTTTATCTTTCATTCTGTTGGATATTGTATTATTAAAATATGATTTTTTAAATAATATAATGAGTATATATTTAATGCAGTTCCAATTTATTTTAAATGGATTTAAGTAAGTTTATTTCACATACGCTGCTATACATTTTTACAGGAAGAAAATACAACATTTTAAACAACGTTGTTTGCACGTATTTGACACATATTTATTAGCACAAGAGAATTATTTAACTGCATATTTTACAAGAAATAAATTATTTTCGATTCATGTCTGGTGCCAAGTAGAGATAAAACACTATATAACACCTTCACGGGTTCTAAATGGGGATTTAATTGAAGAAATGAAGTAGTTATTTAACTTACACTAGATTCGAATAAAAATATGCACTTGCAAAAAAATAATGTCCTTTACAGAAAAGAGGAGCCTAAGCTTTGGCGGAAGGAAGTCCATTTTAGTGTATGCAAAAGTTAAAAACAAATTATCTGATTTTGTCTTTTTTTGTGTTCTTACACAACATAAAGAAATTTATATTTAGTACCCAAAATAGCAATAAAAAGTATATTGGTTCATTTATCACATCAACATTCAGATGTCAAATCAAGAATTAACTCAAAAATTATGATGACCTACATTTTTTTTACGCTTCTACTAAAGTATTAATTAATCAGAAACTGTTAGTGTCTTATTTACAAGTATTTCAAAAGCTTCACTTGCAATATAATTAGCAACTATACAATAAAGAAAACATAAAATCAATAGTTCGTTATCTCAGTTAATATTCCGTTTTATAGCATATTGATAATGAAGGTTTGAGAGTACAAAATATTATTTTATTATTGATAGTGGTGTAGCATCGTGGACTTCTATATTCTAGAATATTTTATGTACACACTGTATATGAAATCAATTATTTGTATAATTAATATACCTATTGATATGTGGGATGGAGATGAAAAATTATATATTATATTTTATAGAATATTTATATATTATATTGGGTATATTTTTATGATTATTGCACTTCTTCTGTTCACATAAATTGTTTTTCAATAAAATTGGTAGCAAAACATGTTAGATTTTTTATTTATTTCGATAATTATTCTAGCTTGACATAGTCAAAGGTTACGGGTATCCAGTGAATTCCTACGACGTACAGACCGAAGACGGTTACATCCTAAATCTGTTCCGCATTCCTCATGGTAGGGAGAACTCCAGCCATGGATCCGGGGATCAAACATCCTCATTGGGATCTGGAGGTAATAGAGGCGAGAAACGTGCAGTTTTTCTGATGCACGGCGTAATGACAGATGGGGAATCTTTTGTATATGGCGGTCCTTCCGAGAGCATCGCTTTGAAACTGGCGGATGCGGGTTACGATGTGTTCGTTGGAAATGCCAGGGGAACTGTTTACGGTCAGAAACATACCACGTTGGATCCTCAAAGAGATGCTGCTTTCTGGAGATATTGGTAAGGCTTTATCGGCTAGTATCAAACTGAATTTTAACTTTATCTATTAACGGCTACCAACATTTATTAAGTGAGGGTTGTATAAAATTTCGGACAGATTTTGAAAGAGACTGGATTAGGTGTAAAATTTTAAACCAGTTATGTATGGGTTCAGCAGATTAGATAATTCATTGTTTTTAAAAACGCATTACAATAACAACTTTCTCATTTATTAATCATAGTCCAAAATTTGAATTAGGGTACAGTCGCCAAATATAGCCCCATTATCGTAGAAAAAATACTACAGGTAAAATAATCAATAAACTGTCAATAATTATAAAGGTATAATACCCCTTTATTCTTAAAAATAATCATAAACTCATTAACTTTGTAACAAATTGTATACAGATGGCTTTAATGAAAAAGTACAAATTCTAAAAATATTTACAGTTTTAGGCGCCTAATTCCGTCCCGGGGACGATATTGAGATCACAATGATAAGCATGTAAAAATTAGTACTTAGTAATCATATTACAATATCTAATCAGTCCTTCGTCAATCATTTGGATGGTGTAAGTACTTATAATTCTAATTTTCTAGACCAATTGTACAGATAAGTTTAGGTCCTTGATTTTCAATATAATCCTCATGCATCCATTGGAAACTTTTGATGCACCCTATCCATTTTCTCCCTTTTTATCTTGAAAGAAGCTTTTATGACAAACTAGGCATTCAGCGTCACCATTGTCGCTATATTCTTCTCCAGTAGATACCAAAATTAGGCCATCAACATATGTCTCCTTGTCAGAAGACTGCTTCTTTGTCGTTTGTTTGTTTCCTGCTGTTTTTGTTTTTTTACACTTCTGTTTCTATCTTTCTGGCTACTCTTTCATCCTTCTCCTTTCTGCATCCATTATTTATTTTTTAAGCGGTGAGGCCGTTACTATCATGACTTTGTCCCCTCTAGTTGAGGTTGAAGGCGGCTCAATGGTTGAAACAGGCTGCATATCTGCTAGAACTATAAATGAAGATGAAAACTTAGCTGATCATAAGCAATTTTGAATCCATTTTCAAGCAATAGTATACTAGCTGGTCTTCCAGCTATACCGATAAAACTGGTTTTCATCCTATTTTCCTAGATAATAGATTTTCTACAGATTTTCACGTAATCTTTCAAAGTATCTCTTGGGACGTTAAATAATTTTACTGCCTTTTTATAACCCATTTCTTTCTTACCATAGCTTCAACTGCTTTTTTCATTGCTTCAGGATCCTACAGCTTTCCCTTTGTCATCTAAAGAATAAAGAAGTATATGAAATAAATATAGAAAACAGTTATAGAAAATTAACTCGAAAGTTAGGTGAAGTTACCTAAATATCGTCCCTGGTACGATATTTGGTCCACGTAGGGGGACGTTATTAGAAATTTGCAATTTGTTTTGTTAAACATTCATCCAACAAAAAGCACATGATATCACTTAAAATGTTTCCCATCGTTTTTCATCATACCTAATAACATTCATTTTGACAAAACTGTCATTTCAATAAGTCAAGCATGCCAATATTTAACCAAATCTGAGAACAATTTTCTCCTTTTTAAATATCTTCTGGTAGGAGAAGCGTTTCACCTTCACTTTTTTACAATGGCCCAGTAAGGTAACTGATTTTTGACTCGGGATGTTAAAACGAGATGGCGTTAGTTGAAAGGAAAGAAATGGAGGGGGACGAAATTAGATTTGGAGAAATTTGGCGACTTAAATATTTCGTAACCTCTAAATCAGTACACTTCAGTTGTTCAGTTGTAAATCAGTTGCACTCTGAGAATCAGGTAAATCAGTTAATCCCTGATTAACCCTTTATTTACAGTTGGCAAGATATAGGAAGAAAAGATCTCCCCGCTCTCATAGACAAAGCTATCTCTGTAAGTGGCAAGTCGAGCTTAAGCTATATTGGACATAACGAAGGGACAACAGCATTCTACGTATTCGCTTCCGAAAATGATTCGTATAATTCCAAAATTGACAGGCACATATCGCTTGGACCAATTGCCTACATGAAAAACGCTGATAGTGAAATTCTCAAACAAATTGAAGATCACTTTTCTTCAAAATCAGTAAGTAACACGAAGATCAACATCGTTATCAACGACAGTGATATTCAATTTTACCATTTGGCTATTTTATTTTTCGATATTCTAGAATTCAAATAATATGCTTTAATTAAAACATTGTGGGCTAGTTATATACAGATAATTCAAATTGGATCATATTTTTCTTTCACAATACCTTTATCTTGCAGTGGATAATGAAGAATGTTGGAATTAATTCAGTTTCTCCAGCAAATGAGCTTATCAAGACAGCTCAATCCAACTGTGAAGCAAGCGGTCAAGTGGAGAGCATCTGTAAGAACATCTACTTCCTCTTCAATGGGTATAATTCCAAACACATGAATCAGGTTAGTATTGGGGTTATTATCAAAGTTGTTATTGATATGACAAATAATATAAACCAGAACATTCAATTTCGTAATTAATATGTATCAGAACCACATGATCTTTTGTGTACTCAAGAAGATAGAGTCACCTGGTTTATCTTATGATATTCCTTGTCAGCGTTTCAATAATACGTTTCCACTTATAGTCAATGTTCCAGTTCTATTCAATTCGTTGTTAACACATTTAACCTTTTTTTAGACAACGATCAGGCAAGTCGTGTCTCGTGTGCCTTCAAGTGCATCTGTTCGACAATTTGTTCACTTTGCTCAGCTGAAAAAGAATGGTGAGTAGATGACAGTATAAAACAAATACAATACATTCCCACACTAGTAGATCATGGAAATAAATGCGAAATTATAGTAGAATAGAAATAAATAAAATAACATGTCAAATTTTCCCCTAATGATCAATTTGTTTGCAAGAGAGGACAAAAATGAAAAAATAATATGATAGACATGCAACCAATCTCTACCACAGCAGACGATTTTATTACAATAATTACTATTTATTGTCCTTCCATTATATGACTATACAATTGTTGTTTTATTGTTTCAGGTCGGTTCGAAAAATACTCAGAAGGTGGCGTAGGTAAAGAATTTAACTTATCTAAGGTCAATGTACCGGTATGCCTATTCTACACTCCTAACGATCCCCTCTCCGACGTTGAGGATGTCAAAAAATTGGCCAGTACTCTGCCCAATGTTTATGAGAAGTACAATTTCGAAGAACTGACAAACAATGTCGACCTGTTATGGTCAGAGAATATGGAAAATGTGTACAATAAGATCAAGCAAGCTCTGGAAGCGACTACAGAACGAACTGCAGAGGATTAAGAAATTGTTTCTTAGAGGCAATAAAGCAAATAAATGTGTATAAGCTATGTATGTGTATTATTTTTTTCAATAAGCCAGTGTCTGTTTTAGTTTTCAAGGTTCAATAATGATTGTCAATAATACGTCTATTATTTAAACAACTTCTTTAATTTCATGTTCATCTACGCCTATATTACAATTTCCATGTTTTTACTCATTACGCATTTTTCGAGTAACAGCAGGCGGTATTTTTATTCTCATTATTAAGTGTTGATAATTCAAAAATAAATTTATAGCTTCAAGAATTCGAGTGGATCATTGAGGTTACCAATTTGCAGTTTATGATATGCAAGTGTCATAGGATGAATCATGATACACAAATTTTCTTCGATACCTTATTAAAATTACAAACCTTTTCTTTTATTCCAGTTTCCAATATTTTATTTTCTGATATAGTCATCTGATAATGTGGTGACGTTTAACGTCTGTTCATGCCATAAGAGATGATTACATTAACTTTGACAGACAAACGAAATTATCAATATATTACTGGCTAAATATGTAATGTATGTAAATATATATTACTGGATGGATATTGCTCGCATCCTCTACTGGTTCCAGAAGCAATGGCTTTAAAAATGATTTTTTTACAAAATACTACATATTTTGCAATGTTGGAGAACAAGAACGTTTTAAGAATGGGAGTGGATAACCAGCAAAGGGTTACTAATTTGCGGTTTGTGTCTTGCGAAACAGTCTTCATATTCTTCCTGGCCTTTATCCCATTTTATTTGAGGTCGGCTTTCCTAGTACTAGTGCACTCCATCATATAACTGTGGGTTGTTTCAGTTGTTGTATTTGTGATTATCAGATGGTTTTTTAAAGTTTTCTTGTCGGCCAGTATTCGGAGTCATAGATAAGAGTGGGTTTTACTGCTTTTTTATAAACATTTCCTATTATCTTTATTTGTAAACGGAGATCACATAGGACTCCCGTAAGTGATCTCCATTTAAGCCACCAGTTCTGAATTTTATTTTGGATATCAAGTTTCGTACAAGCTCTTGTAATTATGGATCCAAGACATCTAAAGATCTTTTCAGTAGCGTGATGGAATGACTTAAAAAGTTTCCTGCACTGGTCCCAGAAAAATTACAATACATAATCTTGTGAAACAGGTGTAAATAAATATTCCCTTGTACTTTCAGTCAAACCATATTTAATTATCTGATATAGCGGTTTGACAATGTAGCGATATTTACCGTTTGCTCATGTTATTAAAGGCCAGATACAACCTTGACGAAAAAACGGAATGCTTGAGATCTATATTTACTAAATGGCTGTTCTCGTGTGTGTCGTAAAATTTTTAGGTCGATGTACGAAATGCTTTTCGTTCGAGTTTCGGCATTTTGACAAAATCAATTTAGTAAATCGACCCTTACGAACAACGTGGTAACTTTTGTGTTTTGATCAGAAATCTCTAGAGGCATGCTCCGGACGTGCCTTCCATATGAGCGAGGGGGCGGCGTAATATTATTGCGATGTGCTTACTCGTTATTATATTAATATGAAATTACTAATACAATTTTTTTTAAGAAGAGTTCCGTCGATAACTTGGATAACTCTTCTCCACTGATTAATTACTGACTTAAGTCAGACAATAGGTAGTACATGAATACACAGTGGCAAGTTAGGATAAAACAATTTTTTCCTATGATTCAATCTCTAACCTAATTCTTAATAATAATCTTCTAGTTGTAAATTTAATTAAAACATTCAGTACATTATACTTCTGTGCTCATAATGAAGAGGGTATTTCATTTTCAGTACAAAAATAGTAGGGGCGGAATTTCAAACAAAAAGTTGGGGTGGTTTCATAAGTCATAAGGGTTGAAAAAGGCAAGAAGTTTTTTGATAAAATTTAAAACAGCTTTTGGTTAATTTTTTTATTTTATCAAATAATGTAGATATTAACTCTAAAACATATTCTCGGACACCCCATATACTATAATAGTAAAATATTCTGTGCATATATATTTTTAAATTCATGACAACTTCTTTTGATATTAATAAGTTCTGCACCGTTGCATTTTCTATAATTTACTTCTAAGTTCAACCTTGTATATTTAAATTCAGAGATCATCGCTTTAATGATGAGTGGGGTTATCGCAAATTGATTGAAACCACCTGCATACAATTGTACACCAGACACTCTTCAATTGAATGTACTTAAGCACTATCTTTCGGCCACACTTACTTTTTTTTATTAAAATTTGTTGACATACGACATTAGTGATAATATAAAGTAAAGTGCTTTTCGTGGATCAATTAGTTTTCAGGTGTCAGTGTGGGTGCTATTTAAAAATGTATACAATCCAAATTTTGATCGTGACGCTAACACTCACTGGTAGTTTCTCTCATACTATCGGTGTAAAAAAATATCTTATAGAAGCGATATCCAAAGAAGATGCAGAAAAACGCATCATCCAGATTATGGGTTAGATATTGTAAGTGCTTTTAGTATCACAGGTTGGAAGCTTTCATGGGTTCTTAGATTTGTTTTCTGGATAGATTCCACGTCAAATTGGAATTTGGTCACGCCACGTTAGAGCTAATTTCTGATCAATGGCTGGGCCGACTCTGGTTCTAGTGAACTGATACTCTATTTTTGGTCTATAAATTAACTAAAAAAAATATCATATGCAGCACGGTACACGTGATAGAAGTGAATACTTCTTTAGAATAGAGAAGGAGAGAGATTAAGAGTGAGAGATTGAAAGAGAGAGAGAGAGAGAGAGAGAGAGAAAGGGAGAGGGATAATTTCAAAAGAAATATAACAATATAAAATTTGTGTAAAAAATATTCGGTTTATTCATTATCTACACTATCATCGGCTGGTAGTTCAATTGGTAATATTGATATGATTGGTTTGTGATAACTAAAATATGAAATATATGTTCGTGATTCGATATTTTCTAGATAACGTGTAAAAATTGCATCTATTGTTGTTCCGGATTTTGTTGTTGATTCTTTGGGATTGTTATTTATAAGCAGACCAAATGTTTCTCGAAGAAAGTTAATCAACGTCAAAGAATCATTTGATCCCAAATTTACATTGAAATCTCCCCCCAGAATCAAAGGGATTTTGTCTTCGCCCATTCCAAGTGCATTTGCACCTGTGTGGCTGTAAACCAGTAGGGAGCGGTGAATGAGATATATTATATTTTCTAGATTTTGGTTCGGTGAGATATAGATGGCTGCGATGACGATATTTTTTCATAGCTTTGTACTGAGTTTATATCGCTCTCTCTTGCTCCACTCTCGTGTGGCGTCAGAGTTATACGTGCTAGCGCGCATGCGCGTCATACTATATTTTCTTCTATTGCCTAGTATTCAATGAATACGTGGCTCTCTCTCTTGCTCGTACGATGCTTCTTAAACTATTCCTCCTTCAAGCAACTTAGACCTTGGACTTAGCGTATGAGTGGGCGTTAAATACGAAGGACCGCACAAAAGGGAGATGCGGATAGCTTAAACTGATATATATATATATATATATATATATATATATATATATATATATATATATATATATATATATGATGTATAGCTCTCTTTCTCTTTCTCTCTATCTTATATATCTGTGTACTGTGTCTTGTAACGAAGCCTGTGTTTTAAGTATACCAAATGTATAGCTCGCTTTCTCCTTCTCTCTACGTTATATCTTTTTTCTCTCTCGTGTAACGAAATCTCGTAACGTTACATTTTTTCCAATTCACTCTCCAGTCTCGTCAAATATCAGAACGCTGCCGCCAAAGAAGTATCCACTTCAATAAGCCCTAAATGTCACTTGTAATAAATAACAAAACGTTAACCACAGATTCCAGTTTGATGAGGAATTTATACGATAAATAAAAAGAAAGAGCTTTAATGTTAAGAATCATATTATGTAATATCCAAATTTTCATTAACAACGCAACGTTAATAGTTACTGGTAGTTTTTCTCATACTATTTGTGTCCGAAGATATCCTATAGAAGCGATATCTAAAGAAACCGCAGAAAAAACGCATCATCCATATTATGGATTACATATTGTAAGTGTTTCAAGTACCACAGGTTGGAAGCTTTTATGGGCTTTTTAGATTAGTTTTCTAAATAGATCCATTCTGGAAGTCAAAGTAGAATTTGGAGTTAATGTTTCGTTATATATACGATTTCTTCAGACCCGATTTTATCAATAGTTGGACCGACTCTGGTTTGAGAAGTGGTGAACTGAGACCCTATTTTCGGTTCGGAAATTGACTAAAAAGAGGCCCCTAAAATGTCACATGTACTAAAAACAATCGTTCACCAGAAATTCCAATGTGATGTGAAATTTATGCGACAAACAAGAAGAAATAGCTTTATATATGTTAGGAATCATATGTTGTAAAATCCAAATTTTAATTGCGACGGTAACAGTCACTGGTAGCTTCTCTCATACTACCGGTGTCAGAAAATATCCTTCAGAAGCGATATCCAAAGAAGCCGCAGAAAAACTCATCATACAGATTATTGATTAGGTATTGTAAGTTCTTTAAGTGTCACAGGATGGAAGCGTTCGTGGGCTTGTCAGATTCATTTTCCGGATAGATTTTAAGTCAAACTAAATTTAGAATCAACGTTTTGTTGTCCATTTGACTTCTTCAGAGTTGATTTTTCATCAATGGCTGGGCCAACTCTAGTTTGAGAATTAGTGGACTGAGACATCAGTTGATCCAGATATTGACTAGAAACAAATCAGTTTGATACAGAGTCTAGTTTGGTTTGGAATTTATACGACAAAAAAGAAAACATAATAAAATAAGAAGAGTGTAGATATTTATTTTGAGGGAATCATGGATATATAATGACAGTTTGATAGTTTCCTTTATCACACTAAATAGACCTTTGTAGGTTTAGAATATTGATATTAAATTCGAGATAACAAATATGAATACTAATATCTAATATAAGAAAAACCATGTCACCAAGGAAAATACTTTTGATTTGTAAAACTACAATCATTTGAAGTTATTTACAATTTTTATTATTATTAAGGTAAGAATTTGAAAAGAATTGGGAACGAGTTATGTGTAATATTATTCACGATACGCCCTTCAAATAATGTATCACTTGATGTGACATGATATTTGACAAAAATAGTTGGAGCCGTGACATCCCCCATAGTGACGATAAGTAACGGTCATTATTCCTTAAATATGGACAATACATAAAAAATCGACCGAAGAAAAGGGCGAAGGCCCACTGTAGAGGTTTCTCCACCATCAACCTGAGACTTGAGACTCCTTTTGTGAGTGAGTGACCTTGAAAAATCCCTGAAACATTATTTGTCCCAAGCGACCCATAGTGGACGAAAGCGCCGAAAAGCTGGCCAAAATTAGAAAACTCATGTAATCCAAACAAAAATTGGTACTCGTGGGTTTTAGAGGTCACTAATTACGAATCTGGTAATGGTTTATCAAAAAATAAAATGGCGGCTCCAATATGGCGATCGAAATTATTCAAAAGCTTATTATTCTTAGTGAAAATTGTTACCCCGAGGGTTTTCGAGGTCCAATATGGCGCCGCCATATTGGAACCAAAATTATTAAAAAGCTTATTATTCTTAGTGAAAATTGATAATCGGGGATTTTCGAGATCGTTGAGTACGAATTTGATAATGGTTTATCAAAAAACAAAATGTCGGCTCCAGTATGGCGACCTAAATTATTGAAAACCCTTATTATTCTTAGTATAAATTGGTACCTGGGGGTTTTCATGGACACTGAGTACCAATTTGACAACTGTTATTCAAAAACAAAATGGCAACTCCAATATGGAAACCACAAAATAAGAAAATTGATCGTCACTACTGACAATTTGTTATCGGAAGTATAGTCGGAGAAAAATAAAATAGCATTCATTAAAGTCTACATTTCTTACATACAATTATAAAAATACAGAAAATATACAATATTGAAAGCAGAAACATCGTTTTAATCGGCCTGAAACTCATTATTATGACATTATGTCTATTGTAATTTGCAACTCATCATTCAAATGTGTTTTCAATAAGAAAAACAGTTCCTTTCTCGTTATCGAAATTGCTTCTCCACTGCTCACAACATCTGAAATAGAGAAAATATGTACGAACACATTATTTTTCGAATATGAATATTGATAAAAGCAAAAATGAATATCATCGCTATTTACTTGCAATAAATATCATAAACAAAATATATTTAATAAAAAAATTCATTGTTTTATGTAAAAATTGTTAATAACAAAATAAAATTGTTTATTTGTATAATGTAATGGAATTTAATAATGAATATATGTGAAAGTAATGTTATAAATCGAATTTTACGGGTTGCTACATTTGACACCGTGTAACAATAGGTATCATTACAGGCACAGCCGCAGGTGGCCGCAGCCAATTCTTCAATTTTTTGTAAGATAAACATTCAGGGTGCATCACAAAATAAAGATTATTAAACGAGTGTTAACGAGTGATATACTTTTTTCACGATATGCTAAAGAAAACAAATTTTTTCTTTCAAGAAAACTATCTTCATTGCATTGTTAATAATTTTTTTCATATTAAGAACTAACAAATTCGGCTTTCACCTGTTAATTATACATACCTTGCGGAGAAGAATCCATTTTTAGCGCTTATAGCTTACTTTTTATTGTACTTTTCAAAAAGGCTTACGAAATGTGCGATGCGAAATACACGAAGCGCTTGTTGCAACGGTCAAATTCAGAATGCTCTTACAAAGTGTAGGGCCGTCGGCGACCCCTCGGAACCGGTTTTTATTATACCTAGGATACCCTACTAAACATTGTGAGCCAAAAAATTCCTAAACTGAAGCCTTCATTTTCTGAATTTTGGCCAGCTTTTCGGCGTTTTCGTCCACTGTGCGACCCTTGAAAAAATCTTTGATATCTAATTGGGCACGTCCAAATAAAAATGACTCACTTCTGTCACTCACTCACTCAACTTTATTTGAAGGCAGCAAACAAATAGATAACAACTGATATGATAAGGACTATTAAAATAAAAAGTAAGAAAATGCTAATAATCGATTAAAGACAATACGTACTCTAATTTAATTGAATTGCAATGTAATAATTCTGTAAACGTAGTGATTATGTGATTAAGTATTGTTAATTTTTAATTCCATTATTAAATTACTACTATGTTATATTTTACCATTATTTCTTACATGATATTCACGTTAATTTTTACTTTTCTTCTAACATTAGATAAGACTAACAAACTTATCACCTTGTCAATAAGGGAAATAAATTTATCGCATATTTACTATACTAAATATATTATCCGTCTATATATATATATATATATATATATATATATATATATATATATATATATATATATATATATATATTAAGTTTGAATAATATAAAATAGAATAGAATAGAAAGAATATAGAATCTCAACTATTATTAGGTATTACTTATTTAATGTATATCATGAATTAACTCCTATTTTTTTCCTTCTTGCATTGAAAACAAATTTTAAAGATAAAATACACTGGCGTTTTTAAACAGTTAAAATGCCATTATAATTTTCTTGAAACATAAACTTTAATCAAAGGGATCATTTAATATCATTAAATGATCCCTGATGATAATCATTTTTTAAAAGATCTATATCAAAAATATCACTATAATATTTTTAAAATTTTGAAGTATGTATTGTGACTGTTTTGTTTGAAATCAATTGATTGAAGATACCACTTGAAGATATTAATTATTTTAACAAATCTTCTTTACCAAGTAAAATGCTAATGCCCATGTTAAAATTTTCATTCCTAGAGCCAGTTCCTGGAGAAGCACGGGTATCCTCTAGAAACTCATGAAGTAACAACGGAAGACGGTTACATTTTAACTCTACACCGCATACCGCATGGCAGGGACGAATCGCCTGAACAGCAGGAAGATAAAGTAAAACCCGCCGTCCTAGCCATGCATCCCCTTCTCAGCAGTTCAATAGATATGGTAAATTTGGGCCCAAAAAAATCAATTGGATTATTACTTGCCGATGAAGGGTACGATGTGTGGTTAGGGAATGTTCGTGGAAACATGTGGTCTCGGCGACATGTCTCGTTAGATCCCGATTCTAACAGCTCTTTTTGGGATTTCAGGTAAAGTGCTTCTCACATCCTATTAATTATTTAGTTTCATTCTTCATGTATATATTTTTCAGAAATAAATAAAATATTTATGTAGCTATTTTTAGATATTTATGTTAATAATATTTATGTTTATGTTTGTAATAAAAAACCGTTGTCATTCGAAAAACGGCCGAATGGTATGCAATTTTTAAGACCAGGTACTGCTCGTCAAGAATAGGAAAAAGTATGAGATTCTCTAGGTTGCGCAGGAGAAAAAGTGAGGTAGCATTCGGAGAGAAAAGGATGCACTTACGCGCGGCCAGATCGAACTCTGTGCACTTTTACAATAAATATGTACTGTCTTAATGCGACTGAGTCAAGACCATGCCATTTACTGCTCAGCTCGTGGGCGATCCGATATCACAGTTTTGAGACTTGTTCCTATTCTTGACGAGCTGTAGGTATTAGAAGACAGACCTCAGTTACAAGTTCACATTCAAAGAAGAAATAACGTATTCTGTTTATTTTATTCTTCAATAACTTTCAATTGGCAACTAAATTAAATGTTCAGAAAGACGTTGTCGTTCGCCACTTGACAATAAGCAACATGGTTGAATTATCGTATTGGATGACTTTTTTTGTGACCTGAGAACTTTTAAATTTTTCTATTCTCAGTAAATTTCTGAGTTGCTTTTAGTTTTTTATATTCTCAGTTATTCTATTTTCTAATTTTTCAATATTTTCGGTTTGTTTGTGTCACTTTTGACTTTAAGTAGTCCCGTAAAAGGTAATCCTGAGGGATAAAATATGGAAACAGAGGTGGAATTTAGTGATTCCGCGTCATTCAAACCAACTGTAACAAATTTACTAGAAACTTCTTTATTTCGAACACTTATTTACAAATAAACTATTTACAAGCCCAACTAACTAACTAACTTTCTTTCTACCTTAACTTTGTAAACTAACCTTCTCACTGTATTACACAATGTCACTTTCTTCGCACCGTATCGCTCACTATCGCGGTCCAGATTCAACTAACTGCTCGCTGGACGACACAATTCCTATATAGGCAGTAGGACGTCTCTCCAGACGTTTCTAGATAAGGAACTTCGAACCTTCTAGTATAGAACACACTGGAAGTCAATTCTACACGCTCTTGATGTTTTCGTATATTTCCGGCGTTCGGGTTCGTGACACAGCAATTAGGGAAACTTCGTCTAAATAATCTCTCAGTTTACATACCTATTTTATTTGGATAATTAACAGTACTAAAAGGTTTTTTAATGTAGATACTAAGAAATCAGTAAAAAATCTTAATATATATTACCATTACTTGTGTCGCACAAAGAATAGGGCTTAATAATTTTATTACTAATAATACTAGCCCAAACATTTACCTGTTTTAATAATTAAAAGTAAATATTTCAACATCCATTACCCAAAGAATTTTCTCTGATCCAATAACAGTCCTTTTTATTAACCATACCATTTATATGAAATGTAATCTCATTAATTTTGTTTAGAAACTGAAAATATGCTTGTTTTCTGGTCATTTCATTATCATTTCAATTTTAGTTTTCGATAAGATCATCCTCATTTGAATTGAACTAACTAAACTCTTTAGGGATGGTGCTTTCCTTTTTTAAGAAGCAATGATTTACTTACATAATTCTCAGCAGCTAACCGGTTTCTGTCGATTTTATTCAACGTATACCAGTACCTATATATATTTTTCTTCATAAATTCGGGAAATTCAACCTGGTTTTTCAAAATTTTTACATGTACATTCTCGCGGTTTTATTTCAATTTTGCTAATTACAAATTGTGATACGCGATGCCCATGCAAGTAATTTTGACTTG
Organism: Rosalia funebris; assembly: GCA_037954035.1. Taxonomy (NCBI): domain Eukaryota; kingdom Metazoa; phylum Arthropoda; class Insecta; order Coleoptera; family Cerambycidae; genus Rosalia; species Rosalia funebris. The sequence goes on along the minus strand of JAZFAV010000035.1, from coordinate 30,259,700 downwards.
TTATTTTATTATCATATCCTGGTCATAACTAGAATAAAACCTAATGAAAAAAAATATTAAGAAAATCTTAACGTTAACTGGAAACAATTTACCTAATTTAGGTCTCATTTTATAGATTTAATTAATTTTATCAGGTATTAGTACACCAAATAAAAAAAAAATTATTATATTTAGATAACATATTGCACACTCCGCTCTAGACAGTAACTTATAAGTCGGGAATCGAGAAAGGAACCAGCAAACCGCAAAGTAGTTATCAAGTAGTTCCCGAATAGCAAGGCTATTACAAGATCACTATAGGAAGCAATTACTCCTCGGGATAAAGCCCCGCCAGGTATTGAATTATACCTAATAGCGATCCTCGACCCCTTCCTCGTATTTCTGCACGATCTGTAAGGTTTCAGAAAAGAAAACCTAAGTTAACCTATAAGGTACTGACATGAATAGTATCGATTTAGATGAACATCGCATGGATTTGATTCGGCATTTATCCTGGACCGGTGTACCGTGTATGGCACTGATGAGAACTAATAAGTTCGAAACAGCTGTCTGTCGTTCGGTTCCCATCCGGGACTGATCTTGAATCCTACCCGTAGCGGGTTTTCTTTTCTGAAACTCCTCTATAGAATTTAACATTTTAGGGAGGTTAGTCGTAACTCAGGGAGGGTTATAGTGGGAGGGTAATCTTTGGATGACAAAAATTTAAAATTTAAAAATAAAGATCGAACTGTTTCAGAAATTTCCTTAAAATGACAGTAGCAACAAATATTTTTTCATATATATATATATAGCCCAAACTGTATATTATTATGTTACTCTACTTGAGTGCTTATGAAATTTTCGTTCCAACTTGTTCGATTAAAACTTTTCCTTTAGTTTTGATGACTGCGGATTATACGATGTACCAGCTAAAATCGACTACATATTGAACATCACTGGCCATGAAAAATTAACTTATTTGGGACACTCTCAAGGAACCACTATATTCTTTGCCATGGCAACACTTAAGCCCGAATATAACCAGAAAATTACTGCGATGATCGCCTTTGCTCCCGTGTCGTATATGCAAAATGTAACTCAACCTTTAACAAGACTTCTGGCAGAATTACTGCCTATTATTGATGTAGGTATTTTTAATAATTAGTTGTAAGTATTTTAATGCTCTCTATTTTTTCAGCCTTTGACAACTGTCTTAAATATAAACGAGTTATTGCCTCATAGTCAATTAATTGTAGATTTAGTTAAGGAAGTGTGTTGTGATGGATGCGACTTGCAAAATTTATGTGCAGATTTCATTTCTTTCTTATCTGGTCCAGATCCTCTTCAAGTAGATAAGGTGAGTTCTATTACTGTTTAAAGGTATGTACACAGTATGTTTATATAACGTGGAAAAACATTCATTGAAACAATACCTGTAGTGGTTGATTCAGCTCTACATTATCAACCTCCCAAACCTTAACAACCTCAGTTTCAAAATTTCAAATATGAAGACACACCGTGTAAAATTTCAATTTAAAATAATTTTGTGTCAAATTCAGCAAGAAAATCGAAATTTGTTTAATAAATAACGGAAATATTAAACAAAATAGATCCATACGTATAACGTCACTAAAATAAAGCAGCAGAGAATAGAAATTAATTTCATAATTAAAAGCAATAAAGCTCAACAAAAACTAAAATATTTACAGCAGTTGCTTAACGTGACCACCATATACCTGAACTGATATCGGAACATTTGAATATAATAACAACCTATTCCATCCTAGATAGCATTATATAAAAGTACTAATTATTATGACAGGGGGAATTTCACGATTAACCTCTCTTATTATAATCTTCTGCTCTTCCATTATTCTTGGCCGATTCACGTATACCTCAATTTTCAGGCACTACCTAAACTAAAAATCTAAAGGTGTTATGTCGTGAGATTTTGGAGGCCATTCTACAGTTCCTTATTATAGAAGAGCTGTAGGAAGGAGGGTAGAAGGAGCACCAATATGCTGGAACCAAATACATCCATTAGTTTATCATCACGTAGGAACAAAACGGTTAACGTCGGCAATAATTCGAATTGTAAAAAAATCAGATACATATCTGAATTTACATTGATCTCAAAGAAATATGGTCTCTAATTTAATCGTTAATCATTATGTCTATTCCTTCTATTCAATTGTCAATTATGTCTGTGCGAATAGGTCTCTTATATTCAATGAGGATTTATATAATTTCAGTATATTGTTGTGTCTAGTTATGCAGCAATTAAGGTAAAATGCTGCTTTGCTTGAGATAAAACTTATACTATGGAAGAAATTTTGGTTAGTAGTTATCATGTTGGATATAGTCGTACTTCCAGTCTTTCCATCCTCCATCTCCATCTTCACTCGTACTTCCATGTTCAGGTAGGAGCTAGTAAACTTTTTGTACTTTAACTGATGATATTTCTGTTTTTTTATATAATGATAAATTGTTGATTTTGTACGATTTCATTCTCATCGAATGAATTGGGTTTTTCTGTGAAATTATTAACTTTTTTACTTGGCCAATTCCATGAACATGAATATTACAGTCCGTTTGTTTAAATTTGTGGTACATTTTACTTATGGTTGCTTATATATTTTTTGATCGGGATAAAAATTGTTAAACACATCGCAATCTTCGAGTTGATTTCTCATGCATCTCCAAATCCAAATATAATTAGGATTCAAATTTGCTGCTCTTCTAATAAATCAGTATACCGAAAATAGCTGAAATTTGACATATTATCTTGGGTACATATAACTTTTGAATTATTACAAAAATGTGGAATAAGTTAATTGTTACGAAACAAAGTTATATTAAAATGTCTAATTCTCATAATTAGGTAGACGACTTAACAAATACAAGATGGTGTAGATGTAACCACACCGTCTGGTATTGGCTATATTTTTTCAATTCATATTTATAGATATATCACATAGATTTTGAAGAGAGGATAATAGTGTATTCTATTAACCACATAGGCATGGAAAATTTAACTGCAATTTAGATTTATTAGTGAACATTTAACTTACATTGTGATTATAATTTCCCAACAAAGCTAAAATAAACTTTATTATTATTTTTAGTCATTTATTGAAGTGATTGGATCTAATACACCCTCAGGAGCATCTGCAAAAATGTTTAAACATTTTGCACAAGAGATAAATTCAGGTAATTATTACTAATTAAATAGTTAAATTAATTAATTGCTATCATGGATCTAAAACAATTTACGTAAGAGTCATAATGAATGTGGAAGCTCCATCCAGATTGACATAATTCCTTGATTTTGTATATAGACACTGTTTTCATATTCGTTACGTTTTAGGTTGACATATACATATATTATATTACTTCTAGTTTAACATTTTATTTTGAAATAAAATAATAAATAAGTCACTATAACTTCAGAAAATACTAAAATGCATCAATAAGTAGTGTTTTGTGAATAATCTGTCTTTAAAATTAAAGAAATGTAATTCCACGTCATATACTAGGAAAAAATCGACATTTTTATCTATAATTACAAATTAAAAAATACAATTCTAAGCAGACCTGAATACATTCTGCACCTTTGCAATTATTTGAAATCAGACTTAAATTTCGTAGGGCTGTCCACAGGGAGGGGTATTCTCCCCCCTTCTGTGGTGCTTGGTAGTGGATGAGCTGCTTGAAAGGTTAAAGGATTACCAGGTAATTAGCTATGCCGATGACTTAGTAATAATAACGAATGGCCCTTTTCTGGAGCCGATTCTCGATATAATGCAGGGAGCATTAAACAAGGTTCGGAATTGATGTAGGGATAGAGGACTCTCGGTCAATCCCTCTAAGACTGAGGTGGTGGTGTTCACCAAGAAATATAAGTGGAACAGAACATGTCCGCTGACACTTGGTGGCCAAGAACTATGATAGCGAAGTGAAATACTTAGGAGTAATGCTGGACGGGAAACTGTCATGGGGAAACATCTAACTCACATATGTTCCAAGATCAGAGCAACACCTTGGTAACTGAGAAGGGCCATTGGTAATAGCTGGGGCTTGAAACCGGAGACCATGAAATGGATGTATGAGGCAATTCTCAAACCGAGACTGACGTATCCAGCACTGGTCTGGTTGGAGAGAGCCTATTTAAAGTCGGAAGCCAACCGACTTAACAAGCTAAGAAGATTGATTCTAAGAAGTATAACCGGAGCCCCAAGATCAACACCGATCGAGGCGATGGGGATACTGACGGGAATACCACCTCTTGATGTTACCCTGAAAGCGGAAGCCGTAAAGGCAATGCACAGAGTAAGAAACATGAATAGGAAGGTAAGGGACCTGAATAGACTCTCAAGCGAGCTAGCTGAGGAGGGAGTCCTATGGATGCCCTCTGACAGTACGGGTGTCCACTTCCTGTTTGACAAGAAATATAAGATCACCCTCACCAGCAAGACCGACTGGATGGAGGGTCGAGCTGGATTACCGCTCAATGGACACATCTAGTACACGGATGGAGCCAAGAGGGGGAACAGAGCGGGCGCGGGGGTGTATAGGCAACGCGACGCGATGGGATAGGTAAAACCTTTCCCCTGGGCAAATACACTACTGCACTCCAGGTCGTGTTAGTTGAAATTACATAGGGTGTTCTGGGGGCCGACCAAAATCGGACCCAGGAGAAGGTATGTATTTGCTCGGATAGCAGGGCGGCGTTGGCAGCTCTGAATTCAACAACGGCAAAGCCAAAGCCGATCTATAATTGCTATGAAGCATTGAACCACTTAGCAGAGAAGGGAACAGTGGGACTCTTATGGATACCTGGGCATAATGGCATTAAGGGAAATCTAATTGCAGATGACCTTGCTAGACTAGGGACCAGGAAAAACCTCTATGGATCAGAACCTGCAGTGGGAATAAGTCGGAATCTGATCAGAGACCGCATTAATGGCTGGGCAAGAGACAAGCACAATAAAATATGGAGAGGAGTAACGGGTTTTCGAATAACCAAATTCTTCATCGAATATTCAGAGATTGAGAAATGGGCTCAAGAATTCATTAAATTGAACAGGCACAAAGCCAGAACCCTGGTGGGAATCATAACGGGCCACCATAGTACTCTGAATGGATATAAGCACAAGCTGAGGCTCACTGACAACCCGTCCTACAGATACTGTAAAGAAGACGAGCAAACCTCGATTCATCTTACTTACACCTGCCCCGAACTTGAGGAGAAGAGGTACCTTATATTAGGGACCCCTGTTATCCTAGAGGAGGCGAGGCTTAAGGCGGAGGACGTGCCTAAATTGCTCCTTTTATGGGATAGCGTTTTGGATAATGACCCGGATAAGAGGGGATCGCCAAGGGACTACCCATGCAATCAGTGGCTGATGAGGCCCAAACCCATATACCATAATGTATTGTAAGTTTCGTAATATTTCTAGAAACAAATGTTTCCTCCATGATCACTAATTTATTATTAGTGATCATGGAGGAAATTCTAATTATGATCACTAATTTATTATTAGTGATCATAATTAGAATTTCTAGAGAATTTAAAATCCAACATAATCTTCAATTACTATATATTAGTTTTGTTAGATCTACATTAGAATATGATTTGATTATCTGAAATCCGATATACCAAATTCATAAATATGGTATAGAAAAAGTTCAATGATGCTTTATGAAATTTGTAGTACCTACAGAGTGGTGTATATAAATAAATAAATAAATTAAGAATAATACAAGCAAAATGATATCATACATTCCAAATTTGTATGGCATACTTTGATATAACGATTATTCAAGTTGCCTCATACATTATATAATCGTTTTTGTATTTATAATAACTTCTAAGATAAAAATATAGGTATAAGCAATTTGGGTTATATTGTACAGCACATACCCCTGTATTCTATCAAACTTTTAAACATTTTTGAGTTAGCATTTAGCAAATACAGATACTATTGCGACTGATTTTTCCAATACAAAAGACTAGTCTTCAGAATATCAAGTTTAATATTATTGGGAAAATGAATATTGTTGGGAAAATAATTACATATTTACAATACTGAACATTGAAAACATTGGTCAATGCTCTGTTTATTAAATTCGAATATCAGTATATTTTACTTGGACGCATTTGGTATTTTAAAATCAATCCAGTATTAATTTATTCTGTCGCTTCACTCGCATTATTTTTCGAGAATGAAATATCTAATTTATCCCATCAAGTAATGAAACATAAGATACAAATAAACTGATTTATAATGTGTGTTCTAGCTCATTTTAGACGATACGATTACGGCAGTGCCAAAAATCTAATAAAATATAAAAGAGAGACACCACCAGACTATGACTTATCATTGATAAAGGTGCCAGTTGCTTTATATTATGGAGGGAATGACGCACTTTCTTCATTTGTCGTAAGTATTATTTTTAAATTGCAAATTGTTTGCGTCTTTATCATATTTTAAATAAACTGATAATATAATACACTATGGTGATAACGCTTGGCGTCACATTCATAATTTTGTTATTAAATGACTTGAGACTGGGATTAAATGACACTAAAGTCAAGCCAATTAAAATAAAATTAGAAAATTGGATAACACCCGCTTCACTATCACGAAGAGAACAAGTAGCCCTATGGAGACTTAGAATCGACTATACTAGATTAACATCAATGTACCTATTAGAAAACAGAAGGAGACCCTCAGTCTGTGAAGTATGTGAGGTTGAACTCAGCGTCAAGCGTCAGCAACAAGAAAAAATAATGGCTTTTTGAAAAACTATGAAGAACATCAATTTATTTTTTAAGAAATTTAAATAATAAAAAAATTTCTGCCCATATTTTAAAAGGTTCAAAGAAATTTTTAAGGTAATAAAAAAATTGATTTTTTGAACCTCATCATTGAAAAATTTACAGTGGTGGTACTTCTTAATAACTTACATATTTCTGATTTTCTGCTCTATGTGTTAAAATGCGTGAAAAGTTTATCTGTGTATATCGTTTAATCAATAATAAAAGAAACTAGTTTGTTTGATACTTTTATATTTTATTTGATACATAATAATTTACCAAATACTATTATATGATGTTTCAGAATGTTGAACAACTGGCACAAGAATTACCCAACGTAGTTGAACAACGTCTGATAGATTTCTTTAATCATCTAGACTTCATCTGGGCCAAGGACGCTAATATAATATTGTATAAAGATGTTATAAAGTTGTTCAACAAATACAATAATAAATAAGGAAACAATAATGATCGATGTTGTTTTTCATTCCTCGTATAGCACCTACTAATCAGAATTCCTTGTAGTTAGAGAAGAAGAAAAAATCATTAAGTATGATAAGAAAGTGTATTTTTTACATGAGATTACTTGATCTACTACTTTTCTTAAATGCACAAGGTTTTTCAGTTAAACATATATTTTGATCACTTAATGTTTGTGTTAAGCTATTTGAGGAAATTTGAGGAAGATTATACTTTTAGAAAATATTAACTGAAATAGCGTTTGTCAGTTGATTTTGACAATGGAATTTGTAAAAATAAGTGAAATCAGTTCAATATAAATCTGGATAAATGTTCTAATAAAAATAAGCAGTAAAATGAGCTTACTTATTGAAGAATAACTTATTTGCAAGTAATATTTATTGGTCTTAGTACTTTTGGATAATCTATAAAGGTTGTTCAATATATAAAATGTTTGTATAAACAACAACTGTTAATGAAATAATAAAAAGAAAAAATCAGATTTGGACATTAAATAACAGCTATATCAATTAGCTAGTAATCAAAAAACAGCTATTTTTTTTATTACGAAAAAGATAAATATATGTAAGAGAGCAAAATTGTTATCTTTGGGGATCTAGCCTAAACGCAAGTTAAGGGCCTTGCAAATCAAAAAAGAAAAATTTTTCCATAGCCCAAAATTGGGGATCTTTTTTATTTTGGAAAATACACATACCTTTTATTTGTCAGGCCAAAATCGCAACTATGCATGCGCTACCACTGTAATCCTACCTCGATCTCGACCCATTCGTCCTAGAGCATATTACTCGTTGGGTAAGCAGTGGGTTACTTCGAACGGGCCTTGGAACTGCACGGCACTGCATTAGCTCTAGTTTTGTCGAAGTTAAGTTTTACCTTTTCTGTGAACTCCTGTATACGTTTGTATGCTTTTTGCAGTGACTCTGTGCTATCTACAACTTTGTTTGGCTGTAAATAAAGTCCAGATAGCTGTGATGATAGAGAACCTCCGATACGAGATGCACTATAAGAAGAAGAAAAAGTAAAATATAGACATTTTCCAAACAACCCTATATAATCATATGTATCTACTATGTTAAATAATCCATTTTCTACGAATCTAAAACAGTATTGCCCATACAACACGTCAAATGATTTCACGCTATTTAATGCAATCTTTCCGTACACCCACCCCACAATAGGGAAACCTCCTTGGATATATCGATCATACATGCGATCCGCGAGATGGCGCGACCTTTCGCTTTGTCATTTGTTGTGGTTCAAGGATCCATAATGTTGCGTTGATGTCAACACAAACCTACTGATAGGGGTTCAATTATTTATCGTATTTTCACCCGCATATCAACGTCCATTTATGGGTGGCGTGAAATTATTTTCGACGTATTATGGCCGCGCCACCAGCTGAATCGGTTGCTTCCGGTAACACAGAAGAGGATTGGCACATATTTGAAGTTCTCTGTAAGGATATGAACGTAAGTAGTGTGTTGTTATTTCGTATCTCCTTCCTTAAGAAATTGTGTGATTTAATAAGGACGAATAATATATCTACATGCATAAGAATCTTATAATATAATAAACAATTACACTTCTTATTTTTTTAACTATGTATAAATTTATACTACAGTAAGAAAGTTGCTCAAGAAAAAAATGCACTTCATCTTCGATGTAGTTTATAGTCTTATCCAAATTAAAAAAAAAAATACTTCTTGCGGATCGAAGATAATATAAAGGTCGCTAGGTTATTGCGTCCATATTTCAAAAATGTAAGTTTACACAATTGGTTTTTTTACACAGTTTACTGTATTTTGCAAGTGCAAATTTAATTGGATTCAGTCTAGTTATATACAGTATAAGCCAAGTGCGAGATAAATGCAAATAATGTGCAAAATTGGAGAAAGGATTGTGTACTTGTGATGAGACCTTTTTGGGCTCACGCTGTATATTTATTGATTTCATACAGGGTTTACATTATTTTTTTAATATAGGTTATAAAGATGATTGCAAGTCCTAATTTTTATTTATGTTATGAGAAATAGTGAACATTTGCACCAACTTCCGCCGTTTCTTCGTTGAAAATTAAACAAGTTGTGAGCTAGTCCTTTTTATATACAGTGTAGGTATAATGATAAAAAATTGAAGAGAAACCACAAAATTGATTTTCTCACAAAAAAAATCAGTTTTGTGGGTGGCAAAGTACAAGGCAGTTAAGAGTATTTTGAAATGGTACACAAACCTTTATTATCTACTATCATTGCCAATTAAAACTTAAGTAATATTGCCAATATTACTTTTGTACTTTACTTAACATTAGAAATTCCATTATTTAATGTCTTAAGTATTATGTAAGAAAACACCAGTTAGTCACTACTATTAGAACGATTCAAATTTAAAACATTAGCGAAATTTGGTAGAATTTATGGAAGATGCATTGTCAAGATGTTTTAAAACTAATTATGATATATTTTAGTATTCTATGCATTTCGTATACATGTAGGAGTTTATGACAACTATTATTGAAATACATTACATCATTGTATGAAGAACAATACTATTTTTATTATTTTTAATATATACTGATTTTCAGAGACACCGTGTATATACATACAAAACGATTATATTATTATTCCAATCAATTTAATATAATTCTGTTATCCAAATATATAACTTATTTGCTATAGTAAATACATGACAATAAATATAAATTTTAACCATTTTCAATAAAATATTTAATATCTCTATATATGCTCTTGAAAATGGCTGTAATGTGTGGTATACAAATGAGCATCTCTTTCTCTACTTCTGCTTCGTAATTGATCGTATCATGACATTGCATTTGTGTAGACTACACGGAGCAAAATTAAAGATTATACACAGAGTGAAAGAAACCAAGTAGTAAAATGTATTTTATTGAAAAACTGCAAACGTGGCAAATATAAATAAGCTTTCACACTTGAACATTATTAGAGCGGCAAATACGGATACGCTCTGTAATAGTTCACAAGTCTACAAGTACCGAAACAATTTTTCAGAAACCGCTAGAAAAGGGAGAAGAATACTTGCGCTTATTGTTTTTATTGATCAATCAACGGCATATACGAGTATGTTCTAATTCTCTATTATTTACAACTTAACACTCAGATTTGTAATTATCAAAGCTTCAGAAATTTTCCATGGATGTTTGATGCCGTTTTTAACTTCGAATTAAATCCATATTTTTAACTAATATGGCAGGTATACTACAAATCTCTTATTTACAGACTACAAGTATTATTTTTATATTTCCATACTAATGTTAGAAGAAGTTATATCTGACGATATATCTGATCATTCATCTTTATGTAATCATTACGTACGTTTATTATTACATTACACTTTTCATATCGAAAACCAAATTTTCGATGGATAATTTGTATTTCTCTTCGAAAAGTAAATAGATTTTATTTTGAACTTTTAATATTTCTCTATTGTTGAACCCTGCCTTGAAATTCAATATCATTAATAGCTCCATTTATAATATGTATTTAAAATAATGCCGTGCCAGGATAAAAACGCCCACGGTATTGATTTTGGATTTTAATATTGTCAACAGGATCTGTAAATACGTGCAGATGCACGATTCGTGTTTCTGCAATTTTAATAATAGCTTAGTAGGTTCGTGTTAACGTCTCGGTTGAGAAATCCACTGTTGAGAATCGTAGAAAAATGGGTAAGAATGATTTTATCATATATGTATAGGATTGTTTTGAAAATTGAAAAATTAAAATTTTTCTGAGGTTATGTATAGTTACTGTAAGTAATAGTAAGAGTTACTGTAGGATGTTGGTAGTACTGTTACTGTAATTTTAAGAAATAAAATATTTTAGACAAAGTTGGCAAGATTTGTACCACCTTACTAACAAAAGCAATATAGTTTGGTGTTCATCAACTCTTGTATAGTAATAAATATGTTTCCAACAACTTTTTATATATTCAGAGATATTTGTGGAGTAATTTAGCACAGTTATGTTTGAACAAACCTGTAAAAGGTATATAATTTTGTCTTTTTAAGTTGCCCCACAAAAAAAGTACACTAAGACAAATTTGGTAAGCTTGACTTTAGATAAATACGTTGTCCAAATCCTGTTCACCAGAAACTGCGAATGTGTTTCAATCTCTTTCATATTTTCTATAAGGATCATTATTGTCGATAAAATAAGGTAATGCTGAGTGGACTTTGTTTTGTAATAACTGCAAACTATTATCTCGATTAAATTTCATTCTCCGAAAAGACGGTTTAAAGTCTAAAAACATTCCAATTTCAAATAAAATGAAAAAATAAGTACAATCCGCTAATTTTATAGGAATTATTTTTGTATCAAAAATAATTTATTTTCGCAATGTCTAGCAAAAAATAGTTGTAGGAAACTTGAAGGTAACATCGAAAAAGTCATAACATGTGGAATAGTTACCGCCATTTCCTGAAAATCTGATTTTTAATAATAGGAGAGACAAGGTAGGTATTAATAGAGATTTAAATTCTGGACATATTGTATATTTTGTTGCCTGGGCATAATTTAAATATGGGATATTATGTGAAGACAACAGGATGTTTATGTTATACTAAAAAAAATGTATCATAAATATGTATTAATAATGTGTTAGATGTTATACGATTATTACACAATCAGTTTAAAGAGAACTACAAAAAATCTTGATAATGAGTCTCAAAATTGGTCTCGAATAAAATTATGGATAATTTGTTATTGAAGTTTGTCTGTATATATTTAAACTTCATTGATTTATTTCCAAATTTAAAGTATATTTTACATAGTTCTGCGTAACCATCGCGTTTCAACCTGCTATTTTAAATTGGCCACGAAAATGCAATTTTAACTTGGTATTAACATGAACATGCTTTATCCTTTCATAGTATCAGCCTGGCCTGTAAATGATGAGTAAGCATATTATAGAACCCGTTTCAATATTGCATGGGATAACCACACTGAAAAGTATTTGTAGCCCATAATTTTTATTTGTTTTTTTTTTCGAGTCTAATAAAAAATTATATTTATGTCTAAAAAATATAATTACAATTTAAAATCATGAATATCATTTTGGATACTTTTGAAAAAAAATAGTCGAGTTTTTGAAAACGATGTTTATAGAAGTTGTTTAGAATTAGGCACACATTTTTGTAATGCATAAAGTATTTTGAGGACTGCTGGTATTGTCATTTCTCATTGCATTTCATCGTATTTGAAAGTCCACTATTATAGATAAATAATATAGATATATGCGTTAATAAATTGAATGTATACATAGTAATAAAAAACTAAAGGAGTTTAAGTAGTAGATACATACAAATTAATCCAAAGTACTTTAATCAAATATAAAGGTAGACTCTAATAGTTAATAAATGAATAACAAAGACAAATAAAACAATGGCGATCATATCTTATCGTCAATATATACCAGGTTTATCACCACATAAACCTTCGCATAATATTTATAATTTTGTTATTAAATGATTTTTTAGAAAACCATGAAACAAGTTAACCTTCATCTTCAAACGTCATAATATTTTTTTAAATTGCGTCTCCCATTTCTTTAAACAACAGAATATTTTTCTAATGAAATGATTTTTTATTTGAATGGAACAATACTTCGTTATAAATACATGGAACGATCTCAAGACAACCTTCGTTGGATTCAATAATTACATAGCAACGGTCAAGGTAAAGTAAATGTATGGGTTGGAACGATAGAAAGTCTGGATGGATTTTTTCGGATCTTAATTCTTTGAAGAATATTTGACTGTTACTTAGATATATAGAATTTTTTAGTTCCCCACCAGAAAATTTGGTTGTAAGAGGATGAGGCTTTGTCTCATTTTGGTGTTGATATGGCCACCAAGTTTGCCTGATTTGACTCCTTTGAATATTATTGTAAGGTTACTTAACATCACGGGTCTATTCTAATAGGCTACTTTAATAAATGATTTAGAGAACTTAAAGCAACGAATTCGAATCGAAATGGATCATGCCAGCCTTGAAATTATTGGATATCCAATACAAAGTGTTTTTGTCATGTCAGATCCTCAAATAATCATTAAATAATCCTGTCAAAAATATAGTATCTCTTTTACTTGTATATTTGTATTTCTTTCAAATTACATGCTCTATATTAGAAAATAGAAAAATGTTGGAATTAAAAAAAAGACTATAATGAAGTCACGACTCAAGCATAAAATCTGGAACGATTTGTTTACGTTAGCCAATGTCCTTTTAAAAAGTAGTGTTAAATCAATTCAAAGTTTTTCAAAAAATCATTTCACGATTTTATGAATGTTTTACAAAACTTGATCACCACTCTGTATATAATTTCTTACTACAATAAATTCTTCAAGCTAAGAAGTAATATCTGATACCTACTTAATATTATTTCTGAATTTGTAAACACCATGTATATCAACGGTGTTGATATACATGGTGTTTACAAATTCAGAATTAACTGTTAATAATTATTGTTACTAATTTTTCGTTTTTAACTTTGATCACTTAAAGAAAAATAGAGCGGACGGTTGCCTAGGTTGCCTAGGCTTGCGTATAACCTCTAGCGGCTTATATTCCAGTGAATATGCGGAGGTTACACATACTTAAGGGGGGTTTATGTAGAAGGTATACCATTCCTCGGATATGATGTAAAACCGTAGATCCCTTGTATATTATTCCCTAAAACATCCCTATCCCACTACAAGAGTGGGGGTTGGGCAAAAATTCCAGGTTGGGGTAGCTCGTCTCCGGTAATTCACTGTTTTAAAAAAGGATATGTACTTTTATTAAAATATGCATATTTTTCAGATGGAAGACCCCGACGTCGATGTGACCACGTCCCTCCGTAGTGAGATTGCGGCTCTTCAATACAAACGGGACCGTCTCCAGACCGATCTGGAAGAGATGAGGTCGCAAGTTCGAACCCGCGACCAGAGGTGTCTGGACTTGCAAGTGGAAGCAGATCAGTTGCGCGAGCAAGCCGCTAGACAAAACGCTATAATATCGTCTTTGAAAAAACGTGTTCATGAACTGGAGGAAAGAGAACGAAATCTATTAGGCGCTCAAGGTCGCCATGAAATCGCTCTTCAAACCGCTCACAGGGACATAAGGTACAACGAGGAGAAGGTTAAAGAGTTGGAAGCCAAAGTGAGAAATTTGGAGATCGACCTACACTCTGAGGAACAGAAGAAGGAATCGGCCAGGTTACAGTTCCATGATTTTGTAAGACGGTTGTCCGTAGCTCTAGGATCTGATATTCTAGAGTCCACGCATATTTCTCCCGAATCTCTAGTGCATAAATCTTCAGAACTAGTCCAGGTAAAGTAATATATTATTATTATTTACCTTCACGTGTAAGTAACTAATTATATGTGATAGGAAACTTCTAGATTACGAAATAGAGCCAGCAATATCAGCAATAATTTGGGAGCAGTCGAGATTGATCTCAAGACGTGTAAGGATAACTTAGAGAGATGCATATCGGACAAGGAATGTTTGCAACGTCAAAGCGCAGCTCAAATATTGGAAATAGATCGACTGAGGCAAGATAAGGAGTCGCTGGAGATGCAGCATAGAGTAGCAGATAGGGAACTGAGCGAGTTACGGGAAAAATTAGCAATATCGAACCGAAACCTTGGAAATGCATCTGAGAACGTTGCTCAGCATGAGTCGATGATATGTCAGTTGAGAGGTAAATTTGTTTGAGTCTGATTTAAGATTTAGAAGGAGCCGCGGGTAAAGGAATTCACATATTGAAAGAGGTAAGTAGGTCTGGTAAACATACAAAACAAGTGACACCAAATTAAATCTAAATTAGAAGAAATGGGGTTATTTTTTCATTTCCACTGAATAACGCAAATTGATTTGTACTCGTAGAACAAAACAAATGAACTTCACTTATGAAAAGAAGCATTCTGTTTGTAGAAATATAATGGTTGTATATGCACGAACATATAAATATACAAACAATGTACGAAAATATATTTCAGCATATTATTATTAACACAATATTTCTAGAAAAAGATATAAATACCAAAATATCATTTACAAAATAATTATTTCGTTCAGAATTTTTCTGATCATTGAGGTTATGTTTTATCAGCTTACCTATTATAATATATTAATAACTATTAAGATTGGTAGTGGAAATTTTCCACTGTTAATATAAATAAAATAATTGTATAAAACATACAAAACGAATATGTTTTTATACAATTATTCCTTGTTCTAACGAGTCTTTATAACAATTTTATATTCTTGTCTGTCTTATTAGTAACTACAATTATATAGTTATCTAAAAATACTTCAGTAAAGTTTATTTGCTTATAAAGTTGGAGAATATGAACCATCAACAAGATCCATATGATTATTTTCTGAAACCAAAAACCTACGATTAATTGATTCATTATTTATCGATTAATAGTACATGTACCGGGTTAGTCACCTAAAATTGACCCCCCTTTATTTCTCTTAATTTCAATCGAATCGAGAAATTCAAAAAAGTATTTTACATAATTTTTTATAAGTTTTTTGAATATTTAAACAAATTTTCAAAAACTCTGCAAATTGAAAGGGGGCGAACATTTTTTTTATTTTTTTTTAACACCCTGCATTTTTTTACTTAAAAAAGTTACCCACAGTTTTCTGATCACAAAAATATATCATTGTTGTATCTTGGTAAGTATAGTTCTTGAGATATTCATACAAATATACAGTCACATCACAAGAATAAGATTGGCATAAGACCATATATCAGGAGAGCTATGTTTTTGAGATATAACGACACACCTTGTTTTTTAAGAAAAAAAGTATGAAAATTCTTTGATGCAGCAACACATAATAATTATAATAAACAAATAAACCTTTATTAAAATGACAACAACAAAGTTTACTGAACACAAAACATAAATAACGAAGTAATGATAAAAAAAAAACAATGCGCAACAATAAATAACATAAAACCAATGAACTTTATTAAAATTAAACATATCTATATGTTCTCCACGTATCCTCCGTTTCTATCAAGGCACAGTTGGCATCTTTTAATAAATTCATTTCTAACTTTTTCAAATAAATGAACATTTTGCCGCAAATTTTCTATTTCTTGTATTTGTATTGTATACACAATTGTATTTTGATGAATACCGCACCACACATTTACTGTATTATATCCTTGGGTTTTTATCTCTTTTATAATATGTGGATTTGCGGGCGCCCAATAATGTGAATTTTTCCTATTAAAAAGTCCAGCCGTTGAAAAGCTACTTTCATCGGTCCAAAATAAGTTTTTAAAAAAGTTATTGTCGTTTTCTGCTCTCTCAATCATCTCTCTACAAAAAGCTCTTCTGTCGGCAAAGTTATTTTCAGTTAAAAGCTGAACTGGCAAAATACTATAAGGCTTATATTTGTGACGTTTTAATATACGTCTTATACTTGCTTGAGAAATATTAAATTCTTCTGCAGCAGCGTTAGTAGATTTATTGGTGTGTTCCGTAAAAAAAAGTAAAACGTCGATTTCCATATCTTCTCCTGTTTTGGGCTTCTTTCTTTCTCGTTTCTTATCTTTTAAGGATTCGCTGTCCCCAAACTTGAGATAAATATTAGAGAAAGTGTTTTTGGAGGGAACGCGTCTTTCAGGATATTTTCTTGCATATTCTCTTTTAGCTATATATTTGTTTTCATTGCTGGTTAAGTAAATTTCTAATATTTCTTTCCTTTCGACTAATGAATATCCCATATCAATATATTAGATATATTAACAAGTGTATTAAACCTTAACTTAAAGCGTATTAATAATATAACAATCAAACATAAGTCAAACATAACATAACTGTCAAGCGAAGCATTATTGTTTCTTTAAATCATTTCGGTTCATAGCTCTCCTGATTTATGGTCTTATGCTAAACTTATTCCTGTGATGTAACTATATATGTATTTGTATGAATATCTCAAGAACTATACTTACCAAGATACAATAATTATATACTTTTGTGATCATAAAACTGTGGGTAACTTTTTTAAGTAAAAAAATATAGGGTGTTCCATTTAAAAAAAATAAGAAAATGTTCGCCCCCTTTCAATTTACAGAGTTTTTGAAAATTTGTTTAAATATTCAAAAAATTTATAAAAAATCATGTAAAATTATTTTTTGAATTTTTCGATTCGATTGAAATTAAGAGAAATAAAGGGGGGGTCAATTTTAGGTGACTAATCCGGTACATAACCATAAATACTATAATAATCATTACGTAGTTGACACAGACGGCATAGTATGAATGTTTAAATTTTTACCGCCCTGTTATTTTTTATAGTTATAGTCACAACCTACTTATGACAGGATTTGGTGATAATATTACCACAAATAGAGAAACTTACAGAGTTTCTAGATTTCTCTTCTAGAGAGACTACACAGAAAGATAAAGAGTGCACGCTTTTACCTACAACTTGCAATAGCACATATCCATAATTCATGCACCAAACTATTCAGCTTTAGACCGACATAAAGATATTTCGTAGAGTCTTTCGCAAAGCCTGCAAAATATATGTTGGTGAGTTAAATTTCATAAGCACATTATAATTCTATATAAAGTCTAGTGGAATCAGATCTGGAAATTTAAGTCAACTGTTTCAACATATTTTTGTATTAACAATTTATATGTATTACATTTTGTCTATAGAAAGTACTCTGTGAATTATTGTGTAGCTTTCCAGATTTGATATTCTAAGTATGGGGGAACTAGAAGAATTAAATGATTCACATTAGTTACTATTTTGGTAGCATCTGATATAATACGAATTGATGTGAAAGTGTTGAGAAGAACAAATAATCTTGGTGCTTTTCTAATTCGCTTTTTAAAAATAACAATCAATATCTCAAGACATACATTGTATCTGAATGTTGGTACCACATTAAAAGTTTTCGTATTTGGAGATTTTTATCATTTGGATGCTTTAACGTATATAAAGAAACTACCTACACTATCAGACAAAAGTAAAGCAACTCTTATGATAAAATTGATTTTTTAAATATTTAAAATAATATTGGCCACCGGTGAAATTAAAAACTATTTAAATTAAAGCATCATAGTAGTCTGCTATCATGAGTGAAATGAGGTTGTTTTCAAATGTTCAATAAGCTAGTATGTAATAATTTATTTAAACAGTGCATTTTATTTGCGCGACAAAAGTAAAGCAACTTTTATGAAAATAATTTTTTATTTCACTTAACAGTACAAAAACACCAAATGTAATATAATAACTTAATAATTAATAGGATATCCATTGTTGGCTATAACTTTTTGACAACGACGCGGCATTGATGTAATTAAATTTTCGATTGTAATTATCGGCATATTAGTCCAAACTTTGTTAAATTTATCAATTAAAGCCTGTTTGTTTGGGAATCTTGTGGTCCGAATCTGACGTTCAACCTCTTCCCACAGGTTCTCAATGGGGTTGAAGTCCGGTGATTGTGCTGGCCACTGCAGAACCTGGACATTGTTCTCCTGAAACCACTCCTGCACAAGGCAAGATATATGCTTCGGGTCATTTTCATCTTGTTGAAATACATATCTCAAAGGCATTTCCCACTCAGCATAGGGCAACATAACATTTTGGAGTATGTCTCTATATACTAGTCGATTCATAATCCCGTCTATAAAGTGTAATGGACCTACTCCACTCCACGAAAAATAACCCCATAAAAACACACTACCTTGTCCATGCTTTATTGTTGGTGTAACGCAATTTGGGTGAAATCTTGTATTAACCGGAGGCCTTACACGCCTCATTCCGTCAGAAATAAAAATTTTGTAACGAGTTTCGTCGCTAAATAATATTTTTTTCCAGCCTTGAACCGACTAATTCAAATGTTGACGTACAAAATCAAGCTTGGCAAGACGATTTCTTTCGGAGACCAATGGTTTCTTCAACAGTCCTCGGACTAATTTCAAGTTCGGGAATTTCAGCATTATTCTTGGTCCTGATAACCATGGATCTCTTTGAGAAATTCTTTTGATTCTTCTATCCATCCATAATGTAGTTTTCCTGGGCCTTCCCGATTTCGGCATTTTTCTACATGCCCTCTTTCATTGTAACGTGAAATTATTTTGGACACGCTGTATTTAGGCAAGGGAAACTGCCTAGTAATCGTAGCCATACTTGCTCCATCTAAAAAGGCGTTTACCGCCATTTGCTTTAACTCTACACATATTGGCTTACCTTTTGGCATATTTATTTCTGTAAAGATAATAGCGAATAAGCTTAATTAACCCACAACATTTAATTTTTATACTTACATTTATTGTATACCGTTTTTTTCGTCCAAAATCAAATAGTTGCTTGACTTTTGTCATGCACACAAAGTGAACTATTTAAATAAATTATTACGTATTAGCTTATTTGATATTTCAAAACAATCTTACTTCACCTGTGACAGCAGCCTACTATGACCCCTTACTCTAAATGGTTTGTAATTTCCGAGGCTGCCAATATTATTTTAGATAGGAATTAAAAAAATATATCATAATATTTGCTTTACTTTTATCAAATAGTGTATGTGCTGTTGTTGCGAATTGTTGCTATGTGAACAACTTCAAATGTCTTTCAGCAGTTAATAGACCATCAATAAAAATGGTCATACTATTGTGGTACCATCAATTCCCGTCCATATGTTGACTTTTTCTGGAAATTTTTTGTGAACCTCCAACATCCAATGAGCGTTTTCAGGAGCCATATGCAATTGCAAAGGAATCTGAAATTATTATTATTTACAGAGCCATTCAAGTAAAAAGTTGTCTTATTAGAGAAAATAACCTGCTTGGGAATTATTCTTCCATCGCTCCCCCATTAACTCAATTCTATACTGCCATCGATATCATATTTTCAGACAGGGTCATGGATATTTAGCACAAATTCTAGCCAATCTGTCAACTTGCTTTGTTTTCTCCATGGTGTGCACCCAGCAGACTAAGATGTTGTTTGTGTGAACAGTATTTGCCAGAAAGCGGAGGCGTTTCCAGACTGTTCCTGGTCTTATTTTATAGTTCCCCAAGTTCACTCGTTATATTCATTGAGTGAGGTCTGTTAAAGTGAGTTGGGGGAAGAGTACTGTCGTCGCCCTCTTGTAAAAGAGGAATTATGTATGTTCACAGTCTCATTCCACAACAAGCTCCTAGTACTCTTACATCCTTCATTTGGTTACATATTAAGAGATTTGAGGGATACTATGTTTTAGATAGAAATCCAGTGATGGTAGGTATTACTTCTATTACTTTTGTTGGCGTGATTCACGTGGCTCCAAGTATATTTAGCAATCAGTTATTTTCACGTGTCTAACCTTCCATTGTGTCGTTTCTTGTTGACTTTTCGACCATCAGACACTGTCTTCATCAGGTAGTCATTGACCTTATGGTAGCAGTATAGTACATAACTACTTTGTATTTCATTCCCCAGATCTTCTCTGTGGTCCTGTAGCATTGTTTTGGCATCACTGTTCATCTAATTTGGTGTCAAACGTGACGCAAAGACATTTTATTTCTAACCCAAATTTTAGCTACTTTAATATATGATATGGTATATGAGTATACTAAAATAATATTTTTAATGAATCTGCTTGGAGTTAATTTCTTATTTTGAAAATACTCTATAAATATGATAATAAACTATATAAAATAGTTTATTATCAAGGCAGATAACTATTTCCCTCATACTCAGCACTACGACTGATGAAAAATATCGTATTTTTTTATGAAACCCTTTACTTTAATTATATCCAAGGGCACATTTTACAGATGAACTTAAAATCAAAGAGGACAAAATCCAGCGCCTTCAGGCCGATAACAAGCACACGCTGGAATCGCTAGCGATAATGTTAAGCACCCCTTCAAGATTTGTAGAGTCCTTGGAGTCCTCTATAAAGGACCGCATACACGAGATCATAAACGAAAATAAGGAGAAAACCGGTGTAAAGTATAACGAACGTTCGCAAATATTTATTTCACAAAAAAGTTTACGTTCCAGCAACTAGACTCGCTGCGGGATAAACTGAACCTAGGTAGCCAGCAATTATCGAAGCAAATCTCCCTTTACGATCAGGTCGTATCCAGAATTAGAACGTTAGAAGATGAGAAGAATCATCTGGAGGCCCGATTGCATAAAGCGGATGCTGAAATTAATGCCTGCGAACTGTCACGGGATGGCCTGAAAAGGGATAAAGCTACTGTAAGTAATGGCGGCTTAAATTTTGACCCAATCCTTAAGAGGATTCTCGTTGATTGTCTAACATACAAATTCTCTTTGGCGATTATCCTTATAGAAAATGTGCTAGAGAAATTATTATGCAGAATATAGTACATGTTTTTAATTATTTAGGTTTTAAAATTTAACTGGTTTATTACAAATATACATTTATAAATACAAATACGGAGAATCATTCCCTAAAATGTTAAAGAATTATTTACATCTAATTAAGCAAGCAGATGGCGTGTTTGCCACTTTCTAAGAGTTAATGTTGTTAAGAAGATATAATAATTGGGTTAAAATTAACAATCCTTGTTCTCAAAATCTTTCCCATACAATGGCTTCGTCTTAAGAAGACATTCACTGACGTACTATATTCGACATTAATATTTTATACGAACACATCATTTATACGAGGTGTGACAATTAAGTAATGAGACTGATTCCATAAAAACCGTATACTTAAAAATTATTCTATAACTCTGCCATCCCCTTCAAAGTAGTCCCCTTGGGCAGCTATACAACGATTCCAGCGCGTCTTCCATGCTTCGTAACATTTCTGGAACGCTTCGACTGGGATATCCGCGAGTACCCTCGTCACGGCCGCCTGGATGTCCGTAATCGACTCAAAATGGGTTCCTTTGACCACCGATTTTGTTCTAGGGAACAAAAAAAGTCACAGGGTGACATATCGGGCAAATAAGGTGGCTGTTGCAACATGGTGATCCCTTTAGAGGCCAAATACTGGGACACGCTGAGGGCGATGTGGCACGGCGCGTTGTCGTGATGAAGGATCCAGTTACGAGCGATGTCTGGGCGCACCCTGTTGACTCGTTTACTCAATCTTTCGAGTACTTGGCGATAGTAGATTTGATTTACGGTTTTCCCCTTTGGAACAAATTCTTTGTAGACGATTCCACGGCTATCAAAAAAGGCAATAATCATCGTTTTCACCTTCGACTTGCTCATGCGAGCTTTTTTCGGGCGGGGGGCGTGCGGAGACAACCATTGTGAGCTTTGGCGTTTGGTTTCCGGGTCGTATTGGAAAAACCAGCTCTCATCGCGTACGTTTCCGAAGCTGTTTCGCTCTTGATTTCGTTTCTCCATTTTCGTGACGAGCACCACCAACACACGTCTACTCAACACGACACAGTAGGCGAACTAAACAAGCTAGAGCGATGGTAAATATATCAATGGAGAGGGGAAGGATGCCGGGGAAGGGGAAGGGGAAGGGGAAGGGAGTTTCAAGGTCGCAGGTTTACCACAAGCGCGGCAATAAAATCAGTCTCATTACTTAATTGTCACACTCTATTTACTAAACGGCTGTTTTCGTGTGTGTGTGCCACGAAGTTTTTAGGTCGATGTACAAAATGCTTTTCGTTCGAATTTCGGTATTTTCACAATATCAACATAGTAAATCAACCCTTGCGAACAATGTGGTAACTTTTCTTTATTGATCTGAAGTCTCTAGAGGCATCCTCTGGAGATGTCTTCGATATGAGCGAGGAGGCGGCGCATTATTATTGCGATTTGCTTACTCGTATACATATTATAACGCCAGCCACAGAATGTCTTTTAGATTCTACTGAGTTGTCCATGATTGACCACAGTCTAATTTTTTTACAGTTTTTATTTTTTTAAATTTTATGTTGAGTTTATGACATATGTAGATATTTATTAAACTATAATCCCTTTTCTTTTCATAATAATGCGTTCTTGAAAGATTTTCAGGTTTGTAAGATAGGGCTGTCGCAGTTTTTTGTCCACATAATGAGAGTAATGATGTTCCCCATTACAAAAATTCATATATATATATATATATATATATATATATATATATATATATATATATATATATATATATATATAAAATACAAGGAAGAGATGGTTCAGATAAAATTTTTGAAAGTCCAAAAGGAATATTTTAAAGGAGAAAATATAGTTGTACATTCTTGATTTTTGAATACAGTCCAGGTCAAACTGAATCTAGGTACCATCATCATACATTGAATGTGATTGTTTCAGGGTAGTTATACCTACAGAAACTACTCTAAGGAAGAGCTACAAATGCAAACTTTCCAAGTGTTGTTTTCAAAATAGAAATCGACTCTATAGAAGTTTAAAACGATACAAAATTACTTATCTACAGATTACAATAAATCACTTATGTACATTGATTTCTATACTTTATCTTACAACGTCTCAATCCTACACCTTCCATAAATCTTATTCCAAAATCTAGACTTTGCCCACCTCCAAATCCCTGTCCCTTTCCAAATCTGAGTCCTATTTCTATTCTAATCACCTCTACTCTAACTTCCTTCTAAACTCCTCTAATACCTCCTGCGTAATCAATGAATACCTCCTTTTGTAGTTCCTATTCAGAAACTTTAATTAAATCTACCTCCAAGACCGATTTCAAATCCTCCTCCATCTCCAGATCCAAAACCAATTCTCTGTTCACTGTCAATTCACTCATCGTGTCCTTTAGCTACACCTGTACTTGGTTTTATAATTGCCGCCTTTAATTTTTTAGACTTGCCTTCTACCCCTGCGCCTCCTCCAGATTCGCCGTCAAATTCAAATCCACCCAATCCAATTCAGTTCAGTTTCCCTAAAAAAATGTTCATTTTAATTGAATCAATTTTGATCAACCTTATTACTATACTACGTATAATAAATAATAAATACGACTCGAATTGACATTAATTGGATGTAACATCAGAATCGTGTTCTGGTTCTGCTTTTGAATATATTTACACAAACCAGTCTTCCACAAATTTCGAAAAAATCATTAGGAAATTCGCATTATGAGATGATTAAAACTGAAACTGAAAAGTAAATTGAAATTGGGTAATTAAATTGAACTTAAAACCGTTTTTTTCCCAGATGTTTAAATTTAAAACAGTATTAATTATGTGATAAACAAAACTATTTAATTACAATAATACCTGATGATGTGAAAAAGCATATAGTCAAGTGGCGTTTAATATTTTGATCTTGAAAGAAGCATTATTATCTAGTAAATAATAGAGAATTCTAATTTAATGATTCATAAGGTGGATTAATATTTGGAAGGATACGGTTTCTTAAAAGGGAGTAGATTTTTCAAGTGGATTTAATTCAAAACTAATTCAAAACTAAAGTATTTGTAAAGGGTTTTTCAATAGGGATGCTTGATTTTTAAACATATATAAAACAAGTTGTGTGTGAGATACACTCATTTTTTTTATTTGAAAGAATATTTTATGGCATTATGTATAGAATATAACGTCGTTCAAATGTCCACCGAGGCTTTGCTTGGTGTTCAGGAGGTCCAACTTTTGATCAGTTTGTCGTATAAATCCCGCTGAAATTGCTGGATGGCGTTCGTTATGTTGATTTTGAAGGCTTTAATTATTTGTGATTTATTCGTGCAGACCTACAATTTAAGATAGCACCAAAGGAAGAAGTGTAAAGAAGTTAAATCGCATGATCTCGGTGGCTAGTTCACGTTGCTGCTGCATGAGACAACTATGCCCTCAAATCACTCGTGCAAAATGTCCATTGAGGCATGCACTGTGTGCCACGTAGCGTCATCTTGTTAGAACCACATGTCTTCGCTATCCATATCATTCAGTGTAGGCCACAATAAGTTGCTTATCATCGATCGGTAGAGCTCACCGTTGACGGTTATGACAATTCCAGTTTCATTTCGGAAGAAGTACGGATTGATGATTCCATCAGGCCAAAATCCGCACCAAACAGTGACTATCTCGGGATGCAGTTGGTGCTGGTGTATCTCGTGTAGATTGGTATCGTCCCAAATCCGACAATTTTGCTTGTTAACATATCAATTCTTTCAAAATTGGGCCTCGTCGCTAAAGATAATTTTTTTGGCAAAATTTGGGTCAACTTCCAACTGCTCCAGTGCCCAATCAGCGATCCCACTGTGGTGTCTATGGTAGTTTATCTTAAATTCCTGGGTCAGTTGGCTTCTATACGGGTGCAGATCCAAGTCAAGACGCAATATTCGCCAAGTTGGAGTCACAGACAGGCCATATTCTTGTGATCAACGAGAAATTCACTGCTTCGGGGTTTCCCGTGTATTTTTACGTACAGCAGCGATGTTTTCAGCAGATCTTTCGGTGATGTACGGGTGTTGAGTGATTATTTATCAAACCAGTTGGCTCAAATTTGGCTACCAGACGTCGAATAGTCGACTCGGCGGGAAGGTTGTGGCGAGGATAAAAATCACAAAATGCGTGAAACGTTTCTCCAACCGAGCACTGATTTTGAAAATAAAGTTTAATGATTTGCACGCATTGTTATACACTATAACACTCCGTAGTGATTTTCCGTACACTACAGAACAATTCACAATAAATTTGACAGATGTTGCTTTAACAACATGGCCGCTATAATCTAGCAAATTTCGGGCGTCCCTATTGAAAGACCCTGTATAACATGTGTGCAATAAACCAAATTCCCCTGAAATCATTCATAGCAACAACTTCTGAAATAGTGCAATTAACATAATACTTATTGCATTTCGAACTTGCTCATCTACACAATATTTTTCAGTTCATGAATTTCTTGGAGCGTCTTGCTAGGTCTCTGAATATGGATGAAATATCCCACGATATAGGGGTCGATTTGCATACGGAATCGCTGCTTCTGCGAGCGGAACAACTTGCAAGATTGGAAAGCGAAAAGTTAGTAGATAAGGTAATTTAAATTTCATGTGACGAGTTGAACATGTGCCGTGTTCGGTAGTACACTACGTAGAATTTAAAATTACACAAGCTCATAAATTTTTATAACGCCTCCGACGTTTACGTACATGTTTAAAGGAAATGGGATTTCAAGCCATATTTAAGACGTTTGGGATTGTATACACAGATCAGTCTTTTGAATTACCAAATGGACTGCACAGAATAGAATATAAAATACTAGTAACATATCTTGGGATAGTATACTATTTAATATATTCATGGACATTGTGGCTTATACAGAGTGTTGATAAAATAAGACTTAAAATTTTTATAGTATATAAAAATACATAAAGTAATTCAAAGAGAGCTTGAAAATACCTACCTTAAACCACTAACTTCGAGAATTACTTCATTGAACACTAGTGCTTTATAAAATGATATGATTGCATCTTATATGGATGCATATCCAAGTTCGTCTTTGTCATAAAGTCCAATTTCTTGAGAAGGTGTGCAAGGGTTTTAGTAGACTCTTATTCTATATGCAGATGAACGTTATTAATAACTTTTAATGTACGAGTAGTTGTTTTACTTTTGAGCCATTTTAGTAATAAAGTCAGTTTTGTGAGATACACGAACATCAATTTTAAGGCATATATAAAAATCCTTTGCTATTACTATCAAGTATATAAAGTACTTTGAAAATTGCCTAAACGTAAATACTGATCTCATGTCCAAATTATATTAACTAGTACACAAGTCAAAAATAAGCTTCAATCAAGAAAATGAAAAAGCTTTAACTAGTACAAAAGATTACAATAGGAAGAATGCACGATAATTATTTTAAAATTTACAATCCCTTTTAACGAGGGTAATTTTTGATATTTAAAAGGTGGTCCAACCAAAACGCACGATGTTAATTGTAAATAAAACAAGAAGTTTTCAGAGAATTATCTTAATATTCTTTATTATGATAGAAGGATCTATGACAATTATGTGTAAAACAAAATATCGGCCAAATGCTTGCCACGGCTTCGGTGGCATACCTCTATCCGATGGTACATATTTTCAATGACTCTGAGACATAATTGAGGTTCAATGTCGTTAATGTGCCGAATTATCTCATTCTTTATCTCTTGAATTGTTCTTGGCTTATTGATGTACACTTTTTATTTTACATATCCATAAAGAAAGAAGTCCAACGGTGTTAAATCACATGATTGTGGCGGCCAATTAACATCGCCACGACGTGAGATAACACGGCCATTGAATTTCTCGCGCAAAAGTGCCATTGTTTCGTTGGCTGTGTGGCAAGTGGCACCATCCTGTTGGAAGCACATATCGTCCAGGTCCATATCCTCAATTTCTGGCCACAAGAAGTCCGTTATCATCTCGCGATAGCGAACACCATTCACGGTAACTGCTTGGCTGACCTCATTTTCGAAGAAGTACGGCCCAATGACGCCGCCAGCCCATACACCTCACCAAACAGTCACTCTTTGTGGATGCATCGGCTTTTCAACAATCAGTCGTGGATTCTCATTTGCCCAAATGTGGCGATTCTGCTTGTTAACGAATCCACTGAGGTGAAAGTGTGCCTCGTCGCTGAAGATGATTTTCTTTGTAAAGTCACCATTCACTTCTGTCTGTTCAACCAACCATTCGACGTATTGACGACGCTTGAAATGGTCAGTAGGCCTCAGCTCTTGAGTCAATTGAACCTTGTAAGCGTGTAAATTCAGATCTTTATTCAAAATTCGCATCAGTGATGTTCGTGAGATGTTCAATTGTTGGGCACGACGACGAGTCGAGGTTGACGGCTCTTCTGCTACACTATCGCGAATAACAGCAATGTTTTCCTCAGAACGAACTGGGCGAGCATGCACAGGTGTTTTCACATTTCTTACAGACCCGGTTTGCTCAAATTTGCGCACAATTCTCCCGATTGTGGACACATTTGGTCGATTATGCTGACCAAAAAAGTCACGAAGTGCACGAAATGCATTTTGATTTGAACGCCCATTTTCGTAAAAGGCTTCAACAATCTTAACGCGCTGCTCAATTGTGTACCTCTCCATGGTTGAATTTGTCAAACACTGAAACAAAGAAATGTCAAATTAAGTTGGGCAAAAAACTTGACGTTAAGGTGTGACTCACAATTAACATGGGGTATTATGGTTAGATCTCCCTTTAGTACAGATATCAAAAATTACCCTGGTTATGTATACCTACGTCTGATGTATTATTATCAATAAATAATTCCAGCTTTCAAGTTTATGAAGCTTTTGATATTAGACTTAAAGAATTACCTCACTTACTTCCTTTTGTGTTATTTGTGTATCTCATTTAACAACACCCAGGTAAATTCAAATTGAAAAATGAGTACTCTTTTTAACAACATGAAACATGTGTGAATTGTAAAACTTTGATATTAGGGTGTCTCCGTTGGAACTATAGGATTTGAGTTTACGCGCCATTTGTGTTCTGTCACATAGTGATATCTATGATGATAATACATATGATAATATAAAGATAGGGCATCAATATTTAACGACTCTCATCTACAAACCATACGACGTCAACATGCCGCGATTTTTAGTTCAACAACGAATAGTTTACGTAAGTATAACTGTTTTTATGAAAGTGAGCGATCGTTTACAGCTGCATTAAGAAAAATTCGGACAAAATTAGGACAAAATGAAGCATCTATAGAGTTAACAGTTCCTAACTTAATCAAGAAATTTGAAGAGACGAGTTCTGTTATTGATAAGGCAACGCCAATACGTCTTCGTTGTGGTTGACGAGATGAAAATATTGCTGCAGTGAGAGAAACTGTATACAAACAGATCATTTCGACGTCTGCACAACAATTTCAAGCACAAGAGTCAATACGCATCCGATTTTGAAGAAAGATCGGCATCTCTCAGCATACAAAATTCAGTTGACAATATGATGTATACAGCGTCGTGCATTTGTTAATTGGGTGTTAGAATAGAAAGAAGATGATGCTGATTTTTACAACAACATTCTGGTCAGCGATGAAGCACATTCCCATCTTGACGAATACAAGAATCAGCAAACAGAAATAGAATTTGGGGTACTGATAATCGACATGCCGTCCACGAAAAAGAAATGCATCCACATAGATGCACGGTTTGCTGTGCATTTTAGTGTTGTGGAGTAATTGGACCATACTTCTGTGAAACTGAATCTGTTATAATGTTATCATCGACGTCGTATGGTTTGTTGATGATAGACGTTAAATATTAACATCCTATCTTTGGCAGAACATAAATGGCGCACAATTCAAATCCTATAGATCCAACTGTGACATAATATTTATTAAGAAGTACAAAAGGATTGGATCTAATAAAACAACTATTATATTCTATGACTCTGTAGATAATGGGGACCTAATTATATGTTAAAGATTTGAAGACTCTCTAAGAAACTAATAAGAAAAAAACTTCTTACTGTTTAAAATTAAATAACATTAGTAGTTCGCGTTTCTTTCACCGGTACATGACATTTAAGTATTAATGATATATCTATGAGAACTTTCTGATTAGCACTATGCATTAAATTTAGAATATAATTTTAGACACACCCTGTATAATCGGATTTTAATATTTGCTAATATCAAATTACTGTGTGAGCTTGTGTTAATTTTGCATATTTTGTGTAAGTGGTAACACCGTTTTCTGTGTAAGTAGCTGCTTTGCTGTGGATACGGAACTTTGCCAAGACTTTGCCATTTGCGACGTGAGCGTTCTTATCACGATTTACCGCTACGCGACGTAAGATCCCTAATAGCACATATCCATAAGCTAGAAACCCATTTCACTTCTATCTTGAAGGCAGTCATGTCGTCGTAATACTCTTCGAACTCTAAAGCGACTTATTGTAAAATCTATATTAAACGTTTTGAAGATTGTCGTACTGATTACTTACTATCAATTGTTCAAACCCCTGCTTTAAGGATTTTCAGAGTCTTTGAGAATATGCAATTTTTAAAATAGGGATATTTTATCCAAAAACACGAATCGAACAACAGAAACCAGTGTGAGGAAGTAAACGTTCTTAAAAAAAAATTATTACATATCATTACATTTTAACATGGACATGACACTAGTGCCTTACTGATTATCCTGATATCCTGATGATATTCTGATCAACAATTTTGTTTGTTATTTTATTTGTTACATGCAATAAACTAAAAAAATTTCAATACAACAATTTTTCCTAGAATCAAGATGTAGTTCTGAATTCTAAGATGTGTAGTTGAACATAAAATTAGCTGATCCGCTATGTACCTCAGGATTTCGAGATATCTTAACCTAACTGATAATTTTTAGCCATACTTGAAACACTCGTAATACGATCAGCTAATTTATTTTGTTAAAACTGCTTAAGGCATCGCTTAGAACTGCTTTTAACCCTTCATTTCGATTTTGAGTAACTCTGAAACATTTTCTTTTCTCATAGATATGGCACATTAATCTTTTTAATAGCACTTTTAATTTAAAAAAATGGTTGTTCGTGTATATTGTTTCAAATATAGTTAAAAACGGCCATCTTTATACACTTAGGCTAATAGGATATCTCGAAAACATGAGGTGCCTGAAATCCTGAAAATTTGGACATCTTATTCGACTTTCTGACATCAAAATCCGTCTAGAACTACTAGTCTGGTCTTTTGGTCCAAATTTTGTCTTCTTGTATAATTAACCTAATACAATTTGTTATTTGTAGACCATTTTACTTGATAAGCTACTTCTACGTTTAGATACAATAAATAATATAAGAAATAGATACAATAGAGTACATCTCACTTTAGATTTATAGGATCGTTTCCATAAAATGATTTATTTTTGTAACAAAACTGTAGCACAATTTAATGTTAACCTCACTTAACTCCTGATGTTCATCGATATGTTTATCAAATATCACAGATAGAGAATAAAAATAAATTATATTGAAGAAAATCGTCTCTTTCAACGTTCTAAATAGTGTTCGATTAAAGGCAAGCGGTAATGTTTGTGCCTTACGTAACAATTTGATGGTTATATAATATTTATGAAACATTTTCATTAGTAATTTTATGAGTTACATCAATTTTTCTTCTATTTTGATAGGTTTTTAAGATTAGGTTTTAGTATCTTTTCACATTGGGGTTTTTGTATAAGGAAATGTCATTGTTCTTTAATTAAGGTCATTTTTTTCTCCTGGTTTTCGGATAAATCTCGCATAAAATTGTAATTCGTTTCACTACTGTAGGTAACATGTCACCGTAGTTGACTTGTCAGAGTTGCTTACTAGAACATCAACCTAGAGATTGGTAGAGAGTAAGCAGGCTGAATATAATCTGGCATATATTCAAACTACATACTTTTATAATTATTTACTGCTGATAAAAACATGAGCTATTCATTGCTAAACTTTCGATTGCCTAAATTAAATAAAATGCAATTCATTATCCTTATTTTACTGGAGTATTTCACCGACATGACTGGAGTATATTTGAGTTACACGTATAATTCCACAATTAATAAACTATTGTATTGCACTAATAGCAATAATTAAAATTTTTACACTTTTTCTTTTATATTCTTAACTCGCATTAATTTAGAGAGACTATGATTATACCGTTAATAAATCCAATAAATGAAAATACGTCTTGTCGCCGAGAATTAAGAATGAGAATCCCTTGAAACAATGTAATAATATTGTAATATTACTAAATCAATTTGTTTACATATGGAAATAAGTTATCGAGAAACCCCAATAAAATGGTTTCCATAAAACTATTGCTATATACGCAATAGCAGAGTGTAAACTAAATTATTCTGAAGGTAATATTGGTTGCATAACCTAAGAAATTATTTTTAAATTTGTTTAATAATGTACATATATATTATATATGCATTCACTTAAAAATAAATCTATTACTACATTGGAACCTTTGCTGTCAACATAACACTGACTTAGTTTTCTATAAAAGATGATTTTCTCCAGATGATTCCAACTTTGTTGGCGAAAGGCGCGTCGAGTGTAGTGTATGGTGTTTTGGTGTTTTGTGGAAAACGAAGTCAGTGTTGTTCACTTAAATTTAAATGATTTTATTTAAGCATTTATAGTCAGTATAGTCACAGTTTCTATCAATATTAATATATACTTAATCAATAAGTGCATTGTAAAGACACGTATTAATAATATAATTTAAAATGGTAATACAGGGTGTAATAAAAGCTGTTACCATTACTGATACCGCCTCGCGTAAATAACTACCTCCTTAAAATACTCATATGAGAACATAAGTTGAATAATATATCCTCATAGACATGAGTCTAGTGTTGCCAGACCTGGCGATCTGGACAGCCACTTCATTGGACCTCTTTGTGTGATACATCGCGCAGGAAATTTCTGGCGGTCCAAAAATTCCTTTACTCGCATATCATAATGTGGAAGAGCACCATTTTGTTGAAAGAATAGAATCTTTATGCAGATTATCATGGTATTTTAATACTTGGATCAAGGGATCTATCATATTCTTTAACAAATTAAAAGAAATTTCTCCACTAAAATTTCCAGGAATAAAGACAATGATATATTCTCCCAAAATGCCCTCTCAAATTTTTCTGGGCTTTGTGTATGATGTTTTCTACAAAGACAAGAGTTTTAGTCAGACCAATAGCTGCAGTTGTGTTAGTTAACAAGACTTTTGTCAAAAGGAGTGCCCTCATCAGAAAAAAAAGAGTTTATAGATCAAATTTAGGTTTTCTCAAATACGGTGAGGCATGAGTTCCAGCAAATGTGAACGAACAACGATCTCAGTCACTCTCATTTAGCTCATGTAAAAAGTTAATTTTATAGAGATGGAATCTAATAATTATAATAATTCTATGAATGAAACTCCTAGGTACTTCAGATTCTTCAGATACTATTTTAAGGTCAAAGATAAATTGTCATTTCCGTTCTTGCATAATTTTCTATATGTTGCCCTATCCCCATTCTAAGATGAATAAATTTGGTTGTCATATACATTTTAAGTCATTAACCAGATTTAATAGGCCCCTCTGGAACATAGGAATTTCTGAAACAGTATGTCTCCATTTGAATATTTTTAGGAGTGTAGCTGTTTGCAGGAGGGAGTGTTAATAATAATCATAGACTTTAGTCAAAATATATCCCATCAAAAATGAAAATTGATGTGTCCATACAGTTTCTTATAAGAAATTTATTTCAACAGTTATTCCTGGCACTTCGCTTTAAGTGGTACACCCTGTATATGCAATAAAAGCCACGTGGCATGCTTAGACCGAGCGTAGAATTTTTGATATCAAGTACAGCTGATTGTTTCCATAGCAAAGCACTCTTTCTCATTCAATCTATACGATGACATTTTTACGATTTATTTTTTATTAGACTGCGCTAACGTATCAGCTGCAAAGAAGGGTTCGCACCCTCCGCGAGCAAGTGCAGAGAAAAGATCTCCACTTGGATCTGTTACGAAGAAAATTAGCTTTACAAGAAGACAACGCTAAAACGAGAACTATTTTGCAGAGCGAAAGAGACGAAGCAAATATGCGCGTGAAGAAGCTGGTGAAGCAAGTGGACAGGTTGCAGCTGCAGCTTGCCGAAGCGAAGAGTCAGATTAGAGATCTCAATTCTCAGCTGGCCGAAGCCGCTGATTATAAGGTATGTACCTACACTCTGGTAGTTATATAAATATGTGCATGAAATGGTATATTTTAGAACGCTATTTTATTAAGCTTAGACGGACATTAAAAGGTCTATATTGAAAATAGATTGATAGCTAAATTCACTTAATTTATTTTGTATTGCTCATTTTATTTGTTAACATTTTAAAATTAAAATTATATAGCTAATACGTTCATTACACTACTAGTGGTATAATAGAGCTCATTACATATTAGAAGAGCTGCTAATGAATGTCAATAATTTATGACATAAATAAAATATGTTATATAGTTGTTTCTATATTTAATACCGTCTTATATATAAATATTCATGACAGGTATTTAACAGTTTAGAATTTATGAGCGCAATTCTATTTTAGATAACGGCATTAGAGAGGGGCAGAAAGATCGAGGAATTGCAAAAGCGCCTAATCGAATCCGAATCGTTGAGGACGAAATACAACAGGAAAGTTACGATCCTAAGGGATCAAGTGCGGCAGACAGGCGAGACAATCGACCAAGAGCGCAATATCAGCGAACATTCCATGCAACTGCTTAGAGACGAATTGGCCAGAGTTAAAGATACCTTATCGAGTGCGCAACGACGGGAGGCGGAACTTCAGAACTTCAAGCACTCCATCGCTAAAATCCTCGGCGTGGCGCTACCGATGCCAGACTACGAACTTATTTCCAGATTGCAGAAACTGGTGGACGCCCATCACGATTTCACTATTGTCTCCAGAAGATACGATGATCCCGTGTTGCGGTTAACTTCCAGGAGTCCTACGGGAGGTAGCAGATACACCAGGACGCCCGACAGATCGAGATACGACGATTCCGGTTACACTGATGCGCCTGATTTGGATGACATTGACGATGATCTATACAAGAGGCAGAGTAGGCCTATATGACGTACGCATTTTAGAGATTATTAGGTCGGTTAACTAACAATTGTGTTCATGTCGTCTTCTTGTGCTATTATATATAAAATAATGTTGTTGTTGTTGTCTTGTGGTAAGCACTATTTTGAGGTAAATTGTACACTGAGATGGTTCAAATAAAACGTTTTGTGAAGTCGTTGCCTTTCATTTTAGTATGGGATTCATGTCTTAAGAGAAGTAACAAGTTTTTCAATAGCAGTGTCAGTCACTCAACTTTTGCAGACTGAGGTGTAAATATTTGATTGAATTAAAGTTTCCAGATTTTTTTTTATGATTTTTAACTTTAGTTTTCTTTCCTCTTTCTAACGGGAATGAAAGAATAAAATATTTAAATTTTAAAATAATTTATAGTGTTAATAAATAAACTTTATATTCTCTTTTATATCGAAACAGCAATCTAATTCACTCAAAACATGATGTAGCTGTCTTCCCAGTTCCCTGGAGGATTCCTTATCAAACGAGAACTTGGTACCAATCCTTGGTCCCATAGTTTCATCAGCTATTGCAGGTGACTTCCCAGGGGCAGATATTTAATTTAAGATTAGCGATTTTACACTAGTTCAGAACTTCCCAGAAGAAGAATCTTTTGCATTTCTTTATTGATGAGCCATTATCGTCAAGTTAAAGTGCGACACAGATTCGATCAAGAAAGAAAAGAGAATTCTTAATTCGTTAAAGCTTCCAGTCTATGATAATATTTTTAAATTGTTATAAACATTATTCTTGA
The DNA here is from genome assembly GCA_037954035.1 of Rosalia funebris. NCBI lineage: Eukaryota > Metazoa > Arthropoda > Insecta > Coleoptera > Cerambycidae > Rosalia > Rosalia funebris. Next base: position 30,224,095 of record JAZFAV010000035.1, on the reverse strand, counting down.
ATTTTATATTTTTTCAAGTGAATAAATTAAATATTTTTATGTTAAAACTGCGATAAAATTCTGTGTTTAGAGAGAAATATATTTTACCAAGGGTATTCTAGATAAAATTTTTCCAAAACTGTACAAAACACATCAAAACGTATTCCAATCACAAATCTTGGGACTAAGAAACAAAATTTATTATATCAATATGTTTATTCCACATAGTTTACTGGGTAGTATATTTGAATTGAAAAATAGAGGCGTTAATGTGTTATTTATATATTTACGTTTATAACGGGTGTCCAGAAAGGGTAGGGGGTATTTGTAGATTCAAAAGATAAAAAAAAACTAGAAGTCAGAAAAAAAAAATTCTTTTTTGTTAATTTTTAGACAAGGTTTTGGAAAATTAAGTACTAAAGATTATGTTCTCCAAATGTTGACCCTCACGCTGCTGGCACTCCTCTAACTGTAAACGGAAATTGGCCACCACGCGTCTACACATCTCTCTGGAAACGGCGGCCATTTCGGTGCGAATGTTGTGCTTTAATTGCACTAAAGTTCGTGGTTTGTTTACATACACTTTCTCTTTAAGGTATCCCCATAAGAAATAATCAAGAGGTGTAAGATCAGAAAATGGATTCGAATGTTTGAGAATACCGGTTCGACTGTAAAAATTCACAATCCAGGTCGCCCGTGCTATGTTCGAACCCCACAAGCGATTGAAGTGTGCCTGTCCAGGATTTAGGTGGAACAATAACTAAATCTAAACCTCGCCCCCGCAGAAATAAATATGCAAAATAAATAAATAGATATTGTTTTACTTGTTGGGCTCCACTGTGGTAAATCAAAAATCAACCGCTCTTATTTAACAATAATATTATTCTCAAATTTCCTCCATAAAAACGTGCAAGAAAATGGATGATGATTTCCTAATACCTCCATTACTATTACATAATCCATTTTATCAAATCCGCCAATCGCATAATACATAAAATACCAAAGACGACTTCAAATAAAATGTTCAAAATATACTTCCGCCTTTCAACTTTATGTTCAAATTTAAATATTTTTAAGTATAGTTCATCCAATTTGACCCTTAATTGCTCCTAACTAATTAAAATAATCATGTAAATTACATAAAATTATAAAATAAGACGTAAAGGACACAATAAAACATACATATTACTTACATAAGGATATATAGCACAAGATATATAAAATATTCTTCACAGAGTGCTCTAGACAAGTAAGATACATACATTCTTATCAAGTCTTATAATCTTAGACACAAAGTGACACGATCTTTCATTCTTACATGCACTACATGACTTTAGACGAGAAGCGTCTAAGACACCAGTCTAAGGAATATAAGTATTCTGGAATACAATATCATTCATGATATATTTGTTACTAGATAAGGTTTCGTCGATTTCCCTTTATATTTCGGTGTTAATTGTATATTAACCACTATAGTACTATCTTTGACACATTTGAAACCATAACATTAGGTCTGATTTGATAAGTACGAGTATGTGGTTTCTCATGTCGTTGACCGTGATAAATTTTATTTGCGGACTTTTCTACTAGATATTTTGTTTTTCTGAATTCTGACATCTCGCAATGAAATTAACAAAGTTTGAATTTCAGATTTCATTTCAAGAGTCTAAGACTGACCGTAAATTGTTATCAATATGTCCTATTTGGTTTCACCTCGACGAGAGCATTAAAGAAGTTTACCGCATAGTCTGGTTTACTACATTATAAAAGCAAGCTCATGAAATAGGTATATCATCAACCATTTGTGCTAAAACTGTTAACTTTCAGTCCATGCGTTCGATTTGTACATTTGCTCTTAGACTAATGGTTGCAATTAACGTGTATTTCATATTATATACACATTTAATCAGTATGAAGATTCATTAATATCTTCATTTCTAAAATTTAATAGTGAATTGTATCCACAGTTGCCTAATGTGCAGGAGTTATAATTACAATGATTTCTTATAGTTTTTCCTCTTCCCCACTACACTACCCTTAATTAAAATATAATAGAAACATAAAAGTCTGTGTCATCTAATATTCCTAATATATAGTTTTACAGCTAAAGAAGACTGCTAAATCTATACAATGCCATGAAGATATAATTTACGATAGCTTGATGATGTGTTACAAAGCACAGAATTTGTGAGAGTTTGGGGATTATTTTTTAAAAAAGTTACCGTTAATAAGGTATTGTATATGGAATAAGCTGCCTCAGGCGTGTACACACAATAAACTTAAGGGTAATTTTAAGGCAATTAATTATATTTAATAATAGATTATTCATTATTTGGAAAAGAATATAACTGTCTCTCTTTAAGTTAGAGAGAAAAGTTTTCAAATAATCTGTTACCAGAAAAATTTCATTCATTAGAAGTTGGAAACTATAGATAAACTTATTGCGGAATATTTTTGTTTAAATTAAATAATAATTTACTTGATTATAAGGACCTGTTAAGGAAATTTGATTTGATAAGTCCCCAGATTACCATCATGATTTATCTCCAAACTATCAATTGCCACAACCAATATCATGAAAACCTTTTGTGTTTATCAAATTATCTATATCTAGAAAATTATTTATAATATTGACAATAGCAAAACCGTATTTGATTTGACATGGTAGTTTCAATTTATGTTGTTTGTGTTCATAATGATTACATTTTTGTGTCATACTGTGAATATTGATTGTCCAGAGTTGTTTACTATTTTATAAATGTTCATGTATTGTTGTTAATGTTATTTATTATATCTGCTAATTTACAATACAATGTCCCTTCTAACGTATAAATGGGCTCTGTCTGTCGAATATGTACCTAAGTAAACGCGCAACAATACTTTATACAAAACAATACAATCTAAAATTCTGTAAATTATTATTCAAAAACTCAAAAAAAAAAATGGTTATTCAAAACTAAAAATAAAAGTTTTGTTAACAATTAATATATTAAACTGATTTAATATTTTATGCAATTTATGTAAGGGTTCTGGTTTGTTTAAAAATGTTTGTTTTATTCGAGTAGACATACGTATATCATATTTAATTACAACACAAAAAATATATATTTTGATACGTCAATGTTAAATGGAATTAATTCCAGTGTATTATTATAAGACTGGTTAATTTAAATAAATCTGAGTGAATAGAAATAACGAGAAGTGAATACGGTGCAAGGAAAACTGGAAAAGGCATATGATTACTAATTATTTTGTCGCTGGTTATACTAATTATGAAAAATAAGAATTCGTCCCGTCATTCCCACCACAATAATTTTCCGTTTACACATGTTCAAAGCCTATTTTTCGAGCTTAATGTGCATTCGTTTTTAAAATAATTAAAATAGATAACGAACTAGCCAGATAAATGAAAATGGTTTTATTTTGACATATTGTTATCTTTAACATGAAACATTCTTATTAATAATAACAGTTTTATCGTCTTAGAATGAAAATATATTTAAATAGCGAAAATGCATACAACTGGGAAAATCAGATACATAGTCTGGCTAGTGGTAATTCTAGCTCTACATAACCTCTAAATCTGATGTCATATTTTAGCTATCCATTTTTCAGTATGATAATCTGTTATCACAATTTATAATAATTTAGCAGATTAGATATTCGCTAAGGAGTACATAACATTTTTTTTAATAATAAGTAAAAAAAGGACTAATAGTTCCACCCTACTTTATGATAGCAGAATGCCCCTCTTAAGAACATTGTGTTCCCATTATATTGGTGAAAACTCTGCAAGCAGAACCGTTAACGTTATTATAATATGACCTACCTACGCTGGAAGAAAGAATAATAAGACAATGCTGTTGTTTCAAATTTACACACCTATTTTTCTTTAATTTATAATAATTATTACATAAAGGTAATGTGTGAACGGATGTGCATTGGGAACATAATTTTTGTTATTTTTACTACCGTCGTGGAAGATGATGCCCGTTAGCTGTAACAAATAGGCATTATATAGAAATTTTATTGTGTGTTTCTCAGAGAAGTAGATTTATGTGGCAGTTGCGATAAAAAGTCTTCATAGGTAACTATGAACTCTTATTTGTATTTATTGTAAAGGAAATTGTATATTTGGGATGTACATATTATTATGTCTTTACACTATGCAGTTGGAATTGATTTAATACTGGAATTGATTTATTGAATAAATTCGATGAAAAAAAAAAGACAAAAAATATTAATGACTATCGATGAACATAATATGTAAAATATATTATTTTGCAATTAAGCATGTCTATAATACCAATATATCAAAAATCATTTTGGTCAAAGGTGGTTATGAAATGAAGAACGTCAGTCACAGCCAATACGATCCTTTTTAAATAATTCTGTCAAAGTTTGTCCCCAGAATCAATAAGACCGCCCAATACCACCACAGGAGAGAAGTTGGATGTTGTTACATCTTACATGAATACATATCCAAGAATGCATGTCCAAGGATGCACGTTTTTTTACAAGCTTTCGACATGTTCGATGAGAATGTTAAATTCCTTGAGACAGGATAATTTCAAAAGTTTGGAGTCTCTTCTACAAGTTGATAAATATTATTAACAACTTTCTTTATACTAACAGTTGGTATATCAACATTTTTCTCATAAGCCACAGAACCAGTTTTGCAAACATAGTAAAAAAAAATTATATTAAGGTGTGTATAAAATCCTTTGGTAGTATTTCTTATGTCTAGGACATATTCTTGAAAATTCTCCAAACATAAATGCTGGCCATATTTCCCAAACTTTAACCGCTTGACAAATGTTGACGGCCAAAAAAATTATTCGCATAAATGCGAATGCATACCATACTTGCTCTGATAGTCATTTTTAAATGAAAAGGCTACCTTTGAACATCTTTAATATCTTGGTATATGTTACGATAATATTAGATAGTATCTATCTATACAATAATGTAATTATTTTGTTTATTATATAAATAATGTAGTTACTTACTTGATTAGTATGGCATATATTATCACATTTTCTTATTCTACGCTTTTTTTATATTTTAGTTATTATATTGTTGATATTTGTGTTTGCTATTTTCATATTTATATTTACAGTTTACAACCACATGCTTATTATATACATATTACGTATTATGAGTGATGAGGTTTGAGAAATGAGAATTTGAATTAATTGAGTCGGTTAAATATTGTTTAAGTAAAGTTTGGTCTCCATGGCCGAAGGGCGATAAAAATTAGTTGGGGATTTTTCACATGGCTGCTTGCATTTCGGTTCGCATCGGAATTGACATGGACATTTATAGGTATGTCCGCACCTGAGGATTCAGTCATTGTATTATTCGCAGAAGGTATCTTACCGTAATTACCTCACAGAATGTCTTCAAGTTCTCTATATTAATCTGGGGTAATAATGGAAATCGCTTAGAGCTGACCTAGATTGCCGGCTCGGAACAATCCGGGCGTGGGTTCGATTCCCACATAAATAGATTGGCTGTATATGTCCATGTGAATATTAGGGGTTAGGTGGAAGAGTATCTGAGAAAGAAAATAAATTAAATATCACTAGTACAAGAATAATGACACTAAGAAATACTATAATATCGATGAAATTTGTATGAATAATTCTGTGGGGATTTCCAATTGTACTTTAAAAATAATATAAAAGGTGGTCCAACCAAAACGCACGATGTTAATTGTAAATAAAACAAAAAGATTTCAGAGAATTATCTTAATATTCTTTATTATGATAGATCTATGACAATTACGTGTAAAACAAAATATCGGCCAAATGCTCGCCACGGCTTCAGTGGCATACCTCTATCCGATGGTCCATATTTTCAATGACTCTGAGACATAATTGAGGTTCAATGTCGTTAATGTGCCGAATTATCTCATCCTTCAGCTCTTGAATTGTTCTTGGCTTATTAACGTACACTTTTTCTTTTAAATATCCCCAAAGAAAGAAGTCCAACGGTGTCAAATCACATGATCGTGGCGGCCAATTAACATCGCCATGACGTGAGATGACACAGCCATTGAATTTCTCGCGCAAAAGTGCCGTTGTTTCGTTGGCTGTGTGGCAAGTGGCACCATCCTGTTGGAACCACATATCATCCAGGTCCATATCCTCAATTTCTGGTCACAAGAAGTCCGTTATCATCTCGCGATAGCGAGCACCATTCACGGTAACTGCTTGGCCGACCTCATTTTCGAAGAAGTACGGCCCGATGACGCCGCCAGCCCATAAACCGCACCAAACAGTCCCTCTTTGTGGATGCATCGGCTTTTCAACAATCACTCGTGGATTCTCATTTATCCAAATGCGGCAACTCTGCTCGTTAACGAATCCACTGAGGTGAAAGTATGCTTCGTCGCTGAAGATGATTTTCTTTGTAAAGTCACCATTCACTTCTGTCTGTTCAACCAACTATTCGGTGTATTGACGACGCTTGAAATGGTCAGTAGGCTTCAGCTTTTGAGTCAATTGAACCTTGTAAGCGTGTAAATTCAAATCTTTATTCAAAATTCGCATCAGTGATGTTCGTGAGATGTTCAATTGTTGGGCACGACGACGAGTCGAGGTTGACGGCTCTTCTGCTACACTATCGCGAACAACAGCAATGTTTTCCGCAGAACGAACTGGGCGAGCATGCACAGGTGTTTTCACATTTCCTACAGACCCGGTTTGCTGAAATTTGCTCACAATTCTTCCGATTGTGGACACACTTGGTCGATTATGCTGACCAAAAAAGTCACGAAGTGCCCGAAATGCATTTTGATTTGAACGCCCATTTTCGTAAAAGGCTTTAACAACCTTAACGCGTTGCTCAATTGTGTACCTCTCCATGGTTGAATTTGTCAAACACTGAAACAAAGAAATGTCAAATTAAGTTGAGCAAAAAACTTGATGTTAAGGTGTGACTCACAATTAACATCGTGCATTGTGGTCGGGCCACCCTTTATAATGGAATACTCTTCACCTAAAGTACTCACGTACACAATAAATACCCATTCTCTGTATTCCACATTATACAAAAGACATATTATAGCGTATAAAAACTATTTGTTGTCCATCGTTTCGTCAGCTATCATCGTGTCAATAGTCTGTTGATGATAGCTGAAAAATTGTAAAATTATTACATACCTAAAGTATTTTGAAACGTCAGGTATGGCTTAAAAAAGGTTTTATTAAATTAAATTATTCATGAAGCTCTTTTTGGCTGATAGTCATGAGCTTATATATTGCATTTTTCAACTGCCGTTGGCTAAATTAGAACAATTTGGACGTAATATTTGGGAGAGTAAAAGAATGTCAAAGTAAATAATCGTTATGAGGATCTCGATCAAATTTTAAATAAAGGAAGTGACAGAGAGAGCTTGGGACCTTCGAGAAAGTCAATTACAAAAATTCACTTCAATCAAGTACATAAAATCGACAGCTTAATAAACAGGTATGGAAATACAACCAGATGAGTGTCCAATCTGCATATTTGATATTTAATTCGATTTTAATAGCCGTATCTCTAATACACTTTCTCAGTTCCTTCCTATTAATTTCATTCGGTCATTCTTGCAGAAATATTACAGCGGCATCAAGAGGAACCGTTCACTAACGAGCATGTTACGCAAGAAACCCGTTGGGGACTCTTGTCATGCCATTAGGTGAGAAAGGCATTTGTTAGTTTGATAAATATTTCAAGTTCTTTTAGTGAGTCACACCTTGAAAATTCGAAATGGGTACAGACAGGTTTTCGGGTATGCAGATAATTAATACGATATGTAAATTAACGATTTAACTGAGTGTACATATAAGGCTATCTGTAGGGTCATAGGTTGCAACAGAGTGCTAAATACTTTTTGTGTAATTTAGTTGATGGTGTATTTCTAAATATTGGAGCATTTAATACGTATGAAGGTAATGGAATTTATTATTTTATTCTTCCTCCTACTCATTGGTTATTTTGAGTATTAAAGTAAATAACATTGAGTATCTTAAATTTATTATCCTTAATACATGGTTTGTTTTCACAAGCATGGCTTCTGGAACGATTTCTACATAGGAAGAAGAACAATTCATGGAAAATATGCAAAATGTCGACCAACTCCTTCCATGGGATAGACTACAACACTAAATTAAACGGGACTGCTGCTTGGTTTCAGTCTTGAATTTCAATTGGTGCTTATTTCTTGTTCCTATATTAATCAATAATGTAAAAAAACATTTTTCATGGAATAGATCCTTGATCAATTCTAATAAAGAGAAAATGAAACATGTAATGAAATGTATTACCTTATTAATTATTACCTTCATTATTGTACTTCTCAATACATCTTTTTGGCCTAATAACTACTGGTATGTCAAAACTTTGTGCAAATCCAGGGTTATGTTTCCTAGAACATTCTGATATTTCAATTTTTTAAATAGTAAAGGATTGGTCATATATTTTACTGTCAGCATTAGTATTTTAACATAATATCAGAGGCATACAAAGAGTATGGATAAAACTAATGTTTTGGGTTACGTTTTCCTGCTTAGGATATTCCAACAATTGCTACCTATTAGACTATAATTACCACATATCCAGGCTGTTATCAGACCTTCAACATTTGAGGGATTTGAAACACTTGATCGGCGTGTTTCGAAAGATGTCTATAACAAAACAAAATAAAAGTGGTGTATAATAATATAGCCATAATATTATGGTTATGTATGATGATAAAACTTTAAAGACACGTGGTTGGTGACTCGTGAGTGATATATAAAGTAAAGTAGAATTATTTTATGAAGACCAAGTCGGCAATCAATCGTGCGACAAAGACAGATACATGTCTGACTTTCTTCCTTACCAATCCAATCTGAATAAGAGACACATACCTGTCTATTAATCATTTGCGTGCGCCACTTGTAATAGTATTACTGAATCAAATACACAAGTCTTACCTCTTGCCCTGCTCCTCCCTATGAGTATAAACAAGGATAGTTTCTAAAAGAGTGGAGAACGAAGGGTACTGCAGACCTGACCTGAGTATACCTATCGAAACACTCAATATTTACTGTCTTTGTCTGATTTATGCAAGTTTAAAAATACGTACGTGTCAGTGCGCTTCAGTAGTTTTAAAGGTGATCTAAGTAAAATTCTTTTACTGCATTCGCGTGGGAGAAGGTAAGCTATACATTGCTCTTTGTCGCACAGTTTATTGCCGCCTTGCTCTTGATAAAATAATTCTACTAAACAAAGGTGGAATTTGAGAATATGTTAGGCACTCAGGTCAATTGTCCGACGAGAACCTACAAAAGTGTAGCACGCTACTCTATGATTAGGATATTCTATGGTTATACCTATCGTATTCATCTATCACCTCTAGAGGTGGCTGAGACAATATCATTTATACTAATCTGGGTGGTGGACTGGGCTCAGTATTTGGATGTCGTTGGATGCTTAGGTTCGAGCTCCAACAGGGAAAGTCTGGCATCTTCCTTGAGCATGACGGTATTTGTCCTTGTATTTATTTGCCACCTTTCCTTCTGCAGCCTCTGATTTTAGGGGAAGGGATCGATTTCTGTGTTCAAACTTAAACTGAGGTAATAAGGCAATAACATGAATAAGATCTATACATGAAATTAAGGTCAGATTATGTATTAGGAATGCCTTCGAGAAGCAGTATCCTTAAGTATGACATACATCAATACTTTAACTAAATATGCTGGATAATGATCTTAGAATGCAAGGGAGCCATCAATTGTTAGGTCGTCTCGACTATCAGTTTAACTAGAACCTCAGAACTAAATCCTTATTTCACTTAGGAGAATGTTACAGCAGGCAATTTTTTTAGATCTAGAGCAATCTAATCATACCGGAGAAGTACAAATGGATAGAACTACAATATTGCTCTGTCTAGGAATAGAGGAAGAAATAAATGAAAATGTTTAATATGTTTTTTAAAATGCCTAAAAGGAACCATGTTACGTCGCCATCGTGACAATTTTTATGTTATTTTTAAATTTGTTAGTGAAATTTCTCATAAAACATATACCAGCTTGTTTTCATGGTGGCCAAGAATACGGCAAGCAGATGTTAAATACAGAAAAATGTTTATATTTCTTACTTAAATACTTCTGAACAGCTTTATCTTTTAAGCCTAACATAAACGTCCCAGCATATTTCGTCGGATTTATGTTTTTTGTATTGTCTTTATTATGGTGTAAAGTGTAAAGCTGTGGATTAACAAGGCGCCGATCTAGTTGAAGATATTTCTAGGCAGAAACTGATGTATTTCACCCTTCAGCGAGAACCAATTGAACCGCTCAACTAAGTAATGAACCACCATGATCCATATTTCCATAAAAATATAATATGCACTTAGTTCCTCCTTTTGCTCTGTTGCTATTAACAGTTTTCGCTACATGTAAATTATTGTCTTTGTCGATCAAGTCAAGACCAGATCAAAACTACTTGAAATATTTTTTTCATTTCATAAACACTTTTTGAGAATCACTGTACAATTTTGGAGCACCAACATAATAGAATACGATCAACTCAATAGTGTTTGTTCTTTGACGTCCCATTGATAGAATGTTTCCGGTATTGAAAAAATACCCCGTTTGTATAAACTGGCTACATAAGTGACGTTATCAGATTTATTTTGAATGAGTATATGCATTTCTAGATAAACTTTCTACTATAGGTAAATACAACGAGAGTACAAGTTTTGAATAGTTGACGATTGACTAAAATCATAAAGGTAAAGTAAATCCCTATTTACATAAAGAATGATCGTTTCCAAATTTAACTACTGGCGATTTATTTTCAATTACAGTAGACTAAGACATTAAAAATTTTCTTAAATTTTATCGTACGAGTATTAGTAAAATTAAGCATCACTATCTTAGTTTTTCGTCAGTCGCTATTTAGGTAACATTTTTCAGATAGTGGATTGAAAGAAAAGGTAGACTTAAATGGCCAGTAGCATCTTCAGACCGAAATTTATTGAATGTCCTTTTAGGAGAATACCCCAAGGGCAAAGTTCTCTTGACAGATGAAATGAAGTAAATTTTAAGTGTTACAAAATGTACTGGAAGGATGACTCCGGTTTGTAAATTTTATTTCAGGAAGCGCTTCTCTTCTATACGCAAATTTTAGCGATATTACAGCAAAAATAATTTTAATAAGCACATTAAATATGCATGTCCAGTGCGGCTCAATTATCTTAATACCATTTTGAAATCATAAAACTTTTTTACTAAAAAAAAAAAAAAAGATTTATAAAAATGTAATCTTATTTTAATGATGTAACATTCCCTGTTTTGATTAATTACCGAATTATTTGCCAAAATTAGAATGTCATCTGGTACTCGTATTCTTGTTAAAAAATATCTATATACACACTATATACACATTATATATTATATTATAGATACTGCTTTACGGGACCACTATTTATTTCCACGCCCTTCTCACATTCTTTTAAAACGTTATGTCTTGAATTTATTAGAACCTCTGGTGTTTTCCCTCTTAATTCTTATATTTGTAGAATTCTAATAGGAAGGGAGGCGGTTGAGCCCGGGAAAATTTTGAAGACCGTGGGAACTTTTCGGTCCTTTGATGTTTGCCGCCGGCACGCGTCATATTGAGATCAAAGGATGCCGCCAGGTGTTTGGTGATAAGTATGTCAAGGTCGTTGACAATGTTATTGAAAGGGCGTATGGCCCTCTTCTCGGAGGGAGCTGCTAAAGCGGTGTTTAAAGCAGGTCGTCAGATAGGAGTGTCGACAGAAGTATAGTGTTAATTCGGTAGATCGGGGAACTTAGTGATAATTCCACCAGACAGGTAATGGTGACAGGTTAAAGTTTAGCGTTTTGACTTAAAACATAAAAAACTCGAAGACGTGTTAACACTGATAGGTCTATTGAAACTTCCAAGTTCACCGCAAATACAAAGATACTTATATCTCAACTACGAATCAGTCTTATAGCACTCATCATTTACGAATGAAAATAGATAATAATAAGAAGAATAGAAAATCTGATTAAAAAATCTGTTGAGATAAACATTATTATAAATATATACAGACAATAGTGCATACAAGACGAAACACAGTAAATATGTTACATAACATAAATATGGTTACACAGTAAATATTATGAACAGAGAAAAATACAAATAAGTGTATGACAAATATTAAACTGTACTCAGTACTATTATACATGTAAATAAAACTATTTGTAGGTAACAGAGTGTGCTTATAAAATCGAATGTCTTTAAAGTGAAATAACAAAATTTTTTTGGGTTATTTTTCGTTTTTCGGCATAAAAACAAAAAAAAAATTGTTTTTAAAATGTTTTTACAGTGTGTGTGTGTCGTCGCTGTCGTCGGCATTTCTTGTTAGCACGATAACTCAACTAAATTATGTCGGATCGATCGGGTATTGACTGATTTTGATCAGGTACGTCTCCCGGACGACACCTATTGATTTTGAAAGTGGAAGCACACACCACCCTCTCCCTTGAGTCTATTTGAATTTTTTTTTTTTGTTAGCACGGATCGATCGGGTTCTGACTAATCCTGATCGGGGACGTCTCCCAGACAACACCTATTGATGTTGAGGTGGATAGGACACACCCCACCCTGTCCATGGGTCACGAGAAAGCATGATGGTGGACTATTTGAGAAATTTGTTTTGTTAATATGATAACTCAACTAAATCGTGTCGGATCGATTGGGTCTTGACTGATTCTGATCGGGAACGTCTCCCAGACGATACCTATTGATTTTGAGGTAGATAGGATACATCCCACCCTGTTCATGGGTCCCATGGACAGGGTGGGGTGTATCCTGCCATGGGTCATGAGAAAGCACGACCGTGGACTATTTGAGAAATGTTTTTGTTAACACGATAACTCAACTAAGTCATGTTGAATCGATCGGGATTTGACTGATTCGGATCAGGGACGTCTTCCAGACGACATCTATTGATTTTGAGGTGGAGAGAACACACTTTATCCTGTTCATAGGTCATGAGAAAGCACAATGGTGGACTATTTGAAAAATATGTTTGTTAGCACGATCACTCAATTATAGCGTGTCGGATCGATCGGGTTTCGACTTATTCTGATTAGAGACGTCTACCAGACGACATCTATTGATTTTGAGGTGGCTGGGACACACCTCACCTTGTCCATGGGTCATGAGAAAGCACAAGCACAACTATTTGAAAAAAGTAAAACTGTCACATAAAACACATATTCTGCATTTATGTGTTGGTTTATTTTTTCTCGGCCACTCAATTTCGAGACAGAGATGTTCTACGTGCGGAAAAGTCCGTTTTAAGGCTTTAAAACTGTTTATTTATATCCAAAAGGGTGTGAGTTATGGTCTTCATCAAATATCCTTTTACTTGAATTTGGTCTGTATAGTTTAGTTTTAGACTTTGTTACCACTTCGTGTTCCCTATTTCTCCTGTAGAACGAATTTTGTACGTAGCCCAAAAGATATCCATCAGTGATTGGTCTTGATTATTAGCTGGCCAAATATTTCAAATATTTCATATTAAGTTGATCCTTTATTCGCAACATAATATGTGATGGCGCTCCATTGGATTGTCAGATTATTTCGTTGTTATATGCAGTGGAATATTTTTATTACATTCTGGAATCTCATGCTGTAGAAGATATTATTTCGATCCACCACTGTACTAAACATTTGTTGACTGGTATTCTTATTATTCTATTTGCCGTATCTATTCACCATTCTTGATAGATCAGCAATGATTATTCTATTTATTACATCATCTTTTTGTCAAGAGTGAATTGTCACCTGTTCGTAACATATGTTTTAACCGACTGCATTTAAAAAAATTATCATTTTGAGTATCTATTTAAAAAATATACACAAAAATCTAGCATTCTCTGACATTGTTGAAATATTTATATCTTCACTATGGAGAGAGTATTAGTTAATGTCAACAAAACTAGGAGAAGAACGTTACGTTTTTACTTGCTCATAATTGAAAAATCTTTCTCCATTATAATGAAAGCAAATTAATCGATACAAAAATTAAACCAATTATTATAAATGTACCATAATAACTAATTACAGTAGTTTTTCTACTATAGAAACACTTTAATGTAAAGTTTACGTTCGTCAAGGGCCACTGACAAATCTATTATTTATTTCTGAACCTAAACGCCTTCTATTTTTATGTATTATAGAGTACAATTAACAGATCCATGAGAATGTTCTGTTTCTCTAATGAAATCATTAATTGAACTAGTTCACGCACCCCATAATATTCTAATATAGTTACGTTAGTTGTATTAATTCAAAATCAAATCTAAAGACAAATTTCTACATATTCTGGTAACATTCATCAGAGTTCCGTCGTCTCATAGAAATTTGTTCTTGACGGAAATTTATATCCAAAGACAATTTATTCCCTTATATTAACTTCTCAGCTTTATATGGCACAATGTATAACTCAGCTAGTCAAAAATAAGAATAAGTTTGTTTAATTTTTGGATTATTGCAGAAAATTTTTTCTTGGAATAATATAATTGAAACCGATAAGGAGGCTTATGTTACTATTATGTTTCATTAATGTAATTATATGATCAATGATTCATTTGTTTACGACTGCATTCGCATCACCTAAAGGAAAACTTAATGATTATTTAACACTTAATTTAATGAGTCACGAGAATACCTTATAGAGGCCCAAACATAAGTATTTTACATTCCGCTGATAATTTACTATGTTTACTGGAAATTCACGCAGTATTCATCATTTATAGCCTTAATAGTTTTCAGATGGTCTCAAAGAATCTCGAACATCTACGCACGCGAGTAATCAAATTTACTGCCTCATATTACAATTCATCCAGTTTTCATATGAATCACTATTTGGAAGGTCATTTTGGTGTCTCACACATGTAAATAATTATTTCAATGAAGTACATACGCCATGTGTGATTAGCCGTGACCCTGTAGCCTCCATGCATAAATAGTACACACCTATGATTATCTCATAAACTTATAAGTAATTATATACATGTATGAGCAAGAACATTGAAGTGATTTAATAAGATTAAGAATTTGTATTATCTTTATTGTTTGCCGTTCTTTAATTTGAATGCTTGATACCTGTTAGAAAATCGATTAAAAAATTCAATAAACGTGAAATCAATATATCTTATCTTATGTCTCTCTCATTTTAAACTTCGATATGAAACCATTTAGATGTTTTTTAATGTTTCGATATACACAAATCGACTTTTCTGTATCTTCCTTTTCATAAGGACTCGAATAAGTAGTCGAATAGGGCAAGTCGCCCATCCATCTATTATTCGCAGAGCAACTGATCTGAGCAAACATCGTACTCCATTTTCAATATTCTGTCTCATTCGTTACAAGAAGGAAACATTTACCCACAATGCTTTCATAAACATGAAAATATGACATTGAACATATAGAAAACACTTTCAAACTCGATACATCTAGACATGAAATAACTGGTTTTTATTTATTATTGAAACATTCCAAATATCGTTTCTGGATATGTCGTAGATTATTCGTTTTAATTGTTTAGATAATAGTGACAGATGACAGTTATCTTATACAGTTATCAACAAATAACAGATTCCACATTTAGAGAACAATTAAATCGACTTAAGGCGCAGAGGAAACGCAAGTGGGTAGTATATTGCAAGGGCAGGGTTAAATACTTCTGCACTCCATGTTTGAATAGTTCAGGTAATGCAGAAATGTTAGCTGTTAAGCTGATTTTTCGAAACAGTGATTCTGCAGTTATTGTCCAACTGCTTTTCCATTGACTGACAGTTTAACGTTCAGCGTCGAGGGGCAATCTCAGATCTTCGATAAGTAGAAGCGTTTATGATGAAGCCATCTCGTCTTCTTCGTTCCATTCGGACACCAGGAAATGTTGAAAATGCGAGGAGGGCGGCTCTTGGTACTTCATGGTGATCCACAAGCGATTTCTATAACGCATATACACAACGAGTTGAAATTTCATCATAAGATACCAATAACCAATAAATTGCAGGAATTTCCTTCAGTATTCAAGGGAGACTCCAGGTTATGCACAAAGCAAAAAAGGCGTTATTTTTCGTACTCAATTTAAAAGACTTTATGAACTAAATCTGCACTAATGTTACTTCATTTTGTTCCAATTGTTTTTTATGTATCTTGAATATAAACAATGTTATGCTTAATTGAAAAGCATACATTTCCTCTGCGCCACCTTGTACAACTTAATATAATATACTTTTTACCACAAAATTATGAAAGGATATAGGTAAACTTAATATACATAGCACCTTAAGATGCATTTAAGGTGCACCTGCTGAAATAAAATCAAACTGCAAAAGAATGAAAGTCGTTCACAATAAAGTTAATACCTCTTTGACACAGGTTTTCTGTTTTAAAAGCCTTACAAGCAGAGAGCGTTTCGATCTATATATAGAACGTAGTTCACATGTAACTGATTGTAAAGAAGAAGAAGAAAAAAAAGACTCTCCTAATGACACTGTTCCTCATGGGTATATATCTGGTATTTTTTTAATAACTATGTAAATAGAAAATAAGATCGAAGGGGTAAAGAACCTTTATTGATGTTTAAATAATACTAATGTAAATACTTGTAAAACGATTGGTGAGGTCTTTTTGGTTAATACAATAAAACTCTGGTTAATACAATGATAAAACTCTTTAAAATATCAAACAAACGGCAGTTAATTCAACTATAACAAAGCTGGTACAACTTGTTTACAGTGCCTTATATTACTTTGGATAGAGGAACTCATTTTAATAACAATAAGTTATTATAATTGTGTAACAAGAGGCGGCAAACACTAATATCCGCCATATGACGCCAAATTCATGCCGCCTCTGGGGAAAATATGTTCACCTCCTGTGTGTGTCTACAAACTGGGAAGTTGCAAACAAGCAACAATGCATTAAGAGTATACTTGAAAATATATTTATGCAGTTCTCATGCCAGTAAATGAATGGTTATTTATCTTGTGGTAATCCGTACCGTAAATAAAATCTTGTGTACTTTGTGCTCGTAACACGATTACAGTATGTTCGAAGTAAATGTAGTTAATTTTTGCTGAATATGATGGTGTGTAGAAACAATATATGTACATAGGCGTCCTGTATAATATTTCTAGTGTTTAAGAATTATATTATAGAGTCATCACATACAATTACTGAGCAATGAGTCTTATAACCGCGAGGTCTGGAGGTAAGAATCTTAAGGGAAACAGTATCGATCCTTGAGGTATTCCATGTGATGCTTGAATATTTTACATATTATACAATCCTGTTGACTGTGATCTATTACTTCTACGCAATCCAAATGGATGTAGGTCAAACTGATTATCGCTCAAGAAAAATATGTATTTTGGTTATCGGAATCACTGATGGAATATGTCACGCAGGGCAAGTAGATGCAGTCTATGCGGATTTTTAAAATTTTAAAGATTATGCTGCTTTATTGGGCCAGACTGCAATATGTTAAAGTAACTGTTCTTGCTACCTCGTGCAAGTTGCGTTTGGTCTCCTTCAGAGGCACAATTAGAACTTACTATCATTATTGCCATTTTTAAGCAGTACTGATAACTGTTGTGTGCATTATGATTACCGCCTGTATGCTAATGATTTAATAATGATAAAACAGTTGATGAATTCATGATGATAAAACAGTAGATAGTTTATATGACTGTGTAAAATAAAAGAATGCAGTCAGTTCTTACAGCTATAATAAAATACATAGTTTTTTAACAGGAAACCAACTTTCCAGTTGTATTAATAATCTGCACATTATACTAAATTTGTTCATAAAATGCATATTTGATAACATATAATAGTGGTGTTTGTGAAAAATTTCAAAAATAATGACACAAAATGTCTTCTGTTTTTGTTTCAGTTTTGTTTTTTACTTAAATAAAAAATGTTATTCTATATTATCAAGGCAATTTGTTAATGTTATATTGTCATTATATCGATAGATCAAAAGCAGTCTTGATCAGGATTCTAAATGTTATCATCATCATGAGGTCATCAGTCCTAAGACTGGATGGACGCTAACATCCAGCTTCTCCTATCTTCTGCTAACCTACGCATTTCGCTAATTGTGCTACAACCTACATCCCTTACTATTTGCGAGCAGTAGTCTAATCTGGGCCTACCTCTGCCTTTTTTCACTCCTATTTCTGTCTCCAAAATATCGCGGACTATTCCTCCATGTCTCAGCAAGTGGCCTACCATTCTATCTCTTCTCTTCTTTATGTTTTTCCACATACTTCTTTTCTCGCCGACTTTCTCTAATACTTCTTCGTTTCTAACCCTATTAGTCCACGGTATTTTCATCATTCTTCGGTAACACCACATCTCAAAAGCTTCTAATTTCTTCCTACTTGCTTCCCCTACCGTCCAGGTTTCGCAACCGTATAGTGCCGTGCTCCATACATACGTTTTCAAAAATCTCTTCCTTGTTTCTAAGTTTATTACCCCCGAGCATAAAAGTGCTTTCTTTTTGTTAAAAGCTACTCGACCCTGCGCTATTATTTGTTTTATATCTTTATCGCTTCTTCCATCCCAATTTATTTTACTTCCTAAATAAGCGAAGTCTTTAACTTCCTCCAATCTTTCATTATTAATTTGTACTTTCGTTTTTGCTTTGCTCTCGCGCCCTCTGCACACTAACACTTTAGTTTTGGTTTTATTCACCCTCATTCCGTATTCCTCTGTCAACACTGTTACACTAAATGTTATATTACACTCTAAATTAACCTTTGAACTTAGTATTGAAAACATTTCTCCATTTTTTTATAACAAAAATATTCATTAAATATTTTACAAATATAGTATAAAGTAATATAGAATTTGAAAGTTATAGCATACCTTTTAAGTTATAGCATACCTTTTTATTTTTTTTATAAAATCTAAGGTGTTTAAAATATTTTCCTCATTTGTTTGTTGAACATATCGGAAGGTGGTAGTAATAAATATGCATGCGCATGTGTTTGTTAGACATCATGCTTTGAACATTCAGTTGCAATGGATTGTTTCACCGGTGAGTAATGTGCCATGAGTGTCAGAAGTTTTCACGAGAACCATCGTTCTCTCAGAATTCGTCGCCTGTATCGAGCGTACCATCTCCTTCACGACATTAATCAAGCTCCTTCAGCAAAATTAATCATATTGCGGGTTGCTAAATTTGAAAGAGAATGCAATACCATTAATGAAAGAATCAACTGGTCGATCCAAAAAAGCAAGATGCGTCGAAAACGTCGAGCGTGTTCATACAGCAGTCACGCTTTTTATAATATCCACCGACGAGGCGCATTTCCATTTACACGGAGATGTAAATAAACAAAATTGCCATTACTAGTCTATAGAAAACACTCGAGAAAAGCATCAAAATCCTTTATATTCTTCCAAATTAATGGTATGGGCGGCAACGAATGCATCTGGCACAATTGGCTCTTACTTTTATAAAAATGTAAACGGTTTTGCTCACTGTTACTTCTCTTCGATATAGAGATATGCTGGAGAATTTTACTTTTCCGTACTCAACTATACTAGCGGAAAAGTAATGTAATCGTGTAAAGAGAAATTGAAAAAATTTGTTTTTCGCTTACTTTTCGTTTTTCAGTCTAAAAACAAAAAAATGATTTAAAAAAAATTTTGTCTGTGTGGCGTTGTCGTCGTTGTCGTCGGCATTAAAATTTCTTGTTAGCACGATAATTCAACTAAATTGTGTCGGATCGATCGGGTTTTCACTAATTATGATCGGGGACGTTTTCCAGATGACAGCTATTGATTTTGAGGTAGATAGGACACACTCTACCATGTTCATGGGTCATTAGAAAGCACAATAGTGGATTATTTGAGAATTTTTTTGTTAGCACGATCACTCAATTAAATCGTGTCGGATAGATCGGGTTTCGACTGATTCTGATTAGGGACGTCTACCATATGATATCTATTAACTTTGAGGTGGATAGGACCCCACCCTGTTCATGGGTCATGAGAAACCACGAGGGTGGACTTAACACGATAACTCAACTAAATCATGTCGGATCGATTGGGTTTTGACTGATTCTGATCGGGAACGTCTCCCAGACGATATCTATGGACTTTGAGGTGGATAGAGCACACTTTACCATGTTAATGGGTCATGAGGAAGCACGAGGGTGGACTATTTGGAAAAAGTAAAACTGTCGTATAAAACAGATATTCTGCATTTATGTGTTGGTTTATTTTTTTTCGGCCACTCAATTTCGAGATAGAGATATTCTACGTGAGGAAAAGTCCGTTTTAAGGTTTTAAAACTGTTTATTTATTTTGTATTACAACTTAAGAACTTTCCTAGATTGAATGAGGACACATTGTTTCAGCAAGACGGGGCTACAACTCATGCTATAAGTTTATCATTGGAACCCGTTAGACCGATATTTCCTTGGAAAAGTATATATTTTATAATAAATCAACTTTTTCTTCCTAATTATATACTAAATATCATTTTCTTATACTATTCATCTTTACTCTTAAACTAAATATTCCGATATGAGTCATACTTGTTATTGATATACCTACATTAATTTAATAAATTTAATGAAGGATTGAAATTATTTGTAGTCTTCTATTGTAGAAATGTTCATGTTATCATTACTTTTATTGCGTAACCTTGTTATGGAAATTATGTTAGTATCCCTGGCCGATTATGTTGGTATGACCATGTAATAAAATAAATATAAGACATACATATATTAATATTCTACGAATAGTGATTTAGAACAATATTTCTTTTAGGGAGCTCACTATGTGTGATTTTATATATTAGATATCGTAAATATTGTTTTGAAATTAATTTAAAAGCGTTTAATGTAAATAAGAAGCAATATTCGATTAACGGAGATTTTTGAATAAATCTGTCGAGATTAAAACTTTAGATATGGCGCAGTGATTTTCAAAAAATATTTGTCAAAGTCCACCTTATAATATCGAATAAAAAACCATCCTAATGTACATAGAACCAAGGGCTGTTTCTCATCGTAACGATGTTACGACTCAAAAGTATCACTCAAAAGTCTTTCTTACAAGTCTAGGTGATATGTTTTATGTTGTCCTTAGCAACACTTAGTCCTGATATTACGAGCCCAGACTCATAGTAGTTCGGCCAAGCATAATTGTACAACTATTATATTTAGATAAAAGAAATAACTCTCAAAGCTATTTTATTAAAGAAAAATACTGGTAACAGAAAAAAAGTATAAACTTTTAACTTAAATACGATGAAATATTATTATGTTTGACAAGTTTGTTAATAAAAAACATGAAGATTCGCGGTTCAGAATAGTTCGGCCGTTTCATGAAAACTATGTTACATCACTTTTATTAACAACAGCTTTAATTCCGGTATTGTATTTACCAGCCTAGCACACTCTTCAGGAAGCGTGCTGTCCCAAATTTCTTGCAATTTAGTACGTAGATAGTTAACTGAACGGGCTAAATATATTAGTTGTAAAATTATGCCTGGCCGAGCTAGTATGAGCATGGGCTCGGGCTCGTATCCTTCTTTGTTTCGTTACATATGCAATATATTGTGAGCCATATTTCGTTAAGCGCCGAGGAATTAAATAATAATGTAAAAAAATAACTAAATAAATAAACAAATTATAATGTCAGGTTTGAGAATAAGCAGAGCGTAATAATATTCAAAAAATTTACTTAATTAATGTTCTAAAGATGAAGGTACTCCTGAGCAAGGCGACAAGACAAGTGAGATACCTGGAACAAAACAATAGTCTGAGCAACCAATTCGCCATATGGTTTTTTTTTTTATCAAAAATTGCCTTTAATATGATTACATAGATCTTCATTAAAAGTTATATTATTTCTAAAGCTTAATTTATCGTTATAAAGCACTTTGTGTCTGTCACCCACTAGTGCAAAACTAAGGATACGCTAAGTTGTGCAAAGACTTATAGAATAGAAAACGAGGTAACAGATAAAAGTATAGGATGCACTGTGGCTCAAACACTCCACAGCAACCTGAACGGCTCAAGCACTTCGTCAGGTAAAAATAGGAAAGGGTTATGCCAGCGGCTCAAGCACTCCGCAAAGCAAATCCCAGGGTCACGCTAAACGGCTCAAGCACTCCGTAATAGCGATAAATAGGAATAAGGGATTGCGTAGCTCAGCTATCCTAAAGTTATACTATTTCGACCTGTATATTTTAATGAAATACTTAAGTGATTAAACGTAAAATCAGTCAAGATATAGTATTTGATATTTAGGAGAAAATGGAATGCTCAGTGAATAAACTCACCAATTGATGATTATCCAGGAATTATTATAAAGAACACAATTCAGTTTTGTTTTTAGCTGCACGCACAAAGGCACTCCATATACATAATGAATCGACCGATGTAGGGACTATTGGCTTCAGGCGTTTGTTTATAAAATATGTGCCTGCTGGCATCATTTCTTTGCCTGGCCTGTGTATTTCATATTCAACCGGTCTTATCTTAATAGGAGTAGTGTCACCGGCGTCGGTGTGACAGCGGGCCCATAAATTAGACTAAGGAAATAAACTTACGTCTTACAATATTTGACTAGAAAGTTGAAGATCAGATACCTATTGTTTCGATTAAGAGAAACTAATGGAACGGCGCTTTACATTTTTTAAATTAATGGGTTATATAATCGGAAATTAACTTGACTGATAAATCCAGAACGATAAGCCGAATCAACAGTAAGTGCTGGGAACAATAGTGGTCATAACAAGCCGTCCATAGTCCACGTTCTTATTATGCATCGAAATGCTGACTCAGTGAACATTAAACCTGTACAAACTATAAACGTTTTATTGAGTTTTAGTTATTATGAATTTTTACAGTACAACGAATTTAGATTTTATTATAGACGTGTATAGAAATATGTGTCACAAACTGAAATAGTGAAGTCGATAGAAAGAAACAAATTTCACAAAAGCTATGAATGTGATTTTAAATAAATAACCAGTTAACTATTTTTATGTACAGCTCATCAAGAATAGGAACAAGTAAAAACTGCGGTATTGGACCGCCCATGAGGTGTACAATAAATAGCCTGGTCTTTACTCAGTCGAATTGAGACCCTTGCAGAGTGAATATCGATGAATATATATTGAATGTAAATGTACACAGAGTTCGATCTGGCGGCGGGTGAAGTGCATCTTTTTCCCTTCGAATACTGCCTCGCTCTTTCTTCTACGCATACATAGATATCTCACATTTTTTTATTCTTGATGAGCAATATATGGTTTACAAATATTATAGCTCGTGGACATAAGAGATGTGCCTTTTGAAATTAATTATTCGATAATTTTTTGCAAAATTCATGTTGGATTATTATTTACTAGAGATACCTTCTCAATCAATCCTTCAGCTATTAGACTGCATGTATTTCTGAGGTATATCTTATAATTTATCCCGAAGATAAAAACATATCGATATAAATCTGGAGCTTGGTAGAAAAAGGACTAATGTCCAATAAACTTGTTCAGAGAAAACATAAAATGAAAGTTCGTAAAGTTTTGTCAGTCAATTCGTTTCAACAAATATGAATTTGTATGGTTTATAATAATGAAAGAGTAGTAGTTTCAATATAATATACAATATATATTTTTTTAATTAAAGTATGTAACCTGAATAATTTAGCAAAATCAATGGCTGATAAATGGAATTATTGGACATTTTTCTACCAACCTCCAGAAATATGATTTTATAAAATCAATTACTTTTCCATTTTCCTAATATTTTCGCCCTTTTTTCAGCAAAATAATTTTTATTTAAATGTTGTTGAAGAAGAAATCGTAAAATTTCAAATAAGTATTGTATATAAGTAGATAGTAGGTGTTTCGTAGCAACTGATATGGATGAATATTTAGATACTCCTATTCATGCAAAATTTTTCACTTGTAGCTCTTCCGCCGGTAAAACTTCTCAGGTCAATAGTATTCGATGCTCCAGCAGTAGCCTGCCATCATATTCTTGTCTTAGTGCCCTTGACAGCGTTCTTCCATCGTCAAGAGGTCTTAATGGAAATGCTCCCCCTGTTCATCACCTACAGCGCCAAAGTCCTCGGGAAACTTATCAAGGTGGACTATACAGGAAATTGAGCTTAACGTTCATAGAAAAGTAAGAAAAGAATTCACATGAAAAAAGGCTGTTTCGGACGTAATACTAGACTGTACAGATTGTGATCAACTAAATGCTCATGCCTGAAAATGCATTTACCATATACTTTATGTCAAATACAAACTACTTACTTACAAGCAACCAGAGACCTGCTTACAGACGGACGATGTTTCAGATGCTCATTTTGAATAAAAGTGTCGTATCAACAGAGTTATTTTAAATGAATCTATATAACAAGTAAGGCTTTTAGCACAAAGAGTATGTTAATAAGTAAACGAACCTTTCCTAAAGGCACAATGCTATGCCAAAAATGTCAGAAGTTATAGGGTAAATGGTGCATCATATAGTTAATATATTAACTTAATATGGCACGCTCTCTATTGCATGGAAACCAGAGCTTGTAGCGAAAAATCAAATATTACTAAAATCAGTTAAAAAGTTCTTACAACAGCGCACGACAAAAAATTTTTATTCTCCTAGGTCGCTCAGTTCCAAAGTTGACGGGGGTTAATTAGTTACAAATTAACAAATATATTATGTAACTTTTGCGCGTGACCCCAACGGACGTACGGCGATGAACATTCCGTAATCTGCGGCACGCTTAAGATGCAGAAGAGCTGGTTTGGCATGGTGTCCCTGAACCTGAGACTCGGGCGAATTCAGAACTCGTTTCGAAAGTTATGGCCGGATTAAATACTTCGCTTTTAGTGTAGGTGTTATAACCATACGACAGAGCTTTCGTTGTCATAACGTGCCGTCTGGTGGTATTGCTACGTTTTATGCTTCCAGGACTCTTGCATTCGCACATTCCGGATTTATCGCTTGCGATAAAAATTATCGTCAGTATTTCATGTATCAGGTTTCACAATGCACTTGCATGAACACTTTTTATACTACAATGTGCATAAAATAACGTACGTCGTGGTAACGAGTACGGCACCATAAATTGCTTTCTATATATCCTAAAAGGAACCAAAATTGACGATAAAGACATCCAAGTAATAAAAAATCTATGTATATTGGAACCAGACTGCAGCAGTCCGGTGGATGGACAGTTGAGCGAAGAGGCAGAAATTAGGGGAGGTGTTCGACAGGGATGTATCCTATCGCCATTACTTTTCAATCTGTACTCGGAAGAAATATTTTTAGAAGCAATGCCTGAGGCAAATGAAGGAATCATTGTAAACGGCGAAAATATTAACATCAGATCCGCCGACGATACTTTATTCCTGATCAGTAACGGCGACGGTCTGCAAATAGTTATGAATCGTTTAGTTAATACCTGTGAGCAACATGGTCTTAAAATCAACATAAAGAAAACAAAATATATGATTATTAGTAAAAACAAAAATGATCCAGATAATGGCTTAATAATAAATGGGAGATCCAGAACATTAGAAAGAGTCAAACGAGCGTCCGTAAGACTACCTGCATGGCGGCATTAATGAAGAATGGGATTCTAGAAGAACCCTTCTAGAGAGATCAAGATCAGGATAGAAATGACCCGGGCTGCCTTCATTAAAATGAGCAAGTTATTCCGAAGTCATGACCTTAATCGGGTACTTAGAACACGAATTCTGAGATGCTATGTCTTCCCAGTCCTCTTATACGGTGCCGAAGCTTGGGCCACAACAGTGACAACACTCAAACGCCTCGAAGCATTCGAGATGTGGTTGTACCTTTGGATGCTGAAAATAAAATGGACCGATAGAATAACAAATGTCGAAGTCCTTGCACGTATGAACAAACATACAGAAATCATGCAACATCTGGAAAAATATGGAATTCTTCATCTCATAATCCAAGAAAAGATAGGAGAGGCCCCGAAAGAAGGAGGACATCTTGGTTAAAGAGCTTAAGGCAATAGTCAAAAACAATAAGGCAAAACAACTGTACAACTTTTTAGTAAAGTTATGATAGCTAACATGATCCAGTCTATGATCGCTAACGATCGATAACGGTCAAAGCACTCCAAGAAGAATAAGATAACTGTCAGATTCTTCAATTTTAGATAATTTAATAATATGGAAATGTATATATTTGGTGTTAGACATTCTTTGGAATATGTAAATTAATGATGACATCGTTCGTTTACTTACCTCGTTCTCCAATAGTTTTGGTTTTGATTCGGTAAACTTCCGGTTTAGTCCCATGTTTTGTTTTGAAGCATTACTATATCAGATATTAGTTCTGTCTGTTCGTATGGAGATACATGATAGCGACATGACTTGAGGCTTCTTAAGTGTTGAGCAATTGCAATTGTTCAATAGAAGTTGAGTTTTACTGTAGAAAACATAACTGAAAATATTCCTGTATCCTCCAACGTACCTTCAACTAAGAGGAGGAATGAGTTAAACGGTTTGGAGTTAATCCATGATTTGGTTTTATATAGCAAATATTGAAATATTTTGTTTCTTGGTACTGAGATATGTGATTGGAACGCGATTTGGTGTTTCTTAGGTATAGCGAAATATTCCAGTTCTATCCATATGTGTTTCTCCTGTAAGATTAGATTACTATAGATCAAAAAAATGCTCAAATGCTCTAAGATTACCAGGTTTTATTAATACGTGCTCTGTGCATGTCTCTGCATAGGTTAAGAGGATTTTTGGAGAATCTAGATGAATGTTGACGTAATGGGTCCTTTTTAGTAAGTTAATTAATTACCGACTGTAAGTTAATTGTACTATGCTTATAATTTCGCGCAAGTGCGAACAATAAGTTGAAAATGTTATATCCAATTGCATGAAATATTGATTTTTATATATTAGATATATAGAAAGTTTGGAGAAAATTCAAGTAAAAACCCAAATAAATTTAATAGAAATCTCCATTATGTATCCTACCATACTGTATTGTTTAGTATTTGTTATATTGTATTTATTTGAAATCAATAATTTATTTTATATTATTAATATTCTACTCATGCATATCTTAATTCACTAAATTAATGTTAACTTTTAAATGTATTGCTTTTAGGTTTTATTTTCTTTTTGTCTATAGTCATGCTTGTGTTACTATTATTACAATTATGTTGTTGGACCACCTTTACCAATACATAAATAAATAATATGGCTTCAAATTAAGTGTATTAGATTTTATTCCCCTAGTAGAGTTAAGCTCTCAAGAACGAAAAAAAGGCCACGAACCCCTCAAGAGTTAAAGTGATCTATTTTAAACGATTACGAAGACTGACGCTAAAAGCTAGATCCGAAGAGCAGCTGGAGATATAAATAAGTAAAATTAATGACTAGTCCTGTAATATGATCGTTTACATCTTTTCTGTGGCACAACTACAGGCTTTATGAATGAGGCGCCTACGTATCCATTCAAGTGATCGTTTAATTGGAATAATAGGGCGAAGCATTACGTATACATGTTGGTACCATATTAAAAATATGCCCACATGATGTAAAGGGGGATAAACGTTCATTGACATATTCTAACTTTACGATTTATAACTGGGAATTATACAACTATTATTCATGTAAAGTAAAGGACGCTTACTTTATGTGAGACATATATGGTAAGAGTAATTAGTGAACGTGTAATAAGAAAGCAATACTGTCAT
Source organism: Rosalia funebris (assembly GCA_037954035.1). NCBI lineage: Eukaryota > Metazoa > Arthropoda > Insecta > Coleoptera > Cerambycidae > Rosalia > Rosalia funebris. Next base: position 30,196,318 of record JAZFAV010000035.1, on the reverse strand, counting down.
TCTGGAGTCAATGAGGACAACACAATAATGACGAAATTAAGGGTGTGGTTTTATATAGTAAAGAATAACACTATTGTTTAAAATGGGACGTGAGTGATCAGAGCAAAATGACATTAGATGAAAACATTGATTATGAGATTAAATGACATCAGGATATAAAAGGTATCCCAGCGAGAGGTAGCCGATTATGTTTGTAATTGGTCACGTCACCTCTGCTTCTTTGGCAGCAGTGGATTCTTTTGATGAAGTTTTCCATCACCTCGCGGCATAGCTGTGGCCCTACGTCCACAATAACTTCACTAAAGTAATTTTTCAGCTGTTCAATTGTAACGGGATTATTGGCACAAACTTTTCCTTTAACGTAGCCCCACAAGAAAAAGTCTTATGGGATCAAGTCACAAGAGCGTGATAGTCAATCAACTTCAGCACCGTGAGAAATTATACGCCTAGGAAATTTGGTACCCAAAAGATTCAGCGTTTCGTTAGTTGTGTGGCATGCGGCACCATCTTACTAAAACCATATATCGCCTACATCCAAATCATTGATTTGTCCGAAAAAGAAGTTTGTTATCTCACGGTAACGTACATCATTTACAGTAACTGCTTCCCCTGCTTCGTTTTCGAAGAAGAACGGCCCAACCTGCTCACAAAGCGCACCACACGGTAACCCTTGCTGGATGCATGAGTTTTTCTTGGATAAGAAGTTGATTTTCAGCTCCCCGGATACGACAATTTTGTTTGTTTACGTACCCTTTTAATTGAAAATGCGCTTCATTGCTGAATATCAGTTTTTCCCAAAACTCTCCGTCAACTGCGATGTTCTCTAACACCCATTCACTTCACGGAGCCACTTTCCCTGAATTTAGCCATGACGCAACGCGTTGAATGGTCCGCTTAGCAGGTGCTTCAAGACGACCCATAATTGCACGTAATTTTCTTTCAGTGCCCACAATTGAACCATTACTTTCGTAGGACGCTTTAATAATAAGTATGCGTTGCTGAACAGTATAGCGCTCCATATTGTAATGACATACTCTCTACGTAATAACTACGAAGCATCAACTTCCAAAACCTGCCGCAAGAGTAATGGCGACAAGTTTAAACCGGCTACCTCTCGCTGGGACACCCCTTACTATTTATCGTGAAATTAATGTTTCCACTATACGTTTAATACAATATTTAAAGTACATTTCACAATCCATTACTATGAAATATACTCTTATATGTTTTGCCTGAACAGCCAGTCGTTCAGTTAAATTTAATCCATTGTACTGTCTATTGCAATTCTAATGATCCATATTTTTTAAACGAGAAAACCAAAAGACCTGTATAGTGATATATTCTTTAGTAGATTTTCTCTTCTTAATATAGACATATTTAACTAATAAAACGTCGCATGATATGTGTGTAGTAGAGTTAGATCATTTGTAATCTTTATCAAAATAGTGAGAGTTATATTTAAATTAATACATTTGTATTCATGATTTTATACTTATATTATATATAAATGGAAGTTAAAACTGTATGTTCAGGAATATCTTCAAAAATCAAATAAAATAATCATTGTAACTTCCAATAATCTATATGATATAGTAGTCCTTATGAAATAAGTCGTACACAGTATTAGTATCATATTCTTATTAATAAATAAATAATAAATAGAAAATAATAAACGTAATACTGTTAATGGATTTTAATGATACAGAAGTAGGGACATACCAATTCAAAGATATTCTCAAACGACTGTGTCGAATTTTAACGTATATAGTATGTAGGCTGGTTTTCAGAACACAAAACATCATTAGTCTATAATATTGATGACGATCGAGCAACGTACATTGTTTCAGGTCTTAACAACTACCAATGCAGGAACTACAAGCGTACTGTAAAATAGTTATAACGCAAGATATGCAAGATGTCTGTATTGTTACGACATAAATAACAGAACTTCCCACAGTTTTTACAGTTCCAGTAAATAATGGTTGTGGTTTTCTGGAGGCAGTAAGTCTCATCAGTAAAAATCATTTGGAGTACACACAAAAATAGTGAATATTTTACTTTAGGAAACTAACAATTCATATAACGCTATTCTAATAAAACAAATAAGTTATTTTCAAATGACCCCAAAACTATATCCATTTCTAGAATACCGTTATACTAATAACTTAAAAAAAACTATGACTTTTAACTTAAAAAAAATGCGCCAGGCGGTAGTTTCAAAATAATGTTTTTATTTTCTTCAATAGTCTTGCCATGAAAATATATTTTATAATCATATGAACATATATATTATTACAATAAATAAGGCTTAATGTTCAATATATTTGATAATAAATATATAACACAATAAAGTCCTAAAAATTAATGCTATATGAAACATTTCTTTTTTTTTTCAATCCATCTTATCTTTCTTAGTTTATTAGAGTCGAGGTATGGTTCAATATATTCCATTAGGGAGACGTTCTTAGCTTTACATTATTCTCATTATATTTAGTTAAGGTTTTTAGAAGACTGACTCCTTATTTAGGATGATGTATCTACCACTTCAAAAGACAAACAAGGGATTTGTACGGTAATTACCCTGCTCTAAATCTAAAGCAACTTCATGGAATGCTAGGCGAAAATTGTATGATTCCATTGTTATCAACGTATTGGCTAATACTGTAAACAGCGTCGGTCGACATTTTCTTCTCGATATTATCTCTGAACGTCTTTAAGCCACGTTGTGTGTGTGTGTGTGTCTTATTTTGGGCGGACATTTGGCCGAACATAACTAAGAAGGCTCCAAAAATTCAAATCCTTGTTGAATGTATTTGAATTGAACCACAATTCGTTTTGTAATACGACCCTATTTGGCCATGCAAAAGTGTCTTGAATATGTTTATCACAACTTAGTATTACATTTCCCTTGCCCTATTCATTATCCCTTATTGCATTTAGATGAGGATTAGGAAAAGTTTACTAGAACAACTTGCTAGATATGTGCCCTAAAGACAATTGTTATATAATTCAACATCTTTGTTATTTTATTACGTATATATATATATATATATATATATATATATATATATATATATATATATATATATTACCGTGTCAGCTATACATATTTGTATAATTATTTTAAATATGTATATAAAGCAACACAGAAATGTGTACCGATAACGAAACTATTAGTATTTTGTTTATCACATCTAGTTACTCTAGTCCCTTATCATTAATACTTAAAATATTTCAAAATGAATGTATATCAAGATACAAGACAAGTAGTTACTGTCAGGGTCTCACTGTTCTAATTTATCGGTTCGAAAAGTTTATAATCCTGATAAAATAATCGTTCCTTCATCGACGATTAGTTCTTTTAAGAACACTAACTTTTTATTTTTTTATTTCTACTAATTCGCTAAGAAAAAGATCACAAATCATGTCGAAGTGATATGGATCTGTGGTACAACATAAATTCTCATTATTAAATCTATTGCATATTACTTTTCCGCACCCCACTATACGCGAAAAAGTAATGTAATCGTGTAAAACATTTTTTTTCTAGGGTTAACCTTTCGTTTATCGGCCTAGAAACTAAAAAAAAAATGGTTTTTAAACCATTTTGTGTGTGTGTGTGTGTGTGTCGTTGTGGTTGTCGTCGGCATTTATTCTTGTTAGCACGATGACTCAACTAAATCGTGTCGGATCGATCGGGTTTTGACTGATTCTAGTTGGGGACGTCTCCCAGACGATACTTATTGATTTTGAGGTGGATATGACACACCTCACCCTGTCCATGGATCATGAGAAAGCACCATGGTGGAATATTTGAGAATTTTTTTTTGCTAGCACGATCACTCAATTAAATCGTCTCTGATCGATCGGGTTTCGACTGATTCTGATTAGAAACATCTACCAGACGATATCTATTGAATTTGAGGTGGATAGGATACATTCTACCCTATTCATGGGTTATGAGAAAGCACGATGGTGGACTATTTGAAAAAAGTAAAACTGTCGCATAAAACACATATTCTGCATTTATTTGTTGGTTTATTTTTTCTCGGCGACTCAATTTCGAGATAGAGATATTCTACGTGCAGAAAAGTACGTTTTAAGGTTTTAAAACTGTTTATTTTTTTAATATACCATCTTAAATAAATTTATAATCCACATAAAATAATAAATACTTCATAATATAATACATTTTTAGTTTTGTAGAGAACCAGCAGAAATGTATTTTCTCTATCTGCTATAAATAAAGAAAATATTGTTGTTGAGACGTTGATTGACGGTATATAAATTAAATAAAGCTATTATGTAAATTTGTGTAAGCTATATTATTTGAAGCAAAGTGTATCTTAAATGTTGTGAATATTATTCACTAGACATTAGTGAATAATATTTGTGGTTGGTAATGAGGAAGAACGAACGGTGTTCTCTGTAGCTCGAAAATAACTATAACTATGTTATTTGTAATAATGTGGAAGTAGCAATAGCATTGATTATCTGAATAACAATAAATGTTTTCAAAATGGACTACAATAAATATTAACAACATTATTATATCAAGAGGATAATGTTTAGAGTTAAGAAATATTATTCTTCATCTTGAAGTCGAATTAAATTTTTATATATGTTAGTTATTAGTTAATATGTTAATGTGTTAACATATTAACACACGTTTATGAATTGATGTTTTATATTTAATATATCTAATATTTATACATTTTATCTGTAATTATTGAACAAAATCCTGCAATATTAATAAAAGTAAACAATAACTAGCTGTAATTTTAGAGTCTTTTAATTTACGTTGTTATAGTTTATGTTTTATACATAGCTATAATTTATGAAGTCCCAATTTAAAGAAAATCTAAATAGTCACTAGATCTGAGTGATAAATTACATAAAAAATATTTGGAGCTCCAAGAAAGTCCATAGAAGAACAATATGATTTGGTACTTTGGTATTTTTACTGGTAGACCTAGCCTCTTTGAAAAAGCTCCAAATGAAACCTAATTTTCTACCGTCCCTAATATGTAGGAGAATAATTCAGACAATAACAGAATGAAGCTGTTTTGCAATAATTAAGCTTCGACAGTATTTATTACACAAAAATATTATTTGCAAAATAATCCAGAGTTAACATAATATTTATTTGATATTATTTGTGGTTTAAAATATAAAACTTGTCATATTAGATATTTAAATTATTATACACATATATAAATAATGACTTTGAGTAAAATAAGCTCGTTATATGAAAGCATCAAATGCATCACTAAACATACGTTTAACAACCACTGTGAGAGTCTATCGATCAAGTCGAGAAGCTGATTCACCGACTCATTATCTCCACATGTGCGCTCGTATAGGGTGACAATGCTAGTGACAGTGACAGTGATCAAATCGAGCAGTTCCAGTAATGACTCTTGACTATGAGTTTTCCAATTGCATGAGTGTTATAAGTTCCATCGGAGTATCGTGTTTATCAAGTTTAAATTAAAAAACAATCGCCATTTGAGCATGATAACTCACAAAGAAATAGAGTGAACTGTAATGGCACTCTAATTAAAGAGAAGATATTTGAGATTATATATCGTATCTTTGTCAAGATCCATTGAACCACATATAGTTAGCGGTCAAAACATTCGTGACCATTAAATAAAATCATTATTATAAAGCAAAATAAAACAAACAAACTCGATTACATTTCGTAGCTCTCAGTGTGTGCAGTGATCTAGTAGAATCGACTGATAACATCAATTTTATGCTAATATTATAATTAGTGTATCCAATTTAATTTTACTCTGAGGTCATGGTACGATAATTCGGATAGGCTTTGTTTTAATTACTTTTTTTGGTTCTAACAGCCAAAGGACATAAAAAAACATACTGGTTGGTATTTTAGAAATTTTACAAGAAAACAAGACCTTAAAGTTGTATCGCAGCTTGCCATTCGATTGTCATCTACAGATAGGGTATCATTGCAAAGTAATAGAATAATAATGTAATTTAATACGAAGAGTACTTGATGTGCTCATAATATATAACGGATATATTTCGAATTAATTGAGGTATTTAGGGTGGAAGCGTTAACTGAGGGAGCAACGACCATCCCATGTTGAACATCGATCCTCGTCCGATCACCGATGTCAAGCAACCTCGGGCGTAGTTAGCACTTGGATGGCTTACAGCTTGAAAACACCGCGGCCGTTGCCGTTTCAGCCTGCAGTGCTGCTGGGTGGATTGAGTAGCCCAGTAGTACTTTGCCGGTCCCAAGCCGGGAAGAAAGAGGAGGGTTAGGGGGTCAGATTAGCTGCCTATCCTCTGTAAAAACAGATCCAGCTCATAGTACCGATGATATTCATCGGAGGAACAGGTCATAGACCTACTTTAGAAGAAGAAGAAGAAGAAGAAGAAGAAGCGTTAACTGAAATAATTCTATATTTCGAACAAAATTAATTAAGCTCTCCGAGTAGAATTGTTCCATATTAAGGGTTTCTTAATTATCGTCTATAAAATAAGGAGTATTTTGAGAAATACACAAATAACTCTATTTTACAACACACTCTATTTTTAACAGAACTTTTAAAATTGTTCAAAATATCCTCCAGTCACAATCTGATAATCGTCTGCATGTATGTAAACATATTGTATTGAACGTCAAATAGTTTCCAGGTTGATATTTCCCAGGTTTTCGAGCGAATTCGTTGTTTCAGTTGGTCAAAATTATCTGGCCTATTAAAATAGACTGGAGATTTCACGTAATCCCACATGAGGAAATCCAAAGGGCTCAAATCAGGTGAAGGTGGTAGCCAATTAGTTCATCATTGTCGCCCCATTTATGTCAGACTTTACCACCAAAATGAAGAGAAGCTACATCTTATGGATCGCATCCTAATTGTTTGGGTAACGAACTGCTAAAGCTAAGTCGAAATGTTCTCTAGGGTTACTTAAATCGTCTATTTTAATAGCTCCAATAAATTAGTGTATCTAAAGCAACGATACCCTAAATTATTAAACGTTCAATATAAAATGATTGGTACTATGTAAACGAATACCTTTCACATTTCTATAAAAATAAAGTCGTATTAGCATTTTTGTGAAAAAAATGCCATTTATCTTGAAAACAGTAAATAGTAACTCCCTAATATACAGAATCAGGATAACTTTAGGAAATAAATTTTTGTTAAAAAAAATTGGGCGTTGATGCTCTCATAATTCACCAAGTCAAATTTACTATTAATTAAAGTCAGGTACATATTAATTTCCTGAACTTTTTATAACAGTAACTTTGAGAACGTTGTTTTAAAAACCTGTATGCATAGTAGTACTATGTGTATACAATGCTAGAAAATAAAACAGGTGAATGTTCCGCAATAAACACACATATTCATATATTTTGTGTTTTCGGAGGCATTGTGTGTTAACACGTTGAATATACAAGGTCGAAACGCCGTTATCAGATGACCTTATCGTTACAATTAAGAGCACTAATTGATTGAACAAACTATAACCACTATGGGGTTTTAAATTACTTAATCACACTTCAAGTCTTGCCTCTAGTTTTGTTGGAAATGAAATCTTTCACATTATAAAACATTTATTTGAGTATTGAGTTGTTACTTATTGAACGGTTTGTTCAATAAACCTGTTGTTATTTAACTTTCCTAAAAATATTAAGATAACAAACCAGTTGATGTGTAATTGTGTAAATAATAAAAGGCGTACATTTATCTGAAAGGTGAAGAGACTTTTATCGAATATAATCAATTTTCTCTGAATGACATATATTGTGTTTATAATATATTACCATGTCCTGTCACATGTGTATGTATAGTAGAATACAGGGCATCTAACAAGACGTAACATTATAGAGTAATTTTTTTTGAGCTAATATATTAATCCCTGTATAATTTCATTTTAGGATTCCTTATTATAAAATCCAACATTGTTGATTAAGGTTTGGATTATCAATTATTCTATAGTAGTATGAAGTCTTGAGCAATGCTTCTTTTTTATTGAAAGTAAATAATTAAAGTACTGAAGTTAAAAAATTTTGAACAAAGCTTGTATACAAAACTTATCCTCTGTAGAAGACAAATCAGGGAAAAACCTTATAGATTTGCTTGGACCATTTGCCAAATATTCAAACCTGACTAATAATAATAACAACAATAATAACTACCATAAAACGGAGTTACTTTGAACTGACGGAGTACGTTTATAAAATCAGGGTTTTGGAATCCAAATCGTTCCGGCGGGCTTAGTTTTGATGCCAGCGACCTCCCACTAGTCTCATTACTTCAAGGGTTACTAGTAGAGTGTAATGTAATAACTTGCATATTTTTCAAGTGGCTAACTTGGCAAATCTCGCGCCATTTTTCTGAATATGCGATAAAATCTGTCTTTAAAACTTCGTCCAAACATCCTCTGGCAGGAAAATACTTTCAGAGTCATCGTTCCAAGTAAGTTATTTCCTAATCACAAAACTATCTAGGAACATTTTCCGTTTTTTATCATTCCTTTAAGTCAATTCTCCTATTTTCTACAAATTAGTAAGTGAAGTTTGTGCAGTTTATGGGGTAACTTTGACGCAGGTTTGTGTACATGTAGATTAACGGGGTAACTTATAGAGCTTTGTGTATTACCTGAACACTGTTTGTTGCACAAAAATAACGCAAAAAAAAACTGACGATACCGCCTGGAGAAGGGATCAGGACTCAGGACTGATGATCTGATCTCCAGTCATTCCAGCCTATACTGAGCAGCCAGGTGTGCCTCTTATGACTCTCAATCCTCCACAAACTAGCTTGAATAGTGATGACGTGTTATATGCTGAATTTTGTCTGTCAAATTTTGAATCATCAGACAATGAGGACCATCAGCTCACAATGGACCAAGTCTGCCAACCAGGTCTAACAAGTCAAGGACTCTATGAACCGCAATCACAGAAACTGAAGAAAATCTTACTACCCATATTAGACGAAAATAATGATTTGGGAAGGATTTTTCAATTTAAAAAAAATCAAGAGCCAAGTTTCAGAAAAATTCGATATAACTGGACTTTCTTTTTAATTTTACACTTAGGCTGGTATTTTAACGGGGTAACATTGATATAGGCACCTAAACAAGTGTTTTTGATGGGGAAAATACCTTTGTTCAAAGTTACCCCAGATTGAGTAAAGCTTTCGTTTGATCCAAGATTTTTTAAAATACCTCTAAAATTAAAAAGGATAGAGCTGAAAATATGAAAAACCTGTACCAAAGTAATCCAGGTTTACGGTACTACTAACTAAACTATGACTATGTTGTTACTTTAGTTAATCCATTATTAACAAATTTAGGAACACATTCATGATCAGCTGTCGGGAAACTCTATGTAAAGAGACTTTAATAAGGACAAGGACTAATTAACATCGCTAAGTCGTGTGGAAAGCAGGAGATTGGTAGTAAGAAGTGCTCCCAAGACTGTGATAAAAAATCTCCATCAGAAAATAATACAAGTCGACTGAGGATACAGCGCACTGAAATTAAGTGAGGGGAATGTCTACATAACATCACTAAGATCAAACACCACCAGACGCGAAAAAGTTCTCCACAGCAAATATCCAATCCTATTAAATGGAGAGGACATCGACAAGCAGATCGCTACGCTAGATAAATGAAGGAGACCTGACAATATACAAACTGCTTGACAAAATTAACGTATCTGCAAAACTTTTCATTACTTCTTATAACTTGTTGAAGATTTAAATCATAGTACGTACGTGATATTATAATTAAATGGTTTCAACTAATGTTTATCAAATAGGAATGGTATTATGGGGAAAACATGAATAAATAACAGAAAGGAACAATAATTTCAAATGGTAATAAAATAATGGCAATGAAAACGGTGTTAATGAAAAAATTGGAGGTGAAATTAAGTCGTAAGAAGTGGCGTGTATATCCTCCTCTAGCTCTTATCGCTGCTTTAATACATATGGGCGTGCTATTAATCAAGTGAGGAATGATTTCCTGAGGAATATTCTCCCATTTGACAAGAACGACTTGTGCGAGTTCCCTAAATGTCATAGGAGCAGATATGTGGTGCCTAATTGATCGTCTTAGTGCATCTCAAAGATTCTCTATGTGATTCATATGTGGGCTTTTTGGTGACCAGTCCACAGTTGGAATGTTCACAAATCGAAGGTAGTGCAGTACCACTCTAGCAACGTAGGGCTGAACGTTATTCTTCATAAAAATGAGATTGTCGACAGACAGGGTAAATGGCATCACATGTTCTTCTACGACGTTTTCTACGTAGAAATATGCATTCATGGATCGCTTCCATATAGGAACCAAATCCATGCGACCGTCGAAACAACGGAATATTTTTAATCTACCAAAAATGGGATCCTCGGAGAGATATTCCAGACAGCAAACTCGTTGACGTCCATCTGGTGAATTAAGACTTCCAGTCGTCAATGGTCCAATTACGCGTTCTCTTACAAAGCGTAGTCTAATAACTCTCTCTCTTTCTCTCTCTCTCTCTCTATCTTTATCTCTCTCTCTTTCTCTCTCTTGTAGTCTAGTAATGTTCTCTGCTGAGCAATAGACCAATAGCTAGTCTTCTACTGTCCAATCCTTCTTAATTAAGCTTTCTCTTGATTGTTGGTTCCGAAATTGCTACCAGTTCGTCCAGAATTGCTTGAATTTCGAGCTACTGCTAGAGCTCTGATGAGCTCTAAACTGGTTGAATGCTTTTTTAAGGCGATTTGTATAAAGAAATCGCTCATTTCTTGCGTTCTCATCGTAGACTGCGTACGGTCTTGTCCTGGGGCTCTACAACAACTTCCAAGCTCACTGGAACGTTTAACTGTTCAATTAATTGTTGATTGTCTCCTAACAACTTAAAATCAGCATATCTGCTTATATATTCCTGGTGAATAAATCCTGCCACTTTTAATATTGCTAAGATTGAATCAGCATGACATCGCATCAGGCCGTACGAATGTGATTTGCCACACAAACTAAACTTTCTCTACGTGATGTTAAGTACGTTACTATGAATGTTACTATTAGCGTAGAGGAGAAGTGAAAGGGTGTCCAATAAAACTTTTTTCCTTCGCGGAGCCCTTTAGTTTTTTTTTGTATTACGTACTATCTAAGTATATGCATATATAAAGTTACGGCAGAATATATCATGCAACCCTGTATTAACAACAAACAACACAAGCTATACTTTAAAGCACCTGTATGTTCTTACCTATAGATGATGCATATAAAAAGCACAGGGACAATGTCAAGTGTAAGTGCTTTCCAGTGACAGTGTTATAAGTGACTAACTTTGGCTGGTGCTTCAGTTCTGAAATTTATTCAGTCCGCATAAAACTGACACAGCCGAAGCCTTCATGATTACAAGTCGTTGTAGTAGCATTCTAAGAAATTTACAGTAGACCGCATCCTTTGATTATAAAGCGCGTAATGAATCATTATCATTATATTAATAAAGAATAGTGCGGGTGGTTACAGAGCGCGCGCAGAGCAGACGCAAACTTTGCCGAGGATTTTTGGTTTGTTTCAGCGGACGCCGCGCCACGAAAGCTGCTCACGGCTCGCCGACCCATTCAATCCGGTGAATCCGGTATCCACGCTAGTCTACACTTGGTTAGCTGACGCGCTGGTAGTCAGGTGGATGCCGACACCTGAGTGCGTCTAGAGTTCTTTGATAGTGCGTGTTTTCGGTGAGTCACACAGGCGTGCGTAGGCCCTTGTTGGATTTTTATCGAATTCCAGTGTCAGTGTTTGTGCCCCCTCTGTTGCCTTTGGATTCTTCCAATGGTGAAATAATTTTGTAGTTATTTTTTGCATTGGACTCAGTGGAGTTTGCAACTAGAGGATAGAACAGGTGAGGTATTCAGTTATTTTCTTGGCGTTTATCGTAGCTCATTTCTCTGTACTATGCATCAAAGACGCTTAATAAAGCTCTTTATTATATGAAAAAGGCATTTTTTCATATACACAAATTATATTTTTTTAAAACAACCCTTATTGTTTGTCGAATTTACTTTGGTAAACCTGATTTTGATTTTTTTGGATGGACTTCCCTTCCAAAACAACCGTACGTTTAGAATCATTTCAAATACAATAACATATTATGATTAGGTACATGAAAAATACTGTTTTACTGATGATTTTAGGATTATTAGTAGCATATTATAATTTCTACTCTAAGAGCATATTTCTATTTTCATTAGCCACATCACATCATATATTTTCTTCATTGTATATAATTTCGAACACAATATTTTCTCATCTTATGTTAATTTTCTAACTAATATGTTTTAAAAATGAGCTTCACTTTTGATTTCGCGTTGGCTAACAATTAAAGATAATAAAATAATAAATATTCTAAACATAACTTCTGATACATAAAACAATCGATTTTGCATTTTGATGCAATTATAATAGTTATAGGAGTTTGCATTTTTCGAACGTGAGAGCGTACACAAGGGACTTTCTGATATTTGGACATGTTTTAAGGAATCATGTAGAAATATAATCTTCAATACTGAAAAATTCAGAAATTAATAATACTTGAATTTTCAAATACACTTCCGAAACTGGCTTTGGGCGATCAATTATTCCACTAAAATAATTTCTTGCCCTATTTATTGTTCTCTTACATTTTGTTCTCACCTATTTTCCTTTAATTCTATGTTAACAATAATTTTTTATAGCTTGGTATGACATCAAATGAAACGTTTGAGTATTTTGAAAAAAAGTTAATAATCGATGACAATGAAGTGTTACGTTATAGCTAGATATGTTGTATTATTGTATATGTGCGTAAAAAGAAATGAGAAGTCAGTTTTCAAGGAGCACCAGAAGATGTCACCCGGAATTAAGTTGGTATCATCAGGAGAGTTACTTTTAGTCTCTATTTGTATAAAATGTATTTATAATATCTACCTTGTTTCGTTTACATTCACTAAACATAAAATATATTCAATTGCATGTTGATGAAACTTTGGTTTCCTTTGATTTCTATTCGCTGTTTTCAAGTGTTCCTATACCACAAACTATTAACTATCTCAGATAACTACTTGAACTAAATGGCTTCAGTGAAAAACTGTCTACGTTTACTCTAACTGGTCTTTGCAGGAATCAAAATAATTGCGTATTCAATAATGAATATTTGGACCACACGCAGCCATGCAGGTACTGCAGCCAATAATTCTCTGGCGTCTTTTATCGCAAACTTGTTGTATTAGTTGATTTGGGGTAGAAGCAAATTTGAAACAATGGTCCAGCCACTGGCATTTCTTGATTTACAAATAAACTGCAATTTTTGTTATATATAGGAAATAAACTAGCACTCTTAGATACGTTCCTAATGGCTCGCAATCACTGTTGTCAACACAAAACGGAAAACTTCAACCTTCTGATCTAACGTTGCTAAGTCTTCTGCTTACTAGCGATAGGCTCAAAAAAGAAAGAAGGTAACTAAAGGTGTACCTAGAATGTATAATACTCTACTTTTATAATAGATAAATTAATTAGAAGACATAGGATACAGCCAGCAAATGTTTTGAATCTCTACGACTTTTCTGTCAAGAAGGCTCTAAAAATCTCAAACTTGTGTCTATTCCGTACACATCACAATTTACCAAAAAAGCGTTTTGATGGCGTTAGAATACTGTTTAAAGCTTTGATAAACCTCAGCCTGATAAACCTGAACAAAATATAGGTATAACTAGAGACCGAAGGCAGTTTCAACGTTAGTTTTAACAATATCTTAATGATTTCATTTAGGTTGGCGAAACACGCATCGAGCAAAGTCTCGTACAATGTTTCAATGATTCCGCAAACTGGTTTTCTGTTTTTTTTTTGTTGCTGCATCAAAGGTTCTAACCCTTTCCCAGATATGTATATATAAATTAATGTAATAATATTTGTAGGTTTGTCTAAAATATATGTGAGTTAGCAAACTGTATAGTAAAGAAAATCAGAAAAGGTAGATTTTCTATCTGATAGTATAGAATGGGAAATATTCTTATTACGTAGGTAGACCAACACCTGACCGTGTTGGTCTACCCTGAACATCATAAGAACGTGAAATAAGCAATTTTCGGCCTTAGCGTCCTATCATGCCTTACTGCAATATTATTAAGACTTGTCATATTACTGACAAAGACGTATATATACCTGAAATATTCCAGAATGTTTTTCGTAATGATTTAGGCATGAGAAATCTTGGTTTATTTATGGCATATCAAAAACTTTGCGAATAGAAGATGTTTAAAAGGAGTTCGTACTTTGAGGAAAGATGAGGAAAGAAGACGAGGAAACCTCCATTCATCTTCTTTACACCTGCCCCGCACTGGAGGAGAGGAGGTGCCTTATATTAGGGACCCCTGTTATCCTAGAAGAGGCGAGGCTTAAGACGAGGGACGTGCCCAAATTGCTCCTTTTATGGGATAGCATTTTTGGATAATGAGTCGTATAAGAGGGGATCGCCAAGGGACTACCAATGCGATCAGTGGCTGATAAGGCCCTAACCCATATAACATGATAATAATTGAAGAAAGATTTCACAGTATTTCACAATGTACACAATTTTGCCAACACCTTTACCTTTAATAACTGATTGTGAATAGAGCTATGTCTAAAGCTAGACTTGGTTTTAGCTACTAGCATTTTAGATTTAAGGGTACGGCTTTATCTTACCGGTTTCATTAAGAACCGAGTAAAACATTGAACCAAGAAGATACTGTAAATTAAGAGAAAACTCTAAAATATTGCAAACTGTACTTTCATGGTTATGTTATCTAGGTATATAAAGTTTATAATATTTACAAGTATGAGAGTTATAAAGAAAGGCGTGCTCTGCTTCGGTAACATGGATAGGTGTGTCACGGTTATATTTTGTCTGCATCAATATTGCCGATATCGAACCATGATACAATTAATATCAATGATAATGGTAATACTTTGAGATTAATAAATGATCATCTTTATGCACTATCTACTCGTATGTATATTTTAATGGTCTAGTCCGTAAACTAGACCTTCTGATAATCAGTACCTATGTTAGGTCTAAATGGTAATTAGTAGACGTTCCTCCGGACGTCTTTAGTAATCAAAGCTGTTAATTCAATAATTTATGGGTTTATTTTTTTAATATAGATTTTCATATATACTTGCTGCTAGAATCTAGATTCGTTCCCTTAAAATTCGTAAAACCCTTCATACAAAATTAAAACCTTTGCTGGTTAGATTTTCACTTATTATTTGTTAAACGTAACAATTGTTTCGCCAATACAGTGGCTTCTTCAGATGTTGAGTACATAGACTGGTCTATGTACTATGAAACAATTGTTATGTTTAACAAAAATGAAGTTAAAATATAACCAGCAAAAGTTTTAATTTTGTACAAATATGGATTTTCATCAAGTAACGGCCCAATGAATTCAGAAAAACCCTTCACTGACGATTACTTAAGATAATTATCATTGAAAGTTATCGTCATGGGGAGTTGCATGTTTCTTCGCCGATTTTTTTATAAAAATTCAGGAAATGTATTTAATAAGGATCAAATTATAATCATTATATTTTAAAGAATGTTTTATATCTTCTATTTATAAAATTTCTTCTATCAGGTATAATATAATAACTAGTTGTTTATTTCTCTCGAAACTAAATCGCGACAATCTCCCAATCATGTAAATAAAATAGCTGTTTTACTTTTCCTTCCTATGTTACGCATTCAGAGGGTGGGATCGTTTTCACGTTTCGTGCCATGCTCTTGAAAAATTATAAAGTGAGGAGTGTCCAAACAAGTATATTAGATTTGTTACATGAATAGGCTTATATAATCGCGATAGTATACTTACATACATACATTTTGCATTGAATTCGACCAGCCTATTAATATACAAAACTATTCTTTTCTAATAAGCTGATGCAAAAAATATGAAAGTGATCAGAATAATATAAAGGGATAAAAATTTTAATAGGTGCAATGCTGAAACTTTTTTTGCATACTATATCTACTCCATTGAAGATACTTTCAGGGATAAAGTTATATGCATGGCACATTTATTTTTTTTTAAATGAATACTTCTTTGGCGGCGTTCTGATATTTGACAAGAATGGAGAGTGAATTGGAAAAAATGTAACGTTTCCATATTTCGTTACACGAGAGAAAGAAAAAAGATATAACGTAGAGACAAGGAGAAAGAGAGCTATACATCATATATATATATATATATATATATATATATATATATATATATATATATATATATATATATATATATATATATATATATATATATCAGTTTAGGCTATCCGCGTCTCCCTACTGTCGCGCATGCACGCGTTATAGATGTACGCGTCCAGACGCTATATATTAACAGCTGAAGCAGCACGCGTATGTACCGAATATTTATCATTGTGTTTTATAATTATTAATTATTTACGTTATTTACATCTGTGTTCTGTGATTATTTGATAATACCCTTGAACCGTTTAACTTGTTAAAATCTAGAAGATATAATATATTTCATTCACCGCTCCCTACTGGTTTACAGCCACACAGGTGCAAGTGTACTTGGAAGAGGCGAAGACAAAATCCCTTTGATTCTCGGGGGAGATTTCAATGTAAATTTCGGATCCAATTGTAGCGACGCGTTAAAATTGGCACATTAGCAAGGATAATGAGTGTGCCTCGATAGCTCAGCGGTCAGAGCAACTAACCGGAAATTGGGAGAGCCGGGTTCGATTCCCGGTCGAAGCAAAATGCACTTTTATCCGTGCTATCGCCAAAGTGATGACCCCGACGTGATTTGATTCATTCCAGTATATGCAACCTCCCTTACATCTCAAATTCCCGGATTCGATTCCCGTCCTATCCATCGCTCTATAGTCCGGGGGTTACCGAAAAACGGTTCGTAAGAATGGCGAACGCGGTCACATTCCGTTAAAATTGTATCGAGACAAACCATGTCTCTAGGGAGGGAGTACTGTAGCGACGCATTAAACTGGCGTATTAGCAAGAATAATGAGTGTGCCTCGATAGCTCAGCGGTCAGAGCAACTAACCGGAAATTGGGAGAGCCGAGTTCGATTCCCGGTCGAGGCAAAATGCACTTTTATCCGTGCTAACGATCGAGGAATACTCATTATCCCTGCTAATGCGCCAATTTAATGCGTCACTACACCAATGATTCTTTGACGTTGATTAACTTTCTTCGAGAAACATTTGGTCTGCTTATAAATAACAATCCCAAGGAATCAACAACAAAATTCGGAACAACAATAGATGCAATTTTTACACTATATCAAACATCGAATACAAAGTATCGAATCACGAACATATATTTCATATTTTAGTTATCACAAACCAATCATATCAGTATTACCAATTGAACCACCAGTCGATGATAGTGTAGATAATGAATAAACCTAATATTTTTTACACAAATTTTATATTGTTATATTTCTTTTGAAATTATCCCTCTCCCTTTCTCCCTCTCTCTCTCTCTCTCTCTCTATCTCTTTTTCAATATCTCACTCTTAATCTCTCTCATTCTCTATTCTAAAGTATTCACTTCTATCACGTGTACTGTGCTGCACATGATATTTTTTTTCAATATGTCTTGTACGATCTTACTATTGATTTCATAGCTATTTGCCAAATAAAAAACTCTCTTATCTTGCCGATAAACGGAAGAGTCTACCTGAGCCTAGCCATAAAACAAGCCAAGGTTATGTTTTGAGATTTTTGTATTTGGAAAATAGCGATGAAATAAACTATACCTGGATATTTTTCTTTGACGTTATTTAATGATTAGATCCTAAAAATAGTTAAACTAAAACGGTTTTAGTAATTGTAGTAATATTTACAAAGGTAAGTATGTGATAAAAATATTGAGAATATGAAGTACTTGCAGATCAGTTACGAAGATTCGCGAAATTGGTATATGCAGTATTCTCCCTGTCAAGTTATTTTTGGTGAATCTGAAGAAATACCATTAGGAATGACAAGAGAATTCCTGGCAAATTTTCAAAAAAAGCGAGTTTTGTTTTCAGACGAAACAAGGTAAGTTTTAATTCACCAGATATACGTCAACGAGTCCCTCGAGAACCTCTCTCCTGGCCTCTTGGCGAAAGCCAGGAGAGAGGTTCGATGCCTGCAATATCTTTCCAAAGATTCCATCTTTTGGTTGATCGATAATGCTCTGGGAAGGAATTTGTGTCAATGATCGCACGGATTTGGTTCCTATATGGGGGAGATCTATGAATACACATTTCTACGTAAGAAACATCGTAGAAGAACATATGATGCTATTTACCCCATTTGTTGGGCACAATTTTATTTTTATGCAGGGTAACCCTCGGCCTCGCGTTGTCAGAAAGGTACCAGACGATCTTCGATTTTTGAATATTCCAGCTATGGACTAGCCACCAAGAAGCCCACGTATGAACCCCATAGATCATCTATGGAATGAATTAAAACGATTAGTTAAGCCCCAATTATCTGCCCCAATGACCCTTGGGGAACTCGAACAAGTCGTTCTTGTGGAATGGAAGAATATCCTTCAGGAAACCATTCACCACCTGCTCAATAGCATGCCCAGATGAATGGAAGCAGTGATACGGGCTAATGAGGATCTACATATGTACATGCCAATGAATTAAAATTCTTACGATATAATTTAACCTGCAATTATTTTTCTAAGGTTTTTCATTAACACCGTTTTGGTTGCAATTTGTCACTATTGTTCCTTTCTCTTATTTATTCATGTTTTTTCTCATGATAATACCATTAAAATTTGTTAAATATTAGTTGAAATCATTTAATTATAATATCACGCAGGTACTATTATTTAAATCTTCGAAAACATAGAGGTAATAATGTTTTACTGATCCGTTAATTTCGTTCAAGAGTTTAATATAAGAAATTTATATATACCGAAGAAAGTAATAAATAATATATTTATTAATACATCACTTAGTAGGTTATTTAATACATAATTATTATTTAATATTACGAATACGCAATATTACGAAGAATACTCTAGTTTTATTCGAATAGTTTTTATAAAATCTGTGTCTGGTACACTCGCGCTTTGCAATGGATTTACCACAAAAAATCAAATTTAAATTATCTAACTCTCAGTAGGATGTTATGTTGGTGTTTGTCTTGTTTAAAAGCTGAAATTTCTCCCGCTTCCTGGACAATGCAAATGAGTTAACTAAATTAACGTTGCGGGTATATCCTGTAAAGAGCCAAGTGGCCCGTGTCCATGTAATGGGATTTTAAATTAAGGAATGATTAATGTAGGTATAACGAAATATTACAGTCTTTTTTAGTAAACAATTTGTATTAGAAGCATTTACACACGCACTGCCAGGTGTAATATTGTTTCGTAAACTTGGATTTTTTATAAGATTTTGATGCGTTCAATAAACTTTGTATGTACGCAACACATCGTAAATTGATAGTAATATTTTTCATTTATAAGACCGGAATTTATAAAAGTTGTAACCTGTAAATAATGCATACCTGTGTTGTAATTCTTGACTGTATTTTTAAAAAAGATAGTAATTCTATTGTTAGTGATATATATTTTGTTATTACCACTATTTTTATCCTATAATTTTACATGTCAGTTCTGGTAAGTAACTATATTAAAAACTAGAGGTATTGACTTGGTATCCTACAGCTCGAATAATCTGGGTGTGGGTTCGATTGCCACACTAATCGGCTGAATGTATCTGTGTGCCCAAAAAAATCTCCAACGTGCTGTTTATCAAACACAAGCGTTGCGATATCTTGTGTATTGTAGTGTGTATTGCAATGTGTTGCTGTACAGCGTGAAGCAGGCTTTTAATGAATGTCACTAGTGATTACCGTTCCAAGACAGGAATCTATCTAAGACAGTCAGGAACATCTGTCTCCGATAAATGTGAGTTCAAGGTAGTATCAATTATTCAATACGTTCGTTCATATGAATAGTGACTAGGCATCATGCACCATCACCGCCGAAATTAATTATTTGCATATCAGATCATGAACTGTATTTTGTAGTTTTCCAAATTAAAATATGATAGTGTTAAAGTAATTTATTTAGTATGATTCTGAAAGACTCTGAAGGTACGTGACCCTAGCGGGATAGTTATAACAAGAAGTAAACTCTGGCAAGAAGCTCTTGAACGTTTATCAAATTTTACTTTGTAAAAACGACTGCAATAAAACTCTAAGTAAAGTGATTATTTATACTGTTACTTTACGTCCGTTATTTCAATTCATGAGGCCTACTACTTACGAGAGGAGACGAGCTACCCTCAACCTCAAAATTTTGCCGAATGCCTACCCTTGTATTAGAACAGGGACCTTTTACTTGCCCAACATGTAATAAACCAGAGACTTGCGGATTTTCTTCCTATCCAGAGGATGGTATGTCTTCTATATAAACCTAGCCTAAGCTTGTGTAACTTCTGCGAGCCCAGTGGCATACAAGCCACTAGAATAGTCTACTAATTCTAACAGGACATATAAGCCGTTAAAAGGTATAGGCAAGCCGGTAAGTTCCCCATCCAAGTGACAAGCGCAGGGGCAATTGATTGACATTTAATATTCATGGTATGTGCGCCAAGTCACCATAGACAACCAAGAGTTACTAATAAGTTTCTAAATGATTTCGAGAAGCTTATGAGATTGTTTTCGAATAAAATGTTAGTTATAGTACAAGTAGTACAACGATGGGTGAATCTGAGATTCATGAAAAGTTAGTAGCTATGTAGATGGATATCTACGTATGTTCATGCGCATAAACCACTGGACATAGTAATTTTCAGTGCTGAGACTTGTTTATTGTACTTCAGTAATGAGATATAATGGTATATTCGTTGAAACATCGTTTCTACATTAAATAAGTTAAAACAAAATTGAAATACCTATCTTTGTACTATTTTAAGATGGCCTTGTTCGCAGTGGACTGTTATAATTCCTTACTACCTTACCTATTGTCTATATTCCCATTATTCAATTATATAACCGCTGTACCTATTTATTTATCTACCATACTAACAAATAATGCAAAGGTGAAAACTTTAATTACACCTGTCCGTATTTGCTTAAACATCACTGATCTCGTTTTTACATCACCTAATAACTTATGTATACACTTTTGACACTCTTTAGAAGGGTTTCCTACATACTTTCCGCTTACCAAACAACTTTCTAGTTCCAATCAGGCTTGTTCGATACATCAGCTTTATCTTCGATGGAAAGTGAGCCATTTGTATCATTTACGGATCTCTCTGTTAACGTCAAGATACAACAACGTCATGTTTTATCTTACTAATAGATACATGAAAATAGTTTTACGAAATTATACCTTTCGGTATAATAGTCTATAGGGATATACGAGTAGTATAATGAATTCTCAGTAATGTTGAAACATTGAAAAGGCGAATTTATTACAGACAAAGTCCTATCGTGAATGAGAGCTCTTAATGCAAAATTCTCAATAAATAATTATTGTATCAACACTCAGTGAAAAGTGCCTATTAAATAAAATTGTCAGGTTTAAAATGATCGTAGATTAATTAATTTTCTTTGTTCACAATTCTGTTAAGTATAAATAATTCTGTTTTCTTTTGTATTGCACATTATCGTATACTCTATTACAAAGAGAAAACATCAAAAGCCCGACACATACTAAGCCTAAAAGCATGTAATGGTTAGTAAGAACAATATACTCTCATAACACAAATAATGACTTGTGAAAATAAACATGCAACTGAGAGCAAAGTATAGCTATTTCCGTCACTAAATCTACCCTTACATGTGCTCTCCACGTGTGTATTTCTGGTATTATCTTAAATGAGAGAATAAGTCTTTTTAATAGACATGAACAATCTACTATACGATAGTTTAGCTACTGTATTTAGTGAATTTATATTCATGAAACATTTAGGAGACAATATTTATAAATTGGATTGTTAAAAAAGGTAAAAATGAGTTTATCTTGAAGTGTTTATATGAGACTACAACTAAATTGAATGAAAATTACTTTACAAGGCATCAGTATATAATTAAGAAATTATTACAGGAGCCAAGAGGTCGTTGTAAAAGGACCAATATCGATATCGATCAACACTACTTCTGTACATAAGGAAAATAATTGTTTAATTTTTTTCAGCTAATAACTGACGATAAGTTTGTTTGGCGACTTGTGGCATTTCTCTCCTTGTTTCCACGAAAGATTTTCCGTAGGTATACTATGAAAACTTTGTTAGTTGTTGTTTTACTGCTATATATTATTTTAGTACCACCTAACTTGTCTTTTTCAAATAGCACACAGTGAAAATATTCTAGTCATTTTGTGAATTTATAAAATAAATATACTCAAATTAGTTTAGAACCTTATATCAGAATAAAGCAGATAAGTAATGTAATAATTTCTTTCTTCTATTTTGATGTCTTTTAATTTTCTTCTTCAAGATTTACTTTTATATTATTTATCTAAGATTCGTTGTATGAAAATTGCACTTTGGAATTATATATAATCCTATAATTATCATAAGATATTTCTGTCAACGTTGTTAATATGTTATATGTTACTAATTCATTAAAATTAATAGTCATTATCTTATCATTTCTTCTACAACAATAAGTAAGCTCATTTATTGGACATAATTCAAAATCTTTTGAAGATGAACCATGAATTTCTAATTTAATATTATATAGGGTGCGCGAAATTTATAAATAATAAATTCAGAAGTACTAACTATTCAAATCTGGGAAATGAGGTTCCTAATCTATTTCATTTGGTGTCAATATATTGCATCATATGTCATAGGCGACATCAACTTTATTTGATTAAACTGCTATTAATTATTTGTTGTATTGCATTTAAAGAAAATATATAACTAAAGAGTACTATTGCAGTATTCTTTCAAAACGATTTCATAGCTTGCAGCAACCCACACGACCAGGAAGGACTGAATTATTTAGAATCTTTTATGCTGGTATATAGTTTCCTAACATTATTAACCTCTTGCTTTAACAAACAATCGACGGGATTCAAATAGAAAGATACTGCAGGTAATTCGATTGATCCTAGGTTCACTGTCTATTTATTTGAAAATTAATTATGGTATCTTCATTATGCATTTTAAAAAACAAACATGATATGTAACTTAATATAATATTCGTAATATTCACTTACAGTTTCGATTGATTCTTTGTGAAATCGAATTATGGGATAACATGTGACTCAGAATTTTTGTGAAATATTTCAGTACTTTCCAGTATATGGAAAATGTTTTTACACGATATCTAATGTAATAAAATAATGCGCATATATAAAAATACTCATACAATAAATTGTAAGAGTATGTGGATAATTAACTATAATTTCTTTTCATCGGTTGTATTCAGGTATTTCTCAAATACAAGGTTTGAGTGACGTAAACGTTTAATTGAAACAAATGACAGGTTACTATATATACATATACTTCGATCTAACTTAGAAAACTGACGCAAATTCATAAAATATTCCACCCATCAAATTTCATCCTTATTTTACTCGATAACATTAAAAACTTTATGACTTGAATTTATTAGAGACTTGAATTTATTATTATTTATTATTTATATTATTTATATTATAAGATTATAGTTTTATAAATAATATAATTTATGTTCATATATTTATTATAAGTCGTGAAATGGTGGTGCTTGTTTATTTCCACTCAATATATTGTAGAATTACACTGAGAAAAATATACCAGACCAGAAACTAAGTTTACAGTACATAATTAAATTGTTTATTAACTATTTGGCGTATTGAAAGTTTACCCCAAGATGTTAATTTTAAATAAAACATGGTTTTTCGTAGCCAAGTATGTATTGAAATATTTATTGACTATTTATGTTAAATAAAATTTTAGGAATGATGAAAGATCCTATTTCTTTCGTCCGTATTTCAGGGATTTTTTCAAATTTAAACGATTTAAAGACGCAATAGTTAAATTATTGTAACCATTATTAAATTGTTAAATTTATTAAAATAGGTACTTTTGATTACGAACTCCAATAATTTATTTATATGAATGACAATATTAAATACCCCAGTCTACGGAAGGTAATAATTTTAATTTCCAAAAGATGTTTTTTCTTATAAACAATATATATTCAAGTGACGTTTATACTATTTTACAGTTGACTATAATTGATAATTTATTCATAGATTATAGATTATAATACAATAGATATGTTTCGTAATTGTTTATAATACGGAATATGAAACTTTCATCTTTTATTGAACCTATGTATAATTTTTATAGTTTGTCTTCAATTGTATATATACTATATAGAATTAATTATATTAATTTTATATTAAAAGCAACTAGAAAAATACGGGCATTTGCCAGACATATAAATGAGAAGGTTGAAAACATGAAATAAGGAATAAATTTATTTCTGTTCTGTTTAGTTGTAACGTTTATTTCTTTTATAGAAATAATGTACGTGAATGCATTTTCTGTTTTCAATTATTATCGCTTTATTTTTAAGTACAGTATTTCTGCCACGAGTAGATATACAATGTCATCCAAAAAACCTACATAATATGGTAAATCTGTATCATATTTTGTTATGTCAGCCGTTTTTCATATTATATTTTATCTATCTAAAAATAGAATTCTCTGAGAGTGATTTTTGAAAATATTTTCAGAGATATACTCGTAGTTATAGTGGCATCGACAATATCA
Organism: Rosalia funebris; assembly: GCA_037954035.1. Classification (NCBI taxonomy): domain Eukaryota; kingdom Metazoa; phylum Arthropoda; class Insecta; order Coleoptera; family Cerambycidae; genus Rosalia; species Rosalia funebris. Next base: position 30,171,551 of record JAZFAV010000035.1, on the reverse strand, counting down.
GCCATTTCACTGTATCCTATTTAAATATTCACATTATGCATTTTTGCTCTTCGTGTTCTTTATATTTTTTTGTAGAGACTGGTACTCTTTACAAAACTTATTACATTTAAAAATTTAGAAATATATTAATCTTGGCAATTCGAGAAACTGTTTATAATAAAGAAATATCAAATTTGACATAATATATTGGAAGTTTAGAAAAACAGTTAAATACCCCTTTTGCTGAATACTCAAACGGTAGAGGGGAAGGTTACACATATAGATGAGGACAACTACATCTATGCTCAGAGAGAGGTGTCAAGCTGTCTAAAATTTCCAATAAACCCCCGTTTGGACTCGAATCCAAGTATACAATGATACTCCTAATATTGGGTCCAGTCCATCATTCTGACCTATTGTATAAATACCCTTGTGCATAACTGATGCTCGCTATATTCTTAAGTAACTTGAAGACTTTAAATGCATGCTTCAAATCCCATATGATGACACATACCACAATAGAAACCGTATAATATTACTTTTTAGTTATCAATATTTGTATATTTTTCCTTTTAAAAAATAAAATTCGAAAACAAATTCAGAAAGTATTCCAAATTTTTATCCATTTTTCAGTCATCCTACGGTTAATGAAATTAGAAAAATAATTGTATCACTCGCATTCGATATGTAACAATACATTTTTAATATTTTTCAAAAACTAAAGCATCTCTTATTAATAAAAAACTCTTATTGAATGACTGATCGAGCGGTAAATTTTCTTAAACACATAAACCACCAATATGATCTCCCAATAGAAGAATCGCAAAAAGTTCAAGGCTCTTTTAAACTTTATTGCACAGTCATGTCATAGTGCCCAAATTTTTCGTGTCGCCGTCGATTGTTTAAAATCGTAAAAATGTACATGCAGCTATCTCAGTTCCGAGAAAAAGCTTAACGGTCAACAATTCACATCGTTATGTTGAAAGTAAAAACGTTTATTATTATTTTAGGCACGTATATGGAATTTTAAATTTTATGAGCGTTACTCATAGTACCTGCTCCTAAGGCGTATGCTAGCGATGACGCGCAACTGTTTATCGCTTCTCTAATGCAGAATACCAGCGTAGGATCACTGCAGAGCTTTCAGAGTTTCAGAATCCAGTACCAACTCTTGGTTGACACTAAACAGTTAGCTTTATGGGTGCTCATAAACTTTCGATATTCTGCGTCGCCCTCTAATATTGCTGGAAAATATTCAAACGTATGAATTCATGGTTGTAGTTGTAAATCTATATTTATTAAATCCGTTTCCACTTATTTATTAAATCCATTTTATTTCTTAAATCTCTTTTCTAGTAGTCGGTTACCAATCATTGTTATCATAATACCGTTATCGTCTTGACAATCTGGAGTTTGGTTATTCGTTTGAATTTATTAATTGATAAATAATAGTTAATAAAAAATAAAACTAACGAAAAATTAAATCATATCTAAATAATATAGGGTTATCAAAAATCTTACTATGGGCTGATGGTCTTTTGGTCGTGATAATTAAATAGTGTTGTAAATGAACAAAATATAATATATTATTAACACTTTTAATATATCTCTAGGGGTAAAATTAGGAGATTGAATCTAAAAATTTTAAACATAATCCTATATCAAATCACTTTTTATTAGTAAGTATCCCTGTTCTTAAAAAAATTAATAAACATTTCAACAGATGCAGAAAGAATCAGATCGTTAGCGCATGATGTACGAGTAATTGATTTTCTAGAGTATGGAGAATTGCTTACTTCTCCTTTACGTTTATATGACACTAAGATGACATGGTACATAGTTCATTAACTAAATTGGTGTCATCAAGAGATATAAACTACCGTGATATGGAGGCTTATACTCCAATCCATCTGTAAGTTCCTTAAACATTAAGGATTAAAAGAAATTAAGCCAAAACAGCTATTCCCCCGGCTATATGCCGTCGGTGGGCGCTAAATTACATGGCGAAATTTGCCGTATTTTGTTCCAACATAAAACTAAAATACAATGATTTGGATTGCTCGAAAATTCAAGCAATCCAAATCATGGTATTTTAGTTCTATGTTGGAACAAAATCAGGTAAGTTTCGCCATATAATTCAGCGCCCGTCGACGGCATGTAACTGGGGAATAGCTGTTTTGGCTTTATTTGGATTGATTTGGCTATGGATTGGAGTATAAGCTTCCATATTACGGTAGTTTATAGAACTGCCATCTGAAGACTTTGCGTTATGGATCATCAAAAGATGATCCAGAAAGGGCTCGGAAAAAGATCCAGAGACGGCTCCTGGCGAAAAACTTTGGAGAGGCATAATTTAAAAAGAGATTTATTTATCAATATAATGCAAAGTCTTACTATCAGAGGGTAACATTCAAACTACATTGCAGATGGGTTAGAGTATAAACTCCTTATTTCTGTAGAGATTTATTTACTTAATCAATAAAATATTTCCCTACACGAATTACGGGGAGCATTCAAATTTAAACGAAAGTTTCAGGAAAGAAGCAAGGTTGAGTTGGGTACTGATGGGAACTGTAGGTAGGGGTGATGGGAGGTGAAAACTATCATCGACGCATCCCTGACAATGTTAGTACTGCAGTAGCAAAGATGAGCGGGAGCCATTATACCCATCTATTGCGCAACTCATCATCATTAAGATTCTGACACGGTATGGGTCTGTCCAACTGATATTTTGCGAAAATTGCAACAGTCCGCACTTGAAACAGTTTCGTGAACACACCCTTTTACATCCACAAGTATTTTAATGCAGTCACAATGCGATTAAGGAAAGGTCCTTAGTCGCATCATAACCTGTAACGAGAGGTGAGCTGAGGTGAGATCATTACATTGCAGGTAGGCGAGAAACCAATGGCGAAAAACAAGAAGAGTGCCCCCCAAAGAAGGACAAAACGGGTTTGGCAGCGGGGAAAGTTCTCGCGACAGTTTTTCGGGATTCAAGAGTTCTTTTGCTTGATTTCCTTCATAATCAGAGAACAACAGAACTAATACTGCGTATTACTGCACTCTCTTGGAACAAGTGAAAGCCACTTGTCGAAGTAAAAGATGACGATAACCCATTAGAGATGTCATTTTATCCTATGACAATGCCAGGTCCCATACGACAAACCAACCACGTCGGAAACTAGAGAGAATATTCTGAGACTCTTGAACGCCCACTATACATATAGTCCGGACTTATCACCGTGTGATTTTTGCATGTTGAAACCGTTAAAAATTCTTTAGGAAGACAAAGTTTCAGTGATGATTCCGAAGTACAGGCGTTCGTACACAATTAGCTCCAGACCTGCCCTCTTTTTTTACAGTGATGGCATAAAAAATTTAATGGCAAAAAATATACACAAAAATTATTTTTATTTATTCCCTTTGGTCTTCAATAAACCCAAAAAACAAAATCTATTGTTCGTCATTAATTTTTAAGATAATTATACCCCAATTTTGACAAAATATTTTCAGCGGAAAGTTATAGACATAATTAGTAATATTATTTGCGCCTGTTCTCTCTGTGAACCACGAACATGTTGTATATCATACATTAAACACTCTTTCCAGAATTATTGTTTACTATAGATTTACTTAACTCGTTTACTTACTTTCATCATACGGAAGATGGATTCAAAGGGAATTTTGTTTAAAAATCTACAATATTGCTTCAGTCTTTTAATTGATTAATGATTTATCGCGTGTTGTCATATCTACTAACGTAAATATTTTAGCACGAAATACAGATAAATACATCGTAGACAATAAGTACATTGCATATTTTAAAACAAAATCTAAATAAATACACTATGTATAACGAAATTTAAATAAGAGTGAAATATATCCGCATGGGAGACAACAGTATAATAGAAGTATCCGTTTCACAAAATAACGGCACAATTAAATGGAAAGTTGTCCCTAGATGGTCAAAATTTCGTTGATATTTGACCCATTGGAATGTTGGGTAGTCATCTTTCTAAATCCTGCGTACTGCTAAACTAATCTAAGGAGGGAGACTTGTCTGTAGTTCTTTCTCGTTCTGCAACTACTTATTAATTATATACTGAAACATTGCGAATACCTATATATATATATATATATATATATATATATATATATATATATATATATATATATATATATATATATATATATATATGTAAATTAAAGCTTAATTTAAAAATTAAATCCATTCTGCTAAATTTGTGACCATTTTGTGTGTACTGTATAATATCATTTATGCAGTACAATGGTATAATATTAATTATATATTAAGATATTAATATAACAAATAATGTTTTGCTTGGTATTTTATTGTTGTTGATACAGTTTTCTGCTTTATCTGATTACTCTGATTTATAAGTGCCACTTATAAAATTTAATTTTAAACTACATTCTGCCTCTGTCTGCATTCGATTTTGGTTCAGATTCAAGAAGAGGTTTCAAAATAATTGCATTTATTCTATAATTAAATTATAGAAAAGGAGATATAATGTAGTGAGTTAATGTGTTAGCTATGCTGCTTTATCAGTTACTTCAGAAGCATTTCAAAGAATTATACCTGATACTTCTTATAACTTTAGAACTGCATGTACTTAAATTATATCTTAATTATATTCATAAATATTTAAAGAACAAGACCAGCTAGGAATGAACATAGACATAAAAACTGGAATCAAATAGATATAAACATAAACTAAAGAGTTTTCTCCATAATAAAAAATTCTTGAAATTTGGAAGACATTTCTGTACCTACGTCTATTTTTTCTTCGTCGCAATAAACTATAGTGATGATATTTATATTCACTTCAATTTTTCTTTTCTCGAGCTTATTCAACTAACAGTCTAAGAGCTAAAAATTTTATCAATTAAGTCTACACGTGCACATATTTTAATACACATATTTTTTTTATTTGTAATTCAATAAGTTCATAATTTACACAAGTTACTATGTCAGGGTTATCCATGATCCATGATTAAGAACAGTCCAGATCGGACATCTTAATAATTAAATCCACCGTCTAATTAAAACAGCTAAGCATAATTTTTTGAGCATTTCGTAACCTCGAATTCGAATAAAATCAAGGTAACCAAGGTAACTTATTTCATAAACTAGCCAACTTGCGATTACCAAAATGCATAGTGAGATCAAGAAAACGCATAGATTCTTATCCTGTTGAATTGGGTACCAACGCATTCAGACTTTCAAATGCCGACAAAGCTCTCAAACTGTGAGCTGTCAAAATACTATCAGATTTTCAAAATGCATGAGTCAATTAGATAGGCAGAATACATTATTTAGAATAACTGTTAAGAACTTGTTAACAACAAGAAGAATAATAAATATATTGCATTAACGTCTGGAAGAATTGGGCGCTTGCAGAAATAATGCTTTCTAAGAAAGGCTTACAGTTCTGCAGATGAGGTTTTTCCAATACTATATGTTGTATTCTAACTACATTATTTTATTTGTTAAGGCTATAATTAGTAGATAATGTGTAAATCATCTCTAATTGAAAATCTGTAATCTCAAGCCCACGGGATGATAGTTTTAAAATATATGTGTTGTTGACTTAGTATCGTAAGAACTCTACACTATGAGTTTCTTCAGCAGAAACTTCTTCAGCAGGAGCTATAGTTTCTTTAGTATAAGCTCTTCCAGAGTTTTAGTTCCTCTTTCCTTTTCTTTGCATCTCAATTTTTCAAATATTTTAAAATCGATATTAATTTTGCGATTTAGATTATTCATAGACTGGATGCTTTTCGCCACGCATAGCAGATGGTTTCCTCAAGGCAGTTCTTTTAATGTTCACCAGTCCCTTCTAACTCAAAACTGGTGAATAATTACATAGAAAACTGAACAAATAATCTCCAATGAATGTTGAAACGTTGCCTCCAGATTCTGAGTTCAGAGAACTGTTCCGAGGAAGTCACTTGCAATGGATAAGTAAATGTTGACAAGTTCAATTCCTATGCAGGATTGATTCGAAAATCAAGAATTTATTAAAAAGATTTGTTTAGTTGACAAATTACAAAATTCAAGTTTTGGAGAATCAAGTTCACCAGTTGTTTATTAGAACTGGTTGTGGAGAAAGTTCACTTTTCGAGACTGATCACAGAGCTTGTCTTTGACAACCATTATTTGTGTTATTGAACCTATTACTATGATTACTAGACATTTTATTAATTTGCATCTATGAAATTAATATGTTATATGTTTGGCATTAGGATATGTTTGTTAAGAATGTTAAGATAGCATTAGGACGTGTTTGTTAAGGAAGAATGAATTAACTGCACTGTTTTGTACTTAATCTAATGTTTCATAATATAAGTGTCATCAGGACATAGTGCTTTTGGAAAACTTAAAAGAAGTCTTAATAGAAATCTGATCCAAATCCATGTATTATGACAACACAAGCTATGAAACAGATAACGACAGTGTTTAATATTAACCTCAATTTAACTTTTAGTAGATATTGTCTTAAGTAAACATTACGTAAAACAGCTTTCTTGTAATTGCACTTTCATGTTAGACAAGAGTACAAAAACAGTTCATGGTCAAAAGAGTACTTATAACAACCATATATTTTGTAAACATTAAAAGCAGTTAATGGCAGTAGTTTAAAATTTATTTCGTAATAGAAACCCCAAAAGGTTTAGTTAGCAACAATTACTAAGGTTATATAATTTTGGGTATATAAATAAATGCCAGTTTTAATTTTTATCTTTATAAATATAAAGGGATCCAAAATTATTGTGCAAACATTGTTGTAACGAATATGATAGTATTCATTTTTTAAGAATATGGAATTTTGAACAAAATATTTAAACATAATATTAAAATCAAATACATTATTGGAATAAAAGACTGTATAGGCAAGTTTTGTTTCGAATGCGCTCATACATAATGGGTATGGGTAAAAAACCGTAACCTTCAAGCTATTATTGCCTTACATATTTAACAAGCTCAAGCAGTTTATAACCTCTTTAGAAATATATGTACATATTCTTCTTATTATGTATAGCGTTAAGACCGCTTAAATTTCTCATAATCTTATGTAAATATATGGGAGTATCATTTACTTGGACCTTAATTCCGTTTCAGTGTCTAATTCTATCGGATTAACCTTTCCTGTTAACTGTTAAAGCTGATTACGTACTTTTTCGACGAAACGCCTTTCAAAATTAATTCTGCGCTAACAGAGAAGAGGGTACTGTTAAGTATTCTTCTTTTATTTTCTCTTGTACTGCACTAGTTAATTACCGACGCCCGCAATAGGAGCTAGGCATATTCTTATAGTTTCCTACGATACAAAATACAAAATGTCAAGTACATTCACCTTTATATAACCTCGGAACTAACCTGTTTTCGTATTGGGAAAGAGAAATTTCAGTAATTATATTCATTGCAGTTAATTAAAATAAATATTTAGAATGTGTCAGAGTTGTTAAAGATGACTGACGGAAATTGAATGATTTCTTTTTAGGATCGACGTCCAGTGCCTGGCATGTCCTTAATTAAGTGTTACGACGATTTGGTGTCATTTGCAAATAAGGATAATCGCAAGAGTAGATATAATAAATGATATTTTATTAGCGCGAATAATATATTAGTCTTCAACGGACCAGGGAACTGATTCTTACGTTTATCAGTCATGTTTAGTCAACCTAAATCTTCCTATCTTCATAACATTATCGTTTAGGAGATATGTTTTCAAGTATAGGATGATCGACCATAAATTCACTCTCCTCTATCTTTGTTATTTACTAAATATTGTTATATTTTTATAATTATTTTCTTTATTTTGAAAGATATTAAAGTGGGAGGGTATCAAGAATAGTCTAGATTCCGCGGCTACGGACGTTTTAGGACACGAGAGAAGGGAAGCTAGGAAGCTCTGGATAACGGACGAAATCTTAAACTTAATACAAAAGAGACGAGGCTACAAAAACAGACGAGACGAGGAAGGACTGAAAACTTATAAGTCAATAAAGTGGGAAATCTTTAGAAAGTGTACAAAAGCGAAATAACAATGGATAGAGGATAAATGCAAAGTAGAAGATAAGCTCCAAGTAGGTAAGACCGATGAGGCTTACAAAATAATTAAGAGGAACTTCAGGGATATAGGACCAATAAGTAGAAACGTTAGGAGTCAATCGGGGGACATACTGATCGGAAGAGAGGAGAATGCGGATAGATGGAAGCAGTACTTAGGAAATTTATACGAGGGTCAGGAATTAGGAGAGATATTAGAGGAAGAATCTATCATCGATAGGGAAGATGTAGGAAAATCTATATTGAGAGAGGAATTTGAAATAGCACTAAGGGGGCTAAAGAACAATAAAGCGCCGGGTATAGATAAAATACAGGCGGAAATTTTGGAATGTGCGGGACAGAAAGTAGTAAATAGGATGTTTGAACTGGTAAAATACATATATGAAACGGGCGAGATGCCGGAGGATTATAAGAGGAACATTATCGTTACTATACCGAAATCTCGCCGATAAATGCGAGAACTTTAGAACGATTAGCCTAACTTCCCACGCGTCAAAAGTCTTAACCAGAATAGTGCAGAAGAGGATGGAAAATAGAGCGGAGGAAATATTAGGAGAAGACCAATTCGGGTATAGGCGAAATAGGGGAACTCGCGAAGCTATTCTGGCGCTAAGCGTAATGTTAGAGAAAACAATAGAAAAAGGAAAGAACGCTTATATAGCATTTTTTAGATTTAGAAAAAGCTTTTGATAATGTAAGATGGTAAAAAATGTACGAGATACTAAAGAGCGCGGGAATGGAGTATAGAGATAGGAGACACAATATCAGGATAGGAAACACAGTACACAATCTATACAAAGAGCAAACTGCTGTTATAGATAAACAATTATCTTCTGCTACAAATATGTCACCAACCAAATATTTATTTGACAATTCATCCAATTATTGCTAGTGAAATTTATGGTGAATGGGAGGCAAATTTATGGTAGATCGTCCTTTACATAGACAATGCCTCATGCAATGCTACGTTCTGTAATACAAAAAAGACTCTTAACTATCGAAATTCCGTTTTGCAAGTACTTGTATTGAATTTTCATTGAAATATTATGCAGATAGTCTCAAAAAATTAAAATAAAACATCAAGAACTCGTAGAGTACATTGCATAATGTTTGTATTAAGCATTTTTATTTGAAATAGGAAATTAAGTTTGCGAAAATATTCATTTTAGAATAACTCGAAAGACTAATTTATGGGTGACTATTTTTATAATTGGATGGAGGTAACAAAAATCATCTTTCGACATATGTATTTTGAATATGTCGTTGTAGTTTTTCTTTATATTACAAACATTTTTACGGAGTAGTTCAATGAACTTAAAAAATATATTTGTCATCTAAGTATCTATAAGTCTATATTTAAGCATTTACTAGTCCTTTGTTGTTGTTCTTGGAGGTAACAGATCTTCATAATCGCTTTTAGGTTCCATTTAATGCTTTAAAAGAATTATACTTAAGTTAAAATACTTCATAAGTGTGTAGTTAACTTAATAAGTCAATTACAATTATCACACTTAAAATATCGATAGTTAATAATTAGTGTATTGTTTATTTTTGATTTTCTTGAATATTTTTGAAACGATAATAATTATCACAGAAAGTCTCGTTTATTAAGAGGTGTGTGACCGCTTTTCAAAAAATGATTTTTTCCAGAAACTAGGACCATATCTGGTTTAATTGGTGTTGATCCCATGAGAATCTGAATACTAATAGTGCTCTAAATATTTTTTTGAAAATAAAAGGTTCTTTAGTCATTCGTCTGATGATTCAATAATCTTGATTTCAATAGATTTTCTAAGCAAAATATACATGTGTATAAAATGATAAATAACTAAAAATTAAAAAAATTAAAAAAAACCTGCAACAGACGGACCACTTTCTTTCTGCTCAAAGTTATCTTCCAATTTCTTCGACGCTCTCTTCCCTTTTTGATTGGCTTTTTGTTCAATTGCATTTTCAATAGCGTTTGCTTTTTAATGTTTTCCATATTGAATTTTCTGAGAGCAATGTAAACTGAGGGGTAATGACAGATAAGAAAGTAATATCGTAAATAACTTTTCCATTGGGAACCCCATGGGGAAAACCTCGAGTCTTTTCCTTGAACATGTGTTTTTGGTCGATAAGCACTCGAGTTATCAGCGAATATCAATCTCATACTTTAAACATATAATATCGATTGTTTTATTTAAGTTTAGATCAAAACTAGATATTGGAAAGCGGGATAAATAGGATAAATAGGATTTTTTTCAAGAAAACCTTTCTCCAGAAAAGTTACATTTTTCTAGGTTTTCGAAGGAAGTTTATTAAAACCGATTGATTGTATTAACTTGAAACTTATACAGTGTGTAACTATATAAAATATGAACCCACAGCTATTGGTCTTTAAAAATATTACTCAAGGGCTGAGATAAAAATGTCGAACATTAAAAAATGGAGTATTTATATAGCTATGTATCACAGGCCACCAAAAACTATTAAACCAAAATTTTACATAGGCTATGCTGTACAATATGAAAAAATAATCAAGCAAAAATACTAATTCGAGGTTGAGAAAACGATTCTGAAAGGGGACCACTTCACAATCGTTTCGTTCGTCACAAGGGTGACAGGAAACGGTCACACGTCCCCTTAAAATACTCATTCGCGTATTTAATAATATATGCCATGTTAAATTAATGCAGTTAGTTTCTATAAATTCACCCCTATATTGTTGTCGTTCCTTATTTTATTATGTCTTTCTTTGTTATTGTATTAAATATATCTAAAGCTATGATGAAACTTTTGAACTGTATTTTCTATTAGTACTTATTCATAGATGGTCCTCTATTCGTGGTCATGTTGTCCAAACAATTAAAGATGGATTAATTTCCTGTCTATAATGTTCAATATCATTGGTGTATCAAAAATTCCTACTGATTCACACAAACATGACCAAAATACTCGTATAATGAGGAAGAGATGCATATCATGGCGTATATTTCAATTTGAAAATTAGAGAGAATTACGTGGCATGAAAATCATAAAACGTCGTGAAGTAAAAACGTTGTGCATGAAGACATTGTGCAGAATCTCCAACATATCAAAATGTGTTTAGATTGGAATAGCTATCGTTATGATTAATTTTTAAAATATTCACACACATGAAAAATATCCTAAAAAAATCGGAGTTTTTATTGTACCTCAGATTCCCCCTGTATATCTAATTATCACCAAATCCGTACCGTCGTATAACTTGTGATGTCAAGTTAGGCTCTAAGGATTGCGTTACGCATGTTACAAATGTGTGTGTGTGTCCTATATTTCAACCGCGACAGCTGTCAAGACGGAACCAAAGAATTTATCCAGGAATTTCCATAATGTTCTGGGCTTCATGCAACACGAGGCCGGGCATAAACTACCATCGGTGCGGTGATTGAAATTAATGAGCCTGTGTTTATCAGACCTAAGCGATGGCTTGTCGCAATCGTGTCGGATTGCATGAAATTATTTGGCAGAATTTGTTAAACGACACACGAAATGGTAGGTGGAAGACTAACAGATGATAGTGACATCAATTTCAAAGGCGCATTCTTTCAAATTAATCTAACATTTCTCCACATAAGGATTGGGGAGAAGTTTATCAATACAATAATATCAATATTTGCAGTTTAGTTCTGCAATCTAAACGAATCACAATACTCAAGGCGATAATGAAAATAAATTTAAACAACAATAGATCTTTATTATTTTCAGTATATACTTAAAGTAACCTAGATCTTCAAGTATTTTGGTATAAAACTAACATAGTCAATTAGATACTATATACATAATAGTAAATTGTTACTTTATATGATCATATATAAGAAATATTGTTTCTTGGATATACAGTTGAACTTCTATAACTCGAAATCTTCGATAACTCGAAAATGTTTTAGTGCATTTGATTGTTTACGTGTAATTTTTTGACTCCTGTAACTCGAATTTTTTCTAACTCGAAGACATTTTCTCAAATTTAAATTGTTCGAGTTATAGAAGTTCGACTGTGTTTTTACTATATTACAAAGATTTACCTGAAGGAGTGTTTGTAGTTTGCCCTCGAGATGAAAGGAGATGATTCTAACAGATATATAGATTTATCATGAGAGGATGAATTAGTATAATGCAAAGTTTTACTTGGCAGAGGGTAAATTTTTCAAACTACTGAAGTAGTTTGAAAAACTTTGTATTATACTCGTATTGATGATCAAGCTGTACTTCGATTTAATTGTTCTCGAAACTCAATTGTTCTCGAAACTATCGAGAGATGGCGCTTGGTACGTTCTACTGCGATAGAACGTAATGGCGCCTACAAGATATGATCCTTAGCTGCCAAAAGTATATTCGCTTACACTGCACTGACGAGACCTAAATGAGGTCTAAACCGGTCTACAGTTAGCGGTATCCCGAGATAGGTGACACTTTGCATCTTCCTTGTGGTTCTCGATCAATCTGAATTACTGTATTTCGCCAGTTGATTCAGCGCTCGTCGATGGCATATTGCCAGGAGAATAGCTGTTTTGGCGTAATTTGTTTAGTCCTTATTATATAAGGCATTTGCAGATGGGGTGGAGTATAATAATCTCCTTACTTCAGTAGGATTAATTTTCTATAGAATAACAAAAGATTACTATTATAAAATGTATAACTGTTTTAATATTTAAAGGAATGATTGACTATTCAAAGGATAAAAATGACTCGTTATTAATCAATAATCAACTTCCTCGCATGGTAAAAGCTTCGTAATTTTGTTTATTATATCTATATCAAACGTTTTGTTATGGAACGTCAGAAATAATGTAACTATAAATGTTATCTATTCAGTTCTATGAAATGTATTATTTATATATTGCTTCGATAAGATAGCAATACATATAATAAATTAGATTATTGGCATTGTTTGTTATGATTTATAAATGCTATATTTAAAACGTGAGTCTATGAATAAATGAATATTTAATATTTTCTATATGTTACAAAAAGAAATACAAAATACGCCATGTTTTGATATAATAATGATTTTTTAAGTGGAATAGATATTAAATCTCTAAATACTAGCCTAATCATAAGCTGATCCATATCCATTTTAAATAATTCAAGGGCAAAGCCAATATATATTTTTTAACTGTAGATTTAGTATGGTTCACATATTATTATCAGTGGCGAAGCGTTCATTAAGGCTGTAAGGAGCAGCCTACCCTACATATTTTAGATGGTAGACCCCTTTTTTATATTGCCACTTGCCTTTACTAGAATGATAAACATTTTCTATTCAATTTATCATACATATTTCCATTTAAACTGAAGCGCCGGCAACCGGCAGTGCGCAAGCCTTGGCCGGCCGCTGTCTGGGCTATCGACTTGCTTTTAACGGACTTATAGAAGATCCGCGGTTCAGGGGTGAAGACATGCAATTTAGCTGGCCTGATCGATCAGTTTGCGGAATACAGTGGCTATAATATTGACCTACCGTTAGTCGTAATGATTAGTGTTATTTTTAAGGATAATGGCGGCCCTAGACAACGCCGATTTAGTAGACTTTCGAATTAATAAGAGTGGCTACTTTAATAATTTATCTTTTGAAGATAAACCGAAAACTAACATTCAGTACGCAGAATCAAGAACTAAGAACTGAATAATAATAGGATTGATTTCTATTACTTTTAATATTTTCACTTTAACATATTCTTACTAACCATTGTGTTTAGTTAATATATCCTTACATTTTTCCTTTTAACAGTTATTTGTTATAATAAATATTAAATACTGAATAACCAAATCATATATAATAATTCTAAAGTAATTTCATAAATTACTTCTCTCACGATCTGCTTATAGTATTGTATACACCAAATTATTGTGTACGCTACTAGTCTGGTAAAAAATAAATGGAAAATTGGAAACTTGAATAATTGACAAATGAATTTCTAAATGGTTTTTGATTTAAACAAATATTTACTATTGTAAAATAATAAAAAATTACACTTTTAGTTACCATTAATGAGGACAAATATAATAATAAATCGTCATATAATGACTTTTTTCATTATGCACCTTGAGGTAATGGCTCTCAAATTTATGATACATATTTTTTATATTTCTTTGTTCCATCTAGGATTTTGAAAATTATGAAAATTCCTAATATTGATTATAAGTTTCGTTAAGTTTAAGTAGTAAGGGCATTTATAAATACGTTTTGTATTCACTAACAACTAATAATGTTATTTTTCCTACGTGAGAATCCCAGATCTCCACGTTTACTAAGACACCTTGTAGAATTATTTCCTGCACAATAAATCCTACAAACCAAATCACACATTCTTAAGACGTGGATTAAAGTAATTTTAACTAGAATCCTCGATGTCTTACATAACAACTAGAAACAATAGATACATTATGATTTTACACACACCTTAAATGACAGCCTTAGATATATACACCCTCTTTTGAAATAATTTTAAGATGCCAAGTACCGCCACAGCGTACATTTAAATACAATCACTCGTTCGTTGTTTCCTGTAATGTCCTTTTTTTGTAGCTCGTCGTCCAAACGACTTCGCGCAAGGAATGCACACGACGCTGAGGAATTTAAAAAGGCCCTTGGTCGTATCTTATTTTCAAATTAAATAGTCGTTAGTCATACTCCATGCCCATAAAGTAGTCTAGACGAAGTCAACTACTATCACAGGTAGATGAGGCTTTAAGCAGGTCTTTAGGGACCGAGAACGGCCATTTATTATGTACCTACCTTGGTGTAGGCTAAATATACCGCCCTAAGGGAATTTTCCAGATTCAGTTTGTGTACATCTGTGTTGCCGATATCTCAGTTATTTATTAATCTCTCGTACATGGAGGTTTTAAAGATAGCGTAGAAATGTTTGCTGAAATAGTGTGAGATTACATTAAGATAAGGATGACACAAATTACTCATCTAGGCGTTTCTCGCAAACGTATGTATAATCTCAATCATATCTAACTGTGCGAGCTTTTGTTCTGTTCTGAATTTCAATGCCGCGCCTTGTGTCCCTACTCAAATGCTTTCTATGAATTTAAACGCCCAAGACTAGAAATTAACAGATATTCATGATTTATATAAAAGAAAATGTTCGAAAAACTGAAAAAAGTTTTAAATCTGATCCATCTCAGTTCTGGACATTTGTCGATAACTGAGGATAACCCACTAATATTTCTTAATAATGCATTTTAATGATCACAATAAACTTGATACCACTGAAGATATTTTAAATGCCTTTCCAAATTTTTGTCGTAGGTAATAAATGACGAAATGATACTTTTCCGGACCTAAATACATTATTAGAGCACAAGTTAACATTTAGTGGTTACATATAGGACATTGTCAGTGATGCGTTAAAGAAAATGGACTTATAGTACGTTGTAAACAATTTTTTTAGGACACCAGAAGTTTGTTCTATAGTATTGTAAGGTCTAAACTAGATTTAGAATTTTCTAGAGCGAATTCTAAAAAAATCTATAAGGTTATTTATAATAGGCTAGATTGAATATAATAAAATTAATTAAGACATAATGAACACATTTTCATGTTCTTAGGCTTCCAGGACAAGAAGAAACATTTCATCTACCAATATAATGAAATAATGTTTTAAACAAATTTGTATAATAACGTTAACGAATATACCAATCATAATAAAGAATGCAGCAAAATTGATATATTTAATTTCAATATTAATAACATTAACATGTATTTAAAATATTGATAAACAGTCATAAATTGCAATTTGTTGGCCTGGATTTTATCTTCTTTACTGTAGTATATTAATCTTTTTATACCTGTTCAATAGTATAGTAACCGTAGGGTTTCTCGTTTTTAATGCAACTTGAAAAAAACATTATTTTTGGGAAATTCCAATAGTCATTGAATATAATAATGTTTCTTTAATAATAAACGAACTTCGGTAGAACTTTGGTAGTAACACATTTTAAAGGTAGAATTTAGTAGACACTTTTTTATGAATGCTGCGGTTTTTTTTAATGGAAACAGTACAAGATTTTCAGAAACGAAAAATAACAAAAAAAAAATCGCCATTTCATTAATAGGTCCCACCTTATGTCGATATTCGCCACATACATTCTTTAGAGTGTCTACTAGTTCGTTCTAATGGCAGAATTGGGCAGACAATATTTGATGGGTCCTGCGAATTTTTTAATAGTAAAAGTACAAGATTTTTAGAGATGAAAAGTTACAAAAAATCACAATTTCCCCAATAGGCCCCGTTCTATCTCGATATTCGCACCACATATCATTTAAAGTCTTTACTAATTCATTTTAAAGGTACAACTGAGCAGGTATTTTTTTATGGATGTTGCGAATTTTTTAATGGAAACAATACAAGATTTTTAGAGATGAAAAATAACAAAAAAATCGTCATTTCCCTAATAGGCCCCATCCTATCTCAATATTCACCACAGACATCCCTTGGAGCTCTTAGCAACTCATCCGAAAGGTAGAACTAAGCAAACAATTTTTTATGGATGCTGCGAAGTTTTTACTGGAAAAAGTACAAGATATTTGGAGATGAAATATAACAAAAGAATCGCCATTTCCCTAATAGGCCCCACCCTATCTCAATATTCACCACAGACATCCCTTGGAGCTCCTAGCAACTCATCCTAAAGGTAGAACTAAGCAAACAATTTTTTATGGATGCTGCGAAGTTTTTACTGGAGAAAGTACAAGATATTTGGAGATGAAAAATAACAAGAGAATCGCCATTTCCCTAATAGGCCCCATCCTATCTCAATATTCACCACAGACATCCCTTGGAGCTCCTAGCAACTCATCCTAAAGGTAGAACTAAGCAAACAATTTTTTATGGATGCTGCGAAGTTTTTACTGGAGAAAGTACAAGATATTTGGAGATGAAAAATAACAAAAGAATCGCCATTTCCCTAATAGGCCCCACCCTATCTCAATATTCACCACAGACATCCCTTGGAACTCTTAGCAACTCATCCTAAAGGTAGAACTAAGCAAACAATTTTTTATGGATGCTGCGAAGTTTTTACTGGAAAAAGTACAATATATTTGGAGATGAAAAATAACAAGAGAATCGCCATTTCCCTAATAGGCCCCACCCTATATCACTATTCACCACAGACATCCCTTGGATCTCTTAGTAACTCATCTTAAAGGTAGAACTAAGCAAACAATTTTTTATGGATGCTGCGAAGTTTTTACTGGAAAAAGTACAAGATATTTGGAGATGAAAAATAACAAGAGAATCGCCATTTCCCTAATAGGCCCCACCCTATCTTAGTATTCACCATAGACATCCCTTGGAGCTCTTAGTAACTCATCCTAAAGGTAGAACTAAGCAAGCAATTTTTTATGGATGCTAAGAAGTTTTTACTGGCAAAAGTACAAGATATTTGGAGATGAAAAATAACAAAAGAATCGCTATTTCTCTAATAGGCCCCACCCTATCTCAATATTCACCACAGACATCACTTGGAGCTCTTAGTAACTCATCCTAAAGGTAGAACTAAGCAAACAATTTTTTATGGATACTGCGAAGTTTTTACTGGAAAAAGTACAAGATATTTGGAGATGAAAAATAACAAGAGAATCGCCATTTCCCTAATTGGCCCCACTCTATCTCAATATTCACCACAGATATCCTTTGGAGCTCTTAGTAACTCATCCTAAAGGTAGAACTAAGCAAACAATTTTTTATGGATGCTGCGAAGTTTTTACTGGCAAAAGTACAAGATATTTGGAGATGAAAAATAACAAGAGAATCGCCATTTCCCTAATAGGCCCCACCCTATCTCAATATTCACCACAGACATCCCTTGGAGCTCTTAGTAACTCATACTAAAGGTAGAACTAAGCAAACAATTTTTTATGGATGCTGCGAAGTTTTTACTGGAAAAAGTACAATATATTTGAAGGTGAAAAATAACAAGAGAATCGCCATTTCCCTAATAGGCCCCACTCTATCTCAATATTCACCACAGACGTCCTTTGGAGCTCTTAGTAACTCATCCTAAATGTAGAACTAAGCAAACAATTTTTTATGGATGCTGCGAAGTTTTTACTGGCAAAAGTACAAGATATTTGAAGATGAAAAATAAAAAAAGAATCGCTATTTCCCTAATAGGCCTCACCCTATCACAATATTCACCACAGACATCCCTTGGAGCTCTTAGTAACTCATCCTAAAGGTAGAACTAAGCAAACAATGTTTTATGGATACTGCGAAGTTTTTACTGGAAAAAGTACAAGATATTTGGAGATGAAAAATAACAAAAGAATCGTCATTTCCCTAATAGGCCCCACCCTAACTCAATATTCACCACAGACATCCCTTGGAGCTCTTAGTAACTCATACTAAAGGTAGAACTAAGCAAACAATTTTTATGGATGATGCGAAGTTTTTACTGGAAAAAGTACAAGATATTTGGAGATGAAAAATAACAAAAGAATCGCCATTTCCCTAATAGGCCCCACCCTATCTCAATATTCACCTTGGAGCTCTTAGTAACTCATCTTAAAGATAGAACTAAGCAAACGATTTTTTATGGATGCTGCGAATTTTTTAATGGAAAAGTACAAGATTTTTGGAGATGAAAAATAACAGAAAAATCGCCATTTCCCTAATAGTCCCTACTCTATCTCGATATTCACCACACATATTCGTTAGAGTCTCTACTAATTTATTCTAAAGGTAGAACTAAGCAGAGAATTATTTATGGATACTACGAATTTTTTAATGGAAAAAGTAGAAGATTTTTGGAGACGAGAAATAATAAAAAAAATCGCCATTTCCCCAATAGGCCCCACCCTATCTCGATAGTTGCTACACACATTATTTAGAGTCTCTACTAACTCACTTTAATGGTAGAACTGAGTGGACTATTTTTTATGGATGCGGCAAACTTTTTAACGGAAAAAGATTTTTAGACAAGATGAATAATAAAACAAATCTCCATTTCCCTAATAAGCCCCACCTTATCTCGATATTCACTCTACGCATCGTTTAGAGTTTTTAATAACTCATTCTAAAGGTAAAACTGAGCAGACAAATTTTTATGGATGCTGCGAATTTTTTAGTGGAAAAAGTACAAGATTTTTAGAAACGAAAAATAACGAAAAAATTTCCATTTCCCTAATAGGCCCCACTCTGTCTCGATATTCGCTACTAGTCTCTACTAACGCATTCTAAAGGTAGAACTGGGAGTTTAGTTCACTTCAGTGACATTGAGTTCTTTATCAGTTCTACCATTAGATATTTGTTATTAAACATAGACATTTAGAATTTGCCACCAGAAATTGTATAAAAAATTATCTCGAGGAAGTTACCTGCAATTAGTCACCCATAAAAAAACTTGGTGTGTTACTTCCACTGCAAAATAGGTGACTGGAATTGAATTGTTGTATCTGGACTGACGTTTTACAATGGTTTGGTCAATAATTAAAGACTATATATATATTATAGACTTTTACTACTATCTAACAAATATAATTGGTATATATTCTATAAATAAGATAAATATAGCGATAAAGATATAAAACAAAGAATAGCGCAGGGTCTAGTAGCTTTTAACAAAAAGAAAGCATTTTTATGCTCGGGGTAATAAACTTAGAAACAAGGCAGAGATTTTTGAAAACATATGTATGGAGCACGGCACTATACGGTTGCGAAACCTGGACGGTAGGGGAAGCAAGTAGGAAGAAATTAGAAGCTTTTGAGATGTGGTGTTACCGAAGAATGATGAAAATACCATGGACTGATAGGGTTAGAAACGAAGAAGTATTAGAGAAAGTCGGCGAGGAAAGAAGTATGTGGAAAAACATAAAGAAGAGAAGAGATAGAATTTTAAGCCACTTGCTGAGACATGGGGGAATAGTCCGCGATATTTTGGAGGCAGAAATAGGAGTGAAGAGAGGCAGAGGTAGGCCTAGATTAGACTACTGCTCGCAAATAGTAAGGGATATAGGTTGTAGCACAATTCGCGAAATGCGTAGGTTAGCACAAGATAGGAGAAGCTGGAGGTTAGCGTCTAACCAGTCTTAGGACTGATGACCTCATGATGATGATGATATATTCTGAAATATTAACATAGTATGGAGTATTGCAATTTATAATCTGCTTTAAAGTTCAGAAGAGTTGTTTGAATAAGATTTCTTAAGGATAGCTTGCGTATTTTGTAACAATTTTTACTATTAAGAAAGCATTTTACTGAAATATAGGATTAAGAGAAACTAGTATAAGAAAAAAAAAATCTAAAATTATCCTACTTGGAATAAGAATATCGTTTGTACACGTTGTATTGCTCTTGAAATTTTTTTTTTTTTTTTTGTCCATTTATGTATAAATCTTGAACAGGTGAAAAATGTAGTTAAAATTGCGGAAAGAACCAATTAAATAATCATATATATTTGCACATACAAAACTATTAGTTTCTTTTATTGAATAATCCAGTTTTATAATTAACCCAAATCTTATGTGGAATACAAGTATAAGGGCATGGACTAGACAACAATATTTGTTCCCTGTACATTTTATATTACAATGTGGATAAATATTCTTATCAATCTTCAGTTTTAGCGTATATTGCACCATAAATCAGCACGAAAACCAAGGTAAACGAATGTAAACAAAGTTTTGCGAAAGCAACATGCAGTTTATAAATTTTGTAATATATATCTTGAAGTCTTTGCTTATGTGAAGATCGATTTGACTATAATCCTTTAAGCCCATGAGCCAATAGGATTGTAGACTATGCAGCTGCTTTCATCAACAAACGAGGATTGTAGAGGCGATTATGTAAAAGATAAGACTGAGACAAGTTAACGATGTTATAAAGTTTAATATCTTATGAGAAATTAATGTCAGGACTTACATTTCCTTCCATTTTATTGGTTCCGGGAGACGCGCTACAAATGTTGCAAATTGCGAATGTTCCATGAAAGAGCATTGCATTGTGGAATGTCAACTGTAAGTAATATAGCTGTACTACAGAATACTGGCTATAAATCATATTTTTATTTGTTTATAATGCTGCCGGCGATATTTTAGAAAATATCATTAATGGCATGTATTTATGAAAGAAGAATATTGAATATACACCAGCTTGATGGAATAGTGAAAATTAATTATAACTTGAAATTAAAGTAAGGCAATTTTTATTATTCTATAGCTGCACTAGGAAAATAATGTTTGTCATTCAATTTAAATGGAGGAACCCTGTTTGTATCTCTTTGTGAAATGGTGTTATGTGGCTTATGATAAAATTAAAAAAAGAATTGCTATTATAATATATTTCAATGGTATTAAAATCAATATTTCTCTTAAAATATTAAGTTATTATTACATCAGATAACTAAACATATATTTCCAAGAATAAGTGATGTATTATAAATTGCAAAGATCCATAGAATTATACAGCTTCTCAAGAATAGGCACAAGTCTTGAAACAGCATATCGGACCACTCACGAGGTAAATACCCTGGTCTTTACTCAGTCACATTGAGACCTTTGCAGAGTGAATATCAAGTATGTATGAATGTACACAGATTCGATCTGTCTGCGCGTAAAATACATCCTTTTCCCTTCAAATGCTGTCTCACTTTTTCTTCGCTACCTCTCTTTCGCGCGAGAATCTTACAATTTTTTCTATTCTTGACACGTTGTACATCAGGTCAGTTATTTGCATGAATTTCTCCTTAACCCTATTGTACATATAAATACAGTACAAGTATCAAAGAACTATACTACCTAATTTCGTCCAAATCTACCAAAACCCCGCCCTAAGCCCGGTCCTACCCCTACCTCCTCCCCGTATATTTACCCTTCTATACCCTCGAACAAAGATACAAAAATAGTAACTATACTAAATATCCTACAGGAAAACAAAGCAACAAAATAGGATTCAAAATAAAAGCTGTTGATTAAGAATTAAAATAATAAATATAACAATAAAATTCAGTTTCCTAACGCAGATTTTTACCATTTCCTGTAACGCGAAATAAAACATCTATACCCTACATATTAGCAATTATATTCTTTAAAGTTAAAAGTACAACCAAGGAAATAGTTTGTAACAAAATAGAGGAATAGAATCATGCACCTGAATAATAAAACTCATATACACGAGGAGTCAGGAACATCGACTGGGTGGATTACTATCCTCGCGATAGACACTGCTCGTCACCAGTAAAACTCTATACATATTATAATTTATAATACGCGTTATAATATACTTGCTTAGGTTAAAAATCAATGTATCGAAGATTAGGCAATAAAAGGTTTTAAATGAACTGTATCAAAGAACTGAAATATATTTTTAAACTTTTATGTTAGGTATATGTAGCGCCCTATTCTATGAGTATAAGTTGGATATACGTTACGCGGACGTAACCCTCTATTTATGCCACCAAGGCCTCGTCATCGACGTCAGGAGACGAGCTACCCTCAACCCGGCAATTTCCCCTCCACCCCCTTATAGTGCGGTAGGAAAATTTTACTTACCTAACAAGACACCTGCAGTTTTACATCCTATCCGAGGGATGTTATATCTTCTACACAAACCTCCCCTAAATTTGTGTAGCTTCTGCGAATTAGATCTAGACGTTATAAAGTACAATCGAGCTTGCGGTTGCTCATCCTAGTAGCAATCACGTCGGCTGTTTCTGAATTATTACGGATAATCCTGTGAGTTTAATTAGTCAGTCTACCACAGTTTGGTCAGCCTACCACCAAGTCAGCCTAGAGTACTGGTCACCCCTGAAATAACTTAAAACAAGGTTCACTAACATCTATGTATATTAAAGAATATAAATTTTATACCAGGGATGTCCATATACACAAAATCAATCGTTTATTCGTTTATTCAGGTAATCATCTATTCACTTATCCTCTTTAATGTCGCTTTTGTTGCTGTCTTACTTTATGTTGTTACAATATATTTGGTAGTATGACTTAATGGGAATTTTGTCGTTATTACGAGTATTTATGTTTTAATCCCCTTGGTTGGGACAGAGGATAAACAATTATTAATAAATTATAGAAACAAAGAGATAGATTATTTTATGAATTGTGTGTACTGTTAGAAGGATAGGGCTTTTGTTTTTACTAAAACAACTATATTTTTATTTAGAACGTTTATTCGTCTTGAATGTATCAATGACAAAATACAACTCGTATTTTTCTTTTAACTCAATTTGTTCGATTCATCAATTAACCCTGACACAGCATAAACTTATATTATTACTTAAGTTATCACTTCGCAGAAGTGTGGTGTTTTGTCGGGTAAAAATATCATGTTACAGTTATAATTACTTTGATTTTGTATACATCTCCCAACATGTACTTACAAAATTCTACATGGACGTTAATTATTTTACTTTTGTGTATTCTGTTTAAATGCTTTAGTGTGACTGAGTTCCTTCGTTAACCATTTCGACAAGCTGTAATGTGGTGAATCAATTGATGAGACGATTGGCTGTATCAATGTTTCTGGATTGTGTATCATCAGTAAACAATTCGGTAATCTAGGTACCATAGCGTTTGATATCTGTAGCCTATTTTTTAGCAAATGACTGACAATATACTTTTAAGAGTCCTAAGATACTGCTGGTAATCAGTAGAGCATCGTTTAACATCGGTAAGTCGGTATTTTGGTGGGAATAACATATGAGATATGTATATGCAGATATAACTATTTTTATTGCACTTAAAAAATATTCGTTGAAGTTGATTCGAAGTTTCATTCTCATGAAGTGCAGTCTCACAGAAACTATTCACGAAGGACGTAACTTTGAACGCTGTTATGAACACAATTCGTGGTCGCAGTAGGGTTCAAGTTATGATTTCTTGGTCAGTCTGTACTCACCCAGTGGTTCCCAGCGGTCTTTGACCCGCGCGAACTGCGATGAATGAGCGCTTCGGGGTAGAGCCATGGTCGTGCAGATTAATTTCTGCCAAAGAATTTAGCGTTTATGCTATATTTTTTGCATAGAGATATACAGTGGTACGCAAAAGTATTGATACGCTTATTAAAATTGTCATAATAACAGTGTAATAACCTATTACAGTTCTATTATGTCCAACCATGTGTTTGTTTATCAATTATAACATATACAGTAATTTATTTCTATAAAAATAATTTTTTAACTATGACTGGTTATAATATTTCATCAAAATGTTTACAACTATTACAATAAAATATCACGCAAAAGTATTCGTGCCTCTGCCAGGCAACGATGCCACGAAAATGCAGGATCAAACCTGAATCTGATGTCTTTATATAATACGTTACGCATTTGCAGTCTTCAATGGTAGTCAATTAAGCGTTACCTTAAAATAAATCGTACCGTCATATAGAAAAACACTTAATAAAAGTTTTAGCACCATCCAAAGTAAAAATGTCTTAAAAAGTTGAGTTTTAGAGAGGAAATACAGATATTACATGAAGTACAACAAAATCTTAGATCAGGTACCCCACAGCTAGCTACAAAAATTGGATCGGGATGCTTGGGGTGCTTCGGTTCGAAAATTATTAAGGCGAGGTGAATTTCGTTCACGTGTAACCAGGAAAAAGTCTTTTATCAATGAAAAGAATAGACCAACACGATTATAATTTGCAAAACAATATTTTAACCAAGTAGTAGATTTTTCGAAAAGTATTGTATTTTGTGATGAAAGCAAAGTCAGTGTAAAGATATCAGTTAGTGTGGTGAAAACTCAGAGAAGCTTTGCAGATTAAAAATCTTCAGTCAACAGTTAAGCATGGAGGTGGTTCCTGCACGGTATGGGGTTGCATGTCGGTGGCTGATGTGGAAAATTTAGTATTAATTCCAGGAATAATGGACAAAATGGTATATCTTGATGTGTTAAATAAAATTCTACAGCAAAATGCTGCAGATCATAGTGCAGAATTATTCGTTCTATCAAGAAAATGACACAAAAAAAGTTGTTCCAAATTGGTTGTTATAAAATGTTCCCAAAATTCTTCTTTTCTCAGCATCATCTTCTTTCTTTTTTAACACCCAGTTAACAAATATACAACGTTTTCCTTAAAATCCTATGCGTGGTGGCTCTTGACAGATTCAGTTGTTGAACACGATGTCGAATTGATGGTGTTTGGATACTACCGTACACTTTCTCTAACTGCAGCTATATCTTCATCTGACCTACCACGACGAGGACGTATTGGTGTTGCCTTATCAGAAACAGAACCTATCTCTTCAAATTTATTGATTAAGTTAAGAACTGTTAACTCTGTAGGTGCTCCATTTTTTCTTAATTTTGAGCTAATTTTACTTGATACAACTGTAAATGATCGCTCACCTTCATAAAACGGTTATACACAAACTATTCTTTGTTGAACTATTAATCGTGGCATGTTGACGTTGCATGGTTTGTACATGATAGTCGTTAATTATTGACGCCCTATCTTCGACAGAACACAAATGGTGCGCAATTCAAATCCTATAGTTCCAACTGATACATCCTATATATCGTGTGAAAATAATACGATAAGTAAAATACTTGCTCACGTATTTTACGACACCCTATATAATAATATTGTATTATTATTAAATAAATCCAAGATGGTTTATTTCCAATGTTTACGTTAACACAATATAAATAAAACCAGTAAAATTTCTGATTTAAAAGTGAGAGCCCGACAAGTTATTGCCTATAATTAAATACGCAAATAGCATGCTAACAACAAATTAAAATACAGTTTAGATTTATATATAATAAACCAACATTCCTTAGTAAATTTTCGTAACTAATAGAATTTAGAAACCCAAGATATATATTTGTTATATGTGTAAGTAATTTACAATATATTGAATATAGCTATGTAAATGACTACACGAAATAAGTATATATTATTGTTATATCATATTTTTTATACTTATTATGTAGTGACGCACAATGTGTATAGTATAATATTTATGACATCAAAATAACATAGATCGTACAATGGAAATGTTTTATTTACTAGGATATATTAAAGTATGTAATTAGATCCATATCATTTGAACAAGAAAGTTTGGTTAATTATTTATGTCTAGTTTTCTATTTGAAGAAAGTTCCTATAGGTTCTGTAGGTACATCCTTCAGTCTTATAGATTTATTTAGATGGGAAAGAGATGTAATAAGTGTTGGAATATTACATTCAACAATAATTATTTTAGGTTTAAAAATAGTCTTCATGCGGTGCCTGAAATTAAACATAAACATTAGGTCAGCATTTATGAGTTCGGGTAACTCAATATCGAATGTTTAACTGTTCAAATGTCGTTGAAATAAAAATTGATTATTTAGCAAGTCAGTCTGAAAGATTATACGTTAGAATACACATCTTAATTTCTTTGTACGTAATTTAGTTGTTATACAGGGTATCAATAAACTCGTATTGTCCTCAAATTGTATCTTTAATTATTTATTCTCCCAACTACTTCGAACAGGTTATGGGCCCAGGTGCGTCGCGTAAGCTCACTTGTAAGGGAGAATAATTAAAAGGTACATCGCGAGTGATAACTATTGTTGTATAGACAACTGGAAAATGGCGGAAAGTGCTAAGTATAACATCGAAAAGTTGAACGGGCAAAACTACCAGTCCTGGAACTATTTATGGGATGTAGTTTCGACTGAATTACCAACACCGGAGGAACGAAACGGTACCTGGCAGAAGAAAAATGACAAGGCCTTATCAACCATAGCCTTACTTGTCGATGTTAGTCAACTAGTGCATATCAGAAATAAGGAATACGCGCATGATGCGTGGGAAGCACTAAAGGAGTATCATCAAAAATCGAGTTTATCTAGCATGGTTTTTCTGTTAAAGCAAATTTGCAGGCTATCGCTAGATGAGAATGGTGATATGGAAGCACACATAAGTTCATTCTTGGAATTATTGAATAAACTGGCCGCTTTAGGGGAAGACATTAAGGACAGGTTTGCGGCAGGCATTTTGCTGGGAAGTCTTCCAGACTCATACAGTTTTTTAATCACAGCGCTGGAAAGTAAGTCATCGAGTGAATTCACGCTTGAATTCGTAAAAAGTAAATTAATCGATGAGTACAGGAGGCGTCAAGGAGCTTTGAAAAGTCAAAACGAGTCAGCCATGAAATCAGTATATAATAAAAGGATCCAAAGTAATCAAACTGCAAGTACAAATGTAAAGCAATGTTACTTTTGCAACAGGAAAGGTCATTTTAAACGGGACTGTTTCAAGTATAAAGCGTTTAAAAGAGAAAAGGCCAATAAAGTTACTGAAATTAATACTGGTGACAGTGATGATGCGTGTTTTATGGTAAATTCAAGCTCAAATGACGTAAACAGGGATTCTGCTTCGTGGTATGTGGATTCAGGAGCTTCGAGTCACATGGTAAACTACAAAGAATTTTATACCCAATTTGACGGTAGCAGAAAAGGCGTTGTGAGGTTAGCGGAGAAAGGGCAACACTCCAAGGTTCAGGGTATAGGAACAGGATTCATCAAGTGCGCGAATAGTGCGGGAGTGAATAAGCTAAAAATCGACGACGTATTGTATGTGCCGGACTTATATTCAAATTTACTTTCTGTGAAAAAGTTAACTAGTGCGGGGTATAACGTGCAGTTCGACAACAATAACTGTAAAATTGTCTCAGGCGGAAAAGTGATTGCGAGTGCGAGGCCGGCGCCCGACTTGTACAAGCTGTCAACTGTAGAACAGGCACTGAGCATCGTGAATGAACACTCCAGCAACTGTCAGCATACGTGGCATCGACGTTTTGGGCACAGGGACATAGAAGCAGTCAAGCGCTTGATGGAAAGAAAAATGGCAATCGGGATTAATATTAAGGATTGTAGGATTAGGGAAACTTGCAACTGCTGTGTAAAAGGTAAAATTATTCGTAAGAGTTTCCCGAAATTTTCTCAAAGCAACACATTTAATATACTTGACTTAATACATACAGATGTTTGCGGTCCCATGAAGACTGTTACTCCAGGGGGTAAACGGTACATTCTTACTTTAATAGACGATTTCTCAAGATACACAACTATGTATTTACTGAAACATAAGAATGAAACTGAAAAATATATTAAAGAGTTTATCGAGTTAATGAGTAATCAGTCAGGCAGGGTACCAAAGGTTATTAGGTCAGATAGGGTTGGCGAGTACGTAAATAATGCGTTAAGGGAATATTTAAGCGGTAAGGGCATAAAGATACAGTACACGGCGGGGTACTCTCCAGAGCAAAACGGTGTTGCAGAGAGAAAGAACAGGTCGCTAGTCGAAATGGCTAGGTGCATGTTAATCGATGCGAATTTACCAAAGAAATTTTGGGGGGAAGCAGTTGTTACAGCCAATTATCTGCAAAATCGACTACCTACTCAGTCAAAAGAGAAAACACCGTTTGAGTTGTGGCATAAAGTCAAACCTGATGTGTCGAATTTGCAAATATTTGGATCTAAAGTGTATAGTCATATTCCAAAGGAACAAATTAAAAATAAATTTGAAAAAAAGGCAGAATCACTAATTTTCGTAGGATATTCTGATGAATCTAAAGCATATAGATTGTTAGATTTAGATACAGGGCGTATAAAAATTAGCCGTAGTGCGATATTTCCTGAAAGAAATATTCGTGTTAAAGAAAAAAAAGATAAAAGATGAAGAAGTGACTATTGAGTTCAAAAAGGAGCAAGAAAGAACGGAGCCAAATGACACTGGGAGACATGAGGCCGCAGATTTCGAAAAAACTGAAGAACTAGAAGAAGCTACGGAGGAATTTAATGTATATGAAAGTTCAGGTACAGAACAATCTTGTGGCAGCGATAACAGCTATCAACCAAGTGAAGAGTTCTACATAGAGCACGGAGGTGATCGTAGATCAAATAGAATAAATAAAGGAGTTCCACCTGAGCGCTACACAGCAAAGTTAGTTGAACTTCGGGAAATAGAACCTAAAACATTTAAAGAAGCTCTTGCCAGCAGTGATAGCGAAAAATGGAGGAAAGCTATGGAAGAGGAAATGAAATCTTTGAAGAATAACGAAGTATGGGATTTAGTACTTACACCGGAAGACAAAAACATCATATCATGTAAATGGGTGTTTAAGCTAAAGACAGGTGAAGATAAGATCTCGAACAAGTACAAGGCACGATTGGTAGCGAGAGGTTTTAGTCAGAAATTCGGTGTGGATTAGGATGAAGTGTTTGCGCCTGTAGTGCGGCAAGCAACTCTTCGAATATTGTTAACAGAGGCATGGAATCAAAAACTAATAATAAAACATCTAGACGCCGATTGGGCGGAAAATAAAGAGGATAGAAAGTCAAATAGTGGATACATATTTATGTTTCGAGGTGCGCCTATTAATTGGGGATGCAGAAAGCAGAGTTGCGTATCACTATCATCGACCGAAGCTGAATACATAGCACTGGCCGAAGGATGCCAAGAGGCAATCTGGTTAAAGCAGGCGATAAAGGAATTTAGAACCGAAAGTGGTTATGTACGAAGATAATCAAAGCTGTTTAAAGCAGCTAGCAAACCATAAATTTAGCAATCGAACGAAGCATATTGATACAAAGTATCATTTTTTTAAAGAATTGTATGAAAATCAGGTTATTGTATTCGAGTATTGTCCGACTGAAAAAATGATAGCTGATATGTTAACCAAGCCGCTAAATAAAGTAAAGCTAGAACATTTAAGTACCAAGGGTGGTCTGGTTGACTGATTGAAAAATAATTATAGTTGCGAGGGGGTGTTGGAATATTACATTCAACAATAATTATTTTAGGTTTAAAAATAGTCTTCATGCGGTGCCTGAAATTAAACATAAACATTAGGTCAGCATTTATGAGTTCGGGTAACTCAATATCGAATGTTTAACTGTTCAAATGTCGTTGAAATAAAAATTGATTATTTAGCAAGTCAGTCTGAAAGATTATACGTTAGAATACACATCTTAATTTCTTTGTACGTAATTTAGTTGTTATACAGGGTATCAATAAACTCGTATTGTCCTCAAATTGTATCTTTAATTATTTATTCTCCCAAGTACTTCGAACAATAAGAAGTAACTTATGGCTTCCCTTAGCTTTTGTGATCCTTCAGTAATGCATTTTTTATGGAAACTGTAACTTTGACTCATAATATCCAATGTTTGATGCCAAAATGTCAATAATTGCAGAATGGATCTTTAAAGTTGCTTCTAGACAATGCAGAGCCGAAACTATTTCCGCGATGCTCCAGATGATATTCCTGAAGGATTAACCTACAGTAGTTGATAAAACGTTAGCAGTAAGTTTCATTTAATGCAGGATGTATCTAGAAACCAAACGCAAAAATATAAATATTCGTGAAATAATGGATCTGAAAGAAGTTTGGAAATTTAGTAATTTTACTCATGCATTTTTCGAATCATGAATCAAACAGGGAACCTGTATACTCATGTATATATACTATGAGAACTTCATGTGAATATTGGGGGTGTTGCTCATTGTTAAAATGTATTAACTTATTTGCTTAACTAGTCAGCACAAAACGTTTAATGCCAGAAGTTGAGTCTCCGGGTTCTTTCTCGAAGGATGAATCGCCAGAAAAGGTGGAAGCAAAAAAAGAATCAATTGTTGATATACTTTTCATATTATAGAATATGAGTAGCTCAAATAAATCTAGTGAATAATTTCAGAGAATAAATCCTATATTCTAGGTTCCATCTTACATGTATATGTGTATAAACGTAAATATTAAATAAAATTATGAAATTTCATATTATTAATAAAAACATAAAATTTATATTTGTATCGATAATAATTAAAGGTATCTTTTGCAAAATGCGACACTGGAAAGGTTCAGTAACCGAGCGACTACTTGGGGTAAGAGGAAGAAGTCTGTATCGGTAGTTGCACAATTTCACTGTGAGATGTAACTAGTGCTCGCTGAAGTATAGTTTATTATAAATAGAATTAATATTATCTAAAATGTCGTGTAAAATTCCTTCGCATTCTACAGTAGAACAATGGGAAAAATCATATAAAAATAGGCAATAAATTATTTGACAACGTCTTAAGCTTTCAACCTGAAAGGTCAAGTAAATTTAAATTTAAAAAGTAAATTAGGTATTCGTGTGGAATTGAATTTTAATTGTCTCCTGAGAATCTGTATTTCTTTAACGTATCAATATTGTGATATATATTGTGGGTTTCTAAGTAGAAATAAATGTGTAATTAGAACGGATATTACTAATACTGGTTTTGTGACTGATTGACATGAAAACATTATAATAGACTGATATATTACACAAGTAATTTTAATTAGTTCTAATGATCTAGGTAAAATACTGTATGGATCTTTACTCGTTTATGAATAGTAATAATTATCACGCAGATTTTGCTTATGGCATCTTTAATTTGAGCTAATAAATGTATAAGTTTACATCGCGGGCAAATGTCAAGTCAGTAATTAAACCTTAGATAAACGCCATAAATAATCACTGCAACGTAATTGAATTAATTCATCTTTCATCTATATTACTGGATGCTTACGTATAGATAATTAGAAAAGCTGTGGAATATTTTTTGTAGCCGTGGGTACTCTTCGAATTTATCCAATATAATAATGTTTCTTCGCGTTAAGTAAAACTGACGTAACGTCTATTTATTCTTCTGACTCAACTCAAATATTTAAACAATAACAACATTTTATTTTCCGACAATATCGGCAAAGAGTAACACTTGTTGTTAGCAGGATTTAAGTACATTGCGTATACTGCACGAACAAATTTAGACCAATTGTCTCAATACTGGAATTTTTATTTCAATAGAGACGCAAAGCTAAATATTTTGCTTCAGAAAATATAGTCTCGTAATTATTCAGGACGACAAAGGGACATGACCGTCGAAACTTTGATTTATTCAACATTTTATATCAATATAGATAGTCCTAAAGTTAATATATCTCTAAAATCCTAGTACATACTTAGAAAATAATGGTAATATACATTTACAATTCGGATGTGGTAGGTATTCAGGTTAATTACACAAGGCGAAACTAATAAAAGTGCAGCACTTTATTCTGCGTCTACAATGTAGATTATCGATAGAGGGGCCTGCAGTAATGACATTCGTACTATAGATTTAATACCCCTCCACTCAGATGGAGGAATACCAAAAAGAGATATGTTTGTCCTCCTTTCTCTTTAGGGAATGGTCTAGACTTTGTCTAAAACTTTTAAAATTTAGGTGGTATGAAATTTTTAAAAACGTGCACTATCTGAAGAGATTTTTCGACATTGTGGTTAAATTGTATGATTATTATCCATCATCTTTAACAATTCTTAAACATTTTCATTGAAATGTTTAAAATTATAACTAGAATGAGCTATATTTTTGGAACTCAGCAGTATAAAACCTATATATTATCTTCCATTTTACATTAGTTCTATTTTTTTGTATCTTCACATTTCACAAAATCTGGAAAATTAATATTCTCAATATGTTTCACTGCAGTCAAAAAATACTCATCACCAATACATTTTTAGACACCTTCTCCACTAAACATATTTTAAGAGTTACTATCAGAATTAACGCAAGAAAAATCAATTTTTATATTATATTTAAGATTTATATCATAGGGCTTGAATAACTATATTTTCTAATTAAATTATAATTTAAAGGATCTTAACATATACGTATATAATGGAGGCGATTTTCATTTGAGACAGAGACATGTCTTTCTCAAAACATTCTCATATATCAAATGTACAAATTTATAAAAACTTTTAATTAATCAATTATTAAATTAATATTTTTGTTTGCTTATAATCAACTTCAAGGATCATTAAGGTTGGGAAAGATACATCTTTTCACTTGTATCAACCTCTGTAGAGACTTGTCTATCAACTATCAACTCAAATTTAACTTAATCTATGTATTTTGAGTTGTTTGTTTTTTTATTTCTCTATTAAACTAAATAATTACAAAAATAACAGAAAAGCTTGGTTATAGTCAGGATACCAAACCTTGCCTACCTTAGTTAAGCAGCATAACTACTATATTCTAGGGCTTCTGCAGATCAGCAAATTGTGCAAATTAAGAACTCATGAATAGGTTACCTTTAGGATCATTTATAATTAAGCCAAATGAAAAAGAAAATTTGTAATCCCATGTGCTCCTTGCGTAATATTTTTCAATGAAATCGATATTTTATCTGCTATTAACAACAATCACTGATTGTTTAAGGAAACTGAAACATTTCATTCTCGTGTTTGAAGTAGTTCATATGAGCTTTTTATTCTCGTGTTAAAAACTGTTCATATGAGAATTAATTATCTTATAAAAAATCGATGGTACCAGATATTGTAAGAATGAGTTGTATGCGTTTCACAGAACTAATTGAATTTTTGAATACATTACTATGTAATGTTCAAGGAGTGAATGGGTTTAAATATTATTTATGTTTTTCATCGTACTTTTTGTTGAAGAGTTTATTTATTTTTGATGAAATATTTATTCCTTCGAATAGTCTATTGTTTCAGTTGGAATGGCAGAAACAGGATAGAAAGTTACGTAACTCCTATAGACTTTGTATATTATTTCTGCGACAGCGTAAAATGTCAGGCATCACGTTGCAGTCACAATGGCAGCGTGTTAAATTTCAGTTGAATTTCAAAGTGTTTCGAAGTACTATACACACTCGTTGCTACACTTAATATTAGCTGTTGATTTATGACAATGGATTTCATAATCTGTTTAAATCTTCAGTTTTTTAAGATATACAGAGAGTACCTAATCTTGAGTAAACAAGCAGTTAAAGGAAGAATATAAATTGGTGGAAAATGGTTATACCTAATTTTAAAATTGTGTTGATAATAAATATACACATTTTACTTTTCATATAACGAGATCTTATACATAAAGGATTTTTCCTGCATGAAGGAATTGCATATTACCGCATATATTGCTATAGCAACAAACCAGAACGTAGCCGGCGGTTTAACTCAAATGAAATAATAGGTGATCACATTTATATATGTGCGTGTATAAGAAGAGACTGGACTGTCATTGAAATTTCTCACCAACTAGAAATTCGTACTACAACTATATACGGTATTTTAACGGAACACCTCAATATATAGAAAATATTGAAGTAACATGATTTTTAACGGAATACGTAATAGGGTGCCATGCAGTTTTTTTTAGATTTGCATTTATTAAGAACCATGCACGATATTTACAGGACACAGAAAATTAATAAAAATTGGATGTAACAGTCCAGGCACCTGAATGATACCAGAATCGATTTTGGCTAAAGATGGGAAAGCAACCATCACAAATTGCTTATTGAAAGAGAGTAAGACATAAGCGCGTGTTAATTAATGTGACGGATTTTGATGGCGTTGTATATTGACGTCTATATAATAAGAAAACAAATATTGAGAACGCAGAACATCAGCAATGTTCTTCTCCATGACAATACCATGCTCTGCAAAGTCAGTATTGTGTCATCATTTTTGCTGTTAAACTATATTTTGTCTTAGAACCAATCCATATTCTGTAGAATATAGAGATTAGTTCCAAGAATGGAAGAGGTGTGAGGTAGAAGCCATTTCTCAGAAGGGGGGAAGATGCTTATGTAGAGCTAATAATACACTATATGGAGTCTTACGCTCTAGGTTACAAAGCCAAAGTTATAGATTGGAGATTAAAATAATGTCTCTAAGTTACAAAGCCACTGCATTGATGATTATCTTCTAGCATTTATACAATACAATTCAGTTAAATAATTTGAATACTTTTTATTATTGTAACACTTGATATATTACTGATTAATGAAAGGTTGTTGACTCAATCTTTGATGAAGTTGGTCTGATAAAAGTATACATGTATCCTCTTAAGGATCTACGGACTTTATTACGGAATGAAAACATTAACATTCACATCGAAGTACATACTTATGTTATCCACTGGAAGAATACCCATTTCGGTTAGTTGTTTCGTAGACATTAACCACAACACATGAAAATTCCTTCGCGAATACATGAATAATAAATGTGCGGTGACCACTAAGCGCATAACAGTTTATTAATCATAACTTTTATGCACGTATGTTAATGTTTCATATTACACGTGATTTAATTTACATTTTTTTAAATATAGGAATGCTGTTCCTAAAGAATAGCAGTTACAGTTTAACGGTTATAGCTACAGTTTAGTAGATACTTTCTATGAGGTTACATTATTATACAGAGTTGATATAAATGGGAGAAGCAAAACACTGTTTTATATTGTAGTTAATACACGAGTCATTCATGTAGTTAATACACAATCATTTTACCATAATTTATGTCAATTGTATTATAACAACCATAGTTTAAAGGTAGATACAATCTACAGTACAGGGTTATCCACATAAAATTCTACCCCCCTTAACTGTCTTATTATTTGAAATAGAAAAAAATGGCAAATATGGAAGTTGTGGGAAATTTTACTACAATCTCAGACACGTATTTAGAAAACAATCGAATCTTGCGTCTCGGAGATCTAGACGAAACATATATTTTTTTAATAGAATACCCTGTCTATTTTTCGAGTTTTATAATCTACGTGCTTCTTAGATTACAACAATATATACATATTATATCTTTGCTCTAGTAGTTTGCACAGTATCGCCCTTTGAAATATTGAATATCAAACAAAATCAAGATCGCCATGAAAAATTTGAAAAAATAATAACGAGAATTGTTATGAACAGAGTTTGATAGTTTAAATTAGATTTTATTTTTGATGTTATCATAGTTATATTAAAAGGCATATTTCTGGATAGAACGTAACACTTTATTAAAAACTATAATTATAAATTATAGAAGGTATTTTATAATACCTCCATTTTGTGCAATACAGAGAGCATACCTCCTTAACAAATTTCGTTCGTAAACCAAGACACCAGTCTAGTTCATGTCTCTGATCTTCCGACATATTTTTTCTCTAAGTTCTTCTACGTTATTTGACCTTTTCGTATATACCCGATCTTCCAAAGTGCCCCACAGAAAGAAATACAGTGGGGTCAGGTCAGGACTTCTGGCTGACAATAAAATAGTTCCATTTGAACCTATTCACTCTATAAAAGTATTATCTAAATGTCGCTTGACAACATTTGGCTTATGTGCTGAAGCGCCAACTTGTTGCCAAACAATATTCGGCTCATTTAATTGGATTATTAAATCAGAAATCTCTCTTCTTAAAAGATCTAAATATTTTTGTCCAGTTAAGCCTTTAAAAAATATTGGTCCCAATAATTGAGTTTCGAAAATTACCACACCAAGCATTGATTGAAGTCCAACCTTGTCGATGAACTGGTATAAACTGGTGTGGATTTTCTGATGGCCAATGGTGAGTATTTCTTCTATTAAAATGCAATAACTAACACCTGAGACTAAAGTCAAACTCCGTGTATAATAAATAATTCTCGTAATTATTGTTTCAAATTTTCTATGGCGATCTTGATTTTGTTTGATATTCAATATTTCAAAAGGCGATACTGTGCAAACTACTAGAGCAAATATATAACATGTATATATTGTAATAATCGGAAAATCACGTAGATTTCAAAAATCGTTTTAGTTTTTCTAAATACATGTCTGAGATTGCAGTAACATTTCATACAACTTTCGTATTTACCATTTTTGTCTATTGAAAAAAATTAAAACAGTTAATATGGATGTTATGTGGATAACTCTGTACATGATTAAATATAATTTACATTATTGCAATTTTTTTTGGAATAATATTTCAGTACGAATACAATTATTATGCTTATCTAAACTTAGTTAAGCACGCACAAGTTTTTAAATACTCATAGATTCGTAAGAAAACTCCATTGGGTGCCACGACTGGAAATCAATCTGGTTTTGCAATACGTCAACATATTGCAAAAATATACCTGATACTATCAAATCTATTTATTAACGGAACTTTTATTAGTATCTACGAACAGTTCTTAAGGCGTAGGAAAAATATTTTAATCTAAATGCTGGAGATAATGTACTCAAAAATTAGATACCCTACTATATTTTTTGTTACCGATTTGAGTTTGCTGGTATATTATCTTATTGTAATCCGCCTTTTAACTGAGAGATTGCTTTGAAATGCGCGTGGTATTTATAGGAAAATATTTCTTAATAGCAATATATTTTTTCAAATGTTTAGTTATTAATAATTTTGACAATTCTTATTGCATTCATATGAGATAATTCTTATTAGCATATCAGATGCACGAAACATAACCATGTGATAAATTAACTAATAATCTGACAAGGAATAACTATGATATTGGACGTAATTCAACTAAAAATTATACCATTACTGAAAGGCAGTCAACATGAAATTGAGAAATGTTCTCAAATTGTGAAAATCCATTACAAAAAGAGTAAAATAATGCGGAAATAATCCTTAATAAGTCCGAGATGCTCTGGTCGATATAAAGTACCTCCACTCAGATATTAGTGTTTTAGTCAACAATTCTGAACATTTCCGGCGGTACTTATAGGAAAGGAGAAACTATTGTGACCCCAGTCAGATCAACTGCTGCAAGTAGTTACAACTAAAGTTGAAAATATTATCAAACGTCCAGATATGTTAATATGAAGATGTGCACAGAAAACATTTCATGTGGTAAGTTACAACTTATTTTGTGTGAAGATTTTGGACTGAAGTCTTATAGTCCAAATACAGTTCTATCGATGGAAAAATTAAAACCTGCGAACCATATACAACACCGTATCTTCGCTGATTGGATGATGGGCATGCATGAAGTTTAAGAAAATCGATTATAAGCAA
This sequence comes from Rosalia funebris, assembly GCA_037954035.1. Classification (NCBI taxonomy): domain Eukaryota; kingdom Metazoa; phylum Arthropoda; class Insecta; order Coleoptera; family Cerambycidae; genus Rosalia; species Rosalia funebris. Next base: position 30,133,642 of record JAZFAV010000035.1, on the reverse strand, counting down.
CGTGACTCATTTTCATATCTAGGGCTCTGAAAGCCCAAGAATATCTGTGGCTTGATAACACTTGATAGCATACAACATTACGGTTGTGATTATTCTGATCTTGTTCATAAAAAATGAAGTCGCTGCTAGTGCACGAGTGAATAACTTACATTATTGATTGATTTTATTGATTAGACTGACTATTTTTGATCTGAGATTGCTGTTCTGGTTTACACGATGTTATTTTTAATAATATGAAGCTACATGCTACACAAGTAGGAAATGCATATTGTTCCTGAATACATTTCTACAAGGAAATTCTATATCATGTTGAACTGAACTGAACGGGTGGCTCATTTATATGAATTAAATCATTATCATATATATTTGGGTATTCTTCGTTGTGTTAAGGTAATAACTATGATATTTGACATCTCTCAACTAAAAACTGTATCATTATTGATAATGCATGGGCACGTGATTGAGAATTATGAAAGTTCATTACAAAACGAGTGAAGTAAATGCGGCAATAATTCATAACAAGTTTCAGGGACAGGGTCCTTGGTCAATATGAAGAAAAAAGAGAAAAGATTATTTGCCCTACCAGACCAGCTGAAAATAATACAGTAGCTGAAAATAGTGACTCATATAAGTGTAATCATAATCAATTAAAATATTACTAAAAATAGTTATATTTGTACAGATTCATATCTCCGCATATCGTTTCTTTGCTTAATGTTGCATCTTTATAAAAACTGTGACCACTTTTTTCATATTCCATCAAATTACTAAAATAGGGCCATGATTTACTTTGGAGTCTTTATTATTAAATATTTTCTGTCACTAATCAGTCATTCTACTAGAAAATACAGATTTAGTTAATTATTCTCATAATATATTGAGGAAAGAAGATATACTTAGTTCAAATGTCGTGACACTGAAAGTGGAAACACAACTGCATTAACGATGTTGTGAATAAAGCGAGACCGGTCGAGAATCTATACGACATCAATATATAGCACCATCAATTTTTAATAGGTTTCTTCACCTCATCGAAATGACCATAGAAGGCAATGTAAACGGCGTTTAATTATCTTAACAATATTATAACTCGTACATTCGATAACCTCTTACTAGAGTTTTTGAAAAAAGCATTTAGTGACGTAATTATACACACATGGTGTGGATACGGAAAGTTTTTACTAGAAATAGTGTACTCAATATTTAGATAACTAATAAGAAGAATTAGAGTAGTTGAAGTAATAACAAAATAATTTTATAACTTGAATTTGTTAATAAGGAATACATAATAGGGGTACGAATTCATGTCGAACACTCTGATTTCTGTCTATGGTCTTGTTTAGTTTTTTGGAGAAATAATAATATTTTTAAATTACTGCGGTACATTTTCATATACCTCTAGTATTCAAGAAGCTTCACACTTTTTATAAAAAGTATTAAGAATCCTCATATGTAGTACAGGTGCACTCAGATTCCATTTAAAAATTCAATCGGTTATTTTCCTTTCTTGGTACTTCTTACATCAATATGTGAAATGTGGTTGCTATATCTGTTGAATATGAGATTTAACTTTGTATTTAATTAATGGTTGCACCGCCAGGGATCTACTGTTTTTCTTTTGTGTTGGCAAGAAGAAAATGTTATTTTTGACATTTTGGTGTATTATCAATATGGTGTATATCTGACTGTGCGTGTATTATGTTATAAACACTGTTAATGTTAATACATATAGTTTATTGAAAAAAATAACTTATTACTTATTCCATCGCCACATTATCAATATCTTGAATATAGAAAGCGGTAGAAAATAAAATAAATTCCATTTATTTTCAAAAATTGACATGTCCCAGGACTAGCGGGACAATTTTTAGTGGCTAGTTTAGTAAATTACTTTAAAAAATTTAAATCGTCGTAAAAAATTGAAATTTTTTAACGAATACCATCGATGAGAAAAACATTGCTGACATGAGAAAAGTTGTAACATATCCCCAATGAATTACTTGTATTTTACGAGAAAATTATGTCACGGAAGACAAATACGCGTGGAGCAGACGACTCTGAAGTTTTAATTCAGTTTCATACAGTTATGCTTTTTCATAGCATAAGGCATAATATCATTTTATATTTTATACTTTTTATCGACAGTCATTTTCTAGCCTGATCTAATTTTTGTTTTGTATTTTACCCAGGTACTTATGTAACAAAAATAATAAATTTTCACTCAGCTGACTTTTTTTTTAATGAGACAATAATAATAACATAATGACCATGTGATAAAAATGGTATTTTATGGTAAAGGTAAAATATTGCTGTAGGTAACTTCCATTTAATTTCGAAACATGACATGTTAAGTCGATTTTTATGGTTTTGTAAATAAACAAGTGGAGTGGAAAAACAAAAAATAATAAGTTAATAAGTATGGCAATGCTTGAAATTTAACGTGGACTTTGCAAGTGTAAGCCTTTAAATTCCATATTTAATTATTTTTATGTTTCTCCTGAAAAATTTCAATTTGTGGACATGTCATCTCTTGAAAATAAACTCCTCAATTTGATTGTGAGTGAAAGGAGTGGATGGTACATCAATAATGAATTTACCCCTTAGTTGTAGGCGGCAGTGTATAATTATTGTAACTATACACTTTGACATCCTTTTACCAATAAGTAAGTTTGAATGTTAATTATTTCCATATTAGAATATTCCTTCTAATTGTGTAAATTTTTCTTAGGACACACATGTCTTACGACAACTATCAATAATACTTATCGTTATTGGAGGAGCCATCTTAAACTTTCAGAAAAACATCTCAATACTTTATCACATGATTTCGTTATCCTTATCCCATATTTACTTTTGTTCCATTGAAAGAAAATAACTTTTTATTTTATTTTATTTCAGTTTTACAAATTCCATCTAGTTTGCAAAGTTTTGAATTCTTCTCTAGGCCATCAAAGATGCTTAACAACTTACATGTTTGCTTTATTTGTTATATGAAATATTAATATCGTCCTTTTTATGTTACTCTTTTCTTCAAGAAATATAAATATAATTTCCTATATTTAACGTTTATTAAACATAATGTTTATATTACTAATATCACGAAGAGTTTTTTAATAATTATGAAACTTACTTGCTCAACTTAAAGTATACTTTTAATAGAAAAATAAAGTAAGTGTCAACCAAGATTGATTTAAAGTGACACTAAAGTTTCTTTGAAGAATTATTCTTTTGTATATATGTGGAAATCGATACAGAACTATTGCAAATGTGCTGCTAGGAAACTATATTATCGTAATAGCTTAATTGACCATTAAGGCAATTTTATATGATTAGAAATCATTCTTCAACATCAGTATACATTGAGACGTGTAAAATGGTGGTAGAAAGATTGTTCTATAATGAGTAAACACTATTTAGTTTATTTTTTATCAACAATTTGTGGTTATTATATTTTTTACGTAATAACACATCAGTTATGTACAGGGTGAGGCACTCCAGATTCCCGGGTTTGGAAGGGTAATAAAAAATTAACAGAATGAGATATAGAAAATAAACACTTTTAAAACCTTAAAACGGACTTTTCTGTACGTAGAATATCTCTATTTCGACATTGAGTGGCCGAGAAAAAATAAACCAACACATAAATGCAGAATATGTGTTTTATGCGACAGTTTTACTTTTTTCAAATAGTCCACCATCGTGGTTTCTCATGACCCATGGACAGGGTGGGGTCCTATCCACCTCAAAATCAATAGATGCCCTGGTACTGGGATGACTGGTAGATGTCCTTCGAATCAGAATCAGTCGAAACCCGATCGATCCGCCTCAATTCTCAAATAGTCCACCATTGTACTTTCTCATGACCCATGTACATGGTAGAGTGTGTTTTATCTACCTCAAAATCATTTTTTTTTTGGTTTTTAGGCCGAAAAACGAAAAATAAACTAGTTTTTCACATTTCATTATGCTACGTATCATACGACTTCATTGGGTATGATAGCTTTGTGGTAATGCATGATAATGCCCGAGATCATGCCGCTAGAATAGTGATGCAGTATTGTGAGGATGTCGGGACTGAGGTCACTAGAGTGGCCACCAATAAGTCCTGATGCTAATCCCATGGATCATCTATAGGACATTCTGAAGCGACACATACGAGCACGAAACCCAGCTCCTAATTCAGTTGCAGAATTAAGAATTGCTGCATAGAAAGAGTGGAATCAAATTCCGCGAGAAACTATCTAAGGTCTTATACGGAGAATGCCTAGAAGGTTGCAGGTTATCGCTAAAGCTAGAGGAGGAAATACTAAGTACTAAATTTTTATTATGTTGCCTTAAAGTATTGTCGTTATTGTTTACTCTTTCTAATTAAATGTGACTACCAAATTCAGGCTATTTAATTAGTTCCTCTACAAATCTGTTGTAAAGCTTCAATATGTAAATTATTTGACTATAATATACGTAAGACACCCAGTATCTAGCAATAAAAAGCACAAAAAATAAAAAAAAAAATAAAAGTGATCACAAAATAAAATATGCAATATTTTTGTCTGCGAGTTATTATAGACTGTTACAAATTGTTAGGCACAATCGATGACTTTTTCTCTTAAAGGAATTATCTGACCATTTAGTTTGCCTTGGTTTGTTATCTCAAAATCATAAACCTGTAACCAAAGACTATTTAAATCTGTAGCATTCCTGGTTTTGCGGTCGAAGTGCAACAATTGTAACGCATAATTTGCGTGGAATTTTCCCATGAGACTTCATTGGCTATTAGCATGCAGCAAAGCATACTAATAATATATGTACGCAAAAGCTTTTTCCGTCGAAGTCCTGAAATCGTCAATAATTTTACATAATTAAGCAATTTCGCGATCGTTGTAATATGTATGTTCTTGCGTAAATATTTACATTTATAACAAACGACAGTATTTATTTTAACAGAACAAATATTGCTTGAGAAACGTTATACCCACACGAATACTCATTTTGGTTGTATAATATTTTGATGAAAGTTTTATAAGGTTTGTAAATATTTTGAAGAAATTCTAATTTCGAATTGAAATAATTAGTTTATTTCATAATACTATAAAATACCTTAAAATCATTTTCAAAATTCCAAAAATATGTAAATTGACAAAAAATAGTTAGACCAATAGAATAATAGAAAACTATAGCGTAATTCAACAAATTTTCAAATAAAAATCTGAAAAAAACCTCGAAATTAGTAAATTATACAAAAATCTTTGAGTGTTTTTTGCAACTGTAATTTTATAATTTCCAAAGACCTTCAAACGAAATAAAAAAGGAATCTATAGAAAGGAGTCTTCATCTACAATAGATATTGACACTTCATTGTACTTACTAACAATAAATAAATTGTCCGAAATTACTTCCTTTTCATTAAGAAACATTTTCTTCAATCAGAATTACAGATGATTCATTATATGATTTCATGGTGACCTTCGGAAATTAATTCGTCACGCAAATAAGCAGAACACTGTTAATTCGTCTGAATATTTCGAATGATATCACGTTACTAGGCAGGGATTGCTAACAAAAATAATAAATAAATGGCGAAAATGAAGTCATGGTTGTCTCAATTTTAAAGTCAAAACAACCAAGATTTGGTAAAGTATTACCTATCGAAATTACTATAATTTAATAATATATAAAGAGTTTATTTTATGAAATTAAGGAATGCGTGCAAAAAATATATTTTTTACTTTGGAAAGTTTTTAAAATTAGAAGTAAAAGCATTAAAAATACGTAAGATGATTTGTTGGCATTTTAAAGATGACTTTTAAAAACTTGTTGACTATTCGATAAACATAGTTTTTCATTGCTTCCAAGCTCAATAAACTAAGTTATTTCTTAAGAACAATAGAAGGATTGGAAATTTAGTCTCGTCTTCATGTGGCCTTTATGGGTACTTTCTTAGGTACCAAAGAAGATTTGACTTCCATAGAAGATACAGGTTACGGTGAAAACTATTTTAAGAATGATATACTCGGTTTCATATATCCAATAATTATCAATAATAACTATTGAACATAACAATAAATATTTTTAAGCAAGTTACGTTGAAGCTTTTACATAATATATATGACAATAAAATAAATAAGATCCATGTAATAAAAATACTAATGTTGTCTTTCTGATGATGGTTTTTAAAACCGAAATGCCAGGATATTTTTTTTATTTCTCTCAACTGGCTGAAATCTCAGGAAATACAAGACGAGTAAAATATAACTTTGTACAGAATAGAAAGATTCTTCCCATATTCTTATGCCTTCAACAGTTTTTTATGTCTCATAATTTTAGTTCACTGGAAGAAATATACTATCACGTGTTTTATAAAATTTGGCTGATGAGTGAGTTAGTTACACTACACTTAAACATTTTAGAATAAAGTACATGCTCATTTTGGTATACTCTATTTTCAGATTGATTGATATTCATTTCGTACATCGGGAATTACTAGAAGGATTTGATGGTTTTGATTAGACAAATCTGATTCCTTAAACAGTATCTAAATATATGCAACACATTCGATTTTGGTTTAGATAATAACGTTTCTAAGCCAGGGATGCTACGAGCTACGAGTATAATTTTAAAATAAAAAAATTATATAGAAATTTTTCGTTTATCGAAATTTAAATATTTTAGAATGATTCTCATTATCATCTTGTAGAATGCATCGGTTATGTTAGTAATACATTTATAGATGTGGATTAAAGAGAACAATACTTTTATATCCTATTCATTTAGCTTTTGATAAGCATATAGAATTAATATATTTTCACCAACAGATGGCAATATACAAGAGAACATATCAGATATTCGATAAAAATTAATTATGTGAGTGGGACTCACTAATTTTGTAAACCTATCAATGTTTGGATTCCAATCCTGATGTAGCGATGATATGTAAAACATGATTTTGTATCATGAAATGGAAAATATCCGTCTTAGCTTATTTCATCCTTTTGAACAAACATGAAGTTACGTACCACACTGAAAAATAATAATAAATTATAAGTCTTATATGAAAAATTCATAACGTTTTTATTTATACAAATCCATATCATCTTTGAAATTTTCATCGTTTTATTCAATGCACAAGTTCAAAATAGTTAGAGATGTTCTGTTTGAAGTAAGGAAACCCAAAGTAGCCCATAATGGATAAATAAGGACCATTATGGACTAGTCAAAAAAATAATGTCAGTGCATATTCTGAGAATTGCCGAAAATAGTGAAATGTCGTTTGGCTAGAAACAAATTTTTAGCAGATCGTTACTAATTGTATTGTTAACAAATCATACGTGAGAGGTTTCGGGTGGTGTGTCAACAAAAGACTTGATATGAGTGCAAGCCCTATTTTTTTGAGATCGTTTTTAGACTCCATATGTTGACGGACGTTATTAATAATTTCTTCTGAACGAACAATTAATCTACCAGCATCTGTTTTATGACTCACTAAGCCAATTTCGTAGAATAAAAACTTCATGACATGTATAAACATCCTCTAGTATTATAGTTAAGTATAGGAATTGCTCTTGAAAATTGTTCAATTATAAACGTTGATTACATTCCCAAATTCCATGAAAATGTTCTTCAATAATTTGTTGTCTGTGGTAAAAATTGTAATTCAAGAACTAAGATTACAATGGCAATAAAAATTTTAACAGAATTTTAACAGTTAAAAAAGATTAAAAAGAGTATACATAGTAAAGTTTTTACCACAATAATAAAGAAAAAGATTAAAGGAAAAATTAGAGGCAATTATGGAAGGATCTCGATACGGATTCAGGAAAGGAGTATCCAGGACCCTATATTTATTCTGAGACAAACAGGAGAAAAGCTGCTAAAGAAGAAAAGGGAATTTGTTTATGTTTTATAGACTTAAACAAAGCTTTTGTCAGAATGAGAAAAGAAAGATATCTAGAGTTGTATGAGACAAAAAAGAGTTGATAGCAAACATCCGAGCACTATATAAGAACAACAGAAACAAAATAAGAATGCTAAGACAGAAGAAAACTGCAACAATACCTAGAAAAATATAGCAAAAAAAATATAGCAAAAAAATTGAGTAAAATAACCGTGCAAATAAAAATCGAAAAAACCAAAACCATGATGTTTTCCAACAAGAAAAGTAAACATAAAATTGCTGTACAACTCCCTAAAAACTATGTTCCTGGGAAATAAAGAAATACCAAGGGAAATGCAATCACAAGTATACCAGAAAATTGTAACACCATCTATACTTTACAATAGTGGATCTTGGACATTAACAAAAAAATATGAAAACAAAATCGTAGTTACCGAAATGAGATTTCTAAAAAGACCAAAAGGGGTTACTGGGAAATATAGAATAAGAAATGAGATAGTAATAGCGGAATTAAATATAAAATCCATAAAATCAGTTATTGGTGAAAGGCATTTGACTTGGCTAGGCCACACGCATAGAATGAAGGAAGAGAGCCTAATAAGAAAAATCTACGCATGCAGAGCATAAGGGAGGAATAATATAGAACGCTACAGGAAAAACAGAGAATTCAGTGGAGCGAGGCGGGACTATTGGCACAAGATAGAATTTTTTTAAAAAGGAAGATACACAAAAAGCCAATAGAAAATATAATATTGTATTGTATTGTATTACATTTAGTCCTACACTTAGATTTAGATTTATTGATTAAATTATTAAATAAAAATGATTGAAATAAAAGCATCATCGTGACCATTTTTGGTATCTCCGCATTATAGCACAATCCCTAATACTTAAATCAGAGGTCCCCAAACTTTTTTTGTCCCGAAGGCCACGTGCCGATTTTTTCTGTTTTCGGTAAACTGTTTTCTAATATTGATTATAAATTCATCAACCTACATGTATTTTTGAAGCTGACATAGAGAGCTAACACTTTAAAACCGTTTACATTGGAGTGGAAAATTTTAAAATAGAAAAATATATGTTATTTTATAGTTAAACATTTATTAAGCAAAAACGCAAAATACAAATCTAGTAATATTAAATTATATACACACAAAAAAACAATGCTTTTAATGAGATGCATGAGACTGATGCTTTGATATCAAAGTTTCAATATTTGACTTCAATTTAGTCAGGTTTAACCTTAAATCTCCTCGATGAGTAATTTCTAATCAGTTGATTAGTCGAATTTTGAATATTTTTCCTAGTTGGAAGAATATTCAAAATCCGTTTAAAGTTGAAATATGTAATTAAAATAAAATGTCAAAAGTCTCGTTATATCATAATGTTTGATAATGTTTGACATTTTAATATTTTGTGTTTCAAAACTAGCTATTGTAACGTACATATGGCTACGAGACACTAGTTAACTATTATTTTTTGAAAATGTTTGCTTAATTCATTTATTTCAAAATTCGGGAAATAAATGAACAGTGATTGTCTCTGATATTCGTATTTATAAATGAAGAATTAAACAAGTCCGTGCAAGCACAATTGGTTCAGGTCTGCGCCATCCTTGCAAAGCTCTGCTACAAGTTTGGACAAATGTTGCTATTGAGCGTATGAGCGCTCTTACGGTTGCTATTGGTATCAAATTTGCAAGTTACACGTACTGCGACCACAAAGCGAGTAGCCTTACACAATTTTATGAAATATACATATAATAATTAGGAAATTTATATGTCTATTCTAAGTATTACTTAAGTACCTACATAGGTATTATCTACATATATTAGGTCGATACATTTGCGGTAAGCCAAAATTTTGGTGACGGCCTACCTACATAAATGGGGTGCACTCTCGCGGAACCCCATTTACATCTCATGTAAACCATGTACCCCAATTATTACTTTTCCGCACTCCACTATACGCAGAAAAGTAATGTAATCGTGTAAAGAAAAAGTGAAAAAAAAATTTTTTTTGGGTTTTGTTCCGTACCGAACTATGTTCCTTCCGACCTGCCATCTCATTCCCTGTATCCTACCCTACGTTCATGTGCGGGTGCCGCCCATGCATATAGTTTAGTGCGGCCAAGCTGGATCGTAGGTGTTGACAGGAGAGAATCATATCAACTACTGAGACAGTAAGATATCGTGCGAATCCCGGGCAAGCCAACGTATCCAGATATCAAAGTAAGTCCCGTTATTTACCTATTATCCATATCAATTATCCCTGCTTATGCAGGCGGTCCTTCAAGTTCGGTATCGAATATCATAACTCTATCAATTATCACGCAGGTTTATTTTGTATTTCATGGCGTAAAAACAAAAAAAAAAAGGTTTTTAAAATTTTTTTGCTGTGTGTGTGTGTCGTTGTCGTTGTCGTCGTTGTCGTCGTTGTCGTCGTTGTCGTCGTTGTCGTCGTTGTCGTCGGCATTTATTCTTGTTAACACGATAACTCAACTAAGTCTATCACACCTCACACCCCACCCTGTCCATGGGTCATGAGAGAGCACGATGGTGGACTATTTGAAAAAAGTAAAACTGTCGCAATAAAACATATATTCTGCATTTTTTATGTGTTGGTTTATTTTTTCTTGGCCACTCAATGTCGAGATAGAGATGTTCTACGTGCGGAAAAGTTCGTTTTAAGGTTTTAAAACTGTCCCCCAATTTTTCTCATTGAAGTGGGCCCCCACAGGTCGATATCGACTCGTGGAGGGCTGGGAAGCTGGGGTCGATATAGACCACTTTGGGAATGACTGATTTAAATGCATTTTATAAGTGCAAAATACAAAAATAAAAGTGCCACATTTGCCACCTCGTTATTTTTATCGTTAATTTATGCTGTCATCAAAACATATTCCGCCAAGTAAGGTGATATTATCGTGCAACGTATATAAATATTTAATCTTGAGAAACGAGAAATCTACCGGAAGACGACTTAGCAGTTAGCACTTACACGTACGTCTGCTCTCGATTCTGAGAATACTAAATCATTCATAGTACGTGCATCATTCTCTTGTGCTACTTCGCGTCTGTTTTTTGATCTATTGAGACGAGTATCATCTCTGGTATTTACAAGAAACGAGTCTAGTTCTAAAATATAAATAAATCCTTCCGTTAAAAGATGAATAACCTAGCACTTAATTTATATCTTCAATTAGAATTCACGGTGCCTCTATTTAAAACTCGTTTTGCTACTCGTCTCACGTAACGAACAAGATGCATGTTTTTTTAGTCTCGATGAATATTTCTAATTGCGGTTGTAATTAATTATCTGACCATCGTATAAGATTATCGTTATTTACAATTCAAACTATTTACATACGTTATTGTTCATTCCGGGAAGCCTATCCTCGGAAAATACCCCACAATTAGAAACACTTGTGGGATACATGTGTTCATATCCTATTAACTAATATCGCTTTCATTGAGAAACGGTGGTGCAATATTAATACAGTTTATGAAAAGAGTATGTACGTGCGACTATAAGTACTATAATGATAAAATTTGTAATTTATGTGCAATCGTACTTTGTGTATTTTCACACAAAATAAACAGGCAATGGACTAAGAAGACGTTATCTATTACAAACGGTTCAGACCATATACTTGTACATGTTTGTGAATCATTGCATAGCATTTAACTTAATGCGGAATTGTTTTATTCGATTCACTTATGGTTTATCATTGTTTTATATGTAGTAACATCCTAAAAATATAGTGGTAAAATCAGTGTACGATAAGTTTTTCGTGTATTGTTTAAAATAAACTTTCAATGTACATCCTATGCTGCTATGAAAGGATTTAAATCACATACATAAATAATTTGGTACGTAGACTTAAAAAAAATTAATACTGAAAGTAAGCGAGCCTCTTGAAGTTGCCTGAAATATTTGCAAATACCATGAATTCGCTATCATAAATTGAGTCGGTTAATTAAAATAGAATAGGTTAGTACTCACTGAACAAACTAATTCTGATCTTATGTTCTATTAACATTATACTTAGAAATTCTTAAAACTGTAGTAAAGGAAGCCGTAAATTAAATTTTACTACCGAACTTTTCTTTTATGAAGATTGAAATATATTTTAAAGCAATGAATTAACTGGCAAGTCCATTACTTAAAAGTTATGCTCAAACGAAATTTTACATTTGCAAATAAAATAATGGACCTCGAAAACAATTGCAAAGGACTCTAAATAGTTCAAAAAAAGTCAAAACAACTGTATTTTTTTAAGAAGCATTTGATAATTACTTAAGTAAAATAACATTTTATTATGATATATAAAGGGTTTTTTAATAAGGACGCTAGATTTTTAAATGTAAATAAAACAAGTTGTGCGTGAGATATCCACTTAATGTTTTTTTTATTTGAAAAAATATTTTATGGCATTAAGTGTGGAATACAACGTCGTGCAAGTGTCTGCCGCGGCTTTGTTTGGTAGCACGTATTCGATAGGTCCAATTTTCAATGACTTTTTCGCATAAATCTGGCTGAATATGCTGGATGGCATTCGTTATGTTGACTTTCAGGACACAATTGTTTGCGGTTTATTCACACATAACTACGATTTAAGATATTCCCAATGAGATAAGTCTGAAGGCGTTAAATCGGACAATCTTGGTTGCCATTTCACGTCACCGCTGCACGAGATAACCATTCCCTCAAATCGCTCATGCAGAATGTCCATCTTGGTATGCGCTGTGTGGCACGTAATGCCGTCCTGTTGGAATCACATGTCGTCTGTATCCATATCATCCAGTGTAGACCACAAGAAATTGCTTATCATCGATCTGTAGCGCTCGCTGTTGGCGGCTATGGCAATGCCAGTTTCGTTTTGGAAGAAGTACGGACCGATGATTCTGACAGACCAAAATTCGCACCAAACAGTGACTTTCTCGGGGTGCATTTGTTGCTGGTGTATCTCGTGTGGATTGGTATCGTCCCAAATCCGACAGTTTTGCTTGATCACATATCTGTTCATTCAAAAATAGGCCTCGTCGCTAAAGATGATTTCCTTGGCGAAATTTGGGTTAACTTCCAGCTGCTCCAGAGCCCAATCAGCGAACACACGGCGTTGTATATGGTCGTTTACCCTGAGACCCTGAGATCCTGAGATTTTATACGGCTACAGACCCAAGTACCGCTGCCAAATTAGCCGACTTGAAGTCGCAGACAAGCCAAGTTCTTATTAAGTAATTATTTTATAGAATTTATGAACTTAACTGTCAGTATTATTACTTCTCCGCACTTCACTATACTAGCGGAAAAGTAATGTAATCGTGTAAAGAAAAAATTTTTTTTGGGATTATTTTTCGTTTTTCGGTCTGAAATTAAAAAAAAAATGGTTTTTAAAATTTTTTTGCTGTGTATGTGTCATCGTTGTCGTCGGAATTAAAATTTCTTGTTAGCACGATAACTCAACTAAATCGTGTCGGATCGATCGGGTTTTGACTAATTCGGGTATTGATTTTGAGGTGGATAGAACACACTCTACCATGTGCATGGGTCATGAGAAAGCACAATGGTGTTCTTTCAGAATTTTTTTATTAGCACGATCACTTAATTAAATCGTGTCGAATCGATCGGGTTTAAACTGATTCTGATTAGAGACGTCTACCAGACGACATCTATTGATTTTGAGGTGGATAGGACACACTCCATCCTGTTCAGTGGTCATGAGAAAGCACGAGGGTGGACTATTTGAAAAAAGTTAAACTGTCGTATAAAACAGATATTCTGCATTTATGTGTTGGTTTATTTTTTCTCGGTCACATAATTTCGAGATAGAGATGTTCTACGTACGGAAAAGTCCGTTTTAAGGTTTTAAAACTGTTTATTTTAATTTGTTTTAATGCTTCTTGTATAATATGTATCAGTTTGAATAGATTATGGTTTTTACATAATTTGTATGACACAACTTACTAATAAGCGTGGCAATTAACTTTTATAACTACGACAGTGTTTTCCTTGGTTTGGTTTTTACCACAGCTAATACTTTCTGTTATTCATTTGAGTAATGTATATTGTTATAGGTATCTGTATTTAGTTGTTTAAAATTCCAGGATATCGTATCGATAACGTTATCACACTCATTAGAGGTATTTATGTATTTATTTAATGCCTTCATTATATATCGCATCAATTATGCCTTCACTTCATGTTAAAATATGTTTGTTAATGTTCTCGTACATGCTTTACGTTATTTAATCTAGTTAATGATCAGAATGTTTTTTGTAAATATACGTAACGTAAAATTTTATGTATCGGATGGTAATAGGGCATAAACGTTTCGTCGATTATCTATGAGTATCTAATTAAATTTGAATTTTTATTACGAAATGTGTTTCATTTCCATTTACGTGATACTTAAATATACATAGTAACTTGTGTATAATATTTTTTACTGCTAGCAAAGCAAATTTCATTAAGGTGCGTACTCAGTGAACGAACGAACGCCGAACGAACAACGAACTTCGAACTCCGAAGGTTCTCAGTTCGTTCGGCCGCAATTCGCGGTTCCCTAAATATGAGCGAACCCGAAACAAATGTAGCTATTTTCAAAAGATCACAGTTCGCTCGGCAGTTAGCAGACGGATATTATGATACAAATTATTCTAAGGATTCCATAACAATTACTCCTTTCTGTAAGCTTCAACTAAGTCGACAATAAGTTCTTCTGTCCATTCAATGTTATCAGACATCTTTATAACCTTACATAGCGTAGCATAGCTGACAGCGTCACATGATGCAAATTCGGAGTTCGGGAAAAATTTTCAAAATTTACCCACGAATCCCGTCAACACCGAACAGCGAATCTCTTTGATGTACCGCTCTTCGAGCGAACGCAGTCGCAGGCGGACCGAACGTTCGATTCGCTTTCGCTTTTACGTACACATTGAGCGAATTTAAATTCGGAGTTCGAAGTTCGTTGTTCGTTCGGCGTTCGTTCGCTCACTGAGTACGCACCTTTAGAGTGGAACAGTAAACATCTGAATGTACTAAAATGACATTGAACTTATTTGAAATACTTTGATTCGGATTTAGATATTAAATTACATTTACCGCAAAACTATTAACAGATCATTTATTCAATTTAATATATTTTTTAACTGCATAAGAAAGGGAGCTTTTTTGTATAACTCATTAAGTATTTAAATTCGGCTATAATAGAGATAGCATAAGTGTATCTAGGATTTGAGACGATGGTTAAATGAACAAAGTTTTAGACAATTCTATGAGAAACTAAAATCTTTTATTTTTTCAAATTATGTCAGTTTTGACAAAATCGTAACAAAGTAAAAGTTTATATCTTCTACTTTTGTTTATAATTCATTTGTAACGAATCCTATGATTTTCAAAGTAGTACGATTCATTTCATCGCTATTCGCCAAATAAAAAACTCTCTTATCGTGCCGTTAAATTGAATAATCTACCTGAGCCTAGCCATAAAAATAAGCCGCGGTATGTTTTGAGATTTTTTATTTGGGAAATAGCGATGAAATAAACTATATATATTATTGGGACACTTTTTTAAGATTAAAATAGATGATGAAAAGAAAAACGATTTATTAGCGTTTGTTTATGAATTATGCAAACGAAATTATTATGGACAACATATTAATTTTTTAATTTTCAAACTTTCACATGATGTAGAATGCTTTTCTTAAAAATTGTAAGGAATGGATAATTTTTAAAACATATTTTAGTTTCTTCCAGAATTCACTAAAATTTGGCCAATTATATCTGTAGTAGGTAATACTTTGGAAATATATTGAATATAAATTTCTTAAGTATTTTTATACAGTGCATGTTTAAATTCCTAAATAAATTTAAGGGCGCTAAATCTGGACACCGAGCTACTTTATTGTACGCTGGTGTCCAATCTATCTATTAGACTGTTTGTTGAGATACATTCTTATTGACCCGTAATAATGTGGAAGAGCTTTTCAACCATTCCGTTGAAAAGTTATTTTTCTCGAAAAGTCGAGATCTCGATTTCAAGATCTCGAAATATATCGGGATCATATTTGGGAAAACAAAAAAAAAATACAAATAGATTACAATAAATAGATATAATAAAAATAAAAAAAAGATTTTTTACATCCTACGTTATTACAGGTTAAGGAAAAATTTGTTTTTAAAAATAAGGGAAAAGATACCTAAAAACAAAAAATCTGTTAGAGATAATACCTCTTTAGATGGTTTTGTATACGAAGCGATTAGTATAATATTCGTACATATAAAGATGAATATATGTAGATTATGAATGTGGACTTGTACAGATAAGAAAATGTTTAACATTTTCATTAGGTTTTGGGAAAGTATTTGAGAAACGTGTATTAAATTCAATATTTGAAGTTCATTAAATCTGTTGTGTTATTACTGTTTGTGGAGTATAAATATAATATTGTAGGTACAAGTATATATTTACTATGATATGCGTATATTATAGAAAATGTAAATATTCCTGACAATGATGGAGGATTCACACATGCTACAATTATTATAACAATGTACTTAACATTCATTTTTGATGCACGATAAACTGAATCATGTTGTTTATGCACTCATTTTATTGCCTAATACAATGTAAACAGATGGGTACTAATAATACATTCTTATACAAAGTGGACAATTTGACACATTTTATATATTTAAAAAAAGCAGCATTTATCTGTAACTAGAAAAAGTTACGGCAACAACCCCTAATTTTTGAGCCTGGAATGTGCTAGTTGCACCTATTTATATATTTGCTATGGCCATCTGCAAGTATGTCTGGTTTTTTTTAGGTTTTGACTAGTCGATTTAGTATAATTTTTTTTCAAGAAATTAGCTTTCAAATATATCAACATGTGTTGTCTATTTCTTTCAGTTAGACATTAGATTTCGTAAATATTGATTAAGATTAACTGTTGTTCTTTAAGTGTTTGTATGGGACATATAGCAGACCTCAAATCTTGAATATTTGTTTCAATTAACTACTAGTAAGTTTAATTTGTTTTAAATATTGCAATGATCCCATTAGGATAGCATTATGAGACATTGTAGTTCCTTTAAAATACATTTATAAAACAATGCAATTTTAGAGAGGATCAATAACTGTAACATAGCAAAAAAATCAATGATGCATTTCTGATGCCCTTTAAGAAATGTATTAGTGAACAGTAAATTTTTAAATAATGTGCCATATATATATAATTTCTACTTATTTTATAAAGAAATCATACTTTTAGTAGATACTATTATCATATTTTTTCTTAGTAAATATATCATTTGCAATGGTACTAAAATGTCTGTCATTGAAGTATAACATTTAAGTTCATTTTCATTCATGTACATATTTACACAATATATTAAGAATTTTCATAGTATTTTTGTTATTATTCAATGCGAAACTTGGAAAATTTCATATGAAAATTACGAAAAATACCAAGCTAGAAAGAAGGTTGTATTTAAAGTAACTAATTTCTGATATAGCATCAGAAACGTATTTAATGAGTGAAAAATATATTAGGAAAATATGTCTTGCATGTTAAAATAATATGTTAAGAGGTTGTATTTAAAGCAAATATAATTCTGATCATCATTATGAGGTCATCAGTCCTAAGACTGGTTGGACGCTAACCTCCAGCTTCTCCTATCTTGTGCTAACCTACGCATTTCGCTAATTGTGCTACAACCTACATCCCTTACTATCTGCGAGCAGTAGTCTAATCTAGGCCTACTTTTGCCTTTCTTCACTCCTATTTCTGCCTGACTTCTTTTCTCGCCGACTTTCTCTAATACTTCTTCGTTTCTAACCCTATCAGTCCACGGTATTTTCATCATTCTTCGGTAACACCACATCTCAAAAGCTTCTAATTTCTTCCTACTTGCTTCCCCTACCATCCAGGTTTCGCAACCGTGCCGGGCTCCATACATACGTTTTAAAAAATCTCTTCCTTGTTTTTAAATTTATTACCCCCGAGCATAAAAGTGCTTTCTTTTTGTTAAAAGCTACTCGACCCTGCGCTATTCTTTGTTTTATATCTTTATCGCTTCTTCCATCCCAATTTATTTTACTTCCTAAATAAGTGAAGTCTTTAACTTCCTCCTTACTTTCGTTTTTGCTCTGCTCTCGCGCCCTCTGCACACTAACACTTTAGTTTTGTTTTTATTCACCCTCATTCCGTATTACTCTGTCAACACTGCCTCTATTTCGTTCAACGCTGATTCCAACTCCTCTTTACTAGATGCTAATACTGCTATATCATCCGCGAATCTCAGCAATTTTAGTTTCTGTCTCTGTACTTTAATCCCGAAATCCACTCTATCTTTTACGACATTAATCGCCTCTTCGATGTACAGATTAAAAATTAGTCGTGATAGCGTACAATACCTACTTCCCTTCTTTCCCCTTCTACTTCTATAACAGCAGTTTGCTCTTTGTATAGATTGTGTACTACTCTCCTACCTCTATACTTCATTCCCGCGCTCTTTAGTATCTCGAACATTTTTTCCCATCTTACATTCTGATATAACATCTGAAATGTATTCAATGAACAAATAAATATATTAGGAATGTATCCTCCATTTTTTCATATTTTTTACAGTTTACAGTTATTTTTATATTACACCTATAAAAACATCCAAATTTGTTCATCCTGTATGTTACGCCATAAAAAAATTTCTTAAAAGGATACTTTTTAATTTTTTCAACGAAGTAGCACATGACTTAGTAGTAGAAATATACAATTTTTCCTTATGAAATGACCGCTATTATTTTTTAAATAGCACCCACCTATATTTTTGTTAATACTTGCACAGCAGTGCAAAAGTTTCTACAAGTCTTACTTTCGCAATTTCTTTTCTTGTTAGTTCATCTACCATATTTGACAGAACTGTGACTATCCATGTTTGACAAACTCAGGGGTAGGTATACAGTTTTTTCTATAAACACAATAAAAATGTAAATAAGTTATAAGGAATTGTATAAGGGAAATATTTTTCTATGTAAACAATAAAAGAGAAAACTATCAATTATCTATAGCAAGATGTAATAAATAAAAATAAAGAGTGTAATAAATTTTCAAAATGCCCATCATTACTATTAAAATTTTTTTTTTTGGCAATTAACAATTCGTTACTCGATTGGTGTATTATGTTAATTTTTCTTTTCTTATCACATCCACCATACATATCATAAAAATACCTACAGTTTTTATCATATAACTCTTAATTCTTAAACCACATTAAGTTTGTTGAAATCATTATTTTCTGGTGATATTTCTGGCTGTATTGGATCCGAAAAATATTTTGGAAGGTGTAAACATACACATATGTATGTATATACTGTAATTACTATTATAAGGAACAAATTTATTTTTAGGCAGACAGTAGTAGGATTTGAATAATAAACAAATATATTCAAATAATTGTTTTCTGAAAGTTTAACATAAAATTACCGTTTTTTTTTTTTTTTGTTAAATCACTTTACCATAGAAAACATTTTTTCTATAGAAAAACAGAAAAAAAAATTATATAAACCGAACTATCTTGTAATAAGTTATATTTCTTTATACATAGTTTATTTGTCCTTTCTCCTGAGTTTCATATTCCTTTTTTAATATTTCACGTTAATATATTCTGGCAATACGTACATATATGTATATATAGGTATCTAAATAATTTTTTAATTTATCGAAAATGCAGAAGAAATTACGAAAAACATTTTTTCTTCGGTAATCAAATTGTTCCCGGGTAGTGAACACATTATGACTGATATCATAGTATCCTTATTCTCTAAGCAGTGATCTTGACCCATACAATTCTATCGTAATGACCTTAACAATGAGCAACATTTATTATTTATTGATGATATCATATGTTATTAATGATAAAACGTTATGTTAATATACTGATTTGGTAACTTCTAATTTTAAAACATTTTGAAACCGAAAACGCTTTACGAATATTTTATTTTTAAACTGAATTTAATTATGACATGCATATGTTGTAAACATGATTATTAAAATTTGTTTTATTAGTATATCTATAAGTAGATATTATCTAAATTTGGCGTTAATTTGGTGTTATAGGCATATATCAGTAAGAACATTTCCTTTAAAATTTATGTATTGATTTAGGTAATATCTACAAGTCAAATCGGGTTAAGAAAGTAATAATAATAAATATAATATAACTAATGCCACATACATTAATAAATATATATCGTGCAAAGTAAAAAACAATAAGTTATTAAAAATAATAAATTAATGGTGCATATGATATTTTAAAAACTTTAAAACACATCAATATTAGATTAAAAAAAACCTTGACTGACATACCTACAAAGTGTTTATTTCGTCTTTAATATATTTATAATTTTGCAACGTGGTTTTGTTTTCAGTGAAAATATACCTACTTTAAAATTACGCAAATATCAAAAATATTTACATGTGAATCAACTTGTAACATTATTGAATCAATAAATCTGTAGATATTGCCTCAAAGTATATTAAGTTAATGCCGATATAAATTGGAAAGATCAGTTGATTGAATTCTAATAAACTAATAACTATCATATGGACTAATATAGATTTGTAGATTTAAAACGTTTTGAAGAATAAGAAATTAAATTTTTCTAAATATTATACCACTCTGGTATTAACTTAAATTCAGTAGACTAGTAGGAAAATACTCAAGTATTTGTTTACCAACCTCTGACCAAGCCATGTTTTGGCTCATGCAGTAATAAGAAGTGTACCAAAACCCAGATTCCTTTGTATACACTCATATGAAAACCCTTCTATATGTAAAAGTATTTTATAATTTGTATTATTTTTAACTTCACTACTGATTGCATCATTAACCTTTGTAATTTACACAACAATTATAAATTTTCTTTACTACCCTTTCCTTAACTATATGTAACAGTATATGGCATACATTTCACAACTTCAGGTCAAGTAATATTTCTGGTATAACAGACATTAAATTAATTATGCCTGTCACGATCCAGTTCCTCTTGAACAGTGCTCACCACGCGTGGTATCCAGAAATTACATAACTGGAGTACAGTATTATTTTCAATAACGGGATCGGTAAGAATTAAAAGTAATTATAGAGCGATGTTTTAAAAATACTGTTTTAGAAAAACAGCCATGCATGAAGTACATATTTTAATATTACGTTTTAACGGTCAATTAAATATTCTGTATGAATCAAATATGGATTATAAATAAGTGTAATTTCATTGGCGGTAGCCTCCATTTTATTATTAAACACATACCGTGACGAATATTTCCAGAAAATTAAATAATGCTATTAAAATAATGCATTATAATAAAATAATAATATTGATTAAAAAGTTGTTGTTCTAGTCCGATGTATATATCCGGTCTAGAAGCTGTAGTCTGCATTAGACTAGAGCTTTGATAGTTTTTACATTATAATTTTATATCAGTTGAAAAATGTTTATCATAAATGTTCACGTATTTGAATAGAATCCCGTCTTTTCCAAAATCAGAATTTTAGTCTGCAGCCAATTTATACGTACACCAGTAGAGTTATATAAATTTTGGTATATATTCTAACAAACTAATAATTGGTATTTTTTTCAGGTAAATTCTACATGTTCAATCAACAAGCCAAGCCGTCCAAGTATTTAACTTTGTGGTAAAGTATATTTTTATACGATTTGATTATATGATAGGAAGAAATCCTGGTCTATATAGTTTCTATTTAGTATATAAACTATATAGCCAGAAAATTTAGAATATCCATCATTAAAGTAAAACTTATTTTAAAAAACATAAAAGAATGTATATTCTAAAATACATCAAACAAAAGCTAACGAAATAATAAAATGAAATCAAAAAATAAAACCCGCCACAGGTAAGATTCGACATTTGCCCCGGATCGGAACCGAACGACATACAGCTGTTTCGAACTTGTTAGTTCTCATCAGTGCCGCACACAGTACGCCGATTCAGGACAAATGCCGAATGAACTTTATGGCGTATACATCTTTATCGATACGATCTCTGTCAGTAACTTATAAGTCGGAAATCGAGAAAGGAACCACCAAGCCGCCAGGCGGTTATCAAAGTAGTTCCCGAATAGCAAAGCTATTACATAATCGCTCTAGGAAACAACTACTCCTCGGTCTAAAGCCCCGCCAGGCATTGAATTATACCCAGAAGCGATCCTCGACCCGTTTCTCGTGTTTCTGCGATTATGTAATAGCTTTGCTATTCGGGAACTACTTTGATAACCGCTTGGCGGCTTGGTGGTTCCTTTCTCGATTTCCAACTTATAAGTTACTGACAGAGATCGTATCGATAAAGATGTATACGCCATAAAGTATACGCCATAAATCCTACCTGTGGCGGGTTTTATTTTTTGAAAAAATATTTAATACAATAGAAATATCAATATCAGAACAAGACCTGTATGTACCATATGATAAGAACGTAATGAGACACTTCATATTCACTTCGATACATTTCCCTGAAATATAGAAAATACGGGATTAATTTATGAGTTAATTTAATTATCATATACCTTTGGTTACTAGAGGGAGTGTTCATTTTGAGATTAAGTTCATAGTTAACTTCAAAGACTGATTTATTATTCTGATTTTGTACATGTGGTTTACATGTACATGGTACATGTGTCTGGGGTTTATGGTAATTCAATTGGTCACAATGTGGGGCTGAGGACATCCCCCTCTTTCCACCTCTTCGGGCGCTCATGCATGGAATAATCATCATAACGTGCCTACCATAAAGTAATTACTATTACCTAAATGGTATATAACATGTAAAAATATTGATAGTATTGAAGGCTTTCCATGTCGATTTGCTTGAATATTTTACGTAGTTTATTCAACAGTCCGGCATAATGTTTTGCACTTCTATGTATATAATATATGAATATAATATAATATTTTGCAAGAATACTCTTAAAAAATATTTAAGCTTTCTGACAAACTTACACAAGCGATTTATCAAGAAGTCATAGCAGTCTCGTTAGTATCGGTATCTACTACATGTATATGAATGCACTATTGATATACATGTAGTATTACTCTTCTTAACAATAAAGACGTTTTCTAAAACTGGGTTTTTTTATGAGAATATCTTTCGTTTATGGTTGCTGAGTCCTCAAACTGAAAAACTATACCAAAATGTCAATGAGTGATCACGATTTTTCGCCACACAATATCTGGTCTGGCAGAGATGTTTGCAGTTTTTCAAATGAGTATAACAGTTCACAAGACGAGACTAATGTTTTCGGAATGGTTGATATACGAAGGTCAGGAGATGTCGTTTCAGTCGCTACGAAGTCGCTATCAAGCATCGTATTTTTGTTTATCACACGTTCATATATCGGTCATTCGTCTACACATGTTATTATGCAATATAGGTTCCGAAATCATTTCAATGTTGGAAGGCATGTAGCATCCCTACTCGCAATAAGATTTTGAAGTGGATAAATGAATAATCTCCGTACAACTGGATTCCTGGGGACTGGAAGACCTCCGGGACTACAGTGAACGGTAAGAACTCTCAAAAACGTGGAAAGAGTTCGTGCAGAAGTGGAAGCCCATCCACGCCGATCAGCTGTATGCATACTCGCGCTCTGCGCTTGTCTAGTAGGTTAGTACAACGAATTCAGCCCTTAGACCACTTCCATCCCTATAAAATCCTGTTGGTTCAAGAACTTCGTCAAAATGATTTTATACTGAGGTTTACATTCACAAAAATCATGTTGGGGTTGCTCGCACATTACATTGTATTGATAACGAGTGAAGAGGCGCATTTCCATTTGTCGGACGCTGTGAATACACAGAATTTTAGATATTGGTAGGAGGAAAATCCATGTGAACTTCACCAACGACCACTTCATTCGGACCGAGTTACTTTGTGGTGTGTAGTAGCTATATTCAGCATCATAGGTCCTTATTTTTTTTTTAGAGAAGACTGACCGTGTTGTTACGATTCTGCGTGATTTTTTTATTCCTGAACTGAGAAGGCGTAACATAAACATGGATGTAGTTTATTTTCAGCAGGACGGGGCTACTTGTCATAGTCCAGGGAGACTACGGCTTTCTTAAAGCACCGTTTTCGGGGGCGCCTCATTTCCCTGCGGGGCGATATCGAGTGGCCTCCATGATCGCCGGACCTGTCACCCTGCAATTATTTCTTGTGAGGATATCCCAAAACAAGAGTTTTTATTAAGAAACTATGTACCCTTGCCGAACTTTCTGTTGCAGAAATCCATCCGATATGGTACAGCCGTCCATGAATAATTTTTCAGCTCGTTTACGGGAGTGCCTTTAAAAAGATGGTCGCCACTTAGATGACGTTATTTTTCGCTACAAATTCTTGTTTTTTAATATTTTTTATATGACAACATGACATCTTGTAACGAATGTTTTGAAAAAATAACTCGTTGAAAGATGACATTGATTTTTGAATCGTCATATATCTCTGCCGGACCCTGCGATTTGAAGCATTTTTTATCTGTTAAAGAATTAAAATACATATCAATGAAGTATTTGTCGACCATCACTTAATTGTTAGATTATAGACAACATTCACTGTTTAAACCATTTCCTTTTCGGCATCCTCAAAAACGATTTCGCTACTTAGAGAGAAACTTAAAAACGTAATAGGTGCTAATATTCCATTAACGTTATTAATGATTTCATGACTCACTAGAATGTACACATGACTTGTAGCGGTTTAACTGTGTACAGCAAATGTAGCTTTCGGTTTTGCAGATTGTCGATTTCCTAGTTATTTGTGCTACTTCAAGTCGAACCAACTCTGTCTAGAACAACTTATTTAAATTGTATAACAGCAAAAACTTGGAATACATAAAAAAATAATGAAGGTGCTCTCTAAAAACGTGTGAGCTACGGGATTTAGATTTCAGAAACGACGCAGTTTGTAAATTGCGAGGTTGTAGGCGGTTGAATAATTATAAGATCGTTATTGATACTAGATTATTTTGGTTAACAATAATTACATAATTTTAATGAAGTTTGAGGAAAAGTAAACGTAGCGCAAATGTGATGATGGCTCAAGCAACAATAATAGTTAAAAAAATATGGATTAAGTAATGAGTACAAAAATATATGTAAATACCTCCTCCTAACTTTTTAACAATGTGGTTAAAGATGAAAACACTGTATTAGGGAAAAGAAAACAATCTGTTATTTTCTTTATTGTGAGAATTAAATAACTGAGCACAATTCTCAATGGATACAAAAACAATATTAAGAAATGTACATATGTCAATGAACCAGTTAGTCATTGTTAGAACACCAGATTTCAGGAATCGTATGGATGCTGTAAATAAACTACAAGACTCGCATAAAGTAATAGTAAACAAGTACACGCAATATAGTAATATTAAACAAACTACATAAATAACATACATAAATAAATACTTTAAAGTAAAATATTTCACACGTAATAAATGTAGTAAATGTTCAAAGTGTGTGCCTGCGAGTTTAGCGTATTTTTTGTTACATAACTATATAAATTAATTCAAAATATTACCAGTGCCTGTTTACAAAGTAAACAGTAAAGTTTCATCAATAAATATCAATTTCATTTTAGGAGTTTTATAGGGTGTCTCAGTTGGTACTATATGATTTGAATTGCGCACCATTTGTGTTCTATCAAAGATAGGGTGTCAATATTTAACGACTGTCATTTGCAAAACATGCAACGTCCACGTGCCTGGGTGTCTCATTACTAGCTTCATTTTCAAAGAAGTATGGTCCAGTTACTTGATCACTACAAAATACGCACTAAACTGCAGCACCCAAACTCTCAGTACCCCAAATTCGACAATTTTGTATCCTTCAAGATGAAAATGTTCTTCATCGCTGAACAAATTGTTGTCAGTTGAATTTTTTACGCTGACAGAAGCAGATTTTTCTTTAAAATCCGATGTGTGGTGGCTCTTGACAGATTTAATTGTTGTGCACGACGTCGAATTGTTGCGTTTTGATACTCCCGTACACTTTCTTTCGCTGTAGCAATATTTTCATGTGACCGACCACGATGAAGATGTATTGACGTTGCCTTATTAATAACAGAACCCGTCTCTTCTCAAATTTCTTGATTAAGTTACGAACTATTAACTGTGTAAGTTCTTTTTTTTTGTATAATTTTGTGCGAATTTTTTTAATGTAACTGTAAATGATCGATCACTTTCATAAAGCTGTTGTACACAAAGTATGATAGTCGTTAAACATTGGCGCTCTATCTTTGACAGACCACTAATGGCACACTATTTAAATCTTCTACTTCCTATGCATGTCACCTAGTATACGTACTATGTTGGTTACTATTTTTGAGAAACGTTGGAATCTACACAAACATATGCCAAGTCTTTAATACAATATTCTTCATATTCAGGACTTATTTAATCTCAATGTGTTTCATTCGAACTTTCCTCTCTAAGATTGGTCACCATTTAGTTTGTAGGGTTAAATAAACTACATACACAATATTTTGTTAACATCGATTAAAATTATGTCATGATCCAAATGCTTTACACGCCTACTGTATAATAGATATCACAGATATAAGGCCCTTTTTGGCACATTTATTTTACCCTGCACAGAAGATTGTTCGACATGCACTGGTCTCGCAACAGCGTAATTTAATTTTATTGAACGCAGATATATATATTTATTAGCTTGATTAATCTCCTGCTGTCCAATTAATCGAATATGCTGCCCGAGGGTATTATAGGTACAAGAGTAGATTACTTTAATCAATATGCTGATGGAATGTATATTATTTTATAAAAATAAAACAATGATTGATTACAAGTTCACTTCACAAGTCATTTCAGTTTTTTAAAAATGTAAAATATAACATAATAAGGAAATTTAAATGTGTGAAGCGATTTTTTCCTTAGTGTTGACGACATTGATTATGGTGGTCATTAGCTGCATTATCAGTATTTATTTTATTATATATTTGTAAATACACCACTTCTTATCAATTCTAAAGTCTTTTTTTATTTCTCTGTATTCATTTCTCAGACAACGATTTAAAGTGTTTGATATGTTCAGACTTTTTCTTAAATCGTGTAGTTTAGTGCATTTTAAAATTATGTTACACAAGGAACATATTTGTGGTAATTCGCTCGTTAGAAGATAAGATGAAGTTGGACAAGTGTGATCTATGCTCAGTCATGTGGGGACTACTTCTTCATGTCTTGAAAGTATTCCGTCTATCTAATTTTCCTTTTACGTATATCAATATATTTCCCATACTATACCAAAATATTTACTATATCTTTTGTATTTCAGTATTGTACGTTGTTTTCTAGTCGTAGTGTCTAACGTAATGTTGTTCTGAGTAATATTTTCTATTGCATCTCATGCTGCTGTATCAACTACCTCCTGTATTAACGTTATCGCCAGTGATACCTACATAGTCTGGTGTCTATGGTGAACTGTTTCCCTATTATCGTTAACCAGTGTAGTAGCGATAGAATATTTTGAAAAAGTGCATCTCTGGAAAATACATCATTCACGGCTTGGATGCAGCTTAGAGTTATGTATATTACTATGTATATTATTATAGTTAACGAATTCGATATATATTAATGCCTGCTAAATTGCATAGAGCTTTCCTATATAAATTATAGCCTTACTGGTAGAACACTCTTGGGATATTTCAAGAGTACAGTTCTTCGTTGATAAAAGTGCTACTCCTCGCTCTAGTTTTAGGCATATCGGTAAACATTTCTAATAACCTATGCTCGTTTAGATTAGATAAAATTTTATTTTTAGGAAAAATTCTATCTGTGTGGCCTTTTTTTAATTACAAAGTTCTGTCCGGAATTTTGGTGGGGATATTGTCCATGGTGGTGTTTCACAGAAATATCCTGGCAAAAGATTCGGTAAAGTTATATTTAGGTTTTCCATTACTTCTATCCCTCAGATGGCTACCTTATCCTGATTGGATAAGATCCACCGCTTCCCTAGATAATTTAAAAGGAGTCGGTCTCTTCTAAATTTCAGAAAGATGGAACCTCAGCTTTACATCATACCGAATTGGTAGGATATCATAGTCTATCTTACAGCACTAAAGATTTATAGTCATAACAGGACTTATGACTCAGCCTTAATTGATGATATACATATGAAAAATGTAAAATGTAACATGATAAGGAAATTTAAATGTGTGAGGAATTATTTTAAAGTTTTCATAAGCTACTGATTTATGTAATTAATAAAGGCCTCTAAACTATTTACATTTTATTCCTCAAATGAAGAAAAGTAATGTTTTCATTCAGATATACAAAAGCGAGTATTCGTCAAACTTCGATGCTTTCTCATGTTTTCTACATACTTTCTTCTTTAAATTCGCCTATCATCGACCATGTCAGTGTATCTACCAACATTTTGCACACTTTTGAACCATTTATTCAGAGTAGTTTTTTCATTTGTTCACAATTTGCAAGTAAAATTCATTTGGCATTACTGAAATTACTGTTTCACTTATGATTATTTATAATTACTCGTTAATTATTGTAATTCAGTGAAATTAAATCCATTAGAAAACTTAACACAAAATCGTGTTTTTTTATTCAAATAAAGCAATAATTATTCAGATTATTTGGGAGCAAACGGTATGTTGTTTGAAAAATTAATAGCTGGTAAGGGCTATTTTCTATTTTTAATACTCATTGCCATTCAGGTTTGTTATCAAGTTGCGATAAGCGAATATATGAATATAAAGTGTATATAAACATATAACCCAATTCACAATTCATCAATATGTAATAAAATAAAGATTCTAAATATTCATATATAGAGTATCATATGGTAAACTTAATATTTTGAGAGAATTTTGACATAAATTAATATTACAATTCCTATCTTGTATCATATTTTCTCTCGAGTTAACGAGATACGCGAGAACGCTAAATCAAAACATTTGTGTAATTTATGATTTACTGAAAAATACAAATAACATCACTAAACATTACACTACTAGCGTAAAACGTTATTACTTATTTAAAACAACAATTATTTATGAAACTGGAACAATTCCTGAAGAAGACATTTCAGGTAACTGCATGCTAGACATGTTGTTGAATATTTTGTGAGATATGTCTCGATTAGACGTTGATGATTGATCGATCGTTTATTTTTACAGTAGAAATGCCGATATGATTGTCTTGTTTGGAAATAGATACAATTTTATTTGAAATGTCTATTTTATTGTTCAAACTATCCTCTATATAACGTTCCGTCACGGTAGTAGATTTCCACCCTCCGTGACGTTTAATAGCAGTTATGTCGCCCCCTGAAGTAGCTAAAAGCATAGCAAAGCTTCTTCTGAAGCAGTGGCCCGTATAGCTCTTACCTATTTCCTTTCCAAGTCAGTTTGCGATGAAACTAGGCATATTTCCTATATTTTTGACCCATACATGTTTGTTAGCACGTTTTTGTTGGCATATTTCATTAACACTTGACGATTTGTGGTAGGGCGGAACTAGAGCTACATATGTATTTTCGGTATATCTCAATATATTCCGAATTTAAAATAGTAAGTTATTGCACAATGAGTTTTAGAATCGAATACTTTAATAACCAGTATCGTTAAATCATTGCTTTTTTAAGTAAGTGAATCTCATTATCGACATATTTAATAAACCTATTAATAACTTCTCGTATTAAATCTTTGAGTTATTTCCTCGATATCCAATCGATTTATTTTTGAAGTAAGGTATTGTCTTGGCAAATATTTGTACATCGATGTGTAACTTTATTTTAAAGTAGACTAAAGAAAGTACTACATAATGTAGGCGATTTTAGTGTTGTTGATTTTTCTCCAAAATAACATAGAAATACATTTTTCAATACCTTAACATTTTTTGTGGCACAGCATTCATGGCATTTATTGTAAACATGTTCATACTGCAATTTTGGTAAAGGATTTAATATCGCCCTGCTTCTAGTATCTACAGACTTAGGTAGTGTGTCGTTCATTACTATTCCCATTGAAATACCATTACTCGAATTATTAAACTTAGAATATGCGTTGAATATGAAGATCAACAAATATTTCGACTTCAAAATAAAAATTGTAAAAAGGTTCCACAAATTCACTTACTCACAATAAACCAATATACGATACAATAGAAAACACTTATTGACGTTACTAAGGACAAAATATACTGTATATATTTTTACTATTTGACTAATAGTACTATAATTACTGGTAGAATCAGTATGTTATGGTGCATTCGAAAACATTTTTGATACTCATGTGCCATAAAAATAACCACTAACTTTGCGCACTTATAAAAACAACTATTATAAAAATAAATTCGAAATAATATATATGTTAATACGCATATATTGGTAATAATAAAGCAATTGCAGGAAAGATCAAACAAATGCAATTATAAAAATAGCAGTATGAAAATAATATAATCAGCATATTTTGTAATCGAATAGTGCGAACCGCTCAGGAAATGTAAAATAATTACGAAGTAACATTGGATTAAAACCAACCATTTTTAATTATCGTAAACATTGTCCATATGAATTTTAAATTACATGTTTAAAATAATTTGTAATATACAAATTTCAATGTTGATTTCAACTCATAAACAGATGGCAGAAGTCTTCGTATTTGACATCTTGCAAGAATTTTAGAAACGCATTAAAAAACTTGGCTAGCATTATACCAAATAAAATATAATAAATGATGAACTGGTAATTCGTAGGTATTCGAAAGGAGCTCTAAAATTAATTTTATCTTAACTTAATGATTTAAGAAGGGATTTGCACTATGGCATTTAATCTGACTTTGTACAGTCATTAAAATGAAGTGTCTGAAAGGCTGAAAGCTATTCCATCTAGTGACTACCATCAATAAGATTTTCCTGAAAAAATGTTGTATTATTTAAAGAGCAAGTAAAGTATAACAAAATGCTTTTATTATCAATGTTAACGTTGTATATTACGTGGGAGAACCCTCCCATAATGTCAATACGGATTTTAATGAAATTTTTTCCATTTATATCTCATATGTTATCTTATCAAAAGCAATGTTGGTACATGTAAATTTGTTTATGGCTCAAATTGCTGTTCATTTATTAATGTCAAGGTTTTTCCGTTCTGCAGAGATGAGTCGCGATTAATGAATACTGATCAAGGACGTGGCAAATGTTTTTATAAAATAGTTCTTATTCTTCGAATAGTTTCTTTT
Organism: Rosalia funebris; assembly: GCA_037954035.1. Taxonomy (NCBI): domain Eukaryota; kingdom Metazoa; phylum Arthropoda; class Insecta; order Coleoptera; family Cerambycidae; genus Rosalia; species Rosalia funebris. Next base: position 30,102,457 of record JAZFAV010000035.1, on the reverse strand, counting down.
ACAGAAAATTCAGTTAATGGATAGCATAATAGATTGACCATTGCAGTAAATTAGTCAAGGTGTATTTTCAATATTGTTTTCAAGATAAATAACTGAAAAAAAATAAGTAACAAACATTTTAACGCAGTAATGTTTCATTTACTAATTGTAAATATTTTTCAATTAAACTAATTATAAAAGCTCACTATTAAGGTATATATCGAATAGACTTCGAATATACTTTTTCCGTTATACGAGAAAACCCATGATATCTCATTAAAACGGAAATTACTATCGTATAGAGGTCAATTTACGGTGTATTTAGTATAATTTGCGTCGATTTTGAGACTTTTGAATTTTGTATAAAACTCTCTTACTATAGTTTTCCAATTCCTCCGGTTACTATCGATTTTTTCCTCAAAAAAACATTTTATTGAAAAAAAATCTCGAAAACTGGTATGGACATAAAAAGGACAGACAAGTTCAATGATGTCTCTGGGTTTCCCGTAAATATAGAGGTTCTTTAGGTAAGAATAAATTTCGACATTATTATTTTTAATCTGCATTCCGAACAGACTTCTTCCGTTTTACGAAAAAATCTACAACTATTCATTAAAACGGAAATTTACATCGTATTTAGGAGGTCTATTTATGTTATATTGAGTGTAACTTGCGCCGATTTTCAAGCTTTCGAATTTTCGATAAAATTCCCTTACCGTCCATCGATTTTTCCGCAAAAAATGTTTTCTCCAGAAATCTAAAAAAATTGTATAGACTTAAGAAGAGCACATAAATTCAACGATGCCTTCAGATATCCCATAAATCTAGAAGTTATTTAGGTAAGTATGAATTTTGACGTCGTTACTTTTAATATGCATTTCGAACAGACTTCTTTCGATTTACGAAAAAGCCTAAAATCTTTTATATTAAAACGGAAATCTCCGTTGTATTCAGGAGGTTCATGTACGTTATATTCAATGTAATTTGCGTCGATTTTGCAGTTTTCAAATTTTCTATAAAATTCCCTTACCTGTGGTCCATCAATTTTCTTTCGGAAAAAATACGTTTTCTCGAGAAAAAAAAATCGTATGGACTGGGAAATCGCAGTATAATATAAAGACCACGACTTTGAAGAACTCGAAGAAAGCGATGACTTCTAATATTGTTTTTATGAAATTTCTTATTTGTTTTTGGAAAATGAAAATGCTTTTCTTTTAATTTTAGTTTTCTTTAAAAGGCCAATGTCACTAATGTATAAAGGTAAGGGAGTGCCAATGTCGTAACAAAAAAATTAACTCTGTAGTGATTTTTATGTAACTTGCTAGAATCGTTAAAGAAAATACACTATCATTTTTATGAAACAAAAAAAAATTAATATTTTCTTTTGATATGACAAATAATCACAATGTGTCCGTAACCTTTCATCCTTATTTTCTTAACTATACGAAATCTGACATTGACCCTTCTAGCACCAAGCCACAGAATTAATAGTATTACTAAATGTAGACTTTTATTATATGATATTTATACCCGAAAAATTTATTCTTCATCAAAGTGTAAAGAATATGGAAAATATTTTCTGATACAACAATAATTATGCTTTGGCTAATTTCACATAAATATTTTCTAAATATGTTTTAGGAGTGAAACGTAATCTAAATAGTTCTTAGTTAATACATATTATAGTTAGTTAAAACTGAGTCATCAATAGCATGAGGTAATTCGTGGAACACGGTGCATCGATAATATTATTGTAAAAGCAAATTAAAAAAATGTAATTTGTCTTTTAATGATGGATCATTCATCTACCTTCAACATGTCACAAATTGATGTGTTATTTAACGATTATTAATTATATGTAACCGTATGATGTAACATTACGTACTTTGTATCTATTAATATGCCCAACTATAGATAGCGGAAAAGTATATTTGCCAATAAATAAATAAAATGAATTTAACAGCGTCATCTGATTAATTCGAACAAACGCATAAATATAAAACTTACAAGAAAAAAGTTATAATTTGATGAGGAAATATTCTGTTAAGTTTTAACTGTATACTTAACGGTTAGAAGAAAATTATGGGAGATTGCTAGATAAGTACTATTAACAACATATAAAACTGTTATTTATACAAGTTATATATTATGCAATCTGTTGACTTTTGCAGTGTAATCATCTATTTAAAGGTATATGAGGTTTCATTTAATATTAAATGGGACACCATGAAGAAAATTCAAGAAGAACTGTCGGTAGTAAATGGAAAATATATATATCGATTTTAATTTTAAAACTTTACACATAAAACTGGAGATGTTATATAGAATGGAGGGTAGATATTTCCCTTTTTTATGTTTTAACCTTATCCACTTTCATTTTAAAGTGAATATGGATTGAATAATACATATATGTAATTAAAAAGATATTTTAATTTTGATAATCACCATGGCGAACCTGAGGAATTTAAAATAAATTTGATCTAAGATTATTACTTCTTTGAGATACGGTGCTCTCACGTGAACTAAAGAATAAATAAAATTTGTCGTTGATTGAAATTTCCTGAAGACACGTCTAATTAAAAATAAGTAAAATTTATTATAAACACTGCGTTTATTTTTAATCAGTTACATAACTTATAGAGGCAAGATGTGCCTATATTATTAGTAATAATAATAATAAGTCGACTTCACTTGTGAAGAATTGTATATAAACAAAATATAAACAATTTTATTTGACAAGGTCGAAGTCAAGATAAATTATATTCCATTTAATCTTCATATTCCATTCAGAATCCTCATGATTATAGCGATGTTAGGATTTTTTAGTTCCTCAACACAGACCTTCTAGCCTTCTATTTAAGAAACGTACAATCATCTAGTTATAAGTGAGTAGATTTAGTCACAAGTCACCTAAATAGTTAGAAGAGTTACTGCTATTCGACTTCACATATTGATGATATATGCGTCATCTCAACAAGGAACGATTGAATCTAAATTTTTTGCGTGATATTAATTATTCGGGTAAGGTTTTTTTTAATAGAATTGCTAATAAACCAAACCGATATTACGAAAATACTCATTTTTGTCAAAATCATTTTGTTTACATTAAAATTAAATTAGGGCTAGACAGGCCTATTACCGGTGTTTCTATTGTTCCAGAATAAACTCTAGTTATTCCTACTTAATTTCTGCTTCTGTTCTAAAAGAAAGGAAGGGAAGATAATGACATCTGTAGATTTTGCCTGAAACGGCCTCCTCCTCAAATATCGAAATAATACAGAGATTTCAATCGAAAACTCTAAGATTCAAACTAAACGCCTCATAGTTTACCACGAACTAAGTATTTACCACGAACTCAGCATTACACAGAGACTCTCAAGTTCTATAGGCTAAAGAAGAATCATGTAAGTGCGTTAGATGATATGAAGAGAAACTACAGTTTCACCATATCACACTTAGGAAGAACCTTATGGCACTGATTAGAATCAGCAGAAGACTAAAACGCAGACTGTTCATTAATTTATTGTGAAAGTGTTTAGTGTCTAGTTAGCTCCCATTGACAACGATATTCATCATGACTAAATAGAAAAAGGAAATTCCTTTTTCAATTTCATTCCCCTCGATTTGTTTCTGTGGGGATATTTAAAATCGCAGTCATAACAGCCAAAATTATTGGAAGAATATCAGCACAGAATTATGCATGTATAACGTGAACCGAGTTTCAAGATTTACTGCTCTATTGCCAATAATTGCAGGGAGAACATTTTGAGTAATTTGTTTTAAATATTTTATCAGTAACATATAAGTCGGAAATCGAGAAAGGAACCCACGAAAGATTTCCGACTTATATGTTACTGACAGATAAAGACAGAGATCGTATCGATAAATATGTATACGCCATAGAGTTCATTCGGCATTTGTCCTGAATCGGCGTACCGTGTACGGCACTGATGAGAACTAATAAGTTCGGTTCCAATCCGGGACAAATGTCGAATCCTACCTGTGGCGGGTTTTATTTTTTGAAAAAATTAAATATTTTAAAGCATTTTTTGTTGTATCATCAATCGGTTATCAATTTTCCTAGGATAATTTTAATACATTTCTACTTAGCAACCCGATTGGCAAATTTTAAAAAACAGATCCATATTTGATAGAGAGTTCATCTTCATATACTTTTCAATAATGTATCATACAGCACTCCTTTATATATGAAATAGGTTATTGATAATACTATAAACTCTTCTACCTATGACATGATTACTTGATAGTTTAGATTTATATCCAGTGGTAGTACAAAATATGTCATTTCACCTGCCTGATCTTTGTTAGAAGTCGATAATTTGTTGAGTTTCGAAATTAACAAAAAATACTAGGACCATTTATGTATGTATTGTATAGTACTATGAGTACTTACTGTACAGTACATCTAGTACTATTTATATAATACTTGCGCCGATATTTTTTACAAAAATTTCATTTAAATTTGGTAAAATAAAGCTCTTGAAAGTTTACAATAATTTTAGTTATCATCCGCTTAATTTTTTGCCAGATTAGCCCAATCATAGTCATTCCAGTTACATTTATTATACCACTCTTTTTGCAATATGTTACGAAAGCTTATAAAATCGCATTATTTGTTTATTACGTCAACCTTGACCTGCCAATGAATCCGACAACACAAAAAATAAATTCCATTGTTTTCTCCGCATTATCGAGGTTACTATTGCATCTAAATATATATTGCCGCATATCGTTGAAAAACCAGTTTAAAGTGTTATAACCTGCAACAAAGTAGTCCATACGTAAGGTAGACACGCATCACTAACTAGCTATATATGTAACTGTGTATTCTAAAGAAAATGCAATTGCAGAGAAAGACAAAAAATACGAGGACGAAGAAATTTATCAAGTTCCACATGGCGTTTCTACTGCCGAGGGTTCATTGCTTCGTTCCGACGCAGACATATGGGCATTACAATAATAATTTAAAGTAATTAAGTTTTGTAGCTTCATTATATTAAAAGTTAGTCTGGAACATATATTATATTATTGAAGCGAAGGACTGCTCAACAATTGCCAATTCAAGCTAAATAAATCCATGCATGATGCAGGATCTCATATCGTCATGCTCTAAGTAAGTTAGAAATAAAAAAGTCAAATTCCATGTTTCTTAGTTAGAGATTGTGGTTATGTTTTTGTACAACCCTACTAATAGTGTTTAATTTAATTTAATAAAAATCCACATTTCCTGATTTATGAACAACAGCTTGTATTTATTCAAAAAACTGATAAGTCTCTTGTATGTAATTATATAGAAACTTCTGTATTATGCAACTTCGCTAAAGTTCTAGAGATGTCTCTATACAACCATACGAGTATTATGTTCATGGAATCAATTTGTCTACATTTTCTCAATATGTTTCAAATATTATTATAATCATAACCAAGTAGATTGTGTATACATTCTTTTAGACTTAGTGGATAGTGAACCTCTACCAAAATTATTTGCACTGAATTGGGAGGTCACAAGATATAGTGTATACTCAATTTAATTCTAAAACATTTTGTTTTAAATCTGGAGGACCACAGGGAGCCAATCTAAGACCATTAATATTTATAATATTTGTTAATGATATCACTGGCGTTCTAGACTCACATTATGAATTATTTTTAAATGACTTAAAGATATATTAGTTACGCCATTAAAACTCTTAACGATTATTTATTTATTCAAGAACAATTATAAAAGTGGTGTATGATAAATAGACTAGATATAAATACAGAAATGCTGTTGATATATTGCCCAGAATATAACGTACTCTTGCGTACGTAAATCCTTCTGAATGCATATGTAAATGTCTACAGCCAATACAGAAAGTGAGAAAGTCTATTCTAGCCATATTTTCTTATTTTGTATTTTACCTACGTGCATATACAATAAAACTAACATTTTCATTCAGCTGACATTTTTTTTAACGAAACAATAATAATAACATAATGACCATGTGATCAAAATGGCATTTTATGGTAAAGGTTATGGTAAAATATTGCCCTAACTTCTATTAACTTCCTTTTCGTGTCAAAAGATGACATATCCAAGTTGGTTTTTATGGTTTTCTAAATCAACAGGTCAGTAAAACTCAAAAAATAATAACCTGGCAAGAAGAATGGCAGTGCTTGCAATTTAATGTGGACTTTATAAATGTACCACAAATGAAATGCCCTTAAATTCCACATTTAATTGATTTAATTTTTCAGGAGAAACATAAGTTTCTCCTGAAAAATTTCAATTTGTGGACATGTTATATTTTGAACATAAACGCTTCAATTAAAATCCAAACTTATTCTAGAAGAATTTTTTTTAAGATAGATATTATTATTTAAGCTACATTTTATCTATTTTATGATGTATTTCCATGGACCGTAGGGTATGATTAATATCCGTTAAAGAGAATATTACATTCCGTAGAGGATAAATATAATTCTGCTATTATTTTATCTACCTAATCAAATAATCATTATTTAGATACCAGTATTGCTATAGGCTCCACATAAAATAAACCAAATATTTTTTTCGATAAACACTATTTAATGGTAGGGTGTGTAGTGGCCTTGAGGACTAAGCCTGAAACAAAATTTAAAGAATTCATTAAAATCCTTTCAGAAGATTGACATTTCAATGGCTCAAAGCATTGAATATGATTGCAGAGTTACTTATACTGGTATTAGTCATCTATACAGACGATTATGTAAGCATAAAATGCGATCGAATACAATACCAACATCAGTATTATACAATAGAATACATTACAGTCTCTGCAATCGTGGGCGATTGATTTTACATTATGATACAAGAATAAGTAATTATAAATTATTTTAATATATAATTATATTGGGAACAATTATTTTGAACTTATATTAAATTGTAGTAACTCTTATGGTATTATTATGGATTTGAGTAGTCATAAAAATAATTTTTTGCTTTTGGAAAATTTAGGTTGTATACTAGTTCCACTACATTTTTTAATTGAATACCATTTCGATTTAATTACCTGGTATAATATGTTGAAATTTCCTGTCAATATGGGTTCGGGGTATATCTAATCATCAAAGCAAAGTTGGCCCTGAAATAGTACTTCCTAATAAAATAAGAAATACCAAGTGGGTCATGATATTGGTAAACAAAGGTAATTGTTGTATTTTTTTTTTGCAGAACGTACTTATTTGAGTTGTTCATATAGCTTCTAAGGCAAAGTATCTGTTAGGCGAAACATTGCTAGGAGAATATAATAAGTAGAAATCAGATAATTCGTTATTAAAAAGATTTTAATATCTCTAACAATTTTCCCTTTAATGGTGAAATTTTTTTTTTTATAAAATTTACATAGATAAAAGTAAATAATACGTGTAAAAGGAGAAATAGATCTATATGCATTTCAATATAACTTATCTATATTGGCAAGAACACTTTTTTGTATAAAAATATAAAAATATAAATATATAAAAATATTTTATATTTTATATAAAAAAATTTTTATACAAAATCTGAAATACATGGAACATTCTAGAATAGGAAATCTGAAATAGGGAATTACTCTATAATAGTTTGGGAAGATTAACTTCCTTGTAAAATAAAGACAATACAAATATGTTGAATTAATATACAGGGAAAGTAAAAAATAATTAAAAGAGAATTTTTTTTATAATTTTCATAAAGAATATACCATATAACTCAGAAGAGTAATATGGGAAAGGCAAAGAAACTTATAAACACTTGTAACACAACTGACCAAAGTATAATATAAACAAGCTGTCGTTAATGTAAATAGGCAAGATTAAATTATAAGTAGATACTCAATAACCATATTAATAGAACAAACTTATATTTTAATTATTATTACCAATTTTTTCCTTCTTACGGAAAGTGTCAAAATTTCTATCTCGTATAAAATTGTTATTGAATTTTATATCTAATCGAATCCTGATTATATTCCGACTTAGATTATATCTCTAGCCAAGGTTTCGCTTTTTTAGCTTCTATCGCTATAACGTGCATAAGTAAATATAAAAAAACAGTGTTGATTTATATTTACAGCATGGAAATTTCCGAATAATTATGCAAAGTAACGATTTTAATAAAATAACATATATTTATTGAGTTTATTATCAATCTACGTTTTGATGTTATAAATTCAGTTGTATATACGAGTATAGTGCTATATATAAAAAGCAGAAAGTAATACACCACTAGTAGGGTATTTTGTGATTCTCCTGTAGAAATATAATTCTATGTTTTATTGTATTTATTAGATAATTATGTATTGCTTGTATAATTGATATTTTCTAGGCAGATTTTTTATTAATGGAATTCGTAAAATTAGCACAATATACAAAAACAAAATATAATAAAAATATTACGTAATAACTGAAGTAATAAGTTGTTCCATCATTTACATAATAACTTAATTAAATAGCATTTTTCCTAAAAATTAACTGAACTTAAATAGTGAATTTATTAATAAGTGTCGAATATATCACACGATATTCGCCTCTCTTACAGCTACTGATTTTTTGGTCATTAGCTGCATCGTACTCTATTGTAGATGGAACAGGCTCTAATACTATTTAAAAAAAATTATATTCATTTTCGTATATATCGTTTGAATCTGCACTTCACCAAAAAACTTTTTCATATCTACGAGAAAACCAACAATTTCTCATTAAGACGGAGATTGCTATCGCATTTAGGCTACCTATTTATGGTTCATTCAATCAAATGTCGATGTTCAGCCTATCGTATTTTCTACAAAATTCTCTTACTTATCAATTTTTTTCCGCAAAACAAAAACGTTTTCTCGAGAAAAAAAATCATGTGCAGCACAGTACACGTGATAGAAGTGAATACTTCTTTAGAATAGAGAATGAGAGAGATTAAGAGTGAGAGATTGAAAGAGAGAAAGAGAGAGAGAGAAAGGGAGAGGGATAATTTCAACAGAAATATAACAATATAAAATTTGTGTAAAAAATATTCGGTATATATATATATATATATATATATATATATATATATATATATATATATATATATATATATATATATATATATATATATATATATATATATATATATATATATATATATATATATATATAAATATATATATATATATCCCTTTCTCCTTCTCTCTACGTTATATCTTTTTTCTCTCTCGTGTAACGAAATCTGGAAACGTTACATTTTTTCCAATTCACTCTCCATTCTCGTCAAATATCAGAACGCCGCCAAAGAAGTATTCACTCAAAAATCTGAAGAAATTAGTGAGAACGTAAGAACGGCAGACGAATTCAATAGGGTCTTCGGATTTACTTTAACTTTAGAAGTTTTTTAGGTAGGAAATTTCGAAGTATCTACTTTGAATCTGCACTTTCAAAGAACTTTTTCAGATTTACGAGAAAACCGACAATTGTCATGTTTAGGACTTGTATTTATGACATATCCAATAAAATTTTCGTCGATATTAAGGCTTTCATATATTTTCTACAATATTCCCTTACTATAATATAGGCCATCGATTTTCTTTCCTCGGGAAAAAAAATCTTTCCTCGAGAAAAAATCTGAAAAAAATTGTGTGGATGTAGGAAGGGCAGACAAATTTAACGGATTTGCTTTAAATCCAGAAGTTGTCTAGCTATGTATGAATTTCGAAGTTCTTACTTTCAATCTGCACTTCCCAAGAACTTTTTCAGATTCACGAGAAAACCGACATATTCTCATTAAAATCGCTATCGTATATATCTGTCCAATATGGGGTTGGTGGAGTATTGAGAAATCTCGAGTAACAAAGATACAGTAGAACTATTATAATCAACATATCGGTTCTAGTGTGAACCCCTTGAGGTCCTAGTTGAGGGTGAGGGGAAGGGAGATGAAGAAATGTTGCTCATTTGACTCGTTCAGTACAAGCTAAGGAAATATGTAAGTTAGCAAAAACATTATTATTATAGTTATTATATAGTTATTTTCATGATTTCTTGTTTTACTTTCACTTTAAGCTTTTAAATGTTTGAGCGATTAAAAAAGATAATATGCCCTTTGTCGTTTTCACCTTTGAAGCACCATACTGAAAAATGCGAGAACTCATTTTTCATTATGTTCGATAGTAGCGGCATCCGGGAGGTGTATTTCTAAGGGTGCATTCATCAGCACTGAGTTCTTAGTGAAACTTTGTATGCTGGAATTTCTGTGGTCCAGGCTTCGATAGATGTGCCCTCAGATTTTCGAAAATTTGGTTCTGTTGGACGGCCTGCAATTAAATCGTTTAAAAACTGCTCCATGCCCATTTTTTATGTTTACTCATTTTTTTTTTTACTGTTACTAATCATTGGTGGCTGGGACAATGTCATTTGCACTGTGTATTGGACTGCACAAGCCATTGTATTCTTAGATTCGAGTCCTAACGGGGGTAGTCCGTGGTTTGAGGTTTGAGGGGAAAGAAGTCGAGTTCTGTATGTTCATATAAACTAGTTTTATACATTTTTCATGAGGATTCCACTTTCTTGATGCAGGCTATTTGGAATAGCCCACTGAAATGTTAAGTAATTCGAAAAATTAATAAAAAAAAGGATTATTATGGCATCGCTGGGTTGTGCCTACATAAATTATATAAAGCAAGTATAAAGATTAGGACCGAGCTACTCCGTTTTATTTTAAAATACTCGTATCTTTACTTTACTTTTACTCTTTATTTTGTTTTAAAATATCCCTGTGCCTGCATAAACTGTATAAAACAAGTATACTATATGAAGATTATGAGCTACTCGTACTCCCAGTTACCTAAAAATATGTCCCTCCAAAGATGCAGCCCTTCCATTAAATCTCTTTGATCGTGCTCGAGTGCCGAAAGGGTTCATCAGAGGAAGCTGTCTTAAAACACACGATAAACAGGGTACAGAATTAATACATAATTATAATTAAACCCGCAAAATATGTGGACGTCACGAGCCGATGAGCTTCACTTTCAATTTCACGCCAACCGTTACACACGCTCGGAAATATCGCCATTGGATTTGTATGCTTATTAAGCATCTCTGTGTGTCATTATCCTTTCACTGGTCAAAAATGTTTCCGTGAATAACAAGCGCGATTACTGTTAACGGCTCGCGCAGGTATTTAAAACGAACGAATCTAATGGTAACCTGTGAATAGAATATTTAGACGACGCGTGGCTGGCATAACTTTTATAATGTTTCGGGATACAAACAAACGTATCTTTATTTTCCACCCCTGTTTATTCGGATCTATTAAGATTCCCCTCACGTGTTTTGATAAAAGTTTTCCTGCCCATTAGTGCTACGTCGGAATACATATCCTGCAAGGTACACGGTAGACATGTCACTTTTATATACAAAATAATGATTTTCTACTATACAGTTTGAAAATGTCTTCAACTTTAATATTCCAATGAAGACGAGTCGATTTGGTCTGGAAGACAATACATAATGCAATACATGAGGCAATAATGATCGTTAAATGGTATTTATCTAGATGGACATTGTGTTTCAATGTTTTTAAATACGAAATCTTTTTAGCAGAAGTACCGCAGGTATCTAATTTAGGATCGTTACTCTCTTTTCTATTTTATTTACTAACAATTTGTTTCTATCTGTTTTCTATTTGATAGTGTTGTGTCGTGATGTTGGGAGAATACCTGTCTATTATACTTCCTGATCCGGTCCTCATAGAACACCCCGTAGTAACGCATTCCAATATGTTTCGTGCACTATTTGTTGAAAGATAAACAAACCATAACTCGCTCCACTCATCCCGATCCCACTTCATTACGCTTTTTAGTGTGTTGCGTGCAGGTTATACGTTATATGTGTATGTATGTGTGTGTGTTCCATTCTTGTCAACAATGCCACGTTCTTCTAAGCAAAAATCTTTGAACGTTCTCAAAATAATACAAGCGAAACTACGCACGATAGAGGAATTTTCCCTTTACCTTCATCTTCCTAACGGTAAGTACACATTTAAACGAATTTATGATTTTAGGCAATAACAACTCATTCAACTTGTGTAACTATACTCGACTTGCGTATCGCCAACAAAGTTGGCATCATCTGGAGATGACTAAAACTCAGCTTTAATCATCTGTCGTGTAGAGTACTTTTTTCTGTTGTGTAGTTATAAATTACTGAAGTATTCCATTTTATATTTATGTTAAAGTTATTTAGGAGTAACCTTTTTTTATTTTGTTTTTAGTTATATACTGTATGTATATATGTATTTGTTCGTAATCCATATTTTTGTCCTACAAATAGATGTTTTCCTGTTGGGCAATAAAGACATTATTATTATCATTATTGCATGGATTTGAGAACCTGCGTAGATTAAAAAATACTATTTTAAAATACAGTTACGTTTTAAATCTAATCGAATTCAAAAATTGTTTCAAATGCAAAACACATTTTATTTCTTTGTTTTTAATTGTAAATTGAATACGAAACACATATACATACACATATATATACGAAACACATTACAACACATATCAATAATTTCTGGAGTATTCCAATATGAGAAAATGAAAATTTATTTTTGAAAATAGTTTTCCTCAAAATAATTTTTACAAACATAATATTAATTAACGTAAAATCTAACTTTAAATTAGGTAATGAAGAAATCTTAGATAATATATTTCATTGGGGAATAAAATACAGAATACAAATTTTAGTTATCGAATTTAAGTAAATTCTCTCATCTCGATTTGTAAAATTCAGCTTAAAATGTTCAAATACTTTTTATAGTAGACGTTAAATACTTCTTTACTGCTACTACAACCATAAGAACCTATAATAATAACGTATGACCATTATATGTAATAAGTAGATGTTATAACATAAAATATCTATCGCCAATTTAAATTATGACAGTGGCACCTCCGCCAAATATTGAAAAATATTTGGGTATGTTCTACACTACACAACTTCAATCAGTTGTAATTCGGTGTTTGATATATTATGATGTACGTAACATAAACAATTTTTAATACTATTTTTTATTTTCTTAACTGAACATGCAACCATTACCCTGCTTTAAGTTTACTAAAGGCTGCGTTTAACACTAAGTAAAATCAGTTAATATTAATGAAGTTATGTTTATAAATATCAGTTAATAATTAGGGAATGAACAACCACTTAGTGTTATATGTAATATAGTGTGTACACATGTCCCCAATTCATTCTTACATATTGTTTAAAAATTGAAAACTAGAAAACATGGAATAAATACATTATGAAATACTTTTGAATTAATTTTACCTTCGATTAGAAGTTTTCGATAAAAATTGTCATACTACTTACTGTTCTATTTTCATATCTCTATTTTAAATAATTACTTTATTATTGTAGCAACTAGTACTGTAGTTGTTATTACACGGTATTATTGTATGTTATTATTATAGCAACTGCTTCTGTAAAGGCTACGTGCGTGTAGTGGAATGATTATACCTCAGTGATACGAGTAGTATTCTAATGTCAGAATTAAATACATTACATTATAGAGTGTATTTATTTTATACTCTAACTGTATTAAATATTACAAATTTTTTACCAGATAATCAGATGTTATGGCTTATACCAGAAATGGTGCAATTTCATCCCATCATTTTATTAAACACTGAAATTGATTTTCGACAGTGTAATATGCTTGGTCGTTCTTTTATATGTACCACGATAATGTTATCAATAGTTTTGCATTATAAAACAGAAGGTTGAATAAACAAATATCGTAAAAACTTGTTGTTAAAGAAAATGTGATAAAGCAAGTTTCTTAAGAACTTACATTTACTGTCATTACAGAGCTTGAATTTTAATGAATATCATGATCAAGTTACGCCAACACTTTCGTATAAAGCACAAAAATAGGAATACTTAATTTCCCTGTAGTAAATAAACGAATTTATTTCTGATGACGGTGTTTAACACCGAAATGTTAGAATGGAATTTCCATTTCAATTGAATTGACGGAAGTCCTAGGAAATACAACATAAACCATACATACGATCAAGAAATTAAAGACATATAGTCCTGTTCGAAAAAATAGCAATATTATATATAATAGGAATAAAATATATGCAGAAATCTGTTAATGATAATAGATCTTTTGACAACTAGATGGCACATAGTTACAGGAGTATTCGTGGAATCACATGGCAGAACAATAGATGATTTCTACAAAATGCTCGTGAAGTACAGAGGTTACAAGAGCCAACATTAGTAGGTAATTGTTCGAAATAATAGCAGTATCAAGATTATTTACCATATAGTGTGCACATAAAGTGTTTATAGTAGTCATTCATGCGAAAGATTATATTTTTTAGTGTTTAGGGTAGTAAACAAAAACTTATTTTAGCAGAAATGGGTCGAGGAAATCATTGTACCAAGGTTGAAAGAAATCTTATTAAAAAACTCCGAAAAGAAGACAAAACGTATTAATACATACAAAATCTGTTAGGATGTTCAGCTAAAATGATTACTAATGGATTACAATGGAAAAATTCACCCAAAACACGGGGTAGAAAACGGAAGACATCTCAACAGACTAACCGCCAAATAGTAAGATTAGTTAAAAAAGACCCATTTCTAACGTCAAATGAAATAGTAAAGGAATTAAATCTCCCTATTGCCTCCTCTACGGTAAGAAAATGTTTAATAGAAGCAAATTTACAGGGAAGAAGACCCCGAAAAATTCCACTATTACAACCACGGCATATACGGTCACGCATGGTTTTTGCCAAGGACCATATCGAATGGCCAGTCTCGAAATGGAAAACTGTACTGTGGAGTGATGAAACAAAAATTGTGATGCACTGTGATGCTACCCTTTGCAGAAGACAATATGCCTTTAAAATGGAGTTATCAACATAATAATAATCCAAAACATGCCGCGACGAGGGTAAAACAGTGGCTTCATGACAATAAGGTGGCTGTGATGCCATGGCCGGCACAGTCGCTTGTTGAGAGTGCAATATTATTTCATCTCTTAATATTATGTACCATCAAAAAAAGTAATGAGACACCTTCTATACATTTTCCTAAGATATAGATAACAATGAGTTAATTATGGATTTCGTCAATAGAGGGCGTAACCGTTTTCATACCAAGAGTATAATTAATTTATTATAAGAACGTAAACGAATGCATTATTTCCTACTTTTCAGAGGAAACTTGTCGAAAGTCATTATTTTCTTACTTGATGGTACATGGAAAGTTTTCTTGCAGATGTTACAGTAAACAATACCATACGATTTTCAACATCAGCTGAAAAAAAAACCCAAAGAAATACATTTCCCTGAGATATAGGCAATACTGAATAAATTTTTGAGTTATTTATAATCTTGGTCAATAGAGAACGTAATCACTTAAGACCAAAGGCATGATTTCTTCTTCTCTCTAACTTCTACTAGTAGACCATAAACTAATTATCTCCCACATTTCATGAAAACTTATCTAAAATCGGCATGGTTTTTCCTAGTAGTACAAAGGAAGTTTTATTTAAGGCGCCCTAGAGTGAATAATAGCATACCAATTTTTCAAAGCTATTATTAACACGATTTTATTAAAAGCAAATTCGATTTTTGTTGCTGTATGTTTTAGGTTCTTCTCTCTCCAGTTTTTGCATTGTATTAATTTCATAAGTCTATTGTTGTATAGTGCCTATAGCAGAAAAGCACAGTACTATACAGTCGTACTATATTGTTATTAATGTATGTGAATTATACTAATAGCAACAGTAAGAAATCCGCAAGTGTTTAAAATCAGCAAGCTGTTAAAAATAGAACTGTATTTACATTTCTTTGAGTTTATCGTCAACAAGTTTTTGAGTGAAATTTATGTGAAATAGTTTGGCACAGTAAAAAAAACCAATTTAATTCACGTCCAGCAATATTAGTCTTTACACGTGACATATTCTATATTTAATTCACGTTGTTGTTAACCTATGCGTAACAAATTAATTATTGTATGCCGGGAAAAAAATCGGCTACATTGAAGTTACTAGACAAGTTAATAGTAATTGACCGCCGCAGAATGTCACACCGGTAAATTTTACAGTTATAAATAATATACTTATTTACAGAGAGCAAAGGTTACGTAACTTTTTGCATAATCGATCTCAATTTAAAATGAATTATTATTGGAAGCTGTGTATTTTAGTTATAGCTGGTAACCCCGATTTGAGGTAAATAAAACAAATAGTCTTCACACGTGAGTAAGCTCGAAAGATAATTTATTAATAGTTAAAACACTATACGGATAAGAATGTCGATTACAAAATTGTATTCGATTATAAATTGTTAATTCGTTCCGAGTTTCAAGTTTCTATAATGATAATTAATAAGAATATCTAATTCTGAAATGACATGTACATATGTCTTTTAACTCATGTCTATAGAACCAGCAATACCGCTAGCAGTACCATGTCCAGCTTAACCATCAATAGCACACATGAGGACGATGAGTCTTTCAATCAGCATCCCCTTCCCATCGATCGACTTTGACAGTAGTTGTTAAACATCTGTTTAGCGATGTATTGTGTAGTTTGACACGAATATTTTTGCGTTTCAAACAGCTAGAAAGTTAAAAAACAACGGTCATTTGTTCATCAAGTACATAAGTTTTTTCGATAAACCTTTGTTCTATTGGAACAAAACGAACTGTAGGAAACCTGTAAGGTAAACAGTGTACAGCACAAATGAAAAGAGATTACGCCTCTGGTACGAATTAAGGTTACGCCTCTGGTGCGCTGACACAACGAGCAGCAGTGAATCAGGATAAAATAGATTTCGGGTTCAGTAAATTTCAGATTATTTGTCATAAAATAAACAAGATTTCAAGATCAATTTCTTTAATACTCTAACCCTATGATATACTCTAACCCTAACGTTATGATATGGTGATGTTTATTGGAAGTAAGCTCTTGAATCTTCTGATAAACATTTTCTGTTGTGTGTTCAATGAAATTATTAACAAGACTATAGTAGGTATATTTATCATAAATGTTTCGTTAGCATCACAGGCCTGGAAGTAGTCAAAGTCATCACACTAGCTAATGGGAAAATTATATTTTATAAGAATCATACCTCTGATTTTAAATGTTAAATATTTCTTCTAATCCCTCCCATTGATTGCCAATAAGGGAATCAGTCTTTTAATCAGTCTAAAAGGTACCAAATGTTTGACCTAATTACTACATACCTCCAGTAAGTTTTCCGTAATCTTGATATTCACGGCAAGTAACTTTCAGAGCCTCTTCACTTTGTAGACAAAACAGCCTTTTGTTTCTTTACAGGAACTGCGTAGTTTTTAATGAAGAAACAACAAAAAATGTAGGATTGAAAATTTCTAAACAAATTATCACACTCCCTGTTGGTTCTCTGAAACCTTGATATTCACGATATACAATATTTAGAGCTCGAAAATTTGCCTCAATTGTTTACTATGTACTGTCTCTAACTCACTATGTTCTGTTAACTATGATTAAACAGACACAATAACGAAAAATTCAATCATACTAATGGAAATGTCAGTCTTGCTTCACCTTCACAGTGCTACAGCATATGTACTGATATATTTATCCTTCTGATATGCTCTATAAATAGTTGTATCTGTTAGATATATTGAGATATTTAGGATGACATATTTGTTTAGTTAACAATAACTTGCAACTGAAAATACCAGTCAATAGTGTTTTATCAATCAATATCCTATTATTACTTTAACGGATTTTCTGCCACAGTATTATTTCTAATTACTAATTTATTGGTTATTCAGCTAACAATAACCTACAGCTCAAATAAAAGTATCAGTCAGATGATCTACTTCTATGATTTTAGCGACTCTTCTCTCACTACTGCCATTTTTGATTACCAATCATACTAAATTACATTAATATACAGTATTAGTATTTTATATAGTACTAAAGTCTATATTATTTATGAAAATGTCATCTATTTTAACACATTTATAACATGAAACCGTGGAATTAAAATGCATCCCAATATTAGTAAAGATAATATAAAAATACCTTCTGGTCATTGCTCTACAAACTTCCTCGTTTTTGTTGTTAGATATTAGTACTTATTTGGTCATTTGGTATTTAGATTTCATAATAACTCGAGTTTGATTGACAATTTTCTGTGATACATATTACTTCATAAACCAGATTATTAGAAAATATAAGAGCAACAGTTACAACAAGCACATTACTTGTCAAATACATATCTTATTCAACAACTTGATATATTATGTTGCACAGAAAATATATACATATGTATGTGTATAATAACAAATTGTTGTTATTTGATTGTTGATTATCATTTCGTTTATCATTGACGGCCTTCAGTGTCGAAAATGCTAGTCAAATTTGACCCAAATTCAAAGATCGAAAAATAACGCTTTTGGTGTGCAAACTATAAGTCGTAAATATTAGTTGTATTTCCCAAACCTTGCTAGTAACATCTGAACTATTTAACCAGTTTTAACGATACGTGGGGTTTTATTGACATATAATTTCCTCCTAGAAATCTAGAAAATGTATCATGTGAGAAAATCGTTACACTGGTCAGACATTTCAAATTTTATACCTTCAAATGCAATTCAGTCAATAGCAAATGCAGCTGCTCGGATGTTATTATTAGTAATCGTTTACTATAAATCCTTTTGACATTTAATATCCCAGATTCTTTGTTGTACAAAAAACACTGCTATGCTCACTAAAGTAAGGCATGTAATTAGCGGCAATCGGGTCATATCGTACTGTTAGTTTCATAATGAAGCCATTAACCCGCTGAACTTCGAGCCATAAAATTGTATTACACAAAGAAGGGAATTATCACTGTACATGCGCGTTTAATTGTTGTGGTTCTGTTTTATTAGGATGCACAATAACCAGCTAACACACTATACGGTTACTACTGTTCATCAGAGTCATTAAGCGTTGAATAAAAACGATGTCCGTTTCTAGTTTAATACAAATTAGTCGGAAAGAAACGAGGTCCCATCATACTAAATATTTCATGAGAAAGTATATCCTACATACCGGTAAAGATTAGCATCTTTGAAATTAGGTAATGGACTTCACTGACAAGAAAATGGATGATTCGTAACAGTGGTTGTGGCGGTAGGAAATAATTTCAGTCGTTTCAAAGAGAATCTTTTGTCGATAATTAATTATTTAGATAACGTGAACGTTTGTGTTAGTTCTTTCTTTCTAATTGCATTTTAATACTCCTCAAAATTCCAATAAAACTATAGGCATATATAAAGAAAAGTGTATCATCCAGAACATTTCACTTAAAGTTTAAAGAAAGTTTTGTCCATCATCAGTCACATTTCAGACGTTTTTAGCTTATAAATATTTTTTAATTCAATTTTTGATAAATGTTCCTCAAATTAGGAACTGTTAATATTGTATGTGAACTAAAACCTACACTAGAAACAAAAATTAAGGCACGTAAAAATATCCAAAATTTTCAGGAGATTTTCAACAGGCTGTAACATGAAAAAAAAAATCGCAGATCAATTTTAAAAAAAGAAAATTGAAGCTCCATGTTTCTGGTTTTCAAAATCTTGGCTTCAAAATTTTTTATCATTAGCAGTTTCTGAGTAATCATGAGAAAACCATTACAAAAAAAAATCCAAATTTTTGCTTGCCTTTCAAAAGGTTCACGGACTTATAAGTTATAGTTATTAGTTTTTAATAGAAGAAAATTTCGGTGCAAAAATGTTGATTGAAAAAGAGGTAAAAATTGCGTATTTAGGAATATTCTTATGGATAGACTAAGAACTGGAAGACTGTTGACTATTTCCTTTCAACCTCAAAGTAACCCGAATAATCTCTGAAAATATTAAAGTGCTGCGATTTTTTTTTTCATTGTGTTCGGATTGATTCAATTTGTCGTTTTTGCGAAAAATCTATTTAAAGAAGATTTACTGACTTTTTATTCATTTTTTATGGTTAAAAATATTTTTTTGGCAATAATACGTATTTTTTTATCAATAAATGTTAATTATTATAAAAAAATTAAGAGATTAATAGGAAAAAGTCAAAGCTGACTTTTTTTACTTTGAACAACTATAATTCAGCAAAAAATCATCATACAGCACTTTTAGGCACTCAAATTAAAGAGGATAAAATTATCTAAAAAATTCTTATGATGAAATAAAATTATTAAAATCTGTGAACCAGTTAAAATCAATAAAAATCAATTTAAAGAAGATTTATTGACTTTTTATTTATTTTTTATGGTTGAAAATATTTTTTTGGTAATAATACATATTTTTTATTAAAAAATGTTAACTATTATAAAAAAAAATGAAGAAACTAATAGAAATAAGTCAAATCTGACTTATTTTACTTTGAACAACTATAATTCAGCGAAAAATCATTGTACAACGCTTTTAGGCACTCAAATTAAAGAGGACAAAAGGATCTAAAAAATCCTTATGATGAAACAAAATTATTAAAATCTGTGAACCATTTGAAAGACAAGCAAAAGGATTTTTTTCCGATAGCTTTCTTAAGATTACCCGAAAACTGTTTATGGTAAAAATGTTGTTTTTCCTGATTTCAAAATCTAACAACTAGAAACTTGGGGCTTCAATTAGATTTTCTTAAAATTATTCTGCTATTATTTTTCTCCGAGTTACCGCCCTTTGAAGATCACCTCGAAATTTAGGATTTTTCTTAAATTTTGTGCCTCGTGTATGTATGAACTGTGAGGAAATCCACTTGTATTATTTTATTTTGTAATTAGATCTAACATTTGTTTCACGTGGGATAATGTGCAATCATCCTGTAGGATTAGGAAGACTGTATTAAATCAATATATCCTGTATTTCGTAGTATAGTAATATTCAAACACATTTAAGTATTATTATACTGTATGTTATTGATATTAAAATTCAAAAAATTTAGTAAAAATTTACAGAAACACATCAAAGCTTCTTCACACATTATTTTATATTTTTATTTTAACCCGCTGTTCATCTCAGTTGCTTTTGTTTATTTTACTCTTTAATTCTTTAAGTGTTACATAACTTGGCCTTGTTCCATATTCAGTTTACCTATATTCCTAGTTCCATATTACAATACTGTTTCAGGATGTGATTGATGGTGATATTTAAAGTAAACAGTAGGAATTATTTATGGGCAATGAAAACTTAATTTTTAGTTTAAACTACTACAGTAATAATAAACATAGGCGATAATAATCATAGTTGATCACTGTAAGGAATCAGGTAAAGTCCCTACAACGTAACTCCTACTTTGGAACTACTGATAATAGTAGAAGTGACAAATAAGTAATATCATCCGGTTATTAGTACTAGTGCTTATTACTTCATTGTTCAAATAACTTGAACAATTACCTATAACTTAACGAAGTAATTGGACTTCGTGGTGATATACAGTTCAAGATATTTCAATAGTCATTTAGCAATAATAGAGCTATATGGTTCCAATAGGTAGTGGGAAGAACTACGAGTATATAACGACTACAATGTTCGGGTTTAATGTGATTTTAACTGTACTATCTATATTTAGTGGAAATCACGTAATAACTATCCACTGGTAGTCTCGCTCGGTCTCAGTTGAAGCAACTTAGATGCCACTGGGGAGTACTTACATAGCCTTTACCTCAAGACAATCCGTTGATTGTCAAGTAGGGCATATATCTCAAAAATGGAACACGTAACACGCTTCATCGATGTGCTCAATCACAGTTTTACTTTATTTATGATCACGTTTGTAACACAGGCTGTTTACTCTATTTATTTTTCAATTGGATCCGATGCGTTGCCACTAATTGTGTAAATGGATAATGTCGTTCATCCGTAAAATTATATTACGTGGATAGGTACGTTTTACGTCGAGAACAAAGTGGATGCTTGTAACGGAGCAGCGTAAAAAATTGTGATGAATAGTGAAACTTGCGTCAGTGGCGTTTTTACGGAATATTGTTGCCTATTATGCACATTTCTTTCAGGTTTGTGGATGCATTGCGAAAATAAGTATTGTAGTAAAAGGTACGTCAGAACCGTAAATAAAGATATTGGTTGTATCAGAGAAAACAAGAAATATAGGAAACTAGGTGATACACCACTGAAGTAATCTTATTGTATTTTAAACAGGTAAATTGTATCGCTAAATAGAATTTCATTCTTAATTAACGTCTAAGTCGGACCTTGTTCAAGCTAAAATATATGTCACTAACACACGATTGTCAGATTATTAGATGTTGCTAAATTTGAATAAGTCTACCAGAGAGGTCAGCTACTAAAATAGTTCAAAATGGAACTAGTTTAGTTTTGAAATTGAAAATAGAACTCATTGTGTAGAAATATATAACACTAGGTTGAATTTCATTCAAAATTAAACTGGTATACCAGAAGGAGCAG
Organism: Rosalia funebris; assembly: GCA_037954035.1. NCBI lineage: Eukaryota > Metazoa > Arthropoda > Insecta > Coleoptera > Cerambycidae > Rosalia > Rosalia funebris. Next base: position 30,080,020 of record JAZFAV010000035.1, on the reverse strand, counting down.
TTTTGGATCCGTTATTATATACTATTTATGAAAATTATTTTAATGGAAACACAAAGTAGCCTATGACACTTCCGTTGGACTTTTTAAGGGTTAGATTTATATACGGTGTCCCAAAGACATAGGTAATCTGGAGTATGTAGATCAGTTGAAAATAATACTATAAGTTTATTGAGCCGATTCTCAAAATATAAAAATGTGCACCACAAATGATTGTCCCCATATTTTTGATGAATTTTTACTACATGTTTGATTACCAGCTTCTCACAGGAAATTTAATTGGAGCTCAGTTATTCAAGTCTTTTTAACTTAAACACCACTAATGTTAAACTAATGTAGACTGTATAGAGAAACAAAATTTTTTACATAATTTGACCAACAACTAGACAATAATGAACTTCAGCGTGACTATATTCAGCAAAAATGTGGAATGAAACATATTACACGAAGTACTATAGCATTTTTCCGTGATTTTTTATAAACAGTGGAAAAATTTGCAGAGGCAAGTTTCCTTAGTTAATGATTATGGTCTATTTTGGGTTCTCATACTTAAAAGAGTGAATTATCAGAACTCTTGCAATTAATTTTCAAGAACTAGAGCAAAGAATTATTGAGGAATGTAAAAGCATAACATCAGAAGTGCTGAAAAATACCTTTGATAGTTTGAAAAAGCACGTAACGCCACGTAAACTTGTGGCCACTATATGGGATTGTTGACCTCTCGTATTCTGCTATAGAAGTGGCTGAAATAATATCGTTCGTACTGTCGTTTGGTGTGGCCGACTTGAACTAGTATTGGTGTGTACTTGTATGCTTGGGTTCGAGTCCCAACGGGGAGAGTTTGGCACCTCTCCCTAAATATGAGCGTGTTTGTCCTCCTCTCTATGTGTTACTTTCTCGTTTATATTCTGTTTTAAGAGTAGGAAGTTGATTTTCGGGTGCCCAAACTTTAATTCGGTTTCTTTTTGATAATAGAACGTTATTTGTTTCATTTTAATCTTCAAATCTATGGGCTATTATTATTATATCTCTAAAATCAATAACATATTTTCACGTTATTGATTATGTCAGTATGCATGCAACTTGAAAAAATTTGACAGGATTATTTCGAAAGGATGATATAACCTAAGACATACGTTCTCTATTTCATGACCATCTTTGACCTAGATAATGTCTGTGTTATAGTACTTTAAGTTACTGTAATATAATATTCAGTAAATAAATCTTATTAGGTTATTTGATGCACTGTCAGTTATTAAACAACTTTACTAGAGAAAAAAATTGGTCATCCATATATATCTATGCCACGAGTACAGAACATTGTGGTGCCCAATTATCAGGTACCTACTGTTCTAATTAAAATGAAACAATGTTTTTTTCTATTTATTAAATAAATAAATTATATCAGTAAAAAATATACATTGCTACATAAAGTTCGACACATATCTATGTATGTAGAGTAATTTTAATCATTTCTATTTATTTGGGAAATTGGAAAACTTCTGAGTAAGTTGGTGTATCTATATAATAGAGAGCTCAGCCAAATGTAAAAATACAGCCTCTTTCAATAATGGCTAGTTCTAAACTCATCGTAAATTCAGGACTGAGTAGCTTTTCAGTAGTTGTAATATTGCCAAGACGTCGTGTGCTTAAACGTTATTATATAGATATACCAAACATCCAAGCATCCTTACTCTACCTTTTGTAGCGGTACTGTAATATCATGACAGAATCCAATAAGATAATATTAACTATATTGATGAGTTGAAATTGCTAACTTTCTATCTTACTACGTTCAGTAGACAAGGTCGACTGAAATATCCAATAATCTATAAATATGTAGTCAAGGTACCAAATTATTTGTCCTTTAACTTGACTTGTAATGTGTCGGTCATCTTAGTATTTCATTCTTTTGAAATCACGCAGCTGGAAGCATTGAAATACAAATTGCGATTCCAAAAAAAAGCTGCTAGTAATTAACCTAAGGACAATTGAAGGTCACCATTAGTGACCTTACCATTACCTATGGATTGTTTATTATGTGTCTAATAACTTATATATTACTTTGAACTTTTTTGTTTATACCTTGTTTTGTTTCATTGATATACTTAATAAGGCTCTCATTAAGCGCAATTTAAAACGATAAATGGTTTCCAATTTCAAAGAACTTCGACTAATTTAGGATGTGGTGAAAAGTTGAAAAGTATACATACATAATGATTATGATAATGACTTTGTATGTACATTACTTCCATCTTATTAATTCTCAGTTACAAGATGCTCTGTCCCGGGAACTGCATATCGTGATGTCATCCATATTACTACTAGGAATCATCAATGTAAGTATGCAGGACTATGTCTAGCACTCTGAGAATATTAGACGGGTCTTTGCCAAGCCGGCATGAGCATACATGTAGAAATTGACAAGCGCCATCTGCCTGCCAAACGACTAAGCCGTTCTACTTTTCATTTCTAATGCAGATTACTTCATATAACGTAGACTTTCACATGACCATTATATATTAATTTATAATATGGTTTATTATAAGTAACAGTAATAATAGAGAGCAATTTATAACAGGGACAACATAAGACACAAAATTTATGAGAACTATCTCCATTTAAAGAAATTAAAAATTTACTAAAATTATTATTGTAAATAGAATAATAATTTTATTCTCTAATGTGATTGTATTAGCAACTACGTCATTGTGGGGATTGTGTGGGGATTACTTTAATTTAAAACAATTATACTTTAATTGATATGCAAGTTAGGCAGTCTCCAAACCCTTACACTATATTTAAAAATGGTTGTATATATACATATACAACGCCAATTATATTATAAATATACTCTGTACAATTTGCACTTAGGTCATTCCATTTTGTGACTCAAAATGGAATTGTGGCTTGTGAATTTCAAACGAAGAACATTTAGAGATAGCAAATATACGATTATTCACGTTTCCTATATTCGTTGTTATAAATTCTGATAAAACCATAAGACATATCTTTATGTTCTGTAAAATTTGTCACATCTTTTATTCTGCTAGTGTTTGAAGTGTTTCTTTACCACAGTTTGAGTTAATATTTATCAAATATGCTGATACAATTGGGACTAGACTACAAAGTTGTATAAAACTTTGATTTGAGTGAATATGCTGAATCAAGGTACTTAGATCCGATTAAATCAGTAAAAAAATTAAAAATTGCCACGCTCTAAAAATATAGATAAACAGATTATAGATAAACTCAGTAATGGTTACAAATAGTTATCTTAAAGAGTTGCAAGCATACATATGACTAATATATGTTCAATAGATTCATACCCATCGAAAATAACCTTTTAAGCTGACCGAGTCGTTAACCAGTTATTTTCCAGTAGAATGTTGGAATTCATCGTGTCGTTGCGCTAATCAACTTCTGATGCAATGATGGAATCCAAGGACTGAAGTAAATTCTTCTTGGCTATGTCGTGATCGTCAAACTTGCTTTGGTATCTCATTGATGACCCTATCAGCTACTTCATATGAAACACTAAGAGTGATCTTTGGATTTCTGTCCGTCGTCGAACTTGTTAATATGATGAGAAGAGATATAAAGACGAGTTTTTAATGTTCTTCTAAGAAAACTAATAGGATAAGCAGCCAAACGGCATTACAAGTTTAACAAATTCGGTTTTTCTGAAAGAGTTGATAGGATAATCAGTATCGAAACGTTAATATGATGAGAAGAAAGAGAGAGGAAGACGAGTCTTTGATGTTCTTCTAAGAAAACTGATAGAATAAACAACGAAATGGCAGGACGTTTCGATCCTGATTATCCTATCAGCTGTTTCAGAAGAAGTGAAATGGTAATTTTTAAACTGAACTTAAGACTTGACGAAAACGTAAAGACGAGAATCCAAAGGCTGATCAGTCTAATTAGTATAGCAGATTTCCCTTTGTTATTTAATTGCAAATATTTAGAATCCAAGCGTACAGATTGAAATAGTTCAAGTTCACCTTAAACCGAGATCATTAATATAATTGGTATACGATGAGTTATTGCATTTTAATTTAGACGCAGGATGCGAGTATAGAGGGTAGATTAGAGGATAATATGTTGCAATATCACAATAAATATTGATAGAGCAAATAAAATAGAGTTATACTAACAAAGTCTCTTTATTTCCAGACCTCTTCAAAATGCAGACGGAGTACTCGATATACAGCAGCTCAGCGTCCATACCAATCGACAAGCGCATCTCAACCCTGTCTCTCTCCTCAAAACAGCACGACACAGCCGATTACGCCATAAACCGATTCTCCCAGAAATATGATTCCTACCAGGAGTTTCTCTATCGGAATAATCAACAGCGGAGGCGGCTGTCATCGACGGGAGAGGCGAGCGGCGATTCGAGCACGACCGCCTCAGGAAGCAGCTACGGGGAACGCGAGGACGGCAGCGAAGGGAGGGCGGAGAGTGACGAGACAGACAGAGAGGAAAGGAAGCCCCTCGAGGGACAAATAACAGATCTGGAGAGGCAACAGGTCGAGACCTTCTTCAAAGGGTTAAAAACACAAGTAAGTGGCGCGTTTGGGGGAGAATAATTTTACAATATTACTGTGTTTTACAATTTTATACTTACAATTATGTATCATAGATATATAATATTCAAATTATATTTTAAGTAATGTATGAATAGAATATATTTCAAATTTAAGGTAATGCCATAAAAATATTCCAGCGGCTTAGATCTGGAATTATAGCTGGCTACTCAATAGCTCTTCTTCTACTAATTCACGTATTGGGAAGTACAGTGTTCAGGTAACCACGTACCATTCGTGAATAATATGGTAGCGGTCATCATCTTGGTACCATATCAGCGATTCTGGTATTTGGAAATTTTGATTATTTGGATCCTATGCCACAAGTGAAAAACTATGTACTATAATAACTCCAACTGATTTTTAACAGTTAATGGTGCGTAGTGATACCATTAATAATATTGTCTTACAATTGATAATAAATAAATTGCAAACAAACTTGCGAAGATATTTTGGATGCATTAAATATATCATGTTTATTTTATCATACTTCGGGAAACTGTTTCATACTTTCCTATATAACCACGTACTAATTATCCTATATATTAATAATCTAATGATCTACGAATTTTTTTTTGTGAGGTAGTATATAACATTTTGTATATAGTGCATACTATATACTATATTGCAGTTAACTGTTATTGACTATTTTTCTTCTACAGCGTCAAGAATTCAAAGCAGATATAAAACTTCACAAAACCACAAAATATTATTACCTTGAGTTAAGTCATGTCGCCATATGGAAGACATAAGTTATACAAATGTTTCACATGAGCAAACAATATCCATGTGAAATACAACTTATAAGTCTGCTAGATAATATTATTTTTATTAAAATTACAGGGTTTCTACATTAGATCCTAGTGTTTATTATTCAGTAACTGGGAACACATTTATTCATATATGCGTACAGTTTGGGTTCTTTTTTTGGATTAGGTATTTTAAGAATTCGTACAATGACATTATATTTTTATTTCATGAAAGTATTTATAAAATTTAGTGGTGACACAATTTTGAATAGTTCTTCAATAAGTCTTAGTCTCGTGGTAGAAATACGCTGAATATTCTAAACTGTATTTACTTTTATGAAAATGAGTTTTTTGAATTTTTTTTTCGCGAAAATAATTTTTGTAAAAAAAAAATGGTGGCTATAGCAAGTAAGTTTTGCCGAAAATATGAAAGTCTCATTATTGACGCACATTACTAAAGAACCACTGAATTTATGAGGAATCCAAAGGTATTGTCGGTAAATCTTTTTTAAGTTGATATGAATTTTTACGGAAAATATTTGCGGAAGAAAATCGATGAACTATAGAGGATCTTGCTGAAAATACAAAGGTCTCAAAATCTACGCATATTACTAAAGAGCCACTGGAGTGACAAGAAATCTGAAGATGCCATTGAATTTGTCTCCCTTTCTTATGTACATATGAATTTTTACGGATTATTTTGCAAAATTACTTTTTTTTGTGGAAAAAATCGATGGAAGGAAATTTTGCCAAAAATATGATCTCCAGATCGACGCATATTACTAGAGAACCAATAAATTTATGGGAAATTCGAAGGCACTGTTAAATTTGTCTGTCTTTTTTAAGTTCATACTATATTTTTTAGATTTCCTCTCGTGAAAATGCTTTCTTGTGGAAAAAAATCGATGGACAGCAAGGCAATTTTTCCGAAAATAGACCCATATTACTAGAAAACTACTAGATTTATGGTAAATCTGAGCCCCGTTGAACTTTTTTGTCTTTCTTATGTAAATATAAATTTCTTCGGATTTTTTTTCCGCCAAAATACTTTCTTGTTGCAAATGAATGTTGCTGAAAATATGAAAGTCTTAAAATCGTGGCATATGACTAAGAGAACTACTGAATGTATGGAAAATCCGAAGGAGCCATTGATGTCTGTCTTTTTAAGTTTATGTGGATGTTTTCGGATTATTTCTCACGAAAATGCTTTCTTGTGGAAGAGAATCGATGAACTACAGCAAGGGAATTTTATAAAAAATATGTAAGTCTCAAAATAGACGTAAGATACTAGCGAACCTATGGATTTAGGACAAATACCAAGGCACCGTTGATATTGTCTGCCTTTTTGTTGTGAATATGAATTTTTCCGAATTTTTTCTCGCGAAAATGTTTTTTTTTTGTGGGAAAAAATCGATGTACAGACAACAAGGGAATTTTTCCAAATATATGAAAATATCATAAGCGACGCATATTACTGGTGAACCACTGTAACCATAGATACCCATTAATTTTTTTTTAATTTTTGTTATTCATTAATGCAATTTAAATTCCTTGTTTTAAAATGAGGTATCACACGGCATATCTTCATAATTAAAATTTTAAAACTGGGATTGTTAATGTAATGCTTAAAAAACTGATGGGATGGTTAATAACGCCCTTACAGGTGTTGATTTGAAAATACAAATCAACAAGTTCAAGGAGTGTCTCCAAAAAACGCCCATTTTATATTTATAAATTTTGTAGACTGTTCTATAAGACAATTAATTGTCTCGTTTAATTTGTTTTTATTTATTACATATAGACTGTGTTTTCTTGTCTTCAAATTGCTTATAAATAATAACTAATTGTCGCCATTGAATTTTAAAATTAATTAGTAACGAAACCATATTCAAATAGTATTGAAAAGCATACTGGAGAATCTTGCACTTCCGGACTGCCCCTCTATGCCATTGTATCTCTTTGTTAACTTCAGCTCGGTGTAGGGAGATACGTATTATGATGATGTTCTTATTTGTACATACCGAGATAGTGTTTCGTAGCGAGGATATCCGCTGAAACGATAACAGGACAATACCATGTCGCACGACGAAGTTTTGTTGTTTCTTCCGGCGTTATGCATATTGTGCGCCGCTGGATTCTTATTTTATATGAAGCAACAAAATAAATATTATCAAATGCGAATGGTCACCTACAGCGTATATCCATTTAAGTGTTCTTATTCTACATAATGCAGATAGTAGATGAATAATAGTCTCGTCATAAAATATGCTGCTATTTCAACATTAAACAATCACAGATTCAAGCAAATGACTTCTGGTGACATGATGATAAATATATATATACATACATAGGACATTTAAATATATGAGTCATTTTATAGTAATCATAAGAAGAACAAATTGTCTAATTTTGTTATCCTACAAATTAAATTATTGTTATAATTAACCATTGCTTATATCTGTATAGGGTGTATGAGAAAAATAGGAGGCCGTGGATAAATAAAAGTCTTGATTCACTGCTTATTAGTTGCTTTTTTTATTATAATCAATATACTATTGGAAGTGGCTCTGTGTATTCAGTTTAAAATTGCGTGCAACACTATATTAATCTTTATGTGTAGGTATATACGAGGGTGAATCAAATATAAGCGAGCCTTTTTTTTTATTTTTTTTTTATTTGAACCTGAAAAAAAAGAATATCAGTTCATTTTTCTACATAATCTCCTGATCTGGAAACACATTCATCCAGCGTGTAGGTAAATTTGTAATGCCCTGCTCGTAGAATGAAGTTGGTTGTGTCTCCAGCCAATTGCGCACGTAGGCCTCAACCTCCTCATCGTTGTTGAATCTTTGCCCTCCCATGGTTTCCTTGAGAGGACCAAAGAGGTGAAAGTCGCAGGGCGATAGACCGGGGCTATAGGGAGGGTGTTCAAGTGTCTCCCAGCCCAATTCCTCCAATTTTGCTCTTGTCAGGGCTGCTGTATGGGGACGAGCATTGTCATGGAGAAGTTTCACTTCTCTCATCGGTAGGTCACGTTGTTTGCGGCGATATGCAAGTCTAACCTCGCTTAAAACGTCGCAGTGGTACGCCGCATTAATGGTCCTGTGTCAATGCGAAAAATCGAGGTGCAACAAGCCACGCTGGTAAAAAACATCTGTAGCCAAAACCTTGCCTGCTAACAGCCTTGACTTGGCTTTCTGGCCCAGCCTCTCCTTGACGTCTCCACTCCTCGCTGGCTTGTTTCGACTCAGGGGTATAGTGGTGCACCCACGTTTCATCGCAGGTGATAACGTGAGTGGGAAACGAGTCTCCCTCTTTCCGAAATTTTGATAGGAGTTGCTCACACACCTGAAAACGATGCAATTTCTGCTCAGTTGTCAGAAGGCGAGGGACCCACCTTGCACACATCTTACGAAACCCTAGCTCCTCTGTGATGATCGAAAAAGTGCTTCAATAATTTACTCCAACCTTAGATGCAATCTCATTGGTGATCAGACGCTTGTCATCCTCGAGAACTTGTTGAACGCGGACGATGTTGTGCTGGTGATGCTGGTGCGAGGTCGGCGGTCATGGCTCGCATTTTAAACTTTCTCACGACCCTCCACAAGCTGTTTATGCCATGCAAACATTCTAGGTCGGAACAGTGTCTCTTCCCTGAACTGCGCAGTCAATCTCGTCAGGATTTTAGCTCGCTTTACTCGCCTTCCGTAGCGAGAAACTTGATGTAAACACGCTGCGCAATTGACGAAGGAACCTTCTGCTCAAACATCGTCACGACGGGTACTGAAAGGAGCGACCGACGTCGCCCACCTGCTCTTCCCTCTCCTGACATCTCTACCCAACACCCCACAAAGCGGGAACCCTCACGCGTTACTATTGCTTGCTCAGGACCAAAAATCTCATTTATATTTGATTCACCCTCGTATAATCATTAGAACAAAGGACCTTCCTATGTCAGCATTTTAGTTTTTGGACGTTCATAGTTCGTGTGCATAGATGTAAAATATAAATCTTCCTTAATTCTATAATTAACAAAACACAATAGTTAATTTTTTAAATTCACATATTCTTGTAACGTCAATATACAGGTTAGTCAACAGGGTGTTTATAAATAATGAGTCAAAAACGATGGAAATAAAAAATTACAAAAAGGTTACATGTTAAGGACTTCTGTCAAGTCCTAGAAGGGTCTTAGATATGATTAATATGGAAATTCTAATACCACTTATGACAGTTTGAAGCAGCAACATTAAAATCCCTATATATTAATATATTATTAATATTTGGCGGTATATAATATTAATATTATGCAGATTATTATTAGAGTAGTTGGTGTAATTACTTTAGTTCCTTTCTCTAAATAATCTGTAGATTTCTACATTTTCAGGTTATTTGTTATACTTTAGTAACTATGTTTAATTACTTAATTAACTTAATTTAATACTTTAATTATTTGAAATAACTTGCCTTTCCATATATTCCATGAACCATTAGCTTTACTCTCAAGGAACAGTGGCGGTTAGTGAAATTTAAAGTGGTGACTATTCTTGATAATGAAACCTAAGACCTAAACCATATTTAACTTGTTATATATTAGTTCCATACGGAAGATGTTAGAGACAAGAATATTTAAAACAAAGTTAATGACAAGGGAACTTCCAAAGTGGGCATTGAAATATTTCTGGGAAGGGGCTAGAACCTTCTATGCAGCAACAAGAACAGCAGAAACTATTCTCCTGTTTTTGATCTAAGAATGTCAAAATATTACACGTTTTGCGACGCGACATTTCGCCAACTAGGTTGGTATTATTGGGAGATGATTGCATTACTTCTAATTTGGTGTACGTGGAAAATTAGTCTCCTGTTTTTGAGAGATTTGTAAACAGTATATAAACAGTTCTTGCAATATATGCACATCATTTGTTCAAACACAATTTTTAAGGAAAAACATTCTTTTATTGGAGTATTTTCTCATTTGAATTATTTTTCTATTATGTGAAATGCATACAAATAAGTGTTGATTACTGATTAGTATGAAAAAAATTTGTGATGGTGCTATTTCAAAAGAAACAGTTGACCTGAGACAAATGATCACAATTTTGTGGCATTAAATTAATGCCTATGATGTTTGGGTTTGTTGGTGGCTCTTAATAATAATTAATAAACAGGTCTTTGAATTACTTACATCTTCCTTAATTAATTTTTACAGCCCCTCATGGTTTAAGTCTAATATATACTGATCCTCGTTCTAAAGAAGTTGCTGTTTTAGAGAAACTATTGGTATGTTTGAAATAAAAAGACCTACATATGATTTTCAGTATATGCAAATCAAAATTATTTTTTTAAAAGTAAGGATCAATTTTATTAACTATTTATAGTTTTATTTTTCTATGTTAATGCTCTATTAAGATTTATTTTGGGTATTTTTTATGATTCATTATTAATTCACAAGCTTCTGAACTATAAATATTTTTCTATGATACTTCTAAGTAATTCTGCTCACCATAAATGCTGCAAGAGTGATATTATATTGGGGTAACTCGGGTGCAGGTAATTCAGTTTAGCTTTGTCGTGGTCGTATTTTGTTTATTGTGGCAATATAAATATTTGTAATTCTATCTAATTTCTGTGATTTTCGTACATCACAGTATCGGAAATATGTCGAAAGTGTGCAGTAATACGCGACTGTTTTGCACAACGTGTAAAGGTTTCAAGGAGCTAAAGATTTGAAACTAATACTAAATCCTAAATACGCACCATGTGTAGCTATTGATGTGTCCACAGATTAAAGAACAGTAATCTATCGCCGACAATATATTACGTACACTTGGTCTACTTGTCATCTGTATGCATTACAAAATCTATAATTATCTTTGGGTTAATTATTCCAAATATCCAAATAGTAGATGATATACAATAAGTGCTATAGACTTTCAATTACGAGAAAGGTATTCATGTTGGAGAAAAATTTTACAGTGTAATAAAATAAAGGATTCATTAAATAATTATAAAGATGGTTTTCACTATGAAAATGTTACATCTTTGGATGCCGAATGGTCGTCTCCTTTACATAAAAATGTTCTTTCACTTCGTCGTTGACACCGTCGTATGTCGCTCACCGAAATGAATTCAGAGGTATCTAGTAAGTAATAACACATATGTAAATAAGTTTATTTTTATACAAATATTTTAAAATAAATAAAGCAGTTACGGAAACGCAAGAGAAAGTGGCAACTTGTGTTGAGGAGCATAACAAACAGAATTAATGAAATTCACACTTTTCGTTACTAAATGAAACAATTCCCATGAAATTATAACAACAAATAGTAAGTACCCCAGTAACCTAGACCCAGATGTTTCTGCTTCATGTTGTACCAAATAAATATTGTGGTTTCTAATTATGGTAATATTTATGTACTCTATAAATAATGTTCCCCTTGAGATACGACCTAGTCAACTCTTTATTATTAAGAACACATAAGGCGGCATAAGAATTATTGAAAAGAAGTCAAAGGTAAAGCGATGTTCTATAAAATCCTAAATGACTTTGGTTGGGAATAATAAAACAATCTCGTCACGTTCAAATAGCTTTCAGATAACATTAAAATATGTATTTACATACATATTGTACGTACATAGATAAGTTTAGTAACTGAACATAATTATGTGTAGTGATATAAACTTGTAACACATTGTAATAAGATTAGTTGGAACTTATCCTACAGTTGACTATAGCGATTTTCGAACAGTTAGAGTTTTGTTTTGTTTTAAAACCTCTTAGAGATCCTCAGGATCCAAACATATTAAATTTTACACTGTACCTTTAAAATTATGTTTCTCGGTAAAGATGTGTAGATAACTACATACTTTTTATGACTGGCCATCACTATTTGCCCTTATGTAAAGTTATTAAAGTAAAAGGATAGTTGAAGACCCTGTTTTTTTTGTGTTTGTCAATAAATATGAAGAATGAAAGCAACAATAACAGAAACAGATTTATTCAGTATTCTTGATTTACAGTTAAATTCACTAGAATGCTATGATGTGTTAATAACTCGACCATACGAATGTCTTAATGAAATACATTGTCGGTCAACTATGGCCGATAATTACTTAGAGTTAGTGACTCGGCGGCACAGATGAAATATCTACAAACACAGCCACCGTTTCACCATTGAACAGGATGTTGGTGTGCTACGAAATATATAACAGATACAACCTACGGACCCTTATCCAGGTAACACTCATATACCCCTGGATTTCATATGTACATACACTTACCAGGCCATATAGCCCATGAAATACACATTTCTCTACGAATGTAAATGACTGTCTAAGGGCATAAATCCACCGCATAGACATCAAATATATACAAACCTTTAATAGTGTGACATTTAACCCTCTAACAATGGGACATTTAACCCCGTAACAGTGGGACATTTAACCCCGTAACATGGGACATTTAACCCTCTCACAATGAGACATTTAACCCTCTCACATTGGAACATTTAACTCTGTAACAGTGGGACATTTAACCCCGTAACATGGGACATTTAACCCTCTCACAATGGGACATTTAACCTCCTCACAATGGGACATTTAACCCTCTCACATTTGGACATTTAACCCTCTTACAGTGGGACATTTAATCCTCTCAGTGGGACATTTAACCCTCTCACAATGGGACATTTAACCCTCTCACATTGGGACATTTAACCCTCTAACATTGGGACATTTAACCCTCTCACAGTGGGACATTTCACTACGTACAATAAATACCTGGATTATTTAATCCACTCTACAATATTCACAGTAGCCAATTAATAGCTAATCTACCCGAACTACAAAAACACATGTGCTCAACACAGCGTCTAGTGCACACTTCAATAATAACTCAATATATTTGACCCACTTGGCAATATATCTAAGAATTATATTCCCAAGTCCGGATCACAAATCGGTTACGCGATGATGCCCCGATAACGCCCGGTGACTCAGGAGAACTCTTGAATGTCTGACTTACATATATTTATTTTCCGTTCGACTAACAATGTTACAATTAAATTGGTTACACATTGGCGTGCCTACCCTTTTGACTGTTACACTTATTTGGCATCTTTATAGCCCTCTTATTGTTAGTTCACACTACACTATTTGTAGTGCGAACTAAAAGTTTTGAGTTTTATTAAATAGCAATTAGATTTATTAAATAGTAATAGATTATGTATATGAAGCGCTAAATTTCGCGAAAATAAAAATGTCGAATTGCAAAAAGTTTTGAGCTGACAGTGCAAAATTACCTGCAGATTTTAAGTCAGCGCTTTCAAATTAGGTAAGAACAAGTGCTGTAATAAAAGCAACAAATTATTAATGTCAAATATGTGAGCCATATTTCGTTAAGAGCCGAGGAATTAAATAATAATGTAAAAAAATAAACTAAATAAATAAACAAATTATAATGTCAGGCTTGAGAATAAGCAGAGCGTAATAATATTCAAAAAAATTTACTTAATTAATGTTCTAAAGATGAAGGTACTCCTGAGTAAGGCGACAAGACAAGTGAGATACCTGGAACAAAACAATAGTCTGAGCAACCAATTCGCCATAAGGTTTTCTTTATCAAAAATTGCCTTTAATATGATCACATAGATCTTCACTAAAAATGATACTATTTTTAAAGCTTAATTTATCGTTATAAAGCACTTCGTGTTTGTCACTCACTAGTGCAAAACTAAGGATACGCTAAGTTGTGCAAAGACTTATAGAATAGAAAACGAGGTAACAGATAAAAGTATAGGATCACACTGTGGCTCAAACACTCCACAGCAACCTGAACGGCTCAAGCACTCCGTCAGGTAAAAATAGGAAAGGGTTATGCCAGCGGCTCAAGCACTCCGCAGAGCAAATACCAGGGTCACGCTAAACGGCTCAAGCACTCCGTAATAGCGATACATAGGATTAAAGAATTGCGCAGCTCAGCTATCCTTATGATCACATAGATCTTCACTAAAAGTTATACTATTTCTAAAGCTTAATTTATCGTTACAAAGCACTTCGTGTCTGTCACCCACTAGTGCAAAACTAAGGATACGCTAAGTTGTGCAAAGACTTATATAATAGAAAGCGAGGTAACGGATAAAAATATAGGATGCACTGTGGCCCAAACACTCCACAGCAACCTGAACGGCTCAAGCACTCCGTCAGGCAAAAATAGGAAAGGGTTATGCCAGCGGCTCAAGCACTCCGCAGAGCAAATCCCAGGGTCACGCTAAACGGCTCAAGCACTCCGTAATAGCGATAAATAGGAATAAAGGATTGCGTAGCTCAGCTATCCTAAAGTTATACTATTTCGACCTGTATATTTTAATGAAACACTTAAGTGATTAAACGTAAAATCAGTCAAGATATAGTAATTTTGATATTTAGGAGAAAATGGAATGCTCAGTGAATAAACTCACCAATTGATGATTATCCAGGAATTATTATAAAGAAACACAGTTTTTAACACAATTCAGTTTTGTTTTTAGCTGCACGCACAAACGCATTCTACATACTGTAAGCAATATTTTGGTGAGTCAAATCTATTGACATCTAAACGTGCGGATGTTTGGTCTATAACGATTCCGAGCGCTGAATCGGAGTTATTGCGGGGAGCGCAGTCAGTCTTTGATATACAGTTGTACTAGTTAGAAGCCGAATAAAGTTATGTTATACTGAATTCCAATTTTCATTGAATTATCCAAAATTCTTACAAGTTAATTAATCTTACAATACATAATGAATCGACCGACGTAGGGATTATTGGTTTCAGGCGCTTGTATATAAAATTTATGCCTGCTAGCATCATTTCTTTGCCTGGCCTGTGTATTTCATATTCAACCGGTCTTATCTTAATGGGGGTGGTGTCACCAGCGTCGCTGTGACAGCGGGCCCATAAATTAGACTAAGGAAATAAACTTACGTCTTACAAATATCAGTGTAATATTATATGATACACGAGCAATATTAAATGTATCAAGTAGCAAATTTCTAAGAGGAGTTTCTAAGAACAAAAAGTATGGTTGAATACTTAAGGATGTCCAAAAAATAGTTGTGGTCACCTCACTGAAGATATTGCGTGCAGAAGTTCACACTATATATTAAAAAATAAATGAAATAAACACGTTCTTAATGATAAAATAATAACCCATTCAAGTAACACATGAGCTTAGTAATTGGTTGATTGACAGCGAAAGGTCAAATCGGAATGCTTCGTATTTAAAAACATAAAAAACTGTTCGGCAAAATTTCACTTTTGAGTGGGCAAGTCTCTTGCAAAAAAAAATCATTCATTATGTGACGGTATAATTAAGTTATTATGCGGTGTTTACCATATACATTAACCTATAGCCCGGGGAAGAAAACCTTACACCGCAATTCCTGATTTACATGATGTTTATTCAACAATTATCTTTTATTGCCAATTTCGTTCGAGCCCGTCAGTTTTGATAAATAGGCTCGGGCAAATATTCCATCATACATAATATCTCCCTACGACAATAATATATATCATATTCAACGTGTAGCGGTACCACGCCCTTATTTGCTGACCCATTAGACTTGTGTGTGCACACTATCGATAATAAGGTATGAGTCAGCTTGCAGTATCGGTATCATTAATATAATTCTATGCATATCGGAGTTGCACAAAATCAATTATGCGTTTGTTATGTGAGTTATTTACTGTTGCAGCAAAAATCAAATATTAACTATCAACAATTCGTGCGTTGTTTAAAAATCGCTTACAATGCTGCGGTTTATTATGATAATTATTTTGTTTGGATGTAACGGTTTTGCGCAAGGATGCAAAACAATAAAATGTTGTCTTTTAAAGACCGTCAAAGGTCAGCAGAATGTAGCAATTCGGAACGCTTGTCATGGTTTTAATTTAAGTAAGTTTAATGCTGTAGAATAACAATAATGAAGTAGACACCTTGTTTCGTGATTTAGGAAATCTACTCGAAATGATACATAGTGTTAGACTCTACTAATGAATCAAAGTTTTAATTTTAATTTAATTATGACAGAAAATAGTAATTACAGTTATAAAACTGTACAGAGAACGGAAAACTGTATAGTTTTCATATATTAATAACAAACAAAATTTGTTATTTTTCAAACATAGTTTGGAAAACAACAAATGGCTGCAGACATTGGATACATTTTGCAATTATTGTTTTCCATCAGTGTAGTATAAACTACATAGATATAGAACAACGACTTAAAGGGGTATTCTGATCTAGAGGTATAAATTTTGGGCGTTTTGTCGAGTTCCATTAAAAAACAAACAAAAAATATTTCTACCATTCATTTTTTTACAACACATTTATTGATATTTTGAAAATATACAAAAAGTTAAAGAATAAAATAAAAAAAAATGAAAATTAAATAAGCTATAAGCTGGTTAAGTTCGGAGTAAAAAAAGGGTGTGCTGGTTGACACGATTGCAACCCTTCTGATCATCTGAAACAAAATAAAAGAAGAAGGTTCTTTATTAGTTTGGCGATAGCAAGGATAAAGAGTGCATTTTGCCTCTACCGGGAATCGAACCCGGCTCTCCCAATTTCCGGTTAGTTGCTCTGACCGCTGAGCTATCGAGGCACACTCATTATCCCTGCTAATGCGCCAATTTAATGCGTCACTACAGTACTCCCCCCCTAGAGACATGGTTTGTCTCGATACAATTTAACGGAATTGACCGCGTTCGCCATTCTTACGAACCGTTGTTCGGTAACCCCCGGACTGTAGGGAGATGGATAGGATGGGAATCGAATCCGCGAATTTGAGATGTAAGGGAGGTTGCATATACTGGAGCGAATTACATCACGTCGGGGTCACCACTTTGGCGATAGCAAGGATAAAGAGTGCATTTTGCCTCGACCGGGAATCGAACCCGGCTCTCCCAATTTCCGGTTAATTGCTCTGACCGTTGAGCTATCGAGGCACACTCATTATCCCTGCTAATGCGCTAATTTAATGCGTCACTACAATTAGTAAGAATGCCATTATAGCCGGCCGGTATATGTCGTTATAAAAATGTTTTCGGAAAATGGCGGCTGGCTGAAGAAAAGGGCATTCCTCGACCCTTTTTTTCATCACTTTTAATTTTTTAAAATAGTAAAAAATAGTTTTGATACAAAAATAGTAGGGGCGATAGAAAGTTATACATTGAAGGTTGGCTCAAAATTTGAAGTAAATCAGTTAAGTAGAATTTAAGATATAATAAGAAAAAAGTAGTTTTGGGAAAAGCTCGTTCAAAGTTTTGAGCAAAAGTTTCAGGCAGCCGCAGCAGCGTAAGTCATAGAATGGTACGTTATACTTATATTTTGTTAATGGGTGATTCCTGGTTCATAGAGTATTTAGGTAATCAGGTAGAGTGTGTTTTAGATAGTCAGGTAGTCGGGTATTGTCCACCGTTTATTATATTATTTTATACTCCGTTTATTATATTACTATTATATTACTCTGGCGTGATGGGCTTAGTTGCTGTGTCACTAAAATAGCTACAATTCCCTAAATTATTGGAATTTTTAAATTTTCTCCCGAAGATATATTATTAAAGGTCCAATCTTTAAGAATATGCTACAAAAGTTGATTTTTTTTAATTCTAGACCAGAATAACCCCTTAAAGGTAAATGGTTTGATTCAACCTTTTTTGCCTCATCTGAATCTATGGTATAATATATCTGAAGTATTGATAATACACCAGATATTTTTAATTGTTTTTACTCAGTTTCGATCCGGTAATTAAGAATAAAAGATTATTTCCCAAAAAAAGACTGGAGCAAGCTCTAGTAATTTTAAAAACAACATACTCGAACATTGGGAACCTACTGCATGATGACCCAACTGATGATTACAATGATGACTTGGATAGTGTTAGCGATGAGTAGTAAGGCTATGTCACTACTAGGCCACCCTCGGATTTGTCCGCGGACATTTGATGCGGATGGCATGTGGTCATTGTTGATCTGAAGAACTCTTAGCGCAGGTATAAAACAGGTCTGTACAGGTATAAAACAGGTGTGTACCAGTTTAAAACAGGTATGGTAATCTGTTTTATGACGTCATGTTTTTTTCCTAATACCACCATACCTGTTTTAAACTGGTACACACCTGTTTTATACCTGTACAGACCTGTTTTATACCTGCGCTAAGAGTTCTTTAGATCAACAATGACCACATGCCATACGCATCAAATGTCCGCGGACAAATCCGAGGGTTGCCTGGTAGTGACATAGCTATACTACTGCGATGATAACAGTGAAGACGATGAATTATGAGTTTTATTAATAATTTTATCCAAAAATTTTTGTATTGAGACTTTTTTGATATTAAAATATGGACCTTATATTTAGTTATTTATTTTATTTTATTTATAACGTATACATTTTGTGTAAAATGCCAAGAATTGCCGCAAGTATGTTACAAAACTATCTAAATAAAATCGAAACGTGATTAAAAAAGTGGCGAATAAAAGCAAATGAGTGTAAATCGGTACGGACTTTCACCCTTAATAAAGACAATTGCCCTCCAATCATGCTGAAAAATCAACCACTAACACCAAAGGGAGAAGCTAAATATTTAGAAATACACCTAGATCGCACTCACCTGGCGAAAGCATGAAGAAACAGCAACTGGGACTAAAACTTAGCAACATGGTTCGTTCCAAATTAAGTGATCTAAGCGCGATCTATGTAAGTGTAGTGAGTGCAAAACAAGAAATAAAGAATCATGGTGAGAGATGCCTATAAAGATTAAGTGCCAAAACTTCCTAGAAGACTTATTGGTACTTAAACCTTATGATCCGGAGACTTACCAACTTTATTTTATATTAATTCATAAACAAAAACCCATTAGTTAATCCCAGGAAGATAGATTATTCTAAATCTATCCACAGATATAGCCATGGTGTTAATGCATTCATAACCATTTCATTTTCAACCATGTTTTTTTGTTTTATTTTTTGACATTAGACCATTTTGCCAATAAAAAGAAATCTAATAGAAGTTCTATCAAATATTAATTATGTTAGCTTTCGAAGTAGGTGAGTAACCTACTTCGATTTTTTGGACATACCTACATAAATAATCACAAAGAAAGTATTTTGAAAAATATGTTTGGTTGTTCATAGAGAACTGCAGCGTAACTCAAATTAAATCAATAAATTTTAGAGTCTGAGTTTAATCGAGAACAGAGAAATTTTGTTTATATTGCTAAATTGCGTCCAAAATTTTGTTTATATTGCCAAAAGGTTTTCGTTCTGATCAGCTATCAAACATACTTAATTTTGAGCTATTTTAAAGTAATTTTAGTGTAATCCATTGAATAAAATTCAAACTATTCAGCAATCTAACCCTTTCGATAAGTAATGCATTACACATAGTATATATTCAATTTTAAAATTGCAGAAAACGTTTTCCTACCATTAAAAATAAAATTTTACGCTGTACACAAATTGTCAGAAATGCAAACTTTTATATTCTTTAAAATTCAAAATAATAATCTCAGAAACTGGTAGGCGTTTAGGACAATAGCAAGCAACTCCAACGTTTTATTGTCTGCGACTGATCTTCCTTTGACCTTTCTCCTCTGCTTTGTGGGAAAGAGTCTACTTACTAGAGGCGAGCCTTATGTGAACTAGAAATTAATTTGCATACGATTATGCATGCACGTAAACCAGTAACGAGGATAATGAATATTCCGTAAAATTGTTGTAAGAAATATGGTCCAGGAAACGTGGCTGGGTGAGAGAATATATTAGCTGTGGATAAAAAGTTTCACAGATCGCGAGGCTTGGTATGTTAATTTTGACGTAATTTTCAGTCGCAAACTGCATAATAGTTCGTCTGCAACAATATTGCAGTTGTTAGCTTAACGTGGCTCGTTAGTTGTGATAACAAGGTATTCACATTGCAGGAGACTAATAATTCTCTAGTATATTACCTGTGTAATTACAGTGAGGGGCAAAAGTACTTTTATTGTAATAAAATCATTTTGTCGAAATACAAAAGCATTTCATGAAAATGATACTAATCTAATTAAAGTAATTTCGCTTATAACATATTGTTTAAATTATTTTAATTTCATTTAACAATTGGGCAGGATTTAGATTATTTTGAGATATATTAGCATTTTTAAAATATTACTTACAAAATTATTTAAATCATAATATAAAAATATTTCTTTAAAAGTGGATTCAAGCAAACATGAGTTGGGAACGTTCAAGATAACATAATATCCTATCAGTAAAACCATTATTATTATATTTATTATTTTGGATTAATAATTCTAACTAGGTATTTTGAAAGAAAATTTAAATTTTGTCAATTATATAATATCCGAAAAAATCATACTTCAAAAAAATTTAAATTTCAAATTGTACCAAATATTTTAGGGCCAGTTATGGCACTTGATGGCATTCCTGACTTCTTATACAGAGTCCGGCAGAGATGTATGACGATTTTCAAAAATCAATAACTGTTCTTTTTCAAAGAAAGTAATTTTTTTATTTTTTCAAGACATTCGTTACAAGGTGCCATTTTGTTATCACATGAAAAACAAGAATTAGGAGCGAAAAATCGCGTCATCTAAGTGACGACCATTTTTTTGAAAGCACTCTCGTAAACGAATAGAAAAATTGTCCATGCACCGCTGTACCACGGCGGCTATAATAACTTTAACTTCCCTTGTCATTGCAACAGAAAGTTCGGCAAGGGTACGTGGTTTCTCAATGAAAACTCTTGCTTTGAGGTATTCCCACAAGAAATAATCGCAGGCGACAGGTTTGGTAATCGTGGAGGTCAATCGATATCGCCTCACAGAGAAATGACTCGCCCAGAAAAATGTTGGCTCAAAAATGCCATAGTCTCCTTGGAAGTGTTGCAAGTAGTAGTATCGTGTTGCTGAAAATAAACTGGTTACATGATTATATTACGCCTCCTTAGGCCAGAAGTAAGAAATTCGCGCAGAATCGTAACATAATGGTATTAACAGTCACCGTGCGTCTATCTTCTCTAAAGAAAAAATAAGGACCGATGACGCCGAATCGAGCTACTTTACAGGACACAGGAACTCGGTCCAAATGAAGTGGTTGTTGGTGAAATTCACATGGATTTTCGTCCAACCGATATCAGAAATTTTGTTTATTCACAGCCCTCATCAAATGGAAATACACCACGTTTGAAAATGGAACAAAGCTTAACATTAAAATGATTCTGGAACCTGCGTTGCGCAGCGACAACAGAACGACATGTCTCTCCCTATAAACGTGTCGTAAACAAAAACCCGAAGCTCGAGTGTCCACGACTCCATGGCGACTGAAACGGCATCTCTAGACCTTCACATACCAATCATTTCAAAAACATTAGCCTTCCCCTCTGAACTGTTATACCCATTTCAAAAACGACATACATGCATATCAGCTGAACCTCTGCATTTTTTCTTGTTGCGTGTATATGTGACAATAAAAAAAAATACAATTCCATGTGATTATCACTTCTCTATCATATGGAAATAAATCAAACTCTGATACTCTGACTGCTAGTATATGCGACAATAAAATAAATTACAAATTCATGTCTGATTATCGCTTCTTTACCATATGGTAATAAATGAAATTGTGAAAATGATATTAAAATGACACGATAATAAATTTATTCACATTCATTTAATATTACAAGACTGTGATAGTAGCAATTCCTCAATTTTGCAGATATATGTCAGTGGATCACTGGCCAACCTTTACACCAAAACACCCACAGATTCAGACTGGCAGTTGAAATACACGGGAATACCAGTAGTCATTTTGGACGTGGGCGAGTCCAGGGCTAGAGATAAGAGGCGAATACAGATAGCACTGGCCGAAAGGGGTGAGTAATGATTTGAATCGAACAAAGCATTTGTCTTAACTTTCATGCATTTCATCAGTGGTCAGACGGATATTTTTCGATATAACAACAGAATAATCTTTAATATCGTGGTGACTTTCACGGTTTACTAATCGTTTAGTCATATTTAACTCGTTTTGTATTTCTTGAGATTTCCGCCAATTAAATTGAAATAAATAAGTTATATTAACGTTTCTGTTTCAATCATCGCCATCAGAGAAATAACTACAATTGTTTCGTATCAATGTATATTAATTAGTTTATAGTATAACAATCGGTATAATTTTTTGTGTACTACTGAATATACAAATTTAAATTAAAGCGTAATTAACACATAGTTTTTAGTTTTCCTCCGAATTAATGACTTTCTTGTGACTTCTCAAAAAATGCGACACAAGGAAGAAGGCGTAAAGAAGAATACATATACGTAAAATAAACAGCGGAATGTGTATCGTATATTGATTATTGGAAGTGTTTTCAGAATACTACAAAAACAACAGTACTACAGTCAGTCACATTTCAATCGGCAATATGTGATTAAGAAATCACGTTACATTTCACTTATTCTCTCATTTCAGCATTGTTTATTTACCCCAATTCATTTAAATACAACAACAATAATTAATAAGCTATAAAAACAAATTTCTGAATAATTTTATGAGCTTTGGTTACTTTCAATTCATTTATATGCTTCATGGAGATTAATTATTTTATTTTTGTATATACTATATGGAGGTTTCTTTATGTAAATCTATAGCTTTCCTAGAACTTATCTTAACATGTAATAGATAATATTTTTCACAAATTTTCAACGCCACTATCGGTCTACTTTCTGTCAGCATATTAAATTTACTAATAGCAATACAGAAAATTACAGTTTACTATTAAAACAGAAAAATAAAAAACTTGGAGTTATTGGAAATACGTATGGTCTCAAAGATAACTAAATTCTAATTCACATTCACTCAGTAATTATAAAGAAAAATATTGTTAACAGGCTAATCACGTATAATGTTTAGCTGTCACATCCAAAATACAGACAGAATAACTTAAGACAAATTAAGACTGTTCTTGACAAACTCTCACCTCACAAATAACCTAACTAAAAAGTCTTCGAAAAGCGTATAAATAGATTGGAAATGTACACATACAATAACAGTAGCATATAAACTATACGATGAAACACATTTTTTTTTACAAAACTTACATCAAAAGGATGTACAGGGTGAGCTAAACTCGACGTATCGGCTCTATTATAAGAAAAGGAAAAACGATAGAAAAAATCTGAAAAGAGGTTTTTAAATGGGATTGAGCAAGGTCCATTTTAAGCCAAATCTGCATATTTTTTCATATTTGGAAACTGAAGTAATGACGTCATAATTTTTTTTTCTCAGGAATATACCTATATTTTGGCATATTTAAAATGAGATAATTTTTGTGAACAATTTTTGTAAAGAAATAAATTTGCTATCTTTTTTCGTTAAACAATTATAAGCAAATTTGTGAAAAGAAAGTATTATCAAAAATTCGCAATCGTTATGATTTAAACAAGTAGCCTTTGGAGACAAATAGCATTGTCGCGTTTGTCAATTATTAATGTAGTGAAAATATTGTTCTGTTGTCATTTGACTTTCACATTTGAATTTGACGTTCACGCACAACGAATAGATATGTTATTAGTTTACGGGGAATCTCAAAAGAACCCTAGAAGGGCAGTTCAGTTATACGCCCAGAGATACCCTGAGCATGTTATTCCAAACTTAAAAATATTTGCAAGATTGGAATGCAATTTACGTGCAAATAACGAGGCATTTTCTTCTCGAAAGGGAAGAAAAATTGTTAAAATGGTCAATTCTGACAATACTGTTGCCACTGTTTTGCAGTATTGTGAAGACCATCCAAGGAATTCGATTCCACAAGCCTGTTGTAGGTTGAATTTAAGTTGGCGGTTTCTTCATCGTGTGTTATGGATACACGAAAACCTTTTTGTTAGTAACGGTAAGCCCAGTAAGAAACATAAACATTTTTGGGCTACTGAAATTCCACATTTTGTCAATCCGATTGAAAACCAAGGACACTTCGGAATTAACGTTCGGCGTGGTATCATTAGTGGGCATTTGATTGGTCCATACTTTTACGAAGGAATTTTAAATAGTGAGCGATATTTGCAATTTCTTCAAGAACAACTTTCTGTGCTTCTCGAAAATATGCCATTATAGCTACGAGCAAACATGTGTTTCTAACATGACGGAGCTCTACCGCATAAAGCAAGAATTATTGTCCAACAATATTTAAATGAAACTTACGGATAAAATTAGGTAGGTATAAATGGACCGATACAGTGGGCGCCTAAATAACCGGACTTGACCACACTAGACTTCTTCTTGTGGGGCACTTTCTGTTAATCTGTTAACAACGGCTTTGTTAGAACACCATTTGTTAACCTGGAACATTTAAAAGAAAAAATCAGAAATGCTTGCGTTGAACTATCGAGAGAAATGTTTCGTAAGGCTTCAGTGAGAGAAATAAGTCGGAGATTGGATAAGTGTTTAGAAGTAGAAGGTAGTCACTTGGTGGCCACCTCCTACTAGAGGTGAAAATTTGTTCTAGTGTTTGCCTACATACTTTGTTTCTTTCTGTAGTAAGTAATAGTTTTAATAAATTATGTGTCTTGTAATATTAAATTAATACTCACCTAAATAATACTAATTAATAATATTTAATTATTGACAGATGCGATTTTGTTATTTGTTTCCAAAGGCTACTTGTTTAAATCGTGACGATTACGAATTTTCGATACTTTTTTTTCACAAATTTGCTTATAATTCTTTAACGGAAAGAGATAGTAAATTTCTTTCTTTACAAAATTTGTCCATAAAAATTAGCTCTTTTCAAATGTGCCAAAACATAGGTATGTTTCTGGTAAAAAACAATTCGATGACGTCATTACTTTTCCAAGTATGGAAAAATATGTAAATTAGTCTTAGAATGGACCTTACTCAATCCCATTTAAGAACCTCTTTAGATTTTTTCTATCGTTTTTCCTTTTCTTATAATAGAGCTGAGACATCGAGTTTCGCTCACCCTGTACATGTACATATATAAAGAAAAACAACAACATTGACAGTTACTACTGACTGTAATAATATATATCTCTCAGTAAAAACGATATCTGCAGACAAGAATATACACACACAAATATAATGACCAAATTATATCGATATCCTGAGAAATACAAGACGAATTAAGTATAAGTCATGTGGTCAAGAAAAGTTTCTACATATATATGTACGTCCATTGTGTCTCAGAATATCTTCTGTCAATATTTCCGTAAGAAAGGCAATACTATAGATCAAATAATAGTTTAAATGATATCAAGAAAACCTTGCTGGCTATAAACTTAAAGCCGTCTTTGTTTTTCAAAATCTTCTTGTGAAATCATCCCCAAGTTTTTTGTTTTAAATTCCGCTCCTAGTTCTTTTCTACTGGAAATAAGTCCCCACTCCATACTGAACACAGAAATATAAAATACTTAATATTTTTAATTATATTTTTCCTTATTTTTAAATAATTTATGTATTAATATATTTAGACGCACATCGTGCGCAAACATTTTGACGCACAAAGGCAGTTCCATGTTACTGGAAAATTAACTAGTGGCATTTTATATAATTTTCAGTACTTACATTGCAATTTTTATTCATTTATTTCTTTGTAACAAAAAAACCTTTTATAGGTATAGCTTTTTAGAGAAAACTATTTTAAAAACACTGCTTTCTTCTATGAAGAATTTTACTTAAATATTGAGTAGGTTATACTGCAGTATTTAGAATAGAATGGGAATTTATTTTCAGTACAAAAAAGTAAGTTTACAATTTGGAAAAAGTTGGGCGTGGTTTCTTAAGTGTTGAAAAAAAACAAGGCCGGTTTAAGTTCACAGTCACTAAGATTGTAGTATGTAATTTAAGATAGTTTTTGGTTCACTCCTTTATTATTTCAAGTAACGGAGATTTTGATTATAACAGAGATTCTCAGACACCCTATATATTAATTAAGTATTGTTATAGTAGGTTTAGTTACGTTAATGATACAATAAACAGGCGACTGTCTGTATAGTTCAAAAGTACTTCTTTAGTATATGTAAAACATTTTTTTTCGTAAACACGTAAATCAATAGATAATATTAATTTGTGATAAAGCTTTGACAAAATGGACACTTCACCAACAGTTTTATTCACCTGTATTACGTTATACCTCCATATATATCAGCTACATAAGACATGATAGGCATCCCTTTTATCGATTTAATAAATCATGAATTTTTATAGTTTCTAATAATTTATCTCCTCCCAGGGACGTGTTTCATGCTGTGGAGCGACACCATCGACAACTTATCCTCATACAAAGTAGACGGACCGGCGTTCCACACAATGTGCTATTCATCCGATCACACAATGCAGGTGGGCTTCAGTTTTGACACCACTCAACATGCACACGAAATGTGGACACATATTGAACGTTTGGTGTCATGCCCGGAAAATATCTCGCTGTCTACTCCAGGTAGGATAACGAGACCGTATATTTTGCATGTATCGCTTGATAGGACAGTTCGATATCGGCCGAGGGGCAGATAAAAACAAATTGATTTACGAGGGGCGTTCAAATATATAAGAGAATTAGTTTTTTTAGATTTATTGAAGACTAAGCAATTAACCAAAAAGTAGATTTTTCTACATAGTTCTCCCCATTGTTTGCATATTTTTAACATTAAATTAGGAGTTTTTTTTAACACGGTAAGAAGAGAGAGGGCGGGTCTGGAGTCAATTAGCACGAACGCTTTTACCACGGAATTATCATTGAAATACTGCCCTCCTAAAGCATCTTTTAATGGTCCAAACATTTAAGAATCAGACTGTGATAAATCTGGACTGTATGGTGGATGTTCAAGGATCTCATTTACTTGATCTAAGAGTGCAATAATAAGCAGCATTAATTGTTCTCTGGTCATAAAGGAATTCCAGCAAAGGAACACATTTGAATCTCATAAAACTATCGCGAGATGTTTTTTTGACAAACGTGTTTTGGCCTTCCTCGGAACAGACTTTTCTAATTTTTGCCACCAAATCTCATCACAGGTCACAATTCAACTAAAGAAAGCCTCTTAATATTATATTCAACTCGATAACAAGCGAGAAGCCGTTGATAGATGTCATGACGAACGTTTTTTGTCCCTCTAAAAGACAGCCTGGTGCTCAATGAGCCGAAATCGTGCTGAAACCGAGATTATCGTGTGGATGCTCGATTAGATACTCCTAATATTTATTTCAGAAACAATTCTTATTGTTAAATATGTTTTTCGGTTAAACTCGTCTTAATCCGGCGATCGCCAGATTTATTTTCAACTCTTTTTCGCCCGTCAGACAATGTTTTGTATCAGTAAGACACTCAACGCCGTGAATTGGTGTTTGTACCAAGTTTTTCTCGCAGTTTTCGCAAAAGTTCAACTAGACGGACCCCTTCCCATGTCAAAAACTTAACGACGACAGTTGGCTGTACATCGCTTTCGCTCATCTTTGCTACTGCCACACTAATATTATGTACGTAGGGCTGCATGGGCGACAATTCTCACCTCCCGTTACTCCGCCCTACAGTTTCCATCAGTACGTCACCCAACTCTGCTTCTTACAAGACCGCCCGCCTGAAATTCTCGTATATATTGGAACGCCCCTCGTATTCGCCTCATCTGGAGCGTAAACTATTTTTATATTGGGTGTATCAAAGTCTATTTATATGCTACTTTATTGGAAGATTGGAAAGGATCGCCCTGAAGGTTACCCTTTAAATTATGCCCATGTCTATTTTTGGAAATGGGAAGGGTAATCTAAATATTGATTGATACTTTGTCACATTAATCCTTTCTAAAGGCTTATCATTTTCGTGCCTGTCAGTATTAATGAATTTTTTGTCGGAAGATATATAACGATAAATCAGAATAATTATGGTTTCAAAAAGATATTTCTTGACTCATTCTTAAACTTAGATGAAATTTTAAATTAGACTTATTTGAAAAACTAGGCCAAGAAATTCGTAATGAAAGTATATGTACTTACTGAGGCGTATAAATATTTTTTTGACAATAATTAGATCAACGATAAAAATTCTAAATAAAGATTTGCTTCCCTAGAAAAATACCATAAGTAAACCGAAGCTTACTTTACTGATTATTTCAATTTATTTTCAATTTTTACTCTAGACATTGATCAAAGAATTGCATTACAAAATAATCTATGTGAGTATATATTAGGCTCAACACTAATTCAGAGCACAGGCCACTTTTTGAGCTCTTTTGTTTCAGTTGACGTGAGGAATCGCTCCGCTTATTCCTTTTGATTGATGTCCTTTCGTATGTCCTTTCGCATTTCTTCGTATTTCCTTTTATTGTGATAGTTTAGCCTTGTTATTATGCTCCATTCTTTTTTGTCCTTAATTTTCTCTCTCCAGTTACCTACTTCCATCTTTATTATGCCTCCTAGCATCTAGTCTTGCCGTCTAAATTTTGGCCTTCCTCTGGGTTTAATTTCCATAGGTTTTCGATTAATTCTTTTCCTGATTAACTGCCCAGTTTCTCTCCTTTGTGTATGTCTAAACCAACATAATCTTTTGGCTTGTATATATTTCACAGTGTATTCTCCATCCATTAAATTATTTATTTAATGATTCTTAAATGCCCTGCATTCTCCTTGTATCTCTTTTGGTGCTAACATTCTTCTTAAGGTCTTTCTATCTAATACTCTCAGTCTTTAGTTATCTTTATTTATAAGATACATTGCTCGCTACTTATATTAGTACTGATACTACTGGTTTACAAAACAATATATCTTAGTTCACATATAATACTAGGAATTAACTATGGAAAATATATTTAATAATTTACTTCAATGACCACTAAAGTTATGCAGGTAGTTAATAAATCAAACACAGCGAGTAAAATACGTTTTCGACTGCCGAAATAGGTTTAAAAATTTTAGTTACACGAATTAAGTACCTCTCCTTATAGATTCAGGCTGCGAAGAGAAGGTTACACATAGAGCTGAGGACCAATTTATTTTTGTAAATATTTTATAGGTACATATATCAAATAATGAATTTGCGTACACCTAACTTGCGTACACCAGTAATATAAAAAACTGATTCCTATTATTATTAGTTATTAGTTTTCTATTAGTATTAGTTATATTACACACACCTATTAGTTATAATTAACTTATTAAGCCCCTATATAGTGATAGATGTCATAAATTGTAACTCTAGGCACGTTCAGGGATGACATAACATGAGATTTTAATAGAAGGCACTGGGATAGCATATGTTGTAACAATTTTCATTAAACACCCATGAATGGGGTTGGTGTTCATACAATTTTGTGGTGACTTGAAAAGTTTACACTAAAGTAAATACTTAAATCACTTTTGGTATTACTACTAGCATTATGATATAAATCTACATAAAATCAACCCTTTATATAATTTATTTTCAAGAATTATGTGTTCGTTTACCTTGCAGCGTTAACATAATAATAAATTATTATTGTTCCTCCATGGTCGATGACTGATTTGTGCACGTCATCTCATCAATAAGCGGCATACTTGCTTCAAATTATAGTTTATGTTGTCACTATTTCCTATTTATCTAATATGATTACCCAAAACCACTTAAATTTGTGTCAACGAGTTATGAGAATAACTTTTTTGGTAATATACTTAAGCGAAGATCGCAACACCGACAAACGTTCATGTCATGAAAATTAGCAAACACCTTCATTGTTTTAATGCTAAATGTTGATGTTTAAAGTCAAAATAAAATTACTATTTCACCAAGCACGTGGTGTTTGATTGTAATGTGTGATTCTATACAATCCCTGGATTAATTTCACCGCTTATCCAACCATTAATTATTTCAGGTAAGAAGAAAAAGAAGAAAGAGAAGAAGCAGCCGAAGCCGGCTCCGCTACCTCCCAAAAGTCACATCTCCCAACCCTGCTGTTTCCAGCATATCACTTCGGTGGACAGGGACGACACAAGTCGATTTTACTCCCTCAAAGAACTCCTGCCTCGTACGATGGTTAATCCCCGGATACACCAGCTTCACGAGGTTTAATTATACTTAAGGAAGTTGTTGTGTCGCCGCGCAACTGAACGTGACTGAAAGACATTTTTTAATTATTTGTAATGCTTGTACACATGTGCGCTTTACTTATTTTACTTTATTATAATATGTATGTTTTAATTAGTGTTTATTATTTCACTGTAATGTGGCGCCGTTAGAAAAATTCGTTAAATGTTGACAGTGTGTATAAGAGAGATGTTTTCATCATCTACTTTCTACAGTATTCGTCACGAGTTTCGGTTTCTTGTATAATTTATCATTCAACGCATTATTTATCGTACACATATTAGAAATTCTACTTAAAGTAGTTAATTAATTTCTACGATTCTAAATAAAAATTAAACTAGGCCTCTTGCTTGATAAAATTAAAAAAGTACTGTTTGAATGAATTACAACTTCAAACAACATCAAGCAATACAAAAGTGATACGTTATTGTTAGTTCTATATATTATGTATAAATGGAATTGCTAATTTCTAATAAACCATTCATTAAAACAGTAAGTTTAATATTCTTAATAATAAGAAAAAAACTACAACTAGTACCTTTAGAACAACTTTAGTACGAGTAAGTTATTGTACTTTACTTGGACATTATGGTGCATATAGAAATGAACTCTTTTAAGCTTTTATTTAAGTTGGGCTGTCATAAATAGCGGGTTAAATAAAAATGAAAATATGTCTGATTAAAAAATATTTACACAGAATTTTACACAAATTAAATAAACTATTCCTGTTTCTAAAAAAGAAATATGCGATACAAGTCCAATATATTATTTAGTCTACAGAGAAAGGAAAGTAGTAAAGCAATGAATAATATTTTTGGCAGGAATAAACTGATACAATATAGGTAATTCATATAGTATACCACCGTGTTTCTATATGTTTTCCCTAATTTGTTTCATGTTACCAAAAACAGTATATAGCAGATGTCGGTTAAAAAATATACAAAGAAGTTTTTTCCTTAAATCCGCACTTAAATTTGATTTCGTTATAATTTAGAATAATACAGGGATTTAATAATAATTTAAAGTATCATAGGTTTAGGCTTCTTTACATGATAGAAAACATGGTTTTTTCGGCCTGTACAAAGACGGATCATTTTCGAAAAATTCTCGTGATTATATTCAAAGAAACTAGAAAGTAATATGATGAAATAATAACCAATTCTATTCGGTTTTATGTACAAACAGTTGTTTAATTCTTTTGATTGCTACAAATTATTGCATATTACATTAAATCCACACAGAAATTGAATAGAATGTTTCTCATGTGCGCCTCTGTAGCGCCTCATGTAGGTTGATAGATTACAAACTCATAAACACATTATTTGCTTTTTATTATAAAATGGCAGTCATCTAAAAAATGTTAATATTTATTTTACTTATATGATACGAATTTTCTATTAAAGATTGGAATTGCAAGAAAATAATTAACAATTTTGTTGCATGTATTAATTCTGTTTCAGGATTTAACATCATAAATAATTGAACATCTGTTAAATTAACTATAGTTTTGTTTATAATGTGTCCATAGATATATTTTCAATGATTTAATAGTAGATGGGTTTATTAACTGAAACCGTCGACAAAGAACGAGCAAAAAGGAACTTCCTCAGTCATATTTATTTATTGATAAATAATAAACATGTAAGATAACGTTAGATAAATTATATCTTTACAAATAGTTGCATGATATATTTAATCACCTTATCAGAAATAGTTCGTTTGTAAATTAATCTGTGATATATCTTTAAAATGAATTTTAAAAAGTACATAAAAATTAGGCTAACATTTAACTTCACTCTAACTGTCTATTTTATTCATAGTATATGTACGATAGCTATTAGGTATATTTCAGATGAGTAATTTTGTTAGAATATTAATCTATTTTGTTTTATTTTTGTTACGAGCAAACTTATGGAGTCAGTAGCTCCGAGAAATATAATTCTAATAAATATTTAATTCAGTACAATGTTATGGAACTTGTATTATTTGAAGTGTTAATCAGATATTCAAAAAGCATCTCTACCAATAAGCAAATTTTGTTGATTATGCTACGAAAATTTAATTTTGAACGAGGAAGTTTTTAATCACTACATTTGATTTTTATAAGAAATTAATTTAAAATATTTTTCCAATACAGAACTATATCACCAGATATGTTTCCTGGAACTCGTGAGATTCATACATTGGATAAAATAGACGTATTCTCCATTCTGGGTTGCATTATAAAAGTTTTAATTATCGAGATTTAATGCGAAAACAAACATATGTAATATTGAATGTAGTGCATGGAAAACATTCTATAGCTATATGATGACTTTCCAGTGAATCCTGAAACGTTCAATAAAAGTCCACGCTTGGAAGTTCTAGTAATTATTTACAGATAATCGGAATATGGTCTATAGAAATTCTAAAGGTAATATAATCCTGGGAGATGATTGGAACCTTCGATGCGCAACAGAGGATCGAAAGACACCTAAGGATTGATTGATCCGCGTTACGTCAAATAACGTGGTATCATCAGAGGATGATTAAAACTAACTTTTAAAGTACCTCTAGTCTCCTGTGAAGGGCCTTGAATCTTACCCATATAGCATCAAAAACAAGAGACCAGTTTTCTACAACACCGAATTACACGTTACTCGACGTGCGTCTCACCAACCAAATTGGTATAATCGGGAAATTATTAAAGCTAATTTTTAAACTTTTTAATCTCTGTACCTAAATTTTGTTCAGGTTCAGTAAACCGTTACTAATACTTCTCCAGTTTCATGCAATGTTTACTAATAACCTCATTCAATGTAACTATTTTTCTCCATGGTCGCATTGTATATCGCTCACTATCGCGGTCCAAATTCAACTAACTGCTGGCCGGACGTCAGAATTCTTATATAGGCAGTGGAACGTTTCTCCAGGCCTTTCTAGACAAAGAACTTTGGCGAACCTTCTAGTATAGAACGCGCTGGAAGTTAATACTGCACGCTCTCAAGGTTTCGAATATTCCCGGCGTTCGGGATCGCTCGAGGCGTTCGTGACAATATTATGTCTATTTCATACGAAAAATAATTTACCAGAAGGCTCAAAATGGTTTTCAAAGACTTAGGAATGACATTAGTGTACTATTCTAGAAACAAATTGTAAAATAATTTGGAAAATCCCAAAGATAAAATCAAATAGAACGAAGTATCTGAGATTTATGAAATCAATTGCTAAGATTGTAGTCGAGAGTACATTGGCCAGACTAAAAGAGGAATTATAACTAGGTATAGGGAACACAGAGGCCATTTAAAGCATGGAAGATCACAGAAATATTCCCTTGTTCAATATGCTTTCAAAAACGGTCATAGAACATACTCTAGTATGCTGTTTTGATACGGTGAATGACGGTATTAATGGCTCAGTAAACTAAATGTTTACTTCATTACGGTTCACGAACCTTGAATAGAAATAGTTATAGGAGATTAGATATAAGAAATGGTGCAGTAAACCAGAACATATTATTCCTTGACTGATCATTGACCATGAAGAGAAATAGTTATAGAAAAAATGTAATAGTAAACAGTACATGAAGATACATCTATGTTATCTTGTCTATTAGTAGAAATGTTGTTCATTAAATACCCTAAAAGGGTATTCATGAACAATCTTGATCAATAAGAGTAAGATCTGTGAACTTGGGTGGCTTATTGACTTACATCAACTTAAGGGAAGAATTGTGAAAAAAATGGAACGTACATTATTGTGTTCTAAAAATATTTGAGAAATGTTCGTATCAATATAAATGTATTAGCTATGGAAGAATATTATACTATTAGAAATAAATGTCCTAAAGTTCTTTTTTTTTTTATTATACCAGGCTAAAGTTTATCCATTCTGTCGCCCACTATTGATAGTTACTGCATTTAAAAATCCAAATTCAGAACAAAGCTGCTTCATCTGGGAAGGTAACATTTTCTACAACATAAGAGAATTCTATTCTATCTAAAGTGTTGAAGTCATCATCGATTGTTCTAGAGGTAACATTATTTTGTAAGGGAGATACTTGCTTCTGTACAGAACACTAAATGTCATAGAATAATAGATTCAAAGTAAAATCGGGATAATCACCAGATTCATTAAGGTTAACTCTGGGTGAATCACGAATATCTCTATGTCTTTATTTAGATACGATAACCATGCTGTGGTTATATCTAACTAAATGTAATATGGCCCACTGTGTGCTATATTATTGGTGATTTTTGATGAATCAACTAAATTGTTCATAGATTTCTACTATAGTTTGTTAACGTACTTGACTTGTATCCTTAATAAAACCCTGTCGATGATTTTTTTCATAGAATACGGATGGTCATCTTTAACATTAAGAATAAGAAATGGTTATTAAGTGTAATTTAATATGATTGCTTCAGTTGAGTAAGAATGATTAACTATACCATATTGATCAAACTTACTTATTATTAAATGTCATGTACGAGAACTAAAAAGTGAAAACTTATAAAAAAACCTTTTATAAATGTATATATCTGAGTCATGCAAAATCATGGTAAAGTGCTTATAAACTGTCATTAAATATAAGTATTTAGAAGAGTATAAAAAATGTCACTGGTATGTTCTAAATATAAATATACATACATATATTCATAAATGTATAAAACATAATTTTACATATTACTTTAATAATTTCGGAAGGTAATCTGTACATTGTGTATACAATGAAAGTGCAGTTTAATAATATACATACAGAGACCTATAATGGAAGTATTTCTAATGTCTTCGATAACTGTAGGTAAATAATCTTGTAGTATATACTGGTACAAGTAGACATAGGTATAGTATAAGCATACGAGTATGTTGTAGATTGTCGTTACCAGATGTCTCTAGATATACATTCAGGGATATTAACAATATACATGTGTTGCATGTAGCAAACTAGTCAATTTGCAAATTTATAATATTTTGAAAGCCCGTGGACATATAATTTTTTATTTATTATTATTTATCCCCTAGAATTGAGTCAGTTGACGATATCATCACGGTTCGAGGTATAGCGTTTCTTTCAGTGACTTTGTTTCAATAAAATTTCTCAAATGGTTCTATCTTTTTTACGTCATTCAACAGTACGATAGTTATTTTTAAATTATTACTACTTTAATCAGTCGACAAGTAGGTAGGGAAGGGTAGGGAATTATTAATCCCTATCAAGTAAATTTACCCTTATATTTAATTTGCGATTTATTAGTTGCACTTAAGAGGGTGGTTTATAAAAGAATCTTAGGCAATAACGTAAAGAATTTATTAAATTCTTTACATTATTTGCTCCAGATAATACATACAGGGTTAAGAAAAAAACTTATTTTTGTTTAAATTATTAAGTCTAAGACGTTGGACAGAGAGTATCTCTCTATATTTTTTGAAGATCTTGGTATAACCGTCGAGTATTTGACAAATTATAATAATCATGTGAGGTAAAGCATTATTTATTACTACATTCACATATCCACAGGAAATTAGTATTACTTTTAATACTAACTAGTATATTAATGTAATACTAATGGTCATTAATTTACATACCCCAAAAATAATAAAATTTATTTTATGTTTTCATCTTTTATCATCCTAATTTACTAACATTCCATAATCAATTATCTTCTTATTTTAATCGTGACTGATAACTTAATATTGCTAATCCTCTTAATTACTGAATAAAATAAGATTATAAGATATCTTATCGACAGCTTACTACTGAATAAAAGATGACTATAAAAATCTCCAGTCAGATATGAAAAAAGGTAGTAAATAATAATAATAATAATAACTCCCAATAAACCATTACTTTTATAGAAATTGTCAAAATGGAAATGGAATACAGATATATTTATGTTAATCCATTTATTTATAGGCATATTGAAATTAGTTATCTATTGATACAGCATTTTATTTCGGCTCATGATACCTATGGTCAGAAAATAATTAAATAATAAGTAATTCAGTGCCCGTCGACGGCAAAACATCTCGCGACATCTCGCGTTTAATTTATTTATTACTTTATAAAAGCACTATATAATCTTAATATATCTAGCAATTAAAATATTGACTTTTATAAATATTTACCACTTATACGTTTTAAGCTGGTATAAGTGGTAAACCTTTTACCACTTATACCAGCGTATAAGTGGTAAAAGGATTGTTGATATGGAGAATATTCTTCCTTATTTGCTTTTCATTTATCGACACGTTGAACTGGAAGGTATATTTTCGAAGAAACATCGTTTGTCTCTCCCCGTCGTCACGTTTCACAGACTGCAAGTGTCAAGACGATTTTTTAGTTTTATACGCAAGAATATGCAGTAAAAATAATAATGATATCAAGAATATTATAACTTATTTGCTTTTTATTTGGCGGCACGCTGAATTTTAAGATATGTTTTTGAAGAAACACCGTCTGTCTCTCCTCAGTGTCACGTTTGACAGATTGCAAATAGCAAGATGGTTCTTTGGTTTTGTATACAAGAATATGTGAGAAAAATGATAGTACTATCGAGAATATTATAACTTATTTTCTTTGCACTTGTCGATACGCTGAACTGAAAGGTATATTTTTGAGGAAAACGCCGTCTGCTTCTCTTCAGTGTCACGTTTCACAGAAGAACAAGACTTTTCTTCGATTTCATACACAAAAATAAGTGATAAAAATGGCATGTAAGAGTAAACACATTATATTGAACTTTTAATAATTTATGTACTGGTATTTTCAATTTCGATTCGAATTAATTACTTCTAATTCTCTATATCATTTGGTTTATTAAAGTATACCCGCCATATTGAGTAACCTTATAACAAGAAATACAATGGGATCAAATCAGGTAAACGTGGTGGATATTCAGTTTGGACATTCGTTATTACTCACCACCCACTCACCAGAGAAAGCAACGTCAAGAAATAAACAACCATCAACACCTAATAATAACATTATTTGGTAAGATCAAATGTATTCTATTGCTCCAAATTTATGGATTTTTATTTATTATTTATTATGGATTTATCACCTTTTATATACATAATGATTTTTTGAAAAGGACGTATCCTGAATAACTCGGTTCTTTAACGGTTTGTTAACATGAAATTTATGAACCAGGTTAATATTTATTTTAAAGGGATATATATTATATAAATATAGCAAATTCAGATGCACAACATTACTCCTTTAGTAGCTGTTTTAATTCCCTTTGAAAGCCACTCAACAGTCTGGGTCTAATTGACTAATTTTGTAGTTCTAAAAAATTGAAAATTGAGTTTTAGAGATTTTTTTAAAAAACCCATTTGGGAAATAATACAACAATAAAATTTTCACATGTCAATTCCCATCAAGTGTGATGTGCTATAGCAATACTCTCACCTCCATCTACATCTTGGTCAAAAATATATATTTTTGTACAATTGTCATGCATATGTCTAATAATTACATAAATAAATACATATCTTTATCTAAAAGTAAATTTTTCTGTTGCTTCCTTATCTGAAAAATTATTTATTAAACCCACCGTGAAATCATTAAGTCCTACACACAAAAATCGTACGGCTGTTAGCGATGATAAAAATTTAAATTAAATGGCTGTACTACATACCCACATCACCGCACCGTCAGCTTTCAAAAAGCTCAATTATCGAAACCAGTAGTAAGTAGTCCCCAAAAAGTTAATTGTTATATAACGTCAATGTCGTAGAATGCAGTTTGGCCACCCTGACAGTCTCCGATTCACCTGTGGCGAATTTTCGTTTGCTTTTTTCTCATTAG
The DNA here is from genome assembly GCA_037954035.1 of Rosalia funebris. Lineage (NCBI taxonomy): Eukaryota > Metazoa > Arthropoda > Insecta > Coleoptera > Cerambycidae > Rosalia > Rosalia funebris. The sequence goes on along the minus strand of JAZFAV010000035.1, from coordinate 30,041,793 downwards.
GCGGCAACAAGTTCGTCCGACTAAATGGAACAAAACTGTGATAATTGCGCGGTCTCCGTTTTATCCATAAATAATTTAATATCTTACCTTATTCAGTTAGTATATAGGTTTTAGTAATTTTTTTTATTAAATACTTTCACTAGGCCATTTAATTATTCAAAATTGTGTACACAATTACTAGCATTGTGATGAATTTTTGGCCAATTCCGATTTAACAGTCCAATGTCATATATTTCTTTTAATGAGATATTTAACAGAAACTAATTGAATCGAAATTTCTATGATACTCGCATACACGGATATATGTAGATGCTCGGTGGATATTCTTAATGCTTTCACTCAGAAGTATCCTGATTTATTCAATATCTCTCAAGTGTCTGGGTCTAAAATGCATGCACAGTTCATAAGACCAATAAAAATAAAACCTCATTTCATTGAAGACACTGTTAAAATATGTATTTTATTAAGTGTTCAGTATCATCAAAGATTAAATAACGTCAAACATCCAACTGTCTTGAAGTATCTCCACAAAGAAAAACTTGATCCCTACAAAATTATATTTGCTGAGAAACTAGTAGAAGATGATCAGGATTGTAAAGTGAATTCCTCTGAAGAAATATTATTAATTGAAACTAGTTCCAACAAGGTAGAAAAACACTCCATTATATTGTATTCATACGAGACTATTTCAGCGAAACCTTGTCTAATTGATAGATTGAATAGAGAGGTGCTATTCAGCGTCACATACATCATAGGACTTTTTTGTCTATAGGGTTATTTCTAGAGTATATGGAATAAATGCCAATAAAATTGATGATCTCAAAGGAAGATAGATGAAATAGAAATAGGGAGTATCGTTCCTCAACTTTTAGAAAAAGTTAGATAAAAGAAGAACCTACAGACTAGAGTATCGCCAATAAGTAAGTGGGGAACATTTGGTTTATTAATTCTTACAATTAAATAAATAATAATGTCCGAATGAAGTTTCTCTAAAATAGCATAGTCTATCAATATATACATCGTTACAATTACGCATCGTTAAAATAATCTCATGGAAGGGAACATGTGGGATATTCCATTAAAGAAAAATATATTTTTGTATTGTTTGTATAAATCATCATATGTATTTAAATTTTCATTCAGAATCCACTACTTTTAGACAAAAAAAAAAACGACCTCTTTAAGTATATTTTTCTAAAATAACTCAAGAAATAATTTTATTTCACTGAGGGGACGCGTGAGTTTTGTCGGATCAAAAAATCAATTTTTCATTTTTCACATATTTTCAAAGGTTAATGACTTGAGAATAGATTCTCAAAGCCCTTAACGGAATTTGCAAAAAATGGCATAGTTATAACACTGTTTAGGAAGCGGGGTCTGAGCGGCAGCGCGCAAGCACAGCCAAGACCCGCACCACAGAATAAGGTTGTTCCCTATTCTGTGCCCGCACAGCTCATAAATTCAGTCGCATTCGGCTTTTGTGTAGACATTTTGTTTGTACATAGTGTGCACGACGTTTTTTACTTTTCCGCCTAAAAACAAAAAAAAATGATTCCTGAAAAATATTTGCTGTTGTGTGTGTGTCGTTGTCGTCGTTGTCGTCGTTGTCGTCGTTGTCGTTGGCATTTATTCTTGTTAGCACGATAACTGAACTAAGTCGTGTCTGATCGATCGGGTTTTGACTGATTCTGATCGGGAACGTCTCCCAGACGACACTTGTTGATTTTGAGGTGGATAGGATATACCTCACCCTGTCCATGGATCATGAGAAAGCACGATGGTGGACTATTTGAGAAATTTTCCTTGTTAGCACGATAACTCAAAATTGTGTCGGATCGAACGGGTTTTGACTAATTCTCATCGGAGACCTCTTCCAGACGACACCCATTGATTTTGAGGTGGATAGGATACACCTCACCCTGTCCATAGGTCATGAGGAAGCACGATGGTGGACTATTTGAGAAATTTTTTTTGTTAACACGATAACTCAACTAAGTCGTGTCGTATCGATCAGGTTTTGGCTGATTCTGATCGAATACGTCTCCCAGATGACACCCATTGATTTTGAGGTGGATAGAACACACTCTATCATGTATATGGATCATGAGAAAGCCCAAAGGTGGACTATTTGAGAAATTGTTTTTGTTAGCACTATCACTCAATTAAATCGTGTTGGATCGATCGGGTATCGACTTATTCTGATTAGGGACGTCTACCAGACAACATCTATTAATTTTGAGGTGGATAGGACACACCTCACCCTGTCCATGGGTCATGAGAAAGAACGATGGTGGACTATTTGAAAAAAGTTAAACTGTCGCATAAAATACATATTCTGCATTTATGTGTTGGTTTATTTTTTCTCGGCCACTCAATTTCGAAATAGAGATGTTCTACGTGCGGAAAAGTCTGTTTTAAGGTTTTAAAACTGTTTAAGATTTAAAATGTATGGTAAAATGTGTTAAAATGAGTGTAACTTAATACAGTTTAAATTTATTTCAAACGTTTAAACGCATTTCTCTTGAAACCATGTTTCTCAAGGCGGTTCCTAAAATATTTCAATACAGAATAATTCGATTTTCTCTATTTTTTACTTTTCTGTACTCCACTATACGCGGAAAAGTAATGTAATCATGTAAAGAGAAAGTGAAAAAACTTTTGTGGGTGTATTTTTCGTTTTTCGGCCTAAAAACAAAAAACATGGTTTTTAAAAATATTTCGCTATGTGTGTCGTCGTTGTCGTCGGCATTTATTCTTGTTAGCACGACAACTCAACTAAATCGTGTCGGATCGATCGGGTTTTGACTGATTCTGATTGGGGACGTCTCCCAGACGACATCTATTGATTTTGAGGTGGATAGAAAATACTCTACCATGTACATGGGTAATGAGAAAGTACAATGGTGGACTATTTGAGAAATCTTTTTTGTTAGCACTATCACTCAATTAAATCGTGTCGGATCGATCGGATTTCGACTGATTCTGATTTGAGGAACATCTACCAGACGACATCTATTGATTTTGAGGTGAATAGGACACACCGCACCCTGTCTATGGGTCATGAGAAAACACGATGATGGACTATTTGAAAAAAGTAAAACTGTTGCATAAAACACATATGCTGCATTTATGTGTTGGTTTATTTTTTCTCGGCCACTATATCGAGATAGAGATGTTCTACATACATGCGAAAAAGTTCGTTAAATCACGTTACGCGTCATTTAAGGTGGGATTTCTTCCATTTCTTTGGCAGGCCTGAAAGTGAAATTTTTGAAATAAAACGCCATGTTAAATTTGAGCGTTTGCCATTTTGTCACAAATTCCAAACTAAAAATATTGTGGGGGGGAGGAGGGAATTTTAGCAAAATAAAAAATTTTCTTTAAAGATTAATGTGCAAAGTTATATGCACAATAAATCGTATGTTCTTATCTTTATTAGTTGTTGAGGTAAACAGTCTTAAAGTTCATTGAAAAACGGCGCTGAAAACTGAGGTACCCCCTTAATGGCTACCATTCTATTATAAATATATGGGGTCACATTTAATAGATCCAAAATGAATAAAAAATGATCTTATACTTATTAAATTCTTCATATAGTGCAACTGTAAATAATCGACCTAAATAGATGTACTAATATTTAATATATTGTTGATATTACATATTTCTGCATCGCAATTTATTAGCAGCAAGACATATAATAAAGAAATTACTGCCGAAAGTTCGCGGTGGGTAAAAGAAGCTTACAGAGTAGCGCGACACCTGTGGTCCGAAACCAGATCCCCGAACAGCTATAATAATTATTTAACCACTTCTTGTCGACTATTGTTTATTACGCCAATTATGCCGTGGCTGATACAAAGTAAACTCAAATATCAGCCTGAATTATTGTCGTTTTTCGTCCTCGCCGAAATGCCTTTACTTATGATCCAGCGGAGGCCCCCCGTATACTTGCCGTTGCCGTGGCATCCTTCGGAGTCTCGATTCATTCAGATATTATTTACGCGATGAAAGCTTAGTCAAAATTCAACTGGGCTCCTAAGGAAATATTGACTTAACAAGCTGAGTCTGAAGTGAACTGGTTTATGTTAATTTAACTGTACCATTTCATACTTTCATGCGGACGTCACCACATATATCAATTTAGAGAAATATAGGATGATGATTTTAACCCTTGGTCGGTCGCGTCTTTTCCCATGACACCAACGGTCGCGCGTTCGCGTTGCACAAAGTGCAACGCCAACAAAAAATGTGATCATTTAGCGCATTTTTTTATCTTTCGAATTAATGTAACCAATAGATTAAATGATAAATGGGGAGAACACGAGAGAGAGAGAGAAACAATCACGATCTCTCCCGTAATTTGTTTTCTTTGTTTGAATGTACATGTTCGTAAAATATACAATTTGATCAATAATCGTGTGGTCAAAAAATATGGAAAAAGCATCGAGCAGCGTGGATACATTACGAGCATCTTTTTCTGGCCCTGGAAACATTTTTATTATGTTCTTGGATCTGGTTTTACCTTTCTTCTTTGGAAATTTGTCCCATTTAGCATTTTTGTCCTTTCCGATCCGACATAAAAAGAACAAGGGTTCTCATGTTCGACGATTTCATCACCGGACTATTCTGATTCACTGAAGTGATTATCAAGTTGAATTTCTTCATCTTCACTTAGGTCACTTTCATTATCAATTGCATCACGTTCTTCGTCTGATAACTCTTGAAGAATTGCAGGGACATCGTCTAACCTAATTGTTTCCCCACCGGCCCTATCACAAAAACACAATAAAAAGCAAAAAAGAGTAGAAATCAAAAATAAAAACTCACATAGGTGGTCGCGGGTAGCACAAAATAGAATAAACGCTCGAAGTCACAAAAACTCCCGCCAGCGGTCTACAATGCTAACCGCTTCTCAACCAAATTGCGACCAACGCGATGGGGAAAAAGTCGGCCGGAAAACGTTACCTATTTCAGGAAGGGTTGACTAACAAATACCTCAATTGTAAGGGGAAACCCATCACTGAGCTAAAAATAGAACGGCGATACCATAAATATGGCACTGAGTGCAACAACGCGACCAGCCGAGGGTTAAATTAGAAATAGGTACCAAGAACTAAGAGTATCACTCTACGAAACTCATATCATTTCATGTACTTTCCAGGGGCAATTTTGCACTGGTAGGGAAGTGTTAATGCTAAGAGTCGATGCCTAATTCTCGAAATAATAGATGCATGTGCCTTACTATATAGAATTCGTATTCTATAAGGGGGAGAGTAGACAAAGTCTCCATCCACTCAGGTCACCATATGTATTGTTCTACCGTTCGTCGTGCTAATTTCTACTGTGCTACCTCCTCTATCCATACCTCTAGGTTAGGTGGATGTATGGAATAAAGGTGGTAGGTACTTGGTGGTAGTCGATCGATGAATTTCGGTCAATATTTTCTCAATTTCACTCCTCATTTTGCTAAAAGTGGAAACTCCTTAATACCGCAATCTCAATCTGCATTTTACATACATTTACGCAAGATATATTCAAGTAGTACTTTGCTAGAATACTGCAAGGTGTAGTTAATAATATTTTTTCTTGTCTAGATCTACCGATTTTGCCTCACCTGTCTTTATGGCGCTTAAGCATATGGGTCTATTTTAAAATGGCTCCGCAAAATGCTATTGCTGATGAAAGGTCCAATAAAAATTCACTATAACCATGATATCCCAAAGTATCCGCTTCCTCATTTCCACGATTTCCAACGGGTCCCTTCATCCAACATAAAGTGACATCGTTTATTTATCCTAGCGTATTTAATAATTTTTTTATATTGCAGGATTACATTGGAATAAATTCTGCAATTATCAACGCAGCTTTCTTGTCTGTGTATATACCAATGGTGATTTTTTAACTCCTGGTTTGTAATTTATCTGGTCGTCTGTTATACCCCTATAACCTCACCTTGGAATAATGTAGCTGGGCGCCGAGTGACCCATTGATTCGCAGGTTATCTTCAGAGAATATTCCATATTCAAACCTTCACAGTCTTCTTGAACAATTTGTGTAGACCTAGCTTTCCGGATTCATAGAGTCATCGAAATTATACCAAACTTGACAGCGGAGAAATTTATTCATTATTTAGCACATAGAATGGTTAGTTGCTACCTAGTGTTGATGGCTAATGTTGTAAGTAGGTAGTGTTGTGGTTTGCTTATCATCAGTAACAGAATCACTATCAGGTGTATGTTTTTCGATTAAAATAGATTTTAAATAAAATATTTGAACAATTTGTGTAGACCTAGCTTTCCGGATTCATAGAGTCACCGACATTATACCGGACCTAACTGCGGAGAAATTTATTCATTATTTAACACATAGATGGTTAGTTGCTACCTAGTGTTGATGGCTAATGTTATAAGTAGCTAGTGTTATGGTTTGCTTATCATCAATAGCAGAATCATTATCAGGTGTATGTTTTTCAATTAAAATGGATTTTAAATAAAATCTTAAAAGAACAAAGATCTACTAAAATAGGAAGAGAAAATATACATTTTTTATTCACTCCTCTAAACAAAACTCCTGATTTACCTAAGAGCAATAACAGTAGTATTATTGTTTTATCATATACCAGAAATAGTATTATTATTTTCAAAACAAGAATTAGTAATCACCATTAAGACACTAACTTATAATAAAATGATTTATGGTGTTTAATCTGACATGACAAATAAAACAAAAAGTAAATTAAACGTTAAGTAAGTGAACTAGAGTAATTAACTATATTAATCTAATCAAAAGAGTTCATGTCAAAACGTGTTAAAAACTTTAACCGCTATGTTTTTATACTGCTGTCTACAAAAGGTATTGGGTTTTATTGAACTTTTAGATGAGACAAGTATTTCAAATTAATTCATGTTGGCTCTCTGTGCATTGTCGATACTTTTAGATCGCTTTGTATTATTATCTCTTATTACACACCAATATGCATTTATTACCATACCATTCTTAATACATCGTCTTGATATAATTGAAAAACGTCCATGTTGGTAATGGTGGCGTTCCCCATAATTGACTGCCGTAAGACCAAATCCGTTAAGATCACCTTATATATTCTCAAAGTTTATTTCCTAAGAATTACGTAGATTTTCACTCTAGAGTCATGGTAGTTTTGAAATCTCGAGCCAAATTATCTTGAGTTTAAAGTTTTTTCATAAACTCACTTTCATGTACTGAAAAACACCTGAAGACCGTTTAGCGTGTGCTGCAGATAATTTTATATCGTACTGGAATCCTTGCTGTTTGCAAGTTTGATCTATCAGCATTTATTTTATGAGTCATAGAGCCAATTTCATGAAAAACCAATGAATTTTTTAAGACACGCACAAAAATCTTAGTATTGCTGCTAAGTTCTTGAAAATTGTCTAAACATAAACTATCATTATGGAATTCCAGTAATTCAAGAACTCAAATTTCATAACAGGCACACACCAATTTAAAAATAAGCTTCAGTTATAGTATTTGCAGCTTAATTACTTGCGCAATGATGAGAACCATCATTCAAAATCTGACTAAGATTACAATAAAAAGAAAACTTCCCCAGATCTGGTTGTCACATTTCTACTACCAAAAAATGATTGAGATTCACAGATCGAGATAAGCAGGACACTGGCGTGAGAAAGTTCTAGTTTATGATTCCCAAATAAATTTGCTGAAATTATTGTATAATATGTAGATATTACTAAAGCAGCAGATACACCTACAAAATAACTGTATCTCCCAAATTTGTGCAAATAGTGCTTATATCGAAATAAATTGGCAACTTATCACCGAAGGGATTTTTCACCAATATGTTATTATAACCAATTATTTACAGACACTTAGCATCTCGTGTCCAAAGGTAAAACTTTACACGCTCAATAATTTTTATTGTTAAACCATTTCCCATGTAATATAAGTAGTATAGCTACTACAGGCCTGTACAGGTATAAAAGAGGTCTGTACAGGTTTAAAACCTGTTCAAACTTGTTTAAGACCTGTTTTATAGTTGTTTAAGATCTGTTTCAGGCCTTTACTGACCTCTCTTATACCTGTACAGACCTGTGCAAGAGGTGGTCTGGTAGCAGCTAAAGTGAGCTTGTAGCTGTAGAGCTATACTACTAATATGCTACATAAGATTATCATTCATTAGGTGAAACCGGCTCGTTGATGTCAACCATCCACTTCATAAATAATCCGTGTTAATCTTGTCTTCATATATCAGTCAATTAATCAGTATAAAGTCTGATTTCCGAAAATAATATAGGGAAATACCTCAATGTTTTGTAATTAAGATCTTTGTCCAGAACTTAATCCGATCCTAAGTCCAAAATTATTGTCAGATATACACTTATCGTAATGCCCAACTATACTCCACTTTCATTTCTTCTCTTCTACTTTATCATACTTCTTGTTCCCTCGTAAAGTATCAGACATGGCATGGTTACTGTTTATGTATTGTTTATATTTATATTTGTCAACTTTATTAAACATGAATTAACTTGGCCTTGTCTTCCAGATTTTCACTTTAATTCGCTGTACTAGATTTACCTTATTCGTAACTAGATCCAGGGGTATAAGTAGAGCTCTGTAAAGCGAGAAGAATTCAGAAAAAGTCGAACCGAGAATAAAAACGGGTAATTAAGGCGATGACAATAAATTACAGCCAGCACAGAATTTATCCGAAGAACGAGAAAATGCCCAGTAAAATTGTTACGGAAATAGATGGAATGCATTGTAGTCGAGATATCCATATAGTAAAATGGCTTACGAGGAATCGTACAAAAACGAATATAACCAAATTTGTAACTTCCTGCGGAGGAGATGGGAAAGCATTAGTTATATTTTTTGTTTTGCTTAGAACTAGATTATAAATTAGAAGCGTGCTCAGAATAAGAGCCACTTTGACACACTGACATTCATTCGTCGAATAATTTTGCTTCATTTAATTGAAAACGTACATGTGTTTGTTTTTGCGTCAAGCTGATAAAGTTTAAGAAAGCTCTATATTTAATAAAGAGTAATATATAATGGCAATTGACGCACATACATAGAACAATGCAATTTTAAAGAAGTTGAACAGCCTCTTGCGGATAAACTTATTTCCATAGAAACAATGTACACTGAGAGAACAAAATATTTATCAATGAATTTCGCTCCTAACAAATAAATGCAGATTTATGATAAGGCCAAATAAATATGAATTATATTGAAACGTGATAATTTAATACATTTAACAAATCTTGATCGATATAAATAGTTAAGACCATTAGGTGATATGTAATGCGTCAAATAATGCATCAATGAGTGTGTTTTTGTTAAAAAATTATTAAGTTGTTTTAAGTACTTATTAAAATGGCTTCTTTAACATCATTTAACAGCTGTCATGGTAAACGATTTGGTTGAAGCGCGTTATGTGATTTATGTTTGTTTTATGTTTGTTCTGCAATTTTGTTTTATGTTTATTATTTATATTGAATAAAACTACAAAAAGTAAACAATACGCATATATGTTGATTGAAGTACATTTAGGTTTTTATTATAAAGCTATTATTTTAAAGTAACTGACAGTATTATGTGACAAATACGACTAGCTACTAACTGCCTTGATCCTGGTTTGATTCCAAGCGCCGGCAATAGCAATGTTGACGGGAATGAGCATTGTCTACGTTTTTTCAAAGTGAAGACACCTAAACAGATTCAGGTATGGATTTGGGGATTGTCTAATTTATGTGTTTTATTTTTTTTATGATCTTTATCTAGGAAATTAGGTTTTTCTTTTAACGATACGAGGGTATTTTCAAGTAAGTAAGTCCCCTGAACTATTCATGAATTTTAAATATAGTGCCTTGTGTGATAATGGACGAAACTTTCACTTATTATGTACCCATATCTCCGAAACTGATCATCGAAATGTCTATTCGATGCGTTTTTGTTAAATATTGCATTGTGATTAAACATAAAATAACATTTCAACACACTATTTGCTAAAATATACTTGCATCTCTATAGACATTTATTTATTATATTCTTTGTCTATTTTTATTTTGGGAGCAAACGGTTCTTATAAATATATGGGCGATCAACATCAGAAATTCAATTTATTGCTAGTATGTTCTTAAATAGCATGACGAAAATAATTAGGAAGATTATCTTAATTTCGAGAATCTTCACTTTAACGTAATTTTGTGTTTTTACATATATCTATCCCCTTATTTATTAGTCTGAGTATTATTACTTCATATGTATTTTATAGGTGTAGTGGGCTGAAGGGAAGAGGCTACGTTACGGAAGAGGTTAAGAGATTACTCCCATTAATCCAGGATCACTTTTACGTACAGCCAATCAACAATAGAAACAGACAGGCCTCAAAACTGCAATATAGGACCGCCCACGAGGTGTACAGTAAATAGCCTGGTTTTTACTTAGTTGAAATGAGATCTTTGCAGAGTGAATATCGATGAATATAAATTGAATGTGAATGTACACAGAGTTCGATCTGGCCCCGCGTAAAGTGCATCGTTTTCCCTCCAAATGCTGTCTCACTTTTTCTTCTACACATACTTAGAGAATCTCACACTTTTTCCTATTCTTGACTAGCAGTATATCATTTACCTATTCAATTCCATATTAATTTTCATTAAATAAAGATATTATACAAAATTAAAGAAACATAATAGAAACTGCTATGTTCTCTCGCCGAAATAAGTAACACAGAAATATGAGTTTCTAAGTGTAAAAGGTAAGGACTAAATCAAAAATTGAAACATTTGTTGTTATCTAATATAATGTTATTCAGTCACTTTGCAACGCAAGTTTTCATTTTATTTTCTTTCAGGAAATCGACAGTTGTATTCTAATATACACAGGTATTTAAATATTAATAATTCCGTTTCGTTTATTTACAATTTGGTTATTTATGTTCTCGTAGATATTTACATATTTAATAAATATATCAATAAACTCACCACATTTAGATAAATTAGTTTCATATACGTACTCCTAAAGATATACAATTTTATGGAAAAATTTCAGGTCAACGCCACCTAGTACCTCATTCTCTGTCGTTTGGTATATTCTACGCTAGAAATTCATTTCACGTGGCCATGATTGACGTTTCAGTTTCTTTGAAAGCTTTTTGTTTTGGTGAGAACTGGCATTCTGCGTTAATTAATAACATCGCCTGCTAAAAATAAAACAAACATCTTGCCTTTGAATTTATTAATAAATCGCCATGTATTATTTATGACTTTTGTTCCAATTAAATTAACTTCTAATGGGGAACTTTCTTTTAAAAACCGCATGCCATTCTTATTTATAACTTACATTTAGTAAGAGTAGATGCAGCTCTATTTTTAACACTCATAATGGAGAAATAACCATCTAGTATTTGGTAGTTATAAAAATGGTATAAGGCATTCAGTTTCTACGTTTCTTACTACACAAACAGAAACAATTTTGAACCTGTGTTTTTGGACGTGGAGAAAATTTGACTGCTACTAAATATTTAGAACTTCTACCTTTCGATTTATTTCCAGATTGGACAGTCCTTTGGTGTCAATATGTCTCATTTTAGGAATTTCTTGACACTTTCTGTTGAGTGACCATCACGATTACTTGATTTGACCTCCTTAGATTTGTTCTTGTGACGTTATTTAAAATCGCAGGTCTATGTTAATGGGCCAAATAATTTAGACAATTGGAAATAATCGATTCGAATCAAAAGGGAAATATCGGTCTGGGAATTATTAAACGTTCTATACAAATGTGTTTACAGGCATATTGGTTAATGCCAAATTAGTAATGGAAGACATTTGACACAACCTATAAAACTATTGTCAAAAGTAAAATGGTATTGGCTTTATTTGTATATTTCTGAAAAACATCATACTATCTTATAAATGAGAAATAGGAAACTCCTTGTAGTCGAAGAACTTTAGACGACTTATTTTTGTTATAAAAATAGAGGGTCATAATTTAAATATACATACTACTATGACTAATTATATTCCGGAACCGGAATAAAGTCGAACTCTGATACTATTATTACACAGAATAGTTCAGAAAAGATACATAATAGTACAATAACGAATATTAACGAATTTTCGAATAAACAGAAAAATGGGAAAAGTAAATAAAAAAATAAAAAATTACCAACACATGTCTCAGTCGGCCTCAGTTTCTGACTAGTACGGAGACCGGTACCGATAATGAAAGTTTATTACTTAACTTCGTCGAGGTTTTCTGCCGGAAAATCTCGACGTCCACCACTTAACAGTATTTTTGCCACACTTCCTGTCTCCCGACCCTGGGAGGTTGAGCTGGGGGTTTCCGTAAATCCCCAGACAACCCTCCGTTCTTGAGTTACAAGACTCACCCTAACGTACTCCCATCTGAGTCCTGCGCTGCGCGCGGGACTCACGACAGATTACGTCCCCGGGGGTAGACAGCCAGTGAAGAAAGAAAATGGTAAGACAAGAAGGTAGTCAGAAGAGACCTCAGCCGGCCAATAATCCTGCCCAGCCCGCAATATACCCCTCATATAGACCACCGTACCGCCAAGTGGATATTGACGCGCAATTAAAAAGTCCCTTCAAGTTCTACTGCCACCAAAGAACAGTACGAGAAGTTAACTATACATAAACTTTATTTTAGTAAAGTAGAAGATAACTCAACATTAATATTTAGAGGATTTATATATTAATCAAGAAATTAAGACGTGTTGCAGACGGCTATATTTTTCGTGTATCTTTCGTTTGTACGTAAACACATCTTGTAGTTTCTTTTAATGACAGTACAAACTAAAGATAACACGTTTTAGTTCCTTAAAATGCTTATAATAATAGGTTACAGCTTCTGATCAAGTACCCCATCTTGTGATACCTAGTTTAAGACCCCATCTTATGACAACTGGTAAAGGTATATCTAGCAGAGCTACTTTAAACATGTCTCACCGAGTATTACTATTATTTTTATGTTATATGAGTTTGGGCCTCATCAGCCACTGATCGCATTGGTAGTTCTTGGCGATCCCCTCTTATACGGGTCATTATCCAAAAATGCTGTCCCATAAAAGGAGCAACTTAGGCACGTCCCCCGCCTTAAGCCTTGCCTCCTGTAGGATAACAGGGGTCCCTAATATAAGATACCTCTTCTTTCCTCGTCTTCTTTACAGTATTTGCAGGCCGGGCTGTCAGTCAGCCTCAGCTTGTGCTTATATGCATTCAGGCTACTATGGTGGCCCGTTATGATTACCACCAGGGTTCTAGCTTTGTGCCTGTTTAATTTAATGAATTCTTGGGCCCATTTCTCAATCTCTGAGTATTCGATGAAGAGTTTGGTTATTCGACAACCCGTTACTCTTCTCCATCAGATTCCGACTTATTCCCAATGCAGGTTCTGGTTCATAGAGGTTTCCCTGATCCCTAGTCTGGCAAGGTCATCTACAATTAAACTTTCCTTAATGCCATTATGCCCAGGTATCCATAAGAGTTCAACTGGTCCTTTCCCTGCCAAGTGGTTCAATGCTTCATAGCAATTATAGACCAGCTTCGACTTTGTCGTTGCTGAATTCAGGGCTGCCAACGCCTCCCTGCTATCCGAGCAGATACATACCTTCTCCTGGGTTCGATTTTGGTCAGCCCCCAGAACACCGTATGTAACTGCAACTAGCTCGGCTTGGAGTGAGGTAGTGTATTTGCCCAGGGGAAAGGTTTTACCTATCCCATCGCGTCGCGCCGCCTATACACCCCCGCATCCGCTCTGTTCCCACTCTTGGTCCCCACATCCATGTACCAGATGTCTCCATTGAGCGGTAATCCAGCTCGACCCTCCATCCAGTCAGTCTTACTCGTGAGGGTGATATTGTATTTCTTGTCAAACAGGATGTGGACACCCGTACTGTCTCACCGAATAAGTGTTTTTATATTTTTTTCACACTCGCTATTAACTCGTTAACTCAAGGGAAACTGTATCTTGTTATTTCTGCTATTTGAATAAGTGAATGAGCTGCACATATTTGAAAAAGTTTCAGTTAATTGATCTCCTGTTTTTCGCATGTATACAGTTGCGTCCATTAGCATTACTAAAGGTCGTTCAGAAAATTATACGGTTTTTAACCTTTAAGTTCAAATACTCAAAAAAATCTCCGCTCAAGCAAAACTTTATTTATCGAAATAAGAACCGTCAGAATCAATACAATTTTTTTTTACAATTTACAACGAGAAACAAGTTTATTTATCCCGGTAGCGTAGAAAATAGAAATCCGAATTTCTGGAGGCGACGAAAGTGTTGAAGGCGTTTTTGGCATCCTCTTGGTTTTTGAAGCATTTCTCGCGAAGGAAGTTGTCGAGATGCTTGGAAAGTGGTAGTCGATAGGCGAGAGGTTCGGCGAGTATGGCGGATGAGGCAGAGTCTCGTAGCCTAATTTGTTCAGTTTTTGCAGGGTCGGTTGTGCGACGTGCAGCCGTGCGTTGTGATGGAGTAGAATTGGTCTCTTTCCCTTGACCAATGCCGAGCACATACGTCGAAGTTTCTGGTGCATTTCTTAAATTTGCTGACAGTACTTCTCTACCGTAATAGTCTCGCCCAGATTCATGAAGCTGTGATGGACGAGACCGGCCGCAGTCCACCAAACAGTGACCATAACCTTCTTTTGGTGCAATGCCAGCTTCGGGAAGTGTTGTGGAGCTTGATCACAGTCCAACCACTGAGTCTAACGTAGCCGGTTATCGTACAAGATCCACTTTTCGTCGGCCGTCACAATTCGATCAAAAAATGGATCGTTTTGGTTGGGCAGAATGAGCGAAGACGTCACTTCAAAACGGCGATTTTTTTGCCTATCGTTCAATTCGTGCGGCACCCACTTCTCGAGCTTTCGCGACTTCCCAATTTCTCACAGATGATTCGAAATCGTCCGCATTATGCCGCCTAATTCTTCTGCAAGCTCCAGAACAGTTGTGCGTGGATTGCCTTCGACTAAGACTCTCACTTGGTCGTTGTCAACATCCGATGGCCGGCCACTGCGCTCGTCAGCTTCAAGGCTCTCGTCACCGCTGCTCAATTTCTTGAGCCACCACTGTACTGTACGTCCGTTAGTGGTTCCTAGACTAAACGCATCGTTAATATCGCGAGCTCTTTCGGCAGCTTTTCGGCTCAGCTTGAACTGGAACAAGAAAATCGTGCGAATTTGCCTTTTGTCCATGCCGTATTTAAAGTCATGAAAAAAGTGGCCAAATTATCTTAAAACAAAACGAGTACTACGATTAGATAGAGCGAAAAATGCGTTTTAAAATGATATATAACGTCAAAGCAATACGGCAAAATATTTATTTGAAAATACATTATTAAAATTACAATCATAAAAACCGCAAGAACTTTCTGAACAACCTTTAATACTTTCTGAGAATTGTCTTCATCTGGCCATACACAGTAGCAGTTTTCTCTCAAAGACTCCTTACATTACTTTTTTAGATGAATTAATAATTGGTTCATACACATTACAAAATATAAAATTTCTTCCAATGCGCAAGTCCTCAGACAACTTCGAGTCACTACAAATCCAGGTGTAACATGCGGTAGCAATGTTGTTGCTATGGAAGCAAACATCGGCAGTGTATCAACTGTAAATCCGTCTCTATTGTGGCTATCTGCAATAGACGTTCAGTGGGCTAAATGAGCGATTTAGATGAATAAAACTATATTAACGCAGCGACTAGAAAATGTTTTTCTAATCGCTGAGTTCGAAAAATGACATTAGAAAAATATTGGGCTAATATTTAACAAGTTATTGAGAAAAATACATAAAAATGTGGTCTTTTGGATGAATTGTGCAACAAACTGGTATTTTAGTTTAATTTATACCAAATTTTAATAATAGTAATCCAGGTTTCTCTAGTAAAATCATTCTCAGTCCCTTCTTTCGATATACATTATGCATATTTCTCAAATAAATATATAATCAAAGTCATAAATTACTTTATTACGAAAAAATAAATGTAGACTATAATCATTTAAATTCCAGAAAATTTATATTTAACTACAATACTACACACTACTAATTATGTATATACAAATACTATCTAATAATAATCAATATCACTAACAAAATTTAAATTTCCTTGGAGAGTAAAAGTAACTAAAACAATTGAAAAATCTTAAAAATAAAGGTCAGTCACTATCACTTGTTTCATCTTCACTTGTACCATCATATGATTAATCAGATGCTTTTTTGGCCTGTTTGAGTCTATGGTATGGAGGGTATAGATTGTGTCCAAACTTTTTTCGCTGTTTCTCTCAACAAACTATATGAAGCTTTAGTTAATTTGCAGTCAACAAACAATGCCAAAACTTCATCAGCGGACAAACATCGTTCGTTTGTAGATATTGATTTCTTTAAAACTGAAGATGGCTGTTGAGAGGTAGACGCCTCTTTTACTATTTTTGAAGCACCACGCTTATCAGCAGTGTAAAGAGAATGATGTGCAGCATAAGTTAATGTTTCGCAGTCAACTGCCAGTAAGTCATTAACTTTTCTTTTTTTAGTTTTTTCACTTGACTCCAAAAAAGATTTTTTCAGGGCGTCCTGTACGTTTTGTCGTTGGTTGGATGTTTTATTTTGATATGGTAAACGTGAAGTCATCCGTATCAAGCCAACACGAATATTTGGTCAAAAAAACTTTCGGTGACATCTCTCCCATCGTGTCAGTTTTCTCCGATACATAAGTGACACTGTCCTTCAAAAGTCCTAAATTGACTTGTTCTATGCTGGGAATATTAGCGACAGCAAGAATGTACCTCACCAAGTTTTCATTCCGATATCTCCTAGGATATTCCCACTTTTCGAAAAACTGCTTCCGTTCGATTTAGACTACGGAATCTGAAAAAACCCGTATATCACCCAAAACGCAAAAAATCGCAAAAAATTTGTGAAACATTTAGAAACTAAAAAGTTTCTAAATGTTTCACAAATTCTGCGAAAAGGTCGTTGGGGTCTCTTGGGATTAACAAAGTTTTTCTTTGTTGAATATGAGCATAAACCCACATATTGATAACCTGATTTTAAATTTAGATAAATAATGAATTAAGAAATATATAGTCCTACTTGTTTCAGAAACGTCCGTTCTTAATGAATACAATCGATGGATACGGTAGCATTAACGTAACTAAAATATTCGGCCAGAAAGATAAGCTATTGCCAGTCCAGGGTACAGACACTTGTGTAAACAAGGGTTCCTTTCTCATTGAACTGTATGTTTATGAACAGTCTACGGCTTAAAATAAGGGGTTATCCAATTCGGGTTTCGGAAAGTAAGATCCTGCTGTTCGACAGCTGTCAATTGTATTTGTCTGTCAAACTGGTTTTTGGTTAGTTAAAGGTTTGCCATTTTACAATATGGAACATTATACAACAGAACAACGCGTTAAAATTGTTAAATTGTTTTACAAAAATGGTGATTCTGCCGTTTTTACTTTTCGCGCGTTACGAGCAGATTATGGTCGTCATAATCGCCCAAATAAGCGAACAATTGCATACACAGTGAAAAAATTTGAAGAAACTGGATCGGCCACGGATATTGTAAGGCCTGTGCATCATCATAATGTACGAAATTACGATCACGAAATCACGAAAATATCGCAGCTGTTGCTGAAAGTGTGGCTGAAGACCCAAATTTCTCAATTCCAAGTCGTGCTCAGCAATTGGGCTTGACTTATGGCTCTTTATGGCGAATTTTGCATTTGGATTTGCACCTTCATCCTTACAAAATCCAACTCACACAGGAATTGAAGCCTGCGGACCATGCACAGCGCAGAATATACGTCAATTGGGTACTGGAACAACAAGAACAAAATGCCAATTTTTCCAACAAAATTTTCTTCAGCGATGAAGCCCATTTCTGCCTCGGTGGATACGTGAATAAGCAAAATTGCTGTATATGAGGCTCTGAAAACTCTCAGGTGGTCGAAGAGCAGCCAATGCACCCGGAAGAAGTCACTGTCTGGTGTGCGTTGTGGTCTGGTGGTGTTATCGGTCCATTTTTCTTTGAGAATGACCAAGGAGCTACCGTTACAGTCAATTCTCAACGCTATTGCCACATGTTAACGGAATTTTTTTGGCACGAAATTGAAGATATCGATACGGACGATATGTGGTTTCAACAAGATGGGGCCGCAAGTCACACAGCACGACGAAGTAGGGCTCTATTGCAAGAGAAATTTCCAGGACGAGTAATTTCGAGATTAGCGGACGTAAATTGGCCTCCGAGATCCTGTGATTTAACACCTTTAGATTTTTTTTGTGGGGCTACGCAAAATATCGTATGTATGCGAACAATCCTCTAAATTTGGAGCAATTGAATACCAATATTCGTGAAGTCATGGCCGAGATATTGCCCGAAATGTGCGGAAAAGTCATCGAAAATTACCTCAAAAGGATTGAGTCCTGCAAAAGGTCCTGTGGAGGACATTTTAATGATGTTGTATTCCACACATAATGGCAAAGGCCAAACTTTATAATGAAATAAAAATTTCAACAAAATCTGAATTATTTGTGTTTTTTTTTTTTAATTTACTTTCCGAAACCAGAATTGGATAACCCTTTATTAGTATACTGCTACTTACCAACTAATAATCTGAAGACACAACACTCCAAAATACACAACTTTTGACTTGATTTTTGTCCACCTAAATTGGTGAAATTTCCCACTGTGAGACGCTTTAATGATGATCTTACAGCTGAAATAAATTGAAAGAAATTACATCCTTTTATAAAGTAACATTGGCATGTTTCACAGTTTTTTATAAATACAAATACAATAATTAATATTTTAGGAAACCCTGTTCATGTTATACTCATAAAAAACGTAAATAAACTTCGCTAGACGGCCGTATGCCTTCCTGGCAAGTTCTCGCCATTTCTGAGAAACAAGAAATTTACAAGAACCAATAACTTATTCAAAATCTCGATGCCGATAAGACGGCAACCTGGCGGCGTGGACAAAAACTGGTAAATAATGTAACGTAACGTGGTCTACCCGCGTGCAAATGAATGCGAATCACGTTCACTTTTCATAAGTATGCAATTTTAATTGCTTGAAAAGGCCACTGAATTGTGTAAATTAAGTTTAATTAGTGTTAAAATGTACGACAATTTGCGTGAGTGCATCTATATTGCTTGCATATAATCAAAACATGTTGGAAAACATCTCGCGTAATGCGCCAAATACTCGCAACTTAATTGAATAAAATATGTTTCATTGGAAGAGTTCATAAGGCCGGCCACACATCAAGGAAACACGAAACATGAAATGTGAAACGAGAAATATGAAACACGTTTCATAAAATGAGTACACATTGCCGTAAATGAGAATACGCACATCAGCGAAATGTGTTTCATGTGACGTCATAGCGAAGCAAATCCTGTAGAAACGTGTTTACATGAAATAGGTTCTGTTCTATATTTTTGTTTCTTGTTGCTCGTTGTTTCGCGTTGCAGGCAATATTTGATCAGTTTCAGAATGAAAGTCGACGAAGAATTTAATGTAGTGTTTGTGTCAGTTATTGAAAAACATGAGGTTCTTTATAATTACAAGTTGGAGAAGTATTCCAATAGAAACTTCAAGGAAAAAGCATGGCAACAGGTGGCTGCTGAAGTAAAATGTACAGGTGAGTGTTGTAAAATATATTTTATTAAAATACTGTATGAAATAGTAAAATACTATTTATTAAAATACTGCCTGAATACATTTCGAATACATTTTAACTGAAAAATCTGTATTAATCGCATACTGTATTTTGCCATGGTAAAGCCACTTCTGCTTTTACAAAGTATTGACATAATCTATCCCTTAATTGAAGTCCTGCGGTTGTTGGTCGACCACATAATTGTGATGGATTATTTATAAGGTTTTGTGGTAATTGCAAGGAAGTATCTGGTGATACTAAAACTCCATCGTGTTTTCTAATAAAGTTGTGCAAAACACATGCAGCTTTTACAATATTTTCAGCTTTGTCAACATTGCATGCTATTGGTGAATGAAAGACTCTAAATTTTGAACAGAGAATGCCGAAAACACATTCAACACTTTTTCTCGCTCTTGAAAGACGATAGTTAGAAATTCTTCTCTCATTATTTAAGATTCGTTGTGGGTGTGGCTTCATTATGTCTTGTCTTAATGCAAATGCTTCCTCTGCAACGAAAAACATTGGAAAAGGACCACCATTATCACAAGGGAGTGATCTGGCCGGTGGAATATTTAACTTATTTTCATTGAGTAGGCTACCAATTCGTGAATTTGTAAACACTGCACCGTCGCTGTTTCTTCCATAATCGCCTACAGATATCATAGTAAAAATAGAATCAGCATCAGCAGTTGCCATTAAAAGAATTGAATTATACGATTTATAATTGTAGTAAGCAGAGACACATTTCGGTGGAGCTTGGATCCGTATATGTTTGCCGTCTATACTACCTATACAGTTGGGCATATTCCATAGTTCTTCATATCTCCTAGCAATTTCCAACCACATATTTTCTGACGGTAAAGGCATATATTCTTTTTTGAGATATTGCCAAATAGCTTTACATATTACGTTTACTACATATCCTATGGTAGTTTCTCCTCTCATAAAGTAAAAGGATAACGCTCGAAATGAACAACCTGTAGCAAGAAATCTGTAACAGAAAAAATATTATTAGTTTTTTTTTTTTCATGTAGAAGTACTATCACTGTTTATAACTAACTTCTACTATATTTTTGTAATTGTTAGTGTATTTATTTGGTTTTAATTAGGTGTGTCCGAAGAACACATAGGGGAGGGAGGAAAAGGTCTTAATCCCACAATTCTATTTGAATTACAATTTTTATTAAAATTTAAATTCGTGACGACTAGGGCGTAAGTGAAGCCCATCCTCAGGTCATTACAAAAAAAATAGTCGTCACGAATTTAAATTTTAATAAAAATTTTAATTTAAATAGAATTGTAGAATTAAGACCTTTTCCCCTCTCCCCCACGTGTTCTTCGGACACACCTAATTAAAAATGAACCCACATGGGATAGATCTAAGAAATTTATTTTGTTTTGTTTCAGTGGATGAATGTAAAAAGAGGTGGAGAATGTTGCGAATTAGCCTCTTAAGATATCTAAGAGAAAGCAAGAAACCAAGTGGCAGTTCTGGAAGAAAGAAGAAACCCTTCTATTTAGAAGACGCAATGAAGTATTTGATACCATATACGAAAAGTCGACATCAAACTGGAACTGCGGATTCTGATGAAGATGAGGTTTGTGACAGTGATTTTCAACTGAAGGAAAGTCAAACTGTTACTGATGAAGAGAATAATGTAAATATTTCAAATATTTCACAGAAGAAAATCATATTTCATTGAAGAAAGTCAAAGTCAAAAAGTTAATAAAACATCGACTTCAGACTTAGTGGAAAGTTATCCTGTTTCCTCCGTGTCATTTGAGTTGTCAGAAGAAACTCCGCAGGGATCCTCTTCCAAGAAACGCAAAATACAAAAAAATACTGAAAATTGGGAAAACTCAGCTATACAATGTCTGACTGCCTTGAGTAATAAATATAATGCAAACACAAAAAAGAAAGAATCGTCTGACCAAGAAGACGCCGACTTACTTTTCCTGAGAAGCTTACTCCCTGATTTAAAAAAACCAAATGATGCTCAAAAGAGACGATTCAAACAACGAGTTTTTGCTCTTTTTGATGACATTCTAAATGAAGACTCTGTGCGTAATACTGTACAACATGTCCCGGTTCCTTTTCCATCCCCTTATTCTTCTTCAGTATCCGAGGCAGTATCAGTGATTTCCTATGACAGCAACTTGCAGTATTCAAGTAATAATGATAAACAATATACGGACCTTGTTCGTGCTGTTGTTTATGAATGAAGTATTATTTTAAGTTTTGTAACCTAGTTAAATTACAATATAATATTAGATATCAATTTTAGTTTTTACTTACCTCAGTGTAATTAACAACTTTTCTTCAACTCCCAAAGCCAGTCTAAGATTTGTATCCTTTTTAATTATGTGAGGCCCGACAAGGGAAACTAATCTACTAAATGTCTGTACAGACATTCTATAAAAATACTGAAATTTGTCCGGATGCTCACTTAATTCTTTTGACACTATATGAGAACCATGTTTAAGATTTATGTGGTTATACAGATGTACCCAGTAACGTCGTTTCTTTCGTTTTGATTTATTTTTGTGTTTTGATAATAATAATGTGGTTACAACCCCAACTACTGCGTAGTCCAAACTATCATCGGTGTCCATTGCTAACCGAAACAAATTAATTTAATTTGATTCTGGTTTGTGCATCGATGAAGCACAAACTTTCTGTTTCGTATTTCATATTTCATGTTTCAGATTTCGTATTTCATATTTCACGTTTCTAGTTTCCTTGATGTGTGGCTTGGCTAATAATCGTTTGGCGTTTCGTTTCGCTAATTGTGTCACATTCAAGTCAATCAAAATGGATGTAAATAAACGTCACGTAATATTTGTCGAGAATATTTACACAGAAATTATTAAATGTTTTTACAGGTGTTGAGAATATCCTACTGTATGATTTTCCCATATTTATATAGATAGAACATATATAATTTGTATAATGGATCTTCACGCGTTAGTGACGACGCATGGATCACATGCTACACCACTCGCAATTATTACTAATATGCCACAATTACAGCACGTATGTCTAGCGACATATGTTTCAATCAACTACGGACGGCATAGATAGTTAATAATTTGACGAACAAAATGCAACTATGCAGTCACGTCTTAGCTTTATTATATAATTTGATTCATTGGCATCTCGATATTTCTGTAAAATTTATTTCAATTTTGTTTCATTTATTTTGATTTTTGTTGAATTTATTTTGATGGAAATATCACATCTATTGAATGTTTTTGTGGATAACCTTCTCATTACTCTGTCCTAGGTTGACGGTTTGTATTCTACTAACTATTATCCTAAAATATGTTTTCGGCATGACACTGTTCAAAAATGTCAGTTGATTGATTCATACGATTGTTACCTGTGACGCACACGCAAACAATCGTTATACAAATCATAAGTAGTAATATACTCAATAACAATAATCAATAGCAGTTAGAGGTAAAATATTATTACTTTTAGATGTATTAAATGTAGAATTTCCTCGACAGAAGTTTTTATTTAATTGTTTTAAATTAATAACAAAAATACTCTTTTAAATTATTTATTGTAAAATTGCACCTCCCATCGCTTTGCACATGCTTATATTATGAGTAACTTATTTCAACAGCTGTTGAGGTTAGTGGACATAATTTTGGAAATAACACAAATTTTGTATTTATGTCTGAACCATTGCTGACATTCAAAGAATTACTTATGGTTTTCAGGTCTTCTAAATCTGGATTTTCAGCTCCTTCTTTCAGCTTTTGTTTAATACTTCCACCAATGTTTAAGGAAGCTGTAAATTGATAGTTTGTTTTCTTATCGTATGATATGCAATACTAAGAAAGTTAATGTTAGGTTTACTTATAATTAGAGCTGTATAATCGGTGCCGCACACATGTGGCCTGCGTATGGGAAGGTGTAGGGGACTTCGAGCACGTGACGCGAAGTTCAATTCACGCTATAAACAAACTAAGTATCACAAAACACTCGATTTGTGCTAGGTATCCAGTTACTGCTTAACATTAACTTGTTCGTGAAGACGACCGTGTGCGCCTTCTTTGCGAAAGAACTAAATCACTTTGCGATCGTAATTACATACATAATTTGTACAGCGTGCGTGCGTTACAAAAACATGTCCACAGGTGCCAAAGGCGAAAAAACGGCCGCTTGCCCACAATGTAAATAACTTTATTCGGGACTTTCCAGATTTGATGTATGATGGGGCGAAAATAGTGTGTAAAGTTTGTGAAAAAAATTTATTATGTTGGGACAAGAGAGACTGCAAAAGACATATAAATAGTACGGAACATATTAATATAAAAAAAGGGCCTGCCACGGAAAACAGAGTTCATTTTTGATCTACTTCTCATGTTAATTACCTGTCATTTACCACTTACGTTACTTGACGCACTAGCACTTAAGAACTTTTGGAAGAAATACAATCCTAAGTACCCATTACAGACTAGGGCCACAGTGCGCAGCTATGTACCATCTGCACGTGAAAAAGTGGAAAGTCAGATTAAATCAACGTGAATTGAACTCCACGTCACGTGTTCGAGGCCCCCGCTACACCTTCCCATACGCAAGCCACATGTACGCGGTTCCGATTATACAGCTCTACTTCTAATCATCTTTCAAGGCATTTTATGCTGCATACGAATACAACCATGTTCAATTGCTACACAACATTAGCGACTGAATTAACATTTCTAGCCTACTAAATAGCTGTCAACTATATGTTCCACTGAATTACTGTGTGTTCTAGTAGTGGACTTGTGGGCATTGTTCGTTGAAAATGATAATTCGTTTAGAAATATTAACAAAAAGTTTCTTGATAAATAAAATTATCGACTTTTCGTCAAGATGTTCTTAGTACTACCCATAACTTAGTTTAATCGATGAAGATATTATTTTAGAAATAGCACAAACTTAGCATGTCTTTATAGTTTGAGTCGTCGTTGTTCTCTGAATAATTACTTATGGATTTCACTTCCTCCACATCGGGATTTTATCCAATACACCTTTCAGTGGTTGTCTAATACTTTCATTAATGTTCGAAGAAACGGTAAATTCGTAGGTTTACTTAAAATCGTATCTCAAGGCATTTTGTGTTTTGTATACGAATGGAATCATGTTATATAAATTACCACACAATATTAGAGACTGATTACCACTCTGTTCAATCAATGACATTATTTTAGATATAATACAAACTTTTTTTCAAGCATTTTTTTCTGAGCCATTTGAGTCATTTCTGTCCTTTAAACAGTTATTTATGACACTGAGTTTTGGAAAAGAGTTATAGTAGCGATAGTATATAAACCACTGTCTTTATTTTTCAAAGGGATCATAGGAAGTCATGCCTGTTAATGTAAAAAAATAATATCAGACAATGATTATCTTTAGTCAAAATTACTTAATTATTTATTATTCATTACAATACAAATATAAATATTAAATAAATATGAAAACATATGACAATCTTAACTACGTTGATCACAAAACAAACCGAATCACACATTCAGTTTTCTAGCCTCTTCGACAATTCCCTTATAATATTTCTCCGTGGTGACGCCACTTTCTTCCACGACCTCATAACCACCTTGCACCTCAGCCTCCTGAAAATCCTCGTCACTTCTCTTCTTCACTTCGTCGATACCAGAAAAATCGATAGCACCCAAACCTGTTTGTATAACATGCTTTAAAGTCTGTAAATTTCCTGACCGACCTCTCCTCTGCGGATCATCTGAGCTTTTCTCTTTATGAAATCCATGCAAATGTTTCACCTCGTAGTCAGTCTTTTCGTATTTATCGTCAGATATTTCGTTACTTTCTTGAATTAAGATACCATTAATTTGTTTGCTAGGGCCATAAGTTTTTACTTTCGAATGGCCTTGTATAATTAAGTACAAAGGTCCCTTAACTGGCTCCATTGGTTGTTTATAATGTTTGAATAATGAATCAGTAGTTAAGGACATGGAGGAAGTTGTTGGAGGCTCAGTAGTTGTGCTGGTGGTTGTTATTCTGTCTGTGGTAGTTGTTGGAGCAGTAAAATAAGTTTCTGTTGCAGAAGAACTACTGCCTATATAATTACTGGCTTCAGGAGTTTTTGTTAAATCCTTGAATAAGATGGGTCTGGATTTTTCTTCTTCTAAAAGATTGATAATAGAATTGGTATTTTTTGTAAATACTGGACTTTGTGTTACAGGCGGTGGATGCATAGTTTGCATGTCTTGCAAAGTATGCATTGCTAAAGGTGGAATTTTCGACTTAGGTGTAATGCCGAAAGTTTGTGGTGATTTTACCATGTGTGGAAACATTACAACGTTGGATGGCATAACAGACATAGGGTGCGAAATTATACTTTCTACATCAGACATGCCCAGACCAGTTGAGTGAACCTCAGCCTCAGGTTTACCGATTTTAACATATGTATTGGAAATATCTAAGTTGTCATCAGTTACTTGGCCTTTATACATAACTTCTTTGTTTGGAGAACCTAGCAAAGGAGGTGGAGTTACATAATTTATATTTTGATTGCTATCAGCAGCTACTAGAGGTTTGTTGGTATAATTCGTGGGAGCAAACTCAATGTGAATAAATGATTCCGGAGGTGCTAGGTTGGTATTATATACTAGTTCTTCTCTATAGTCAGGGATCGTCTTTCTCGTAGTAGATGAAGGTTCCCAACTGATAGACGAAGTAGGTACCGCCTGGTTGCCCTTGAATTCTGTTTCATCACTCAGACTACTAGATTGATATACTAAGTTAGCTGCCTGTACAGTCACTGAGGACGAGGCGCTACTGGTAAACGGACTTAGTGTTGTAGTCGGTAAGACCGTGGTGTAAACAATTACCTCTGTAGGTTTTTGAGTAATTACTGGACTTGCTGTTTCTGGAAAAGCATTTATCGAATTCAGCGAGTCAACTGGAGGAGGCACCAACATAGTATAGGGTACTCTTTGATCGTTTCCTTTGGAGAACGTAGCTCTATCGGTATACTTATTTTTATTTTGTGTGAAGAACGATGGAAAAAATGAAGAAGGAATAGATGGGATGAATGTTGGTCTCGCAATTCTTTGATTGGTATTGTAATTAGATCCGGGCACGTATTTTATGTATGGATCGTAACTATCTCTTCTGGAATCAGCCTGAGGTGGCGACGCAGCTGGTTTCTTTGAAGTTATTCCCAGAAGTAGAATTTCGGTTTTTTGGTTCTCTCCTGGTGCGGGTGGATCCGGTTTTCTCAATGCCGGATCTACCCAATAATGAACCCTGTCGAGCACAGGCGGGACGTAGTCGTAAGTCGGGTCGTTTTTCAGGGGATCACCCCTTCCTAGGGGTTTCCATTGATCGTAGTCGATCTTCGGTGCAAGTATACTACGTAGACTTGGCTCACCTAAAAAGAGAAAACATGGTGTAAAGCATATTACAATATGTTGTATATTAATTTGAAATGAAAACAGACCACAGTGCGCTTGCCTGTATGCAATTTTAAAATTATGGATAACATTATTAATTACCACAACAATCTAATATTTTTTATAATATATCTATTATTGCACAGAGAGCTGCGAGGGTCTAAATATTTATAAATGTGAAGCAAATGTAGTATACCTAGGTTTACTACTTTATTGTTTATCTATTCAGTTTATGATGCCTATATTTCCACTTCTTTTGGAGTCAATTAATTCGTATATGAAAATTATAGTTAAAGCGTTACGTTTTAAATTTGCATTATAATAATAAATCACATATTTTAATAACTCATTATTTTAACAAATGTCTATAAAATATTTCGAAAAAAAAATCCTATTGAATTTATGAGTATACTAAGGGATGAGACGAACATAGTGAAATCAATTGGTCAATACAGAGGTCTACTATATCGGCATATATATATATATATATATATATATATATATATATATATATATATATATATATATATATATATATATATAGACGATATACGTAGTCTATACATTAATTAAAAGAACGATGTATGCAATAATAAAATAAATACTTTAGATAAATTAAATATGAGGATATGTGTAAATATAAATAATTGCTATTCTGGAAGTTATCTAGAACTGTGTTTAATTACTGATTAAATGAAATGTGTATATGAATACCAATTGTATAAAATTACTAATTAATAAATTACTAATTAAAATTAGTTTCACTCAAACAGATCTAAATTTATTTACGGATTTTATAAACTTTGTTAACAAGAACTGTCCGATTGTAAAATGTTCAATAATGAATATGTTCTTACCATTTGTATTTATTTCAGTTGAAGTGGTGGAATTCTTGATTTCTTCAGACGAAGTCAGCTGCAACACCGATATGAGAAACCAAAAGAAAATCCATTTTCTATGACTTTTGCGCATGATCTGAAAATAAAGAAAATCTTAATTAGGTTTGTTATTTTCAAAATGTCTATACAGTCAACAGCTGTGGTACTCGTAGTAGAAATTAATGAAAACGAAATAATAGGTACACATTTACTATAGGAATATAGCCAGCAATGAATGAGGGGTGTGTATATTGGATAGATGTTTTGTTATTGATGATAATCACCGTTACTTTGAAATATATGTAATTAAATTATATTAAAATTGTTATTCCTGCGTAGGAACTGGGACCATCGATTCAGTAACAAAAACAGGAAACCAGTTTTTTACGTATACCGAAAGATTACATGCTTCTCAACGCGCATTTCACCAACCAAGTTAGAACCATCAGTGTTGGGTCTTGGGTGTTTGAGTACAACCAGGAAACCAAGCGCCAGAGTATGGAATGGCACACTTCAACCTATCCAATGCCCAAAAAAGCCAAAATGACCAATTCGAAGATCAAATGCATGCTGATTTACTTTTTCTATAGTCAGGAAATCGTTCACAAAGAGTTTGTACCTCAAAGCCAAATGGTTAATTAACACCTTTATAGAGAGTTTCTTGAAAAACTTCGAAGAAGGGTCATGTATGTGAAACCAAACATCAAGAACAACTGAATGTTGCACCACGACAATACGCCTTGTCACACAGCAATTTCAAAAAACGAGTTCTTGGACTGTAAAAACATTCCGGTGGCTCTTCAGCCCCATTATCCGCCCGACTAGAGGTTCTTGTGACTTCCTTATCTTCCCGAGATTGGAAAATTACCTCTAGGGACATCATTTTGGGACACTGTAAAACATTCAGATGGCTGTAACAGACCAGCTGAAGGCTATTCCAGTATCCGAGTTTCAGGACTGCTATGAGGATTGGAAGAATCGTCTCCACCACTGTGTCGTTTCCCAAGAAAATTATTTTGAAGCAGACAATATTGAATTGTAATTCAATTCTTCATCATCATTAGGTCATCACTCCTAAGACTGGTTGGACGCTAACCTCCGGCTTCTCCTATCTTGTTCTAACCTACACATTTCGCTAATTGTGCTACAACCTACATCCCTTACTATTTGCGAGCAGTAGTCTAATCTAGGCCTACCTCTGCCTTTCTTCACTCCTATTTCTGCCTCCAAAATATCGCGGACTATTTCCTCATGTCTCAGCAAGTGGCCTACCATTCTATCTCTTCTCTTCTTTATGTTTTTCCACATACTTTTTTTCTCGCCGACTTTCTCCAGTACTTCTTCGTTTCTAACCCTATTAGTCCATGGTATTTTCATTATTCTTCGGTAACACCACATCTCAAAAGCTTCTAATTTCTTCCTACTTGCTTCCCCTACCGTCCAGGTTTCGCAACCGTATAGTGCCGTGCTCCATACATATGTTTTCAAAAATCTCTTCCTTGTTTCTAAGTTTATTACCCCGAGCATAAAAGTGCTTTCTTTTTGTTAAAAGCTACTCGACCCTGCGCTATTCTTTGTTTTATGTCTTTATCGCTTCTTCCATCCCAATTTATTTTACTTCCTAAATAAGTGAAGTCTTTAACTTCCTCCAATATTTCATTATTAATTTGTACTTTCGTTTTTGCTCTGCTCTCGCGCCCTCTGCACACTAACACTTTAGTTTTGTTCTTATTCACCCTCATTCCGTATTCATCTGTCAACACTGCCTCCATTTCGTTCAATGCTGATTCTAATTCCTCCTTACTAGATGCTAATACTGCTATATCATCCGCGAATCTCAGCATTTTTAGTTTCTGTCCCTGTACTTTAATCCCGAAATCCAAATCTTTTACCACATTAATCGCCTCTTCGATGTACAGATTAAAAATTAGTGGTGATAGCGTACATCCTTGTCTTACTCCTTTCCTAATACCTACTTCCCTTTTTTCCCCTTCTACTTCTATAACAGCAGTTTGCTCTTTGTATAGATTGTGTACTACCCTCCTATCTCTATACTTCATTCCCGCGCTCTTTAGTATCTCGAACAGTTTTTCCCATCTTACTTTATCAAAAGCTTTTTCTAAATCTACAAATCCTATATAAGCGTTCTTTCCTTTTTCTATTGTTTTCTCTAACATTACTCTTAGCGCCAGAATAGCTTCGCGAGTTCCCCTATTTGACCTAAACCCGTATTGGTCTTCTCCTAGTATTTCCTCCGCTCTATTTTCCATCCTCTTCTGCATTATTCTGGTTAAGATTTTTGACGCATGGGAAGTTAGGCTAATCGTTCTAAAGTTCTCGCATTTGTCGGCTCCTCTCTTTTTCGGTATAGTAACGATAATGTTCCTCTTATAATCCTCCGGCATCTCGCCCGTTTCGTATATGTATTTTACCAGTTCAAACATCCTATTTACTACTTTCTGTCCCGCACATTTCAAAATGTCCGCCTGTATTTTATCTACATCCGGCGCTCTATTATTCTTTAGCCCCCTTAGTACTATTTCAAATTCCTCTCTCAATATAGGTTTTCCTACATCTTCCCTATCGATGCTAGATTCTTCCTCTAATATATCTCCTAATTCCTGACCGTCGTATAAATTTCCTAAGTACTGCTTCCATCTATCCGCTTTCTCCTCTCTTCCGATCAGTATGTCCCCCGATTCACTCCTAACGTTTCTACTTATTGTTCCTATATCCCTGAAGTTCCTCTTAATTATTTTGTAAGCCTCATCGGTCTTACCTACTTGCAACTTATCTTCTACTTCTTTGCATTTATCCTCTATCCATTGTTCTTTCGCTTTTCTACATTTTCTAATGATTTCCCACTTTATTGACTTATAAGTTTTCAGTCCTTCTTCGTCTAGTCTGTTTTTGTAGCCTCGTCTCTTTTGCATTAGTTTAAGAATTCAATTCTTATAAACAATAAAAAAAACAGTGTCTTTACTTAATTTACACATTTCGTACACCATAATTCAGACTGTAAACTATTTAGGACTTTATTCTTTAGCAGGAGTATTTCACCAGCACTAGTTGACAAATTGACGATCAATTTTGACGAAGATAACTGTTTATACCTCGGAATATCTAAAAGTGCAAATTTATGTTCAAAACTACGAGATGGAGCATATCGCTCGTTTTTGCGATAATGCAAAGTGAAACGTGCAAAATCGGCCATGCGTTCCTCTTCAATATTATGACGTGTTTCGCGATATTGCGGGATGCAAAACATTTTGAAAACAAACGCGGTGGTCACGAAATCGTGACACTCTCGAAACAGGGCCGGGAGAATTAAATTGAACTCCGACTGTGTGAGAAGAGACGTGGTTGCTTTAATGCATCAGTCATTTTTAGCCGCAGCAATTTCGCGAATAATTATTATCTTCTCTCGACTGCGGAGACCAAAGTTAAATGCGGCTTGTACCATTTCCGTTGATAAATGAAATGGAATTATATGATATATCGATTATGTGACTCAGAATTAAATATTTTTTAAATAATGGGGCATGTACTGAAAACGAGATATTAAAAAGTATATTATATATCACGTAAGTGTGAAAAGGTAGTTGAATAATATCAGAAAATTTTTTTTAGTAAAATTTCATATATAATTGTAATGCACTTACTTCTTTAAATATTGAGGAAAGATGCTTATTCTTTACGATATTGTACTAAATGAAGTAGTTAATTATTATGATATCGTATAGACGGGGCATTTTCACAAGGATAAGTTGCAAATAAATGAAAGACATTAAAAGAAAAATTATATATTTTTGTCGCTTCTACAATAGAAATGTTGTAATTATTACATAATTCTCGTTTACAAACTTGAAGGTTCATTTTTATTAGAACATGAATTTTGATATATTTTATCACACAATTTGTCATATAATATAAAATTCGTTTTAAAATAAATTTTAAAGGGAAAAAGAAAATGAATAAGATATCTTTTATTTCTCTGTTCATTACTAGGACATTATTATTACTGGGAATGAGTAATAATATGGAGACCTAAAGGGAAAATTGTTAGAATTCTATTAAATATGGAGTAATGTTGTAACTAAGCAAGTATTTTCGGGTATTGGAAACTAATAAACATTTTATACTAATAAACGGCTGCTGTTTTATTACAATTTGAAGCTTATTTGTCCTACTATAATAGATTTTTTCAGCTGTAATGAAGTCACATTTTCGGAACGAAAACGTACTTTTCTCTGATATATGTAGTTATAAAGAACATTTTTATCTGATAATGCTTGTCATACGATTTTGTCCCTAGCAAGTCTCACCATGAATAAAAAATTACTAACATTCTATGGTACTCTTATATCTGACAACAAACACATGCAAGGGGGAAGTGCAAGATTCCCCGTTGGAATCCATATCCAACCATACAATGACCCTCCAAATACGAGACAGAATATGATAATGATATTGCAAACACCGATGTGATTTGTGGTATTCTCCTACGAGAATACCACAAATCACCATTCATGGTACACGTTGTAAAATATGCTCTTAACTATATGGCCATCGTGTTTTTAAACTAAGGAATGGATAAATGATTAAATAACAAAAACTGCAAACTTCGCATTTGATACTTCCGTCAAATTTAATTGCATTCATTGATAACCAGCGATAGCGAAGCAAAGTGGTGCTAGATTTTTCTTTCTTCAGAAGTAGACAGCTTTTGCAGAAATTGACAAAACATCATCTGCTTGCTGCACGTGTCAAAGAGTCACGGAAGCCATACTGCTTCTAATTTCTCTATATGAGGGGTTAATCAAAAGCATTATCGTCATCTAATTATTCTCAGTTATACCAGACTGTCCTGTAACTGCCTATCGCGGCATATCATTCTTATTAGGAATCTTCTCAGATCGCCAGGCATAGTCCGGTAGACTTGCACTTTTTCCTACTAACGATGTAATCGTGATATGCAGTTCGGGGACAGCCTGGTGTAACTATGATAATTAGATGGCAATTATTTCTTATATTCTTTTAACTAAATATATTCACTTATTGAATGACATATCTTTACCATATGAAGAAAAGTTTTTGGAAGTCATAACACCATTTTCTTGATGAGAAATATATTTGTTTGACAAAATGCATAGCAGAAATGTCTCTGTAATATTGACCAAACTCTATTACGTTAATTAAATTCTTCTGTTGGTGCAATAGATAAATTGAGTGGACTCTTATAAAATCTTAGCAATTAATTTCTTGTTTATATTTTTGTTTATTTCTTGTATATATTTGTTATTGGAATGATAATAAATATGAATACTTGAATACTTATCATGTTATATATATATATATATATATATATATATATATATATATATATATATATATATATATATATATATATATATATATATATATATATATACGTGGAAAAAGCATTCGATAAGGTGGCGAGAGAGAACATATGGGACATATTAGAGAAAAATGGTACAGCAAAGAAATGATAGAAGCTGTAAAATCATTATATAGTAAAACGGAAAATATATAGTAAGGAAGGACAATATGGAAACCAAAAAATTCAGAACCACACAAGGAGTGAGACAGGGGGGAAATCTTAGTCCACTGCTCTTTATCATTTTCATGAATGAAATAATAACAAAAGTAAGCAGAGAAAGTAAGAAGGTGACGGTAGGATACTATAAAATGAAGTCAGTAGAAGTGAGTGAATGTGTGTTTACAGACGATATTGCAATAGTGGCAGACACGGAAACAAAGTTACAATTTAATGTGGATTTATGGGTGAAATAGTTGGACAAACAGGGAATGAAAGTAAATGTAAGCAAGACAAAGGTAGTAGTTATAAGCAATAATAATGAGCGAGAAATGAATATAAAAATAAATAATCAGATAGTGGAACAAGTAAAACGCCTAAAGTACCTAGGAGTAACCATAGAGGAAGGAGGAAAGCAAGATGAAGAAATAAATAATAGAATAACAACAGCGACAATGATCTTTCATAGTATGAAAAGGGGGTTCATTAGTAAGGCAGAAATTAGCAATAAAACAAAAATGTCAATTTATAAAACTGTATATTTGCCGACGCTACTGTATGGATGCGAAACATGGGTGTTGACAGAGAGGCAACTTAAAAAGATACAGGTATTAGAAATGAAGTATCTCAGAAAAGTAGCAAATGTTACGATAATGGATAAAATAAGAAATGAAAAAATAAGGAAAAAAATGGATAGCGAAAGTATCGAGAAGGTCATAGAGAGGGCTCAGCTGAGGTGGTGGGGGAACATGAAAAGATGAGTGAAGAAAGACAAGTAAGAAAAATATGGGAAGCAAAAGCCATTGGAAAGAGAAAGAAAGGCAGACCAAGGATGACGTGGGATGGAGAAGTGGCGAAAATAATGAAGACAAGAGGAATCAGGCTGAAATTACAGCAAGGGACAGGGTTAGATGGAGATTAATGATAAAATAGTGAAAAAAACCGTGAAAGTGGGGAAGCAAATGTGAGTGAATGGAAGTCAGGTGTTCATCATACTTGATAGGTTTGGGATGAGAAAGAGGAGAAAAGAGGAGTGCATAAGGGAAGTGGTAGTGAAGTGACAAATGATACCACAAACGGAGTGGAGTTTAGATATAGGGACAGAGCAAGATAGGGTGGAATGAAATTGTAGAAGTTCTTTTAAGTTGTTTAACACGGAATAGGGTATTTAGTTAAGTAACTGTAATTGTAGTATTTAGATTAATTGTTTAAAGAAAAGCATATTTAGCCTCTACACCTAACGGTAGGAGAGGTATAGATTATATTATTATTGTTATTATATATATATATATATATATATATATATATATATATATATATATATATATATATATATATATATATATACATATATACATATATCACCGAAAAGGTTTTATTTAATAGTGCTTTATTAAATGACGAAGGAATGGGTTGCGATGGTATTCAATATTAAATCAAAGAAAATGTTTGAGAACGTCTCGAGTATCTTGTAGTTCTTAATTAATATTACTTTTGGAAAGCTGCGATAATAGGTTATTTTTATCGTCTAGAGAAATCAAAATTAGTGTCGACGGACGCACTTGTGTCGCCGGTCTTCTCTGCGCACTCCATTATTTCGAATCGCATATATTTTCATTGCAACGCACAATGGTCAGTCTACTTAATTAATGGAACCTCGCCTTTAACAAATAAAAAAATCAAATAGTGCTCCACGATATACTCTCTCAATTACCTTAACCTACTGACCTTCAGTCTCATATTTATAAGCGAATCGTTTTCAAAGCCGATTTTCTATAAAACAAAATCTCCGCCATTGTTCACGAAACAAAAGTAGGTTAGACGTGTCGCCTTATCTAAATATTGAAGGATTACTTAAATGGTCTGTATAAATTATCGACGCCTTTGTGTGGCCACACAAACACAACATCCCAGACTGCGTGTCGTCTTGGTTTTGAACTTGTGCAACGCTAATAACTCTCTCAGGTGTACAGGTCTCTTCTGGCGGATGGTAAAGCTACACGAAACGTGTATACCGTGACGTGTACCACGGGAGATGTCTGAAAATTCATTTACATATTAAGAAAATCTGTTAAACACATTTTTTTTAACCACGTGCATTACAGTACTATCTGCTCGATCAACACTCACTATAATTTACAAGGGAACAGACGTAACCAGATATTTTAAAAGAATTGAAATTGTGTGGATAAGTTTATATCAAAGTGTTTAAGTTCAGCTAAGAAAGTTGTTTTTTCTGAGTTATTTAAATTTGATGAAAATATTCTTCGAAACCTAAATCCATTCGAGATGCCTGGAAGACTATTGAAGGTATGAAAAAGCATCTTATACAAAGTTTGTACAGCTTTAATTGCAGGTCAAATGGTGTATAGGAACTAACGGAATATCAAAGAAAAACCAGAATGATCTGTGGGCACACGTGACTCCACTTACGCCTATTGACAGCCGTGATGTAGTTGTATATATTAGTTTTTAGTTTTGTAAATATTATAAAGTACAAACCCCTGTATATTATATTAGTACTCAGAACCAGGACACATCTGTTTCTCAGAGGTAAAAATGTGACTAGTTCAGGCAATAAGTTACTTTATTTATTGCTGCAGCCATCCACTTATTATAACCCTTGCAGATTAGGTCAATGGTTTATGACAAGTGTGACGTCTGGTAATAAACGCTCCAGATTATTAGCTTTTGGGATAAGTTTTTCAAGTTAGTCAATTCTCGTAACTCGCCTCGAAACATTGTCTCCACTTTACTAGTTTGCTCGCTATTTAATTCATCTCAAATAAACGTAGCCATAGTAGAAACATAACTACTAATATCACTTCACTACACGTACCCTTACATTAAACCAGAATACTGTCATTATATAGTTCTTTCCTTTACCTAATGGAACTATATAGTTTTATTACTTCTTATAAAATAACACTTGAACTATATTGAATGGCATATCCAAACCAATTCACGTTACTTTAAAGTAATTATAACAATGAAGTGGTATATGGTAGCATAAGCAACCGGGCGATGTTAATTATTTATCAATTATAAGTTTTAAAGTAGTTTAGAAACAACAGAGGCCTTCACCCGATCCTCTAAAGTCATCAATTATCTAATAGTACTTTAGAGTGAGGATTACGTTTGATTGACTCATTAGCAAAGTGAATTTTACTAATAACCCACAAAACTATAAAAGGTTTTCTAAATATACGCCATATTTATTTACAAAATACTAGAAGCGCCTACCTTAAATGAAATTTCCGATGATAATTAAAATATTGTGTACTTGGCACTACTAAAACATGAAATTAATGCGTAATTATATTTATCTAATTAATAGCAATGTTTAAAATACCGCTAATTGTACGGTAGTGAAATAATGGTAGCATGATGATAGTATTCATATACGTAGAAAGTGACAGTAAAATATTTCAATTATGATGTAAGCTTGGTTGTAATAGAGTAGATGGCGTAATTTAACAGATAAGTATACAATATTCCCTCTTGTAGTCTTCTTTTCATAATAGAGCCGTCATTTATATGCCCCTGACAAGTGATAAATAATTTCACGTACTGAGAAATAATTGGTAAATAAAAACATTTAAAATAGCTGCTAGGGAATAAGATAATATTTTTATGTTACACCATTAAATACATTCGCCGAGACATCCTTTCTTTTACCTAAATTATTTTAATTAATTAATATAGTAGTAATGATTGAGATTCTATAAATGGGGAGGGTAAACGTATAGAGTGTATGGCCATTATATCTAGGCCATTTAGATACCTCCATCACAACTATCGATTTGTCAAAAATCGACCTTTCCACTAGTTGTATTACTACCTTGAAAAATAGTTCTCGGTCATACTCGATTATAGTTGACTTAAGGTGGTCACTCTCAATGAATAATTCCTCAATATGGCGTCTTGTTCTGGGTTGGCAAGTTAATTGTTCAACGTAGAATTAATATAAGTGCGGCACTTTGTGCCTCATCTACAACATAGATGGGCGATGCGATGGATGGATGTGTATTATCGTATTATCTTGTAAAGGTACAACAATGTCATTTGGACTGTGACATGAAGTGGTAGACTGGATCCAGTATTGGAGATGTATGCCTGGGTTCATATTTCTTAGTAAGAAATAAAAACATTTATATAAAACTATACACATACATATCAAAACCCTCAGAGAGTAGGCATTTTACAAAAAAGTACGCAGCTTGCAATAACTACAGTTACTTATAATATATTATACGAGGTATGGCTAGAAAGAAACCGGACTGATTATTTCGTCTCTAAATGGCAACAGGGTCACGCTTCACTGATGCACGGCAATGTGGCGTGATATTTTCCACATCCACCACTAAAAATTCAAGGTCGTAGATTGCTTTGTTTGTCCGCAACATAAAACTGTACTACAGGGTGCATTTGCGCTTCGTCGGAAAAATGCTGAGTGTAAAAATTGAGCAGCGTGTCAACGCGAAATTCCTAGTGAAACTTGGAAAATCGGCAACGGAAGGTTATTCACTTTTAAGGGAAGTCTATGGCGATCAAAGTTTATCACGTAGACAAGTGTTTGAGTGGGTGAAAAGATTTAAAGAAGGTAGGGAAAAGGTTCATGACGATTTCCGCTCTGGCAGACCTTCCACGTCAAAAACGGATATCAACGTTGAAAAAGTCGGTCAAATCATTCGAGAAAACCGTAGTTTGAGCATTCGAGCAGTGGCTGAGCTTGCGGGAATCAACAAAGACAGCCTGAAACTAATTTTGCACGAAAGTTTCAACATGAGAAAGGCTTGTGCGAAGATGGTGCCAAAGATCCTCACGCAGGAACAGAAAGAAGCCCTAATGAACATTTGCGATGACCTTTTGAAGACCATTGAAAGGGAACCTAGGTTTCTGGAGAGAGTGATAACGTGTGATGAGTCATGGTTTTTTACCTACGATCCAGTTTGCTACAGTAGAGGAGGTAAAAAATAAGCGACGGACGTCATGAAGCAGCTTTCAGAAAATGATTTTCAACACTGCTTTGAGCAGTGGAAAAGTCGCATGGAGCGATGTAAGGATCGAGGAGGGGAGTATATAGAGGGAGACAAAATTGTTGTGGAAAAAAATAATTAATAAAATGTCTCACAGCACCAGTCCGGTTTCTTTCTAGCCATACCTCGTATAACAATAATTTGAATATCGAGAACCAACCCATGACTCCATACGGGAATAGTAGAATGATGAACAAATGACAAATTGTGAAAATGCGAATAGCTTTTCTATTTTCAATGAGCATTTACAACTTCGCGCAAAAGGAAAAGGAAAAGAAATACAAGGAGAATTAGTAATGGATGTAAAGGTTCGGCCAAAAGTATGCAACCTATTCTAATTGCCTCTACTCTTCTTATTTCTTATCTGTTTCCTTTTTTATTTCAGAATTCTAAAGAAAACTTAGGAAATTCATATTAAAACACCTAGCAATTAACCAACGTATAAAAACTGTTTAATTGTATCTTCTAAATAAAGAACATAATTTCAACCCAGCGTCAATACAGAGGATTGCTCTTTTGAGAACTGTTTCGTAACAGAATAATTTCTTGAAATTATGATTTAAATTGATCTTCAAGATCCCCCGACTTAACAGCACCTGATTTTTTTTCTCTGGGGCTATACATAAGTAAAGTATACAAAAGCCAATATAAATTAAAGTACATATATAATATAAAGAATACTTAGCTATACCAAGAGTATTCAAAAATAGATCACGGACTTTTCTTGAACTGAAAGACTACACCAGAAATGAAATTCAGATAATGCCAATAGACTTTGATATTAGTAATGGAAACTGTAGTGATTAGAGCAAGACTCTCTGAAGAAGAAGTAGGTGGTCACCACTTTATTTTTCATAAGTAAAAACGATAATAAAAATTATATTCCAAGGAATATAATTTTTATTATCGTTTGAAAAAATATTGTATTGAACTTACTAAATATAATATTTAAAAAATAAATGGGTTACCTACATTTGTTTCACCTTGTCTTACTTTCATTCCATTTTTTTTTAATTTTGTACGCTATGAACAGTATATGATATTTATTTGTTTATTTACATAAATAAATTACTTTATATAGTTAAACATTCTTTATAATACTCTATAAACTAAGAATTTGTTGTTAAATCATATCGACCACCTCTGAGTCGCTACCAACCACTGGACTGTTACCC
Organism: Rosalia funebris; assembly: GCA_037954035.1. Taxonomy (NCBI): domain Eukaryota; kingdom Metazoa; phylum Arthropoda; class Insecta; order Coleoptera; family Cerambycidae; genus Rosalia; species Rosalia funebris. Next base: position 30,002,012 of record JAZFAV010000035.1, on the reverse strand, counting down.
AGTGCGAACATTTACTTCAGGCCAGCATAAAATGTTGACCTGTAGACTCATTCATTTTTTTTTTTACCGCAAGTGCTTGTGTATGTGTATTCATGTGGATGGAAAGACGTAATTATCGCATCTGTTTCTAACAGAGATGCCGTCGAGTTCCCTTTCCTTTTTAATTAATTAATTAATTATGTAGCCAAAGTAGTATGAATAATGTTAAACTACATTTGAGACCTCAAAATTCTACGCACAATTTGTAATTTGTCGATGAAAGTGATCTGTTGACATTCCACAAAATTGGATCTTCTTTCGTCTTTCCCACAAGCCGTCTGGCCTCATTGATATATTTTTTTCTATTTCAGTTACATATAATCATTTAAATTTGAATACCGTTTGTTTAATGATTATTATTATCTGTATAGATTTTAAATGATTCTGCCATCATCTACATCTGTCTCTGTGGAATGCAGTTATTAAAATTAATAGTATTTACTGTTTTAAATTATATATTACATTATTAAAATTAGTTTCGTACTATTTCAGTCATTTCATTTGCATTCACTGTAGAAAATATACACAAAGGGAATTAAAATTGGGTTGTGCACATAGTACAAGAACAATTGAAGTAAAGATAATCAGAAGAGTTCAAAAGGAGGAGAAGAAGTAAGAATCAGAATTCGAATTATAATCACTCTGAGTATCCACAGGGACGTGCACTTGATATATGTACATGCATCCTGGAAGAAAATTGTAGCCTTTAATACTGCAACAAAGAACAGGAGACTAGTTTTCATAAACACTGAAAGATAGGACGTCGCTAGACGTGCGTATCGAAAGCAAATTGGCAACACTACGATACTTAAATCTGTCTCATGCTTCTTATTTGTTTCTCTTATGTATCTACATTGAGTTCTGAGAGCATGAAAATATTTCCACACAATTGGTCTATTTCGAATGTAAATAATACGTAGATTTATATGTAAATACAATTAGATTATTCAATTTCTAATCCAATGCTCCTCACATTTGAGATTTCCAGTATTTCTATGCTGTTTTAGGTTCATTTGTTAAATGAACAGCAAGATGCACAAATTTACTGATATATAACTTGTTTGATCTTTCCTTGAATTGATACCAAAACCAAACCACGTAACATAACCAAATTAGATATAAACCAAAACAGTAAACAATTCGAAAAATTATGTGTTTTCAGTCCTTATGTATTCTTATTATTGTTAGGGTCTTGTTATTAAATATCTCTATTTACTAAACGGCTATTTTCGTGTGTGTGTGTGTGTGTGTGTGTGTGTGTGTGTCACGAAATTTTTAGGTCGATGTGTGAAATGCTTTTCGTTCGAATTTCGGCATTTTTACAAAATCAATATAGTAAATCGACTCTTACGAACAATGTGGTAATGGTTTATTTTTTGATCCGAAGCCTCCTGAGGCATGCTCCGGAGGTGCCTTCGATATGAGCGAGGGGGCGACGCAATATTATTGTGATTTGCTTATTCGTACCTTTAATTATATTGGCGTAATAGTAACAAGATTACTGACATACATAGGATCTTAAATAACATTACACAGAAAGAATAAGTCTTTAGACAGTAAAGTAAATCTTAAATTAGCCTCTATGTTACGTTTAGAGCTGCTTAACATTGATCATAGATAAAGATGATAGATGACATACATAACGATTGAATAAATTCATCGATAATAAAGTTTGGGGACTTAGACGACATGACTTAGAGACATGGTCAAGTACAAGTACATAATACTAATTTTATCAAATTATACACTTAGTTTCAATGCGTCCTTCTCATCATGGGGTAACACCTCTGAATACTATTGAACAAATTAATCGTGTCTGTAAGCAACTACATCCATCAATCATTGAAAGAAGAGAAATACTGAGCGTGAGTATTTCAGGGTATATCACAAGCTTTTGACAAGGTATGACATAACGGTCTTCTACATAAAATTTAAAATATTCTCCCACTAAATTATCTCATAATCTTTAAATATTACCTACAAGACAGGCATTAACTTGTCCAATATCGAGATGAAATAAGTTCCCTTCATCCTATCCGCACTGGCGTTCCCCAGGACAGTATGCTTGGATCTGTGCTTTGCCTCACATATATACGGCAGATCTTCTCACTTCCCAAGAAATCGTTATAGCAATATATGTCGACAACACTGCTGTGTTAGCAACACACCAAAATTCAATCATCCCATCGCAATAAACTTTACTGGTTAATTTGTCGCAGGTCAAAATTATTTCTAGATAGTAAAATCTTCGTTTACAAAGCCATTTGGGGCTACGGCATCCAGCTTTGGGGGTTCGCATCAAGATGAAACATTGATATACTGGAAAAATAATACTGGAAAGATAAATCCAGTCAACAGTGCTTCGGCTAACCGTGGGGATCTTTGATGTATGCCATGGAAACAGTCTGTTACAACAAATTATAACCATCAACGAAGAGATGACCAGATGCGCCCAAAATTACGAAAGTATCCTAAGAACACATCTCGACAGTCTGGCACAGATTCTAAGGATTCAACCAACTAGGCGAAGATTCCAGAAATACATTCCATATAATCTGCTAAACAGATTTTAAAATTTTTTCGTTTCCCTAAACAAACCCACCCCCTCATAGATTGCATTTTATGCTTCACATATGGACATTTGTCCTCCATGTCCTCCAGCTATATCGTATTATAATATACCATTTACTTATTGTAATTCTAATTACAGATTATAAATATACTTGAGTAAAGTATATTTATAAAGTTAAATAAAAACATACATAGACGTATGTATGTAAAGGGTGGTCCAACCATAATGGACGATGTTAATTGTGAGTCACACCTTAACGTCAAGTTTTTTACCCAACTTAATTTGACATTTCTTTGTTTCAGTGCTTGGCAAATTCAACCATGGAGAGGTACACAATTGAGCAGCGCGTTAAGATTGTTGAAGCCTTTTACGAAAATGGGCGTTCAAATCAAAATGCATTTCGTGCACTTCGTGACTTTTTTGGTCAGCATAATCGACCAAATGTGTCGACAATCGGGAGAATTGTGCGCAAATTTCAGCAAACCGGGTCTGTAGGAAATGTGAAAACACCTGTGCATGCTCGCCCAGTTCGTTCTGCGGAAAACATTGCTGTTGTTCGCGATAGTGTAGCAGAAGAGCCGTCAACCTCGACTCGTCGTCGTGCACAACAATTGAACATCTCACGAACATCACTGATGAGAATTTTGAATAAAGCTTTGAATTTACACGCTTACAAGGTTCAATTGACTCAAGAGCTGAAGCCTACTGATCATTTCAAGCGTCGTCAATACGCCGAATGATTGGTTGAACAGACAGAAGTGAATGGTGACTTTACAAAGAAAATCATCTTCAGCGACGAGGCACACTTTCACCTCAGTGGATTCGTTAACAAGCAAAATTGCCGCATTTGGGCAAATGAAAATCCATAAGTGATTGTTGAAAAGCCGATGCATCCACAAAGAGTGAGTGTTTGGTGCGGTTTATAGGCTGGCGGCGTCATCGGGCCGTACTTCTTCGAAAATGAGGTCCGTAAATGGTGTTCGCTATCGCGAGATGATAACGGACTTCTTGTGGCCAGAAATTGAGGATATGGACCTGGACGATATGTGGTTCCAACAGGATGGTGCCACTTGCCACACAGCCAACGAAACAATGGCACTTTTGCGCGAGAAATTCAACGGCCGTGTTATCTCACGCCGTGGCGATGTTAATTGGCCGCCACGATCATGTGATTTGACACCGTTGGACTTCTTTCTTTGGGGATATTTAAAAGAAAAAGTGTACGTCAATAAGCCAAGAACAATTCAATAGCTAAAGGATGAGATAATTCGGCACATTAACGACATTGAACCTCAATTATGTCTCAGAGTCATTAAAAAGATGGACCATCGGATAGAGGTATGCCACCGACGCCGTGGCGAGTATTTGGCCGATATTTTGTTTCACACATAATTGTCATAGATTCTTCTATCGTAGTAAGAAATATTAAGATAATTCTCTGAAAACTTTTTGTTTTATTTACAATTAACATCGTGCGTTTTGGTTGGACCACCTTTTATATAAATTAAGGACAAATTTGTATTTGTTATTATATAATTTAGATAAGATTGGACATAGCTTATAGTTGATAATGAGTACTTGCATATAGAGAATCGTTCAAAGAGCGCCAAATTATTATTACTTGAAATATGAAGCAGTTGACAGCAACATAAAATAAACTACTATTCTGATACAAAACCTGTATTGACTACCGAACCCTCAAGAGCTTTAAAATTCACCGCTTATATTCTGTAGTACTAATTCAACAACATACAAATCGACTAAAGTATGTCCTGCACATACAATAAAGCTCAACAACTATTTAGTCTCGCAAAAAAAAGTTTACTTTCAAATTAAGACGTTAAATAAGTAATAATTTTCCCACGCGCTAATCTAACAACACCATAATGCGCAGTTAATGTCGCCTAACCTCCTGAATAAATTTACTTAATGTATCTATTTAAATATTCATAAATATAATGCCGCGGCCAACAAAAAGTGGCACTGAGATGTAATTTGTTCGGAAAATAGCAGTTGTATCTTACAACACAAACTAGGATATCCCTGCATTAAATTATAAATTATGTTGACAATACAAAATAAAATACACGTAGATGTTGCTACATGTGTTTGGCTCGAGGCAAACTAAGATTTAAAAACTGTAATCCGGCCGTGTTATTGCCGACTTACACAAGATGGAAATATTCACAATTAATTGTATTTGCCACAGATATGATATAATAAGTAAATTAGTAATACATTTTTCTAATCGCGATTTTAAGTACTATTGATTTCATCGCTATTTGCCAAATAAAGAACACTCTTACCTTGCCGATAAACGGAACAGTCTACCTGAGCCTAGCTATAAAAACAAGCCACGGTATATTTTGAGATTTATTATTTGGCAAATAGCGATGAAATAAAAATTTGGTGATATATGCAATTATAATATTTCAAAAATTGGAAAATTAGGTTAACAAGGTAAATTATATTATTGAAATTCCGCATACCAAGGCAATATTATTAAGGGAAGGCGAGACCTGGATGGAATTACGCCCAATATGAGGGGCACTATTTGTATTCTGAGCCTTGGCAACACTAAAGGCTCGGCCACACAGAACGCGATCTACCGCCGCGGGCAGCAATCGTGCAGTCGTCGCAGCGGTCAGCGATATAACACTGTCACATACAGTGCGATGTCTTGTGGGCGATCCAGTTTTGTTTTTGCTTTCGGACGAGCAGTTTCACACAGGCTTGTTGTTTTTCCTTCATTGATTTTGGGACAAAATGAGTAGTTCTGACGAGGAGCAACTACTTATACTAGCATTACGAAATAATAGAAAGAAAAGACGATATTGGGTGCATGATATGAATGCGAGGAGAGAACAATTTGGGAGTACCATCGCTTACGATATATTTATTTTAAATATTTTCGTGTGTTTCGAGAATGTTTTGAGGAATAAACCTATTTTAGTCCATGCTTCAGCCTTTTTAACAACATTTTTATAATATTGATGCGATGTGTCAAATAAATACAGATGTTCTCGCACTTCTTCAATTAATAATACTGTAGGTTCACTCATTTTGTCGAACTGATTAGCGCACGCGAGACAAATCCGATTGGAACTTACCGCTCAACTGTGCGATATTTTTTAATTATGTACAACTGTATCGCTGCATACTACGATCTAGATTTCCCGCTGCGACAGACCGAATTCTGTGTGACATGAATGATGCAATATTACATCATACAACTAGATCGCCTGACCGATGCGGACAGAGAACGCTGCCCGCGACGGTAGATCGGATTCTGTGTGGCCGAGGCTTTAGTGTTGTCAGACGCCATCTGACGTTTCCAATGGAAAGTTTGACATTTTTGACCGTAACCCTTTTCAGGACATTTTTTTATTTAAACGCAATTTGTGTTGTTTACAGTGACTTGAAAATTTGAAAACCTCAGCGAAAAAATTGAATTAACACGTGAAAATTTTCATGTGACGATTTATTACGATCTTTGACGTGGATTATCAAGACAAGAGTGCATCGATCAACTTACTTCCTCTTTTGGCAATAAAGCCCCATCCTTGGTAACGCTGGTATAACGAGTTTAATCGTGGCCGCCATTCGCTCACCGACGATAGTCGTGAAGGTCGTTCAAACTCAGTTGTTGTGCCAGAAAATATTGATGCTGTGCAAAAACTGATAATGCAAGATGGTCATGTGGCATACTGTGAGATTGAGGCAACCTTAGGCATAGTTTCACTGGCATATATAAAATATTGCATAGTCATTTAGCTGTAAAGAAGGTTTGTTCTCGTTGGATCCCACATAATTTGAGAAAAACTCAAATAGATGCTCGTGTCGATTGGTGGAAATAAATGCTCAAGAAATACAATGGCGGTGCTTCAAAATACGTATATAACATTTTATAAAAATCGAACCTCAATATTGAAAGACTTTATATTAGTAATTAGCATTCCAAAATATAACTTACTAGCAATCCATTTGCTATGACAATCAGTAGAGATTACGATTCATAAAATTTGGCAATATTATAGAAGAATCACGTCTTCATTTGGACCTACGTAAAACTCTGATTATTAATGGAATTATAGAATAGCTTTTAGAAATCAACGATTTTCTAAATTCACTTGAGAAAAGTGTCTAGTAAGTTTGATTCTAAATGTACAGTCTTGATTCGAAAGCGCTTGTTAGAGATGAATAACAATTCCTCCGAACAGACTTGACTCTTGCATTTGATATTGTTTTTTTATCTGGAATAAGTCTTCATCTAGGTCACGAAACGGGCATAATAAATTGTTCGAGTGGCATTCCCTGAAACCCGTCTGGTTGATAACCCCTAATAATCAGATCCAATCTAAATGCAAAACGAGAAACTTAATGTATTGTTCTCTGGTGCAGCTGTCTCTAAATGGATTTATCTTGTATTTCGGCAGTCTTATCCCACTCGCGTATACGTGTGTACTGTCCGCAAGTTTTATGATTAATTAAGTCCATCGGTATCTCCACCACTCATATGTACATCGTTTCGGCGATATGGCAAAAATAACAACGCGAAATATATTTATACCATTATCAGATCCGCGGTGAAAACTTTTACTATTAATTCCGCGCGGAGAATTGGCGTACACACCGGACTTTCACACGCGCAACCAGCGTCTTCGACATTACGCCGGGTTTCGGGTTAAAAGACTACAAGGTTAGGCCGGGTCAGATATCGGCGGATATAAATCAAAATCGGAACGAAGTTAACACATTGATCGGCGATACTTATTTGCTTTCTTCGATATGCATGATTTTTCTGTGCGATTCCTATGGCCGGGCATAAAAGACCTGTATATTTTTCTCGCGAGAAATCCGAACGTACTATCTTGATCTCGTCGTGAGGCATGATTTCATTACGGTCAAATTAATACTATTATATGAAAGTCATCCATTGTTGAAAGCATTATGAAATGTTTTTGGATAAGCGTTATGTATAGGTTCACGATCTAACTCCAGTGGCGGCTGGTCAGGGGTGGCAGGGTGGGCAGTGCCCACCCAGCTGTTTCCTAGAAGAAGAGGAACACACAGTTCCAAAGTTCTTTATTTATCATTTATAGAAATTAGTGAATATATAATTATGTAATATGTAATTAATTAAATACATTATATATTACATAACAACAATAATACAATGAAAAGTTCTGATTATATATACTAATCCTAACAGCGCAACCGTGGTGGAAAATTGCAGTGCAAGTAAGTAATTCACTCTTCTAACCGTGAACTAATAGTTATCGTGGTTATGGCTAGCCTAGCGTGGTGAGTGCCGGGGAGGGTGGACAGCTACGCCTTTTGCCTTTCTGGCTTTGTACATACGAGACAGCGCAATCACCTCGCACAAATAAAAAGTTATATTTATTGCTTTAATAAATAAATACAAGTAAATAAGTGTCTACCAAGATTAGTTTTAAAATTAATATTGATATTATTGACATAGGTATACTTTCAACATCCCTTGAAAGTTTAAATTATTTCGTAATAATATAGAAACATTTGAATCTGGAATATAAAATTAAATAAACAGTAAACACATGCATATAATTAATTAATTAATAGAATTACGAATGATTTGATTGATTTGAAGACATAAAAACAAAATTATACACGTGTAAACTACATGAAACAATTTGAAACACGGGCGCAGCTTACTCGAGTTTCGAGTAAGCTGTGACACGGGTGGGCTAGACCTGCCTGCTGAAGAAGCCTTCGGCAAAGCGGGGAAGGATTCGAGAATCTCCGATTAGTCCGATCTCCGTATTTCCGAGTTCAGTGTTCAGAGACGTTGTTTATCTCAGCGAGGTCTGTACTCTGTAGGTTAGGATTTTCAAAATTTTACCATTTCTAAAATAATAATTACAATAAATTAGTGCGGCGGTCTATCTGTGGAAGTTGGTACTTTATATTTGTGTTTGTTTAGTATTGTATTTATTTAGTATTTATACCATGGCGAACGTGAGAGAAATTTCAACTTGAAAGCTGAAAGAAGTTTAAATCTTAACATATACTTGTACAGTGACTAACATAGAGTGATGAATCAAGGTTTTTTTTACTATATTTTACTTCATTATTTTGCACTATATAACCTACTAATAGTTAGTTGTTGTCCACCCATGACAAATCACCACGAGCCGCCACTGTCTAATTCTCTAATTCGTATTTCCAAAAGCAGCTTTTGTTTTCCTTGGTGGAGTTTTTCTTTGTGGAGATACAATGTGGAGATACAAGGTGTCCAGTAAAATATTCTCAGGCAATTCCAGAAATATGTCTACGCATCTAAATATAGGAAACAGTTCCCAGCACAAAATTAAGTGGATTTAAGTCTCGTGATCTAGGTGACCGTTAATGCTCAAGTGGAATATATGTCTAAAGGAAATTGTTTCACCTGATAGAATTGTATATTAATTACTTTTTAATTTTTAGACTTACTTTTCTTACTTCCATGATGAGGATTTGGAAGCAATCTTAGTCTACAGCTGCAAGACGTATAGTAGGACTCCCTTCAATTTCTGATCCTGTTTATTTTACTTTGTACTAAATCTAATGCTACATTAAACATAAGTGGAGATAACACGCATCCTCGCTTTATCACATTAGTAATACATAATTTTTCTTCTATTTCTCTTTATATAGTTCGCGACAACTTGACTGATCATAGACAGCTTAAATGCTCATCTTATTTGAAGCATCCCTCTTGCGAAGAGCTGTTGAAATAGATGCATCTTTTAAGTATGTTAGCGCCCTCTCAAAATATATAAAGATTGATTACAAAAAAGAACTATAATTTTTTTTGTCCACGGGAAGGTTCTATTAGTTCAGAGAGGCAAGGTAGTTGCCAATTACAGTAGCAGTCAGGTCGTTGATGGCACTTGGTAATATTATTCTCTATTAATAAGTCAGGTGCCACAATTTTTTAAGTCGATTTTCTTAAACAGTTTTATACGCTCCTCTCAGTGTTCTTCTTCACAAATAAATTTGATAGGAAGTTGACCTTTCGATTCATTCACCATTTCATTGATTTTGAATCTACTCAAGAAAATTAATTGCTTCTGCTATTAGCTTACAGTATGTTCTCACAAATATAGTCTACAATGTATTGAACTTTTGAATAGCTCATTTTCGAATACAAAGAACCCTACATGCGTTAGATTTGGTCTTGGAACACTACATCCGTTCTATTGGATTATATTCAGCCTCACGAAATGAGGAACACTATATAAATTCTCCTGAAAAAATGTTCCAACAAAGTTGTTCTGTGTCACAAGACTTAAAAGTATATTTATCGTTACGACGATTTTTACCATCTATCAAACAAAAATGAGAATCTGGACAAGAAATTTTAAGTTTTCGTAGCTTATCTCATCAAATGGATTAATATCCACTCTATCCACAAGACAAAAAAATAGTAAACAGTTGACAGTATTTTAAGTCATACTTTGAAAACGAAATATCAGTTACTGAGTCAACTTTCTAAATCAAGATGAACTAAAACAAACATTTGTCTCGCTCTCATGTAATGAGGATGAGACAAACTTCAAGCTGAAAGTTTTCACGAATTTATAAATACATATATAAATACAAATGTAACAAAATAAGGAATACGACAGTTAATTTTTTTTGAGTATTTATGTATTTGTCAAGTTACTACTAGACCCTAATCAACATAGCAAAATAAGCCTCTAGAAGCTGATCAAGTCAAATATGGAAAATATTAAATATGTGCTTATAATTGTAATTACACAGATAAGTGGATGGAGTACCATAAATACAAGATTAATTTTCCACTAGGCTGGACCTAACCTAACTTCAAGACGCTGGTAATAAATTAGAAGTAAATAAGATGTAGTTAAATGATTAGAGGTGTAATGTAATAAACATAAAATAATTAACATTTAGATAATATAATTTCTTATTAAACGAAATAATTTCATTTCATAGATGGATACTTACACTACTATATAATTAATTTTCTCTAAATATCGATATTATGATATACATATTATGCATTTTTGTATGGAAGAATTTGTACAGGGCGTAGAATTGTCAATAATCATGTCTAGGAAGTTCTAGGCTTTCCACATTTTAGTACTTTCAATAACTGTTATATATACTATACAGAATATCACCAACATTTGGTTCACTGTTGAAAAAATCAAACAACTTTAATCCTATAGGCATCCCGGTTGTTTCAACTTCTAAATATCGGAAACTATAAGAGCAGTACTGTCAAACAACCAACGAAAAAAATCAATAAAAGCCATAATTAGAAAGCATCACCCAATTAATCTTAAAAAGCTCTTTAGCGACCTCCTGTGAATGAAATAATATACAACTTGGAACCATAATTATTACCATAACCTTGTTATATGTTTAATGTTAGCAAACGTTTTAACTTTCTTAATCTGAGGCGTCGATGAGCTATAGATAGATTGTATCGTGAGAATAATTCATGATTTATTAATAATTAACCCATTTATCTCCAATCAGTTCACTACCAACTACTACCGAAGTTCACTACTGAATACAAAAAATATATGTATATGTATATTTATACTTTATTAACACAGCCGTGTTTATAGACAAACTTTATGATATCGTAAAGTTATCCTAAACAATTAACTATAGTGTAGTTAATTATCTCGAATTTGCAGATACTTATAACACGACAGATATTTATGGCGGCGTGATGAGAGTTTAGAGGGTATTTCGGTGTAACTGGAATAACAAAAAATATTATTTTACAACACAGTACCTCTCAACTTGAATATTTACGACTTTATGATTATTAATTAATATATCCAAACCACTTAAATATAATTAAGGATACTTATATTAGATTTGCTCACTTCATCATTATTTATTAGAAAGAAAGCATTGTAGTCTCTAGATAGAGGATTATAAATAAATGAGTGAAGTGTCCTGGAAATTATTTTAGTCTATATAATATTCATAATATAATAATGGAACATAATCGAAAATCACATAATAAAAGTCAAATAGATGTGGTGTATACTAATTTCTCAAATATTTTAATTCAAAATTACAGCTATATGGATTTAGTAGTAATTTTCTTCACCTAGTCAAATCGTATTTTTCCAAACATATATGTGTTTCATATATTGTCTCTAATGTGAGACCTTCTTACCGTCCTCTGGAGTACCTCAAAGCTCAAATTTGGGACCATTATTCTTTATAGTCTGCTTAAACAACCATCTGAGACTGCAAAAATCATCAACCTTATTGTGTCGTGGCGTTTGGAGAATAAGCTATTAATAAACATAGATAATAGAAAAGTTTGACCTCTGTGAAGTTAGCACCCCCAAATTGTATTTTTGATTTTTTTATCGTTCATCATTTTGACCAAGTTTTGACCAGTTTTGACCAGTAAACAGTTTATTTTGACCATATTTTGTTTGAAAATGCGGAGCGAAACTAATTTTTTGAGCTTTTCTTGGCCCACAACTCCAAATTGAAATTTTAAGACGATTTGGGGCTCATTTTTGTAACTAAATTTTGACCAATTTTGACCAGCAATTGGTTTATTTTGACCACCCATACATTATTAAATATTAATGTTTTAAAATTATAAAAAGTGTGATCCCCCAAAATGGAATTCTGAGTAAATTTTAAGCTCGATGTTTTGACCACGTTTTGACCAATTTCAACCAGCAAAAAGTTCATTTTGAATACCTTTTGTCTGAAAATGCTAAGCCGAATTAATTTTTCGGGTTGTTTTAGCCCACATCCCCAAATTGAGTTTTTCAATTCTTTTTTCATTCATCATCTTGACCAAGATTTGACCACTTTTGACCAGTAAACAGTTTATTTTGACCACCTTTTTTCTGAAAATGCTGAACAAAAACAGTTTTTCGGGTTTTCTTTTAACCCTCACCCCCCCAAATTAGACTTTTTTAGTCGCTTTTGGGCTAATTTAGTTGACCAAATTTTGACCAGTTTGGACCAGCAAACAATTTATTTTGACCACCTTTTGTTTGAAGATGCGGAACCAAATTAATTTTTTCAGCTTTTTCTTTCAGCCCGCACCCCCAAATTAGAGATTTTAGTCGCTTTTGGGCTAATTTAGTTGACCAAGTTTTGACCAGTACACAGTTTATATTGTCTACCTTTTGGTTGAAGATGCTGAGCGAAACTAATTTTTATAGTTATATACTGTACACATATACGAGTATATGTATTTATTTGTATTCCATATTTTTGTTCAACAAATAGATTGTTTTCTATTGAGCAGATGTACATTTTTAAATTATTAAGGCTACATAATAATAGATTCTTATGCTTCCCATTAACTTTGCTGGGGGATTAGAAACCTAAGTCAACTACACCACTCGAAAGCTTTGTCAAATTTGGAATTTAAAAATTTCATTACTTTGTAACTATCAAATTTCTTTCTAAAAATAATCTAGGCTTTTCATTTTATTATTTTTCTCTATATTGTTTTTAGGTATATGTTTTTTTAGCAGGATAATTACCTGCTGACGCCTTAAAGACGTCAGTATTATGGAATTAGTTAATACAGGTAACAGAGATAATAGTAATTAATAGAGGATATTATTGGAAATTATTACTGGTGATTTTATGTTATTATTGACGGATAAATTATGACTATAAATATTTCGTTAATCCAATATTCGATAGAATCCCAATTAGCTATACAAAACCGGAAAGTTCGCAATAATGCGAATATTGACCAAATTAAGTAATGAGTCATAAATTTTGGATTTGCATGACAAGTTTGCGTTATTTTAATACAATTAAGTTGTAATATGCAAATTAGTATTCACTTAATAGAAATCTTGATTACAACTTTTAACAGAAAGAATTGCGATGATGATGACGATACAAACGATTATTAAAATGTATAAATAAAGACATACACTCAATTATCGTTAAAATAATACTTCATTGACTTGTTATATTTAACTCGTTACACTTTCAATGAAATAAAAATAAGAGATAATTATGAACCTTTACGGAAGTACTTGTTCCTACAATAGGGAAAGGTTTTTAGAAATACATTTAAATTTGTATTTACACAGTATAGTATACGAGGGGCATTCAAATATTAACGAGCCTTTTACTTCTGAGGACGTAGAAAGCGTGTCGGAAGTAAGCGGAGCATCGGGAAGGGTAGAGGGATCCCCTCTAGATGACTCAATGCCACGCCGACCGCCTAATCGGTTTGTTTAGTTGTTCTCACAATGAGAGAAAGAGAGGTTCATCCTTCGGTTGCTCAACGTATCATATTAAAGTTTTTAACGACTGAAGGCGTTAAACCACTCAAGATTCGGGATCGAGTGCGTGCACAGTTCGGGGAGAATGTACTTTCATGGCTGCGAGTGAAAGTCTGGTGTGCCGAGTTCAAAAAAGGGCGTGAAAAGGTAGAAAATGTGAGTCACCGAAGACGCTCCCGCTCCAGGATTACGCGTGGTAATGCTACAGCTGTTCACGGGCTCATTGAAATAAATCGTCGCTTCACTATAGCAGAAATCAGTAAGGAAACGGGAATCAGTGTTGGAAGTGTACACACCATCATCCGAGACCACCTTGAATTCCGAAAAATCTCGGCCAGGTGGGTTCCATGTCTGCTTACCCAAGAAAACAAAAATGCAAGAGTTGAAGTTTATCAGACGCTTCTTGCTCTGTTCCAAATTAAGAGCAGGCTTTTTTGCAGTGCATTGTGATGTACGACGAAAGTTGGGTTCACCACTACACTCCTGAGTCGAAAAGGGCCAGTATGAAGTGGAGAAAAAAGAGGGAATCAGGACCATCAAAAGCCAAAACTCGCTTGTCAGCGGGGAAGATGATGACAACGGTTTTTTAGAACTGTCAATGGACGAAGCATTTGGGGACATATATTCATATGAACTTTTTTTCATAGAATTGACTCAAGAATATGCTATTAAATTTTTTGTACTTACTTAGGAAACACCTTGTAGTGAACTTACATACATCTTATTTTAGAATTGAATACGTACATGTATAGAATATCTATATATTTCATAATATTCGTAAAACTATAGAAATGGGTAACAGAATATATTCCTGTAATAGGTAATTATGAACAAAGGATACAAAACTAAGAATAGCAATGGATAGCATAAGGAAGTAAGTCTATTTATTAACCTAACTAATGGAGTATTCTAAAAATAACCTCAAATATATCACTTCTCATTACAATATTATACTAAATTGCGCAGATTGCGATCTGAATATAATTTAAGTAAAATATATATCTCTCTCTATAAGGCGGGCTCCTAACTCTGATGCAGACCACACACTCAAGAGATATATTTATGAGCATTATTAAATAGGCATGCATATTCCCTTTGAAACTAAGTTTTAATAAACGACCAAGTATTCCTGCAATATATTATTTCGTGAAAATAATAGTTAATCTAATTTACATGCGTAAGTATTTATGCTGATATTCATGAGGCATTACATAAAAGCGTACATGGTATGGAATGGTAAAATCGTATATTAAAGTCAGAAAATTGTAAAATTGCCGACTTATTCCTGTTACATATATTTATTTCATAACCACTCATTTGGATTGTTATGCATTTTAAAATTTACCTCTGCAGGTTTATATGATACAAAAAGGCTTTATTAATATTTTATTTTGGAACTACTATACATCTTAAATTACTTGTATCTAGTGCAATGATTAGTACCAGATTAGTACTTTTATGGTTTTTACAAGTTCACATTATAATAAGGAAAATTGCTGAAGATGGAAACGGTGATATCGAAATATTCATATATAAGTGCATTAAAATATTGTTTATAATTAATGGGAGTATATACAATAATGTGTTAATATCTATCAATTATCATGATCACCATCAATCAGCCCAATTGTGTCCATTGCTGAACATAGGCCTCCCGTAGTCCATTCCATCGTCTGCGATCACGTGCTGTGTTCATCCAGTTCGTCTCAATCCTTTTAATATCATCTGCCCATATTATTGGTGGGCGTCCTCTGTATCGAAAGGCGTCTTGTCGCGGTCTCCATTCTAAAATTTTTCTCGTCCACAGTCCGTCTGTCATTCTTGCTACATGCCCAACCCAGTTCCATTTCAACGTTGCTATGCGTTCGATTGCATCGGTTACTCCAGACATTTGACGAAGCCTTGCATTTGAGTTTCTATCTCTGAGGGAAACACCCAACATTGACCTTTCCATGGCTCTTTGTGCAACACGTATTTTGTTGACGGTCATCTTTGTTAATGTAATAGTTTCTGTTCCGTAAGTAAGTACAGGAAGTACACATTGATTAAAAACCTTCTTTTTTAAACAAGTTGGAATGTTCGACTTTAGAGTGTTGTTAAGCTTCCCAAACGCTGCCCAAGATAAGCCAATTCTACGTCCTATTTCACAGGTTTGGTTATCTCTTCCTATGCTGATCTCGTGGCCTAGATATTTATATGAGCTTACTTGTTCTATGTGGTTATCACCCAGGGATATTTGTTCGCTTATTACCAAATTTGTGATGTATTGTGTTTTGTTGGTATTAATCTTTAGACCTACTGTTTCAGAAGCACTGTCTAGTCTCTGTAGCATTTCTTTTGCTTCGTCAATACGGTCAGCTATTATGATAATGTCATCCGCGAATCGTAGGTGGTTTAGTCTATCGCCGTTGATGTTTACGCTTTAAGATGATTCAAAATCGATTTTCTTGAACATGTATTCTAAGAGCGTCGTAAAAAGTATTGGGGATACAAAACATCACCTTGTCTAACTCCTCTTTCTATACGAAAATATTCGGTGGAGTCATGTAATTTTATGCAAGCCTTTGCTCTCCCATACAGGAGAGCTCTACATATCTATCAATATTTGTGTTTAAATAAATGAGAACATCGATGAAAAAAAATTAAATCAATTTAGTACAGTGTTAAATAGACTTATATAGGCAACTTCGTAGCTTCTTAGTCTATTTTTTAATAAGCCAGCTAACTAAAGAAGACTTGATTCCCTCTACACAATTTTTAATAGACTGGCAAAATAAAGGAATTGTCCCTGTCGGATTTTGAAGAAGTTTTGATAGTTCAATAAAGCTGCATCAAAAAATACAGTTGTCCCATCTAAAAATTTAAAGTTAATGCCATACTCGATGGAAATGGATGTGATGTAAAATATTCCTGATCGCCCTTTAGTAGTCTATATGCCAATAAAAAAAAGAACCTATATCATAAACTACTATTAACAGAGATACAGAGGTGTTTCCCTCAAAAAAAATCACCCGCTGTAACTTCACATATGAGATAACTTATTAAATCACACCGTTGTACCATATAGGGTGTCTCAGTTGGAACTATTTTGCTAGATTTGAATTGCGCGCTATTTGTGTCCTGTTAAAGATAGAGCATCAATATTTAACGACTGTCATCTATAAGCCATACCACGTCAACGTACCATGATTAACAGTTCAATAACGAATAGTTTGTGTACAACTGTGTTATGAATGTGTTATGTGTGTAAGTGATTCCTTCATTTACAGTTGCATTAAGCAAAATTCGCATAAAATTACGAAAAAATAAAGCGCCTACAGGGTTAACTGTTCACAACATAATCAAGATGCTTGAAGAGATGGATTCTGTTGTTGATAAGGCAATACCAAGACGTTTTCGTCGTGGTCGGTCAGATGAAAATATTGTTGAAGTGAAAATGTACGGGAGTATCCAAATACATCAATTTCATGTCGTGCATAAGAATTAAAGCTATGAAGAGCCACCACGCAGTAATATTTTGTAAGTGATGAAGCACATTTTCATCTTGACGGATACGTCAGAAAACAAAATTGTCGAATCTGTGGTGCTCAAAATCCACATGCCGTTCACGAAAAAGAAATGATCCACGTAGATGCACGGTTTAGTGTGTATTTTGAAGTGGTGGAATAATTGGACCATACTTCTTTGAAAATGATGGTCGTAATGCTATCACAGTAAATGGGAAACGCTAGACGCTTCTTTTTCCACCAAATTGATGATTTGGATTTAAACAAGTGGTCCCAGCAAGACGGTGCAACGTGTCATAAAGCACGTGCAACCATAACTCTGTTGCATTCTGTTAACTCTGAATCAATATAAAATTCATTCGATAATGCATGGAGTAGTAATTACACATGATAAATATGGAGGCAGTAAAATAACTTGGGCTGGGGTTGGTTACCGGGTGGATTAAATAGCCTGGTAACTGTCACTGCCGGTCCCAAGCCCGGATAAAGGAGAAGGGTTCCTAGGTCAGGCCAGCACCCTACCTAGGGTAAAAAAGCACACTGCTTATAGAATCGGAACTTTGCTTCTTTTTAGGCAAAGAGATGAAGAAGAACAAGCAAAATGCTTACATATAAGAAGGAAGAAGAAGAAGAAGATTAATAAAAAATCTCTTTTATAATATAAATAACTCAAAAAACGATTCAAAAAGAAATATTGTCTATTTTTTATGTAGTTCATCCATTCATTTTTATTCTTCCGCATTCCACTATAAGCGGAAAAGTAATGTAATCGTGTAAAGAAGTGAAAAAAAATTTTTTTGGGTTTATTTTTCGTTTTTCGGCCTAAAAACCAAAAAAAAAGAGGTTTTTAAAATGATTTTGCTGTATGTGTGTCGTCGTTGTCGTCGGCATTATTCTTGTTAGCACGATAATTCAATTGAATCGTGTCGGATCGATCGGGTTTTGACTAATTCTGATCGGGTCGTCTCCCAGATGACATCTACTGATTTTGAGATGGATAGAACACACCACCTCTTCCCCTGAGTCTATTTGAGAAATTTTTTTGTTAGCACGATAACTCAACTAAATCGTGTCGGATCGATCGGGTTTTGATTAATTCTGATCGGGGACGTCTCCCAGATGACACCTATTGATTTTAAGGTGGATAGGACATACCCCACCCTGTCCATGGGTCATGAGAAAGCACGATCGTGGACTATTTGAGAAATTTTTGTTGTTAACACGATAATTCAACTACATAAGTCATGTCGGATCGATAGGGTTTTCACTGATTCAGATCGGGGACGTCTCCCAGACGACACCTATTGATTTTGAGGTGGATAGAACACACTCTATCATGTTCATGGATCATGATAAAGCAGAATGGTGGACTATTTGTGAAATTTGTTTGTTAGCACGATCATTCAATTAAATCGTGTCGGATCGATCGGGTTTCGACTGATTCTGATTAGGGACGTCTACCAGACGACATCTATTGATTTTGAGGTGAATAGGACACACATCACCCTGTTCATGGGTGTTGAGAAAGCACGAGGGTGAACTATTTGAAAAAGTAAAACTGTCGCATAAAACACATATTCTGCATTTATGTGTTGGTTTATTTTTTCTCGGCCACTCAATTTCGAGATAGAGATGTTTTATGCACGGAAAAGTCCGTTTTAAGGTTTTAAAACTGTTTATTTCTATTATAAATAAAAATTTCACAAGGTGATAAATTGTTTTCATCTATCCATAATACAATAGGTATCCTCGATTGTATTAATTTCGTACGCCACTTACACCTCCTCAAACCAAATTCTGGTGTGTAAAAATATAAATGTTCTTTATTTTTCGATGCTCTATTGACTGTAGAACTGAAGATTCATCAAATCATTATTAGATTGCATTATCCTCAATCTCAAACATTACTATTATAATTGCATGCTTACTTGATGTAATTGTATTTAATTCTGATGACTTATAATACCGCAAAGAGCGTGACAACAAGTGAATTAATCGTTTAGTTGTTTGCACATCGTATTATCCCATTCATGATGCGAGCCGCTCTTTCTAGAAACTTTATTACATAATGTATTCAAAGCTACAACTGACGGGTCTGCTGACCCCCTTGACACTACAATAAGGAACAATCGTACGCGACTTCTGCCTCGCGGATCGACAAATCATACGGTTTGTGACAGATGGCCGTCAGATATCGATGCCGATATATGAACACCCACTTTCGTCACCCACACACTCCAAGGCTTTCTCACGATACCCATAACCGCTCCCTGGGAGGTACCCACCGTCAGTCACTACGTGGGTCATCGATTTTAATTCGCTCATTCAGGTATAGTCCACATAGACTGACTTCACGGTATTATTATTATTAAGATAATTAAGGTGATTTTCAAAGGGCCGTAACTTGGAGAAAAATAGTCACAGAAAATCGGAAAAAAATATCTAAATTTTTACTTCCGTTTCAAAAGGTCCACGGACCTCAATAATTGTTTTTCAGTGATTTCATCACAAAGGCTTTTAGATAATGTTATCCTATTTAATATAAGCGGCCTTCATAAAATCCTTGTACGATGATTTCTCGCTGAGTTCTCGTCGTTTAAAGCAAAAAGCTCAGTTTTTATTTTGGTAATGAATTACTCGGGAAATAATTTTTATTAATGTTTTTCAACATTTTCTGATAAGAGAAATACGGAAAATTGCTAAAAGACATTCTCAACCTCAAAAAATGAAAAATTTATCCTTAAATTGAATTTTATATTACTTAAGGATTTATCTTGTTATGAGATTGTAGAAGCTTCCTATTCTCAATGAATATTAATCATTTTACCCGCACATAATCCTGTTATAAGGAACTAACAGGAAAAGGGCAAACGCCGAAATACCATTAACTTTACCAAATTGGAAATACTGTGCAATAATATTGAGCTAAGGAAATAATAGGGCAGAACACTGTTAATAAATCATTAGCCATTCTCTTCAACAGCCAAATAATACTAAAAGTTCCACATAAAATACCTCAATATTGGTATGATACTGTATAAATTATGAACGAAAAGGCTGATGAATTAGCTAGGGAAGGCACGTATGGTTTTAATAGTACTCGAATTTTGTAGCATAGCTAAGTCACGGACTATGAATCTATCGGATAATGGATGAGTTGCCTGCAGAAGAGACAGCTAAATAAAATTTCATAAATAAGCTTAGGGGTGAGTGCCGCCTAAATCCAGAGGTCAACTTCACATAACTGGAAACTACAGTCGTAAACTGTAATATGCTGAATTCACCAACCTTGAATGATCACAATTTGTGATAATAGGAATTCAGTGAACTTTCCTCTAAAATGATACTACAAAATTCTGTAGATTAAAGTATATTTCTTGCATAAAATATTGTACACTTTGTAGTGTATTTTTTAGAACTAGTTGAATCTTCATACCTGCTATTCACTGTTTAAATAATCGTTTTTCTAACATAACTATTAATAAAATATATTATTCATACATATTGGTCATAGATTAAGAATTCGCAATCTTCATTAATTTTAATAATAATAAAAAAGTATAATAAATCAGAATAAATCAGAAAAATAGTCTAGTAGAAATAGTATTTCTACTAGGTATAAATGATAATTAAAAAATTTACAAGAATATTTAAAATTATTGTATTACTATATATACCTATGTATTACTTTTCCGCACTCTACTGTACTAGCGGAAAAGTAATGTAATCGTGTAAAGAAAAAGTGAAGAAACTAAATTTTTTTTCGAGATTATTTTTCGTTTTTCGGCCTTAAAATAAAAAAAAAACAGTTTTTAAAAAACGTTTGCTGTGTGTGTGTGTCGTCATCGTTCTCGTCGTTGTCGTCGGCACTTATTCTTGCTAGCACGAAAACTCAACTAGAACGTGTCGGGTCGCACGGGTTTTGACTGATTCTGATCGGGGACGTCTCCCAGACGACACCTATTGATTTTGAGGTGGATAGGACACACTCTACCATGTACATGGGTTATGAGAAAGTACAATGGTGGACTATTTGAGAAATGTTTTTGTTAGCACGATCACTCAATTAAATCGTGTCGGATCGATCAGGTTTTGATTCTGATTAGGGACGTCTACCAGACGACATCTATTGATTTTGAGGTGGATTCCACACATACCCCACCCTGTCCATGGGTCATGAGAAAGCACGATGGTGGACTATTTGAGAAGAAATGAGAAAAGTAAAACTATCGCATAAAACACATATTCTGCATTTATGTGTTGTTTTATTTTTTCTCAGCCGCTCAATTTCGCAATATTTATAATTTGTCATATATTACAGAAAGCTTGTTCCATTTGCTACAAAAAAAGTACTACAAATTTCTTGTATGTGAAGTAGCAACCTGTCACGGGTATACTCGTGACAATTTTATATGACGGTACAATTATAATTTGCGTATTTTTTCTCACACGCTATGAAAAATGTATATATAATATCTAGGGTACTAAAACGTCGGATTTGTACCTTTGTATGCAAAACACTTCATGAGATCAACAACATCGCCAAAATGAATTATGACCACATCAGTCCATATAATATATTTAATAACACCTAGTTTATGATCGATAATTATATGCTTTTTTACCAACTTAACGGCCTATAGATGAATCAATAATATTCTCTCCGGTCTAGCTTCGAGCGTATACTACTACTCACTTTGCAATATTTTTTTGCGGACTAATGTTCGGTTTCTTTTTATTAGTTAACTATGTATGTCGAATTCGCTTGAAATTGTTGCCTTTATAAGTCGGAATGAATGCTGGAGCGAGACTAAGAGTTACTCTCGAGGTGTATTGAAAAATATTGAATGGCTGGCAAAATTATGATCATCAATTATAAAAAATAATATTTATGGAGAAAATACAACCTCATCTTCAATTAAAAGCTTTAAAGCATAATGAAGCGTTATCATGAGAAACTTCCTGGCATAATCCTTACTTGAATACTACTTATGACTGGGAAATTTGGCATTATTGAAGTTGGCCATATATTTTATATCGAATGATGTAAAATTAAACACAACAGCTTTTTTATGTACTTACATAAATATTACATGATTACATAATTAAATAGGAGTTACTAACAAGAGTAAATAAGTAGCTAGAGATGCAAGAAATATGTTCATACTTATTGCAATTTTCCAGAACTCCAATAGAATTAATTATTATAAAGTTAAAAAAATATGTTTATTAGTATTAGTATAGAAATATTATTATTAATATTTCAACAAATTTCCAGAACCGCTGCCTTTATTATCTTTATCTAAAAAGTTGTTAATGACTCAATTTTGAAATACAATAAGTTTGAAAATATTAAAATCAAGGATTTAGTATGAAAACAAATACATTAAAACATTGAGAAGGAAAGTGTTACCACTAAAAACCATGGCTTCAAAAATAATAACATGTATTCTGGCCCACTTATGTATTATAGTTAATATCAAAAACATTGAAGGTGGCTGTAAAATTTACTGAAAGTTTTCCTGATCGAATTCTGAGTATTGAAATTCAAAGGTCTAAGAATTTACAAGCATTGTATAGTCAAACTTAAAATTGTTGTTATTGGTTTCAAAATTTATATTTATTTCCTATTAATCCTTCTTTTATTGTGTAACTTAAAAAACTTTTTAAGTCTGACAAGAGAGAGAGACAAGAGAGAATAAAATACAAAACTTTTAAGAGATTATAAAAGAGATTATAAATAAAATATAAAATTCCCAAAATATATAAAATTAGATAACGTATCTCTTCAATTATCTAAGTCTACATAAATAATTTATTTATTTAGTTCGAACATATATCATGAATAGAAGAGTATTTTAATTCAAAACATTCGTGTGTGAAGTTAAGTAAATATTGAGTGAGGAAATGTTGAAATAAATACAACTTAATATATCAGGAAGATCTATTATTATCTTTTTTTAGATCTATTATTATTTTAAAATTTTATGCAAAAATAGTACTGAAAATAGATATGTTGTATAATTAAACTTTTTAAATTGAATCTGCTTGGCAATTCTGCTAAACAGATGCGATTTATTACTCATAGGAATTATACCATCCTCTTTAAAATTAGTGTACTTAGCATACATTTTTTGAACTTGTTCCATGTTAAATTATGATTGACCTTATATTGAAAATCACAAATAATTGCAGTATATTCCAGCCATGAACTAACAAACGCCTTGAACAATAAGATAATGATCGAAATATTTTTAAATTTCTTAGAGATATTTAAGCGATTTCTTAGAGCGATATAAATATCATTAATACATAAAATGAATGAAAGAGTCCCGAAAAATGATCCTTAGGGAACTTCTAATATTGTATATACTTTATGGGATGTAAAAACACGATATTGAATATTTAAAATTCTGTTGCTCAAGTATGAACGAAACAAAAATTGACATAAAATCTAAAATTAATCAGGATTTAGATTACTTATGTAACAGAAGTCCATGGTCAAACCTGTTGAATGTTTTTGACAGGTTTGTGCAGATAACACCAGTTTTGGCTACCCCGGTTCAGAGGAAATCTATGAAGTGCGTTATACTTACGAAATTGGTAATTGTAGATCTGTCAGATATGAATTTTGCATGAAAATTAAGAAAATTATATAAACAATTCCAAATAGTTTGCCAAGGTAGCAAATAATTACTATTGGTCTACAGTTTTACGTTAGTTTTGTCTCATTTTTTTAAATTAGGACAGATTACCACTTACTCCACATCTGAGGAAATGTTGCAGTTTAAAAAAGTACATTAAGAATGATAGAAAGTAGGAGAGCAAATATCGTAGCGAAATCCTTGAATAAAGGTGTAAATACTCATCGAGACCTGTGGTTAATTTATTCCTAAACTTTCTTAAAACTTTAAATACATCTTCCTGCGTCATAGTAGGAATAGTACGTGGAATGGCACTAATAGAGCATTATTAGCGACTCCTGGCTTTACTGAACCATGTGCTATTGATTCTATAAATACATTCTAAAAAAAAATTGGGCAAATGTATTAATAATCTGCTGGGAATCATTAATCATCGACTTTTGGTAAAGCATCGTGTTTAGTATATTTGATGTATTCCTCATATTATTTAAAAAAGACTTAAAGTTATTAGGATTAGGTTTGACATGGGATTTTGCATTCCCTATACATTTATTATGCTCTATGTCAATATCACTTTTTATTAGATCGTATGCATTTGAACGACTGGAGATAAGTTATATTTCGAGTTATTCATATGGTATGGATACTACAAACATGATTTTTGCTCGATATATTTATTTATTTAACTTTTAAGCTAAAGGAGGTATATTGTATGGATAGAATCTATCTTGGTAACACTTCCAAGGGATACTCTACTTTACTTAAATTTTTGTAAAACTGAGAGTACGTTTCATTAAGGCCATTATAATTAGAAAAATAAGATTAATATATATTACACAAACTACTATATAGGGTCTGAGAACTTCTATTTTGAAAGTTGAAATTTGAATCCATTTTATGTGCAAATTGTCTTCATTATTTTATATTATTATATAAAAGATAAGTCTAAAGGAGGGTGACGAAAGTTCTCATGTACTAAATAATTTTTTGAGTTGTCAATAATGGGTTGCGATCTTCTGAGAAATAAATCTAAAAGTGTATTAAATGAATTAAGAATATTATTACACTGCTCAAGTTATAGGAGTACACAGAAATTGATAAGCGAAATTAAATATCTACTGTTAGATACATGTTAAATAATGCACATATGATGCTATGTTAAAAACAATATAAATATAGTTATACAAGTAAATATAAAAAAAAAATACAGCATAAATTTAATATCAACAAAGATACAGTGATCTTTTCCTTGAAAAAAATCACCCAGTATACTCTGTACGTTATGTACAATCGACACTGTATATATATATTCTTATACATATTGAAGATAACATACCCCAAGTTGCCGGCAAAATAGTCTCCTTCCACAGTTATAGTAATCCATCGGTTCTATCTAGAGAATCAGTTAACCATTACTCGAAATACCCAAAATGCGGTACATGTTTCACGATGAAGAACCTTTTTCGATGCCTTTCAACCGCGCCGTATACCTGAGCTTTGCGCGCAATACAGTTAATTAATCTTCCTTAATTTCTCACCTCGCACGTATTGTTAACACAGTTATTAATTGTCGATTGAGTCCTGTTCGTAAACACTCCATGTGAAGACTGATCACAGAAGAGTTGAGAATTACCGACATGGCCCCCTCCAACTTTTCTTTTATTTTCTCTAGATCCATTGCCCACCTCCCCAACTCATTCACTTCTTCCGAAGAAGATATGCTCATTGTTACATTTTACCTAACTGATAATGCGATTTGACTGGCAACTTGGGATTTGTTGGGGTCCGCCAGTCAGCCCGATTTGTTAATCTCATAGAAAGTAAAGGCTTATTTGTATGATGGATGTGTGTTCGGGCCTTCGAGGCTGTTTGATAAGGTAATTAGGATGCGGCGGCTAAGTAAATCGTAAACCTCATTATTGGCTCTCGAATGGATCACTATCATTTCTGTTACATGCTCGATTTTAACATTTTATGTGGTGTATTGTAGATGTACGCGGATAATTAAATGTATAAGGAAGAAAGTTATTGTTTGGTGTATTTCTATCCTCGTATAAGTAAGTGGGTTGTCCAAGTAATAAAATTATTATTCTACTACTATGATACATACAAGTTATATGAAATCTTGAATTACGAGGGTGAATCAAATATAAACGATCCTTTTTTGTTTTATTTTTTTTAATCGAACCTGAATAAAAAATAACAGCTCATTTTTCTACATAATCTCATGATCTGGAAACACATTTTTCCCAGCGTATAGGTAATTTTGTAATGCCCTCCTCCTAGAATGAAGTTGGTTGTGGCTACACCCAATTGCGCACGTAGGCCTCAACCTCCTCATCGATGTTGAATCTTTGCCCTCCCATGGCTTTCTTGAGAAGACCAAAGAGGTGAAAGTCGCAGGGCGATAGGTCGGGGCTATAGGGAGAGTGTTCAAATATCTCCCAGCCTAATTCCTCAAATTTTTCTCTAGTTAGGGCTGCTGTATGGGAACGAGCATTGTCATGGAGAAGTCTCACTTCTCTCATCGGTAGGTCACGTCATTTGCGGCAATATGCAAGTCTAACCTCGCTTAAAATGTCGCAGTAGTATGCCGCATTAATGGTCCTGCGACCATGCAAAAAATCGAGGTGCAACAAGCCACGCTGGTCAAAAAAAAACTGTAGCCAAAACCTTGCCTGCTGACAGCCTTGACTTGGCTTTCACTGGCCGAGTCTCCCCTTGACGTCTCCACTTCTTGCTCGCTTGTTTCGACTCAGGGGTATAGTGGTGCACCCACGTTTCATAGCAGGTGATAACGTGAGTGAGAAAGGAGTCTCCCTCGTCCCGAAATTTCGCTAGGAGACGCTCACACGCCTGAAAACGATGCAATTTCTGCTCAGTTGTCAGAAGGCGAGGGACCCACCTTGCACACACCTTACGAAACCCTAGCTCCTCTGCGATGATCGAAAAGTGCTTCCATAACTTATTCCAACCTTAGATGCAATCTCAGTGGTGGTCAGACGCCTGTCATTCTCAAGAAGTTGTTGAACGCGGACGATGTTGTCGCTGATGCGAGGTCGGCGGTCATGGTTCTCATTTTCAACTTTCTCGACCCTCCACAAACTGTTTATGCCATGCAAACACTCTAGCTCGAGACAGTGTCTCTTCTTTGAACTGCGCAGTCCATCTCGTCAGGATTTCAGCTGGTTTTACACCTTCCGTGGGGAGAAACTTGATGATAACACGCTGCGCTATTGACGAAGGCATCTCCTGCTCAGACATCGTCACGACAGGTACTGAAAAGAATGAACGAGGTCGCCCACTTGCTCTCCCCCCTCCTGGCATCCCTACCCAACACCCCACGAAGCGGTAACCGTCACGCGTTACTATTGCATGCCCAGGACCAAAAGTCTCGTTTATATTTGATTCACCCTCGTATACATACTTCTAAGATCTTCTTTTACCAACTAACATTGGTTTGCTCTAACTTTTTTATTTTTATGATGTGGGGAATGATCAAATATGGGAATCTATCTAGACATAAACTTAGGTCACAGTAAATAAGCATAACATAAATAAAATAAACTAAAATTCTGCGAAAATTACCCGATACGTACGACTTACATTGCAAAATTATTCTAAAGAAAAATATATACCGTGTGTAACAAAAATAGATTAATAACTAGACCTGTCAATTTGAACGTCTCATCAACGGTGGCGAAGTATATGAAACTTAGGTACAAGCTTTATAATAATAAACAATATTATTTAACTCTTATCCAGTTATCATTAAAAATCTGAAAGGGATTGGCTAAACACCTACAGTATTGTGTACAGCTCATCAAGAATAGGAACAAGTCTCAAAACTGCAATGTCGGACCGCCCACGAGGTACGCAGTAAATAACCTGGTCTTTATTCGGGCGAATTGAGACCTTTGCAGATAAGAGTGAATATCGATGGATGTATATTAAATGTGGATGTACACAGAGTTCGATCTGCTTGTGCGTAGGATGTATCCTTTTCCCTCCGAATGCTGCCTCACTCTTTCTTCTACACATACCTAGATAATCTCACACTTTTTCCTATTCTTGATGAACAGTATGTCTCTAGACTCGCTTTCGTGAGTGATATTTAGTACGGTGAGAAAATGATGTGGTTCGGCATCTAAACATGTAACACATAGATAGGTAAAATAGTTACTGAAATTATTTAATGGACCTGTATTATCACTGTTACTACAAATACGTTTTAACCTGTTGATTTTTTGCATAGTCAAACGGTCGAATGGCATCAGCCTAATCAAAATGTTGCGTTCATGATTCTGAATTAATTATTGAAAATGAAAACACTATTATTATTATTAAATATTTATATAATGCGAACACCTTTCCGCCATTTTAAGTTTGTAGTACCACTCTTAAATATTATCTATTATTTGCAATGATTCCACTAATGAAATAAAGTATTTTGTCATGTATTTATTTATAATCCAACTAGCTGTTGCCAGCGAATTCGTTCACGTAGAATTTGAAAAAAGAAATGTTAGCAGACTCCTGTTTCCTGAAATAAAGTGCTGTCTATGTACCCGTGAAAATACTTTAAACTTGAAATAGATGTTACCAAACGTTATAGAAGCCACAGGTAAAATATGATTTAGATTTGAAATAAAATATTCTCTCTAACTCTAAAGAAGAACAAGTGTACATTTAATATATTAAAGGTGATGATAGAATACAGTGGTATAGTACAAGGGCGTAGCCAGGGGAGGGCAGGGGGGGCACGTGACCCCCCCTCCTGGCTAGGCGTCGCGCTTCGAATTCCCCGCGCGTCTGATACATTTGCAGTAGTTCAGTAGTTGCAAATGTAGGGCGCAGACTTCTGACTTTACATGAGCAGCAATAATACAAACCGCAGCAGCAGCAAATGCACGCTATTGACCGTCAGTCATTTATTTCTAAAAGCACAGAAGCATTTGCTTCTTCCTGCTTCTGCAGTTTCCATTATTGCTGCTAATGTAAAGTCAGCTTAACTGTTACAGTTAGTGGTTAGTACCTCAATTAAGGAGCTTCTAATTCTTATTATCATTGAAATTAAATATTATTATTATTTCAAAAAGGTAACAAATTTCAAAAAGTATTACTGTGAATGTCAATATTTTTGTAAAAGTGTCAGGAAAATGCGTGACCTTGAAAGTTTTAAAAATTTTCGTCTGCGGCGCTATACCTTGACGCTTCACGTTGCTCTTGATTTACACGCCCCTCCTCCCAAGACCAAATCCTAAAACCGCCACTGCCCCCCCCCCCTGTTGAAAATCCTGGCTACGCCCATGGCATAGTATAATATACTAAAGGGCAAAAATACTTAAAACTAAGGCGTTTATCAATTATTGCGTACGCTTGGTTAAAGGTTGTAAATACAGTATCTTTATCTGTTACATAATTATAGATAGATGAAGGTACCCCTATAATGATACAATATTACTAACAATTTACCTGCATAAAGTAAGATGAGATAAGTTCTTCATGTTATTCCATTTTTTTATTATGCAATTGCATTACGTTATGAAACTGATTAGATAATGCATGTGTCCTATACTAAATAAATTTAGTATTAAAATTCTACACTTCTTTCTAAATTGTTTCCCCGACTGAATTGGTTCCAATGAAACTAAATTGAAACAACTAAATTGATTTCAACGAAAGCAATCCATATACACTGCAGAATCTACTGCAAGGGAAATAAATGTAATATTTTAGTTGGCAATGTACAATGATTCTATTTCATTATTTCTACATATTTTTATAGATATTTCCATAGCAATAATTTTGTATGAACACAATTTTAAATAATAAATATGTTTATAAAAAGGCTCATTACTAATACTGGAGTACTTACCTTATAAAGTAAGCATTGTTTTGATTGGCTTTTCGACTAAAGTGAATGTTCGAGTGACCGTTAATAATTTAAATAAATAATAACATAACTATAATAAAACTTTATTAAATAGCGTCCAAAGAGAAAGTGTTCAGTCTATACACTAGACAAACTTGATAACCTTAAATAAACACACTTATCGGATTATTTGACTAAAATATAAAAATTAACGAGGTCCATTCATAAAGATAAGATTAGAACTAATTTACACCTAAAATAAGATACTCTGTAAAATATACCTGAGGTCAAGGCATCATTAAATTTATCGTCCCATAGCGGTACTGTCCACAGTTTAACTGTGTACAGATCAAAAAGCTTGGCGTCTGATACTTTTAGATCTGATAATGTGACTAAATTATTTGATTTACATAAATGTGAAATTATATTTTAACGTTTAGTTTACGAAAAACCTATGTAATAAAAATCTATACTACAACAGTAAATTATTATTTGGTGTGGCTACGTAATGCAACAGAGGAACATAAATTATTAGGATAGTAGCAGAACGTGTTTCAAATGACAATAAATTATTAATATTCAAATTAACACATTTACAGTATTTTAGTTTTATTTTTTTGTTTGGTTATGTGGCCTTTCACTTGACGTGAATTATAGCTTTACGTCAAGAGTGAAATGAAGAAAATTATCCTATTTATATATGTAGAAGAAATAGAAGTAATCGGCGAAGAAGAATTTGATATAGAATTAGGTAATTCACCATAAGTAATCTCTTTATGTGCTAATATATATTTCTAAAAATATTGTATACTAGATTTTTTTTCCAGTTATCCTTTCCAATTATATAGGACACTGAGTTGTCATTATTTGTTATTTTCTGCTCACTTCTCAACTAAGTAATATATTTAATTCTCTTTGAGATAAGATATTTATGTAATAGGCCTTCCCTATTTTGTAAAAACAAACTACCCAGTCACGTACGGTCAGTAGCGTAGATGCGCCCATTTCGATTGGGTTTATGCTACTGGGCTTGTTCGCCCATTTGTTAACAAACTATTTTTTACAAACCCTGAAACGTTGACCCTTGATCGATTGTGGATATATCATCTAAACTGCAGCAAGAATTCGAACCTGAAACTGTTCGATCTAGTCTAGTTCCAGTGGCGTGAACCATACACGTCACCGGAATTAAACTTGCTTTAGGAGCCTTCCGTACTAGTCTGCTTAAATCAATGTACCGGGAAGCAGATACTCCTCCTCTTTACTATCGGATATATCAGTTATTAGCCACCTACGGTATAACGACTTTGGCACAATCAACGCACCTAAACTATTCGATATTCTTTGACAATGATGCAAACATATACCGAAAGGAAACACTATTACATGTCTAGCAAATATTGCCCAAAATGAATAGATAACATAAATAAAACATAAATCTTCTTCAAGTTTATCCAGTGTCTGCAAAGTTCTGCCTTGAAGGTTGATGAAACCATTAGTTCATCTAGAATGTCTATGATATGATAAAACGGAAGATAACACAATCGTGTTGAGGCATGAGTTTCAATGGATTGTTAATCAATATCCTAAAGCAGTCAATATATATACTGATGGTTCCAGAACCGGTTATTATGTAGGAAGCTCTTTCACTTGTGAAAGAATATCCATGACAATACTTCATCTTCTCATGGACATTACCTTCTGAGGCATCAATATTATATATGACGGAGTTTAGGCCATCCACAAGCACTTTGGTTTATATAAGAAAGTGAATCAAATAACTCTTTGATTTGTTCAGACTCATTTACGCAATAAATAATTTATGCAGCGATGATCCCTTAATTCAGAAAATTTATAACATTATTGGTGAAATTGCTTCACTGTAAAAAATATCAATAGTATTCATGTGGAGTCCCGGTTACACTGGGATATGAGTACCTGGAAATTAAGTTGCTGATAAAGCAGCAGAGTTAGTAGCACAGGCAAACACCATTGAGACAGACAGACATCATTCTGATCAAACCAAGCGATATTAAAGTCCATCTAAAAAAAATTTTGGGAACTATCGCAACAGGAATAGAATACATACGAAACATATTTAAGACAGCTCAAATAAGTCGAAGTATTACCAACATTGGGTGTTCCACAGGTGTCTAATTTAGGATCGCTCTTATTTAATATTATTAATATCGTGATTGGCATTTTAAATTGTTTCTTATATGTAGATGATTTAATATTATTTTGCAATACTTTATGTCCTGAAAGCTGTATAATTTTACAATAGAATCTAGATAGGGCTCATTATTGGTGTACAAATTGTCTCGTAAAATCATAGCAACCATAACTATAACGTTTTTCCATAGCAACCAAACAGAACAACATAATATATGATTATAGACTTGAAAATAATATCTTCAGAGAGCGAAAACATTCACTTATTTAGGTGTGATATTTCATGAATATATAAATCTCCAAAATCTGAACTGCTCTAAATCTAAAATTTCAGGAAGATTTTTTCAGAAAATTGCGCTGCATTGGAATTTAAAAAAGGTATTATTTATATAGTGAAGGCCATGAAACTGAAGTATTATAAAAGTATATTCAGATAATCTCTTGAATATGATAAGAAATAGTCAAATAGGTTAGCTTTCTACATTACTTATTTTGGGCATTAAACTTGTATATGATGGCACAAGATACAAGATGATACAATAAAATTTAAACGAAAAAACATACCGATTTGAAACATACACTGCACATCATCCTCTTTGTCATTTAATTCGTACATGACTGCGATTAATAATGAAATATATGTTTTTATATTATTCACTATTTTATGCATAAAATTACTCCTGTCTTTTATTTTGGTTTTCACAAGTGTTGCCAATCCGGAGTCTTGTTCTGATACGACGCTCAAGATAGCCATTGATATAATAATTAAGTACATATATTGTTGATTTTTTATTTCGAATAATCCTACAGCGAGATATCGTGCTTACCGTTAATGCCTATTTTTTTCTGTAACCATATATTTTTCTGATTTGGAGATGTATGGTTACAGAAATAATTAAGAGCAAATCTATTCACATTCTTAAATAATGTACAAATGAAGATAATGATTTTTTACTCTATGTTTTATATACTTTATAAATATACAATACGTATAAAAATCTCCTACCTTTAAAATGTCTAAAAAAGAGTGCCCTTAATACATAAGATTTTTATTATTTGTACACACTTTCCATAAAATATTGTTGAAAATATTATTAGGATGTTTTATGGGGATACAGATATTTTTCCTGTACTGGCCATATTTTAAGTGTTTATGTCTACAACTATTTTCTAGATATTTTAAATTATTATTTTCGTGTAGGTATTATTAAAAGAAATTATTTGAAACGTTGCTGGTGCAATTAAATTCTATAAAACCTGTAAAACAGAAAAAAATATAATTTAGAAGTTCCCTTTGTTCCAAAAAGCAATAATGTCGAGCGTTTTTTTTTTCTTATTATATACTACATCAAACAAAGTTATTATATCCCTATATAATTTTAAAAGCTGTTAAAATAATTACTTTAATTATTCAAACTTCAGTTTTGCTCTTGTGAATTATTTTATATTATACAATATTTTTAATACCACCAATGTCCATATCAGAACGATAATTTATGGATGTACATTTTATATTATATCTTATTATTGTAGTAACCCTTTGTCGCCGCCTATGGACGTGTTGGCACTGTCTCATCTTACCTGGCCTATTTAAAATGTCGAAATCTAAATATTCTCAACACGAGATTTTTCCTGTACTTTCTTTTCGATCTGTTTTGAATATTATTTCGATTTAACACAGGAAACGATCAATAAAAGTATAAATTTTCAGATACACAAGACGTCCTACAGACGTGCTGTAAGACGATGGAATAAACATTCGACCATATAATTTGGTTTAGAATCTCGAATGAAAATGTTTACTTTTGAAACTGATCTATTCATATTGCTGCGGAAACCGATAATTACGAATATGTTTATTTACTATATTTTAATTAACACCAACTTGTTAGTCGTTTCAAGTTCAATAACGAAAACGATGTTGGAACCGTGAGGCAATACGATATCTAATGGCTTAATTTTTTATATGTATATCAATGTGTTAATTTTCTTATCCAATTATCGCCCGTCTTGGTTTAGAACAAATTGTAATTAAATTAACCGTCCCATTCGTTAAATGTTTTCTTTTCTAACATATACAGGGTGTTTTGTATATCGATCGAAAATTTTAGTGTCGAGAAACACGTAATCTTTCTGTGTTTGTGGAAAACTGGTTCCCTGTATTTTTTAATCGAGATGTAATCAGAATACAGATGAAGATTCCTAACAATCCAGATGGTATTTTCGTTTTCTCTGTGTATAATCCTCACTGTATGAAGTTGTAGATCGTCTAATTTGGAATTAAGATTTTAAAAATTGGCCGATAAATATGGAGAAGTTTGAGCTAAGCCAAACTGAATATCGTACAACTCAAGATAGGAGTAGGTTAGCTGTTTAAAAATGTATATAGGTTAATACAACATATGCACAACTTAAAGTGCACTTGTTGGTACTAGTTACATATATAGAGTGTCTCAGTTGGACCTATACGATTTTAATAACGCGCCATTTGTGTTCTGTCAAAGGACGGATGTCAATATTTAACGACTGTTATCTACAAACCGTATGACGCCAACATACCGTGATTAACAGTTCAACAACGAATAATTTGTGTATCACTATTTTATGAGAGTGAATGATCATTTCCAGCTGCATTAAAAAAAATTTGCACAAAATTAGGACATGAAGGGCTTACAGTATTAACAGTTAATCAATAAATTAGAAGAGACGGGTTCTGTTATTGACAAGGCAACACCAGTACGTCCTCATCGTGGTCCGTCAGATGAAATATTGCTACAGTAAGAAAAAGTGTACGTTAGTATCCAAATACATCAATTCGGCATCGTGCACAACAATTGAATCTGTCAAGAACTACCACACATTGGATTTTAAAGAAAGATCTGCATCTGTCAGCATACAAAATTCAGTTCTCACAACACTTAATATTTAGAGATCATTTGCAATGTCGTACATTTGTTGACTGGGTATTAGAAAAGAAAGAAGATGATGTTGATTTTTGCAGCAAAACTTTGTTCAGCGATGAAGTACACTTTCATATTGAGGGAAACATCAGCAAACAAAATTCTTGAATTTGGAGTGCTGAAAATCCACATGCTGTTCACGAAAAATAAATGCATCCACTGAAATGCACGGTTTGGACCGCATTTTGGATTGGTGGAGGAATTGGATCATACTTCTTTGAAAATGAAGCTGGTAATGGCATCATAGTAAATGGGCTATCGTGATATGTTAAATTTTCTTTCACCAAATTGATGATTTGAATTTCAATAGCATGTGGTTTCAGCAATATGATGCAACGTGTCATACAACACGTGCAACCATAACTCTGTTGCATACCAAATTTCCTGAACATGTTGTCTCGCAAAATGCTGACATTAATTGGCCTGCAAGATTATATGATTTAACACCACTGGAGTTTTTTCTTTGGAGCTATAGCAAGGAAAAAGTTTATGTCACCCAACCAGTAACAATCAGTGGCATCAAAGCAAATATCCAACGTGTTATTCGGGAAATAGAGCCAGTTTTATGTGCCCGTATTATGGAGAATTTTGCTAAACGAATGACATCATACCAGATGAGTCGACATGGCCATATGAACGATATTCTTTTCCATTTGTAGCCATATTATCTCTATTTTATGTTGGAGAATAAAACATCTCATTTGTCAAATATTATTAGTTTTATTCACAAATCGCTCTCTATAGTTCCAAATGAGATATCCTGTATATCGCAAATATGTGGGCAAAATATAATACAAACATGAGTTATTGTCAAAGCTGTTATAAACAAATATATACATTCATTATTATGTTAAGAACTGTCTGCCTGGCTTCGATATATATGTCTACCGAATGGCCTGAATGAAGAACGTGGCAAGATGGTAGGTGGGTAGGTGCTGAGAGTTTTCCGAGAAAGAATGGCTGAATTTTAAATAGACTTATTCTAAACTTAAACTTAAACACCAAAAAAACTTATGTATGTGGCCGTAACATACAAGTCGGGAATTGATAAAGGAACCACCAAACTGCAAAGCAGTGATCAAGTAGTTCCTGAATAGTAGGACTATTACATATTCTTTATAGGAAACAAGTACTCCTCGGGCTAAAGCTTCGCCAGGCATTGAATTATACCTAAAGGTGATCCTCGATCCCTTTCTCGTATTTCTGCACGAACAGACAAGGTTTCAGAAAAGAAAACCCGCGAGGGGTAGGACTCAACATATGTCCCGTATGGGAACCGAACGACAGACAGCTGTATCGAACTTATTAGTTCTCATCAGTGCCGTACACGGTACGCAGATCCAGGACAAATGCCGAATTGAATCCGTGGGGTTCATTCATCTAAGTCGATACGATCTATGTCAATAACATATAAGTCGGAAATCGAGAAAGGAGCCACCAAACTGCAGAGCGGTTATCAAGTAGTTCCCGAATAGCAAGCTAGTACATAATCGCTATAGGAAACAACTACTCCTCGGGCTAAAGCCCCGCCACGCATTGAATTATACCTAAAAGCGATCCTCGATCCCTTTCTCGCGTTTCTGCACAATCAGTGCAGTGTCCTGGATCGGCGTACCGTATACGGCACTGATGAGAACTAATAAGTTCGAAACAACTATGTCGTTCGGTTCCCATCCAGCGCAGATGTCGAATCCTATCCGTGGCGGGTTTTCTTTTCTGAAATATATGTGGCCGTTATTAAAATTTTTTTATACATATATAATTATTTCCTGGAGAAATAAATATACGGTTATAACAATAAAGGAGTTATCAGACTTTGGTTTCTATTGTTTTTTAGATATACTGTATCGAATCCTGCTTGTTAATGAGATACAGCGCGAATACGACAGTACAGATCCACCTTAGTAGTCCAGCCATTCGATACGGTAATGTTCAGTGAAACCTACCGGCAGACGGCTCTAATCGGGTTAATGGGTAATTAGAGTAAGAACTGAGAATTTACTGCAAATAGTTTGTACATATTTAGGGGACAATTAGAAGTTTCTCGCCACTGTTTGTGGTCTGTTTATGGGGTACGAGATGCGGCGCGCGATTTCGACGAAGCCATCGCAAAGGCAGAAGTGAAATTATGAAAGTCCTCCCATTGCGTTTGGCTGCGTGCCGACGCGCGACGGATTGATGGCAAATAGTCTTCGGCCGGTTCGTGACTTATATTTTGATTAGAAATTAATACGTCTGCTTGCGATTTATTTAGAAAGTGTATTCAAAAATTGTATTTCTGTATGCAGAGTTTGTGTTGGATTATTGTTATGGACGGCAAGTGAAACTTGTCGCCGCCCGTTTCAGGAAACGGAAATCATTTTTGTTTCAAAGAGAAATTAAAATATTTCCTTATGTAGATGTATATTTACATATTATAATATATATCAAAAAATATTATCTACGTCTAACACTTATTTATAAAAATATATGTATACTTTTATTTATCCGACATATAAACTTTTTTTTATCGCCTTTGATTTTTTATATACAGGGTGTCGCAGTTTTATGTAGTCGGATACAATGCTGATTAAGAAACACATTATATAACACATAATATACGGGTGTCCAAAAAGTCTGGAAACGGTAAAATATCTCGAGAAATACACATTGGATCCAAATAATAAGAAACACATCCTTAATAACTTTAAAAGCACTATCCAATGATACCAAACATAATCCTCCACCCCCACCCCTTGGGGTGGGGCGGGGGGAAACTTTAAAATCTTAAATGGGTACCTTTATTTCTTATTCCAGAATCGGATTCTACGGCAAAAATTACGTCAAGTTTGTTTTAAACGCTTGTTTCGATTTGCGACAGATGGCGCTGTAATCACAAAAATATCTTTTTTCATAATTTGCCTGTCATCATCGATCGGGGTGCTTGTTTTAGATGAGTTCCCTTATCTTTTACCGCCGAGGCTATAACGGCAAAATCCCCTACTGAAGCAGACGTTCAAATTAATGACCTTCAGCTATTTGACAGTGTCCCAATCGTGCGTACATGTTATTAATTACTTTCTGAAAAGTTTCTGGTGTTATCGTATTAGAACACTGTATTATCCTTTCCCTTAATTCATCGATGTCTGCCAATTTTGTTTTCTACACATTGTTTTTCAAGTAGCCTCAGTAGTAATAATTTAGAGGAGTTAGATCAGGTGATCTTAGTGGCCCCTCAATCACACCCCTTCTACCAATCCAGTGCCCAGGGAGGGAAAGTGGTTTTAATACATTGCGTACAATCAACGCAAAACGACATTAAGCCCCATCCTGCTGAAACTATTGTCTAACGCTATAATAGCAATGTGTTGGATTTCCGGTATTATCTGGTTGTTCAATAAATCGACGTACTTTTGACCTGTCAAATTACCAGCGATGAAAAACGGCCCGACAATTCGGTTGCACAATACTCCTGTCTAAACATTAAGTTTTTACGGATATTGTGTATGGGAATCCTTCATCAAATGAGGATTCTCATCGGACCAATATCGCATATTATGTCTATTGACCTCTCCATTCAATTGAAATGTAAATTCATCATAAAAACATGTTCAGAAAGAAAATTATCAATTCTCGTCACATCGTCTCATTACTTCGTCACAAAACTCTTAGCAAAACAGTTTTAATCATCTCCAGATGATTCCAACTTTGTTGGCGAAACGCGTATTGAGTATAGTGTATAATGTTTTGGTATTTGCGGAGAACTAAGTCAGTGTTAATAAAAAATGAGGGTTTCCATTTAGCACTTGAAAATTGCCCTCCACTTTCCCTCCCCCACGGTGATGGGAGGGTATTAAATTTAACACTATTGAATGGCTGCTTTTAAGTAAATGAACTTGTACTTTTCATTCTTTAGAAATTTTTAGAAATTACGAAAAAAATATTTTTGGGATTACAGCGCCATCTGTCACGAATGGAAAAAAACCGTTTCAGACAAACTTGACGTAGTTCTTGCCGCAGAATCTGATTCTACAATAAAAAATAGGGGTTCCTATTTATGATTTTAAAGTTTACCCCCGCCCTAACCCACGGGGTGGGGGTAGAGAGGATCTCATTTGGTGTCACTAGATAGCGCCTTTAAAATCATTAAGGAAGTGTTGTCTCTTTTTTGGATCTACTGTGTATTTCTCGAGATATTGGACCGTTTCCAGACTTTTTGGACACCCGGTATACTATGTTTATAATTTCGAGATAAAAAATTGTCTTGGTTCAAGGTGGTGGTGAATTTTAAAACAATTGTTGTAGTAGTGCAATAATATCGTGTATTTATGTGAATCATGTTGTGATTGTGAAAATTTATTCAAGCAGTTCTGATGAAAGTTTTTGCTATGGGGTGTCTCATTTGGAACTATAGGATGTGATTTCTGAATAAAACTAACAATATTTGACAAAACGAGGTTTTTTTTATTCTTCACCATTAGATGGAGACGATGAAGCACAAATGGAAACAAATATCGTTGATATGGCCGTCTCGACTCATCTGGCATGATGTCATTCATTTAGTAAATTTTATCATAACACCTAGCTCTATTTCCCGAATAACACGTTGAATGTTTTCTTTGGGACCCGTGATTGTTGCTGGCTGAGTGGCGTATACATTTCCCTTGACGTAACTCCAGAGAAAAAAGTCCAGTCGTGTTAAATCACTTGATCTTGCAAGCCAATTGATGTCAGCATTCTACGACTTAACATAATCAGGAAATTTGGTATGTAACAGAATTATAGTTCCACGTGCTGTATGACACATTGTGCCGCCTTGCTGAAACTTGTGTAAAAAGAAATTATTTATCATCACAGTTTTGTTCCCATTTACTGTGATAGCAATACCAGCTTCATTTTATGGTTCGAAAGTGAATCTTTGGGGATGCATTTCATTTTCGAGAACAGCATGTGGATTTTGAGCACCTCAAACTCAACAATTTTATTTGCTGACGTATCCATCAAGATGAAAATGTGCTTCATCCCTGAACAAAATTTTGTTGTAAAAATTAGCATCATCTTCTTTCTGTTCTAACACCCACGTAAATGTACGACGTTGTAAATGATTTGTAACTTATAATTGTTGTGTCAACTGAATTTTGAACCATATCCGAACTATTCCTTGGGATGATAGATATGTGGGCACATGTGGCTCCACATACGCCTATTGATAGCCGTGATAGCATTTTGTATATACATATTAGTTTTAAATTGTGTAAATATTAGAAAGTAGAAACTCTTGTTTAGCTAGTACTCGGAACTAGGGCACATCTGTTTCTTAGGGGTAAAAATACGATTATCACGAGCAATAAGTTACGCGATTACAGCCACTTATTAAGATCCTTGCAGAGTAGGTCAATGGTTTATGATAAGCATGGCGTCGGCTTTTGAAATAAGTTTGACCGCCATACCTATTACATAAGTAGGTAATATAGAACTGAAAATTTATTTTTTAGCACTCAATTTAGTAAATATCTTTGACAAATTTGCACCTATAATTACGTCCCATATATGAAAAGGACATGCTACGTGGCTGACTCCAAATGTTAAATTCTTACTACTATTAGTGAAATAAAGCGATAATTGCTTACATAATCTTACAAGAACTAAATGCATCCAAGATTGGGTAATAACGAACTTCACCTTAAAAACATTTAGAAGTTTGAATTACCATTACTGAATTACTGTAACATAGTTAATTTTTCTTTTCTAGACACAATTATGTAATAAATACTGGAATAAAACTGGAAAATACTTTGCAGATTCGTATTTAGGTTAAAAATACCTGCGTGTTACACGCAAAATTAATGATTTACAATGCCTAACCTAAAACGTAGCCAAATCACCTTATCTATATAAAAAATGTATATATAGAACTGATATCCATACTTCAAATATAAAATAATCACATAAATTTACCATACCTAGAGAAACCACATTATTTCATCGATCATGTATTTACAAGTCTGTCAGGATTTATAATAACATTTCTGACAAATATAATCAATATTCTGCTAGTGATTTTCGGGAAAGCAAATCTTCAGTTCTTGCTTTTACATAGATATTCTTGTTCTCAGCAAAAGTAATATTTATCTTATCATTACTTCGTATTTCCAATGACCATAAAAAAGTGTATTTTAATTATGTTTTAGAATACGGTAAGTAAAATAGCTTAAGATAGACACCGCCTATGTTAAGGATGCGTTTTATAAACACTATTCCTTAATAAAGACTTATTACTTATTATTTTTATAACAATCCAATCGCCCCTCTTCCGTGGCTTCAATACTCGCGGAGAAGCTGCTGGTATTACTAGCAATCTCTCTTCACGTCCGTGAAGTTAGTGATTACTGGAATAAGTCATCAGCCCTATGTAGATGTAATGAACCGAAAATTACGGCCTTCTGCATTCGGCCAGCCAGAATTTCTGCCGAATTTCGACATGGGGGTATGATCTTTAGTTCCGAGAGCAGTATATGTCTCGCTCCACTAAGGGCTACTATAACGTTATGCTCTGAGTGTACGAGTTTGAAGTATGATCAAGAGTCCAGTGCTTATATCAGTCTATATATGCATGAGCCACACTTATAATCTTAATGATACTGAAGAACATATCTAAAATAAAGGTAAATATAAAGTGATTATCAATAAAAACGCTTTCAATTTTAACAGAACATTAACTTTATTTGTGAAATCTTATATTTAATCAGGAAAATTTCTATGTACTAGGAATTAAAGCCTCTTCAGATCGTTTGATAACTCATACACGGTAGGATGTTGATTTAAAGCATTCATATACATGTCCAATTCATCCTCGGAACTGACAGTTTCATTTTCCGCATTAGCATCGTTAGAATCCTCTTCATCAAAGTATTTGTCTTGTTCGTCGTGCTCTATTTCATCTATGTTATCATAGGACGCGTTGTTATCAACACTCTCGTAATTAAAATCTGCATCTTTGCCATCTAGAAAACTTTCATACATAGTAGTTATAAACTCTTCTTTTAACATTAGCCTTTCTTGTGGAGTTATCGTAGGAGGCTTGGGCTTACGGTGTGGGCGTTGTTTACTTTCTTCAAATTCTCCCCACCTCGAATAACAAGGTTCAGGGCTACTTGGCATTTCATTTAAATTTTCGTCTTCCTCGTCTGAGGTGTCTTCCTCTTCCATTTGATTGTCCTCCGTTTCTTCTTGATTTTTCCTGACAATTTCGGCGTCATCGCGTTCGATGCCTTCCATAAGTATTTTCACAAAAGTAACGTCATCATCCATTTTATATTTATCTCGTTGTTTTTTCTCGTCAATAGTTAAATATTGACCAACAAGTTGCTCGTATAGAAGAGGATTCCTCTTCATCATTTCGATTTCGGAAAAATAAGAGTCCTCCCCGACCATTTGAAGTAAAGCGGCATAGCGCCTATTTTTTACATCTATATGCGCGTGCTCGGGGATATTCCGGTATAAGTCTTTTAGTACTAGATCGATTTCGGCACTATCTGGTTCGCAAACCTCAGTAAATTGCTGAAAATAATCTAGATGATCTCTCTTTAAGTGTTTTCCGAACCTCAGGAGAAAATTTAGTTTGTTGTTTTCGAATATTTCTATGGCAATATCTGATTTTTCTTTAGCGGTTAAATCCGGCTCCCACTTTTGTTGACTCTTAAAGAAGACATTTTCATTGAGCGACAGAAAATTTATAATGTCATCTCGTTCAGTGTCTATCGTCATAGTTTCCGCTTCCTCTT
This sequence comes from Rosalia funebris, assembly GCA_037954035.1. Taxonomy (NCBI): domain Eukaryota; kingdom Metazoa; phylum Arthropoda; class Insecta; order Coleoptera; family Cerambycidae; genus Rosalia; species Rosalia funebris. The sequence continues at coordinate 29,959,187 of JAZFAV010000035.1, read as the reverse complement.
GAGGGGGATCAGGGTTGACTTCTATATCCATTGTAACAGTCATATCTGCAAAAGAAAATCGAGGATTTTTAGTACAGTTAAGATTTTATTTCCTAAAATAGGAAGCTGTTTGATATGAAAATATCTAAGCTTCCAGTGAATTTAATTTTAAATTACTATTTTTTACGTATATCAAGTCTACATAGAACTGGAAATTGGTGGTTTGGTTCTGAATTATGTAATTTAAAAAAGTTGAATCAGTTTTTCGAAGTCTAAATGAATGTACGTGTTCTACATATTGTACCTCAAGAGATTGACCAGTTTGACTTATATATAATGCATTACATTCTAGAACATTAATATTAAAGTATTAGAACGATTATTATTGATGTAATGTATGATATACTAAAAATACACTAGGAAGAGATTCTATCTAGTACAGAGTATTCGCATATTGACAGAAAGTTTAATATTTTGAATTAATTATGCTTAAGTTGAAATTTGGATTTTAAAATGAATATACACGCATAATGTACGTAAAAAATACTATAGCAGATTAATATTATTTTAATTAATAATAGGCAATAGTGGTATTTATTTTTAAATTGTTGGTTTGAATTTGACAACTATATGTACCGCCTAAATTAAACTTTATGAATCATAATAATGTAATTAATGATAATGTACTCTTCATATTTTTATTCGATAAAGTAAATCACTAGTTCTAAGTAAATGAAAAACGGATCGATTATAATTTCAAGGTAAATTGATTAGTGAAATGTAATTGATACTACACTTGATATTCCAAAGTTATTTCTGTAAATCCTTAAAATGTATTTAAGACAAAATACGAGCATCTATAAAGTACTGATTGTAAGATATACCAAGTCTTACACATCAGAATTATCATTTCTAATAGTCATCTATAATATAGTTTCTAATATCAACTGTTATGTTACTGAGTATTTATGTACCATCAGTTATTCTTAAACCTGATTTTATCAATGAGTCTAATGGAATTTCAATTGAAAATAATCTAAAGTTATTTCTATTACTATAGTAAGTCAATTGTTAATAATGCATAAAGTTAGAATATAGAGATAGGACGTAAAATGAAAATAAATAAAATATTTTATCTGAATTCTGCATTAGATATTTTCTTATCTAAATATTCCTTAGAATAATTAATTACACAAAATAAAATAATGTCCATGGTCTGACAGCACGACAGGTAAATTTTGACATTGAGAAGTTGATAGGTACACATATATTATTAATGTAAACTTTTGTGCAAGCTATAAGCTACAATTTCTTACACCTGATAACAAGAAGCTGCAGCATTCCTTCTGGGTTTGAACATTAAACATTTTATGTTTGGTATTATCATATGAATTATGATGAAGTAAGTGTGGATTTATATACTTATAATACCCTTGAACGCTCTAAATAAATTGAAAAAGCTATTTCCATAAATATTCAATATATATTTTACAATAGTGCAGGTCAATTTTAGACTTTACTCTGTTTTCAATAGTAATTCCTTCACATTCCACTTATATAATTACTTATAACATAGTTAATTGTTTTCTAATAGTCACTAAAAATGCAATTTTGGAGGCAAAAACACAATTCCAAATATAAATAAAATACAAAATCTTTTATGAAAAACACTGTTAAATTACCTGAATTATCTATGATTGTGTTAAACTAGCCGATACAATCTAAGATTATTTCAAAGATTAGGAAAATCTCATAACCTACAGCAACTTTATTTTATCAATTGTAATGGTTAACTGGGAATCATTTAATTATATTAATAATATCATTATTACAATTGGATTTCGCTTATTTGATTGATATTCGATGCAAAGTGCAAAGTGTTGCTATATATTTTTCCAGAAATAGTTTTAACAACAGCTAAAGCAGTTGGGGAAAAGCTGATATTATTTAAGAATACTCTACTGATAATTTTAAATATTCTGTGCAATTTACCACAGCTAAAAATTCAATAAAAAAAGAGGAATTTTTTATTTTCAAAACGTCAAAAATGGAATTCAGGATGGAACATCAGAATAGTTGGACAACCAATGGTGTACAAAATTAGTAAAATTATCGTTAAATTCAAATTAAAGGAAATAAAACGAAAATACTCAATGTAACATTAACGAATCTTCAATAACTACAGCGCCACCTGTTGACAAATGGTCCAACAGACAATTGCGCGCTACAGAAATCTTTATTCAAGTGGATCATTATCTCTGTGTTTCCTGTACGGCGGCTGAGGGTAACAAAAGAGAGGACATTGTTGTAATGATTCACTTTTAACCTAACTATGGCTATGTATTGTGGCACAACTAGTTTAATTGATATTATTGAAGTTGGTTTCTGGTGTTTAAGAAATGATAGGCACTTACCAAAAAATGTGTTAAAGTTCCACTAAACCAGTGGTATGATTGACATGTGAGTATTTTCACAACAAAATATATTAACGTGGTGAAGAATTTCTGTCACTGATATTCACTCCACAATAACTTTTTGCACAATTGTTAGAAATGGAAACTATATTTCATTATTGCAACGAATTTTATAACTGAAGTTATTAATTTTGTTATTTAGATCCCTATGATAGCTTGTACGGGTGTACTGTCAAAACAAGTTGTTTAAATTACAGAAAACTGCTTTAACGACATGGCGAATGTCAGCTTTGAGAGTTCGCCGCAATGGCAGTGGAGTTGGGAGGCACTATGCGGAGCTGAAGGATTTCAAATTTGGGCGCCACAACGTCATGACTTAGGACTTTGTTTTCAGCAATTGTGCCTTCACATCCCAGTTCTGGCGCTATTAGCTGTAATATCGGCTTATTATTTTGGCAGACGAGATGGATTTGTAACGAGGGGAAGGATTCAACTGATTGCAATTAGAATTCGATGTGCGATTGTGTTGTGTCTGGCGATTCTGCCCCTTCTACAAATATACATAGATATGAACTTGGGAGATGGGAAAATAAGCGACGTGTCTTTTTTCCTAAGCGCCGTCCAGGGAATATCTTGGTTCACACATTTCATATATAATTTAGGATTGAAGAGAAGACTGGGGAAGAGCCCAAGAGGACCCATTTCCATATGTGTTACGTGGTCTTTCTTGTTTGCGCTTTCAGTTATCTCTTTAAGAAGTCATTATCTTCTTTACTCATATTCTTCCATTGTCAAGACTCCGTATAGCGTTTATTTGGCTTATATATTTAGCATATTCTATTTGATAGTCCAGATTGGTTATGCGATAACGTTACTACCGAGCGAGGGCAATACTACGTATTACAATTTTTCTGATAGATATACAGAGGTAAGTGAGCATTGTTTTTTAATATTAACTAATTTATGTCTCAGGATAACTGTTTTAATCGTGAACTTGTTTCGCGTCACTATTTGTACTCCTTTAGGTACTATAATACATACTACGAGGTACTATAATATGTATAAGTTATTTTGATAAACGAAGGACACTGCAGTAAATACCTTGGTTTACTACAACATACGGTATGTTAGAAAAGTCCGAAATAAATATATTTACTCGTATGCATTATCGAACAATATCTTCGAGAATGTCGATTTTTTTTATATACAGATTGTGTTACAAATAATGTAGATGATGATACAATAGAAATATGTAAAAAATCCAATAGAGGGTCATATAACGGCATTATTTTTATTTTAAGCAGCGATGTATAGATGGAATGCATTTTGGAATAAAATTTATCTTAATACACATACATTTTTCTAAATTTAATTATTCAGAAATGTTAAAAATCCAATAAAACGTCACTTTCATGATCCTCTTGTCGCCAGATCAGTGAAAGCCAGGCCCTCTTGAATCAAAATGCGTACGTCCGTTTCACGGAGGAGGGCGATCCTACCTATTTGGGTGTTGCAATGGAAGACGCCAACTGGCTCTCGAAAATGTTATTTTACTGGGTGAATCCCTTAATGGAAAAGGGCTTCCAAGGAAAGTTGAATAACTCTGAAGATCTATACGATCTACCGCTATCGCTCTGCTGTGGGTATAACAGTGCCAAATTGAATAAGCAGTTCAGACTGAAAAAAGGAAAATATGATGCTGCGGCAGGTTCGTGTGTACCCGTATTTTGTTAGTTCTTCGTCCTCACTGGTATGAATGTACTTCCAATTGATAAATAACTTGACTGTATGTAAATATGTAGTACATGTCTGAAATTCCCACCCTCATTAACTATTGACATACACATTAAAGTATAAAAATAATATTTTAGATAATAAAAGGTGATATAATCATCAAATATAACGTTTTTTGTAAGCTGTGACAAATATCTATTCAAATCAATAGATTAAATTTAATATTGGTATACCTGAAAACTTTTTAATCAGTACCTCTCCAAGATAATTAAGTGTCATTTTTTTTCTGACAGAAATCACACACAAAGTCACTTTTTACATACCGGAATTTTATCTTGTATTTACTTTTGATTGATTCTAATAACGTGGCACCTGTTTAGAAGACAAAATTTAATGTTATTCTAATTATTGGAGAGACTGGAAGAAATGCACATGCATCTGAAATAATTTTCAATAAGAGTTATCCCGATTGCCTCTAGAGTTAGATCTAGAGATATCTAGAGATACTTCTACGACAGATACTGCATACGTTTCAGAGAACAGATAATATTCACGATCAAAAAGGAACTGGACGCCTAAGCATTGTAGAAATGCAACAAATAAATATTGTCGTTGAAACACTTCCACACGATATATAACTCAAACTGCAGCTGTTTGTGAAGCATTTGCAAAACTGTGCAATGAGTTTTAAATAAACAAAAATTCCACCCCTAAAAACTATAAATGATTAATTCCACAGAAGATGGTTCCAATCGGAGACTTCAACTTTGTGAAATAATATAAAAAAAATAGTCAGCGAGCTTCAATATTCAAAAATAGTTTGTGTTATCGATAAATCTACGCTTTTCCTAAATAGTAATGCGAATAAGGTACTGGAATGATACTAGTCCTCATATATTTCGTAAAAGTCATACACAATTTTCAGAAAAAGTCAACGACTGGGCAAGGATATAGGGTAATCACATAGTTGGGCATGTACCTATATCTTTCAATAGAAATTTAATGGGAGTATTGAGACATGTTGCAGAATGTTATTGAGCCACTAATTTTGGACATTCTAGAGGAAATTCCTGATAAATTTTGAAATCGAGGAATAACTTTTTTTTAAAAGGGTAGTAACAGGAAAAGTTTATCAAGTTGACTTTAAGATCTCAATAAATGGTGTATCAATAGGTGGATGGAATGCAGGGGGTGGATTAGAATAGCCTGCTCGGTCGTCAGATGTAACGTCCTTAGAGTTCTTTTTATGGGGCTATTTAAAATCTAAGGTATACGCTATCAATGTATTGAAGCACAGAATTACTGAAGAATATAGGTTAATTTCCCCAGAAAGACTCGAAGGGGTGAAATCTTTAGAACAGGATGTTGTAAAGGGTTGTCCAACCATAATGCACGATGTTAATTGTGAGTCACACCTTAACGTCAAGTTTTTTGCCCAACTTAATTTGACATTTCTTTGTTTCAGTGTTTGACAAATTCAACCATGGAGAGGTACACAATTGAGCAGCGCGGTAAGGTTGTTGAAGCCTTTTACGAAAATGAGCGTTCAAATCAAAATGCATTTCGTGCACTTCGTTACTTTTTTGGTCAGCATAATCGGCCAAATGTGTGTCCTACTGAAGCCTACTGTCCACAATCGGGAGAATTGTGCACAAATTTCAGCAAACCGGGTCTGTAGGAAATGTGAAAACACCTGTGCATGCTCGCCCAGTTCGTTCTGCGGAAAACATTGCTGTTGTTCGCGATAGTGTAGCAGAAGAGCCGTCAACCTCGACTCGTCGTCGTGCCCAACAATTGAACATCTCACGAACATCACTGATGCGAATTTTGAATAAAGATTTGAATTTACACCCTTACAAGGTTCAATTGACTCAAGAGCTGAAGCCTACTGACCATTTCAAGTGTCGTCTATACGCCGAATGGTTGATTGAACAGACAGAAGTGAATGGTGACTTTACAAAGAAAATCATCTTCAGCGACGAGGCACACTTTCACCTCAGTGGATTCGTTAACAAGCAGAATTGCCGCATTTGGGCAAATGAGAATCCACGAGTGATTGTTGAAAAACCGATGCATCCACAAAGAGTGACTGTTTCGTGCGGTTTATGGGCTGGCGGCGTCATCGGGCCGTACTTCTTCGAAAATGAGGTCGGCCAAGCAGTTACCGTGAATGGTGTTCGCTATCGAAAGATGATAACGAACTTCTTGTGGCCAGAAATTGAGGATATGGACCTGGACGATATGTAGTTCCAATAGGATGGTGCCACTTGCCACACAGCCAACGAAACAATGGCACTTTTGCGCGAGAAATTCAATCGCCGTGTTATCTCACGTCGTGGCGATGTTAATTGGCCGCCACGATCATGTGATTTGACACCGTTGGACTTCTTTCTTTGGGGATATTTAAAAGAAAAAGTGTACGTCAATAAGCCAAGAACAATTCAAGAGCTAAAGGATGAGATAATTCGGCACATTAAGGACATTGAACCTCAATTATGTCTCAGAGTCATTGAAAATATGGACCATCAGATAGAGGTATGCCACCGAAGCCGTGGTGAGCATTTGGCCGATATTTTGTTTCACACATAATTGTCATAGGTCCTTCTATCATAATAAAAAATATTAAGATAATTCTCTGAAAACTTTTTGTTTTATTTACAATTAACATCGTGCGTTTTGGTTGGACCACCTTTTACTATCAGCCAGATATGCACAGTTTAAGCATTTATTTAATTTTTTTTTAAACATCTAGTGCTACTTTTTTCTTTTATCATTTTATTATTCGTGAATTAAATTTACTATTTTCCATTACCCTAGAATTTATTTTCAATGTAAACATAAAATAAAAGTCGAATAGGTAAAAATGTCGAAGTGCCATTGTCCGTAATTTCTGTTAGAAAAAAAACTAATTACTTAAGTAGTTTATACGTAGACACACAAAATGTTTAAAGGTATACCAATATTATTTAATGCATTTTTCAAAAATCAAAAGGCATATGTCAAAATAAAAACAAAGTTTGGGTAGATGTTTGAACAACTTCTAAATAAGGCCTTACACACTCTTACCCACACACACCATTTGAAAGTCACTTTCAATATTGCGCATTACTCGATTATTAAATTATTATTATAGATGGCCGACGCCATCTTTGATGAGTAGGTCACCAGTTATTAACTGAAACATTATTATTATACTTTTTGAATATTATATTAAAGGAAGAAAAATATATATTACAGATCAAACCATTACATCCACGTCAACGAGATCTATTCCAACTTCGCCCGATATATCTTTTGTGCAGGTCAGGAAGAGCGATGTATCTCTATTAAGGGCTCTGCATCGATGCTTCTGGCTACAATTTTACAGTATAGGTATTCTCAAACTTATAGCGGATTGTTCAGGATTTGCAGGACCAATGCTTTTAAATAAATTAGTATCCTTCATAGAGGACAAATCCGAGGACGTCAAATGGGGATATCTGTATGCCGCCGGGCTTATGAGTTGTACGCTGTTAGGTAAGTAAGAACTTAGATAGCCATAGGTAGAGTTGGATAACTAAAATAGGAACATAGTGGAGCATGTCTAATGTTACTTGTTGGTTCTGGAGTGTTGAAAAGCTCATTGTTAGCGAGTATAATGCTTTTCATAAAGTTTTATTAGTAGTAACACGTAAAATTTTATTTTTGTTATTGGATTTTATTAGGGAAATATTTTATAGGGTAATACATATAGGGCTAGTCATAAGTAAGGAAACGATCACATATCTCTGAAACCGATGATCAGATTTTAATAAAATTTGGTATACAGGAGTAAAAGAGCATTGCAGACTCAAAAATGATACTGGAAATGTCGCCACATCTTTACTTTTTCTCAGAAATTATGTCAAATTTATTATTCTAAATGAAACATCCCGTATACAATATTTTACTAATAAAGATCAGAAACATTACTGTACGATAGATTAAAAATTAATTTTCACTTTTGTTAAATTTACTTATTTCTTTAGCTTATTTCTGTAATTTTTTGACAACAAATATTTCATTTCTGAAAAGGGACCCCGCCACGGGTAGGATTCGACATTTGTCCCGGATGGAATCCGAGCGACAGACAGCTGTTTCGAACTTATTAGTTCACATCAGTGCCGTACGCCGATCCAGGACAAATTCCGATACAAATCCGTAGAGTTTTCATCTAAATCGATAAGATCTATGTCTGTAACTTACAAGTCGGGAATCGAGAAGGGAACCACCAAACCGCAAAGCGGTTATCAAGTGATTCCCGAATAGCAAGGCTATTACATACTCGCTGTAGGAAACAACTATTCCTCGGGCTATAGCCTCGCTAGGAATTGAATTATACCTAACAGCGATCCTCGACCGCTTTCTTTGTTTCGGCATTTGTCCTGGATCGGCGTAACGTGTACGGCACTGATGAGAACTAATAAGTTCCAAACAGCTGTCTGTCGTTTGGATTCCATTCGAGACAAATGTCGAATCCTATCCGTGGCGGGGTCCCTTTTCAAAAAAGCTCTGGTCGTGCAGAAACACTTAAACTTGAAAGCTATATGTTTTTAAGCTCACAACTGATGTTTCCAAATCAATTTTGTGAATACTCACCAATTGGTCACTACATGTAACACATTAGATGATGCTATTGCATTATTTTTGTTGTAATTTATTTAACTAACAATATATTTTACTGAAGACATAAACAATTTAGCTAATGTTTGTATTCTTTATTTTTAGCGTCGTTGTGTGATTCCTACTTCAATTTTCTCATGGCGTTAATAGGCCTGAGGATGCGAGGTGCAATAGTCACTACCATTTACAGGAAAACATTGACAGTCAGCTCCAGTCTACTCAATTCACAATTTTCCGTCGGAGAAATTATAAACTACATGTCTACTGATACAGATCGAATAGTTAATGCGTGTCCTAGTTTCCATGCATTGTGGAGTATTCCTTTCCAGGTAATAATACTAAGACATCAAAAATTATATTGGTCAAAGGTGGTTATGAAATGCAAAACCTCCGTGTCACTTTACATCATCGTTTCGAAATATTTATGTCAAAATTTGTCTTTGACTTCTTGTTAAAGTAAATCCTTTGGTATTACTTCTGAGTCTAGGAAATACTTTCGAAACTTATTCAAATATAAACACTGATTGTATTCCCAGATTTCATTAACTAGTACACCAATTCGAAAATATTCTTCAATCATATACGAGGGGGTACCCGAAAGAAACCGACGTGAAATTGTGGTGGGCGGCCAAGCGTCGTTGCTAAAGAAAGTTCTTGTGTGAATTTTCTAGTGAGAGTTGTTTTGTGTGCTGATCATTTTTTTTTCCGATGTGAGCGACGTTACCCATTTAGAGTTTGTTCCACAGGGTCAGACATTTAACCGAGCTTTCTACCTTGAAGTTTTGAAAAAAAATGCGCAAGAGTTTCCGGCGGAAGTTGCCTGATTTATGGCAGTCAGGAAACTGATTTTTCCACCACGATAATACTCCTACTCATACAGCCCTGTCTGTGCGCCAATTTTTGGCCAAAAATTTCCACAACTTCGTCCGGTTGCCAGAAATTGACATTTCACCTCTTTTGAAGCGAGAAAACCACTCAAACACTTTTATTTTCCCAATAGCATCATCCTTGTAGGCCGTTTTTAACATTCCAAGAGTTTCTGCAAAAGTTTTTCCGAGCGAGAAGAAAAACTTTATGGCCGTACCATGTTCACGATAATCAAAAAATGACAAGCACGCCAAACAACTCTCACTAAAAAATTGAAGCAGAACAGAACCTAACAACGACGCCGACGCTTGGATTACTGACTCGAGAATGGTAGCTCTGTACGCTCCTAGCGGCAGAACGCAATACTACAAAAACTCCGCCCACCACTCCCTGGGTACCCCCTCGTAATTGATTGAAGAATAATATGATTGTGTGTCCTATGGTGAACGCTGTATTTTAGAAAATATTTAAGTTTACGGTAGCAGAGAAATTTCACCAGAACTTGATATATTTTGACCAAATATGATTGATATAAACACACGGTATTAGCTTCGACAATTATTTTAAATTACATAACTACCTTTGGCCACGAAATCTGATATTTCGGTATCGCGTATGATGAATTGTGACATTTTTCAGATCGAAATAGTTTTTTTTTCTTGCAATAACTGTAAAGTTAATGAAATATAATAAATCCTGAGTAAGCCTGTTACGTTTTTCATATAATGTTAAATGAAATACAGTGATGACAATTTATATCAAGATCAAGAATTCTGATAAATGCTTAACCATTCTGTATTTGCAATATATTCTCCAATTTGTAAGTCTCAGCTATATTTTATTTGAACATCCGAAAATAGTTGGAAAATTATTTGAATTGCTTCAGATTCTCCCGATTTCAGTTGCAACATGGAAAATCTATAATCTAAAAAATTAATATCTATATACATCATTAAGTCTTGTAGTAAGATAGTCGCGTCCGAGGTGAGTGACTCACTCTGAATACCGCTTCATATCTTTTACTGAAAATGTGTTACATAACGCGAACTCCCTCCAGAATCTTGCTAAATCCTCAAGCAAATCTAATCTTATCCAGTAACAGATTTGTATATTAAAATATTATCAGAGGCGGATTAAATGTCGAGAGCGCTCTAGGCAAGCACCTCATCGGCGCCCCTCTAGCGCGAAAGTTCGAAAGAACGAGGAATTGCCTCATTGCATAGCGCGTAGTTGGTGATTATACTATTATGTGCGAACGAGTGAAGGACATCACTTGACACTTTGCTATATTAAAGAGGAGGCGGTTTCGGTTACTCCAAGATAATATTCGTAGGGATAATTAGGTAGGCCAGAACACGTGTACTTACCCTTAGACGTGAATGAAATATGTGATGAGAGTGAAGAAAGCAAGAGGGACAGAACGAATGTGGAAATCCATGATGCCTCTCTGGGAAACATATCTGACTGTGTATGTGTGTTGACAGATGATGGTGTATTATCATTAATTACATAAAAGCTTAAAAGACTTTATTAATATTTGATAAATAAAAAAATTAAAGTTATGAATTATTTATTTAAAAATTGATACTAATCACATTCAATGTCAATTATTAAAAGAAAATTAAAAGTTTCTGCGGCTACATTTTTGTCTTGCAAAATTGTCAATAACATCGTCATAGTTTAAAGATAGCAATAAGTTTGATTCAATGTTAAGTATTGCTAACGAATTTAATCTCTTATCTGTCTTGGTTGAGCGAAGATAATGTTTCACCCTCTTTAGACAGGAAAAACTCCGCTCACCACTGCAATTGCTGACTGCCATCGATACGCACATTTTTAAGGCAATATCAATATTTGGGTAAATTGTTTCAAGTTCTTTGTTTCTTAGAACCTGTAAAGTCGCGTTGGTTGTTCGGGGCAGTTCTCCGTCTCAAGCTATCGTTGTTAAATAAGAACGTAGATGGATACATTCATCAACAAAGCACTTTTCTAAATCACCAGAATACATTGTTAATAATATACTTGCTCTATTTTGAACTTCTTCAGTGCTCAAATTGATCAAATTGCTTAAAAACAAAAATTTACTGTAAAAATTGCTGTACGCTTCTCGTCTTTTTTGAAGTTCAACCGCAAGTCTGTCTATAATTACTAGATATACTGTCACTCTGAATGTTTCCCGACCAGATAATGAAGAAGGAATATCTTCGACAGATTCACCTGCTGTAAGCTTTCTCTTCCGTATCCTCATTGTGTCCTTTTCATATTATTTGACTAATGAGAATTCCAAGGCTTGCTGTTCATATTTATTAAAAATTTTCCCCTTCTGCAGAAATTATGTGAATTAGACTGTCATACATTTGAATAACTGTACAAATGTCAATATCAAGGGACTGCAATTTTTTGTTAGTTTTATTCATGTGAACCAAAATAAAACCCCAAAACACGATCATGAAAGCAGTTTCTAGTCGTTCTAATTTTAAACTTATGCCTTTAGCTTCACATACAGCAGAACGTTTTTGCTCGGAATTGCTCTCGATAGCAATCAAAGCATCGTGAATTTCTGGAAATAACTCAAGTTTTAGAATCATCTGCTCGAGCTGACCAGCGCCAGCGTGTCAGATAGATTTTTGACAGTAGTTTTGTTTTTTTTATCATTACCTAGGAGTATTTGTGTTTGTGGAGTTTCCCATCTCTGAGTTGAAGCTGTAAAAAATGTGCAAATTTCTTGATGTGTAAACTTACGGACACAATTAATTTTGTTATTTATTTTTTTAATTCAATTAATAAATAAAACGAGTAAGGACGAAATCAAGAACGCAGAAACTGAGTGGGAGGGTATCAAGAATAGTCTAGCTTCCGCGGCTACGGACGTTTTAGGACACGATAAAAGGGAAGCTAGGAAGCCCTGGATAACGGACGAAATCTTAAACTTAATGCAAAAGAGACGAGGCTACAAAAACAGACGAGACGAAGAAGGACTGAAAACGTATAAGGCAATAAAGTGGGAAATCATTAGAAAATGTAGAAAAGCGAAAGAACAATGGATAGAGGAGAAATGCAAAGAAGTAGAAGATAAGTTGCAAGTAGGTAAGACCGATGAGGCTTACAAAATAATTAAGAGGAACTTCAGGGATGTAGGAACAATAAGTAGAAATGTTAGGAGTCAATCGGGGGACATACTGATAGGAAGAGAGGAGAAAGCGGATAGATGGAAGCAGTACATAGGAAATTTATACGAGGGTCAGGAATTAGGAGAGATATTAGAGGAAGAATCTAGCATCGATAGGGAAGATGTAGGAAAACCTATATTGAGAGAGGAATTTGAAATAGCACTAAGGGGGCTAAAGAATAATAGAGCGCCGGGTGTAGATAAAATACAGGCGGAAATTTTGAAATACGCGGGACAGAAAGTAGTAAATAGGATGTTTGAACTGGTAAAATATATATACGAAACGGGCGAGATGCCGGAAGATTATAAGAGGAACATTATCGTTACTATACCGAAAAAGAGAGGAGCCGACAAATGCGAGAACTTTAGAACGATTAGCTTAACTTCCCATGCGTCAAAAATCTTAACTAGAATAGTGCAGAAGAGGATGGAAAATAGAGCGGAGGAAATACTAGGAGAAGACCAATTCGGGTTTAGGCGAAATAGGGGAACTCGCGAAGCTATTCTGGCGCTAAGAGTAATGTTAGAGAAAACAATAGAAAAAGGAAAGAACGCTTATATAGGATTTGTAGATTTAGAAAAAGCTTTTGATAACGTAAGATGGGAAAAAATGTTCGAGATACTAAAGAGCGCGGGAATGAAGTATAGAGATAGGAGAGTACTACACAATCTATACATAGAGCAAACTGCTGTTATAGAAGTAGAAGGGGAAGAAAGGGAAGTAGGTATTAGGAAAGGAGTAAGACAAGGATGTACGCTATCACCACTAATTTTTAATCTGTACATCGAAGAGGCGATTAATGTGGTAAAAGATAGAGTGGATTTCGGGATTAAAGTACAGGGACAGAAACTAAAAATGCTGAGATTCGCGGATGATATAGCAGTATTAGCATCTAGTAAGGAGGAACTAGAATCAGCATTGAACGAAATGGAGGCAGTGTTGACAGAGGAATACGGAATGAGGGTGAATAAAAACAAAACTAAAGTGTTAGTGTGCAGAGGGCGCGAGAGCAGAGCAAAAACGAAAGTACAAATTAATAATGAAAGATTGGAGGAAGTTAAAGACTTCACTTATTTAGGAAGTAAAATAAATTGGGATGGAAGAAGCGATAAAGACATAAAACAAAGAATAGCGCAGGGTCGAGTAGCTTTTAACAAAAAGAAAGCACTTTTATGCTCGGGGGTAATAAACTTAGAAACAAGGAAGAGATTTTTGAAAACATATGTATGGAGCACGGCACTTTACGGCTGCGAAACCTGGACGGTAGGGGAAGCAAGTAGGAAGAAATTAGAAGCTTTTGAGATGTGGTGTTACCGAAGAATGATGAAAATACCATGGACTGATAGGGTTAGAAACGAAGAAGTATTGGAGAAAGTCGGCGAGAAAAGGAGTATGTGGAAAAACTTAAAGAAGAGAAGAGATAGAATGGTAGGCCACTTGCTGAGACATGGGGGAATAGTCCGCGATATTTTGGAGGCAGAAATAGGAGTGAAGAAAGGCAGAGGTAGGCCTAGATTAGACTACTGCTCGCAAATAGTAAGGGATGTAGGTTGTAGCACAATTAGCGAAATGCGTAGGTTAACACAAGATAGGAGAAGCTGGAGGTTAGCGTCCAACCAGTCTTAGGACTGATGACCTAATGATGATGATTTATTTTTTTCTTTGTTTAAAAATTCCGCGCGCACTCCTTTGTAACCTCGCGCCCCTAGGCACATGCCTAGTTTGCCTTAGGGATAATCTGCCTCTGAATATTATTAAAAGATATATCATGGAGTTTTTCTTGTAGAACAAAATATAAGCTTCAAAGTAGTTCATGTATATTAGTATATTTTACATTAATATTAAATGCAATTCTGCACTTCTACGTAGTACATAAAACGTATGTAATTACGAATTCACATAAGTTACTGGTTTTAGCTTGCGGTTACCCTGTATTTGCTGTATAGCCAAGTTGGAGTGGCTTTTCTAGCTGGTGTAGTTTTTAGCATAATACTTATACCGATAAACAAACTAATAGCCAACAAAATAGGCCAATTAAGCACCAAACTTATGGAGCAAAAGGACGCTAGAGTTCGAGTAATTACTGAAGTTTTAAGAGGAATTAAAGCCATAAAATTATACGTCTGGGAACAACACTTTATGCGAGTAATAACAAGTAAGTAGAAGTCTGGTAATTTTAGATTCATTTAACTCCGGAATAGGACCGATACTGTGTTTCTGTATAGATATAATTTGGGACTATTTCCAACTTATACATTTCACTAAATTAAATTTAAATTTATATATTTTCCGCCTACCACACAATGTTATACAGGGTGGAAATATAACGTTTCAGACAGGCGATATCTCGAAAACCCTTATCACGATGAAAATTAAATTTCGGGAGTTTATATTTCATACAGTGCTGCATTTTTTTCCGCAATAAAATTTTATTTTAAATTTTTTATTTTCTATCACGTGAATTTTCAATAGGACACCCTATATATTATTAAATTTTCCAGATCCTTTTTACAATACAAATTCATCGATATCGATGCTTGTTTATTGTAAAAGAGCAAAAATATTGGCAGTTCAGTTCAGGTATTCATAATTTTTGAAGAATCGTATTTTTATGCACATCAGTTTTTGAAGATAATGTTTCACTGATTAGGTTATCAGTACTTTGGCGATAGCAAGGATAAAGAGTGCATATGCCTTGACCGGAAATCGAACTCGGGTCTCCCAATTTCCGGTTGGTTGCTCTGACCGCTGAGCTATCGAGGCACACTCATTATCCCTGCTAATGCGCCAATTTAATGCGTCACTACAGTACTCCCTCCCTAGAGACATGGTTTGTCTAGATACAATTTAACGGAATGTGACCGCGTTCGCCATTCTTACGAACCGTTGTTGGGTAACGCCCGGACTGTAGGGCGATGGATAGGACGGGAATCGAGTCCGCGAATTTGAGATATAAGGGAGGTTGGATGTACTGGAACAAATCACATCACGTCGGGGTCACCACTTTGGCGTTAGCACGGATAGAAGTGCATTTTGCCTCGGCCGGGAATCGAACCCGGGCCTTCCAATTTCCGGTTGGTTGCTCTGATCGCTGAGCTATCGAGGCACACTCATTATCCCTGCTAATGCGCCAATTTAATGCGTCACTACAAGTACAAAGTCAATAAATAAAAGAGAAGTAAAAACTGCTCTATTAAAATTTTAAGTGTCAGAATAATGCATTCCCTTTCCCTTCCTTTTACCCTTCAATATAATGGGTATGTCTATGTTCCTTATTTACGGGCAATATAATAAAAATAGTGGGGAGACTCAAAATTTGTTCAGAAAACGATATCCGGAACCTACAACACCAAAGAGGAACAGAATTTTTTTTATAATTGACGTAATTAGCAATCAGAATAATACAATAAATTCCATACACTAATTTGTTGTCTTCTGGGTAAAGCTGTCCTATAATATCGTGATGGGGTCTCCTCCAACGACGAGTCCTTGTACCTAATCTCTTAGGTCAGCTGGCCAATTTCTTTTCAATCTCCTAATGGTGGTAGGATGTTCGAGTAGCGGGCGTGCGTCTGTTATCATTCGCAATATTTTCGATTGGCTTCTTTGTGTAATGGCATGATTCGACTTGTTGGCATATCTCCAGATTTCTAAGTCATACGTCCACATTGGCTTGATGATAGTTTTGTATATTAGCATTGCTTCATAAATGTGGAACGAAATTGCGAACTGGTTGTTTTATAAATGCGAAACAGAAAACACCTCGAAGAAAGCCTGTTCAAACAGAAGACAACGTGGTAACTATTTTAGCTTATATACAATTGAATCCTTATGTTTTCACTAGGCTTCGAGCAAATGAAGTAAGAGTTAGAAGAATTACAGTGCATAGGGCTAAAGAGTCACGTATACCATCCTTGTTCATTATTATATTTAATACAACACTTAATTCGTGGCGACCCTCAGTGAAGTATACGCAGTGAAGATGACCCAAATTTTCCACAATTTGACACAAGACAAGATGACTATTAACCGCGATAACGGCCATTATTGTTCGCTCGAAAATCCTTATTAGGTAACAGACACTCATTTCCAAAGAGTTTGAGGTGTGAATGTCTGGTGTACAATATTTAATGGCCACTTCATCGGCATACTTTTATTAATATGCATTCACTAGCCACCGTTATTTAAATTTCTTTCAAAACATCCTCCCCGGATTACTTGAAGATATTTCGTTAAATGAAAAAGCCACCACGTGATGACAATAACATGGTGCTCCTCCTTCTTCAGGAGAATTAGGGAATATTTAGATGACACGTTTGAAGACCGTTGGATTGGGCGAAACGGTGTGATTTGTTGGCCACCGCGATCCTCTGACCTCATGCTCTTAAATATTTTCTCTGAGGCTATTTGAGTAGGCCAGTTGCAAGACGCGCTAAATCGATTAAAAAAAATTAGTTATTGGTATGGTTGGATTCAGAATAGCGTCCCCTACATCCTTGTCATGCTTTCCTGTGTTAAAACGAGTAATGAGGTTGAAGTTTGGTAGCTGTGCCAAAACGCACTAAAAACAGTGATGATCCTAGCGCAAACTGAGCTAAAACATTCTTGATGCAAAAAGCGCTAAAAGCTATTAATAGTAATGGCAGCTTGGAAGCATACAAAAGCAGAACGCCCTAAATAATCAGAACGACTCCTTCTAATCCCTTTTTTCAGACTGTTTCTTTTTTTTCATTTTATTCCACGTGTTTCAACTTCCATGGTCATTCTTTCAATATTATTATGTTGATAACATTGTCGCTGAGAAAACAAAAACAAGGAGCGCCAGACACATTTGGTTGACAATAGACAAGTAGTAGAGATGGACTTCAATTTGATGGAAAGTGATGGTGAAGAGATGATTTAGGACTTTTTTTATTCACGTTTTACGAAGTTTTTAAATTGAAAAGTTTTTCAAGTTGAGGGTTCTACAGTGTACAAGATAAGACTACACTACTTTCTTACTTCTTACTTAGGTTCTTACTCTTTCTACTGTTGAATGTTGCAAATGGCTCACCCTTCTGATGCAAAAACCTCCAAAATCTCATTGCTGAAGCAAAACGCGCTAATTCCAGATTAAAATGTGAAATTTTTCTTGAATTGGGATAATGTTGAAATCTTGCAGCACAATCCTAATGATTTTTTGTAATTTTTTTAACAAAGAATTGTAGGTGTCGCTTGTCTGAGTCTAATCTGACAGGTTTTTGCTGTTTTCTCAGTTTCACTTGAAACCGTTTTAGCACATTTTGCAAATGGCCTACTCATTTAAAAGACATAGTCTACAGTATATAGCCTAGAAATGTAGAGGCAGCATAGAATTGGAGAAGTATGTATGTCGAACTATTCCTCTAGCTATGATTAGAGCAGAAACCCTATAAAAAGATTTGAGTGCTGTGCTAGTAGGAGGGCGGAAATCAGTTTGAACATATCTTTTAAGCACTATAATTTCGCATTATACCTTAATTGACAATAGTTAATAAAATACGTGTTATAAATACCATATTTTTTCTGTTTTATTTCCCTTGTCTGAAAATAGTACATGATTTTTATTCAACTGCCAATAATTTTGAAATAAAACCCCTACAAACGTGATACGGTCAAATATGTCTTGTAACAATGATATGGAAAATGTAATAATATACAAGGTGTTCCACTAAAAATTCTGAAGTTGCTGACAGGTGATCGAAAATAAAAAATTGAATCAAAAAAAATTATCTCAAAAAACTTAAACCACTGCTTGCAGCATGAACCGTTTAAATGTCATTTTTAAATGTGGGCTACCCTATATGTGCTAATTGTATTAGATTAGATTATTTTTTTGATAGTTGATCATCTACGTAACCTCTTTTTCAGAATTGAGGGATGAAGAACTGAAATACTTGCGATGGCGGAAGTACCTAGACGCACTCTGTGTATATTTTTGGGCTACTACGCCTGTGTTGATATCAATTTTCACGTTTGGAACGTACGTTCTAATGGGCAATAAATTAACAGCTGCCACGGTATTTACTGGTATCGCCCTCCTTAATATGCTCATAAGTCCGCTAAATGCTTTCCCATGGGTGCTAAATGGTATGACCGAGGCGTGGGTGTCCATTAAGAGAATACAACGACTGGTAGATGTAAGTCAGTAGTTAAAATACTATAAATATTTTATTTATGTACATGACTAGTGCGATGCGTAACATAATCAAGAATATATTGGTGATGTTATGCAAGTATAGGGATAACGAATAATTTGGTAATGAATCTTGGCATTATAGACATTAGCTAAGAAGAAATTACAATGGAAATATTCACAATGCTGCTAAAATGTTGGTGCTATTCCATTTTTTTGCAGTCGACAGAACTCTTCTTTATCTTCTTGGTGGTCAACAATTATTTTCGACAAAATTACTTTTGTAATTTCCCTTGAATATATCACCTTTTTCTTTACCTTATCATTATAAGATAATTTTCACTTTGATATTGGCGATCTTTCTTATTAAACAATTTTAACTTTGATTATGTACTGAAATTATCGAGAGTGGATAATAATGAAAATACATTTGCGATTTTTAAATAGATTCTGGAACAGATAAAAGAAAATATCCTTTTAAATACCACAGAAAACTATGTATAGTTTGAAATAAGCTTAAAAAAAGAATTATGTAAGCTAAGGACATACTTTTTCCATTTCATGGCCACAAGATGGTTTTTGATATTTTGTGGATATCAAAAAATGGTACCTCCATCTGTCAGTAGATGATAGCTCGCCTCTCTTTGTTTGAAAACATTTTTCGTGGGAAATGATGAAGATAACTATAGTACTATACCACTTTAACTGGCAGTGACTCATACATAATATTAAAATACTATCACTACGACGTGTACATACATGCAGTGAAGTGTAAATTCTATGCAGTTACTAAGCTTTTAAAGCAAGCTGAAGCTTCCTTTTCAAGAAATGGTGTACCGATCGCCGTGTCATCTAAATTGAAAGAACGAGTCACACTGAACGCTCAGAAATAGTGCGAAAAGAGCCGAAAGCCACTTACGCTTTCTCCGAGTAGCTTCGATGTTTGCAAATATTTCGAGAGCACGTGACACTGGCTGTCACGTGTTCAAGCATTGGCGTAGCATTCGGAGTTCTCTCCGGTATTCGACGTTTAAAATGGAGCCCTCAGTCAGCCGTAATAAGGAAAATGTACTTTCAACACTGAAACGCAAATGTGTGCATCTAACGCCCCAGGAACGTGAAATGATTTGCCGTGTGTACGAGAGAATTATGGCACGTAACCTGAGATAATCGATAGTTGATGAAGTGAAACTGTGTAGTGGTTTAACTCAATTGTCAGTTAGGACTGTATATTGGGGTTTAAAGGAGCAGAAGAAAGAAGAGTCTGTGCCTCTCGCAGCGGCGACTAACAATAAGGAAGCGAGGGACAGAAAGAAGATAGTTTTGGATGAAGACACGAAATATGCCATTCGTCGGTTAATCCATAGTTTTTTTTTATCGAAGCGAGCTGACAACCTTTTAGAAAATTCAAGTCGCAGTCGCTAATGGTGAGAGCCTTCCCCATATTTCAAGCAGAGTACTGAGACGTACCATCGTAAAAGTGAACTTATAAACAATAATGAAATTGTTATGTGGCGAAGAAAATATTTACAGAAGATTTAGCAACTTCGAAGTGAAAGTACAAAAATTTATTATATGGATGAAACGTGGGTGAACGAGAGACATACAGTTTCTAAAGAGTGACAAGACTTGAACATTACCAATTGATGGAAAGCTTTCTCGAAAGGGTTCTCGGCGGAATTAAAGGCTCCTGCTGGGAAGGAGCGCCGACTGATAATTACCCATATCGGGAGTGAAACCGATTTCGTAGACGAGGGACTGTTAACATTTGAGTCCCAAAAAAACAGGCGATTACCACGAAGACATGAATGGTGCGGTTTTCGAAAAATGGTTCGAAACCATTTTAGCGAAAGTAGAACCTGGCTGTATTATTGTCATGGACAACGCGCCGTATCATAGCCGACGGACGGTTAGAAAGCCTACCCACTTCAGCGTGGCGCAAAGATCAACTTATTAATTGGCTAACATTCCATATGAGGACACATTCCTTAAAGTGTAGCTTTTAGAAATTGCGCGCGCCCACAAAAAGCAGTACGTGAAGTATGTAGTGAATGAAATGGCTTGCACACGGTGTTACGGTTTTGCGCTTACCGCCGTACCATTGTGAATTGAACCCTATTGAACTGGCTTGGGCGCAAGTGAAGGGTGAAGTGGCGCGAAAGAATACCACTTTAAAATTACCTCGGGTAAAACAGTTATTCCACGAAGCTATTGCCAATGTAACTGCACAGTCGTGGCAGAAATACATTGACCATGTGACCAAGGAGGAGCAGCGGATGTGTTAGTTGAACCACTTATCTTTAATGTGGAAGACGACAGCACCAGCGGCAGTGATTTCAAGTCAGCATCAGACTTTGATTACTTATAAAAATCAGGACCTTTTTGAACCTTAGGCGATATATTATAGCAGTCCGTTGACTGCCTTTTTATTCGTGAATGCCTTTTTCTTACTATATTAGGCTTCTTGGGGATACCAGTATAAAAACGCACCTTATTGCACTGTACCTCTTGGGCGGTATGGAAAACAGTGAAAGCCTCCCCACTCTATGTCTCTGATGCAAATATATTTTTATTCACATTTTTTAAATTTTTGCCCCTTTTTCCATGACCGCCCATGGTTATTCGTCCCCTTCCCTCATTCCCCGCCGCGGCGCTCCAAATGCTTAAATATGAGTCACTGCCAATTAAAGTGGTACAGTACTATATAATGTTTAAAAGTACATGTACAACCTTTTTTAAATTAATCAATTGAATCATGTGTCGCAATGCAGGAAGACATAACATTTTTTATGTATTATGAGGAATTCACAGAATATTTTGATTTATTTTCTTATTATAATTATCTTCATGTTTGGTATAACAAATGGTCAATAATTCTAGTTGTATGTAATTGATAAAACTTTTTATTTTAAACTTTTATTACTGTGGAATATATTAGATGTAAGTAGTAACCACCATCACCTGGGAAATAATTCTATGCTGTGCTTTTCTGATGCCTCATATAAAAACAGCGTAGTCAAAAAACATGACCGAATACCCATTGCAACCAAAACCACTGCACTGAGGGTTCTTCTTGGATTCAAGGAGGATCCAAATGTTTAACATTGTACCAGATCTTTATTCCCCCTCGAGTGCGATAATAAAATATATTTTAATCCTCACGTATAATATAAATTTAATATAATATAAATGGTTCACACCTTCCTCATTAATTCCAATTAATTTCCACATTAATCAATCCCAACATGCTTTTAGCTTCCAGACTTGGACTTGGAGCAATTTTACAATCAAAATTTGCTTGATGAACGCAATGACCAAAATGATATTTTAATTGTAAACGGGGGCTTCAATTGGAGGAGGGCATTAAACGCCGAGGAGAAAATGCGAATACATGCGATAAACGAGAACAAATCTGCCAAAGGAAAGGGCAAAGGTAAAAGATCGGCTTTGACGTTAGACAAAAGGAAGAGCGTCGAACCTCACGTTCTTGAAGAGGGCGATGGCAGCGCGTTTAAGCTTTTCCATATCAATTTCAAAATTAAAAAGGTAAGTCGATGGAAGACTGGTTATTGTTGGTTAAGAACTTTTATTGATGTGAGCTATGAATGCATGAAAGCGTAATCAGAACTTTAAAGAGTTTAATACAAGATCTTTTGAGATTAAAAATCGCCGCATGTATGAAATTTGATCTGAATACAGGGTTTTGCACTACGGTGGTATATATACCATAGGTAAATCGAGCAAACTAGATTAACAAAATCTTACTTTTGTTAATAGAAATTGTTGGGATATTAAGTGTTCCGTAATTCTATACCAATATTTTACTTGAGGGCATATGCTACGTTTAGTTAGTTTTGTTTGGTCATAGGCCTTGAATACCTTTGAAATGAGAGGTACAATAATAAGTAAGATGCGAGAATATAGAGGACATACCCATTTTTTTAACTGCAAATAAATAGGTTACTACCAGCAATATCGACTGAGGAGTAAACCTTTCAAAAAATGTATACCATTTTTTGAAGGTATTTTTTCCAAGGTACGTCAACGAATTTCATTATAAAAGGTGTTACAATAAGAGCGCAAGATGTAAATTTTACTAAAACATGGTTTTCTGTAGGAAAGTAATGAAATATTTATTGATTTATAATATAGATATTTGGGAATCATGTACGGTACAACACATTTGGTAAATGGCATCACGGTTTTGGTGGAACGCGAGGTACTCTTCTTGCGAAATTTTCAGTAACAATTTTGCATAAAGGTAGCGGTATTGCATGTATACAGCGTTCAATTTCGGCATTCAATGCTTTAGTGGTCGTGGGCTTGTTTGCGTAAACTTGAGACTTGAAACAGAAAACCCCAAAGAAGAAAGTCCATAGGTGTTAAATCCCAAGATTATGACGGCCAATTCTAGTTATCAAAACGGGAGATGACACGACCAGGAAAAGACTCGTACAAGACCGTCAATATTTTGCGGGTAGTATGGCAAGTAGTACTGTTCTGCTGAAGCCACATGTCTACAAGAGCAATATCTTGAAATTGTGGCACAAAGAACTGGGTTATCATGTCACGATAACGTTCGACATTTACCGTTACATTACCGCTGCACCGTTTTTAAAGAAAAATAATCCAATGATTCCTTCAGACTACAATGCACACCACACAGTGACACGTTGGGGATGCATTTGTTTCTCATGAATCATTCGTAGATCTTCTGCGTCCCAAATGTGGCAATTTTGCTATTAACAAAGCCATCAAGGTGAAAATGAGTCTCGTCGCTGAAGATGACTTTCTCCTTGGCATTCACTTTTTGTTGTTCAATGGTCCAATTGATGAACTCTCTTCACTGTGCATGGTCTGTTGGCAGAAGTTGTTCAGTCAATTGGACTTTCTCAGCATGGAGATGCAAATTTAAATATTTATGCAAATCTTTAATTTATGACGAATCCAGGTCTCTGGACTCTCGGCCACACTTTCACGAACTACCGTGATGTTTTGTTCTGAACGACGACTATGAGTGTTGTGTGTTTCACATCAATAACAGAATCAGTAGTTTCGAATTTTTCGATTACTCTTTTCGCAGTTGATACATTTGGAACATTATTTGTACCGAAAATTGGACACACTTTACGAATCATAGCAACCAAACTTTTACCATTTTTATAATAATGTTTAACAATAAATAATATAATTAATTATTAACATCCTTTTTGTTAATTTGTCAAATATGTTTACATCATTTTTATAAGACATGCTGTAACCTATAGATTTTCATAGAATAGAAATTATTACGTATTATTTTCATTAGTTCTTTATAAAAGTAAGACCATGTTAAATTTATGTAAATTGTTTTAAGACTATTTTTTATTTTATTTTAAATATTTTAGTTTTTTAGCGTGTTGTAAAATCTTATAATACAAAATACTTTGTATCATATAAAACTATGCTAATATCTATTGCATTAATAGTACGTTAATACCGATGTTAGCAATGTTTTGCAACGAATAAATATATTTTAGGGCGAATTCGTGGGAGTTGTTGGATCGGTGGGTAGCGGAAAATCATCGTTTTTATCAGCGATTCTGGCTGAACTTTCCATGGATTCGGGGGATATCGCAATTAGCCAAATTGAGTCAGGTGAGTGGTATTATCAGAAATCTAATATGCACACAAGGGAAAACACGGCCCCGTGCATTGTGTATAAATTAAACATCGAAAAATGGACGAAAATTGACGAGGTTTTGTGTAGGCTATTATGTAAGAGCATATTGCAATATTGTATATTTTATGTAATTGTTCAGATATACCTTTGGAATAATCACTATTGATTTAGTGCGACATATACCTATAGTGATCACATAAAGGTTGGAACAAATAATGAATAAATAACTTCGATTGGAATAAAGTCGCTACTCGGCAAATAGGAATAACTTACCCAATCATTTTGTTTCTTAGATCCGCTTTTTTCACGTCATCACTGTTGGACTTACGACATCATCAACAGTTTTTTTTAAATGATTACATCATTATCTAATGATGCCATTTAAGAGAGCATATTTTTTATGTGGTATTATTTGGGTGGTAAGTTACATAACAGTTATTTTAAGGGACAAAAAATATTGTAACAAATTAATCAGAACAATGTTATGAGAAATAATAATTAATACAAACAAAATAATCAAATTAAGTCTCAATAGCATTTCGTTTGTTAAGGGATATGTCTTGAATTTACGGTAACTCCAAAAAAATAGTCGGGCGAAAAGAGTTGGAAAAAGTTTTTCTTTGAAAAATAAGCTTCTAGCTTCTTCTCTGTTTCGTCCCGTAAGACTTGGAGGTCCATCGCGACTTGTTCTTTTATCTCCTCTTGAAACATTCTCATGGCGTTGTGTACAGCTTTGAGTTCGTCTTTCATTTCCTCTTGGTTTGCTTGGGATTTATTCCGGAATGTCAACAGAATTTTACAACAAAACACATGCAACAAGTCTACCAAATACAACTGAAGAGTCGAAATCAAAGGAGCAGCGAGACATTGCAACAATTTGGGGCAGACGTCGACCGACTAGTATAGCTGACATACCCAACAGCACCTCAGGAGTTTGCAAATCAACTGTGCGTGCAAACATTTATCGATGGCTTGAGAGACTCGGACATGCAACAGGTGCTGAGAATGTCACGCCATGACACTCCCAGCAAAGCATTAGCGCACGCCCTAGAGTTTGAGGCCGCAAAGCAAGCATCGAAAGGGCACGTGCGGGTGCGCATGGCCGAAGTCAACGGTGAGGAAGAAACCAAGCAGCATCAAATTGGTAACCTCCTTCTAGAGCTGAAAAAGGTTTTGTTAGAAGACCGAGCCACGGAGACTAAGGTGCTAGAATTGCGGCCGCATGGGACATCTTCGACGTGATTGCTGAGCTCACGGGAATCAAGCGAGCAGCAGAGACAGGCAGTCGGAAAAACTGACTACAGTTCCAATATTAGGCTATCCACAGTTTGACAAACCATTTATCGTAGACATCGACGCCAGCAGCAAGGGAACTGGAGGAGTACTGTTGCAAGAACAGGATGGACAGGAGAAAATAATTGGCTATTTCAGTAAAGCCTTGTCCAAACCCGAGAGAACCTACTGTGTAACTCGACGGGAGCCTCTAGCCGTAGTGAATACTTTGGAGCATTTCCACAAGGACCTGTACGGACGAACATTTCTGTTAAGAATCGATCACGCTTCTCTTAAGTGACTACTCCAATTCAAAAATCCCACTTCTGACACCAATGTACCTTCTAGTATAGAACGCACTGGAAGTCCGAACACCGCACGCTCTCGAGGTTTCAAATATTCCCGGCGTTTGGGATCGCTCGAGGCGTTCGTGACAATACAAATTGCTTTCACAAAAGTAATCGGGTAGTCTTATATATCTGTAAAAGTTTAAATTTTCTCCAAAACAAAAGTGGCATTGTTTTAAAGGAAATAAAAAACTGCTACAAAAAATAGACTTTTATTACATTAAAGGAAACGAGACATTACCTTAACGCAAAAAAATATAAATTAATTAATTTAACACAACGTGAAATTCTCGAGAAAACAGCTACTATTGTCCGAAAGAAGAAATTAAAATACATGCTATTAAAAATTGTATTAAAGCATTTATCAAATCAGTTGTTACCAAAACATTCACAAAATTTGACGTAATATACTTAAAGAAATTTGCTTTCTTAAATGGAGTCATTCAATAAGGGTATTGCTATTTAAAGAACTGTCAATATTAAAAAAAAGGATTTTTTTAATATTGACCTGCCCGACCATTTTTGCTTTCTAGCTGGGTAACAATTTAATCGAATTTGTTCCTATCTTATATGTTTTCTATTTAAATTATTTTAGGAATATGCGTACATAACAGGTTGGGGAAAAAGTAATTTCGGGTTTTCCCAATAGATGACTTTAAAGTCGCATATCTCTAGGAAGACTTATTGCATGTAGTCATACTATAGCGCGTGAGAAAGGTAACAGTCCACAGAACAGTCTAGATATAAAGGTAGCGTCATTCGTTTACGCAGTCAAAAGTTATTGTGCGCTGAAAATGGAGATTCCAGAAGGTCGTTTTCGGCATATTTTGCTTTTTTACTTCCGAAAAGGGAAAAATGCAGCACAGTTCATCGAAAATTGTGTGGTGTTTATGGTGATGAGTGCTTACGTGAACGCCAGTGTCAGAATTGGTTTGCTCGTTTTCGTTCCGGAAATTTCGATGCTAAATATGAACCTCACTCTGGCCAGCCAGCCGTTGAAACAGTCGATGAAATTTTGGAAAAAATCGAGGTAGATCGACATATTTCATCTCGCGACATCGCTACGGAATTAAACATCGGTCATAAAACAGTTTTGAACCATTTACATAAGGCTGGATATCGAAAGAGGCTCGATACTTTGGTTCCACATGAATTAACAGAGAAACATTTAAAGGACCCAGTTTCCATTTGTGAATCGCTGCTGAAACGAAACGAAATTGAGCCATGTTTGAAACGAATTATTACGGGCGATGAAAAGTGGATCACGTACGACAATAATGTGCGAAAAAGATCCTGGTCGAAGCCCGGAGAAGCTTCACAAACTGTTGTAAAGCCCGTATTGATGCCAAGGAAGGTGATGCTGAGTGTTTCGTGGGGTTGGAAAGGAATTGTTCATCATGAGCTGCTCGAACTTGGCCAAACCATTAATTCGACTCTCTACTGTCAACAACTAATGCGATTGAAGCAGGCGATAAAAAACACGGCCAGACTTGATCAACAGGAAAGGCGTCTTCCATCACGACAACACTAGACCACACATATCTTTAGTGACTCGGCAAAAATTGAAAGACCTTGGCTGGAAAGTTTTGATGCATCCACCGTATAGCACAGACCTTGCCCCGTCCGACTACTATTTGTTTCCGTCTCTGCAGAATTCTCTTAATGGTGTTAAGTTGTCTTCAAAAGAGGCTTGTGAAAATCACTTGGTTCAGTTCTTCGCCCAGAAATCTCAGAAGTTCTACAGTGACGGAATTATGGTTTTACCAGAAAGTGGCAAAAGGTTATAGATCAAAACGGCACATATATCAGTGATTAGTGTGTGAAATTTATATGAATAAATTCCCTTTGAAGAACACGAAAAAAAAACCCGAAATTACTTTTTCCCCAATATATATATATATTAGAGATTGCTCTTATAATAATAATAAAAAAATTGTCTAAGTTTTCAACAAAGGTAAAATTATATACTTGTAAGAAATATTCCAAATGGTCGTGAAAAAAAATTGTATACTTTTGATGGCCCTGATTGTGGCTGACCTTATATGCATTTCCTCCAATATTTTGAAAGTGCTTAAATACCCAAATAAGAAATCCTTTCTTTTTGTACATAGCTTATTCATACACCGTCTGAATCACTTCATGACTGCTCTGGAATTTCTCCGGACTTATTGCGTTTTCGAAAATACCAATTGAAAGGTTCGGGTGTAAGTAATGGTAACTGACATTTTTCAAGTTTGGAGACAATTATACCTAAATGTTGAACTGAATTCAGATTTCTATTTATATTAATTTTTAATCTGTAAAATTTACAGGAAGCTATGATAAATTCTTTAGAATGAAATATAGGCAAATATATGACGAAAGTATTTTGTTTTTACTTTTACATACATTTATTTTTATTCGAAAGTCACGTAGATACCATTGTTTACCTTCCTTTATGCTTTTTCAAGGGGAGGTACCATACAGATACCATCGTTATAAGTTGTAATAGACATCACATAATTAGACAAACTTTTATTAGCAAAAATTTTACATATAAGTACTCATCCTTCAACTAAATTATTGTAATATTGGTGATATGCTTCTGGTATCCAAGACAGGCACGACTTCACTGCGTCCAGTTTATCAGTAAACTTACATTTTCGCATGTAAATAATGGTACCTACGAATATTCGCAAGTATAAAATGATATGTGCTGCTGGTACCATTATTTACATGCAGGTTGTTTTTAAAGGTTAGAATATTTTCCTTGCCGTATTTCCTAATAATGCCGGTCGTTGGGAAAGCGACTTCTTTTCTGGATATGAAGGATCAGACGTAGTGTCATTATCTTCATCATCTGGTTCAGTTTCTGACGATAAAACTGAGGAACATTCAGGAATACTAAAGTCGAGTCTACGCCGTGCCGCCATGTTGACTGCATATACCATTATTTGCGTGCTCACACTGACAGTTATCATAATTTTCGATGAGTGCAACAGCGCTTCTATTAGCGTAAAATTAAATTAACCACTATAAAAGAGCGCAGGAACACACATACCATTATTTACACCAAAAAACTCAAAATTCCCAAAATTGTCAGTTATCATTGTTTACACCCGAACCCTCCAATTATGTGCTCTTAAAAATATGTTACAAAATTAATATTAACGTGAATTAAATCATAATAGCCCTAATTGTGGTTACAGCTTTTGAACTTACAATAATGCATCTTTCTGAAAAATAATCCTGCCAGCACCCACCCTACTATCTGTGTATTATTTTGCGTGATAGTATGTAACAACTACATATTAATTCCGTAATCATCCCGTACATTATTCTGTTTCAAGGTTTCGGGCTGGTGACCCAACAGCCGTGGCTTCAACGCGGCACCGTCCGCGACAACATCCTCTTCGGAAAGCCGTACGACGACACCAAATACAAATCTGTGCTGTTCGCTTGCGGCTTAGTCGAGGACATTTATCAACTACCTGCCAGCGACATGACAGGTGTGGGAGAGGGCGGCATGACGTTATCAGGAGGACAGAAAGCCAGGGTGGCTTTGGCGCGCGCCGTTTACCAGGACAAGTCGGTTTATCTCCTCGACGACATCCTCTCTGCGGTTGATGCGAAGGTAGCCAAGCACATATTTCAGCACTGCATTATGGGATTATTGCTCAGCAAGACGAGGATCCTGTGCACCCATCACGTCCAGTATTTGATTTACGCCGACACGATCGCTCACATCGAGAACGGGACGTTCAAACGGATAGGTAATTAATGAATGAAAATTGCAGTCTAAGGTTTGGTATCTCAAATAACAAAAGAAAGTTGTCAAATAATAAATTTTATAAAATGTTTTATATTCTATGATGTTTTAGGGGGTATTTATTCTAGAGGCACAAATTTTAGGCGTTTTTCAAATGCGATAAGAAAAAACAAAAAATATTTTTACTATCCATTTTCTTGCCATATATTTATTGATATTTTAAAAATATACAAACAAATTTTCAAAAAAAAGAAATTAAAAATTAAAAAAGTTACAGGCTGGGAAATTGGGGGTAAAAAAGGCGCGTTCAGGTTGACACGATTCCAACCCTTCTAGTCATATGAAACAAAAAAAGAAAAAAATTCTTAATTAGTAGGAATGTCGTTATAGCCCCTACCTCAAAGAAAAATTTTTTTTTTTTGGAAAATGTAGACTGAAAAAAAGTAATTTTTTGCCCTTATATTTTCAGTTTTTATTTTTTTTTAAATAATAAAAAAAATTGACAAATCTGGTAGGGACGATAGAGAATTATAATAATATAGAGAAGGTTCGTCCCAAATTTCAAGTAAATCGGTTCATTAGAACTTGAGATATCATGTCAACCGTGTTGAAAAAAGTAGTTTCGCGAAAAACTTGTTTAAAGATTTGAGCAAAGTTTCAGGCAGTCTAAGTCATATAATGGTGCGTTATATTTACATTTCGTTAATCGGCGATTCCTGATCCATACAATGTGCCTTCTTCTAATTCAAAATGTAAATTTTCCTGTAAAAAGTTCCTTCTTCTAGATGAGTAGTTCTAGCTTCCTTAGAAATATCAGAAGCTCGTATCGTTCTCAGAGCGCTCAATCCGAGTTTTGTCCCGTCTGATAGCGACCGCATGGGCTTCAGGACCAATAGTGATTCCCACGGCGTTCACAATTTTTAAAATTGAAAATGCACACAGCTATATAATTTGCAATTTCAATTGTCCGTGTTCCTGCATGTATTTTGGTGCAAAAGTCCAGATCAATGAATTTAACGCTTCATTATTATTTTGGGTTTCTGAGTCCAAACATCGAAGACAAATTTTTCTTTCTGAAGACAAATTTTCATATATCGGCTTTATTACTTTCAATACTTCGTCATTTAGAGTGAGATTTTCGTGGACAAAGTCATCTAATGCACCATCAGCCACCGCTTTTTGCCATTTACACCAGCTTAATGGACCAGGTGGGTAATACATGTGTTGTGGATTTTCATCGGTTGAACTTTTATGATAATAAGTTGCCCATACTTCGTTCTTCATATTCTCAATTGAATCTGGATTCCGGCGAATAGCCAAACCGTAGTATAAAGTTAGTTCATTAATAACTTGTTAATAGATTTGTAAATATATATGGAGTATAAAGGGGTTTTTATGGGGGGACCCATCCTCAGGTAGTCGGGAAATGTCTACCCTCTATTGTTCGATTCGCTCCGGCAGGACCGCGAGCGGTTTAGTTGCCGCGTCACTAAAGTAGCTATAACTCCGTAAATAATTGGAATTTTGAAAGTTCCTTTGGAGGATATATTCTCAAAGATCTATGCTTTGAAAATATGCAAAATAATATTGCTTTTTCAAGATTGTAGACCAGAATACCCCATTAAATCTTCAAAAGTTCTTCACCAATTGCTTTGAAATTTTAACACAACGTTGCATTTGAATACGCAAGTGTTTTTATATACTTACTCTTATATAGATAAAATATATATATGTCACACCTGTAGCAGGTAAAAAACCAGAACAACGCGTGGTCGAGTACAGCTAGTAATACATATGTTTTATGTTCTATGATGTTTTAAGGAAATGATTATTTTACGACATTTTTATTAACTCACATTCTTGTCTGTCTGTCTGTTCGGTACAAATTTTGCGATTGATTTTAAATTAATTTCCCGATGAGATAGAAACTTGAAACTTTAAACATAGCTCAGAACTGGATTACAATGCAATATTAACTCACTTTCTTATCTGTCTGTTTCTTATTACTAAACTCACGCTATCCGTCCATCCGTCTATCCGTCTTACCTTTAAAAGGCTGTATCTTTTAAAAAGTAAGGTTCAATCGAAAAGTCAATCAAGACTAGAAAGTGTAAAATAATGATTTGAATAAAAAAAATTAATATATCACGTTTTAAAGACCGACTAAAAGGTACAAAAGGATTTCTCCTAGCCCCATGCCGATTGCTAACCCCATACAGATAATCCTTAGAATTTGTGATTGTGAAATTTTAATAGCTATGAAAATACTTGTAAGAGTTAAAATGAAAAACGTGGGGCGCATGTAATAGATAGGTGATGCATGAATAATTCGCCTAGGTCACTAACAATTTTATTGTACTGCAAATGTTATGGAATTGTTGTGTGAGCTTTTTCAACGACAGCTACTCTCTACATTTCTTACTATTATCTATTCCAAATTAACCCCATCAACAATTTTCAAACCTGTTGACAAAAAACTTCCCTTTTTTAATTTGTATCAATGACTTAAAAAGTACTTTTAAAGTCATTGAAGTTTAATACCTGTTTGATACTTTCAGCGCCGGCCCTAGCCCTTCATCAGGGCAGAGCGAGATTGTCTTTGGGCACCTTTTGGTCGCTTTCACTTCACGTAAATTCTACTTCGGTTGTATGTTAAATAAATAATAATTCCCAAATTTTTAAAAATCAACTTTTGTTGCAAATATCAACACTTATTGAATTTAAATTAAATTGCGCTGGAAATTGTTATGGCTTTTTGGCGCCCCTTGTTATCTGGCGCCTAGAGCGACCGCTCCTCTCGCTCTACCCCAGGGCCGGCATTGGATACTTTGTGCTATCCTTTTGATCTCTGTCTTATAAATATTAGCTTTTTGTTTTATACTGGAGTAAAACCCTGTTTATACTAAACACTTTTGTACTTGTAACATTAAAAATTCCTTAATTAGGAAAACCAGCGGAAGTCTTGGCCGACATCGACGACAACCTACCCGTCGACCTAGAACTCGAGGAGAGCGTCCAATCTACTTCCACCTCAACCTCAAACTCCATTTTAGACAGCATCAAGCAGGAGACCGACTCGAGCGACAAAGAGGAAAGAGACAGCGTTCTCTTCCAGGAGACGAGCGAAGTCGGTAGCGTAGACTTCAGCGTGTACGGTTCTTACTGGACGGCTATAGGCCACATTCTTAGTCTCGGTATCTTCTTCTCCATAGTCCTCATGCAGTTTTCTAGGAACATGACAGACTGGTGGCTCGCCCATTGGGTGACTAATGCCGAAAGCAACTCGACGACTCCTAATACTAGTACTAACAACACTAGTGGTCTCTACGATGGGTATGGGGTTTTGATGACCGTTGGGAAAGCTAGCGATGATGCAAATATGTATTCTTATTTGAAGATTTACGTGGAATTTGCTTGCATGAATACGATATTCACTTTGTTTAGAGCGTTTTTGTTTGCCTATGGTGGGGTGAAGGCGGCCACCAGGTTCCATAAGATGTTGCTGAAGTCTGTTGTAAAGGTACAAAACTTTACCAAATAATACACACGAATTCGTGTCCTGATTTGAAGCTCTAACATTAAATCATAATTTTGTATATAATCCTGAAATATATTTGTTACAATCATTTACTCACAGTGGCAAAATCAACAGTTTTATTACCTACTCTTGTGTAAACACTAGGCTTATTGATACCTAGTTTTCGATACAATTCCTGCTTCTGCATTAGATTCACTCATAAATTTTTCATTTACCATGTAGTATGGTAAATTTCACTGTGGATTTAAAGAATCTCAACTTATTTATTTCAGGCCAGAACAACATTCTTTGATATTACTCCTGCTGGGAGAATTTTAAACAGATTTTCTAGTGACACGTATACCGTAGACGACTCTCTGCCGTTCATATTGAATATACTATTGGCGCAGTTCTTCAGCTTATTAGGTAAGCGTCCCTAACAATATAGTACCATAAGGATAGTTCTTTAGGTGAAAAGACATTAAATACAAATAGATCGCAACATATAATGTTCTAGACAATAATATTTATCTTACTTTCTTCAAGTTATATTTTCTGAAACATACGTCATACAATCATTTAACGCATTTTAGTGGCAGTTCAAATGGATATTAAATTTAAATGAATGAGCATTGTAAAACAGTTCACGACAAATTGATGAAAAGTATTTTATTAATTAAGAAATATTATTTCACTTATTTCTGAAAAAGTGAAAATATTTAAGACAATTTTTAATTTTTTTTATTTTGACGAATACAGAAAATATGACTAATCGCAGATAATGGCGACGTAATACTGGCTTATTTTCATCTTTTTAAGTATATCTCTTTTATATTTGTTAAATACAGAGGAATGAGGAAGATACTTATTGAATTAATTAAGGTACCATCGCGAAAATATGTAATAATACCCTTTCGACGCATGTTCTTATTTAATTAAGGCGATGATGAATTCATTTCTAAATTAATTTTTGTTTTTGGTCAATCGAGCAAACTACCATTTTGAAACGGAAACCATAAGTAACTCAAAAATTTATATCATTATTACAACAGAATCTATCAAAAGGGTCTCATTGCATTATTTTACGATGGTACATAATTTGCAGGCATATTTTGCTCTATAGGTTAAAAACTGAATTCTCACAATTAATCTTTTCATTATATAAAGTATCTCAAAGTGTTTAGTTATTGTAGCTACGAGTATAAGATATACAAAAAATGACACAAAAGAAAATAATTTTTTTTGCTGTATATGATATATAAAAATAAATGTTACTAATGAAATTGCTATCAGTGAACACATCACTAGTGAATCTTATTGAGTAATTACCTACTAACTAATTGATTATCTATTAATCCGAAATAAATATATCTCTGAAAGCAATAATGATCGTTTTCATTTAGACTATAATTATATAAAATTGTTCGCGTGTTAGAAATGATTACTGATCATAACAAAATTTCAATATTTCTAATACGATTTGAGTATATTGTTAATCAATCTTGTGGGTCTACAAAAAAAAAAGTGAATTATGAAAAATGTTATATATGAAAAAGTGCACATAACTAACTCAGTGGCGGCTAGTAATAAAAGGCACAGGGCACGCACCGACTTCAATTTTGGAGAAAAAAAGGTTGTTTTCCATTAATTTTAAAATGCATTAATTACAAACTTTCAAAGAAATACATATAATATTCTATGTACAAGTTTATACTTTTATAATATCAATTCTACACGATAGACTTTTCATCAGGCCACCGTAGTCTGAATTTTTAGGTTAGACTTTCATATCAGAACATAGCAGCTATGGGCACATCTTTAGATCGCCCTCGCAATATGAGTCGTGCCCAGTCGTATTTTTTCGAGAATAGATTACACTTTGTTGGCAGATGTTGGCAGTTAAATAGCATCCTTCTGACTAATTTTCTAATTTTTCACAGAATTTGGTGTATTTACCTATGCACTAACTACTACAATGTCCCTTGATTAACTTTCACATGGTATTAGCCCTTTCATAAATCGACTTAAATTGTGGATAGGTAAAAAATATGGATTACAGAAATATTCTAGCCTACTAAACTAGCGTTATACTTGATTTTTTTTCAAATAGTTCCATCATGTTTAATATTAACACGAATGTATATTATATAGTTTTCTTTTATTATTTAAGGTATAATTAAAATCATGAAAGTATTTTATTCTAAAGTTTGGTCAAAAGTGAATTAACATAGTCGAAAATTAAGGCATCTAAAGTTTTTAGTCGTTAGTGGGTTATGTATATCCAATTTATTAGTTTTCATAATCACCATAGAGATGTGAAAAAAGGTATTTAATACAGGAGCGAACGACACGTTATTATTATTGGATATTCTAGGCTTTTGTCATACTACCTCATTCCTTGACGTCAATTTTATTTATCAATCGACTAAGAGTAGCAACACAAATACAAATAACTGATTGCATTTTTTTTTTCAGGAGCTCTCATAATTACAGTATACGGTCTGCCGTGGATTTGTCTGATCCTGATACCGCTAATACCGGTATACAACTGGCTGCAGCATCATTACAGATTAACTTCCAGGGAACTTAAGAGGATATCAAGTGTGACATTGTCTCCTGTTTATAGCCATTTTAATGAAACACTTCAAGGTAAGATTAAGCGAAATGGTGCGACGCTCTAGTTCAGCTAATGAACTAATTTATTTTGACTCTACTAGTGGCGCTATGGTCTTCTTGTAACGAATTCTTATTCATTGTTTTATAGGTTTTTCTGTAGTCTGCCGTAGATAAACGGTATCGCCTTTAAAAGTTACTTTGTCTAGCTTTAGCAGGCAGACATTGTCTTCTTAAGTTTTTTACATTAGGCTATTAAAATATTTACCGTTGGAGATAAGTGCAGTATGATTTGTGTCTAAAGTATCAAATTTTATTTTTTTATATTCCTCATAATAATCACCGTAGGGTTTAATTTTTGGCTTCCATAAATGAATTAATTTAAAATGTATATATTTAGGACAATTATAATTGAGAACTATATGAGGGTTTAGGATTTTTGGTTTTTACATTGATACTTTTTGATATAGTATACAAAAGGCAGGACTTTTCAGTGTCAAGTAATATAAATACAACTTCAGTGTCAAGTATATAATGGCATTGCCATAATCGTCAACGGCGAGCGCCACAGATCGATGATAAGCAACTTCTTGGAGCCTAAACTGGATGATATGGATACCGACGACATGTGGTTCTAAGAGGATGGCGCTACGTGCCACACAGCGCATGCTACGACGGACATTTTACACGAACGATTTCTGCACGAGGACATAGTTATCTCGCGCAGCGGCTGCAATTTAATGCCTTTAGACTTCTTCCGTTGGGGCTAGCAAATTGAGCCAAATTTATGCGACAAAGTCATCTAAAATTGGACCTTCTGAATACGTGCCACCAAGCAAAGCCAAGCACGGCGGACATTTAAACGACGTTATATTCGATACTTTATGCTATAAGATATTCTTTCAAATAAGAAAATGAGTGGATATATAACACACAACTTGTTTTATTTACGTTTAAAAATCGAGCGTCCTTATTGAAAAACCCTTTATAAAACGAGTTACTTCTAATTCTCTCACAAACAATATTTTGCGCCAGTATTTCATATATCGATACCTCTATAAAATTTCCTGAGGCTCTCTGCGGGCTACTAACAATTTCTCTCTTCTTTTCAGGACTAACCACCATCCGCGCCATGAGGGCGACTCAGCGATTCAAGCGAGACAACGAGGATAACATCGACGCTAACATAAAGGCCCAGTTCGCCAGCCAGGCAGCTGCTAGGTGGCTCGGCCTGAGGTTGCAATTCATCGGCGTGGCCGTAGTTGCAGGTGTGAGCTTCATCGCCGTAATTCAGCACCAGTACGATGTGGCCGATCCAGGTAATTATTAAGCTAATTGAAAAGTTGGGCGATCGATATCGGGCGAATTGTTGAATTCCAATGGTCCACGGTTACAATTGGTCTAATTTGGAGAGAAGTTCATGGTGAGTGCAGGTGCATAAATATTAATTGCGAAGGTTAGCTTAGGCCGCCTCCGTGTCGTTAAGCGGGTAACTCCATGAGAGTCAGTATGCAATACGAATCCTCGAGTAATGGCTATGTGGTTTAACCAAAAGTACTATGTTTCGTAACACCAGTGGCGGCTGGTCAGGGGTGGCAGGGTGGGCAGTGCCCACCTAGCTGTTTCCTAGAAGAAGAGGAACACACAGTTCCAAAGTTCGTTATTTATCGTTTATAAAAATTAGTGAAGATATAATTATGTAATATGTAATTAATTAAATACATTATATGTTACATAACAACAATAGTACAATTAAAAGTTCTGATTATACCTGTATATACTAATACTAACAGCGCAACCGTGGTGGAAAATTGCAGTGCAAGTAAGTGCAGCATTCACTCTTCTAACCGTGAAACTAATAGTTATCGTGGTTATGCCTAGGTGGGTGCCGGGCCGGGTGGGCAGCCACGCCTTTGCCTTTCTGGCTTTGTACATACGAGACAGCGCAAGCGCCTCGCACAAATAAAAAATTATATTTATTGCTTTAATAAATAAATACAAGTAAATAAGTGTCTATTATACCAAGATTAGTTTTAAAATTAATATTGATATTATTGACATAGGTATACTTTCAACATCCCTTGAAAGTTTAAATTATTTCACAATAATATAGAAACATGGGAATCTGGAATATAAAATTAAATAAACAGTAAACACATGAATAGAATTAATTAATTAATAGAACTACGAATGATTTGATTGATTTGAAGACATAAAAACAAAATTGTACACGTGTAAACTACATGAAACAATTTGAAACACGGGCACAGCTTACTCGAGTCTCGAGTAAGCTGTGACACGGGTGGGCTAGACCACCCTGCTGAAGAAGCCATCGGCAAAGCGGGAAAGGAACCGAGAATCTCCGATCAGTCCGATCTCCGTATTCCCGAGTTCAGTTTTCAGAGACGTTGTATAACCTTGTTTATCTCAGCGAGGTCTGTACTCTGTAGACACTGTATTTGTTATATTATTAAGTAAAATTATTTTGGTTATTAATGTATTAGAAAATGTGTAAATATAAAAATTGTGTAGCATTCATAAGAGTCTGTACTAGTTTTATCCAATTTTAGTGCTATGCATTTTCAACTTGAAAGCTGAAAGAATTTTAAATCTTAACATATACTTGTACAGTGACTAACATAGACTGATGAGTCAACGTTTTTTTTACTATATTTTACTTCATTATTTTGCACTATATAACCTACTAATAGTTAGTTGTTTCCCACCCATGACAAATCACCACGAGCCGCCACTGCGTAACTCACTTCTATGAAGCAGTGGTAGTTTGTTTTAGAGAGCACAGGAGATTTATTATAAACCACATACAACACATTCATAAATAAGATCTGAAAAAATAATTTTTAAAAGCAAAAATAGAAAATTCGTTTGCATATTTTGTTTATTTATTTATTTGTAAAACACTCTTCTATAAGCACCCAACTTCAAAAAGGGGGGTAGGAAAATGAAGAAATTGCGGAAATGAGGAAGATGGCTGTAAATATGACTGCGATTTCACGTAATATATCGCTCCAATATACCCATAAAATTATTTTCAATTTTGAGTTTTATTTATGATGTAGTCCAAATTGAGGGTAAGTCTATATTTTTTCACGGCACTGTAAATCCCTGTAAATATGAATATATACCGTGTGCACTTAAAAGTTGGAATAAATTTCAATGTCGATTTTACTTTCAATGTAGATTGCACCTGTATATATGTACAGCTTATCACGAATAGGAACAAGTCTCAAAACTCCGATATCTGACCGTCCACGAGGTGCGCAGTCAATAGCCTGGTGTTTAATCAGTCGAATTGAGACCTTAGCAGAGTGAATATCGATGAATATATATTGAATGTGAATGTACATAGAATTCGATCTCGTGGCCGTGCATAAAGTGCATCCTTTTCCCTCACTGCTTCTTTTACGCATACCTAGAAAATATCACACTTTTTTCTATTCTTCACGAGCAGTATATACGATGTACTATTCATTTCATCGCTATTTGCCAAATAAAAAACTCTCTTATCTTGCCTATAAACGGAACAGTCTATCTAAGCATAGCCTTAAAAACAAGACACCGGAAGTTTTACAAATTTTTTATTTGGCAAATAGCGATGAAATAAACTATACATTATACATATAAAGACATAAATATGATCATCACATGTATGCAACTAACTATATAGAGGTTGTCAGGAATAGGGAAAAGTGTGAGATTTCTCTATGTATGCGTAGAAGAAGCTATATGTATGTATGTCGTATCTAGAAAAATTTGGAAGAATATTCATAAATTAAAAGTGAACGTTTTTTGAAGAAACTTTTCCGGCACGCCGATTTTTGTTTTTTAATCAACCCCTGTAGTGTTGTTTTTTCTATTGTTAAATTTAGAATGGTGGTCGCTTAGAACAGGTATTAGGTAAAACGTTTTGTTTTGTTTAGTCTCGTTGTTTTAATAGTGAAATTAAATATATGCATCCATTTTGTTGAATATTTTCATTTTTTTATTAATTAAATTTCGATTTGCCCTAATTTGGCACAAGAAATTCTTGAAAATTATTGTATTTGATCGGGTGCGGGGGTGTATAGGCGACGCGATGGGATAGATAAAACCTTCCTCTTGGGCATATACACTACCGCACTCCAGGCCAAGCTAGTGGGAATTACAAACGGTGTTCTGGGGGCCGACCAAAATCGGACCCAGGAGAAGGTATGTATCTGCTCGTATAGACGGGCGTTGAATTCAGCAACGACAAAGTCGAACCTGGTCTATAATTGCTATGAAGCATTGAACCACTTGGCAGGGAAGGGACCGGTGGAACTCTTATGGATACCTGGGCATAATGGCATTAAGGGAAATCTAATTGCAGATGACCTTGCCAGACTAGGGACCAAGGAAAACCGCTATGGACCAGAACCTGCAGTGGGAATAAGTCGGAATCTGATCAGAGACCGCATCAATGGCTGGGCAAGAGACCAGCACAATAAAAGATGGAGAGGAGTAACAGGTTGTCGAATAACCAAACTCTTCATCCAATACTCAGAGATTGAGAAATGGGCCCAAGAATTCATTAAAGTGAACAGGCACAAAGCCAGAACCCTGGTGGGAATTATAACTGGCCACCATAGTAGCCTGAATGCATATAAGCACAAGCTGAGACTGACTGACAGCCCGGCCTGCAGATACTGTAAAGAAGACGAGGAAACCTCTATTCATCTTCTTTACACCTGCCCCGCACTGGAGGAGAAGAGGTATCTTATATTAGGGACCCCTGTTATCCTAGAGGAGGCGAGGCTTAAGGCGGGGGACGTGCCTAAATTGCTCCTTCTATGGGATAGCATTTTTGGATAATGACCCGGATAAGAGGGGATCGCCAAGGGACTGATCGATGCGATCAGTGGCTGATGAGGCCCAAACCTATATAATATAATAAAAAAAAATTGTATTTGAAATTTTGTAGTTATAGTTGTTAGAGTTTACGAAGTTGATGGCAAGAAGCTGAAAAGAGCTCCTATAGGCATAGTTTTAAAAATAATTTCAAAAGAAAAAATGTTCATTTTAATTTAATTAATGTTATTCCAAACTTTAGGAATATACTGTATACATGTATGTTTTCCATATTACTCTCAGTATTTTAATTAATATTGCTAATCTTTTTACATCCTGTACATTAAATTTTGTTATGCATTACATGAATTTTTAAAACTGGGTGAAAACTGTGTTTCAATACACAAAATAAGATTTTCTTGTCCTCCATATACCTAGAACATTTAAAATTTAATTTTAAATTATTGTAAGAATTGCTTCTCGTGATTAAACAAATACCAAATTCTAACAATCGCCGTTCATTCTTCAAACTCCACGTCTTCTGCATAAAATGGGTTATAGGTTGTAAATTCATAACAATAATAGGCAACAATATCTAATGGCTTTGTGCAAAATTTCTTATTTTAATGGAATAAGATACGTTTCTCGGACACAATGAAAAATGTATATGTGCATACTGCATAATACATACATATACAGGATATGTACATTCATATTATGTACAGAGTATATCAGAATCCAATCTCGGTGTATGAGGGTCACATTTTTACTAGTAAGATGAATATGAACCTTCACTGCATTTTTATCCCACATTGCTTTTAATTGTAAAACTATACAATAAATAAATGGCTTATTCATCTTTATGGAAAAACATAATTATCGTAAAAAATAGAAATAATATGGAGTATCAGACGCAGAGCGGATAAAAGTCAAGCACTTGCTCTTTGTCTGCAACATGCCGGACTGGCCACATTTTTGGGGGGTGTCATTGTATACTTGGATTGTAGGCGTAACGAAAATAGATAGACACATCTTCCTGAGTATGGTGGTGTCCTTCATCTCCTTCGTAACCCAAGATTTTACAGGAAGCTGAACGATTTTTGTGTATTTAATATTTTTTTGTACATTTAAAATCGTCTTTTTTTTTTGGTTAAAATGAATGCACTTTGTAATGAACTCAGTCAATACGTATAATATATACTTAGTTTATAAACACCATCAGTACCGCTTTCTCGCTCTGAGTAATTTAACTATAGGGGTTGTTTCTGACTGAGGATCGTAATGAATAATCGCAAGAGCACACAAGAACTTTGACATAGAAATCAATAAGGATGCATCGCGATAGTCTACATTGTGAATTAGTTAATCAGCTTAAATTGACAATTAGTACACTGTAATTAGTAGCAAGTACAACAGCGAACTAAACAGTGGCGGCTCGTGATGAAATGAAACGGGTGTTCTGCACAGGGCCGATCCTAGGGTATTGGTCGCCCGCGTGCAAATTTCAAACGTATCCAAACTATTGGCGCCATAGGGGCCGCAAAAAAATTGCGCCGCAGACGAAAATTTTGAAAATTTTCAAGGTCTCGCGTTTTCCTGATACTTTTTTGTAAAATCCGTTTATACAAAAATATAGACTTTCACAAGAAACATTTTTGGAATTTAATACCTTTTTGAAGAACATTCATGTTTGCCGTCATATTGTTTGGTTAAGAGAAAAGGCTTGTAAGGTGAATTTTCTACTAGAGGGTCTATAACACTTAAAATATTTTCCGAAAGAGTTTCAGCGTCACATTTTGTAGGTTTCAGGTATGTCCAAAAACGTTCAATCGGTTCACCATCGAGAATATATCTTAAAACTACCACTAATTGAGTTTTTGCAGATACATCAGTTGTTTCGTCTGCCATAACTGCCAAAAATGAAGGTTTGTTAATTTCTTTAATTATTCCTTCATGACGTACTTTTAATATACAGTCTAAAAGATCATTTTGCATTTCTTTAGAGGTTCCTTTAAATACTGAAGCATTTTGTAGATGCTCGCTTAAAGTTACATCAAGCTCAGCAGAAAAATTTATCAAACCACGAAATATCCCCGGGTTTTGAGAGGCTTCAGCTTCGTCATGTCCTCGCAGCGCCAGTTCAAAGGCCCCACAAAACTTTATGCAGTTTATAATTTTTGACAAAACATATCTCTTTTTTGTCACATTATCATTATGCTTTTGCACATTTATCCAATAAGCTGAATCTAGCTGCGCTTTAATATTAGTTGTTCCTAATAAAGCTAATTCCATTGTATTATGTAGATGGCTTTTGGAGTTGTCGTGCTTTTTTATTTTTTCAGTTAAGTGCACCAAATCTGTCACCCCTACCTCCGTCCATGCTTTATCACCGCCAAAAAGTAAACAAGGAAAACAAAATAACGCATTTTTTTTGTTGCACCCACAAATCCAATTGTTCTTCGAATAAATGTCTCTATTAAATTGACGTTTAAACACCTGCAGTCTCAATAACAATATCGGGCAATGTCCTACCATTGTTTTTTAAATAAATTTTTTCTTCATAAGAGTATTTAAAAAATCGCTTCACACGAACTAAATTATAAACTAAATCCATTGTCACTATCACGGTATATAAATATTAATAATTAGTATAATAAATCACTACACAAATTCACAAAACAGTATTTAAAATCTCAAATTAACACGAAATACGAGATAGGTACGATTTACGCCCGCCTACTGTACGAGGAGTAGGAAGGAGTAAACATTCACTGATGTTGCCTTAGCTGGAAAAAATACAGCTCACTGACCGTGTAAATTCGCGCATTTACCAGCGCCAAGTGTGGATTGTCGCGGCAGTTGAGGGGGAGGACGGGTGTGCCGAGCCGTGCTGAGAACTACTTCGTGTGGCCCAGTTCAATGTACCGCGACGCGCTCGCGTAGAGACCCAGGTAATTCATCTGGTCTACTACTCAATAGAGGACGGCAGGCAGAATGCGACTTTAACGCAATAATTTGGTTAGCTGCACCAACTAACCAAATTATTTTATTAATAAATTTTAGTAATTATTATGTCGCGAAAATATACAAATATCTAATTTTTTTTTGGCAGTTCTGCAGCTCTGCAGCACCTATACACCAGCCGTCCCTGGAACTAAATAATCCTATTGGAATATATAATATAGTTTTAAATGTCTATGTTTTCATACGATACGATTTCTTGCACATTGAACGTTTTAAAGTAAATACCGCACAAAATGAAATGTAATTTTTTTATTGTAATTGCCGTGAAGCTACCCGTCTTTATCGTGAGTTGCACCG
The DNA here is from genome assembly GCA_037954035.1 of Rosalia funebris. Classification (NCBI taxonomy): domain Eukaryota; kingdom Metazoa; phylum Arthropoda; class Insecta; order Coleoptera; family Cerambycidae; genus Rosalia; species Rosalia funebris. The sequence continues at coordinate 29,914,921 of JAZFAV010000035.1, read as the reverse complement.
CCCGTTAAAAAATAGTCATTCAAACGACACAATTATCTTTTGTGATCCCTGTCCTTTGGCAAATTTTTAAAGGCAGTGCAGAACAAGTACATCATCTAGCACTCAACGCCACGAATTTCAACAATAAAGATGGTAATGGCTCAGATATTTTGTTCTTTTTTTCACAGGCTTAATCGGTCTGGCAATATCTTACGCCCTCTCAGTCACTGGAGCATTAAGTGGCGTTGTAAATGCTTTTACTGAGACTGAAAGAGAAATGATTGCCGTGGAACGTGTCAATCAGTATATCAAAGAAGTTCCATCGGAGAGTACGTACTTCGTGATTGATCCCCCGTTTGCTTGGCCCAGCCAGGGGGTTATAGCGTTTAACAATGTCGTCTTACAGTATAGGTGAGTATAATTCCTAACCGTTGTGAATATTTGAATGAAAATAATATAACGATTGTTTACTAATTTTTCAACGCTAGGAAAATAACAACGAAACTAAAGTTACACCCCATGGTTTTGATTTTTACAATACGAGGGGGTACTCAAAAAACAGAATTGTTTATTTAATTTTCTTTAATTTAAGATAACATCTTGAACACATCTCCTTCAAAATGCTGTCCATTAGATGATATGCGCTTCTTCCAACGGTTTTTCCACTTTTCGAAACATTTTTTATATTCTTCTGAACTAATGCTGTTAAGATTCTCCAATGATTTTTCTCTTAACCTCTTCTACGTCCAGAAAACGATTTCCCTTTAGGTTTTTCTTCATTCTTGGTAATAAAACAAAGTTATAGGGCGCTATACCGGGTGAGTATGGAGGGTTCGAAATCGTTGTCACGCCGTTTTTTCTTTTGTCAAAAACCGGTTGATCTTCAAGGTTATGTGGACATGTACGTTGTCATGATAAAGACACTAGTCCCCCGATCTTCACAATTCAGGTTGTTTTTTCTCACTGCTTCACGTAATCACTTTAACACTTCCAGATAGTAATTTTGGTTCACTGATAGTGCACTGAGGAACAAATTGAACGTGAACGACTCTTTTGATGTCAAAAAATAAACCAGGACTGCCGTGATTTTTTTTTTTTTTTGGTCTGTAATAAACATACCTGACGGGAGAGCGCAGCCACTGCCAATTCACTATAGAAAATAATTATCGTTTTTTTAATACCCCCTCGTATATAAGGTTTTTAATACATACTGTAGGTCACTATTACCCTTTTTATAGAGGTTTTCCTTATCTACATTTCAAAACAGGAGACCAAGTAACACAGACTTCGTGGAAAACTACGAACTCTATGTTACTTAATGGGAGAAAACTGGTCTTTTTAGTTGCTGCGTCAAAATTTCCAACTCCTTCATAGGATGATCTACACTGAAATAAATACTTTACCACTAGTTTACAATGCACTGTTTTAAATACTTTTTTTATTTCATTGATGTAAAATTTTGGAAGGGTCTGAGGATCTGAAGGATGTGAAATTCCAGAGGTCCGAAATGTTATCAATTTTCAAGATACAAGGTTAAATTAACCACGCACAAAGTGTTTCAAACGCCTCAGGCTTATTCTGAGAAACAATGAAAGTAAAAATATTAATTGTATACAGTAAAGCGGTAGTCCAAATAATACTGATTTCTCTGTAATCCGGATGCATATAGAAAATCATATTTTTATACATGTGAAAATGTGATACATGTATTCAAACGCTGATTTCATAGTATGAATTCTAAATAAGTGAGAATATTTTAAATAAGCCATAATATAACGGGTAAAATGCTTATGTTAATTAATAATACCTCTTGGTTACACAATAGAAATGCAAGTGATCAGCAACGGTCTCGAGGATTGTAGCTCAGTTCTGTTTATATTGCATGTTAGCCGAGATCTTGTCCACTCTGACCCTGTCATACTTTTTACTTTTATTTTAGGCTCCTTTTATTCAGGAGGATTATTTATTCCTAATAATCATCGATACTCCCTTACTGAATACAGCAAATAACTATACTAGTAGTAGAGAGTGCAGAGTTCAGAAATTTAAGAACATTATATATTTATAATCCTCAATAATAACATTACTATAAAAATGATATATGTTAAATCATTTAATGCTTAAAAATATTTAGATACACTGTAGATTGTATTAGACACAAATATTTCCTCAAGGCGGAGATTTTTGTTCAATGTTTACCCGTCAATTACCGTCAGTTAGTAATTGACGAAAATAGAATATAGATATAACTCCGATTTCTAATATTGTTAGTTATGCTGAGCAAAATTTTCGATAATATTCATAGTTAGACATATCTAATTTGTCCAAAGACCCACATTTGATATTTGGAAAAAAATTGTTTAACGAGAAATGTTGAAAGTTTCATTTGAAATTAATATATTTTATTTTAAAAGCCTATACAGAGGGAAGAGGAGATGGAAGACGAGAGGGAAAGAGCCAGAATTTTATTCCAAATATTATTTTGATTTTAGAGAACATCTAGCGCCGTCGCTTAAGGGAATCATCTTCGAAACTAGACCTTGTGAAAGAATTGGAGTTGTCGGCAGAACTGGTGCTGGAAAAAGCTCACTGATCACCGCTTTGTTTCGGCTGGTAGAACTTACGTCAGGGACTATTTGCATCGATTCGGTAGATATTAGCCGTATAGCCATATCGGCACTGAGGTAAGTTAATGTAAAATCGTGTGGTACCAAATAGTTTATAAGTATTTCCTTTTAATATTTAATTTTCTATGAAATCTTAAAAGGTGTTCATTCAGTATCATTTTCTTAACTTAGTAGTATAATTTTTCATACGACTTATTCGACGCCTGGGCCCTTGGAGATAGTTGGATTATTCGATGCAGAAACAAAACAACAAAGGAATTAGTTTTCCACAAACAATTAAGTGTTCGACTCGTGTTTCACACTAGCACGTGCTTTAAAGTTAATGCCATTTCTGGTAAAACCGAAGTGGAAAGCGCCTTCCAGCAGCATATATACCAATATAAAAAGAAGTTCTAACGAATCTATATCCTAACCCCACTATTAACGGAGATACAGAGGTGTTTGTCTTTAAATAATCACCGGGTATACAATTTGTAGTATAGTAGTATAGGACATTATAATATTTTGTATTACTTGCTTAGATAGATTCGTTTCTCAGTAACTTAATTTTCAACTGATTTTAATTAAAGTATTTTATAGCGTATAAAGGAAAAAGGTAGCCTTCAGTGTCTCAAGTTTAGCATATGCTTCGTTCTTTTAAAACTAATCATTTCTATTAGTATTAGTACAGAAACTGTTTTGGAACTACTTAAAACTGCGCTAAATATGCTGTAAAAGCAAGTTGGAACCATGATATGATTAATACTACGATGTTTGTATAAAATTAGCCAATCCTTGGCAATACATACCATTACAGAGATCTACAGGGTGGAGCAGAGCAACTCGCTTATTTAGAAACTCAATTTAAAAAACGTAATGCAGATATATATTTAACTATTTGAATCGTATCAAGTACAACATTTAAATTTTATGTTTACATAGTTTTAAAAATGATATCAGGCAGGTGGCGTCCATTATTCTCGATACATTGCATTAACCGAACTCAGAAGTTTCGTTCAACTCTTTCCAGCATATCGAGGGGTATGTTGGGGCGACAGCTTGACGAATGTACTTCAGGTGAATGTTCTTCAGGTGAACCAGGGTCCTAGGACGATCGTTGAACATTGAACACGAATACTGAAGAAAACAAGTGTGTCGTGAGGCATGCGGAGAAGTGCCTCACATGCATTTTCTCGAGCAACAAATTCGTAGGGATGAAATTTTAGTTCTTCATGAAGGATTCGCTTCATAGACCGAGCAGACAACCCAACAGTGGCTGCATGTTCGTGAACAGAGCGCTGAGGAGATCGTAAAACAGAAAGCCTTATCATGTTAACGTTTTATGATGACCTTGCTGTTTGTGGAAGCCCAGGTGTTTTTTCTTCAGATAACCATTTTCTTGAAGTTATTTACACATAAAACAATCGACTGCCGACCAGGAACACGACCACGGGGCGCAATATTGAAATGGGTACGGAATACACGTTGCGTGGCGATGATTGAGCGACCGTTAGAAAACGATGCGACAGCGAACGCGCGCTCCACCTTCGTCCACTCCATGATGCTAACTAAACTAAGCGGAGCTACAACTTTACACCCCGCCCTCTCAAATGTGCCTACCACCACCCTCCTAGGAGCAACCGTCGCTTCAGGGCGCCAAGTTCAAATAAGCAAGTTGCTCTGCCCCACCTTATACATGGTAGCTTCTAATGCTAGTCGAATCCAAAATCCATCCACACATGTAATACTAGGAACTACGTGGTCGTCGCTAATGCCTGGATTTACATCATTGATTATTTTAATGTTTCAGATCTCGTATGTTCTGCATCCCTCAAGACCCTTTCCTCTTCAGTGGCACCATTCGCCAGAATCTAGACCCGCTAGGGGAATTCAGGGAAAATGAAATATGGGACGCATTGAACAAAGTTAACCTTGTGCCTACTGTAAACAGATTGGGTGGTCTAGAGAACCAAGTTGAAGGAGACGGCAGTAATTTCTCTGTTGGTCAGAAGCAGTTGATTTGTTTAACCAGGGCTGTGCTTCACAACGCTAAAGTAAGATTTATGGTATATTTACTGACGATTTTGAATTCAGTTGTCTCCACAATTGATACAGAACAAATTCTATGGAAACACATATATCATTATACTTCTTTTTTTTTTTTCAGGTTCTATGTATTGATGAAGCCACAGCGAACGTCGACCATGACGTAGACAGACTGATTCAGAAGACCCTTCGTTGTGCTTTCAGGAAGAGCACTGTCATAACGATTGCCCATCGTATGCAGACCATTTTCGATTCCGATCGGGTACTCGTCATGCACGAAGGCCAAATCGCCGAATTTGATACGCCAGAAAATTTGTTATCGGACCCTAATACGCAGTTTTCCCAGTTGGTTAAGCATGAACAATAGCATGTTATTTATTCCAATTAAGTTCAATAAACATTTTCTATATTATTTATACTAAATATACATTATTTTAAAATACAGTGTGTTTCTTTCTCTGCTGCTGTCTAATCACCAATCAATCGAGTCAATCAATTATTGTTTGGTTATTTGAAAAGAGTTGCTAATTCCGTAATTCAATTTGATTTTCCAATCCATTCTAATTTTTCAATATTTGCTCTTATGTACACATAGTATCTGTCATAATACTCATTACTAGTCATTACACTTAATTATCTTGTATAATAAAAGAAATTTAATATTTTTATTGTTTCTTAAAAAAATAATTCGAGAAAATATAAATTAGATGTAAATTAGGAAAACATACATTTATAGTTCCTTTTTTACACCTCTAACAATTCTTGTCTAATGTGAAACAAAAATTAAAGTTCGAATACTATTTCAAATATTTTCATAGGTAAACATATTTTTCATTATATTTTCGTACTATGGAGGGAAATGGAGGGAATAGCGTGGAAAGCCAAGAAGGGAAATAGAGTGGAAGTTATCGGAGAAGACTATTACCTACCAAAAAAAATAAAAAAAAAAATGAAAAACCAATAACATGTAGAAAAACATTCTATAAACATGCAATGAGTCTGAAAAGTAATTTATGAATTCGATGAAGTGGTAAAAATATTTCTTTGAAAATTACTCAGACATAAAAGGTGTATATAAAAAATATTCTATCAAAAGGTGCAATCAAAAAAGAGAATCAATTTTCCATTAAAAATAAATCGATGACATCATAACTTGTAAAAATACGAAAACAAAAACAAGAGACCAGTATACCATGAACACCGAAAGATTACACGTTTCTCGACGCGCATTTCGCGAACCAAAGTTGGCATCATCGGGTAATTATTAAAACTCTGGCGATAACGAGGGATGTAGTCAGCGATATGTGACTAATTTGTTAGAAGTTCAACAATTATTGACGAACAGTCAAACGATTTAATTAATTTGGAACTTACTGTAGAACCTCAGGACATGGTCGTAGTCTACACATGCAAAAGATGAGCGATATCTTGTGCAAGTCGCCTTAATAAGTAGATATTCTACCAGTTTAGAATTCAGCAGAGCCCTAGTAGCAGCTCGAAATGTAGACATTTTCGGACAAACGGTCAGGAGAAAAGCATTGGACAGTAGAAGACCGGCTAGTTCACCACTGCTCACCAGAGAACATAGGTACTAGACTGAATTTTGCAATAGAACACGTAAATTGGATCATTAACGACTGGATGCGAGTTTTGTTTTCAGATGAAACAAGAGTAAGTCTTAATTCACCAGATGGAGGTCAACGAGTCTGGCAAAGGCAAGGAGAGAGGTTTTTCGGTCTGAAATATCTCTCCGAAGATCCCATTTCTTGGTAGATCAATAATGTTCTGGGGAGGAATTTATTTCGATAGTCGCACGGATTTGGTTCCTATATGGGGGAAATCCATGAATGCACAATTCTATGTAGAAAACATAGTAGAAGAATATGTGATGTTATTTGCCACGATTGTCCTGTACAGTTTCATTTTTATGCAGGATACGCCCTACTCCACATTGCTTTGGTTTGTGAATTAGGTTTATAAATATTCCAACTATGGTCAACCTACCAAGAAGTCCAGATATGAACCCCATAAGGCATCTATGAGATGCACTAAAACGATCAGTTAGAAGCCACATACCTGCTCCTATGGCTCTTAGGGAACTCGAACAAGTCGTTCTTGTCGAATTGGAGAATATTCCCCAGGAAACAATTCACCATTTGATTAATAGCATGCCTAGACGAATGGAAGTAGTGATAAAAGCTAGAGAAGGATCTACACGCTACTGAACTCAAATTCTTACGAATAATTTGATCTCCAATGTTTTAATACCATTCTAAATTGTTAAACATCGATAGAAATCATTTAATTATAATATCACGTACATAGGCACTATAATTTAAATCTTCGAAAAAATATAGGTGATAATGTGAAGTTTCGCTGACGCATGAATTTTGACCAGGAGTTTATGTTTTTAACAATTCTTAATAATGACATGTGCTTCCCTATCCACGACTATTCATCGACGAAAAACTGCTTGCAAAAGAAAGACAAGAAGTCAAATTGTACCCTATACGTGATCCACCATCTTGAACATTTAATAATGATGTATAATTAATTATCAAATCAATGATCATTTGGGTAATTAAACAAATATTTCTGTGGCAAATATATATTTTATAAATTTATAATATTTTATTCTTTTCAAATAGATACTCCTTCCTACATTAATTGGAATATTGAATACATTTGTGTACTACTTTATGGACACATTGCGTATCATCAGTCTTCACATACCTAATGTAATTTTAACTCCAACTCGATACCCTTTTGATAGGCAAAACAGCCATTTCCAGGTAATATTTTTGGCGTTCGTTAGTTTTCCCCGTATTTTCATCACATTTCGAATATTTTATAGTATAGCTTTGATACCAAATACTGAACAAATTAAAATGCGCGAGCGGCGAAGTTCTCATCGAGATTAATTAATGTCACCCTAATGCACTATCAGTTATTCGGTGTTCAATTATTTGAAAGCTCTCTGTTAACTTTGCAGACAATTTGGTCATATTTGCATATAAGCTGCAATACCCTACTGTACTGAAAATAATTTGGGCTCATATAACAATAATAAATCAAGTTTATTTGTGACAAATTGTTTATAAATGAAATATGAACAATTTTCTCTTGCAAGGACGAAGTCTAGCCAAAGGTTATTCAACATAACTCTGCATATATAAGTGTATGTATAGTATAAACAAAACCGGAAATAAATCGATAAGTAATATACAATGTTTAAATAAACAGTTTTAAAACCTCAAAACGGACTTTTCCGCATGTAGAACATCTCTATCTCGAAATTGAGTGACCGAGAAAAAATAAACTAATACATAAATGCAGAATATGTGTTTTATGCAATAGTTTCAATTTTTCTCAAATAGTCCACCATCGTGCTTTCTCATGACCCATGGGCAGGGTGATGTGTGTTCTATCTACCTTAAAATCAATAGGTGTCGTCTGGGAGACGCCCCGATCAGAATCAGTCAAAGCCTAATCGATCATACACGATTAGTTGAGTTATCGTGTTAACAAAAAAAATTCTCAAATAGTCCACCATCGTGCTTTCTCATGACCCATGAACATGGTAGAGTGTGCTCTATCCACCTCAAAATGAATAGGTATACTAGAAGACGTCCCCGATCAGAATCAGTCAAAGCCCGATCGATCCGACACGATTAGTTGAGTTATCGTGTTAACAAAAAAAATTTCTCAAATAGTCCACCATCGTGCTTTCTCATGACCCATGGACAGAGTGGGGTGTGTCCTATCCACCTGAAAATTAATAGGTGTCGTCTGGGAGATGTCCCCGATCAGAATCAGTCAAAACCCGATCAATCTGCTACGACTTAGTTGAGTTATCGTGCTAACAAGAATAAATGCCGACGACAACGCCAACGACACACACACACACACACAGGCACACACACACAGGCACACACACACACACACACACACACACACACACACACACGCCCACACACACGCACCCACACACACACACACACACATACACACACACACACACACACACACACACACACACACACACACACACACACACAAAATTGTTTAAAAACCTTTTTTTTTGTTTTTAGGCCGAGAAACGAAAAATAAACCCAAAGAAATTTTTTTTATACGATTACATTACTTTTCCACGTATAGTGGAGTGCGGAAAAGTAAAAAGAAAATAATATGGTATACTGCATAGTACAGAACGAGGTAAACACTAAATACGAAGTTTATTGAATATAGAAAATAAATCTACAGAAAATAGAAAGCAGACACAAGTTGTTAAATTTGATAAAAAGGATTTCGTTTAAAAATATATAAACCTACCAACATTGTTGGTAGGTTTATATATTGACTTAACTGATTGATTTAACTGTTGACTTATAAAAATAGTTTTATTTTTCTTCGAAAGCTATTTACGGGAAGAATTTCGGATAATCATTTAGACTGTTATAAAAATAGTGATTGCATTATAAGAAAATGATCGCTCAAATAAAGAAGTACGATAATGTGGAAGATAAAGAGAGCTAGAGAGAACAGATAAATCGAGTATTTATATCTTGTATATTATACTTAAATGTAAATTTATCCTGGAAATGACATTGTGGCAGTGGCGGCTCGTCGGGGTAGGCAAGATAGGCGCCGCCTACCTTTAAAAATTTTATGTCATTTCTCATAACAGCACAATTACAATTAACTGTCAACGCCCCTGATAATACAGAAATATTTAATATAATTAATAATAACTACTTTATACTAATTAAATTATCTATCGCCGTCGGCGGCGCCGGTACCGTAAACACCCTTTATATATACCACCGCACGGCGCCGCGCCACACGGAATTAAATCATTTTATTCCTAAACAGAACAACCAGACCAGGCTCGGTTCTCCATCCCACCGCCTGAAAATTGATAGCTACACGTCAATCAGGTGTCGGTAAGACGACAAACAGCGTTGTTGTAATGGCAAAATAATCGCAGGTCAGACGTCTGCAGCGAGTTATATTTTTTTAAATAAAGCAGTTGGAGGCGGATGCATTCGGCGCCTGAAGTAGATCGGCGTTCTTCGGCAGATCCGAAGACGCCTTCGCATTGAATAAGCCGTGACATTACTCCATTTGGCGGCTTAATTAAATTAGTATTGAGATTAGTATCATTAAGAAATGAGTCAAAATTTAATGAATTATTTGAAAAGGCGGAAAGCAGAATTACTTCTGCACCGTTAGCTAAAAGAATTAAATATGAGGCTACTGTCACTGATGAAAAAACATCTTTGCGCATCTTGTTTTACGAGGTTATTGATAATATTGTGACACAAATAGAAGTTAGATTTGCGGATATGTCTCAAATATTATATTTTTCTCTCGCCGATTCTTCAAAATTTAAAGATTACAGTAAAATATTCCCAACCGATTTAGTTTCAAATTTGGATAGTGTTTATAAAAACGTTTTTGGTGCACAAAAATTAATTAACGAATTAGGGGTTATATATTGTGATGATCAATTTGAAACATTAAATATCGAGTCAATGTTGAAATATTTTGTGGAATATGAATGTCGAGAAATATTTCCAGAGGTTTTTAAACTTATTGTTTTCATTGCTACAAGTACATCGGTTGAAAGACATTTTTTTTGTTTAAAACGTATTAAAACGCATAGTCGGAACTCTATGAAGAATGAACGTTTATCGTCGCTTGCACTTATTTCAATTGAAAAGGAATTATTTAGCACACTTCAGAAATCTGATGACTTCACAGAAAATATAATTAACAAATTTTCATTAATTAAAGACAGGCGTATTAATTTAAATTATAAAAAGTAGTAGGTATCCACTTTGTAATTGTCAGTCAATAATGGCGATGGTTAAGGAAAGCTGTGAGGGGAGGAGGAGGCCTATACCCTAAAGCGCCAATTTACATAATATAGGTATAATACTCAATAAATATATTTCGTTTATTCCAATTTATTTATACCCACAATAACTATTATTATTCACGGATATTGTGGATAAATACACTCATATTATATTCGTATATATTATGCATTTGAAGCCAGTTAAGTTCATTAAGTTTTTGTGGGACATGGGAATATTTTTTTATAACCATATTCAAAATATTTTAAACTTTTGTAATCGTCGAGTTGCGTGATTATGCAAAGTAAAAATAAACAATGTTGCAATGATTTAGTATAGAAAGTACTAACGTTGCAACTATTTTTTTTATTTTAAAATAAATAAGTCACATTAATATACAAGAAATTTAATGCTACATATTTCTTTATTAAATTATAAATATCATCCTTTAAACGTTACTCAGCTATTATTAAACCTAGGTCATTTACTTTTTCTACGACAGGTAACAAGTACCCATATACATATATGAATCTTTACATGCGATAAGACTGATGCTACATCATATCACTGACTTTTAACAAAATAAAATTACCATACATTTATTAGAATTCAATTTAATCTTTACTTATCTTCTTGAGTATATTTACTGTATTTTAGACACTTTTTAACCTGAAAACTGAATAGTACCGAAATAGTATTTATTGCATAGGAACTTTGAAAGTAATGAAAAATCATTAACGCGGTGAAAACGAATAACATTAGAAAATGGTTAAGAGCAATATAATAAATTTAATTTAATAAAATGTTAAATTTAATGATAATGATTATGTAAAAAATAAAATAAACTATAATAAATGTTCAAACTGTACACGGTTGGCTACCTGACAATAGTTGCACAATTAATAAATTGTGTTTGAACATTGTTAATAACTTCTTTTTTTTGTTCTTTTTTGTGGTTAAATCTGCTAAATTCTCCGCCCTAGTAATGTATACTTTGCTTTAGTAGTATCCCCGCAAAAACAATTTAGCGATATCAAATCTGGTGATCTGGCTGGCCACTCAATCGGCCTCCTTTTCCCTATCTAACAATTCATCTATGTGTGCGGACAGGAATGAGGAAGCGCATCAACTTGTTGAAAGAAAAAGTTATTTCCCTGTAGATCAGGTTCCTCAACATCTGGATAAAAATTTATTAGTGCAGGAATCATATCGTCTCGATGATAATCCAAATATCTTGTACCAATTAGGTTCATGTCAAAGGGGTCATTATCCCTTTGATCCATGGGTCATTCTTCCATCAACTATACCGCATTACACTTTCTAGGGACTTTTAGTGTAATATTCCATCATCCATTGGAGATTCCCTGTAGTCCAATAACGGGAGTTTTGCCTGTTGACATAACCGTTCAGAACAAAGGTGTCTCGTGAGAAAAATATATATTTTTACGAAATTATTGTCATAATTTCATAACTGTTGCATTTACTCGCAGAATTGATGTCACCGATTAACATCCGTTCATGGACAAAACACACCTTATATTATAAAAGTTATATGGATGGTATTTAGCTTTTTCAGAATTTTGTTTACTGTAGACACATATTGAAATCGGAATGCAATTGGTTGTCTTGAGAGGTAATGTTCTCGCATTTGAGAATCTTCTTCTGGTGGTGAGATTTAAGAAGATCGTTTAAGTGAGATTTAAGAAGATTTAAGAAGATCATGAACATACCCAAATTGGCGGTATTTATACTCAATATTGGTTACCATAGCTAATAGGTTATTGATCAGGATGAGCTGCATTAAACAATTCAACTACTTCCCTTTGGATACGCATCCTGTTTCCAAATCCGATCATGCAAAAAATGTATATTCTTCCTCATTCAATTAATTTAATAATTTTTTATAAAATGATACAGTTGCTACTCAACAAACACTTCACACATCCTGCTTTCTCCAAGCAAAATATTAGAAACGTATTCTTCAAAGATATAACTTAAAAAACCAAAAAAAGTATTTAACAAAGTACGATTTCAAGTGTTCATCTGATAGCAATAAAAAACATTGTCGGTTATTAAAGCTACTGTCAGCCAGCCAAGGGTGCACAATTTGAACATTTGATTTAGTTGATTTTTTTTTAAATCATTGCCATTAAATTTACTATTTTGAAATTACACAGTTGGTTTTATTTATCTTATCTAACTTATGCTCATGCTAATGTAGTTATTACCATAGCATATATAAAAATATGCGTATGCGTTCTTTCGGATTCCGTAATAAAAAGGGGAATTTGTATTAAAAAAATATACATCAATGACTTCATACCACTTATAGTTTATTTCATCTCTATTTGCCAAATAAAATATCCCAAACGGCTCTTATCTCATACCGTGGATTGTCTTTATGGCTAGGCTCAGGTAGACTATTCCGTTTGTCGACAAGATAAGAGAGTATTTTATTTGGAAAATAGCGATGAAATGAATAGTACACGAATTATTTGGTGTGTATTACTTATATTTTAGAAAACGCGCAACTAAAAATAAGATTTAACGCTTCCGCGAGTTTTCCGCGAGAAAGTTATTCCTTGAATTTTTATTGAATTTATAAAGCACTGTATATATGTTATATGTTAATTTGTATGTTATTCTATATATAATTCTTTACCGAATGTTCTTTCATTGTATATATGTTTCGTTGAGAATAATTTCCATCTAAGTACACAGCGATATTTTTCGCATTTTTTTTTTCTTGGCCATAATTCTTCCCGGCCTCTTTTTTCTGCAACAACATCGTGATACTCGACCCGTGAGCTGTCTCTTCTCCCTGCCCATTTATCACGGCGTCGAAAAGGTAGGCATGGAGCCATAAAAACGAACGAACTTCTCCGAATAACGTAATCCAATGCCTTATATCCATTATAAACCTGAAAACTTTCATGTGCTCATGAAATAATTACTGACATGTTATACGCCGGTTGTAATAGATTAACTCGTACTACAAATGCTCAATTCCACCAAATTAATCACCCTATCTGTGACTTAATAAATTTAACCGGGTTATTTTCGGAACGCTTGGAGAGCAGGCGCGCGGGATGCGGTGTTTTACAGAAACATTTCAGGAGTTCCGACGACAGGATAAAAAACAGAAACATGTTTACGTTCGGCGGACCTCGAGCGCATCACCCCTTTGTTTATAAATGTTGCTGCTTTTCGAATTTTAAAGGATTTGGAGAAACTAACAAGGCGCAATGTGATGCCTGTTTTGACATTTATTTCTTCCTCTGTATTAGTGACATGCTAGTTCAGAATACAGAATGTTATATGTTTTTTCTCAGAGGTCTATTTTCATTGATTTCATTGCCGTGCTATACTGACTGATTACACGGTGATGGTACCGAGATGATAGCTATGGTTTCCGATTTTATGTAGTAAAAGGTAGCTGTCAAACAGTGATAAACTTATTTATAATAATAATAGATGTCCTGGAAAGTTTTCTTCTTTTTGGGTGAATAAAACTCGGTTATTGAAATGTATATTTATATTCAATATTTTTTATTTAAATTTAAAATGTAAGAGAAGTTATGTATGAAAAATAATGTCATCACGGTTCACGTCGCTGTACTTCCTCAGACGCGACCTAAAATGTTCCATAACTTGCCGACATAATGCTCGTTCAATTCTCTGAATTTCCTCGCCTATCTTGACATTTAACTGAAGCAAAATAGGATCATCAGTGCTTACCTTAGATTTAAAATAACCCTGTAAGAAGAACTCCATCGGCGTTAAATCGGGACTTCTGGACGGCCAATTAATATGCCCCCGCTTAGTGATAACTTTTCCAGGGAACATCGCTCTAACTGGTTCCATTGATAAATTTTCAGTATGGACTGTAGCCCCATCTTCCTGTGTAGACAGCCCTGTGTAGACATTAAACCATGTGTCCTTATAAAATTCAGCAAAATTTTTATATTCTGGTGCCAAAAAATTCTCTAGCGTATCTCTAATTCTCTAGCGTATATTGAAAAGGAGTAACGATAAATGAATATACCGTTTTGGCGTTAGCAAGGATAAAGAGTGCATTTTGCCTCGACCGGGAATCGAACCCGGCTCTCCCAATTTCCGGTTAGTTGCTCTGACCGCTGAGCTATCGAGGCACACTCATTATCTCTGCTAATGCGCCAGTTTAATGCGTCACTACAGTACTCCCCGCGAATTTGAGCTGTAAGGGAGGTTGAATATACTGGAATGAATCACATCACGTCGGAGTCACCACTTAAACGATAGCAAGGATAAAAATGCATTTTGCCTCGACCGGGAAGCGAACCCGGCTCTCCCAATTTCCGGTTGGTTGCTCTGACCGCTGAGCTATTGAGGCACACTCATTATCCTTGCTAATGTGCCAGTTTTAACGCGTCGCTACACCGTTTGCATTTTCATAAAAGTAAGGACAATTATGCTCGATGCATTCATTGGTGCCCATATCATTAATTTGAGAGAATGTAATCGGGATGTTGGTGCTTTCCTCGAGGGTTTTCTATAGACTAGTAGCGCCAATTTTGTTTATTTACATATCCGTGGAAATGGACATATGCCTCCTTGGTGAATAGGATGAATTGGTGATTGGTGAATGTCAAAATTTTCAAAGTTTTCGAATAATTCTTGCCCAAAAGTGGACCGAATTAAATACTCTTCAACCTTCGAAGCTTACACCGGTTGAATATTGTATGGATGAAAGTTCAAATCCTTGCTAGCGAGTGTCGTGGACAGCGGTTTGCGAAATATTTAAGGCGACTGCATGTTTTCGTACAGAACGGCATATCACTGCTGCACGAACATGCTCGACGTTTTTTATATTTGCCCCTCTGGGTCGACCCGTTAGTTTTTATTAATGATAGTGCCTTCTTTTTTAAATTTAGCGACCTACGATTTGATTAATTTTGTCGAAGGAACTTGATTAACGTTACGAACGAGGTAATGCTCGACACAGGTGACGAACTATTGTGAGAGAACGATGGTTCTCAAAAAAGCTTCTGACATACATGGTTGCTCACCGGTGAAACGATCCATTGCAACTGAATTTCCAAGGCGTGATGTCTAAGAAATACATGGGCACGTTCATTTACCACTACCACTTTTCGAAATGTTCAACAAACAAATGAGGAAAACATTTCAGGACACCTTGTGTAAGATAAAATAAATTCAGTTCAGAATGAACTAGTATATGAATTAGTTTCAGTTCAGATTGTTATATATATTTTTCAGAGGTCTACTTTCATTGATGCCATTGCCGTGTTAAACTGACTGATTACGTGGTGATGGTAACGAGAAGATAGCTATTGTTACCGATTGTGTAGTAAAAGGCAGGCGTGTAATAATGACAAACTCCTGCTGCTAAATCTATGTCATCTTTCCCTCTAGTTTACTGTCTCATAAACCTCTAAAATAATGTAAATAATGAAAAAAACAATGTTATTCCATAAGTTGTTCCCACCCTGGAGTGGGAGACAGGGTGGGATACAGGAGCATAACCAAGGATGAAACATGAGTCCATTCCTTCACATCTAAGACAAGAACAGTGAAAACAATGGGCTGAAATGGGAGATTCAGCTCCAAAGGAGGCGAAGACAGTTCCATTTGCAGGCAAGGTTTTCAGTTTTTTGGGATGCGCGGGATTATCTTCAGAAAGGAAAAACAATCAACGACGAGTATTATGAGAACTTATGGCAGCATTTGAATGATGAACTGAAGAAAAAAACGACTACATTTGGCGAAAAAGAAAGTTCCGTTTCATCATGACGATGCATTAGTTCACATATCCGTTATCGCGATGGCCAAAATCAATGAGTTAAAGTTCTAATTGCTTCCTTACGCACCCTATTTGTCAGATTTAGCTCATGTGTTGAGATTATCTTCATATATTTATATAATTGTCTACTAAAATGGTATGTGCTTATTGTTATCATTCATTGGGAATTGGGCATTGGGCATGGTCATCAGGGGCATTACTGTAATATTAAAAATACTTTTAACACCAATAAAATAAATTGAATTATCATATTTTCATTTGGTGGTCCTTGTACTAGGTATGCAAATATGAAAACAAAATTTGCCCATAGGTGGCCTAGCTGCTAGAGCACATCATTGGCGCCATTTTCTTGTTTTGATATCTGATAAGGGTTTCTGTCTCACAACAATACAAGTTTCATACAACAACATCATCTTTAATAGCGTTGAACATATCGAATTTTGTACCTGGAAACTTCGATTTGCGGACAGCATTGATTTTCTGTTACCATTTGAAGAAAACTGCTGCAGAATCACATCGAATGCTCGTCGAAGCCGACGGTGAGCATGCTCTTGGTAACTCACTGTGCTTTGAGTGGTTTAAAAAATTCAAAAGAGGCAATTTTGACGTGAGATACGAAGAAAGTGGAAGACCACCGAAAAAATTTAAGGATAGCGAATTGCAAGCATTGTTGGATGAGAATGACGCTCAAATGCAATAAGAACTCGTGGATAAATGCACCTGAAAGCCATGCGAAAGATCCAGGAGATGGGAAAATGGGTTCTACATGAACTGAATGACTGAATATAGCAGGAAAACCGAAAGACCATTGACGAAATGCTGCTCGCCAGGTACAAAACAAAGTCATTTCTCCATCGAATTGTAACTGGCGATGAAAAGTGGATATATTTCGAGAATCCTAAGCGTGAAAGATCATAGATAGGTCCAGATGAACCATCGACATCGACTACAAGACTAAATCGCTATGGACGGAAGATAATACTCTGCATTTGGTGGGATAAAAAGGGTGTGATATATTATGAGCTGCTAAAACCTGTCAAAATCATTAATACTGAACGCTACCGACAACAAATGATCGATGTGAATCAAGCTTTGCTTGAGAAACGACCAAAATATCAAGAGAGGCAACACAAAGTGATTTTGCTTCATGATAATGCGCCATCACACACAGCAAGACCGGTCAAGGAAACGATAGAGGTGGAGTTGGGAAATACCTTCGCATGCAGCTTACTCACCAGACTTGGCTCCGTCCGATTACTACTTATTTGCATTGATGGGATACGCACTTGTTGAGCAGGGCTTCCCTTCTTACTAAAATGTACGAAAATCGATGACTGGTTTGCCACAAAAGAGAAATACTTTTTTTGGTATGGAGCCCACAAATTGTTAGAGAGGTTGGAAAAATGTATAGCTAGCAATGGACAATACTTCGATTAAAATATTTTTTTATTATTCATACAATATTCATACAATAAACGTGTATTTTCTATACAAAAAAAAATTCTTTTCATATTTACATACCTGGTATATTGATTAATTACTTCAGGTTCTCTATAAAGCTGTGATATTTATTCATTACGCACTTATTTTTTTGAAATATCAATTAGCTATTATAATTATTATTACATTTTGATATCCTCAGTGTGAGATCTTTCTTTCTTACGGGGAAGGTGTGTTCCCATTTAATGAATTAATTTAAAAAATGCAAACGTTTGCAAAGCTCGACAACAAACCCATTAAAGTGAAATATTTCAAGCCCTCCCTGCCGCTTCGGCAGCTACTAAGTATACGGCCATCCTTTTCTATTATAATGAAAGTTTTCGAGTGGTTTTTAAGGGGATATTTTGCATACTGCAACCACTTATAGAGCCATTGTGCCGGTTCTGAATAAGTTTCGAGTCGCCTAAGAACAGCGTATGAATATCCCGGCCTGCCGTACTCGAAAACACTTCAATGGCGCACTGAAAATTTTAATTCACGCAAGCTATAAAATAAGTGAACTACTTTAGAATTACCCGCTATCTTATATTGTCGGGAGACAACCAGAAAACATCTGTATAAAAGTTGTTGGATGTTCATAATTAAATGTGTGTACTTGGCGTATAATAACTCTGTATTGTTTACTTTGTTTACAGGTCTCATCTAGAATTATACAAAATTTGTTTGCAAGAAAATTGTGCGAAGCTTTTTCATTTGCATTGAAAAGGTATTCTAATAAACTCTAAGGTATAAAGGAGCGTGTAATGCGCTTTATTTTGTTTTTTGTTATTGCCTTGAATCTTACAAAGAGGGAAATACGTCTTTATGGAAAAATGTGTATTGAGAAAGACACTTTAAGAGTATAATTCAAACTTGTGCTTAATTAGAGATGATACTACTCTACGTAACAAGAATTGAGTAATTTAAATAATTAAAACTGTGTTTTCATAAACATAAAAAAGTATATTACTACGGTTTACCTTAAAAGATTAAATTACAATAAATAGTGTAATTCTGTTTAAAATTATTTTACCAGAAAATGTTTCTTATTTGTCGATCATTTATCCTAAAATATAATCATACTGTTTTACTATAAACGACGATAATTCAGAGAAAAATCATTGTACAAGGCCTTTATGCCGCTCAAATTAAAGAGAATATAATTATCTAAAAAAGATTTATGATGAAATAACTGAAAAAAAATTATTGTCTGCGGGTCTTTTGAAAGGCAAACAGAAATTTGGAAAATTGTTTCCCGATGGTTTTCTTTTAATTACTCAAAAACTACTGAAGGTAAAAATCTTGAAATCAAGATCTAAAAACTAGAAACTGGAGCTTGCTATTTCTTTAATTGCTTTGCGACTATTTTTCTCCTACAGCTGTTTGAAAATTACCTAAAAATTTTGGATTTTTTTATATACTTTAATTTTTGTGCCTAGTGTAGTTATAAAAAATATCTTCGTCCTATACGATAAAAATATTTTATATAGTATTACATCTCTTGCTATCTGGTAAAGAGATCTATCTACTTACTCAATCGGTACTGATATGGTACGATAGACAGTCTCTCTTTTAACGAGGAAAATTTCTCATGAAATATGGAGAAGAATTAAGTTAAATCTAATATGATGTCAATGTATAGGATTTTAAGGCAATCGCAAGTGGTACGATGGGCATCCTTTCTTTTATCGGGAAAATGGTCAAGTATGGAGGACAATTCAGTTACATCTAATGTAATGTGTAATGTCAATGTATTCGATGTTAAAGAAATTGCAAGTATTATATCTATCACATACCCTTGGTGAATATGTGAAGAGATCTACGTTCTGCTTAACTGATACAAAATAAAAATTAAATTAAGTAAAATTGCTTTAGGAGTGCATGTCAGATTATAAGTACACCTCCAATGATATATCTCAACATTCCTCCAATAGTGGCACCAATAATAGATCGTCATAATTTGCAGCTCCAATAGTACCCCCCAAATTCAAAATATCGGATTATTTTCAGTCATTAGCAGCCGAAAAATGTGAAGGAAGATTATCCACCAGATAATGTGGTTCCTTTTTGGAAAATTATCTTTAGATTTCAACTATATGCAATGTATTCTATAACCGGGAATTGTGAATAACCTGTTATATATGTAGATGTAATTAATCGCATACTAAACTAAATAACTCATGACACGAATGTAAAATACCTGTAAAATATGTAAATCCTATCCAGCATATAAAGATTATGTAATTCCTAAAAAATAATAACATAAAAACATAAATACTTATAATAAATAAAGAGAATAGTTATTACTGCATTAATAGCCAAAATATATTTTTATTTAATTTCTATATAATGTATTAATTTTAATCAGCAACAGAGAAGCCAAGTGGAATTCAATGGAAGAATAATATTATTACATCATTAAGACTAAAATTGGGTTGATATATTATGGACATAAGTTCCGACAGTGTCTCTGTATGACCCAGAATTGTAAGAACAAGAATTCCTGAACTTTGCTAACTAACTTCTCCTATATATTTTACTTTATATAATATGTATGCAAACTACATGAACAAGTGAACTACCATGGTGTGGTTTATGTAAAGTTTTAGCCTGTAATCTGCACACTGAATTCTCCAGGATTATTTAATACTTACAAATTAAATAAGTCAATTATTGAAGAATTGTATATGTAGTGATTTCATAAAATAATTTTAAAAGATTTCAAAAAGAAAACTATTGGAAATAATTCCCGGATCCGTTAAATTGTATTTGTAGTCGCGCATTTTTTAATATATCACTAGTACATACAGGGTGATTCATGTAGGAGATATGACGTCATCGACATACATTTTTGTAATTTCAACCCGTAATTTATTACAGAATGCGAGAGAGCACATTTTTTGACATACGCTATGGTAATAATAATAACATTAGCGTAAGTAAGGGTTAGATATCTTCAAAATTCCCTATATTCTCCGATTTAGTAACACATACTTTGTTTTTAAGTACCCTCCACAAAAAGTAATCTAGGTGTGCCAAATCTGCAGATCTAACTGGCCAGTTAATCGGCCCCCTTCTCCCTATCCAACAATTCGGGAACACCTCATCTAAATAAGCGCGAACAGGTGCATAATGGGGAGGTGTACTTGTATCCTGTTGAAAGAAAAAGATCTGAAGATCTTTTAGAAGATAATTTATCTGAAGATCATGTTTATCTATATCTGTATGTAAAGTTATTAGTGCAGAAATAAGGTCATCTCGAAGAAAATTAAAATATCTTGCACCAGTTAAGTTCAAGTCATAGGAACCCAGAATTCTTCCATCGACTGTTCCACTGCACACTGCACACCACAACTTCCACTTTGTGGGGATATTGAGTCTGATACTATATTAAAGAAAGTATCTATGACATCGTAACTTGTATAGGAATCACCCTGTATATATTAATCAAGTTTTAAAAAGTGCGTAACTAAATATAAAACTGTACGGGTTCGAAAGCTTTTCCCAAAAGGCATTCCTTGAATTTTTAACGATTTATCCATTAATTTATTCTTTAAAATAATGTGAAGGAATTAAAATTAATTATTTTTATAAATGTTGTTCTACATTATATTGACGACAATCGCTTAAAATAATACGTTGTGCCACATTTATTTACGGCACGTCTGAAATGATTGATGGATTAATGTGAGGAAACTTTGGGTAATACTAGATACATTGATGTTCCACTCCACCCTTCTTTCTCCAACTCGTCATAACTGTTGAAATCAACAGTCTTCAATCTGTCATTAGTCATTTTTCAGACTGTCAACAACAGTCCTCATTTTAATAACTACTTACATAACTTTCCAGTTCCTGGCATGAAGTGGGAACGGAAAAGACGTCTTTCGACAACGTCAGTTTTCGTCAAATGCGTCAAGTGCTGGTAAATGCATAAATATCAAATAGTGATGGATTTTGTTATCGTGTTTATGCTGTAAATTGTATTATAATCAAAACAGTGTATGTTTTCTGAAAACAAATTCCGTTTCTGGAATTGAAATAATTAGTATTTCCTAAATAATCGTCTAGACAATGTTAAATTAGTATTTTGATTTTCATATTATTCTCGATATAATGCATCGAAATATTTTACTCTAATATTTTAGCGTATTATCATCAGTACAAAGAAATCATTGTGTAGTTTTCAGATTGAATAAATTATGAAGAGTTATATAGATTTTCATGAAAAGTCGCTGAAAAGTTTTAATACGCTTTCAAAATATTATATTTCTCGGTACAGACGTAGCCATGCAGATATTAATTTCCTGCGTCTGGACTTCTGAAATTGGTCGGACTGTAACATTCAGCAGTTAGCTAATATATTGGCTGTCGCTGATAAATTGACAAGTTCGTGTGGATACAAATTATTAGTACAAGGATATTGCACTCAAAAGGTCAAATCAATTTATAATAAAAATAAACGGGATTCTAAATTACTGTACGAGTATATATCGACCGGCCTAGAAAACGTTATTGTAAGAAGTAGAAAGGGTTTTCTTAGATTTGAGAAAATGTTTTTCAAGAACATGTTGCTTAAGATTTATTTAACTGAAACATTTTTCATTTGTTTACTAATTAATGGAAGACTACAATAGGATACAGATGTGCATATCTGTGCACACTTAGTGTTACCATTTTTTTACTGGTTCATGACAATGCAACTCTCTTGAATTATTAGAGCTCCATACATCTACATATGTAGTTCTTCCGCATTGTAATGAAAAATTCGTTGAAATTCAAACATAAAGTTCCGAATTTCAGCTGTCGTTAGTGAATTTGAATACATGTGGTCCTGATCAAAAGTGTCTACGTACGAGATGTGCTTGATAATTAAGCATGGTAGAAGGTCCCCAAAGGTGGCGAATCAACTGTTAAGAAAATTGTTTCCCTCCAGGTGGTTGACCACAGCTAACAAAATATTAAGGCTATAAAAAATATGTGGCAACTGAAAATGGATTGGAATCATTCAATATTTTAATCAAATATATTGTCAACGTGGACGCTGTTTGTCAGTTTGCAATTAAATGTGATAGCATTTTGAACATATAGGCCCAGGCACTTATTTCTGGGGCTTAAATTATCTTCATAATTACCAAATATAATGAAGACGATAATTCATTCAGTTATTGAAAGATACAATTATTTCAATAAGATATTTAAAAATATTATATTAGTTCTATTGGCCGACAGTCGAAATGATATATAGAGAACAAAATTGGAAAAGTCAAAGTACCAAAACTTAATATTAAAGCAAGTGAATTTACTGATTTTATTGATTGGTGGATTGCACGTTTATGTTTATCGAGAAAATAAATCTAACAAGTTCATATAATTTCTCTGTGTAAATTTGTCACGAATTAAAGCAATTTCAGTCTTATATGATATTTTAAAGCTGAAGGTATACAGAGTGGACAAGGTTGTTCGTGACTTTGACAGTCGATAAGAAACGTTTTATTATGAAAAGAAATCCATATAAACAAATTTCCTAAATTGCTTTATTTTCGATATACAAGGTGTTAAAGTTTAATTTTTTTTTCAGTTTCTAATTTTTTCTCTGTAATTTTTCGAAATAATCATCAATATTTGCCACGCCTGGTTGGCGTTGGTTTTCATGACAACCTTTAACAATTTTAACATAAGACTTGTCCACTAGTGTCAAGATGCCGTTTAGATTTTCAAATCGAAAAATAGCGGATATCCATTTTGTCATCTAGTAAAGAGGAATTGGAATCAGCGTTGAACGAAATGGAGGCAGTGTTGACAGAGGAATACGGAATGAGGGTGAATAAAAACAAAACTAAAGTGTTAGTGTGCAGAGGGCGCGAGAGCAGAGCAAAAACGAAAGTACAAATTAATAATGAAAGATTGGAGGAAGTTAAAGTTATTTAGGAAGTAAAATAAATTGGGATTGAAGAAGCGGTAAAGATATAAAACAAAGAATAGCGCACGGTCGAGTAGCTTTTAACAAAAAG
The DNA here is from genome assembly GCA_037954035.1 of Rosalia funebris. Classification (NCBI taxonomy): domain Eukaryota; kingdom Metazoa; phylum Arthropoda; class Insecta; order Coleoptera; family Cerambycidae; genus Rosalia; species Rosalia funebris. The sequence continues at coordinate 29,891,136 of JAZFAV010000035.1, read as the reverse complement.
AAAGCACTTTTATGCTCGGGGGTAATAAACTTAGAAACAAGAAAGAGATTTTTGAAAACGTGTGTATGGAGCACGGCACTATATGGTTGCGAAACCTCGACGGTAGGGGAAGCAAGTAGGAAGAAATTAGAAGCTTTTGAGATGTGGTGTTACCAAAGAATGATGAAAATACCGTGGACTGATAGGGTTAGAAACGAAGAAGTATTAGAGAAAGTCGGCGAGAAAAGAAGTATGTGGAAAAACATAAAGAAGAGAAGGGATAGAATGGTAGTCCACTTGCTGAGACATGGGGGAATAGTCCGCGATACTTTGGAGGCAGAAATAGGAGTGAAGAAAGGCAGAGGTAGGCCTAGATTAGACTACTGCTCGCAAATAGTAAGGGATGTAGATTGTAGCACAATTAGCGAAATGCGTAGGTCAGCACAAGGTAGGAGAAGCTGGAGGTTAGCGTCCAACCAGTCTTAGGACTGATGACCTCATGATGATTGACGGTTGTCCTGCTCATTTTGGCAGAAATGTTAAAAATTGGCTGAACAATAATTTTCCAGAAAGATGAATTGGCAGAGGGAGTCCAGTTTCATGGCTACCACGATCTCCGGATATTACCGTGTTAGACTTTTTTGTGTGGGGTTTTCTAAGGGAAAGTTTATGCGACTCCCGCGAACACACAAATGGACTTATTAACCGCATAAGAAATGGTTGCAATGATAGAATACCACATCCAGTTAATTTAAATCGGTCTATTGTACATCGTTGCGAGTTATGTATTTAAAAGAATAGTTTCCATTTTGAACTATTTTTGTAACTGTTTTTGTTAACGTTTTCAATTATTGTTTAATTTAGTTTTAGTTATTAATTATGAAAATAGAGATTGTTAATACACCGTTAAAAAAAGTAAACTTTAACACCTTGTATATCGAAAACAAAGCATATTTAGGAAATTTGTTTATGTGGATTTTTTGATAAAAATACGTTTGCTATCGACTGTCAAAGTTTGTCACGAGAAGCCTGGTCCACCCTGTATAATCAATAGTGACTTCTGGTTGCCATCTTAGATGGAAACAACACGCCATGTCAGTTCAGTAGTTTTCAATGGAGAATGTCGTTACCTAGTATTTTATTTGTATTTTAATCGATTTATCATTATATTCCTTTTTTAAAAATTTACTGTTTAAAGAATGTTTAAAGGTAATTTCGTAAGAGTTCCCAAATCGTGAAGAGATCGACTACAAAATTTGGTATTTGGTGGAAATAGTTTGAGATATTGGTAGTGGTTACAAAGGTAAATTACCTTGAAGAAAATTTTTCCAGAAGAAACTCTGGAAACTCTTGGGAAACGTTTAACAGCTAATTCAATTTATCCTTCACCAAATTGTTGACGTAAAAATAACGAAAAATTATATTTTTAGGAATGGTATAATTTCGTACAGCTCGTTAAGAATAAGAACAAGTCTTAAAACTGCGATATCGGACAGCCCGCAAGGTGCGCAGTAAATAGCCTGGTGATGAATATGTATGGATGAATATATATTGAATGTGAATGTACACAGAGTTCAATCTGGCCGTGCGTAAAATGTAATTACAAAAATATATGAAAAAAATTTAAAAATGTCTTAGAGATTAAAGCCAAATATTCTTTTGAATGTATTGTTTTATATGAACGAGTCAGATTTGTTTTCAATTGCAAATACATTACATTTATTATCAGATTTCATAGATATGATATCTATTTTTCAGATATGATATCATATATCAGATATGATATCTTTGCCCTCCGAACGGTGCCTCACTCTTTCTTCTACGCATACCTAGAGTCTTACTTTTTTCTATTCTTGACGAACAGTACACCGAGCGTTATTATGTTATTAATAACATGTAAAGATTCTAAAATATGCATTTATATTATTTTTCTTTTAATTTTATTAGATAAATTCTTCTTATTTGTCCACTCTATATAATATAAGTTCTATGACTTATATGAGTTATATGACAATGTATGTATGTTAAGGTGCGTCCAAAAATTCAACATCGAAGCGTATCGTAACGTCAACGCGTAACTTACTATCGTGACACAATATTGCAACAGCACACATATTTTTCATCCACAACAGGACATCGACGCGTAACAGCGGTTCGTAATACCACGCCGTTCCATCCATCGTAGTCATCGTAGATATGTAAGGGGATGCGTAACGCCACCGCGGTACAAGCCTTTGATGTGACGTTGAAAAACCGACAAACAACGGAACGCTCTGTTGTTGAGCGACGTTACCATGTTACGCTGTGACCCCTTTAAATTGTTAGGGAGCGCCTGGCGGCTTACTATACGCTTCGTTGTTGCATGTTTGGACGCACCTTTAGCTATATGACAATGTTAGTAGGCATCACAAAATGTGTGAGCGGCACATGTAAAAAAAGGAATGGCACATTTAATCAATCTATAGCTCTCTGTATTATATTTTAGACACAATAAGAGTGTACAAACTGCAATACTAACAAGAGAACCAATATTTACTTGCTTCAAATAGGGCTTATTAAGGGGAGTCGACACCTACTATGATAAAAAATTAATTTTTTTAGATTAAACTAGAACCGCTACTAGATCATTTAGTACAAGTGCAATGCCATTCTCAGCATGACAAGTGCTTTAAATATATATATTTTTTAAACCTATCCATGGTTTTTCAGTATGCGTTGTGGGTCATCACTTACTTCACACTCATACTTCACTTTTTCACTTTTCAAAACGATGAAGCAACACAAAAAGTTCATAAACACGTTGAAACTAAAGTAAAAACGGAAGATTATTCGATATTGGTTGTAGCTCAGTTTGTATACTATTTACGAAAGTGACGAAGTTTGTGTGAAATTTGTCGTTAGAGTTATGTCGGAATATGTTAGAGTTTCGCGCTAACTTCGTCATAAACACAAAATTCTTTCTTCCGAAAAGTTATGTTTTTCAACGCCTGTGTTCCTTTTACATTTCCGCGCTCCACTATACTAGCGGAAAAGTAATGTAATCGTGTAAAGAAAACGTGAAAAAACCAAATTTTGCTTTGGGTTTATTTTTCGTTTTTCAACCTAAAAACAAAAAAAAACATGGTTTTAAAAAATTGTTTTGCTGTGTGTCATCGATGTCGTCGGCATTAAAATTTCTTGTTAGCACGATAACTCAACTAAATCATGTTGGATCGATCGGGTTTTAACTGATTCTGATCGGGGACGTCTCCCAGATGACACCTATTGATTTTGAGGTGGATAGCACACACTACCCCCTCCCTTGGGTTTATCTGAGAAATTTTTTTTTAGCGCGATAACTCAACTAAATCGTGTCGGATCGATCGGGTTTTGACTGATTCTAATCGGGAACGTCTCCCAGACGACACTTATTGATTTTGAGGTGGATAGAACACACTCTACCATGTTCATCGGTCATGAGAAAGCACAATGGTGGACTATTTGAGTTTTTTTTTTTGTTAGCACGATCACTCAATTAAATCGTGTCGGATCGATCGGGTTTCAACTGATTCTGATTAGGGACGTCTACTAGACGCCATCTATTGATTTGATGTGGATAGGACACATCCCACCCTGTCCATGGGTCATGAGAAAGTACGACGGTGGACTATTTGAGAATTTTCTTTGATAGCACGATCACTCAATTACATCGTGTCGGATCGATCGGATTTCGACTTATTCTAATTAGGGACGTCTACCAGACGACATTTTGTTTGTTAACACGATCACTCAACTAAATCGTGTCGGATCGATCGGGTTTTGGCCGAGTCTAATCGGGGACATCTCCCAGACGTCACTTATTGAGTTTGAGATGGATAGAACGCACTCTACCATATTCATGGGCCATGAGACCGCACAAGCACAATGGTGGACTATTTGAGAAATGTTTTTGTTAGCACGATCACTTAATTAAATCGTGTCGGATCGATCAGGTTTCGACTGATTCTGATTAGGGACGTCTACCAGACGACATATATTGATTTTGAGGTAGATAGGACACATCCCACCTTGCCCATGGGTCACGAGAAAGCACGATGGTGGACTATTTGAGAAAAATTGGAAAAAGTAAACCTGTGGCATAAAGCAAATATTCTGCATTTATGTGTTGGTTTATTTTTTCATTGTCACTCAATTTCGATATAGGGATGTTCTACGTGCGGAAAAGTCCGTATTAAGGTTTTAAAACTGTTTATTGTATTTTAAAGGCGGATTGGCCATGGCATATGTAAATTGTAATTGAAAGAGAATTATTAGCAGTGGTAAATGAAAAATGTATCTAACCGTTTTCGGAAATAAAATGGTTTACACCAGAGAACAAAATGTTTGTATCTATAAAAGTTCGTGATTTATTTTCCATTGTTATTCCTTATTGAAGACATATATTACAAAACGGCTGGAGACAAGTTTCATTAGCCTCTAATAATTAAAATCACACAAAAATAAAATAAAACCAATCAGCCGATTCCGAACAAAAGGTACATCAAGACAGGTCGTACTCCATGGGGTCATCGAGACCGGAAATAGTGGTATTGCGCAACATTCAGTAACATTTAAACATTAAAATTGGTATGGTTTTGTTCAGTTAATATTCCTGAATAAAAAAATATTGTAGAAATATAGTTTATTTCATCGCTATTTTCCAAATAAAAAATCTTAAAACATAACTTTGGCTTGTTCTTATGGCTAAGCTCAGGTACACTCTTCCGTTTATCGGCAAGATAAGAGAGTTTTTTATTTGGCAAATAGCCATGAAATGAATAGTACATTAATAGGTCGCTGAGAAATTGCCGACTAATCGGAGGAGGACGATATTGCGGCCAGTCATACGTGTAGACTCCCCTTAATCTGAATCAAACTCTTCTCTCGGTGTACTTTTGCTACTTGGTGTGTGCACATATTAAACGACAGTCGAACGAATAACCTCGACGAATGTATATGCCTGCTACTAACGAAATACAACTCTAATGCCAACATGATACTTCACAGTGGAATTTAATTCTACGTCTTCTCGACTGGGATCCTTCACGACGCATAATGGCAACGAGCAAACACAACATTTGATCCATCTTATCGTTCCCGATAATTAATCCCTTAATCCCTTAATCGGTCGCTGAAAAATCGCCGATTAATCGGAGGAGGACGAAATTGCAGCCAGTCTTATGTGTAGACTCCCCTTAATGTGAATCGGACTCTTTTCTCGGTGTACCTTTGCCATTTGGTGTGTGCACATATTAAACGACAGTCGAACGAATAACCTCGACGAATGTATATTCCTGCCAATAACGAAATACAACCCTAATTCCGACATAATACTTCACAGTCGAACTTAATTTTACGCCTCCTCGACCGGGATTCTCCACGCCGCATAATGGCAGCGAGCAAACACAACATCTGATCCATTTTACCGTTCCCGATGTGGCATGACAAAAACTCCGATAAATAGGCACACAACAACCAACCCAAACAAAAGAATAACATCATTGGGGTTCTCAAAGAGACCCGGAGGCTGAAGAGCGAATTGCAAACATCACCAGGCAGCGACTAGAGGCAGTCGTCCGCCGACAGTCATCGGAGTGCACGCGTACGCCAGATCCTCGTCTGGTTGGGCATAGATCCGCGCGCCCTATGGATGGTGTAAACAATAGCGTTGCGCCCTTTCTACATGCCGGTCGAAGAGCACCAGCATGCTTAACTCTGAGCAAGCTATCGCCGTGTAGACCTGCACATGTGGGACATGTGCTACGCGTTCGAATTTATGTTTGGTTTCGGGCAATTGGCCGCGTATGTATGTGATTTTTACGCTGCGTTTTTTGTGCGCGGTAATCGAGTGAATTAATGTAAAGTTGACAGTGTTTTTTTTGTTTGTGCTTTGAAGTCTTGGATTCGCCTCGTTGGGACTCAATTCGGAGCCAAGTTCTGTTATTTATTGGTCCTGGGCTCTTGCTTCTTCGTTTTGCTGGCTGGAATGGTACTGCATATTTAATTAGGTGGCTAAGGTAAGGCGCTCTTTCAGCGACCTGGTTAATTAGTGTTATTAATGACATGCGATCATAAAAAAACTTGAAGCAACAATGCGTCTTAGTGTTCCACGTTCATACCAACAAACATTTGTACACCAAGAATATTTGGAGCCTATTCGTATCCTATTTCCAATTATAAAAGGGAAACTTTTTTTGCTGCTAAGAGAGTGAAAACCAATTAATTCACTAGAACTTTATTCATAAAATAATCATCACACCAATTGCATTGTTTCGCCTAATATCTTTACTCGTTCACATTTATTCTCTATTATCTAAATTTTTTAACAGTTCTCCATATTTTCTATTGTTTTCTTTGTTTCCTTTGTTATTACTTAAATATTGGTAACGAAATGTAATAACATCATGTTTATTAGTGAAATCAGGCACCAAAATATATATTGCAATTTTGTAACATCACAACAAAACACGCAGTACTGAATTAGCCTAACTGTAAGATAACAAAATAAGAACCACAGAAATAGTATGATATTAAATCAGTATGAACTTAGCAGAACAACTTTGAAGAATGGAAAAATGTATAGGCTTATTATTTGCCGTTAATTAGCCATTAATTAATCACGAAAGTAATATTTAACCGTTTCTGATATAAAAAAAAAAATTGAGTGTTCTGCTAACATCATACGAAGTTAGCAGAACATCTATCAAAAAAAATTGTTAAATATAAGTATATAGGAATTTGCCGCTTTTTAACCGTAAACAAATGGTATAAACGAAATTTGAAAAAAAGAATTGAGGTAAAAAAAAATTATCTTTCAATATCAGTAAACCAACCCAAAACTGGAAGTAACGAAAGAATATACATAAACACCAAAGAAAATTGGTAATTTACATCTCCACAAAAGACCAGAGAACGAATTAATTAACATTAATAGCTGTTCTGCTGTTATAGGGAACAAAATAAAAAAATCAGAAAAAAATGCAAAATGTGATACGGCAAATTTGAAGATGTCACGATTAATTAAAAGAAGGCAAACGGTAAATACCTGAACGGAAACTGACTGTCATGAGACATTTTAAAACGAGATTAATAGCAGTTCTGCGAAGTTCCCAGGGAAATATGAACATTTTCCCAGAGAAAAAAACAAAAGAAAACACTTCGTGATCCACTTGCGCTTTCTTATTTTAATCTGAGTATAGTTTATTTCATCGCTATTTACCAAATACAAAATTTCAAAGTATACCGTGGCTTGTTTTTATGGCTAGGCTCAGGTACGCTATTTACCAAATACAAAATCTCAAAGTATACCGTGGATTGTTTTTATGGCTAGGCTCAGGTAGACTGTTCCATTTATCGAGATAAGAGAGTTTTTTATTTGGCAAATAGTGATGAAATAAATAGTACAGACAGTTTTATGTACAGACAGTACTGATGCGCGTCATGCACATAAAGTAAAAAATTCATGTACGCGTCCTATTTCTGGTATTAGACAATGTCATTCAGTATTTTATATGAATCTGTACATGACGCGCATCAGTACTGTACATGGACCATCTTCAGTATCATCTTGATTAAAATAAGAAAGTTAAAAACTGTAGGATGGTTAAATATACATAATCGACAATAACTTGTGGCATTGTCACATAATATAACACAAACATCAAGCCTGTTTGTGTTATAAAATATTAAAACTCAAGTCGCCACCTTATCTCCCTAATAAAGTAACATATAGAAGTGCTACTCATAATATAAATGTTAGAAGACAATATCTTCCTACTGTACCTCAGCATCGTCAAGAAATGTTCAAGAGATCCTTGTCATATATAATACGTTTATCTTAGTCTTGTCTAAGTTTTAAAAACATTTTATATAAAAAAACATTTATTTGAACATCAATAACTTTTTCTACATGTCTCATTTTGTCTCATTTTTCTATTATTTTATCTATTAAACTTCTGCTCTTGCTTAACTATTAATCTACTTCTCCCTGTTTAATTACATGGTGCCATTTCACGTGATAATAATATAAGATAAGGTATAATAAAATTGAGATGGTGATGGAACAGTCTGTGATATCTGTCTGTGAGACTGAATCACTTACCTTTAATTTACCAATAAATTATAGATTATGAATAACAAAGAATGTATATATTATTTATTGTATATGTTTTCTTGGTAAATAACAAATGCAATATTATTATTATAATTGTAACATCTGAGAATATTCCTGAAGATCATCTTGTATTAATTATACGTTGTAATGCTATAGTCTCCTGTTGGAAGAATAAAAATTTTTCTCAATAAACTATTCGTCAGCTTCATGTGTCTTCTTATGTCTGTCTATACAATACCGTGGACACCTTTTATGTTTCCATTAATGAAAATTTGCTGTTGTTCGTATGGTTTTTATGAAACCGGTATTGTTTCGAGAAAGGGCGCAATAAAAAGCAATCATTGGCGAAACCAAAAAAAAAATTGTACCAGCTTACAAAATCTTATCAGCAACCATTCGTGAAAGCTTCCAGCATTTGATATCAGAGCAATTAATTGTTCCACAAATTGTTAAATATATGACCAAAACAATACCCTTACAGTAGGTGGTTAAGCTAAAACGCTGTTTTAGTAGCATTAGTTAACGTTATTACTTATTAATGATGTGCAGTCAAAAAGTTAAACTATGTGTCTCGTTTCTTAACTGCAAAGGAGACACTTCTTGATGCTCTAAAAGAGCCATCAGACTCATCAGTGCACGAGGAAGATTATCTCGCGAAATTCTCCTTAGGGAAATTATTGCTGGAATCATTTCCATGATCACTTTTCGAACAATTAAAATAATTGGTACTTCCTACAAATTGTTTTATTTGTCCTATTTTACCTGACATAATTCATTGCATAAATCCATAATACATATATGTATCTTTACAACAATTTATCACATTTACAATTATATGCTTCGTTTTATAACATTTACCATTTGTTATTTAAATATTGGAAATAAAATTACGTATTGTTTTAAATTGAATGGTTTGAAATAGGCATTTGTTAGCAAAACCAAGCGCATAAACGGATTAACTTTATAACAACCGTAACAAAAAAATACTGAATGTGTCTAATTATACGAAAAAAAAAAGAAAGATCATAGAAAACGAACATGAAAGGACTTATTAGAGGCCGAATATCTTAAACACTTTCCACAACTTTAAATAGCCATGACTTCTGGTAGGAATAACAGTTTTTCTTAGTAAAAAATTCAACACCTTAGGGCCTCTACACACAATTTATTAAACATAATGTTAAAAATCCTCTTATACCTGTGTATGAAACTATGACACCTTATTAACTCTATAGTCCTATAGAGATTTGCGGTAGTTCGCATTTATACTTATAAAGAAACAGACATCACCGACAGAGAACACACTATGAAGTTTGTCCAGAAAATCACCCCAATGGATTCCTTAATTAACATGTAATAGCTATATGTTATTAAGTCATTGTCCGACACAGCATTTTTCTTGAATCCAAGAAGAAATCATACCCACTCATTAAAATTTCCAGTCTCTAATATCGTAATAGCTATTTCTTCCACTAATTGCTCATGTTTCTGAGATATCTTTCTAAGAAAATATTTTTTTATAAAAACGAAAACATTATTTGCCACCAATACTCAGTTTCCTGGAGTATTTATCAGGAAACCAAAAGAAATATCTTCACAGATGGAAGTTTCCAGGCTTTTATATCAGAAAATTTCATACCAACAATTAATAAACATTCGTCTGTAGTAAAATAGTTTTAGAAACAAAATTATGTATTAATTATATGCCTATCGTTGTCACTACACAGTCACAGTCTGCTACAGTATTTACCTAAAAACGAAAACAAATTTCGTACCAGGACGTGGAAGCGTCGAGACTTTAATATCAGAGCATTATCTGTGAAAATTGACAAACATGTGTCTACAGTAAAACTGTTCTAGAGAAATTAATATGCTAATTATATGCGTGTTATTTTATTTACCCAAATAATTTCTTATTGTCCCATTTTCCTTGAACATATTTCTAAGACAATGTTTATAATAATAACTAATATCTCTATAATATTAATTTAGTCATAAAACACAAAGTAGTATTAAGTATATTATATTAAAAATAATTTTAATTTTGTTAATAATCTTTTCTGTTAACAACAAAACTGTTTGTGTAAATTTTTAAATAAAATTCATGCCGAATTCTAATATAAAACCATTTTCAGAACCTTATTTTGTCGATCTATCAGAATCTATCTTTCTCATCTTTCCTGCAAAACATATGATCTTATAATCTTTAAAAAACCCACATATACCCCTAGATTTTATTTCGATACGGTGTATAACAAGTCTTTATATCAGTTACAATTATACAATTCACACATTTTCTTAATGTCCAATTCGTAAGGAAAAATATTTGGAATAATTGTAGATTTACTATTCATTTCATCCCTATTTGCCAAATAAAAAACTCTCTTATCTTGCTGATAAACGGAAGAGTCTACCTGAGCCTAGCTATAAAAACAAGCCAAGGTTATGTTTTGAGATTTTTTATTTGGAAAATAGTGATGAAATAAACTATACCTTCTTAGCATTGTCAAACATTTTAATGGAGTACTAAATAGATACAGACTGTCAATATTCCTTGTTTAATTATAATATGTACCCACAGGCCTTTTTTGCAATTTACATAATCTTTTATTTATTCATATTTCAACTTGAATTTAGAATTACTTAAATAAGAATTTAATTTCTTCACTCAAGAACGATCGTTTTTACAGATTGAAGTCACCTACCTATAAGAGCTCCTTCAGTCGATAATCTATAACGAAATTTTTCTGATATTCTTATAAGTGACATCACTGAACGACACCAGAGAGCAAGTCACTTTAATTTTCTATGGATAACAAGATTATTCAGTGTTTTCCCCTCGTACATCGAATTGTATGAGCGCCCGAATTAAGAGCATTCTGATTTCTTCCTTTTTGTACTTCATAAAAGTCATGTCTAATACTGACATAAAACCATTCACAAACTCCATTTGCCACAATCTCAATTCAAACATGCTTTCAATATTGCTGTAAATGGATTTGTATACATTTGCCCGTGGATATATAGTTTGTTTACATGTTTTCTATGTAGATAAATGAAAATGATTGTTTTAAAGAATCAGTAATGTAAACACGGTTTTATTGAAATATTTATGCCTCACTTTACTGAGACAGGAAGGTTCGCCTAAGAAAAATTCTCTTAGGCTTTTGATAATACAGTTCTTATCTGCGTTATCTGCGAATGCAGAAATGGAAACGCGCTTCCTGTGAATGCATGAAAGGTAGCCTCGGAAGTGGACCATAAAAAGAAACACCAGTCCAGGAATATGTTACAAAATAGTCGAAGAGAACTAATCTGTTGATGACTCTTTTCAGACGTTCAGGTTCACGACGGAAGTAAGAAACACGGCGTTTGTGTAGATAATTTTTTCCGGTAATAGTTGAAATAACTGTTCTCAAGCTTTGCATATCCTATGATGAATGGACTTTCTCTTATACTGTGTTCATCTAAAATCATTATATTTTCGCTCAATGTAACTCCAGGGAAAGTCACGATTTAAGTTAGAAGATTCACAAAATCTATATTCATTTCATTACTTCAAAAAGCTTAATTGAGGTCTTATATAGGGTGTCTCAGTCGTAATTATAGGATTTCAAATGCGCGCCATTTGTATTCTATCAAAGATAGGGGCGTCGTTTAATTATTATATTTAACGTACGTTAATATACTTAATAAGTGCCATCTACAAACCATAAGACGTCAACATGCCGTAATTAACTATTTAACAACGAATAGTTTGTGTACAACTATTTTATGAAAGTAAGCGATCATTTACAGTTGCATTAAGAAAAATTTGCATAAAACTAGGACAAAATAAAGCGCCTACAGCGATAACAGTTCATAATTTAATCAAGAAATTTGAAGAGATGAGTTCTGTTATTGATAAGGCAATATCAATACGTCCTCGTCGTGGTTGGTTAGACACAAATATTGCTGCAGTGAGAAAAAGTGTACGGGAGTATCTAAACACATCAATTCAACGTCGTGCACAACAATTTAATCTGCCAAGGTCCATCATGCATCTAAAAATGTACATCTAAATCTCTATATCTTGTTCTATTTAATATACCTTATATTGAACAAATTGAACATTTACTTTATATTGAATATTTTTGCAATTTGTTATAGAAAAATTGGCTAAACAATATATTGCTGACTAAGTCTACGATCATTCTGGAGTAAAATATGTTATATTATCTAGAATTTAGCATATTTCCATTGAAAAAATAAAGGTAATATGAATGCGTTTTGTTATCAGAAAAAAAATTCTGAATGTGCTTATACTATTTATATCTTAAACTAATAAAATTACATGTAGATTCAATGTCCTTCTTGACGAAAAGGCTAGAAAAAATATGTAAATACTAATTACACATATAGAAAAATTAAATTTTATTCCATCTCTAAGGGTTTTTCGTCATGATTAAGTAGATGATGGAGTACATAAACGTTTAGAAGATTACATTCATTAAACGTTTGCCTTTGGAAATTACTAGACTTTACTTGAAGTTCCAGAATCAATGAATAAATATCATATCACGTCCCTGGCACTATAATAAATCTATTGTAAACTATTTGAGAAACGCGAGATACATGTATTATTGTTTCATATAACATCAAAGAAATTATATTTTCTCCGTTTATCTGTACTGGTCATTAAATCAAACATTCGTCAAAAATTACTTAGATATACCTAATTGCCTAGCTTACAAGGAAATAGCGTCTAGGTGCCAATAAGTAAACAACCTAAAAGCAAACAGATACACACCCATGCATTTCAAATTATTTTTGTAAGTGGTATATGGTTATTCTACTATACTATAAATCCACCCCTTGTTGGCTGTAACAGTATCTACTTATTTTTGTTCTGGTATTAAATACCGAAGTTGTAAATAATGTATACAATTGTACTGTTGTAAAGTTTACACCAAAGTTTTGATGAACATAAGTTATTAACATATATGTAATTCAAATTTGCATATTAGGATTCAGATAAAAGTATGAGACAATACATTGTACTCGTATTATAAATTTATTATTGTAACTAGTGATAGAGTAATCTTATTGAAAATGTTACGTAAGTATATAGTGGGTACCAAATTTTTTACAAGATTAGTGTTAAAAACAGACAATTTGATATTAATCTATAGACTTAAAACATTTTAAAACCAAAATACATGCAGTCACTAGTGACAATATAAAAGACATATATTGTGATGGATACCAAAGATATACAGTCAAAACAATTACAACTGAAGGTGTAAAAAACTGAAGTTATACATACATACATATATATGTTGATAAAGATAAATTAGATGTATTATGTTACTAATACACTGAAGACCAATGTAGTCGAGGAGGTAGTCCATGGGATGATAACTTATAATAGACTAATAGACTAATAAATATATTTCTAAATTATCTAATGTATTCCACAGAATGTTTTACATTTTCATAAAAGTAAATATATTATATCTTTAACAAAAAAAGTCATGCATAATAAAAATCTCTTATGGATTCCTGATGGCATCTTTGATCTAACATATAAACGGTTTTTCAATAAGGGTGGTGACCTGTTGGAACCACATGTCGTCGGTATCCATATCATCTAGTTTAGTCCACAAGTACGGACCGATGGATGATTACGCCAGAGCAAAATCCGTACCAAATACATAGTGGCTTTTTCGGGATACATTTAGTGCTGGTGTATCTCGTGTGAATTCGTATTGTCCCAAATCCGACAATTATCTTATTCATATATCCATTCATCCAAAAATGGGCCTCGTCATTAAAGATGATTTTTTTGTCGAAATTTGGGTCAACTTTGGTCACTCTACTCGAAGACTAAAGACTACTCGAATTCGTGTTGACATGGAAGTTAGAAGTATGGCCAAATCTTTTGAGGGTAAAATATCCAACAATTATTTCGCAGAAGGTCTCCAAGTTCCCTGGAATGACCTAGGGTAATGATTAGCGGTGCTAATCGCTCTTTATATTTCTCTGGTTGTAGTTGACCTAGATTTTCGACATGGAAGTAACTCGGCGTGAGTTCGATTCTCTCATCAGTTGGCTGGGTAAAAATAGACAACCAAAAAAATGGTCTGTTAGGAAAAATCATAATTACGGTAACATAGAATTTGAAGTTAGATAATGATTGAGCAAAGGAGATTTATACAAAAGTTTGAGTTATGTGTGTGAACAAACAGTGCAAAAAGTTTAGCTCCTAAATTTATTGTTATACTAACTTGTTTTTAACAAATTTCTTAATTATATATTAATTTTTGATAGTTAGGACCGATACCTCTAATTCAATTTTTTCAAACTGTAAATCTTAATGGTTCAGACATCTGTTTTATAATTAGATTGGTGGTATCATAAACACGAATTGTATCGTGGTTGATATGGTATTTTGCAGTGAGTAGAAATATACTATTGAGGCTATTTAAAAATAAATTAACTGGTTGTGGGATACTTCAGTGTTCTTCAGGACTTACCGAACACTGCGTCTTATTTACAGTCCCTTTTGATTTATATTTCCTGTCGCTTTCCTAGTTGATAAGATGACAATTTCATTTTATGACCGGTACTTATGGAAGTTAAACGAAAAGCCAAACATATCTAAAACATTACGATTTATCATGTTGTGGGCTCGTAAAAATCGGCTGGGTCGCCTCTAAACAGACCAAGATTCATAACTGTAGAGTACTTGAAACGTTCTCATAGAGATTTTTTCAAGATAATAGAAAATTAAACGGGCATTACTGATAAAGGAGAAACGTATTGATAAAATAGGAAATAGCTTCCAATGTCGTAATTGTTTTTTTCTTTATCTTTTAATTAATGTGATGCATATAAATAATTAAGCAGTCACATTTTATTTACACTAAATGTGGTATGTAAGATAATACTCTCAAATATCGTACTGAATTTCAGGAACCCTTTTGGTAATTATACAATTAGGTTATAATTCGGTTCAAAGTTTGAAAAATTAAAAAAGACACGATATAAGACGAAATGATATTGTAAGGTCATAACCTACAATCTAACATAATACATAATTGTTTTATTCCTAATATGATTACATTTTCAAGTAGATTTCTTTTGTCGGTGTCTTCTGTTTATCTGTTAGTTACTGTATCAAATATTTGTTACATCGTTAATTTATCGGTAATTACATACACATGTGTATCGTGTTTATATACATATATTCGGTTTAGTATCCTCGTATACCATTAGAGGAAATAACAGTAATTGTTGTAACAAACTTTACTAGTTGATCTAAATGTAATTTATTAAGTTTGAGACCTTTTCCATAAATATTAGATATGACGTCGCAATACCATTAATTACATTGTTCTATTATCACTATAGATATTCCTAATTTATTTTGTGTTTGGCTTGTTAAAGTATCACACAGTCGTTTTGTGATTTTTTATCAGAATTATATTATTTGTTATTTTTTGATATGACCTGGTCACTTTTTGATTCTACAAAAAAACTACTTTGAATTATAGAATTTCAACATTTTCTTAAATGTTTCGTAGAGAATATTTTATAATATTAATAGTCTTTATATTGCTTTAATATGTCTAACATCCAATTATGAACATTTATTCAAATAGGGGTAAGGTATATCTATAGAAAATGTATATTTGGTTTCAGATAAATGGACACATAAAACATATAAGAAAAACATATAAGAATATATAAAACAATGTGTTACATAAGACTCCTAAAAATATTTCACGATATTTTAGTGAATACATGTTTATCAGCACGTTATATTAATTCATGGAGCTTAAATACATATAATAATAATAATAATAATCATAGTGCCTTTATTCTTAATGACTATACAAAATTATGACGAAAACATTTTTAATTAGGTTGGCCCTTGAAGTCACTTTTGCATGTAGCCAACCGAAAGCAAGAAATTAACGAAAGGTAATCAGACAAAAGGCTGTGACTGATTACAATTACTAATGTTATTGAAAATTATGTATAATATACGATATGAACAGTTATTTTAATATTAGTGTGTATTAACATTAAACAAATGGTTTTGAAAGTATGTAGATTTTAATTTTTTTTCGGAATACATGTATGTTTGGAGCGGATTTAAAAGATTCAGGTATATAATTTAATAATTTAATTGCAGTATAACTAAAACTCTTTTCAAACTGAGCAGAACTATGCTTAGACACGGTGTACATTTCCCGATTAAAGGTATCCAAATCATGAACATCGCTACCTCTAATTAGTTTTTCAAAAAGATAAGTGTATGGAATTTGAAATCTGCTGTACAGGAAACAATATCGGAACAATAATACTACCTTGTGGTACACATTGTCTGACAATACGATATGAAGATAAAAAATTTCCCAGACTAACTTTTTGTTGACGATTTATTAAATAATTTTTGAAAAATAAATTTACATTGCTGGTAATATCAAAATATTTTAGATTATTTATCAAAATAATATGGTTCAATGTATCAAAATCTGTGCTATAATCTAACAGTATTAACTAATATACAGATGTGTATTCATCCTTCTCATAATGTATGAAACTAATATGTATCAAACATTAAACATTTTCGCTTAACGTAAGACTATCTTGTAAAACGATTTATTGATATTGATGACATGAATGACTGCAAGGAAAAAAAATTGTTTTAACACACAGAAATTGACTTACTTATCTATAGACTGCGGAGACGAAGGTTATACATATAGACAAGGATCAATATATCCATGCTCAGAAAGACCCGTTGGGACTCAAACCCATACTAGACCTAGTACCTCACCCCGGATCATAATACGAATGACATTGTTGCAGATGCCTCTAAATGACAATGATAGATCACTCATCCATGCATAAACCCGAAACAGATTCAAGCTTCGGATACTGACTGAATGTCTACCGCGTTCTCACGTAGTCTTGTACTCTTCCAATATTCTGTATCTTTAATTTTACTTTACACTACACTTCTTCATTCCTTTTCCATACAGGTGCTGCTTTATGTCATGATATATATTAATCATAGTGTCAGCACAATCATAAAGTGATGAATACTATACGATACATTTTTTTCATCATATGAATCCTAATATTTCAAATTATGATTATAATCCAAACCTAAAGATCCTGCTGAAATTGTGCTAGACTAAGGGATACCTCATCTTTCTCTTCAGATAATGACACATGTATAGATTATTTCATCGCTATTTCCCAGATAAGAAATCTCAAAACATACCGTGGCTTGTTTTTATGGCTAGGCTCAGGTAGACTGTTCCGTTTATCGGCAAGATAAGAGAGTAATTTATTTGACAAATAGCTATGAAGTGAATATAACTAGTCGTACTAATAGGTGATCCAACCGAAACGCACGATGTTAATTGTAAATAAATACTAAAAGTTTTCAGAGAATTATCTTAATATTTTTTAATTTTCAATGACTCTGAGACATAATTGAGGTTCAATGTCGTTAATGTGCCGAATTATCTCATCCTTTAGCTCTTGAATTGTTCTTGGCTTATTGACGTACACTTTTTCTTTTAAATATCCCCAAAGAAAGAAGTCCAACGGTGTCAAATCACATGATCGTGGCGGCCAATTAACATCGCCACGACGTGAGATAACACGGCCATTAAATTTCTCGCGGAAAAATGCCATTGTTTCATTGGCTGTGTGGCAAGTGGCACCATCCTGTTGGAACCACATATCGTCCAGGTCCATATCCTCAATTTCTGGCCACAAGAAGTCCGTTATCATCTCGCGATAACGAACACCATTCACGGTAACTGCTTGGCCGACCCCATTTTCGAAGAAGTACGGCCCGATGACGCCGCCAGCTCATAAACCGCACCAAACAGTCACTCTTCAACAATCACTCGTGAATTTTCATTTGCCCAAATGCGGCAATTCTGCTTGTTAACGAATCCACTGAGGTGGAAGTGTGCCTCGTCGCTGAAGATGATTTTCTTTGTAAAGTCACCATTCACTTCTATCTGTTCAATCAACCATTCGGCGTATTGACGACGCTTGAAATGGTCAGTAGGCTTCAGATCTTGAGTCAATTGAACCTTGTAAGCGTGTAAATTCAAATCTTTATTCAAAATTCGCATCAGTGATGTTCGTGAGATGTTCAATTATTGGGCACGACGACGAGTCGAGGTTGACGGCTCTTCTGCCACACTATCGTGAACAACAGCAATGTTTTCCGCAGAACGAACTGGGCGAGCATGCACAGGTGTTTTCACATTTCCTACAGACCCGGTTTGCTAAAATTTGCGCACAATTCTTCCGATTGTGGACACATTTGGTCGATTATGTTGACCAAAAAAGTCACGAAGTGCACGAAATGCATTTTGATTTGAACGCCCATTTTCGTAAAAGGCTTCAACAATCTTAACGCGCTGCTCAATTGTGTACCTCTCCATGGTTGAATTTTTCAAACACTGAAACCAAGAAATGTCAAATTAAGTTGGGCAAAAAACTTGACGTTAAGGTGTGACTCACAATTAACATCGTGCATTATGGTTGGACCACCCGTTACAATCAATATTCATTTGTTTTAAGTTATTGAATGTTGCTGTAGTAAATGTTATGAAATATTTTTTGCACAATAAAAGCCCCCGTTACGATTTATACGAGTATATGCATATTTAGTCTGAGGCTGGCGTTCCCTAACAAAGCAGCAAAGACGAGAGAATGCACTATAATAAAAACGGGCTGGAGTAGTCTGACGACTATACACTGGACAAGGGCTTTACTTAGCGAGATCATGTAAAATATTATTCTTTATTAACTGCATTCTTCGTAGATATTTCCGTTAAATTATTTAGAAATCGCAAATATATTAGTCTAGAAAACCATAATTGACTATACTGTGTGTTATAAAAATATTAACTTCAATAATATTCTTGAAAATATTTTTAGCTTTATATACATATAGGGGGGTGATAAAGTTTCGTATAATATTCATAATTTTGTTATTAAATGAATTTTTCGTATTCTGTGTTTAAGCTGTGACGTCTTCAACATTTAAATCCCTTATTAAAGGTTTCCTTTTTACTGTTTATAAGATAGAGGGAGTATTTAAGGAAAATACAAATAAAACAAACACGACCTTATTCTTGTAATCCTACACTAATCTTACATTGGCCCAAAGGCATATAAACACTTTGTGTTAAACAATATTAATAACCTTCTGGTTGGTATTTTCCATTTAGATTCGAATTAGTTGCTGCAGATTCAAGTTATTTTCAAAAATACAATGAGAACTCTCTTGAGGCCAATATTTTCCAATTCAAAGAAAACGTAACATGATATCTTTGCAAAATTGTATACGACAATCTGGAACATCATCGTTTAACTCTTGTACTAAATGTACTTTTTATAAGGGTGGAACTTTTCTCCTTTTTTTACAATTTTCCTGTTACGAAATCATTCACATGATTGTTCGAGCGAGCAACGGCGAGCGCTACAGATCGATGATAAGCAGCTTCTTCTGGCCTAAAATGGATGATATGGATACCGACGACATGTGGTTCCAACAGGATGGCGTTACATGCCACAGCGCAGCCACAATGGACATTCTGCACGAGCGATTTGAGGGCATGGTTATCTCATGCACCGGCGGCGACGTGAACTGGCCATCGAGATCGTGCGATTTAACGCCTTTAGACTTCTTCCTTTGCGGCTATCTTAAATCGCAGGTCTATGTGAATAAACCGCAAACAGTTGATGGCCTCAAAGTCAACATAACAAACGCCACCCAGCAAATTCAGCCAGACTTATGCAACAAAGTCATCGAAAATTTTACCTTCTAAATACGTGGCATCAAACGATGCCGCAACTGATGGTTGAACGACGTTATATTTCATACTTAATGAGAAAATATTATTTCAAATAAAAAAAATTGAGTGAATACCTCACATACAACTTGTTTTATATACGTTTAAAAATCGAGTGTCCTTATTGAAAGACCCTGTATAAGAACATTCCTTCATTGCATCGAACAAATTTCGATGAAACAGCTATGAGAATACACCTGATGGTAGATGTAGATTTTTTAATCGATCTCATCCAGCTTGTGATAATGCAGCTAAACAAGGTAAGTATTTCCATGTTTAATATATTATAACATTATTATTACTCATATTATTGAAGTGAATACTTCTTTGCCAGCGTTTCAATATTTGACGAGAATGGAGAGTGAATTGGAAAAAATGTAACGTTTCGAGATTTCGTTACACGAGAGAGAAAAAATTTATAACGTAGAGAGAAGGAGAAAGAGAGCTATACATTTGGTATACCTAAAACACAGGCTTCGTTACAAGACAGAGTACACAGATACCGCGTCTCCCTTTTGTGCGGTCCTTCGTCTTTAACGCCCACTCATACGCTAAGTCCAAGGTCTAAGTTGCTTGAAGGGGGAATAGTTTAGGAAGCATCGTACGAGCAAGAGAGAGAGCCACGTATTCATTGAATACTAGGCAAAGAAAATATAGTATGACGCGCATGCGCGCGAGTACGTACAACTCTGACGCCACACGGGAGTGGAGCAAGAGAGAGCGATATAAACTCAGTACGAAGCGATAGAATAGGATAGACAGATTGTCGCGCATGCGCGCGTTATAGATGTATGCGTCCAGACGCTATATATTAACAGCTGAAGCAGCACGCGTGTGCACCGAATATTTATCATTGTGTTTTGTAATTATTTACGTTATTTACATCTGTGCTCTGTGATTATTTGATAATATCCTTGAACCGTTTAACTTGTTAAAATCTAGAAGATAGAATATATTTCATTCACCGCTCCCTAGTGGTTTACAGCCACACAGGTGCAAATGCACTTGGAAGAGGCGAAGACAAAATCCCTTTGATTCTCGGGGGAGAGATTTCAATGTAAATTTCGGATCCAATGATTCTTTGACGTTGATTAACTTTCTTCGAGAAACATTTGGTCTGCTCATAAATAACAATCCCAAAGAATCAACAACAAAATCCGGAACAACAATAGATGCAATTTTTACACGTTATCTAGAAAATATCGAATCACGAACATATATTTCATATTTTAGTTATCCCAAACCAATCATATCAGTATTACCAATTGAACCACCAGCCGATGATAGTGTAGATAATGAATGAACCGAATATTTTTTACACAAATTTTATTTGTTATATTTCTTTTGAAATTATCCCTCTCCCTTTCTCTATTTCTTTCAATCTCTCACTCTTAATCTCTCTCATTCTCTATTCTAAAGAAGTATTCACTTCTATCACGTGTACTGTGCTGCACATGATATTTTTTTTATTTAGTAGCATTATGAGCACGCCCATGGAACCCAGACCATTTTACTCTACTAATGAGATAATTCATTATCGACTGCATATCTAAAGTCAATGCGAAATCTATATTACATGCATTTCTTATAATCTCATCTCTCTACCATATACGGAGTATCAACGTCTGGTCAAGCTAAAACAATAAAATTCCGATCTAACTACTATTTGAACAACTGGTCTTTGTCTTCCCTATGAGTTCAGTAATCACTTATTTTGATGTTCCAAGGCCGATCACGAGTCAATAAATAGGTGTGTGATGAATTAAATCAAAAAAATCTTATCACTCATATCGCCAGCTGCGCCTGGTAATTTGTCATTGTTGCATCCTTACAAAGCGCCTTCTTATACGTACGTCCCCCATTTTATTTATTGATACCATCATTGTTCCAGTACGAGATATAATCAAACCTAATTCTATTTCGACAAGTGTAATGCATCACTGCTGCATAAAGAGCCATTCAATAGCTCATCCTCTTCGTCTTCGCATTATTCCTTTAAAGTTTATCATACCACCATAATGAGCCCACTAACGGAAGACAATCTGATGACGATCTCCTTAGTTAGTACATCCATCACCAAAGATATGGCCGGCGTGGAATGTTGTAACTGAAAAATTGGCGTAGGCCTCAAAGATTGTCTTTATATAGAATGAGGTTGTCGTTGAAAGAAAAAGGAAGTAAACGATTTATATGATTCAAAAATGTTTTAAACGTTACGGCGCTTTGTTGGTTATATGGGCTCGTAAATTTTGCAATACCGCATTCTGCATGGGTGAAGTAATTATGGTTAATTTATTATTAGGGTCCGGTGTTGCGAATTTCTAAAGTATAATTAAAATAGTTCCGTCGTAACAGCTTTAACATTTGGCGTTATAAAATGTTAACCGGAAAATTAATAACTCGAAATAGATTGTTTTATATTACATATTTTAAAGCACGTCTTGTGTGTTGTGTGGTTACAACAGCAAGTATGTACTTTTCTATATTTTTGTACTTTTCGACGGTTTTGAAATTGCTAAATTTCTTTAACCCTTCACCGCATGATTTTTTTTTATTTTCTCGAAAACATTCACAGTTCAAGGGAAAAGGTTGTACAATTATGTAAAAATATTAAATTTTTTTTTCAAAAACTTTATTTATTTATAGAACGACCATAACGTCCCTGTTGTGTTCGGTCATATGAATATATTACCACAATGAGAGAAAGTATACAGGAGTATGCAAACACATCAATTCGACGTCGTGCACAACAATTTAATCTCTTAAGAGACATCGGATTTTAAAGAAGGATGTTCATCTGTCAGCATACAGAATTCAGTTAACAACAATTAAAAGCTACATATCACTTAAAACGTCATACATTTGTTAATTCGTTAGTATTAGAAAAGAAATACATATACGAAACGGGTGAGATGCCGGAGGATTATAAGAGGAGCATTATCGTTACTATATCGAAAAAGGGAGGAGCCGACAAATGCGTCGGCTTTCCCACGCGTCAAAAATCTTAACCAGAATAGTGCAGAAGAGGATGGAAAATAGAGCGGAGGAAATACTAGGAGAAGACCAATTCGGGTTTAGGCGAAATAGGGGAACTCGCGAAGCTATTCTGGCGCTAAGAGTAATGTTAGAGAAAACAATAAAAAAAGGAAAGAGCGCTTATATAGGATTTGTAGATTTAGAAAAATCTTTTGATGGGAAAAAATGTTCGAGATACTAAAGAGCGCGGGAATGAAGTATATAGATAGGAGAGTAGTACACAATCTATACAAAGAGCAAACTGCTGTTATAGAAGTAGAAGCGGAAAGAAGGGAAGTAGGTATTAGGAAAGGAGTAAGACAAGGATGTACTCTATCGCCACTAGTTTTTAATCTGTACATCGAAGAGGCGATCAATGTGGTAAAATATGTGGATTTCGAGATTAAAGTACAGGGATAGAAACTAAAAATGCTGAGATTCGCGGATGATATAGCAGTATTAGCATCTAGTAAAGAGGAATTAGAATCAGCGTTGAACGAAATGGAGGCAGCGTTGACAGAGGAATACGGAATGAGGGTGAATAAAACAAAACTAAAGTGTTAGTGTGCAGAGGGCGCGAGAGCAGAGAAGAAACTAAAGTACAAATTAGTAATGAAAGATTTGAGGAAGTTAAAGACTTCACTTATTTAGGACGTAAAATAAATTGGGATGGAAGAAGCGATAAAGATATAAAACAAAGAATAGCGCAGGGTCGAGTAGCCTTTAACAAAAAGAAAGCACTTTTATGCTCGGGAGTAATAAACTTAGAAACAAGGAAGATATTTTTGAAAACGTATGTATGGAGCACGGCACTATACGGTTGCGAAACCTGGACGGTAGGGGAAGCAAGTACGAAGAAATTAGAAGCTTTAGAGATGTGGTGTTACCGAAGAATGATGAAAATACCGTGGACTGGTAGGGTTAGAAACGAAGAAGTATTAGGGAAAGTCGGCGAGAAAAGAAGTATGTGGAAAAACATAAAGAAGAGAAGTGATAGAATGGTAGGCCACTTGCTGAGACATGGGGGAATATTCCGCGATATTTTGGAGGCAGATATAGGAGCGAAGAGGTAGGCCTAGATTAGACTACTGCTTGGAAATAGTAAGGGATGTGGCTTGTAGCACAATTAGCGAAATGCGTAGGTTAGCACAAGATAGGAGAAGCTGGAGGTTAGCGTCCAACCAGTCTTAGGACTGATGACCTCATGATGATGATTAGAAAAGAAAGAAGGTGATGTTGATTGTTGTTGTTGAGAAAATGATCAAATTTGGGGTATTGCCATCTTGCCAGATGAGCCGATACAGCTCCGGCGATATGAACGATATTTTTTTTCATTTGTATAAGTTCTGGATAAAATAGGATCTTCTTGTTCAGGTACTGTTAGAAGTCAAGCATACACTTGCCTTTAAAACGAGAATAAATACAGTGGCAAATATGGCAACATTATTATATGTATATTAAACATGATTACCTGCGATATACATGATGTTCTGAGGATAGAACATCATATTCTTCTATGATGGCAAATACTAGAAATGCAATTTTCAGTTTCTGATATTCCCTATCTCTTTTGTTTAAGTTATTTGGTGTTAAATTTTGGAATGTACTTTGGTTTGGTTTTGGAACTCCTCTCAGTATGCTCCGTCTTTTATCGCGTGCGATTCAAGATTATAATGAGACATTCATGCGTGTATTCCATCAAGATAAGTATGTATCTTCGCAATAATATGAAATTTTCTAAAGAAAAATCAATGTGAAATTTAGCTTCTGACACTTGTTCTCATAGATCGATATAATGAATTAATTTTCCTTACTACAGACATCTTCAAATTCCTTAAGTACATACATACATTTTTCATCATAATTTGTTAACAATGAAGTTGGTCCATAAATCTCACAACAACAACAAAAATTATGAAGATCTATCTTAAAAGTGCGACGGATAAAAATTTCTTGTGTGTCCAGTTTATCTCTTGGGCGATGAGATGAATTTAGCGACGCTTTAAATAAATCAATTTTTACATCCGATTTGTTTAGATGTCGTTGAAATTTTACGAGGTCATCGATTTGATCCGCCGTTTGTATACAATTCGAATGTTTAGTGATAGTATAATTTATTTATATTTTTACGTATATGCGTCTATGTATATTTGCCGTTCCCAGTCTCTATCTGAGTATTTGTTTATGGGAATGGAAGGCAAAGCTGGACGAAAAGTATATCCTTTGAATGTTTAATTGCTGAACGTAAAATTATTTATTTCATTTGAGGTCGTGGGCTGGGAATTATTTGCGCAATATAAACAACTTTCAGTTTAATTTGTCATCTATCCTTATGTTTTATATTTAACGTAAGCAAACAGGGACCAGTAAAGAAACAAAAATCAACAGAATTCGCATGAGTACAGTGGAAATGAATAGGCTGCTTCAAGTTTCAAAGCTAAATATTATACAGAGTTTTGTTTTATGTATTATTTTTGGCATTCATAGAAAAGTTTCTTTAAATGCATAAAAAATGCCGATACCGCCTGAAGATTACCCCAGATTAAATGTTGATTACATCCATTACACGCGTATTATTTACAAATTACATTCTGGAAAGGAGTTCAGCAGGAGAAACTTTCGATGCAGCAACACAAACAGGAGACCAGTTTTCCATGAACGCCGAAAGATTACAGGTTTCTCGACGCATGTTTCCGATTGACATAATACTGAATGAATTGAAAAGTTTTTAAACTGAATGAAAATTGAACGGCTTTAATCATCTCCTGATGATGCTAACTTGATTGACGAAATGCGTCGCGAGAAAAGAATAATCTTTTCGATCTTCATAGAAAACTGATCTCATATTTTTTTACTTAATATTACATGACATATAAGTAATATATTACCGTTTATTGGTGATCTTAAACTGTTTAAACCCGTGACATCTATTAATGATTGGCCTAATCCAAAATGTATTATAACTAATGTATGTGTCTACCTGCTCTGGACCTGAGTATCTCGAAATGTAAAATTATTGGCTTTTCCAGGAAAATAAAGGTAATAACGAACTCCCATAACGCAAACAGTAACTTGCAAAGAATTGGTTGCGGGAATTTTATTTGATGGAAATAAGTTTTATACTTCAGTTTAGTCTTATTGTCAGCAAAGCATTTAGAATATTCAGGTTTGTTATCAGACAGTTTAAAAAAATATCATGTGCAGCACAGTACACGTGATAGAAGTGAATACTTCTTTAGAATAGAGAATGAGAGAGATTAAGAGTGAGAGAGAGACAGAAAGGGAGAGGGATAATTTCAAAAGAAATATAACAATATAAAATTTGTGTAAAAAATATTCGGTTTATTCATTATCTACACTATCATCGGCTGGTGGTTCAATTGATAATACTGATATGATTGGTTTGTGATAACTAAAATATGAAATATATGTTCGTGATTCGATATTTTGTAGATAACGTGTAAAAATTGCATCTATTGTTGTTCCGGATTTTGTTATTGATTCTTTGGGATTGTTATTTATAAGCAGACCAAATGTTTCTCGAAGAAAGTTAATCAACGTCAAAGAATCATTGGATCCGAAATTTACATTGAAATCTCTCCCCCGAAAATCAAAGGAATTTTGTCTTCGCCTCTTCCAAGTGCATTTGCACCTGTGTGGCTGTAAACCAGTAGGGAGCGGTGAATGAAATATATTATATCTTCTAGATTTTAACAAGTTAAACGGTTCAAGGACATCATCAAATAATCACAGAACACAGATGTAAATAATGTAAATAATTACAAAACAGAATGATAAATATTCGGTACACACGTGCTGCTTCAGCTGTTAATATATTGCGTCTGTACGCGTACATCTATAACGCGCGCATGCGCGACAATCTATCTATCCTATTCTATCGCTTCGTACTTAGTTTATATCGCTCTCTCTTGCTCCACTCCCAAGTGACGTCAGAGTTGTACGTACTCGCGCGCATGCGCGTCATACTATATTTTCTTCTATTGTCTAGTATTCAATTAATACCTGTCTCTCTCTATTGCTCGTACGATGCTTCCTAAACTATTCCCCCTTCAAGCAACTTAGACCTTGGACTTAGCGTATGAGTGGGCGTTAAAGACGAAGGACCGCACAAAAGGGATACGCGGATAGCCTAAACTGATATATATATATATATATATATATATATATATATATATATATATATATATATATATATATATATATATATATATATATATATATATATATATATATATGATGTATAACTCTCTTTCTCTTTTCTCTATGTTATATATTTGTGTACTCTGTCTTGTAACGAAGTCTGTGTTTTAGGTATACCAAATGTATAGCTCTCTTTCTCCTTCTCTCTACGTTATATCTTTTTTCTCTCTCGTGTAACGAAATCTCGAAACGTTACATTTTTTCCAATTCACTCTCCATTCTCGTCAAATATCAGAACGCCGCCAAAGAAGTATTCACTTCAAAAATTCTTCAGTTCAGCTGTATTATTATTGTTAAATGGCTGCAATCTCTTCTTAAATTCAATGTATTAATTCCTACCTAATTATTTGGAAAGCGAGTCGCAAAACTTTTGCTTTTGAGATGCTCCCATAAGAAAGTTATAAACGGCCAGATCAGGTTATGTAGCTGGCCAAGGGATATCACCATATATGGAAATTAGTTGATTCGGAAACATTTTATGTCTCAAATTCATATTCACTCTCGCATTGTGAGAGGCAGCTCTCTCCTGCTGGAATCAAGAACTAGCATAAGCAGGAATAGGTGAAGAATGACAAAATTACTTCATATATCCTGGTAATGAGCGAATATTATAATTACTGTGGCACTATATTGATCCTCAAAGAAATATGGACCGATAATTCCACTACTAGACATGTTACACTATACTGTTACTTGTAAAACTATGTATTTATTATTGATGGAGTTCACATGGATTGTTAGATGCCCTGGATATGTAGTTTTGTTTGTTGACGATACCTAATAGACGAAAGCAAGCTTATTCCAGTAGGAACATGTCATCTAATACGTCAAGATATTCATGTAGGAATGCAATAATGTTGGCGACGAAAATTTAACCGGGCTAAATGTATAGTTTATTTCATCGCTATTTACCAAATAAAAAATTTCAAAACATAACTTTGCCTTGTTTTTTATCGTTAAGCTCAGGTATACTCTTCCATTTGTCGGCAAGATAAGAGAATTTTTTATTTGGAAAATAGCGATGAAATGAATAGTATACACCTCTTATAAATGTGGATAAATTTTATACGGATGATGCTGTAAATCTTTGTGTAATATGCGGCGTAAGCTTTGAAATATTCAACATAGCTGAATGTCTAACAGCAGAACGGTTAGCACTCTGTAAGATGGATTCTCTTACCCTTTGTACGTTTTCCGGTATGCGAACTGTTGCGTGTCTTCCGCGTGGTTTTGGCTTCAGCGTTGACGATTCATTGATTCATTTTTACTAAATGACAAATGGCGTGAGATAAACTCACCGACGCATAAAACAAATGACACCACATCAGCAACTACTATGTTACGGCAATCGAGAATATGTCGCATCATGCTGGCGAACCTAATATAAGTTTTGAATGTCCAAATTAGCATTAACCCCAATGATATTTTATTGTCCACTAGACTTAATACACTCAGAGACAAGAATATTGCATATTTTATTGTAAGTCATTATGTTTATTTAATTTTTTTCTGTACTATTTTACGTATATTATAGTCAAATAAATTACATATTGAGGCTTAGAGGAAATAATAAAATAGCCTGAATTTGGTCATCACATTTAATTACGAGTAGAAAGAGCAAATAGTAACGACAATATAACAATACTTTAAGACAACATAATAAAAATTTAATACGTAGTATTTCCTCCTCTAGCTCTAGCGATAGCCTGCATCCTTCTAGGCATGCTCCGCAGAATATCTTTGATGGTTTCCTGTGGAATTTGAATCGATTCTTCCTGTGCAACAATTCATAATTCTGCAATTGAGTTATGACCTGGACTTCGTGCTCGTATATGTCGCTTGAAGATGTACCATAGATGTTCTATGGAATTAGCATCAGGACTCATTGGTGGCCACTCTAGCGCCTCAATCTCGACATCCTCAAGGTACTGATTCACTGTTCTAGCGCCATGAGACCGGGCATTATCATGTATTAGTACAAAGTTGTCGTACCTGCATAATGCAAAAAATGCTCTTTAAGGATGTTGCGTATGTCAGCATTCATTCTTAAATTTAGCTCGATAAGTTCCTTGCGACTCTCCCAATTAATGCCTCCCCAAAGCATAATGGAACTGTTACCAAAGCTAACGTTTTGTGCAAGATTACATTCTGCAAAAAGTTCCTTAGACCTTCTGTATACTCGACTACGTCTATGTGGCTTCCATAACTGCATTCCTGTTTCGCCTGTGAAAAGGACTTTTGCCCATTGATGTTCTTTCCAATTAGAATGGGTTCTTGCAAATTGTAATCGTCTAGTTTTGTAACGTGGGAAAAGCCTAGGAACTCTATGAGGACACTTCGGGTTTAAACCGACTACTTTAAATCTCTTTATTACTATTTTAACACTTAAATTGACTTGTCTTGTAATCAGTAATTCAAATATTGGTCATCTCTTGACGTTGTACATCTTTACGTCCTTGACCAGGCCGTCTTTTGTATTCTCCAGTTTCAGTGTATCCTTTCACTATACGAGAAACAGTCGATTGATGAATCTCGTTACAATATTTTCTTGCCTGTAACCCTCGTTAGCTAAAGCAACAATTTTAACAGATGCTAACTCGCTTAGATGTAACATCTCACTAACCAAAATTACTGAAACAATAAATAAAGCACTAGAAATGTCACTCTGATAACAACGAACAAAACAGCAGTCGTTTTTAGTCGCCAAGGTACACAATATGTTTGTAATTTGTAACATTATTGCTTATTCAACTATAAAGGCTATGTCTAAACATTCTTTTATCCGAAATAAATGTTAGTATACTCCAAACACTCCACTGCAGGGTATCTAGCAATAAAAAACACAAAAAGTTTTAAAGGAAAAAAAAAATAAAAATAATGAGTTAAAATAAAATATGCAATATTTTTGTCTGTGAGTGTATATTAAGTCTTGTTTCACTATACAGTTTTCTTTAAATACACCCACTTACATGATTAGATCTGCCGAATTAATTTATATTCCATGTAACAAAACTAATTATAGTCAACACAGTTCATTAACCAGATTGACTAAACATGTAAATGAATGTAATTTAATTGATATTCTTAATTGATTACATACACTTAAATCCCTTCTGAAAATGCAGGTAGACTCATTATTGTATTTTATATTTACTTTTTATTAAATGCGTGGCTTTATTTTCTTGCTTTTATAAAGGGCGTAATTTCAATTATTTATACATGTCTGTCTTGCTAATACTCGTTTTACTATAAGTGTTCTCTATTAGTTTGTTAAATTAATAATCTATTATTAATTTTTCATTACTTAAGCTCCAATTCCTAAACTATACGATTTTAGTATTAACTTGTACTGTACAACTACCACTAAATAAACAAGTAAATGAAACAATTTTTGTATTGCCATATTCTTGTTTGGTAAATTACACCACTACGCACCATAAAACAGAGTTTTAAACCATCTTCAATTTCTTTGTTAATTAACAACTGAGTTTGCTTCTTTACAACAAACTTTTTGGTAATCTCAATACAAAATTTTAAAATGACGAACCAATGTTATAATGTCCCTCCCAATGTAGTAATTAAACTGCTTTGGAGAAAATCCGAAGGCGAACATCATTCATTAATATAAGAGATGTGTTTTTGATAATACAGGGTCCGGCAGAGATGTATGACGATCTTTAAAAGTCAATAATTGTTATTTCTCAACGAAAGTAATTTTCTATTTTTTAAAAACATTCGTTACAAGATATCATTTCGTTGTCATATGATAAACATTAAAAAACGAGAATTAGGAGCGAAAGTTGTCGTTGATGAAATTCACGTGGATTTTTGTCCGACCTATATCGGAAATGCTGTTTATTCCCAGCGCCCGACGAAAGGAAATGCCCCTCGTCACTCCTTATCAGTACGGTATCATGTGCGAGCAATTCCAACATGGTCTGCGAATGTAAACCTCCGTGTAAAATCATTTTGATCAAGTTTCTGAACCACCATGACTTTATACGGGTGAAAGTGAGCACATAAATGCAGTATTTGTCATACTGATCTGTCAGACAACTGTCATACTGACATGTCAGACCATGCCCTCCAACATTGAAATGATTTCCGAGCCTGCGTTGCGTAACGACAACGGACCGGTCGCTATGAACTTGTCGTAAACAAAAACACAGCGCTCGAGCGTCCATTGTTCTATGACAACTGAAACGACATCTCCTGACCTTCACATACCAACCATTCCAAAAAAAATTAGCCTCTCTCTGAACTGTTATACTCACTTCAAAAACGTCATACATCTCTGCCGAACTCAATTAAACAACGAAGTAAAAAAAGTTACAGTCTGACATCACTTCCCATGACTTGTTATCATCAGCATCATCATCATACCTGAATAAGTATGAATAACGCCACAAATAATACAAATAATTATAATGTTAAGGAGTGAATGTTAAAATTAAGGATTGGATTTCAACTAATTTAATATTCTAGTGGTACCGAAAGCTTATTATTTATGATTATGGCAACCTTTTGTCTTAACTTTACTTAGTTATCAATTCTGGATACTACATATACACGGCTTCAGGACAGTTTCCGTCATAACCTTACATACCTCGAATACTACGAAATACGAGAAAAAAATAACTAAAGCTATTCACGAAGTAAAAAAGTTACAATTAATATCCTTCTGCTTTTCTTCTACACTAGTGGTAATATTCATAGCAACATACACTAACATCCTCCACGTCATATACAGTGAGTACCCTAGGTCATAGTAGGTCATTGCACTTGTCATTCATAATGGGAAATCTAGTTTACAGTCTATTTACGTGGTTTACAGGAATACTTTTTTATGTTCTGAGGGGTCGTGCAATATGATGCCCATTTCGAATTCTTAAAAATAAGCCGAGGTTAGCCTGTCAGGAAAATTACATCTGTATGGCCGTACGCGTTGTCATAGCCACTCAAACTTAGCAATATTAAAAATGGCTGACTTTACTCACCAGGAATACGCACATATGCTGTCAGTGTATGGTCTGTGTAATGGAAATAGTGTAGTCCTCTAATCTTGGATTGATTTAATCGGTGTTTGGGTTATGTTATTCATTCATCTCGTCGGAATAATAACAGTGATATATTACATAATCTCAAACTAAAACAGTCCAGCAAAGTCAAAAATATAAGTCCTTAACGAGTTTTAAACACACCAGCAATTTGAAACTAATAGTTTCAAGTCTGTGTTTTAAATTGTGAGGGGAAGTGGTTTTTCCTTTTCACACAAAAATTAGCCCTGCGAAAATAAGCGGGGGTACTTTGTAATATTACATATATTTAAGCGCATATGACGAAAAGTAGTTCAATACGATGTTGAACAGTATTTAATTATTCTTTATTGAAAACCCGTCTTACGTTTTTTTTTCTTGTTGTATCGAATATTGCTATTCAATTCCAAGATTATATGTTACATGCCACATTGGACGAATACTAATATAAATTAACATGATGTGTGATATCTTCCAATACCCAAACAAGTAACGAAATCAGTCCAATTATATCACTGAGTCATAATGACATACGAGTATGTGGGTTGCACATTTAAAATAAGACTGGAATTTTGATTGTTCCGAAGTCATTGTCCACCTGAAGCGTAACGGTCGATTTTTTATGGTATAATTTTTAAGTCTCATTTGAGGCAGGCATTTTTGTGTCAATTGGTCAGTGAAGCATGTGGCTTGCCTGTGAATAAATTTCACACCCATTAGACAGGGATAAAGGATAAAGGCTGTTGTATAATGAGAAGAACAAACAAGATCGCTCTCGGGAATTTTAGACGCCGTTACCAACATACAGGGTGTTTAAATAATATAGCAACGGTACTGAGTAATGACTTAAGAATGGTTAACTTGCGGGTGAAATTTCATTAAGCGTTCTACTTGTGAATAACCCATTTTTTCTATTCTATTTTTTTCTATTCTATTTTGTATTCTTCACTGATTTTAATTACATGGTGACGATGGTGAATACAATTAAGCAGGGATGATACTTAAGAGTTGAATTTTGGTTTTAATGTAGAGGTTTAATTTTTTCTTCTGTACGGTTTTATAGAACTAAGTATAGTTGTTTCAATTATACGAATTAGGAACTAATTCGTCTTAGAGTCAAGCATTATACAGAAACATGAGCAGAAATTGATACACCCTCCTTTCAGTTCCTTAAGGGGACTGCTACCCTTTTACATTAAGTGAAAGGAGGGTGCATGTTATACTTTGTTTGAAATTGTATTTAATCATTCATTATATATTATGAATATTTCTGAAATTTGTGTATTCTCTATCATGAACCTACTTATGTAAATACTAAAATTATAAAATATATTTGTATATATGCTTGATTTTGGTGTCAATTGTATTTGTTGTCTATTGTTGTGGTGTGTGGATTGTTGTCTATTGTTCTTGAAACTGTTTTTGATGAATTACCGAATGTGTTAAATTTTAATTGTCTGTTAAATCTAGTGTTATATTTAATTACACATTCATACTAAAAGCTACATTGTTTTTATGGTATTTAAAAATACTCTTTTGTTTTTTATCTGACACGTATGTATGTATATTTGAACTTCTGAGTCTAGTTAATTATTCCTGGAAAAGGGAATCTTCTCACAGCATAAAATAATTATGTGATTCAATGCGTATATTGCTATTCAAGTAGACATATCAGAAGTTGATTAGAACAATTTTAATAATTCCTCAATGATGTTAATTTGGTCGACGAAACACTCGTCAAGTAACATACTGCTTTGTAGTAACGTTCTTGCTTTATGGAAAATTAGCCTTAGTAGTTTTTGACAAGTTGATGTATTGATGATTATCTTAACACTGAGGAAACTCAAACGATTAACATTTTAATACTATTAGAATGGTATAATAAAACAAGGTTACAGAAAGAGGTATGTGAAGTCTTCAATAGTATACATCCCAACAATTGTCGTTTTCAATTATCATTTAGTATAATAGAATAAAGAATCATTTAGGAAATGTTAGAGATCTTTCCAAATCCGATGAAAAATCCATTTTAAACAGCCAAAAGGAACTGGAAACATTGGTAGATGTTGAAAAGAATTCTCATAAACCTAAAAAAAAAAAAAACCGCCGCTAATATTTGTAATATAATGCATCTATTCGGCATTAAAAAAAGCAAAATATATCTATCTCGACTACCACCAAGTGCACCTCTTCAATACATTTACTCAGTGGGATGGTTGAGAAAGTGAGGTACGTGTTGACGACAAATTGGCAATGCTAATGGAGACACTACAATGGACCCATTATGGTGGACTGAATGCATGTGGACTCTGTCCACTTCCACTCCATATGGTATTCGAATTCGACCCACAAGAACTTAATCACGACGATCCTGATCACTGATTGATATTTTACGAAATAATGGGAAGTGTAGCACTGTAATATCCTAAAAAGTCAACACTTGTTCTGGAATTACAAAATATAAAGCCATCTACCATATACTTGTAATAACACAAAACTGGAGAACGTTATTTTAAATCATTACGCTATTTGTTAGTTCTAGTTAAAAAAAACATTTTCGTCATTATATACCCCTAAAGAAATTGATAGAAACATTTGAAGGAAGGGAAAAGGGAACGCCAATTTCTAGTATTGTACTAAAAATGGATTTGGAGTTGTCAATCTGTTAAAATTGTGAAAATGATATGGACGTATAATTGTTTCTCCTCGTTGTAAACTAAAGACGAAATTGTAATATAAGAAAATATTTCTTCGCAATATCACTCTAGGATATCTAAAAGGCTATCTAAGATATCTGTCTAAAGAGGACTATTACTCAAGACAGTATTGAAATGTTTAATTAATGAATCTGTTTATTAACCTACAATAAATAGGTAATCCTTATAAAATACCATATACATATAAAATGCTTCTAGCCAAGTTTCACACGTATTTTTTTAATACATTTCTAAAACATGACTTCAATGGACTTCTCTCTGTATGCAGTTTTGAACTTGGAAGCTCATCTTTAGCATCATCCCCACACAATAAGATTTCATCTCCACTCCAATAGTTTTAAGCTTTATAGGCTTTGAAATTTTGTAAATGTAAATATCTTAAAGCATTCCTAACGACCACTTCGTTACTCATGTGTATTTATTCCATTACTTTCAATTCTGTATGGCCATATATCATAACGTTTTGGCTTGTAGACACGTACAAACTGTAGTTCAGTTGAACTAAGTACTATACTATATAAAATAAGCAATCGAAGGCTTATTTTAACAAACCTCTCGGAGCTGTAAGTCATTTTAATACCTGTTCTAAGCAGGCTTCACTTATTTTTGTCAATAATGGTTTATTTTGCTTGATAATATTAAAAGACCAACACAATAATGATATCGACATTCTCATCTTTCCGTGTTATACTTCTCCCTGTTTTCTTGTGTACATTATTATGTAAGAATATGGAACATGAGAGTGCGTTAACTGTAAAAATGAAAGAAGTGGTATACCTTATTTTTTGTATTGTATTCTCATCATACTTTGCAATGGAAGATATCAAGTTAATAGATAGATTGGTGGAAAAATGGCAAATTTGTACCGATTGATAAACTTTTATGAGGTTATTTAAAATCAAAGGCCTACAAATCAAATAACGTCCATTATTGGGAAACAGACTGAGGCAAGAAATTAATTTTAGAAGAATTTAATTTTAAATTAAAATTTAGTAAAAATTAAAATATATTTTAATAAAGAACAGAAGAATAATTATTTCTAATGAGGTATCACCCGCATTTTAATTTTATTTTTAAAGTTTTTATAATTTTAAGGAATAAACTTTGTGATTCTAAAGGGGTTGAAGGAAGAGGTTTAAATTCTACTCAAATAACGTTATTTTACAAGATATGCAGGAAGTAGATTCCGTAATACTTCTCTATATCTATAGTTATACCCCAGATAGATTAATAAAGTTTATAATAAACAGAAACTGAAATGAAAGAATTAATTTAAACAAACCTATTGATATCAGTATCAAAATGTGTCATTGCAGTCATTTACCTCATCACTTGAAAATGTGCTTTGTTCTGTTTGGCTGTGCGTAGATGACTAGTGCCAAACAATGGGTAATTACATTGTTGATCAGTGATTTATTCACGATTCTTATGTAGTTGAAAATAATTGTTCATATACATTCCTAGATATATTTTTTTACGATAGTTCTTGATTACTAATTTGTTTGTACTATTTTTTAACCAATTACTATTACTTAACCAATGTCAATTAATAATTCTTCTATTTTATTGATATCTCCTAACTATATTTCGACTGTAAATTCAAACAAAATTGATTGTACATTTAAAAAAATAACCTCAATTGAAAGTTCTGAATTGATTGGGCCGTTACTTGATGAAAATCCGTATTTATACAAAATTAAAACATTCACTGCTTATATTTTCACTGTTTATTTGTTAAATATAACAATTGTTTCGCAAACACAGTGGCTTCATCAGATGTTGATTACATAGACTAAATTTTACAATATGGAACTGCGTTTATATAACTAGGGTAATTCTAGGTTTATTACTATGGGGGAGATTCCTACTATTAAACTGTTTTAATTAAGTTATAGAATTTCAACCGATAGTATCTGTAAATTTTAAACAAGATTTTTGGATAGCATGTAGATACTAAAATAAATTTAATAATGGAAACGAGTTAGTTTCTATTTGATAATTTAATATGATATCAGATTTCTTTGCCTTATTAATTTCTAAAGATTTTAATAAATTTAATTTTAAGCCTTTCTTCTCTACATGTAAAGTATAGAAACCTTTTTTCTCTACATGTATATTCTCTACAACTCTACATGTACATTTAACACTAAATTAAATGCTGACTAAACCCTTCAACTGGGCGTACCTATCTCTTCGTTATAATCTTGCTCATTTAAAAAATTTCTAGCTACAAGGTTAAAAATGCAGTGGTACATCGTCATGTGCAAGTTTATGCATGACGACGTGAGGCGCTGTACATTCAGGTTCTCCAAAAGCTGAGACAATTCATTTTACAAAAAGTTACCAAGATGGTGCCGTTTTTCTGCCTGAGTGATTCTTATTCTGAAGAAGACAGTGCTTCTTCAAGAAGAAGCCCCAATTAAATTATAATCTATTAGCATTGGCAATGTAACTGATGACCAACATAAGGATCCTCCTCAGTCTATTACCTCATGAAAACGTCTCTTATATATTCAGCTCCATCAGTAAATAAAGGAGATGACAGAAATCTAGGATTTTAACAGCCATTTCTAAGAAATATGTACAATACAGAGTTCTATCCGTAAAGAGAAGTCTGTTTTTGCAAATACCTGTATACGCTTAATATGGTAGTGATGTATATGGTCTGGATCCACTTTAATATTTTCCAAAATTCATTCCTTGACCTCAATAGTCCTAATAGTAATCCGTTACTGTCTAAACTCTGATCTGCCCTTATCTGATGTCCCACTTAAATTCCTTAAACATTGGTCTATTCTTTGGAATGTTTCTTATTCGGCAGGTGTTAATTAGGAAAACTATTAGCATAAAGACGTATTGCTCCTGTTGCTATATTTTGGCCTAATCCATACATCAAATGCGTATCTGCATTTCGTCATTCCTATAGTGCATTTTCGAAAAATTATTGAACAAATTGAATGAATTGAAATGAACAACTTTTTGAATGAATAACAATGAAAAGGAGGAAGGTAAGGAGGAATTAGAAACAGCATTGACCGAAATGGAGGCAGTGTTGACAGAGGAATACGGAATGAGGGTGAATAAAAACAAAACTAAAGTGTTAGTGTGCAGAGGGCGCGAGAGCAGAGCAAAAACGAAAGTACAAATTAATAATGAAAGATTGGAGGAAGTTAAAGACTTCACTTATTTAGGAAGTAAAATAAATTGGGATGGAAGAAGCGATAAAGACATAAAACAAAGAATAGCGCAGGGTCGAGTAGCTTTTAACAAAAAGAAAGCACTTTTATGCTCGGGGGTAATAAACTTAGAAACAAGGAAGAGATTTTTGAAAACATATGTATGGAGCACGGCACTATACGGTTGCGAAACCTGGACGGTAGAGGAAGCAAGTAGGAAGAAATTAGAAGCTTTAGAGATGTGGTGTTACCGAAGGATGATGAAAATACCATGGACTGATAGGGTTAGAAACGAAGAAGTATTGGAGAAAGTCGGCGAGAAAAGAAGTATGTGGAAAAACATAAAGAAGAGAAGAGATAGAATGGTAGGCCACTTGCTGAGACATGGGGGAATAGTCCGCGATATTTTGGAGGCAGAAATAGGAGTGAAAAAAGGCCGAGGTAGGCCTAGATTAGACTACTGCTCGCAAATAGTAAGGGATGTAGGTTGTAGCACAATTAGCGAAATGCGTAGGTTAGCACAAGATAGGAGAAGCTTAAAACATTATTTTCTAAGAATATATGTATGTCAGCAAGCTAAATAATAGTAGATACAGATACAGTCAATAAGGGATTTGTTTATGTTGAAACTAATTTTTCAGAAAGCCGTACTAATTTCTTATTTAAATCAGTAGCATCGAAAATTTCCAATTCTGCAAATAGTAACATGAGGCTTCATATTTTCACAAAATAATATGTCGACCTATAATTATTAGATAAGTGTGTACCAATTTTAGTTTACTTATCTTAATTTACTAAAGATATAAAAAAACGAATGAGAAAATATTTTTTCTCATTTTCAACACTCAGCATGTCTTACTTCATTAATTTCTTTGAGGTCCCTTTCAATCAGGCTTTGAAGTTTGTTTCCCATTTTATGATTATTAAATACTGCATTAAATACCCACCTATGCCCTTATGTAACATCCATAAAGTTGAAGCTAATAGGCTTTAAGTATTTGAAATGTATTAGACTGATACAACTAATTTTGTACAAGCAAGTAATATGGGTACCAACTTTAAGGGTCCCCCTATAAAGTACACAACACTATCAAGGGGGATATTATTGTGGAGCTTTTAGAAACACCTCGTTCACCCTCTCTTGCGGGTCCTTTACATCGCGGCATGGACGAATGTCATGCTTATTTGAAGCGAATATACGTACGTATATTCGAACAGGGGTTGCCATATTTTTCTAAACGTAACGAGTGTTAATATTTTTCAGTGTTTAGCTATTCCTGTTAAGCTAGTTTATCTAATTCGGTCTACCTGCAGATGAGAATTAGTCTTTTTACACCGAATATAATAATAGTTCATTATGATTACGTAACAAAGAATATTTATAAGTTATCAACAAATATCAACGACATGATGTCTTATATAAATCCGTATCTTTATTCTGCACAGTTAAATGTTTTAAACATTACGAAGTTTAAATAAACGTTTTATTATCGTGCAAATAAGTCTTCCAAATAACATGAGCATTTAAATTAGCAAATGTTTGTCTCTAGATGTATAGAGTACAATTTGATGTTTATTTAAAATTCTAGTTCTATTCAGTTTTGTTCTGTTGGGAAGACTAAATTGCCCTAGATCACAAAGATATTGCTCTAAATTGCTCCTGTTTCAAAGGAGGAACGATATAAAGTCAAGTGGAACAATACATTGGCAACCTGGACTCTCTAACCTACAGGAATGTACATTAAATGCTTTTCATTTTCAGTGATCAGCACATTGGTTAGTGGTGTTTCTTCGGTTTTCAGAAAAAACATAAGCGACTCTACGCATATTTTCTAATTAGTGACCACATTAACACAATACGTATACGCATTTCTTAAAATAAGTACGAATAAAGAAATCTGCTGTTACTATTCATTTAATCGCTATTTGCTAAATAAAAACTCTCTTATCTTGCCGATAAACGGAAGAGTCTACCTGAGCCTAACCATAAAAACAAGCCAAGGTTATGTTTTGAGATTTTTTATTTGGCAAATAGCGATGAAATAAACTATACATGCTAGTACTATCACATCTTTAAAATACTGTAGTCTGTTCATGCCACACTGAAGAGTAGATTGATTGATTGATTGAGTAGAAAAAAAATTGATATATCAACTCATTACACAGACAAAAAAGTCCAGAGATTTGAAAGTAGATTACTTTCTTTTAATTTTTATTTTTCATGGTGCATGTCATGTGCCTAGTTCATGCTAGTTCAGAGTTGGATGTTATCGTTCATAACACAGTAAGAAAAATGGTGTCATTACAACTACTAGCATCAGGTAGTGCTCTTCTTCATTTATTATTCGCATAAAATATAAAAGACACATATGTTGTGCAGACAGTGGGACAACAAATGGTTAATAATAAGTTTAATTAAACATGAAATTTGAAGAAAGAGGGAAGTAAAGCTACGAATAGCATTTTTGGTGCTATTACAGGAAGCAATTGGTGTAGATTATTATGACTACGTACAAAATTGTTCAAAATGTATCTATCTTTAAACTTTTTGGATGGTCTTCCACGTTCTTCGTTTCTCACGTCAATATAGCCACTTGAATTTTTTAAACCCCTCAAAGCTCTGTGATTTATGAAGAGTATGCTCACCGTGGGCTTCGGCAAACATTCGATGCGATTCTGCAGCAGTTTTCTTCGAATGCTTACAGAAAATCAATGCTGTTCGCAAATCGTAGTTTCCAGGCACAACATTCGATATGTTCAACGCTATTAAAAACGATGCTGTTGTATCAAACTTGTATTGTTGTGAGATAAAAACCTATTTTAGATGTCAAATAAGAAAATGGTGCCACCAATGCGCTATGACGGTAACTACATTAGGAGCTAGGCCATCTATGGGCAAATTCCGGTTTCATATTTACATACTTGGTAAGGTTAATGAGTACAGTGAAACTCACCACCAGAAACCCAATACCTGTACATAATTTCAGCAATTTAACAAGGTTTTAATTTTCCTAAGACGCGCCTATCTTATGCTAAGTTTATACTTCCAGCCCATCTATAATTTATGTAGATAGCCAAAGTGTTGTATCTCGTTAAGTTTAGAAATGTTGAAAAATATATTTACAATAAGAAAGCCGTCCTAGCGTTGTAGTTGTTAACTTTTATCGCCT
The DNA here is from genome assembly GCA_037954035.1 of Rosalia funebris. Lineage (NCBI taxonomy): Eukaryota > Metazoa > Arthropoda > Insecta > Coleoptera > Cerambycidae > Rosalia > Rosalia funebris. The sequence goes on along the minus strand of JAZFAV010000035.1, from coordinate 29,849,812 downwards.
GCGGCTGCAAAATAATATGCTCGTCTTATATTTAGCGGGGATCGCGTGAGGCATTCATCTTTTTGTTAAACAGCAATGGAGTATTTCTTTGAAGTCTTATGAAACTAATTTTTCGATTTTCCATCAAGTTTATTAGCTATTCCAGAGGCGTCCAGTATCCAGTTTCTAAGAATTCACAAGATGAAAAGTTCAACATTTTTAGTAAAGTCATAGTCTCAACTTCTTCTGAAGCAGAAGTTTGGTTTCTAATATTTTTAATGATAACATATCTATTATATATGTAGTATATCTATTATGTAATACTACCTCTTTTTGATTGGTTCTTTTTTAAACTTTCTATACTCCGGTCTATTAGTGTAAACTTTATTTTCTCTCTATTAAACCTTTACACTATGGTTTAATAACTCTAAAGGTCTAATGTGCCTGAAGAGTGAGGTGGCCACTTTATAAAGCTAAAGCTGCACATTGTCAACTTTTTTATTATCGAAGAAAAATAGAATTCAAATACGAATAGACCGGGCATAATGTGAAGCTTTAAAATGAGAACAGATGGAGCAGTTGATTTTCTTGTCTCAGTCATTCTAATTCTCATAAAATTAGAACGACTTAGCGTCTTATACTGTCTATTCAAGTTAATCTTTTGACAAAATGATTTATCACGACAATTTAGTGGCAATTTCGACATAAGGAAGTCAACATGTCTTCTCTACCATCGTCCAGTATTCCCCCTTAGGCTTTCCGCCTTATTGACATTAAATTTATATCCCTTTAACTCATTACTTAAGCTCATTTGTTAGACATTTTATTTATCTTTTTTATTTTATTAGCATAATAATCTAAATTAATATATACGCTTATTTGATATCGTGAAATTATCATATTAATTACCTCTGAATATTTTTTGCAACTCATGTATGGCAGACTTTCACCTACACTGTATATTATTGAACCATATGCTTTGCAATTGTATGCAAATACCTAGTCGCAAAACTAATTTTACATCAACTTGAAATAACGAGTTGGTATATGTGTAAAGCATACTATCTAAGCAGTCAGGATCATCACACATGGCTACTTTTGTATAGGGTGGTTTAAGTGAATATGTTATTTCGTGAGAGATGGGACAAATTAGATATATGGGTACGTAACTCTTTTTTCCTTAAAATAGGAAAAGTATAAGTTGAGTTCATTTATTTCTCATTGCAAATTACAGGTTGACTCGAAATTCTGTCAAAATGGACACAATAGATGTAAGTTACAGAATATGTTAGAGAAAACTAAGTACATTTACAAATATTTAACTATTGAATAAAATATGGCTTTTGAACCCCTTAATGAACATAAATTTAGGCTCTGTAAAACAAGAATAACTTTAGCTTTATCAGACACTAAAAGGAAGAGGTTGGGCTTTGGTCGAAGGGAATTGTTATATTTGAGAGTGAAACAGATATTACAACAACTCAAATTTAATACCATTTCAGGCAGAGATCTGTAGGTAGAGACCTATATCCAGAGGATCTCAATCTAAGAGTAGAATTTTGAAACTGGTTTATCTACATATGTAGATAAAAATCCTGGAAGATTTGGAACCATTGATACACCAATAACAAGAAGAAGCAATGAGTTTTTCACACACATTATACGTCTATCAGCGAGCGTTTGTCCAAACAAGTTTGCATCATCAATAACTCATAAAAATTCAGTTTTAGTAATCTTACTATTGGTATAGTAAGGTTGGCTGACAAGCGTTTCATCACATAAATTATCATCATCAGGAGATGGCAATTTGATTGGCAAAGTACACACCGAGTGATTTACACTCTTTCGATGTACCTAGAAAACTGGTATCCTGTTTTTTTGTTTTTAGATGCAATTAAGTCTGACTATGATTTCTTAAGATTTCCAAACAAACATAACTGGTTATAAATTAGTCCTCAGGCCACTATTACATTACCAAGGTAAGGCTGGAGTTGTCTACTTAACGTTTGGTAAGGATTGAGTCTTAGCTTTAGATATTTAAAAAATGTCAGACACCAGAAAGGATAAAATAACTTAGAATAACTCGTGGAAAGAACCATAAGAATTCTCCAAGAAGATTATTACATCAGTGGTCATCAGGAAGAAATACCATTCATGCCATTATTGACACTTGAATATGATTTCAATTTTATTCTGAGGTAGAAAATACTACAGTGCTTCTTCTTCAAGATTAATTCTAATTCTTTAGATGAGATATTTATTATGTTACCCCACAAGTTGATATAACAGTGTATTTGTCGTTTATATCAACATTTTTACAAATTATCAGGTTAATATTAGGTCTGTGATTTCTAAAATGGATTGCAATTTGCCAATAAAAGAGTTCCTGCATATGGTATATAAAATAAGTGAAAATGAAATTCCTTGTTAGATTTGCATTTACATTTTTAGAATAAAATATTTTCAAAGACTACTAGATTTAGTAGTCTTAGTATTCTGAAGATGATATTAAATATGTGGAAACGTACATATTATTATAATTTCTAAATACGTCTATTATGTGAATGTACAAGCACTGACTACAGTGAATGTAATTGAAAATATCAATAACAATCAAAAACCTCAAGATTCTTGAGGTTTTCATGTCCTATTGTATGGTGAGTATTTCCAGTTGTTTGAAAATAAAAAAATACTATTTTTACCTTTCAGTAAAATAATAATATAAATGATACATAGTACGTATCAACCAGGTCATGTATCCGCCATTTTCTTAAATTAGAATAAAATTTAAATCATGTATGACAAGGAAATATATTATTTATTTTGAGATAGATATTTTGGTTTCAGTGAAAGTATCATCAATACTGAACACCTTGTGTATCTTTCATATTAAGATTCTGTATGAAATTTGTTATACCATGAATATATTTTTTATATTTTCCTCAGGTATGGCCTATTTTCCTGAGCTATTAAAATTTCAAGATATCAAAATCAAAGTAATAACTGAAAACCTTTATATATTGAAAATATTCCAAATAGATATTGTAAATGATAATATGACTGATATATTACGTTTGTATAATACTCTACTTCACATTAGATTATAATAAAATTATTTGCAAAACTTCAACATACTTATTTCCTCATTTTTGTACAATTTCTTTTTTTCAAATATTAATCCCAATTTTTTCGTTCCCTATAGGAATCGTTACAATTTAAGTATAACGGGATTTATTGTAAACAAATTATGGAAATAGACAACTTAGTTTGTTTGCAAATTGTCTTAGTGATTTAGATTAATTTTTTATTTCTAATTTTTCTATCTAATTTTGATTTTCCTTTTGAAGAAAATCAAGTAAGTCAGTCATATCTGAGGGATATATCACAAACCTACATTAGTGTATAGAAAATTTCACAACGAATCAGAATACACGTGTTAAAATATATATGGTGTTTTATTTAAGAATCCACATTGATGACATTTTTTGTGTAACCGAAAGTGATGATAATGTGTGTATAATGAAAAACAAAATTAGTTTTGTAGAAATTAGCAAACACTCCATCTGTCTGCTAAACGACATAGGGCCACTGATGGGAAGCCATGCTGCTTCACATTTCTAACTCAGATTACTCCGTCTAACACAAGCTTTCAGGTGACGCCACGTGGAGAGGCAAATTCAAAGAATTTTTACCTTCATGCCAATTTCTACTATTCATTTCATCGCTATTTGCCAAATAAAAAACTATCTTATCTTGCCGATAAACGGAACAGTCTACCTGAGCCTAGCCATAAAATAAGCCACAGTATGAGATAGGAGCCGTTTGGGATTCTTTATTTGCCAAATAGAGATGAAATAAACTGTACTTGTATAAACTATACGTACCGGCTTGGTATAAAATCTATTGAATATTCTCAAGTCGTCAGATGTAGTCTGGTATACCTGCATTGATGATTACGATATGCAGTTCCGGCACAATCTGGTATAACTGAATATTAATTATATGGCAATAATTTCTTTAAATTATTTTTATATTACTGTAAATATAAAAAGAAATGTTCGTATAATATACAAGATATATTGTGAAAAGAGAGGTGTAGGATATTACGTTTGTTTTGCTAAAATTTTTGAGATAGAAGCATGGGGGTGGCACTATTTTGACATTTATGAAAATATAGTTCTGAATACATATATTAGCTTTGCTCTCTATACATTTTTTACAAATTTCAAGAAATCTTCGAAAACATAGAAATTTGAGCCACACTGTACATAAGACATACATATTTTAAAATAAAATTTAACATCGTGGAGCTGTAATGCAACGGCAATTTCTACTCCATAATTTTTAAGACCATATATCATACCCCGCCAACCAGTGTAAATTTGTGTAGAATTTAATTAGATAATACACCGGAAGCGAAACATGAGGTGTGGCCTAAAGCTCGATCACAAATCAAAACACAATAACTCGATGAGTTTCCGTACTATCCGCTGCTCTAATGTACGACGCCGTTTAATCTCACGTTTATTTCTTTCAACTCCAGGCATGCATCAATTACCGGACTAGAAAGCAAACTGTTATTCGTGATCCGATTACGTTAGCCTCTACTGGATTCTACATGGTTTCGTTGCAATCTTGAGTTGCCGCGTGTGTGAATGATAATGGGAGTGTTTCCTTGAATATGTGAAATAATCATGCCATTTGGTTAGTCGGCTAGGACGCCATCATGAAAAACGCAACACTAATCATATTATACACCCAGCACAAAAATTAAAGGATTTAAAAAAAACCTAAATTTTTAGGCGATTTTCAAAGAGCTATAACTTGGAGAAAAATCGCCGCAGAGCAATTTTAAAACAAGTAAATTAAAGCTCCAAGTTTTTAGTTTTCAGATCATGCATTTAAAAAATTTTTGCATTCGCAGTTTTTGAATAACAATAAGAGAAACATCGAAAAAAATATTTTCCAAATTTTTGCTTGCCTTTCAAGAAGTCCATGAGATCCGATAATTTTTTTTTGCTGATTTCATCATAAAATCTTTTTAGACAGTTTTATCCACATTAAGTTGAGCGTCCTAAAAGCCTTTTTCACGATGATTTTTCTGTGAGTTATTGTCGTTCAAAGCAAAGAAGTCAGTTTTGACTTTGGTAATTAATTACTCGGGAAATAATGTTCGTACAGAAAATTCAAGCAAGGTTTTAAAAACTGCAAAGTATTTTTTACAATCCGTAGTTATTGGTGTTTGATAAAAAAAAAAATTCAGTGCGAGAACGTTGATTGAAAAGGAGGTAAAAAATTGCGTATTTAGGGTTATTCGTTTAACTTGGCATAACTTCAAATAATGGATAGACTAAGGATATTGACTGTTTATTTTCAACCTAATTTTTTGAGGTTGAAAATATTTTTTTAGCTATAATATATATTTTTGTATCACAAAATATTAATTATTGTAAGAAAAAAAATATGGATTTTTTTTTTCAAATAAAAAGTTACAATTGACTTTTTTCCTTTGAACGACGATAACTCAGCAAAAAGTCATCGTACAAGACTTTTATACCACTCAAATTGAAGGGGATAAGAGTTTCTAAAAGAGATTGGTGATGGTCACTGAAAAAAATTTCAGTTACTGAAAACTCAAACTGTCACTGAAAAAGCCCGTGGAACTTTTGAAAGGCAAGCAAAAATTTTAAAAATTTTTCCGATTGTTTTCTTATGATTACTCAAAAACTGCTGATCGTAAATAATTTAGAACTCAAGATCTGCATGAGGCTAGGATGTAACTTAGATCGATTCTTACAATACTAAAAACTTAATGCACTATGTAATAAATAGTCCCATAATACAATGGGATTTTGTTATGCACTAATAACAGTGCTAAATTTTACCACTAGCCCTATCGAATAATATTAACTTCAAAGGTTTCCTCTTCTTGAGTCTTTTTAGTAGGTTTGAATTATGAAGCAGCTCCATATTCATGTGCTACAGAAGTTCTTCTTCATCATACATAAGTTCCATTTTCAGACAGGTCCCTTTGGAGACCATAATGTCTAATGTATCAAGATGCATAGTGGATAGGACACATCACCCTGTCCATGGGTCATGAGAAAGCACGATGGTGGATTATTTGAGAAATTTTTTTTGTTAATACGATAACTAAACCAAATCATGTCGGATCGATCGGGTTTTGACTGGCTCTGATCGGGTACGTCTCCCAGACGACATCTATTGATTTTGAGGTGGATAGAATACGCTCTACCTTGCTCATGGGTCATGAGAAAGCACAATGGTGGACTATTTGAGAAATTTTTTGTTAGCACAATCACTCAATTAAATTATTGTCGGATCGATCGGGTTTCGACTGATTCTGATTAGGGACGTCTACCAGACGACATCTGTTGATTTTGAGGTGGATAGGACACACTCCACCCTCTCCATGGGTCATGAGAAAGCACGATGGTGGACAATTTGAGAAAAATTGAAAAAAGTAAAACTGTCGCATAAAACACATATTCTGCGTTTATGTGATGGTTTATTTTTTCTCGGCCACTCAATTTCAAGATATAGATGTTCTATGTGCGGAAAAGTTCGTTTTAAGGTTTTAAAACTGCTCATTTTTTATATATGTATACTTGTTACTTAATCAGATATGGTCCACCATACGGAATCTTTAATCAGACACGGGCTTCGATATTTTAAAACTCCCTGCAGAGCACTTTCTAGCCAAAATATCAGTTCTCATTACCCACTATTCTCATGTGTTCTCGTACCTGCACTAAATTATTTGTGTTGCGGTTAGCCACTTCAGGAGGGTCTTAAGGTATTCGCATACAAGATGAAATTCGCATTTCCCATGATCGAAATTAGTTTAAGGGCTGCCTGACTATGAGTGAGGATTAATATACATATATTGATTTACACATCCCAGCTTATACTCGTATATGTATGACCCTTCTGGAAACTACCGAAAATAAAAGAACCTCTGTTCATCCTTTTGTCTGTTTTTGTTCTTACACATATAATACTTTATCCATAATAACACTGTCGACATTATTTGGATCGGTGTTAATGTCACTTTTCAATGGCATTCGTTACAGTAAATAATTGAATAGTTGAATAAATATATTTGTTGTCATAAATAATTTTTAGAGACCATCTATTAGTAACCTGTAGTTTATTAAGACAATTATTGAGTATACCATGAGGATATCAGATTTAAAATATCACTAGTTTAACGTACTGAGCGATCAAATATTTTCGTAGAAAAATTAAATTTGCTTATAAGACTTTTGAGTTCACCAACAATATAATTCAAATATTTTTTAGACCTATTATTATTCCCAAATATTGATATTAATCTCAGTCTTGAAATATTTCGATTTTTTAGTTTAATTTGAACTTTATCGTTGAAGTATGTAATTTATAATTATAATTGTTGAGTGAAGCAAAAAACGTTTTATTACAATTTATTGTCAAAAGCTGCTATTGAACCATTCAATAACCTTTGCAAAGTATTGTACATCTAGATCTTTTAATTGTTGATACATGGTCTTTTTATAAAATAACACTGTCACCTGTGATTATTATAATTTATTGTTCCTTGAATTTTGGCTTTAAATAAATCACTTAGATATATGTTAAACAAAAGTGGCTCTAGAACATCTCCCTGCGGCATTCCAACTTTAATAAATCTCTCAAAGCTTTCGATGTCACTTATTTTCACCATGTTTCCATTTTTACATTTTAGAACTTTTCATGAATTTAAGAAATATTCCTTTGAAACCGACATTTTTGATAACTTTAACTAACTTATTTTTGAGATACGATATCAAACGCTGTGGTCGAGTCAATGAAGATATTAAATGACGGTTTTCTTTCATCGAACTGTACAGAACTATTTTTCTACTAAGCTGGAGTATATAGAATATAGACTATTTTTAGAAATATCTCTATATGTGCCAGAAATGTCATACAAACCGGTGGTTATAATTTACGAGATTTATTCATGAAATTTCGCTTTTAATAGTCGTATTGTTGGAGGCATATTTTTTCGAGCAGTGATACATTGTCCGTGTATAACTCCAGAACTTCAGAACAAAAAAAAACAATAAAACGAAACCAAACCAAGCGCGCTAGATGTCGTCTCCTCTTCCATTTCTTTTATTTGGCTAATTCCACAAATGCACTCTCCCTGGCTACTTGCAAACATGCATGCCTAATAACAAGGTCGCCGTGACGGCAGGGTTGATGTGAATGGATCCAGTCATAGCACTCCCTGATGCAGTCAGTCATCGCTGAATGAGCCTCAATAAAGATCTTATCAATAAATGCGCTCCGGCTCGACGGGCGGCTTCATGGCCTGCTACAACATACTTCACGAATAAAAAAAAATCCGGCCTGCCGTCTGATTTGTCGTTAGTATACAATCTGATTTTTAAGAGTTGTCGGGTGACGTGGAGAATTTCCTTGTGTCTGATCAGTGGCGGCTCGTGATGAAATGAAACGGGTGTTCTGCACAGGGCCGATCCTAGGGTATTGGCTGCCCGCGTGCAAATTTCAAACGTATCCAAACTATTGGAGCCGTAGGAGCCGCAAAAAAATTGCGTCGCACGCGAAAATTTTGAAAATTTTCAAGGTCACGCGTTTTCCTGATACTTCAGAATTTTCATGTAAAATCCGTTTATACAAAAATATAGACTTTCACAAGAAACATTTTTGGAATTTAATACCTTTTTGAAGAACATTCATGTTTGCCGGCATATTCTTTGGTTAAGAGAAAAGGCTTGTAAGGTGAATTTTCTACTAGAGGGTCTATAACACTTTCGGAAACACCGAAAGAGTTTCAACGTCACATTTTGTAGGTTTCAGGTATGTCCAAAAACGTTCAATCGGTTCACCATCGAGAATATATCTTAAAACTACCACTAATTGAGTTTTTGCAGATACATCAGTTGTTTCGTCTGCCATAACTGCCAAAAATGAAGGTTTGTTAATTTCTTTAATTATTTCTTCATGACATAGTTTTATTATACAGTCTAAAAGATCATTTTGTATTTCTTTAGAGGTTCCTTTAAATACTGAAGCATTTTGTAGATGCTCGCTTAAAGTTACATCAAGCTGAGCAGAAAAATTTATCAAACCACGAAATATTCCCGGGTTTTGAGAGGTTTCATCTTCGTCATGTCCTCGCAGCGCCAGATCAAATGCCCCACAAAACTTTATGCAGTTTATAATTTTTGACAAAACGTATCTCTTTTTTGTCACATTATCATTATGCTTTTGCACATTTATCCAATAAGCTGAATCTAGCTGCGCTTTAATATTAGTTGTTCCTAATAAAGCCAATTCCATTGTATTATGTAGATGGCTTTTGGAGTTGTCGTGCTTTTTTATTTTTTCAGTTAAGTGCACCAAATCTGTCACCCCTACCTCCGTCCATGCTTTATCACAGCCAAAAAGTAAACAAGGAAAACAAAATAACGCATTTTTTTTGCACCCACAAATCCAATTGTTCTTCGAATAAATTGACGTTTATATGCTTTTCCGCGGCTAACACCTACAGTCTCAATAACAATATCGGGCAATGGCCTACCATTGTTTTTTAAATCAATTTTTTCCTCATAAGAGTATTTAAAAAATCGCTTCACATGAACTAAATTATAAACTAAATCCATTGTCACTATCACAGTATATAAATATTAATAATTAGTACAATAAATCACTACACAAATTCACAAAACAGTATTTAAAATCTCAAATTAACACGAAATACGGAATAGGTACGATTTACGCCCGCCTACTGTACGAGGAGTAGGAAGGAGTAAACATTCACTGATGTTACCTGGAAAACATACAGCTCACTGACCGTGTAAATTCGCGCATTTACAAGCGCCAAGTGTGGATTGTCGCGGGAGTTGAAGGGGAGGATGGGTGTGCCGAGCCGTGCTGTGGAACTACCTCGTGTGGCCCAGCTCAATGTACCGCGACGCGCTCGCGTAGAGACCCAGATAATTCATCTGGTGTACTACTCAATAGAGGACGGCGGGGAGAATGCGACTTTAACGCGAATAATTTGGTTAGCTGCACCAACTAACCAAATTATTTTATTAATAAATTTTAGTAATTATTATGTCGCGAAAATATACAAATATCTAATTTTTTTGGCAGTTCTGCAGCTCTGCAGCACCTATACACCAGCCGCCCCTGTGTCTGATGATCCACACTTACTCGTATGGTAATAAACGCAGTAGATACTAAACATGCGTTTTATATCCGTATTTTTCTGTTTGTAAAATATGTTAAATTTTTACCATATTTTAGATTTTAAGAAATAAGTTATGGAATTACATTTATTTGTACTGCTCGTCAATAATAGGAAAACGTGTGAGATTTCTCTATGTATGCGTAGAAGAAAGAGTGAGGCTATTTATTAGCATTCGGCTATTTACTTACAATTAGACCAGGCCTATTTACTGCGCACCTCGTAGCCGGTCCGATAGAGACTTGTTCTTATTCTTGACACGCAGTACTTAATATTTAATTTTACTTAATTTAGATATTAATTATATGCAAGTTAATCTTAAATTAAAGTTACATTACAATTTTCTAAAATGCTCGTTTGTTATCGTTTAAAGTTGCAAAATATATAATATAAATTATAATATATTTTTAAACTGAATATATAACAAGTGGAGAAAAATTGTGGGAGTACTATACTGCTGCAGCTTCTGTAAGTGACACACCCTCTCAATATCAAATATATTTATATTATTTATTTCTCTTTGATGAGTTTATTTTAGTAACCTATAACATTTATGATCTAACTGATTGATTAGTTAATTATATTCAACTGTGTGATACTTGAAATACTTTCTTTAATGCTGTTGCTTATTTAAATATATTAAGTTAAAGCAAATATTTAGATTGTTCTCCATCTCCTTGCCAGTAGTAGGTGTAGTAAAACTCTATAAAGTTTTTGTTTTCACAAGACTAGGCTTGATCTGGATTGAAATGAATATTACAGGTATGGTATTCACCCCTAGATATTCTGGGGGCAAATTATTCTATAGTTACCTTGCAGAAGGTCTCCAAGTTCTCTGAATAGAACTGGGGTAACCAATGCCAATAGCTTATAGCTAGCTTAGATTGCCAGTTTGGAGTAATCTGAACGTGAGATCAATTCCCACATTAGTCGGCTGGGTGTATATTTGGATAATTCGAGGAATAGGTTGAAGAACAGCACTGAGCTAAATTTTTTCCTATGACAATGAAGACGAGTAATAAAAAAATATTTTAAGGATGTTGCACTGACGATGAGTTATATCTATAATTCTGACATTTTATTTCCCTATTTAATATGAATGTTCATTTGTCTGAAATAGAGTGCAACTGTGAGCTATGGGAATGAATTATTTCTTTTGGGAGCCTTTTCGAAATAGTTGAATGGCTGACGCTAATTTCTAGAGTAATTTAGTATAGACTCAATTTTGGATTATTTTGGACAGTTCACAATAGTGAATAATCATAAGCCTCCTAGACTGTGCGTGAATTTTAGACACGGTTTCTTGTCATATATTGGGAGAAACTATACTTCTGGTTAAAAACGTTAAGAACTTCTAATTGACCAGTTTATTTACACATTTTTTATACCAGTTGGCAATCATCATCAATATGTTTATTCGATGAATTTCTATTTAATATCGCGTTGTTTGTTAAGAATCAGACTATTTTCTAAAGATAGCTTACAAAATTATCACTATATCTGTTCAGATACACTGAGTCTCTTTTATTATTAGTTGTTGCCAAGGAAGTTTTTGTTTCAGGAAAATTTTTATGAGGTAATAAACGTCTTCGAATCAATTTATTACTATTACATACATACATATATACTTGTGTAGCATAATGAATATTATAGAAAAATCATATTGGCTATAAAAGTTTTCAATTTACCTACCACCTGCTTCTGGATTGTACATAATTGTAACCTCTTATTTAAACCATGTGGTATAAGTCTTTTAAATGAGTTCGGTGAGATGAATTCAATGGTATAAAAATATACAGGGTATGCAGAGTGTTCCATTAAAAACATCTACTCTTTACTGCCCTTAATTGAATAACTTCTATTTATTTGATATTTAGTTTAGAAAACGTACTTTTTATATTTAAAACTCACGCGTCCCTTATACCTCTAAAATGACCAAATTTTTTTTATGACAGATTTCAACCATGTATATAATAATATACTGTATGTCTTTTCGTCCTGTAAGTGATTCATAACTGTTGAATAAAGTGTGAAATATATCATTCTCCATAGTAAGAAAATCCAAAGGTCAGGAAATTTCCAAAAGAAGTATAGGTCAGGAAGGAATTTTATAACCAGTTCTTAAGGGATTGCGAAACATTTTATAAGATGTGCCCTTAAATTACATTATTTGATCAGCGATATCATTTGCTTCAAGATGCTGATAGTCTAAAAACTTAGCACACATATAGCTGATTTGTATTCATGAACCCTCAAAATACTTTATGAATGAATTCCAACAATAGCAGAGGATTCTTTGGACAGTATATTTTATCAGAATTAAACATTCGAACGAATATTGCCAGTTATGGTTCTTATGTGTTTTTTTTTAATTCCTGAATCTATAGTATTCCATCAATATGAGTTTTATTTCGTATATAACTGTATATGAAGAGATCAAAGGTATGAAGTAGTCAGGTAGCATATAATAACATTCTATTGTCTCTCTTAATCTTAGCTATTTCAGGAAAATGTAATATAAATAAATAAGGAGCTGTGACATCTTATTAATGTATCTTCTGATAAATTTTAGTAATTTGAAAATATCCCTTATAAATAACTAAACAATAAATTGCGGCATAACTCCAGTATTTTTGAATTTAAATTTCTGTCAATAAAAACATAACCCATGATGTAGCGACCATACTAAACATATTTTTTTTCTGGACGTGGTGTAGTTTTCTATTCTTTAATCCCGTATCATTTATATTAAAGTGGCATCTATAACAAATCAACGTAGATATTGAATTTTAGTATCCTGAAATGGAATAGAAAGAATTGCAAAAATACGAGGCTGGGCCCTCACCCTTGAATTAGTGTGTATTCTAGAATTAGTGATAGACAGGCCAGTGTTAAGAAACACTATAATGCAGTTTGGGGGGCCTATGAGCCCTTGAAATACGAAACTTTATACGTTTTCTAGATATTTCATGAATATCATAAGATAAATCAATTTTGCTATAAGGTGACCAACAGTTACATATCACGTGGAATTCTTTAACATAATCTAGATGTACTAGCAATATTATAGGAGACAATGAGATGCTTGTTCGTATACCAGCCAATAATTTTCATAAGAATGTTATACTATAAAAGTTTGATTTAAAGTTTTTCAGAAATTTTCAAAAGTGCTGTGTATTCAACTCGAATAATTACAAGATAATTAGGTCACTCCTTTGTAGGGACATAATTAGAACATCAACAACAACAACAAAACTCAACAAGATAAAGAATCAAAAACACACATCAGTATTTCTCCCTTAAAGCCTTAATCTGCGAATAAGGCGACTGTACTTACAATTAGAGACGAAAACAATCATACCTATTTTCAAAGGAATGCGCTCAACACTTTTCACTGGGACTCAAATCCAAGCGTATAATGACGTACTGAGCACAGCCAGATATTTCCGACCGCATCAAAAATGTCCTTCTTGCAAACACTGTAGGAGAATATGCTACGAATACATCAACTTTTCTAATTCGAGAACAAATAATTGATCTAATTTTTTTATGTTGGTGTATATACACAGACATTGATTGTCTTCCTCGAAAGCTTCAGGCTATGGATGGGATCGTTACACGTATAGATGGCAAATCACTTTATGCCTATTCTGATGCCTATTTGATGCCCAACTGGACCACTCTAAGCCTGTTGGGATCAAGCTATCCCTATTGATAAACATAAGCATCAATTATATCCTCAATACTGGGCCTAGTCCGCCACCCCCGACAGTATGAATAGCATTATTACAGGTTATTATCTGCACCGTTAGGTCACCCACTCATGTAGTGTCCACGGAGTAAAGTGCTGCACTTTTAAAACCCTGCGTCGGACAATGACCTAGATATTCCTACTAGCCTCTACGTTGAACATAAAAGTAAATATCTACCACATTCTTCAATAGCCTTTTATACTAAATGTAATAAATTAATTACGTTAAAGCAAAGACAATAAAATAAAATAAACAACGGTGAAACTTAAGCAACAGCGGAAAAATCAAAGTCCCATATTTTCCTTCCGCTAAATAAAACTCATTTCTCTTATTTCTTGTTGTTCCCAAAGATACGAATCTTCCGGTGAATCGCATTAAGAAAATTAGTTTTTACTTTGCGGGGAAGGAATTTTAATGTTCGTTCCTCGCTTAATGTAACATCATATCACTCCAATTATTATAAATAGAAAGAGGAAATTCGCATCAATGTTATTTTGTAATGCCCAATCTAATTTAGATGTAGATCACCAATTAATAAACATGAATAGATTACTAAATGAGGACATTTTTACGTTCATAAAAAAATTATTTAAATTGTAGGAATAGAGAAAACATAGTGATTTCTTATACATATTCTTTCGAAGTGTTTTAAAACACAATATTATTTTGTTAGTGAACATATATTAATTCTTTTTACGGGAAACGTAAATTAAAAAAGGCTTTTTGTGGATAATATATCTCCATTTATTTTGTTCCACATATGATATATAGAGGCTCCATCTCTATCATCTAAAATCCCCCCTCCCCAACCTACAAGTGAAACACCTAAACGAACAAAAATTGGCATGCGTAAAAACAATATTTTAGTTAATGAATATCGTGAAGGATGTAAAAGCTATGTTTCCTGTAAAAGTTAAGTGGCAGTTATTTTCCAATCACGGAAAAAGTCACCCTCACACTCAGTCACTCGAAATAGTTACTTGGTCACATAGAATAGTCACGTACTACATATCCGAGTACGTAATGATACATATCCGAATTTTATTTTTTGTTTGTACTAAAAATAAATTTTAGATAAATGGAAAACAAAAAATTTTATTCATAAATCACAAAATAATAAAAGTTAAAAGCAGTTATAGATATCTTTAAAGAATTTTAAAATAAATGTTCAAAATATCCGCCTTATTTTTACAGACAGTACATCATGTGATCAAACTCTTCGCTCGCCCGTTCAAGTGTTTCTGCTAAAATGAATCTATATTCTTCAGTAATTATCTGCTTCAGAACCTCGATGATAGCAGATTGCTTAGCAGATTGTATATCTTAGATTTTAATAAAAGGAAATCTGAGGGTGTTAGATCTGGACACCAAATAGGCCACTCTATTGTACCCCGATGTCTGAACTTATTGGGATACTGTTTATTGAGTATTGAGTATTGAGAATGAGTATGGTAGAGCATCGTTCTATTGAAGAGTTATTCTGTCCAGATCATGAAATAACACGCGCACTCTTTAGAGACGCCCTCTATAATGAAAAATAAACTTATACAAAGTATATGATATATTTTTTTACTAGTGAAATGTCAAAAATGCCTATTTATTGTATCTTATTCTCTTCAGTTTTATTTTATCATAGTTATTAACCACATTTTCGTTTCCTTCAAATTGTAGTTGTTTCTTTTATAATCCGATTCCATCCGACAATATGTCTAAGTGATATTTTTGAACTGATTAATTAAAAATACAAAAAAGCTTGGAGTCATTGAATTAGGGCAATTAAAGACTACTGAAGTAGTACCGCTGAAGTAGGATGAGGAGACCTCTTAAGATAAGATACAGGAGTCCTGAAGTAGGACGTCTGTATACTACTTGGTAGAAGTAATACAAAGGTTAACATGTTTTTTGGATATAAGGTACTTTTATCTCCATATGCAGTATTTTCAATAATACCGTATATGAAGCCCTCATGAAGTATTTTGTACCTATTTCTAATCAGTAAAATGTGACATTCTGTATTATATTGCTTAGAGTATATTTTTTCTTTTCTTTTACAATATTGACCTGTCACACTTTCCCCTTCTCTATCTCGCAGTTATTTCTTTGTTATAAGTATTGAATTTATCTCAAAATCCTTAGAACTGTTTTCTTAAAGGTACGAAAAGAATATGAATTGTTGCTGTAAGGCACTTAAAGTGATGATTCTCTAGTCTATGACTGTAGTGAAATATGCTATCAAATGTTAAATATACTCTTTAAAATTTTTTTATATATTTTTGTTCTTAATTGGCAGCTCAATTCGGCAAAAATTCTGTAGAATTCTGTTGACGGAGGGAACGTTGGTGAACATTTTTGCACTTAGAAAGCCCCTTAAGAAAATATTTGGACTTTATTTTCCCGTTATATAACCAATCATTAAGGGGTGGTGTGATTTTAAAAAAATTTCTTCTTCCTAAAAGTCTTGTACTTTTTGTATAGAGTCTAAGTATTATCTGTGGTGAATATCGAGAGCGCATGTTAAAAATTATCGTGTGTGGTGATTTGTTTCATTTCTTCTCCCTATAAATCTTGTACTTTTTCATGAAAAGATTCGTAGCATCTTCATACAAAATATTAGGGCGGTTCTTCCAACAACTTCTATCATTATTTCACAGAGATTGTATCACGTTGTTGTATATGTATGTATATGTTCATTGGAGTAAATATATCAAGTTGGTTAAACACAGATTAATAAGTTTGTAGACATGAACTGCTTTATCTCCATTGGATCTGCTCTCATTATTCTAACATGTACCACAAATCATTAGTCATTAGTGCTCTATACTGTGATTAACGCGATGCTATGGAATTCCATTATGTAATTGCGACTACAATAAATCCCTAGACAACTGGATACATAACTACATAATTTGTTTTACCCCTGTTAACGCATAATTAAAAAAATATATAAGTTCAAAACCGTTTTAATTTATATAAATAGAAGTTACATGGGATATTAGAAAGTTTCTGGAGGATTGCAAATTATCGTACCCAAAGAAACTGATCTTTTAAATTTAATCGTATTTTTCAATAATGAAGAAAATTTCAGGCCAACATAGGATGACAAAAAATATACAACGCTCATCGTCACCAAAAAATCAGAGTTCAGACCATCACTGGCAATTCCCTTGTTAAATGTAAAATATTAATTTAAGACGAGTTATACTCCTAGTGATACTATTATACTCCTAGTGATAAGTTATTGTTAGATAGATTATGGTTGGTTAGATAGATTGTCATGAAGAGCAGAAGAATCTAACAATAAGTTAGATTCTTCTGCCTTTTAAAGCAGAAATTAAATTATAAATCACCTATACATATTTTAAGTAACTCGTTCTATTTTTTTTTTGTGAAATACGTACTATTCAGCGATAAATTGTACGTCTTGTTCTATTCCAGTATAATTTTTCAGTGCAGATTACGGAAAACAAATTACACTTTGCGTAATATTTCAAAATAGTATTTCAGCTTTGAAGCATGTACCATGTTACGTAGTAACATCGTAATTGTTATATTGTAACATTGATGAAGCAACATCAATGTCCACAAGCGATATAGAAGAATATACATTTCTATACGATCTCTGTCAGTAATATATAAGTATCGATAAAGATGTATACGCCATAAAGTTCATTCGGCATTTGTCCTGAATCGGCGTACCGTGTACGACATTGATGAGAACTAACAAGTTCGAAACAGCTGTATGTCATTCAGTTCCGATCCGGAACAAATGTCGAATCCTACCTTTGGCGGGTTTTATTTTTTGAAACCTTATCTGATCGTGCAGAAACACGAGAAATGGGTCGAGGATCGCTTCTGAGTATAATTCAATGCCTGGCGGGGCTTTAGCCCGAAGAGTAGTTGTTTCCTAGAGCGATTATGTAATAGCTTTGCTATTGGGGAACTACTTTGATAACCGCTCGGCGGTTTGGTGGTTCCTTTCTCGATTTCCGACTTATATGTTACTGACCTAAAACGTGTTATCTTTAGGTTTGATCCCAATAAAAGCAATGCCATACACACAGTGCAGAACTTACATGCAACTACGAAGCATATGAGATCATGTTCGTTAGATTAATGGTAACTTTCCATCTTAACTATGGCAATAAATAAACTGGAAACATATGGCTTATCGCCACAAGAAAAGTTTATGGTATTAAATGATGTTTTATCTATATCTACATATATCTACATATATTTCTTTGTCATATTTCTCTATTATTTCTCTTCTTTTATTACTAAAAAATATTTTTTCTATTTAAATTGATTTTCTCAAACTTTTGGATTTGCTTTTTGTGGCGTTTCAGCTCACAATCAGAAAAAGCTTTTCACTAATTATAAACAATAGTCAGAAACGTTCAGTCATCGCACAAACAAAATTAGTCGACCCTTTCACCGATAATATTGTCGTCTGGTACACATATGCAGCTCTGAGCCTCGTTGACCTAGGCCGGCATCTACACAGAGTCACAGAATGATTTAGTACATTTTTATGATCTAGTGGGCGCACATAAAGCTCCACATTTAAGGCGGAATACGCCGCATTTTACTATGTACACCAGTAGACTTCCTCGCCAGAGATACGAGGGATAAATAAAATTAAAGTCGCCTTAACAGGAAATGAGATTTAAAGCTATTTAATGAGACATGAGATTTATGTTTGTAACAAATTGGTTAGTTTTGGTTACAATTGTGAAAGACCTCTTATGATGGTCTATTCGCTGTAATTCAAATACATTTTTTTGATAATTCAATTTCATATACATACATGTATATTGCCACTATACGAAAATAACGGAAAATGGAGACTACATTTATTAGGTAATTACCCAGATACAATCAATTACTTTATTAATTAGACTTTTACTAGGTGCGAGCTTTTGATAATGTAAGATGGGAAAAAATGTTCGAGATACTAAAGAGCGCGGGAATGAAGAATAGAGATAGGAAAGTAGTACACAATCTATACAAAGAGAAAACTGCTGTTATATAAGTAGAAGGGGAGAGAAGGGAAGTAGGTATCAGGAAAGGAGTAAGACAAGGATGTACGCTATCACCACTAATTTTTAATCTGTACATCGAAGAGGCAATTAATGTGGTAAAAGATAGAGTGGATTTCGGGATTAAAGTACAGGGACAGAAACTAAAAATGCTGAGATTCGCGGATGATATAGCAGTATTAGCATCTAGTAAGGAGGAATTAGAATCAGCATTGAACGAAATGGAGGCAGTGTTAACAGAGGAATACGGAATGAGGGTGAATAAAAACAAAACTAAAGTGTTAGTGTGCAGAGGGCGCGAGAGCAGAGCAAAAACGAAAGTACAAATTAATAATGAAAGATTGGAGGAAGTTAAAGACTTCACTTATTTAGGAAGTAAAATAAATTGGGATGGAAGAAGCGATAAAGATATAAAACAAAGAATAGCGCAGGCTCGAGTAGCTTGTAACAAAAAGAAAGACTTTTATGCTCGGGAGTAATAAACTTAGAAACAAGGAAGAGATTTTTGAAAACGTATGTATGGAGCGCGGCACTATACGGTTGCGAAACCTGGACGGTAGGGGAAGCAAATAGGAAGAAATTAGAAGCTTTTGAAATGTGGTGTTACCGAAGAATGATGAAAATACCGTGGACTGATAGGGTTAGAAACGAAGAAGTATTAGAGAAAGTCGGCGAGAAAAGAAGTATGTGGAAAAACATAAAGAAGAGAAGAGGTAGAATGGTAGGCCACTTGCTGAGACATGGCAGAATAGTCCGCGATATTTTGGAGGCAGAAATAGGAGTGAAGAAAGGCAGAGGTAGGCCTAGATTAGACTACTGCTCACAAATAGTAAGGGATGTAGGTTGTAACACAATTAGCGAAATGCGTAGGTTAGCACAAGATAGGAGAAGCTGGAGGTTAGGGTCCAACCAGTCTTAGGACTGATGACATCATGATGATGACTAGGTGCGAATTTAGAATATTACACCAATAAAAACTGATATTGTAAATGATAACTATTTTAACTGATAGTAAAAAATTTAAAATTGCGTTCCCTAATATAGACTCAACCATAGTATAAATACATAAGAATACACTAAAATATTACTTATATAATGAAATAATATAAATAAATATATATCGAAAAATATAAGAAAAACAAAAATAATATCTTCGGAGTATTGTTCATCAACAATAGGAAAAAGTGTGATATTTTTCAATATATGCGTAGAAGAAAGAGTGAGCGCCGCACTCGACTATTTAGTTATAATATAATATATAATAGACCAGGCTATTTACTGGGCACCTCGTGGAGGGTAAATAGAGGCTTGTTCCCCGATAGAGACTTGTTCCCACTGTTGACGAGCAGTATATAAAATCATCTTCAGTAGATTCCTACAAGCTTATAGCAAGTTTAAGAAATGAGTATCGGAACAACAAAAATCTTGTCAAATAATAAACTGATTTCGATCGTTGAAAACTCCGGATTAAATTCTTTATTTAATGTAAACTTAAATTCTCATATTATCTTGGATAGATTTTTGAAATATGTATTTATGTATATAACAATTTTAACAGACTTATTAAAAATAAGTACCATGATGTAAATACAATGCACAAATATAAGCTTTATATTCCTATATTAAACTAAAATTAACATGCAACTTCTCTATTATATGGGGTCTAAAATACTGGAGTAGGTTGGAATTTTTGTTGTGAAGATAACACTGACTTAGTTTTTCACAAAACACTAAAACACTATACACTACACTCAACGTGAGTTTCGCCAACAAAGTTGGCATCATCTGAAGATGATTAAAACTGTTGTTGCGGTTGTTTTGGGGTCTAAAATGTTTAATTGCTTGCTTGACCATTTACAACATATTACAAATTAACATCTTTACAAGAATAGGCTAAGAAAATAGTACTATTAAACTTAAAATGAATGTTAATATTCAATAGCTGATAGTTATCTAATGGTATAGTTGGCAACTTGTGTCTAAAAGGTAAATAAAATATTATTATTACACACCCATACAAAAAAGTACCACGTACGGTAGACCAAAGTATCCTATGCCTAATGCGCTAAACACGAATCTGATGCTTACCATATTTTATGTGAAAAAGTATAAGGAATTGACTGGTAAAAACTAGAAAGGTGTACTTTGGTTAATTTTAAAGATATGTTGATCAAAATAAAGACTCAGAATAATATCTCGAAAACTAACCATCAAAACCGTCAAAATTGATTTTACCATAAATATTCTCGTTACTTTGTAAAATAAATTACAAATATATATAATATATTAATAATAAAATAAATTATAAAATAAAAGAATGAGAATTATTTTAAAGAACACTTGGAAAGAGAAACTTCTAATTGAAGCTGTACATATCTCGTCTCTCCCCGCTATCACACCTTAAACAATTATAAGATCCAGATATATCTACGATACTTTATGTAAAAAAAGTACAAGGAATTGACTGGTAAAAACTACAAAAGTGTACTTTGGTTAATTTCAAAGATACGTTGGTCAAAATCAAAACAGATGAGGATATACACCTTGCCCGCAAAAAAATTAATATCTCGAACACCAACCATTTTCGGTCAAAAATGGTTTTGTCATAAAATGTCTCGTTACCTTCTACATAGGAAACATCATTTACAAATTCCCCAATTTTATGACAATTATTCTAAAGAACACCTGAAAATAGAGACTGTTAGCTGAAGCTGTACATACCTCGTCTCTCCCCGCCATCACACCTTAAGTATTTGTATGATCCGGATATGTCCTGATATTTTATGTAAAAGTATACAAGTAATCCAGTGATAAAAACGTAGAAACATACATACAAACCTAAAACATAGAAAAGTATACTTTGGTTAATTTCAAAAATGCGTTGGTCAAAATCAAGACAAATAAGAAACTATAACTACATGCCATAAAAAAATTATATCTCGAAAACCACCCATTTACCACCAAAATTAATTTTGTCATAACATTCCCTGTTATTTTCTACATAAGAAAAATAATTTACAAATACGCAGTTCTATAAGAATTATTTTAAGGAACACTTTCCAGGTTGTCTTTAAAAATTACGTCTCTCCGCAGTCATACTATAAATATTTGTAGGATCCGAATATGTTTATAATAGTTTATATAAAACAGTACAATAAATTAATGTACTTTCGTTAATTTTAAAGATACATTGGCCAAAATCGATACAAATGGGAATTTACAATATTTTCCCCACAAAAAAATTAATATCTCGAAAACTAACCATTTTTAGCCAAATCTGGTTTACCATAAAATTCCTCGTTACTTTTTACATAAGAAACATATATACATATAATTCTACCATAATTATTTTAAAGAGTACATGGAAATATAAACTGCTAGTTGAAGATGCTCAAATCTCGTCTCTCCCTGCCACCACACCTTAAACATTTGTAGGATCAGCATGTATTCATGATATATTATGTAATATACAACAGTAAATTAATTGGTAAAAACTATAAAAGTATAATTTCATTAATTTCAATGATACATTGGTCAAAATCAAGATAAATTAAAATCTATATCTGGCCCTCAAGAAAATTAAAATCTCGAAAACCAACCATTTTCTGTTTTGTCATAAAATTCATCGTTACCTTCTACATAATAAAAATAATTTATATATACGCAATTCTGTGAAAATCATTTTAAAAAACACCTGGAAAAAGAATCTGCTAGTTGAAGCTGTACATATCTCATCTCATCTCTTCTCTCCTTCACATCTTAAACATTTGTAGGATCCAGATATATCCACGATATTGTATGTAAGAAAGTACAATGAATTGTCCGGTAAAAACTAGAAAAGTGTACTTTGTTAATTTGAAAGATACCTTGGCCAAAATAGAGACAAATAAGAATCTACAACACATTGCCGTCAGATTTGCTCCATGATGTCAGAATTTTTTCCTGACCTCAAAAAATATGGCTAGTTAAACACGTGACACGCAATCAACGAAATCTCTTGGGAATTCGACCAAAAACTTGGTCTCTATTGGGTTTTAAGGTTGCAGATGACTAACTTATAGTAAAACGTTCAAAATTCATAACGATGGTTTTATTTAAAGATAATTAATTAATTTTAAAATAACTTTCTTACAAAATTTTTTTCTAAGATCAGACACAGAAATCGACTTCCTTCCTCAAAAACCTTAAGCTGTGAAGGGGAGGGATACATATAGGGACGAGGACAAGCAGTCTCATGCTTAGAGAGGAATGGCAAACACCTGTTGAGATTAGAATCCAATTCGACATCAGAGTACAATAACACCTGAGTACTGGGCCTAGGATGCCACCCTGGACCACAATATAAATGACGACATGGCAATCAATTTTATAGGAAAATAAGATAGGTCACCAACAAAAAAAATTGAGATCTCTACTACACTTGATATTTTCAGAGACATTAAGGGTTACTGAAAATGGGCAACAGATCAAACTGGGCTAAATCTAATTTCTAATTCTCGTAATATGAAATAGGAACTTGATATATAATACAGGTATATATATAGCAATAAACTGAAAAGCCTGTATTCTAATACCTATATTCGGATATTATGATATAAGTGGATCCGCACGTGGATACAGTGGTATACAAATATATCCACACGTGGATACAGGGATATTATAAGTACATTTCACACGTGGCTATGCTGGTATCAGTAATAAATAGATTTTTTTGTGTAAAATATTTTTTTGAAAGAAAATGAAAAAAGTCTGGTACGTGACTGCCCCGTCTAAAGCTATAGCTGGCTGAGAAGGGGTTAATAATGGTAAGAACGTGCCTATACAATAATTGTAACTCTCTTACGACTGCTGTCGCGATGAGGAAAATAATTAGATCCCACGTAATAAGGTTGGGCTGCAAAGTGATACACCTGACTTTGTAATGTCACTCTGCAATCTGTGAACTTGCCTTCGTAGTAAAATAATATAAAACGTTAGAACTACAGCAATAATGTCTGCGTTTACAATAAATCAAGATTGGTAATATTTATTTCACTGTGAACCGTTAGTTGTGCCAAATTAACTTTCTTCCTGAAATGTTCACGATAGTATACCAGGAGTATATGTACGTATTCATCATATCAAATATATTAATATTATATGTGTTCCATTTATAAAAACATTTTGAGTATTTAGTTTTCTTGGATTGCAGAAAATTTTAAGTTCCCAGTATGTCAGCCTTTATCGAATCGAAATATCAACAGTCCTGTATAAATTCCTGTAATGTCGAATGTCTTCTAAAAATTCGTAATTATAAATAAAAATACGTTTTTAATATTTTGTACTTATACAAAATTGTTTTTTGAGTAATTCGAATTAGCTTATTATATATTCAAATTAGTTATTATGATAAAAAGAGAAAAATTAAAGATCCCAAATATATTCAGAATGATATTCATCCATCATACCAAACTATATTTTTTCGTTATAATTTTACATATTATACCGGTTTGGTTAAAAGTTATTCATGTGATTCTATTTAGTTTCCAAAATTTAGTACCAATGAAATCATTGTAAAAAATGTTCCTTAAACTTAGAGGTATTTTAGTTAAAGACCGATCTTCTTAATTATTCACTGTATAGTTTTACATCTTATATAGGTATGTTCAAAAGTTAATAGAGTGAGTTACAGTCTCCAAAATCTATCCACAATGCAATAATTGTAGAAAGTATTTTTTGAAGTTAAAAGTCTTCTTTACTAGAAGACTGGATTCTATCTGACTGAAGAAGATTATCAATTATTCAATGTAAATTATTATAACATGACATGATGATTAAATATGATTTATATGATTGCACAGCGTAATTTAGTACCGCATAGCGTAATAGCATTTTCAACTACAATATTGTGCTATTAATTTTTTCAAGATTATATTTGTCCCCTATTTCATAGACCACACAACATTGTCATGAGTGTCTACATTACTATATAACATATTGTGGTATAACTAGAATGTAATCAAATAAAAATTTCCCAATATTTAAATTAAACAACCTGTATAAAACACTTTAGGCAGTTGAATAAATTATTCCTTTAATTTATTTTCAAAACTTCCGGATTCTAATGATTTTATAGTAATCTAAAATATTATAAAAACATAATGTAGTAAGCTGTATATTTTTTTGTCATCGTGGTATATAATTGAATGGTTATTTAAAAATGTAAAGTTAATATAGTTTCTATATAATCATATTTCCTATTTGATACACTTTAACAAAATTCAAAGCAAAAAATGCATAAAATATGAAATGAAAATCATTAGCTATTTATTTTAACTGTATTTAAATGATGTTAATTAAAACCTGTGGAATTCTAAACATAATTCAAAAAATAATAATCTTAAAATTACTAAAATAAATTTAAATTACGAATAACTTATTTATTCGTTATATAATAACTACGTAAAATTAATTAATTTATTTATATACTTACATAAATTTTATATATTTATAATATTTATAATTTTCTTTTTATTGTATGCTAATAAAATGTTACGTTTAAAATCATACTTGTTTATATTAAATTATATTTATAATTGCCATTCGAATAAGAAATAAGTTTTATTGCTGAGCATGATGATGTTGTTATCGAAATATACATATATAGGTGCTTTAGAATGCACTTTGATATACTGTATTTGTGAAAACCGCGTTAACTTTATTTAATACAGTTCAGGGAGGTCAAAAATACAAGCCCTTAACCAATTATAAATATGGCAGCAATATGGAGGAAGTGATTTGTCTTTCCACAAACAAATTAAAGCTATTGATATCAAAGATACTATATGTATTATTCATTTAATCGCTATTTGCCAAATAAAAATCTCTCTTATCTTGCCGATAAACGCAACAGTCTACCTGTGCCTAGCCATAATACAACCCACGGTATGTTTTGAGATTTTTTATTTGGCAAATAGCGATTAAATAAACTATACGAATAATATTTTATTATTTCGATCAGTTATTCGGATATTATGTTACATTATTTTTGTTGCAACTCAATGAAATTAATCTTATTTTTAATTAGTTCAACAAAGTTTGTAACGTCACAAATCTTGTAACACAATATACAAAAACATTGTACACAAGCGAATGCATTTAAATAACAAATAAAACAACATTTTCTTTCATCACAAAATAATCTTGTTTTATTGTTTCAATGTATACAATTACTTCACAAACATAGCCATACTAATATTTCAGGGCATTAACTTTACGATCTCCAATTCTTGTCATTACAAATGATACATATCTAAAGAGATTCTCGACGAGGATGCTTTATAAGAATCGAACCGGCATTTTGTTCCATAATGACTGCTTCGTCCTTTCTTTTACTGCAGTAATAACTCCGAAACAGTCTATTCCAGCTATTAGGAAACGAGTATAAAGGACATTTCGCCTATCTGATCTATCTATCGAGTGCCGGATGCTTTGTGAATTCAGCATCGTGTTGTATATTGCAAGACTTGCAACGGTAATCCGAAACTAAATATTGCTAATGCAATAAGGTACGTGACTTGGAATAAGATATTTATCCAAAATCTTCTAGATAAGTTTTCTTCGTACGAGAAAATATTTTTTGGTTTCGCCGAGCAAAAAAATCTATTTATTGATTGAATGTTCTTTACACTAAAAAAAAAATCTATCAATATTTTGTATGAAAATATATAAAAGTAAATTTTTAACATTTATTTTATTACCAAATTATTTTCTAATATTTCTACTCTATACATATATGTATAAGTATTATTAATTTTAATGAAGGAAATTAATTAGAATCTTTTAGAACCCAGAGAATTTACATACCGTTCAATTCAAAAATCATTTACTGACATACTTACATCGTATCGATGTAGATGTATACCCCACGGATTTCAGTCGGCATTTGTCCTGGGTCGACGGCACTGATGAGAATTAATAAGTTCGAAACAGCTGTCTATCGTTCAGTTCCCATCCGAGACAGATGTTGAATCCTACCCGTGGCGGGTTTCATTTTTTGAAATAAAGAATTATTAATTATATATTGGTTGATTAAAAATCGTTTATACATGCTTTTATAAAACTTGATAGATACTGTTATACGTGTGGCTTATAAAGTAATACCTAATTTCAAAGCCCTAAAATGTTTACATACATAAAAATTAAGGGATTGCAAAGAAAATTCAAAATTTTTAGGTGATTTTCAAGGGGCTATAACTTAGAGAAAAATTGTCGCAGAGTAATGTTAAAGGTATACTGAAACACTAAGTTTCTAGTTTTCAGATTTTGAATTAAAAATTTGTTACCATCAGTTTACCAAAAATAGTAAACCAGCAGTTTTTGAGTAATCATAAGAATATCGCCGGAAAAAATGTTTTTCAAATTTTTGCTTGCCTTTCAAAAGGTCCACGCACTTCAATAAATTATTTTAAGTAATTTCATCATAAAACTCTTTTAGATAATTTTATGCTCTTTAATTTGAGCGATCTAAAGCCTTATACGATTTATTTTCTCCGATTTATCGTCGTTCAAAGCAAAAAAGCCAATATTAACTTTGGTAATTAATTAATCGGGAAATAATGATCGTACAGGAAATTCAAGGAGGATCTTCAAAACGGCGAATATTCTTTAGAAGTCGTAGTTATTAGTTTTTGATAAAAAAAAATCAGTACGAGAATGTTGATTGAAGAAGGGGTAAATAATTGCGCATTTAGGATTATTTCTCGAGTAATTAATTACCAAAGTCAAAACTGACTTTTGGCTTTGAATGATGATAACGAAAATGAAAAATCCTCATACAAGGCTTTTATACCACTCAAATTAAAGACGATAGCTCAACGAAAAGTGATCGCACTTTTAGATTTTAGATCACTTAAACTTAAGAGGATAAAATTATCTAAAAAAGCTTTATGATAAAATCACTGAAAAATATTTTTTGAAGTTCGTGGACCTTTTGAAAGGCAAACAAAGATTTGGAACAATTTCTTTCCGATGGTTTTCTTATGATTACTCAAAAACTGCTGATGGTAAAGAAACTTGAACTCAAAATCTGAAAACTAGAAAGTTGGAGCTTCAATATTGACTGTTTTTCTCCAAGTTACAAACAGCCCTTTGAAAATCCCAAAAAATTTAAAATAGTCTTTATATTCCTTAATTTGTATGTATTATACCAGTTTTTACTTAGAACTCGCGTACTACAATTATTTTTAAAGATCTACGGATATTAAAGCATCTAAATATAGTATTTTGTCATAAACAATGTCATATCTACTGAAATATCGATGTCTGCTCGATGACTATTTAATGATGGATTGAAACCGAACATAACTTGAACGATCATCATCACAATAGCAATGCTTTAGTCTTCAGTCTTCATTAACGGTTTTTTCTATAATTGGAGAAACGACGATATCACGATCTGAAAGTGCGTCTCCAATTCTTGTAGAAAGATTTCTTGTACTATGTACAAACAGTTGGTAGTCTGCACAGCTTAATCCAGTCGCATGCGTCCGTGTATTAGTTTACCGTTTTTACAAAACGGTTGGCTCGAAATAAACATCAATTAGAACGTCAGCATCAATCCATCTCGTGGATCTCCGGATTCGACACGGAGCAGCACGCTGACAATTGCAGTCAAAATCCATGAAAGACACCGACGTCGGTCACGTGCCCAGCACGTGCCGCAGCAGCATAATGTTGTTATATTTAATGGAAATCACTGGTCTTTGGTCTAACAAATAATACCCATTGTTGGTCGACTCTCAGGCCATTTGCAATAGAGAATAGCCGTGTTTGTGATGCAGATATTGTACGAACGATTATTCATAGAGAGAGATCATAATAATTGTCGTTGATGCAGAAAGGCTTACTTGCTGGCTGGCTGGCTGGGGTAATTAGAAGGTATTGAGGAGTCTATTTGGTATTTATACATATGTGACTATAGCTAAAGTGAGACGTATGTCCTGTGATAAAAAGATACGTCTGCATTGCAAATAAATGGTGATTTTGTCATAGACAACGTATGGCCAAGCAAATAGAAAATTCGCTTGAACAGATGAATATATTTAAAACAATTGATCCATGTTAACATATAGATAAGGCCTAGAGACATAACGAGAATTTAAGCTTTGTTTCAGTTGAAGAAAAAATATCGGAAGTATTTTGCATCGAATAGTAATGTCTACACAATTTATCATGTCTGTAGACTTACGTTAAATAAATTAAATGTACTAAATATGTAAATATCATGTCATTCAATCCTTTATGTCAACTGTCTATCTCGTTCAAAGGTACGAAGTGATGCGTAAGGCTGTGGAAAGTGTGTTGCACGTCATAGACGTATGCATCGTAACAAGTGTAATAAAGCAATAATAGAAAGTAATTACTAATTAGTAATAAACGAACTAAACTGTTACAAACAAATATAATGCTGTATGTACTTACCCTCTTGACTAGCGTGATGAAATAACATCATGATCATCATCATTATTAACTGAAGACGATCCGGAAAAACTTTGCAGCATCAAATATGTTTCCATGAACTTCTCTATAGTTGGTATGAATAGACCAACTAATATAGCTCATAAAAAACAAAAATCAATGCACGTCATCAATGACGTACTTCAATACCACTACACTTACAATTTCAACAGAATTAATCGACAGAAATTTAAATTTGGCGCCCATTTTGAGATTGACAGCAATTGACATATGTTGTGTGTGGTTCCAAAGTTGTCGGATGTTTATACTATTCGATTTATAAAGTGTTTTAACCACATGGTAATAAGAAACCTGTTCTTTTGAGAACAAAAGTGCCTGGTACTACCCAGCGTAAGCATCATAAATATCCAGACTGTTGCATACGTTGGGCTGATGCTTACACGATACCGAAAAAATTAAGCATTCGTTGTAACCTAACCTTGGTCTTATGACATTTGCTTGAGTTCTATAGTACTTTAGTGTAGTACCATACATCGTTTACAATCTAATAGAAATTTTGTGATGAAATGTTATAATGAAATGTTATGAATATCAATATTTTAGAATAGTTAAGATTTGTGGATTTGATAAACGAAATGTTCATTGCTGTAAAAACATTCATGCTCCCATATGAAACGCCAATGGTATGCAGCGCTTGCCCACAGTAAGACTGTGGGCAAGCGCAAGACTGTGTCACGAGACAAAATACTCTATTTCATTGTAATGTATTTTATTATAACTTCTGTCAAAATAGTAACTCAGTAAGTAATTTAGAGTGTCAATTTAAATTAATTTGTTCTTCATATCTAATTGTAAGTATATTAAAATTATTATAATCGGCTTTAAAGTTTAGAGTTTAAAATTTGGACATACAGAAATCAGCTTTC
The DNA here is from genome assembly GCA_037954035.1 of Rosalia funebris. Taxonomy (NCBI): domain Eukaryota; kingdom Metazoa; phylum Arthropoda; class Insecta; order Coleoptera; family Cerambycidae; genus Rosalia; species Rosalia funebris. The sequence goes on along the minus strand of JAZFAV010000035.1, from coordinate 29,819,403 downwards.
TCCAAAGTCTCGGGCTACAGAGAGGATTATTACATTTAGAAACAAGGATCTGTACCATTACTCAGGTGCAAGTGTCAATTTCCTCTCGTTTGATCTCGAATTCAAGCATATAATGACAGTTCTAATACTGGACCAGATTCCGTTATCCCGGAATACAGTACGAATGACATTATCGCTGCCAACTCTAAAAAAAAAACTAGAACAGGCCACCCATCCATATTGTGAGCATGAAGTAAAGTGCTGCACTTTTATTAGTTCCACGTCGGGCAACTAGTCGGAATTTACACCGTATTTCCAAGACTTTAAAATAAGGTAAGAAAGACCGTAGTCTATATGGTCATAGCTAGAAAGAAGATAGGGTACGTTGGCAAAATAATTATGTAAACATATGTTATGTAATTTCACAGTTTAAATTACTCAATGTTAATAAAGATATTTAATGAGAGATAAAAGTAAGATGGTCTAAAATCTACAGAAAATAATAAACATATATGTCGCTATTATTTCAAATATTTACTTACTTAATTAATATTGCTTGGAAATGTAATATCTAAACGGAGGCACATTAATTGGTCACCCAAAGCTCCCGATTTAACGCCGATGAATTTCTTATGAAGTTAGTTAAAACCTAAAGTGTATACTGATAGTTCTAGGACTGTGCTTCAGTTCTAAGACTTCAGTTCAATTGCCAGAATACGCGAAGAAATTCAAATTACTTAATCAGCATTATGTCGACGAATCGACGAAAATTTTAAGTATCTCTTTGAGAAGGTACAGCGGCGTCAATGAAGACACCTTAACCCTTAACGATGTTATTTTTCAAATACAAATTTCCCTATATTTGTAAATTTAAATAAAAAATACTGAATGTAAATATATTTTTTAATAACCGAGTTTCATTCACCCAAAAAGAGGAAAACATTCTAGGACATCTATTATAAGTACGTAATTTTTATATACCTGATACTATGGGAAGTGACTGACGACTATAGTTAGCTTTCTAGAATCTTATCAGTTAGGAAAATCTGGGTCAACAGCTTCTGTCTGTTATAACCATTTTTTTATATTCTGAAATACATATTTATTTTTTTTTGTATTTCGCTATATCTGTCGGGCCTTGTATCTACCGTATACTGTACATCAAACCGCAAATATGAGATGACACCTCGGATGGCACAGATTCCGTAATAAAACAGAATTTATTAACGACGTAACGACAGCCACGTAGTGAAATATTTGCATGCCTTTTTGCCAGTGAATATTTTATCTGGACGTCCATTGTACACAACGCCACGCCGGCCGTGAGGTATGTCCCAAATGCGATGTAAAATTCTCTGTAAAAAAACAATTTGATTTAATTATGTTATAAACGCGTAAAAAATTCAAACAACAGGTATGTTTATTGCTCTCCTGAGCAATTTCTTGTTTATATGCAAATTTTATTTAATAGAAGGCAATGCTGTGAATTCCATTGTTATTCAAAATTTAACTTTATATCCTTTATATAAATAAACAACTAGGACAAGGGTGGGTTTATGCTTTTGTATATTATTTCTCGTGTTCTTTCATACGAACATTTTCTTCTGCCTAATTGTACACCGAACGAACAATATATTTCTCTAATAAAATGTATTTTTTTGACCTTAATTTTTTTAACGTAAATATGCTAAATTTTAACTCTTAATGTATTATACTACATATTATTTAACTAACATATTATTTATTTGGGTACATTTTCTTTCAGAAAATATATTTTAATATTTGTAAAATTTAAACTTACCTTAATTAGAAAATTAATTTTTTTTACAGTCCTATCATCCATTTTATGAACTGCTCTTTCTGTGGAATAATTGAAATACATTTCACAGGGCGGCATTTCATATTACTCTAACGTAATGCAACTAGACATCGGTGTGGATACAACAGTGCCGGAGCTATAAAATTCTATTAACCTAGTTACAATTGCTCCTTTGGTCTGTCCAATATGCTCTTGATAATAATCCTCGAAATTTATTTCATAAATTCTGAACCTTTCGCTATTTTCAATTTGATCTTTGGGATGTCCTAAAAGTTAGTGCAATTTGTTTATTGAAGAGGGCAGTAATGTCATTCCCAAATTTTTTAAAACTCTTTTCAGGCGTCTGACAAATTTTGGTTTATATGAAATTGGCACAATTTTATGGTTTTCTTTCGAAACGGCCCACGCTTCCTAACGAGTCCTAAGAAGAGTTGTTCTAAGTCGACGTTTCCCAACTAATTTATTTACTAAGTGAGAAGGTTATCTTCTTTTTTTTTCGAACTTATCATTACCAAATGCAAACCTTAATAAACGATGGACCAGAAATTTTGAACTTGCCATTTTGTGTTCACAATGATGGGAGTCATTAGGAATATATATAAGGGTGGCAGTTTCCTTCCTGTATACATCATATTCCAAACTGTTTTTCCATTTCTAATTACTAATACATCAGGAAAATCGAGGAATGTATTGGCAGCGAAAACCATAGCAAAATATTACTGTTTTGGTTAGGTAGTACATCTATTAGTCACTGTAAAGAAAACAGTGGATTATACACCAATATATCTTCAACGAAGTGTTAATAGAAACGTTTCCCTTCTATTGTAAAAATATTATTGTCATACCTCCATGCAAAATAAAACATTCTCTTAAAGTAGTTTCTCCGAAAACCCACTTTCTGATAGTATTTCATAAAATTTTGTGTACAAATGAAGAATAAACTTCCAGAAGGAAATTGCTTAAATGAAAAATGTTTGTCTATACAATAAAGGAGATATTCACCATCAGAGTTGGAACTTTTGGCATGGTTTGAATGTACCAGTTGACTAAAAGTTACACATTTTACATCTTAACATGAAAATTTTCTATACGCTGTTTTCCAAAAACAACCCATCTATACATTAGTCTATTACGAATATTTTGAATTAAATAAATCAGTTTTTGCCCGATTTGTTAAAAAGATAAACATTTTTAAAGTAAAGTTGTTTACTTTTCGCAAGATTAATTTTTGCAATGCAAATTAAACATTTTTGTATTACTTTCCGCTTTGAAAATTTTCCTTTATTGTCCCGCAACTGATCACGATAAAAACTCATTTTTAATTTTTCTATAAGTTTTCTTTCACACTTGGAAATTGTTTCCACAGTCAGGTTAAGTATAAGACATACACAATCACAACAGATTAAAATACGACACAATGCAACATTGCCATGTCTTTAGTCTCCACTAGTAAACATGTAGTTGTGGGTATACGTATACAGACAGTGTCTGAGTATAGAGTACAGTCTCTGAGCAAAAATAATGAACGCTAGACTACTGATATTCTAAATATTTTACGTTTACCATCGCATCTGTTTTTGGGCTGAAGGGTACCGGAGAAACTACCTTAACAGCTTATTCGCCCTAAAATCTCAAAAATTTTAATGATTTTATAAATAATATTTACATTAGCAGTATTAGCATTTTCTACTTCCCTTTACTTATTTTCTATTTTCTAGTACGTCCACGTTTCTCCTGATCTTGTTACAGTTACAGTTTTACTTAATTTATATTTTGTGTATACAATACTATTAGTACCAACAAATTATAATCAATAATGAAATTTAACGACTTGAACGTTTTTAACAAGCTGTTTGATATTTATCAACAAACTAATTATTTACAACAATCCTCATACATCATATATGTTGTAATAGTTGTGCTATATACTCTAGTAAACAATACATTTATTAATGTTATTATTATAAAACATTTTCGAAAACTTTACAAGAATTGAAATTGTAATTTATTCAAGATCAAAATACAGTCTAGCAACTACAGATGTGCCACCGCGCCGCGCCATAAAGAAAATTATGCGGGCATTTTCGAAGAATGTTGTATTATTTATTTTTATTAAGGATAAATATATCTCACTATAAGCGTATTCAACTACAATCACTGCAATCTGTTCCAGCTAGTCTAATATGATATTAATAATGGTTTCTTCTAAATAGAACATTACAGAGTAACAGTGCAGTTCAATGTCGGGCATAATTCATATAGATAAATAGAATATTAGTAAATGGTGGGGCTCGACTGCGGTATTAAAGATAATCGTTTGAATAAGGTATCTCACTCCGCCACTGATTAAAGCTGAATGAAAGAAAGCTGGGCGTAGTATTTGATTACAGCGTAAAGATTGTGCATTCATGTTCCCATTAGGTTTTCTCAGAATTTATATTATTACTTTATGGCATTGTGGTTCTAGGTCTAACGACTTTAAATAGAACTACACACGCGGATGCCATTAACGAGATTCGTCCGATCTGACAGACAGATGATGATTTCCTCGTTTTGTGCCGAATTTTGGCTGAAATTTTTTAACCAACTTCAAAAAAAGGAGTATTCTCAATTCGTCTGTATATATATATATATTTTTTACGTATGTTCGGTTATAACTTTTGTGTTTACGAACCAATTTTAATTATTCTTTTTGCGTTTTGCGTTATTATTCTTTTTGCGTTGGGTTCAGTATGGCTCCAGGGTAGTCCCATCTCAATTTCATTGGTATTGGACCTTGTATTTCGAAGATACAAAACGGAACTGCTTATTCAAGTAGCCGACATTTTCTCATTCACAAATAATTCTTAGTAGGTCTACGCATCAGTTAAAATTATAAAATAATAAGTTTAGAAATAAAATAAACAGTTTTGAAACCTTAAAACCGACTTTTCTGTACGCAAAACATCTCTATCTGGAAATTGAGTGATCGAGAAAAAATAAACCAACACATAAATGCAGAATATGTGTTCTATGCAACAGTTTTACTTTTTTCAAATAGTTCACCCTTGTGCTTTCTCATGACCCATGAACATGGTAGAGTATATTCTATCCACATCAAAATCAATAGGTGTCGTCTGGGAGACGTTCCCGATCCGAATCAGTCAAAACCCGATCGATGCAACATGATTTAGTTGAGTTATCGTGCTAACAAGAAATTTTATTAATGCCGACGATAACGATAACGACGACACACACACACCCGCGCACCCCCCCCCACACACCCGCGCACCCCCCCCCCACATACACACAGACACACACACGCACACACACACACGCGTGCGCGCGCGCACACACACACACACACACATACACACATACGCACACACACACGCACACACACACACACACACACACACACACACACACACACACACACACACACACAAAATTGTTTAAAAAACGATTTTTTTGTTTTTAGGTCGAAGAACGAAAAATAAACGCCGGAAATAAAAAAAAATTTTACACGATTACATTACTTTTCCGCGTATAGTTGAGTACGAAAAAGTAAAAAACCGACTTCAAAAAAGAAAAGGAACTTAACTAAACAGCAAGTAATAAATGTATTTTTCTACAACAATTTAATACTTATTTGTTGTTCCGTTTAATGTAATTAAGAAATTATTGTTTATTATGTAATTATTATTAATTGTTATATATATTTTTGAAGTCAGTGCCATACAATATTAATAATGCGAATGCCCGCCCTCGGCAATTTTAAATATAAATTAGTTGTTATAGTAGTAAGGTATATACTTTTTTATGCTTTACTTGACACCGACTATTAGGCCATTCCTCGTTAATGGTCATTCGGTGGCCACTGGGATGAAAGAGCATAATACTCATCTTCGTAACGTTAGGAATTCTGAGTTCATCATCACCAGCATCATTATAGAAGTTCAAAATAACTTATAATTAATATTAAATATATAAAATTTCAAATATAAATAAGATAAAATTGAAATAAAAATGTCTACACAATATAGCGATTATACGAGCAAAAACTAACCATGAACTAAAGGTTTGACCTATTTTTAACTAAGCACGATGGGTACTAGAAAACGTATTTTTATCCCATTTACGTATGCCGCGTCTTCCTTTTGCATTGTAGTAGCTAAAAAGATATCAATATTACCATCGGAAGCAATAACAACTTCCGTTCGAGCAATTTTATCATCTGCAGTAAATTGCATATGCATAACAATGTTGCATATCTCATCCATAAAATAAAATTACATCTTTTATATTCGTCGTAAGCACTAGAATTCCAGAAAATGACATAACAGCCGGAGGAAGTGCAGCTTGAATAAATTAAAGGTTCAGTAATTATTGAAAATCAACATGTTATGATAATGTTGCATGTGTTTTTTTCGTTGAATTTGTCGTAATTTTTACTTTGAGTTTTAAAGACTTCAATAAAAGTTTGAGTTTGAGTTTCAAAGACTTTTTTTTCTGAAACATCACTTCATAATTTTTCTGTTGTTCATACTGTGAATACAGAGTGTGACTACGTGATGCAACTGGTAAACGCTTTCATGTCTTTCTTCTTTCAGTCCCATTTTCCTAAAGGTTTCTATCACAGGATTGCTAACCGTCGACTTTCTAGTTATGAAATAGTGCCATTGCTGTGTACACTTGTGTAAATTATTTCAAATATGGCCTCAACCATTACACTCACACACAAAATGGATTAAAATAATGACGAGTGTCCGTTTTTAATATGCATAACGCTCGAGTAAACTAGGAAAATTTCATATAACTACATGTAATCGTAAAACCCTGAGAGCCTCAAGATTCAGTGCGAGCGTTTTCATACTTCTGCTCTTTTAATTTAAAATAGCTGTAAAATTTTTCATGTCATGTCGAATAATAATGCACTCCGAAGATTAATTTCGAGGCGGTGAAGTAACACTGCATTATCCGCTGCAACGGCCCTTCAATTTTGTGCCAACGCCTCCTTGCTTATTACTACAATGCCCTTAATTACTTGGTTTCTAGTTTTAATGGAGATTTCACTAGACCAGATGAAAAGTACAGCGAGAGTATGGGAATGGATAATTATAGCATTTAATTTATTTTTCTTCATTATTAGTTGGCGTGGAAAGCAATTATCTTGATTTAAATATTATAACAAGTACCGTTTACCGCCTTATTAATCTATTTATAATGTAAAACTGATAAGCCCGTGGTATCAAGTGCGTTGTGTTAACACCAAGAAGACTAGAGAACAGGAGAAATAACTCGAATGGTGGGGGTAGGGCGAAAAACGTCCGCACCATGGCGGTCCTTACGTAGAACTCAGTTCCAGTTTTTCCGTTAAATATGTCAAAAGCGTCGAGATATTGTTGCGTTACGAATTGTTCCAGCAAAAGCCCTGATTGTGTCATAAATAAACGAACAATTTTTAAAGTTCCTGAGGCAAATCTTTCGATGAACAAGTATTATAATGTTTGTATACACCGATAGTAACGCTTACTTTGTAGTAAATAGTAAAAGTGCAGTGTGATGTAGAAGTAAATTGTCAAATAGTAATTTACAACTCAATTTCGTTTAAGGACTGTGAGAGACGAGAAAAATGATTGGAGGTGCTGTCACCGTATTACCTTATTATATAGCTCAAGGAAAGAATACTTTATAATAGTAGAAAAAGAAAACTCAAAATACCAGTTTTCCTTCACTTAACGATAATGAATTTGAACTTCCCACAGAACGTTTCCGTAATAAGATTTTTGGTTATCATAGTTTTTTAATAACAGGTAACATCCTATATTATTTTCCAGATGTCCTTCCAATAAATGAAGACAAGTACCTTAATCTTATGCAGCTCAAGGAAAGAATACTTTATAATAGTAGAAAGAGAAAACTCAAAATACCAGTTTTCCTTCACTCAACGATAATGAATTTGAACTTCCCACAGAACGTTTCCGTAATAAGATTTTTGGTTATCATAGTTTTTTAGTAAGAGGTAACATCCTATCTTATTTATTTTATATTATTATTATGGCATTTTAGTTAAATTGAAAAAGTTTAACTACAGTTAGTTAGTTAAAGTTAGTTAGGTAGTTTAGTTTAGTTCTTTAGCTCAAAACTTTAGTTTAGTTCTTTTCATTGCAATGTTATTTCTTCGCTTACACTAGAATGCAACTTATAATTTCAATTTTCTTGAATAAATAGTTTTGTGACATTTCTTGTTTTATTCCTGTACCCTTCAATTTATGTCTAATTACTAACGTTAATTCTGAAAAATTAATTGATTTTACATCACACACTGTATTGCCTTCATAGTACACTGATTTGAATAAATTGTACTCTTATTGAATGCTTTGTTTTTACTGAAGCAACATACAAAAAGGTCGGTAAGTATGTGATGTTATTACCACAAAATCGCAAATTTTAAATTAACCGAATATATACAATTGATTAGTAATTGTTTAAAAACAACTTCACATTTCATACAATAATAGCTCACAAGCTAATTTCACAGGAAAACTATCGGTTACTTCTTGGATGTTTTAAATATCTTGTACAGACTTCGGCACATCCCATTCCATCCATTCCAAATATTCACTGTGTAAATACACATTCACATTCAACTTCTTATCAATGCATATGTTTAAATTGGTGTCCAAACCAGACTCAGCATACCATTTTTCGCTTGGCAATTCGATGGAGTGTCTGTTGTTTTGTAAACTTTCAAACAAAATATTTCCTTCCGAGATCGAACACTTCTTCATTTCCCCATACAAAAGTGATCACAGTTCGACATTTTCAATTCCACTTGTGGCCATGGTTAAAATATGTAATCTTCCTGTGGATGATTAAAACTCGTTATTATACTAAATGCTCATTATGTTATTTCATTTCCACAAAGCTAAATTATCATCGATATCCTACTCGTGGCAGACATAAAAGAAAATTATAATTGACAGATGAAAAAATGCAATAACATTTCTTGCTCTAAAAGAAAAACATTCAGAACTATCATTTTTTGTACATACTATGTATTTAGGACTGAAAATACTGTATCCCAATTTTCATAGCGTGTTTTCACCAAACAATTCGGAAACAACAATTGTAAAGAAATGCACGCGAAAATTGTTTACTGTTTACATAATGAGCACAATAGAACCCTAACCCTACATTTAAATAGTGAAGACCCGCGATAGACGAGGATAAACGGCATGCGCACATGCGCAGATCCCGCGCGATTCTACGCGAGGCTGCCATATTGGCGCCGTTTTTCGTCCTACCCCCACCACTGATTTTTCGAGGAGCTATGTCTCCTTACTCTCTAGTCTTCTTGGTTAACACATCGATTCAATGTTGCTATAAAACTATCAGTTATCATTATATATTCTGGTGGTCTTTCAGTAAGGACGCTCGATTTTTAAACGTAAATAAAACGAGTTATGTGTAAGATTTCCACTCAATTTTTTTTTAATTTCAAGCAATATTTTATGGCATTAAGTATAGAATATAACGTCGCTTAAATGTCCGTCGCGGTTTTGCTTGGTGGCACACATTCGGAAGGTCCAATTTTCGATGATATTGTTGCATAAATCTAACTAAATTTGCTCGATGGCGTTCGTTAAGTGAGGATCAATTGTTTGCGGTTTATTTACACAGATCAGCGATTTAAGATAGCCCCAAAGGAAGAAGTCTGAAGGCGTTAAATTTCACCATTTCGGTGGCCAATTCACGTCGTTGCAGCGCGAGATAACCATGCTCTCAAATCACTCGTACAGAATGTCCATCATGGCATGCCCTGTGTGGCACGTAGCGCCGTGCCATCCTATTGGGACCATATCATCCACTTTAGGCCACAAGACGGTTGTGGCAATGCCAGTTTCGTTTTGGACGAAGTACGGACCGATGATTCCGCCAGACAAAAATTCACACCAAGCAGTGACTTTCTCGGGATGCACTTGGTGCTGGTGTATCTCGTGTAGATTGGTATCGTCCCAAATCCGACAATTTTACTTGTTCATATATCCATTCATTCCAAAAAGGGCCTCGTCGCTAAAGATGATTTTTTCGGCGAAACTTGGGTAAATTTCCAACTGCTCCAGAGCCCAATTGGCGAACACATGGCGTTGTCTATTGTCGTTTACCTTAAGTTCCTGGGTCGGTTGGATTCTATATGGGTGCAAACCCAAAGTCCGAAGCAAAATTCATCAAGCTGAAGTCACAGAAAGGCCAAGTTCTTTTGAACGACGAGAAATTGACTACCTCGGGTTTTCCCGTGCACTATTACTCACAGCAGCGATGTTTTCAGCAGACCTTACGTTTCTGGGTGTTAGCTGATGATATGATTTGATGGCATCAAATAGTCGACTCGGCGCCGACGGAACGGTTGTGACGACGATAAAAATCACGTAATGTGCGGAGTAACGTTTCTCGAACGGAGCACTGATTTTTAAAATAAAATTTGATGATCTGTACACGTTGTTGAACGCTATAATCTTCCGGTGATTTGTTATACACTGTTGAACAATTCACAATACATTTGACAGATGTTGCTTTAACACCATGGCCGCTATTCTTCTTCTTAAAATGCCGTGCAGATTCTTGCGTAGGCGTTCATCTTTTTTTTTATCAAATGGTCCTATTAACTGCAGCATTTTGCAGTGTCTGGAAGTCTTTTATCCCCGTCCATTGACGAATATTTCTCAGCCACGATAATTTCTTCCTGCCTATTCCTCTTCTACCTCCTTCAATTTTTCCTTGAAGAATAGGGCGTTGAAAGTGGTAGCATTCTCCACGTAGTATGTGTCCCAGATAACTCGTTTTTCTTTTCTTGATGTTTTCAAAAAGTTCTCGTTCTGGCAGACCGGCTCTTCGGAGAACGTCCTCATTCCTCACGTGATCGACCCAAGACACCCTCAACATTTGCCGTAGGATCCACATTTCGAAGGCCTCAATTTTGTTGCTGATTGTTGCCTTTAGCGTCCATGTCTCGACACCGTATAGGAGAACGGACCAGACATAGCATTTCACCATCCTATATCTGAGACCGAAATCCAAGTTCCTGTCTGTGAGGAGTTTTCGAAGTCTTATGGCCGCTATAACTTAACAAATTTCGAGCGTCCCTATTGGAAAGCCCTTTTCAATATTCGGTAAGAATTGGCACTATAAGAACATAAAAAAAAGTGTCTGTCAACTGTGTACAATCAACTGTCTGTGAGATTTACTTGCAATATTTAATAAACCCTGAATTTTGCGAGGAAACTTAGCTTGCCTTTATATTGAGAAATTAGGAACACTCTTCATAAACATATTCTATATGTAGATGGACTCTTTGTATACCTTTCTTACGACTTAATTATATATTTCGCCTTCATTAAATATTAATAGATAGATTCTATAGGGATACTAAGGGATTGTAGAAATGCAAATCAACTCAAATTACGATGATGAAGTAATCAAAATGCAAAAACTTATAATGTCAACCTCATTTAATGTTATAACTACTTCTTAAAAATATTAGGAAAGAAAAACGGTTTTGAGAAGAGTAATAAATTTTAAGTAGTGAGCTATTTCAATTAGACAAAATAAGAATTATTTACTCGAGTTTATAGTAACATTCTAATCTTTCCATTAATTCCCATAGGAATAGGCAATTCGATGGAGTGTCTGTTGTTTTGTAAACTTTCAAACAAAATATTTCCTTCCGAGATCGAACACTTCTTCATTTCCCCATACAAAAGTGATCACAGTTCGACATTTTCAATTCCACTTGTGGCCATGGTTAAAATATGTAATCTTCCTGTGGATGATTAAAACTCGTTATTATACTAAATGCTCATTATGTTATTTCATTTCCACAAAGCTAAATTATCATCGATATCCTACTCGTGGCAGACATAAAAGAAAATTATAATTGACAGATGAAAAAATGCAATAACATTTCTTGCTCTAAAAGAAAAACATTCAGAACTATCATTTTTTGTACATACTATGTATTTAGGACTGAAAATACTGTATCCCAATTTTCATAGCGTGTTTTCACCAAACAATTCGGAAACAACAATTGTAAAGAAATGCACGCGAAAATTGTTTACTGTTTACATAATGAGCACAATAGAACCCTAACCCTACATTTAAATAGTGAAGACCCGCGATAGACGAGGATAAACGGCATGCGCACATGCGCAGATCCCGCGCGATTCTACGCGAGGCTGCCATATTGGCGCCGTTTTTCGTCCTACCCCCACCACTGATTTTTCGAGGAGCTATGTCTCCTTACTCTCTAGTCTTCTTGGTTAACACATCGATTCAATGTTGCTATAAAACTATCAGTTATCATTATATATTCTGGTGGTCTTTCAGTAAGGACGCTCGATTTTTAAACGTAAATAAAACGAGTTATGTGTAAGATTTCCACTCAATTTTTTTTTAATTTCAAGCAATATTTTATGGCATTAAGTATAGAATATAACGTCGCTTAAATGTCCGTCGCGGTTTTGCTTGGTGGCACACATTCGGAAGGTCCAATTTTCGATGATATTGTTGCATAAATCTAACTAAATTTGCTCGATGGCGTTCGTTAAGTGAGGATCAATTGTTTGCGGTTTATTTACACAGATCAGCGATTTAAGATAGCCCCAAAGGAAGAAGTCTGAAGGCGTTAAATTTCACCATTTCGGTGGCCAATTCACGTCGTTGCAGCGCGAGATAACCATGCTCTCAAATCACTCGTACAGAATGTCCATCATGGCATGCCCTGTGTGGCACGTAGCGCCGTGCCATCCTATTGGGACCATATCATCCACTTTAGGCCACAAGACGGTTGTGGCAATGCCAGTTTCGTTTTGGACGAAGTACGGACCGATGATTCCGCCAGACAAAAATTCACACCAAGCAGTGACTTTCTCGGGATGCACTTGGTGCTGGTGTATCTCGTGTAGATTGGTATCGTCCCAAATCCGACAATTTTACTTGTTCATATATCCATTCATTCCAAAAAGGGCCTCGTCGCTAAAGATGATTTTTTCGGCGAAACTTGGGTAAATTTCCAACTGCTCCAGAGCCCAATTGGCGAACACATGGCGTTGTCTATTGTCGTTTACCTTAAGTTCCTGGGTCGGTTGGATTCTATATGGGTGCAAACCCAAAGTCCGAAGCAAAATTCATCAAGCTGAAGTCACAGAAAGGCCAAGTTCTTTTGAACGACGAGAAATTGACTACCTCGGGTTTTCCCGTGCACTATTACTCACAGCAGCGATGTTTTCAGCAGACCTTACGTTTCTGGGTGTTAGCTGATGATATGATTTGATGGCATCAAATAGTCGACTCGGCGCCGACGGAACGGTTGTGACGACGATAAAAATCACGTAATGTGCGGAGTAACGTTTCTCGAACGGAGCACTGATTTTTAAAATAAAATTTGATGATCTGTACACGTTGTTGAACGCTATAATCTTCCGGTGATTTGTTATACACTGTTGAACAATTCACAATACATTTGACAGATGTTGCTTTAACACCATGGCCGCTATTCTTCTTCTTAAAATGCCGTGCAGATTCTTGCGTAGGCGTTCATCTTTTTTTTTATCAAATGGTCCTATTAACTGCAGCATTTTGCAGTGTCTGGAAGTCTTTTATCCCCGTCCATTGACGAATATTTCTCAGCCACGATAATTTCTTCCTGCCTATTCCTCTTCTACCTCCTTCAATTTTTCCTTGAAGAATAGGGCGTTGAAAGTGGTAGCATTCTCCACGTAGTATGTGTCCCAGATAACTCGTTTTTCTTTTCTTGATGTTTTCAAAAAGTTCTCGTTCTGGCAGACCGGCTCTTCGGAGAACGTCCTCATTCCTCACGTGATCGACCCAAGACACCCTCAACATTTGCCGTAGGATCCACATTTCGAAGGCCTCAATTTTGTTGCTGATTGTTGCCTTTAGCGTCCATGTCTCGACACCGTATAGGAGAACGGACCAGACATAGCATTTCACCATCCTATATCTGAGACCGAAATCCAAGTTCCTGTCTGTGAGGAGTTTTCGAAGTCTTATGGCCGCTATAACTTAACAAATTTCGAGCGTCCCTATTGGAAAGCCCTTTTCAATATTCGGTAAGAATTGGCACTATAAGAACATAAAAAAAAGTGTCTGTCAACTGTGTACAATCAACTGTCTGTGAGATTTACTTGCAATATTTAATAAACCCTGAATTTTGCGAGGAAACTTAGCTTGCCTTTATATTGAGAAATTAGGAACACTCTTCATAAACATATTCTATATGTAGATGGACTCTTTGTATACCTTTCTTACGACTTAATTATATATTTCGCCTTCATTAAATATTAATAGATAGATTCTATAGGGATACTAAGGGATTGTAGAAATGCAAATCAACTCAAATTACGATGATGAAGTAATCAAAATGCAAAAACTTATAATGTCAACCTCATTTAATGTTATAACTACTTCTTAAAAATATTAGGAAAGAAAAACGGTTTTGAGAAGAGTAATAAATTTTAAGTAGTGAGCTATTTCAATTAGACAAAATAAGAATTATTTACTCGAGTTTATAGTAACATTCTAATCTTTCCATTAATTAATATATGTTTACTTGCACAATAATATATTATCCACTTAAAAAAAAAAAAAATAAAGATGATTCGTTATTTCCATATAAACTGTTTCATTTAATTCCAGATATCTTAGATTTGAAAATATCCTATGCTCGAAGATAAAACATTGAAAAAGTCTTTGAAGTTGATTTTATTTCAATTATAATATTTCTTGTTCCGCGTCTATGACTTAATCCTGTTTTCTCATACAATATGAAGTATTAACAGTTTCAGTACAAAAATATTGGAAGAACTAGAGATTAACTCAGGAAATTATTAAAAAAGTGGAGATAATTTGCACCACCATTTCCTGATGATGATTGGTTGGAGAAACGTGCATTGAGTGATGTATAATTATCCAGTGTTTGCGGAAATCTGGTCTCGTTTCTTTTATTAAAAGTTTGTCGATAATACGAAGTGAAAAATTGAAACCATTTTTCACTCCGCAGATAAAGATTTCATCATATTCTGCTAAGAATATCACGAAGTAGGTAATAATTTTGAGGGATTGGTTTCATCATCATGATACTGCACCTGCCCAAGCGGCACTAAAAATCAACTAGTTTCTGACAATAAAGCAACATGACAACAGTTCCGTAGCCCCCTTACTCGACCGACCTAGTCCCCAGCCACATTTTCTTATTCCGAGGAATGAAGAAAAATCTAAAGGAAAATTGTTTCCGGGACGCAAGAGAAGTTAACAAAAAAGCTGGAAGCACTTAACAACATTAATTTAGAAGGATATAAAAAGTGTTTCGAATAGTGAAAAAACTGTTGGGACAAGTGCATTTATTTAATGGGCAGTATTTGAAGGAGTATGTTTTCAAGATGTTGTCTTAAATAAAAAAAAAAAAATAAAAAACCTCGCTTTTTTGAGTACCCCCTTCGTCTGTAGATACCACCCTACAATTTTTGTATTTAACCCTTTTTTATAACTCTAAAAATATACCCGTGTGGGGAACGGGGGTTAAAATGTACTGCACAACCCTGTAAAACATTTAATTATAATTAGAAGGATTCAAGAGTTAAATAGGCGCCTAAATTTGATAATATCGTGCAAATTCAATAATGTTTCTAACATTTCCTCTTACACGGAATTGTAATTGAATCTGTTAACTCAAATCAAATATGCGAAACGCTTGACTCAGCGTATTATCAACATTCGACACCGAAAAATTGGTGTACGTCGATGAATAGGTCGTTTCCAAACGAAAAATAATATTGTGTAAGATCCCCTCACTTGTCTATTCTATTGAATTCTTTGAATAGACTATGTTAAACAGTATTTTATCTATTGAAGCGGAGGATTTAAGCCTTTGTGCATAGGCCGAACCCTCGTTCGGAATTGTGCGAATTAATTATATATCGAATAAAAATGACCTTTACGTCTGCAATCCGAATTTGCAGCGTATCGTGAATGTCTCTACGAACACGAACAATGTGAATTGTATAAATGATCTCACATAGCAAAAAGTTTTTAAATCCGGATTTTAGTACGAAAAACAGATGACAGCGATAAAGCAACGAATGTGCCTCTTGAATAAATGGGCGAAATTAAATTAGCAAACAATGCCTCGTTCAGACCTAACTTATTTCTACTGAGAATACAAAAATATATCAATATTTTTTCGCTTCATATACAGAAAGAAATACACTAATTATCTCGGGGTTAATTGGGATATTCGGGCGGAAGCTGTTGATGACTTAAATTGAATTACAATGAAAATGTGTTTCCAAATCGTTTAGTACGTTCCACTTAATTAGCGATTTAGCAGCTGCGATTATATAGGGTCGTTCAATAAGGACGCTCGAAATTTGTTAAGTTATAATGGCCATGTTATTAAAGCAACATGTGTCAAATGTATTGTGAATTGTTTAGTAGTGTATGGCAAATAACTGTGAAATATTGCAGCGTACAGAAACGTGTGCAAATCATAAACATTTTATTTTCAAAATCCTCCATTCGAGAAACCTCGAGATCCTCCGTTCGAGAAATGTTCCGCTCACTTCGTGATTTTTATTCTCATCACAGCCGTCTCGTCGAGTCCACAATTCGACATTTGGTAGCTAAATTCGCATCAACTGGTTTGATAAATAATCAGCCAACACCCTGTACGTCACTGAAACACAAGGTCTGCTGAAAGCATCGCTGCTGTGCGTGAGAGTGCACGGGAAAACCTGAGGCAGTAAATTTCTCGTCGTTCACAGGAACTTGGTGTTTCCGCGACTTCAACTTGGCGAATTGTGCGTCGGAATTTAGGTCTGCACCCACACAAAGTTTGGACACAAAGAAATTAGACATCCTTCCCCAGAAAGCCTACAAGCAAGTATTGTGTAGGGGAAGGTTACACATATAAACGCGGACAAACACCCAGCCCTGAGGGAAGTGCCAAGTTCCCTCTGGTGAGAATCGAACTCACACAGACAATGTGCCCAGTATTTGGCCCAGTTGCCATCCTGTTACCAAATACCAAGTCAGCACCATCGCGGCACCATGAGAATAAGACCATGCGTCACCCATCCAAGTCTCAACCGTGCAATCCGTTGCTTGACTTCGAACAGCGCAGATCCGACAAAGAACGGAGTACGCTGCCTCATCCGCTGTCACAACATCCAACTGATACAGGAACTTAAGGTAAACGACCATAAACAACGTCGGGTGTTCGCTGATTGGGCTCTGGATCAGTTGGAAGTGAACACAATTTCGCAAAAAAAATCATCTTCAGTGACTAGGCCTATTTTTGGATGAATATATATGTGAACAAGCAAAATTGTCGGATTTTGGACGATACTAATCCACACGAGATACACCAGCACCAAATACACCCCGAAGAAATCACTGTTTTGTACAGATTTTGGTCTGGCAGAATCATCGGTCCGTATTTATTCCAATACTGGCATTACCATAGCCGTCAACGGGGAGCGCTACAGATCGGCGATAAGCAACTTCTTGTAGCCTAAACTCGATGATATGGATACCGACGATATGTGGTTCCGATAGGACGGCGCGGCGCTACGTGCCACACAGCGCATGCCACTATGGAAATTCTGCACGAGCGATTGGAGGGCATGGTTACCTCGTGCAGCGGCGACTTAAACTTGCCACCGGGATCGTGCGATTTAACGCCTTTAGACTTCTTCCTTTGGGGCTATCTTAAATATTGCAGGTTTATGCAAATAAACTGCAGAAAATTGATACCCTCAATATCAACATAACGAAGACAATCCAGCAAATTCAACCAGATTTATGCGAATACGTGCTTGAAAGCAAAGCTGGGGCGGAAAATTGAACGACGTTATATCCCATACTTAATGCCATAAAATATACTTTCAAATAAAAAAAGTATTGAGTGAATATCTCACACACAACTTGTTTTATTTACGTTTAAAAATCGAGCGCCCTTATTGAAATACCCTTTATAATCCGTTAAAATATAGCATATATATTATTTATATACGCACTAGAATTTATACGCACTACTTGAGCCTTTCCATTCTCACTTGTATTGGGTTCAAATCTTGTTAAAGATTTATATGCTTCTCTAACCATATCAGGAATAACAGTTCGATATGCTTTTACAATTCTGCAAATTATCTTCCAAACCAAATGTTATATGGTATAAACTATGCCTTCCAGAGAAAGAATCCTAAATAATTCCAGAGAAGACATCCAAAAGTGTGAGGTCAGGAGTTCGCGGTGGCCATCTAGTCAAACCGTTTCGCCCAGTCCAATGGTCTGCAAACATGTCGTCTTAAATATATAGACATGTTTGCAGACCATTGATTGAGACCATCAAGCGATTCAAGGAAAACATATTTTATTATGATTATTTTTTATTGTTAATATCAGTCAACTAACCGATATGAATTTGTTAAAAATTTTTTATATATGTAATGCCAAATAATGTAAAGTAAACTTTACAACATTAAGTCACTAGTTGTAGTCCAATAAATATACTTGCATTAAACTAGAACAAATAACCCTTATGTTATCTGTAGTTGGCAGGGTATTAAGTGTGGCTTTTTCTATATTTACCTTTTTACATGTGTCTCGTAACGCATCAGTAACCTTGCGTATAGCAGACGGGTCAACAGTCTTTGGTTATGAATAAATGTGATGCATAAAGAAGCGATAACGATTTTTAATCCATTCCATTGCATTAATAAATCTATGCAAATGGCCCGTAATTATAAATAAATATTCATTCAATGCGTTTGGTCAGACATTAATGATTGTGCATCAGTGGATTAATACGTAGAGCAGAAAAAATAGATGCGCTTCCAATTTACCATGCATTTTATGAGTTGTATGGGACGTGAATCATGTACCTTTATAAATTTTGCACTATGCTGCGCTTTTTATACTAGGTGAAACTGTTTTAATAGCCAATGAAAATATAAATTTGTTATTACTTCTGATGGAGTGATATAATAAAGGTTCTTTCAATAAGGACGCTCGATTTTTAAAAGTAAATAAAATAAGTTGTGCGTGAGACGTCTAGTCAATTTTTTATTCGAAAGAATATTTTATGGCATTAAGTATGTAGTATAACGTTGTTCAAATATTTGCCACGGCTTTACTTGGTGACACGTATTCGCGAGATCGAATGATCTTGTCGATGACTTTTTCGCATAAATTTGGCTGAGTTTGCTGGATGGCATTCGCTATATTGACTTTGAGGGTATCAATTGTTTGCTGTTTATTCGCGAAGACCTGGGATTTCAGATAGTCCTAAAGGAAGAACCCTAAATGCGTTAAATCGCTCGATCTCGGTGGCCAGTTCACATCGCCACTGCGTGAGATAACCATGTCCTCAAATCGCTCGTGCAGCATGTCCATCGTGGCACGCAGCTCCGTCCTGTTGGAATCACATATCGTTGGTATCCATATCATTCAGTGTAGGCCACAAGAAGTTGCTTATCATCGATCTGTAGCGCTCGCCGTTCACGGTTGTGGCAATGCCAGTTTCGTTTTGGAATAAGTATGAATCAATGATTCCGCCAGATCAAAATTTGCACCAAAATCTGACTTTCTCGGGATGTATTTGGTACTGGTGTATCTCGTATGGATTGGTATCGTCCCAAATCTGACAATTTGGCGAAATTTGGGTCAACTTCCAACTGCTTCAGAGCCCAATCAGCGAACATACAGAAAAGCCAAGTTCCTGTGGACGACGACAAATTGACTACCTGGGGTTTTCCCGTACACTCTCACGCACAGGAGTGATGTTTTTAGCAGACCTTGCTTTTCAATGACGTACGGGTGGGTGTTGGCTGATTATTTAGCAAACCGGTTGACTCGCATTTGGCCACCAAACATCGAATAATCGACTCTGCAGGACGGTTGTGGCGATGATAAAAATCACATAAATCTGATAATTTTTATCAGCTATTCAACGCTGTATTCTTCTATAATAATTTGCCATATACCTCTGAACAATTCACAATAAATTTAAGAGACATTTCTTTAATAACATGGCTGCTATAACCTAACAAATTTCGAGCGTCCCTATTGAGAGAGCCTTTAGAAGATCAAATATAGTACACAATAGAGGAAGGAAGAGAGGCATGTATAATTAGAAAAATACGTAATTTTGTTCAAGATAAGATCTCCTGTTTATAAATATCTAATAACTATATAATTGTCAAATATGAGATATGCTATAATGGCAGTGATCGAAACAAGGTTATCATTAAAAGTTTATCAGTTTCATTTATATGATTAATAATAAAAATAATAAAACAGTGCCAGTGTAGTTAGTCATGCCAAAACTTTTATCAATTTGACGATACTGGCTTTATTAGTATTGGTTTTTATGATTAACATGATTAAGATATTTCTTTTTAATAATATTGAAACGTTCTGAATAGTACTGACTCTTTCTGTCAGTTTCCCGTCAATCAGTTCTGTCAGTTTAACATCTATTTTTCGTAACGAATTTTCATGAAAATGTAATTACTAACTACATTTTCATCGTACGTTATAATAGATGTCCTAAAAATGTAACTGAGCTACCATGATGATAACTCAATTCGTTAGAGTACGTTATATCACGAATATTACTAATTTCCCATCACCATGGCCTGTCTTCATGTCCTAGCTTTGGCATTAATGACAGTCACAATATCGGAGTAAGTGAATATTGTTAAAGATGTCGAACTTTAGTGTATTTTATCTTAAAATACTGGTAAAATGTAAATAATTCTGGTGGGACCAGGATGGTTCCATTCGCAACAAAAACAGGAGACACACCGAAAGTTCATATGTCGCTCAACGCGCAGTTCACCAATCAAGTTGGAATCATCAAGAGATAATTAAAACTGAATCAACATCTGGGATTCCTAGGATTATTACTTACGTGATCCGTTAGAGAATTGATGAAAATCTCCTTTGTCGGTTTATTTCATCAAATCTGTCTGTGTCCTCAATTTGTTGATATATCTACATTAGTACCACTCCCTGATGTTTCAAAACAAAGTGTTAATATTGCATATACTTAAACATGACAATTTTATGATAAATAAAATGCTCATGAACCTCATTCAGAAATAAAATGTCAGTAGCACTGCACAAATAATACTATTTACTAAAAGCTACCAGTAATTTTTTTATTGATAGTAAAAAACGTTGCAGTAAAAATTGAAAACAAAGTTGTAGAATATAGACAATGAAACGTTGCATCATTTCATTGTCATCATCATATTGTAAATCAATTGTTCCTGTACAGAAAAAATTGTTCTGTTAAATATTCTACTAATGTAAAAATATAGAACTCTTCTGACCAATTATTCTATGCTAGATATAAATAAAATTCAAATATGGTTTCAGTTTGAGGCTGCTTATCATAATTGAAGACTTTATAGCATTTACTAGAGCGTACTCAATTTAGCAGCTTATTGTTATTATAAAAGTTAAAGACTTCAGTTATTTAGGAAGTAAAATAAATTGGGATGGAAGAAGCGATAAAGATATAAAACAAAGAATAGCGCAGGGTCGAGTAGCTTTTAACAAAAAGAAAGCACTTTTATGCTCGGGGGTAATAAACTTAGAAACAAGGAAGAGATTTTTGAAAACGTATGTATGGAGTACGGCACTATACGGTTGCGAAACCTGGACGGTAGGGGAAGCAAGTAGGAAGAAATTAGAAGCTTTTGAGATGTGGTATTACCGAAGAATGATGAAAATACCGTGGAATGATAGGGTTAGAAACGAAGAAGCATTAGAGAAAGTCAGCGAGAAAAGAAGTATGTGGAAAAACATAAAGATGAGAAGAGATAGAATGGTAGGCTACTTCCTGAGACATGAGGGAATAGTCCGCGATATTTTGGAGGCAGAAATAGGAGTGAAGAAAGGCGGAGGTAAGCCTAGATTAGACTACTGCTCGCAAATAGTAAGGGATGTAGGTTGTAGCACAATTAGCGAAATGCGTAGATTAGCACAAGATAGGAGAAGCTGTAGGTTAGCGTCCAACCAGTCTTAGGACTGATGATCTCATGATGATGATGATTGTTATTATAATACCCAATAGAACCTCAAAGTGGCAAACAGAAGGCTATACACAACATATACAGAGACTCGTACAAATATCAGTACCATGATAGATGAGCCAATATTTTCTGATGGAACTCGAATCCATATAGGTGTAAGTATTTGACTGGAACTACTTTATGTTATAATGCATTTTACTTAGCGTTATTATCTTGGAGGATCTACAGTAATTTAATTAGGTCAGCTGTCTAATTAAATCTACTTAACTTTGAACCTTATTATTGATGCTTATTTTGCATAATTCACTGTGACTGTGATAAATTATAATTATACGTTACATCGAAACTATTCCTTATGTAAAAATATTGTTTTCGCAATAACAAGACATATTTATGGGAAACATTTCCTAGAACTTTAAAATACCAAGAGACTGTTAACCATAAATATTTATATATGCACATTATACATTAATTGAAAACAGAGAAGAACTATTTTGCGATGACTTCATAAGTAATTAATAAATAATCAATAAAGTCACATTAAAATGAGTAATGTATAGGGTCTTGTTTCTCATTCGTTCTTAAAGCAATAAGAAAAACATTTCTTTCATGTAATACCTCTTTTAAGCTTATCAAATATGTTTAATGAATGATGTATGCGATGCACCTTTTTGGACCTGCAGAACTTATTTTATTCTTTATAGAAGAATGAGATAAGTTACGAAAAAGCCCTTTGTGCTCATGCGTTGACAATGTTGACATTCAATTTATTTAACTATAAAATATTAGTTAGTCTAAACAGTAAATATAACTTCACTATGGTCATTCTTTGCTATAATTTACATAAATTTTAAATTGTTTACATTCTTTAAACATTACTTACGTTTTCCTTAAGTCAAATCGAAAATGAGTTGCTTTTATTTGTGACAAGACTATTTGAATCATTCGCGATTTACCGAAATTGGTCGAAATTAATCGAAAAATTAGTGATCTTGTTCCACTGTTGATCTGAATGAATTTGCAAGGTATATGGGTTAATTTATTCTAAAACCCATGGTCCCAAGCACAGAATAATGAACAACACAAAATAAGGAAGAAAGGAGTTGTTCCTTATTCTGTGGTCTGGTCCTGGCGTACCCGGAATAGCCGAAAGACTGTTCATGTAAGGAGAAGTGCTTAAACAGGCCTATTTTGTTTTTTATATGCACAATTTTTAATATATGCATATTTTCCTGTCATAACTGTCAAAGCTGAGAAGTCATCAACAGTTTTTAAATAGTGACATTCTCATATAATGGTGCTACTTAAAGAAGTATGTTAGTATAATTTATGAAATTTTGTGATAGGGAATAAAACAGTTATTTTTAGAAACAAAGAATATTTTACAAAATTAATCAGAAGAATGCATATAATATATTATATAATACAAATAATAATCTCAAAAAAATAGTCCAGTGGAGTTACATCCGGAGATATAACTGGCTACTGAATAGTGCTCCAATACAACCCCTACAATACAACTTATTGGGAAAGACGATATTCAGGTAATCTCAAATAATTCGTGGGTAAAATGGTGGTGCACCATCATGTTGGTACCATATTGACTGCTCTGGTGAAGATTTTCATTAATTCGATGCAGTACTACAAGTGAAATTATGTGTTTTTGTAGCAACTCCAAATACTTTACAATACTCAGCAGTTAATGTACGGTCAATAATAATGGTCCTACAATAATTGTAATACCAACAATTCTTTCCCACAAGTTGACTGTCCCTGAAAACTGCATGTACTTTCTTACCATTTAAAAAGTGCAGTCATCCCAATGTAAAAAAAAACATCCTGACTGAGGAATTTTGAATTATTATTACATCACTTCATTATTAACTCAAGAAATTATATTTGCAGTCGAAAACATTTTCTCCCAAGATGTCACCAATACCACACTAATACACCAAGTGTAACCCATACCACATGCGATTAGTTCTCATCGTGAACTAATTGCATTTGGTATGGGTGACACTTATTCTTTTTCATGCATTTTAAAACATGACTGACACATCCCGAAATGATTCCGCGAGTTGACTGATGAGAATTGTCCTGCACTAGAGTGTGTCTCTTAAACACATTACATAAATTAAACTCAATATTTCCTGAATCAGAAAGAACTAAACTTATAGAGAAAATTTGCCATCTAACTTATAAACACCTCCTTCCAATACACTTGAGTATTGTCCTATATACTTCTTTTTTCGATAATGCAATAGGAGGGAATTGATCTAGATTTTTATAATCACAACTTTAATGAACCACCGGGTACACAGGGTAATACCGAGTACATAGGGTAACGGCCAGAACCACAGAGTAATATTTAGTATAATTGCCTACTTCAGTACGAAAATTTCTAACTTCTGCTTCTATTTCTCATTCTACTGAACTTGCGATGATAGGTCCTTCAATGGAATAACTTTTAGTGGATTGATTTGGAGTGGAAGTGCAATGAATAAAAAATTGTTTATTGACTGTATAACTAACGCTTTTAACTGCGCCATTAAATAAGCTATTTAAACTGTCGCCTGTTGTTAACATTATCCCGTTTGCGAAATTCGATTTTTAATAAGTTATTTATTTGAAATAACTTCTGCCGTTACATTTCCTGGATACGTGTAGGTAGATTATTTATTGCTGAAGTCTTCGTAATACACAAATATATATTTGCACCTATAAGCTTATTTTTCATGCACACCAACTCATATTTTCATATAATACGATCAAAGAAACGGAAATTATTCCCGCCCTGATATATTTTAAAACGAAAAATCCACGACTCAAAATAAATGCGTTGCATTCATTCCAGCTGCTCCATACGAATCAGTATCCGCTTATAAATATCAACTTTGAAAATCATGTAATACACAAATATGACATAACATATACCGAGGCCGAAGAATATCTCAAACACCTGTTCATCGAGATTAACCCGGATATCTCCCCTCTTCTAGCTGAGGGCTTAAGCCAAAAGTCTGGTCGAAGGGTAGACGGGAACCCATTTTAAATGATGTACGTCACTGTCGGGAAGCACTTATCTTTGAATACCGGGCGTTCTAAATTCGATAAAAACGTTTCACAGTATAAAATTGCTCCCCTATCTTTCTCTTAAAGGGTACAGCTATTTTATTCATTATCTATATCTAAAAAGGCACTCAAAGTCTTAACAGTAAGTCCAAATTGGGTATGTAAACAGTTAAATAGTTATTACTCATAATGCTAGAAGTTTGAATCATTCGGGGAGTAATTTATTGATGAAATATACTTGATATATGTAATATTTTATATAGGGGTGATTTTGTGCAAAATTGGTGTCATTTTGATTTCATACGTCACAATGTTCTAATTCATTCGAAATTTACAGTACATATGCATCGAGATCAAATGACAGTATTTTTATGTTTGTTTAAAGATGGATTGCAAATTTTATGTATTCAGAATGTGTACATATACGTTCTACTCTTGTAAAATACATGCAGTACAAGAGTTGAATGACAATGATCCAGATTGTGTTGACTTTTCCATTGAGTGGAATAAATAATACATCATCCTAACTGCAGATATTAATATCAAAAGAATCTTCATTAGATTTAAACATTGCATAGCCAACGCCAACGAAAGTAAATATATGGGTAGAATGATAGGAATCGTCTTTTTTGTGCTTTAATTCTTTGAAGAAAATTTTATTGTTGTAGATTGAGAATTTGTACGTATCGACATAGCTTTAACTGTAGCAGCTTTTCATACAAACAATGAAGATGGTGTTATACCAAAGAATTTTATTTCAGAAAGACGTAGTCTTCTTCACTCCTCCTCATTTTGGTGTTTTGGTCATTTCTTGACGATTCTCCCTTTGACGAACGGATATGGACGACCAACTGAATGGCCACTAAGTTCACTTGATTTCACCCTCCTACATATTTTCTTGCGGGATTATTTAAATTCATTGTGAGTTTATTTTAATATCCAAATAATTTAGAGGACCTTAAGCAACGAACACGAATGGAAATGGATTTTTTTTTATTTATTAAAACAACAATCAGATAATGTAATCTATAGGCTATTTCATTGTTTATGGAACTTGAAGGTTACTCTTATTCAGACATAATGAGGCTCCTCTAATGAGAAAGACCTCTAGAATTTTATTTCAGGTCTGATAGCCAGCATCTTTTAAACCTTCTGCTGTTGTGTTACTGCACAAGTGGTTGTAATAGAGGGTTGATATGTGTTTCTCCCGTGATGTATATTGCTTCTTTGATGTATTTCTTCTTGGACTATTAGTGTGCGAAGGTCGTTGCGTATCGTTTGGTTTGTCACGTACCATGGAGCATCTGAAGATTTTAGATTGTGCCCGTTGTATAATCGATACGTTTGATTTACTAGCGCAGCCCCATAGTTTTATGTCGTATGTCCATATTGATTTAATAACAGCTTTGTATATTAAGAGTTTATTTTCTAATGACATTTTTTATGTTCTTGCCAGTAACCAGTTTAGTTCCTTCATTTTTAGGCCAGTTTGTTTTCTCTTTTTTCTTCGATGTGATCTTTCCAAAGGAGTTTGCTGTCTAAATATTTCACTCATGTTGATTTTTGTATTTCTACATTATTCATAAATACTGATGGACTTTCTTATTTTCTTATGGTAAATGTTATGTGTTGTGATTTAGTTTCATTAATTTTGATTTTCCATTTCTTAAGCCAGTCTTCTATTTGAAAAAATTGGTCCTGGAGGTTTGCGGAGGCAGTTATTGGGTCTTCGTTTATAGACAAGGATGTTGTGTCAGCTGCAGACATGCCGGTGATAACGAGGTCAGATGTTGGTAGGTCTGAAGTGTATATTAGATATAAGATGGGTCCGAGAACGCTTCTCTGAGGAACACCAGCTTTGACGGGGCGAAAATCCGAGGTTACTCTTGTCCTGAATTGTCTATGTGATAACTAACACCTTAAAACTTTGTAATATTGCATGGGGAGTGTATGCTTGAATTTATATAGGATGCCGTCGTACCAAACTTTATCAAACGCTTGACTCTAATCCATAAAAGCCGCCGTGCAGTATTTTTTTCTCATCTATGGCTTCTTTAATTGCACGCACTATGTGGTGGCACTTTTGAATAGTTGAATGTCATTTTATCGAAAGCCGACCTGGTATTGGGGTATATTTAGGATGTAACTTCGAAATTGAAATAGCTCGAAAATTATTCACGGTTTAACCAAAAACTATTTTAATCAAATATATGATTGCTACTGGAGAACATTTTGAGCAACTTTTACGTCACATCTTACACAAAATCTGAAAGAAATTGCAGCAGTCAATGTTTGTTTTCAAGTGAGTTTGGGCACATGTATGTAGCTCCACATACATACGCCTATTAACCGCAATGATAGTATTCGTATATATTAGATTTAAGTTTTATAAATATTAGAAAATACAAACCCTTGCATATTGTGCTAGTACTCGGAACCAGGACATACCTGTTTTTCTGGGTTAAAAATGCGATTATCGCAGGCAATAAGTTACTTAATATATGCCCCAGTCAACCATTTGTTAAAGCCCTTACAGATTATGTCAATAGTTTATGATAAGTGTGGCGTCTGGTTATAACCGCACCAGGCTATCGGCTTTTGAGATAAGTTTTTCAATCAGTTTTTCCGCAAGTGGTCTCGAAACATTGTCTTCTGTTTCGGTACTAGTTTACGCGCTATTCATTTATTCTAAATAAACGTAGCTATAGCAATAGCATAGCTACTAGTATAATTTCACTGCGCGCGCCCCGAAGACAAGATATGAGTTTTTTAAAAAATCGTTAACAATAATATTGTGATTGTTTTGTGAAACTTTCTCACCATGTACTATAATAAAATAGATGACTTAGCCCGATTAGTAATATTTATCTGTTATTTTTATCGTCGATCTCAAAATCGTTCAGTATTCATAATTGGGTGTCGGGCATTATGTACTGCATATTTTAAAATTAGTTACACTCATAACATAACACAACGGAACACTTATTACTACCACCACATTCCACAAAACGTTGACTAATTTTGAATGGCCCCATTCTAATTAGGTCATTAAACTATCTGCCCATATAAAGAAAACTTCATTAGTTATATCGTTACGACATTCCTCATTGTTTTTTTTTTTTTTAGTCCGACCGAATAGCTGGGCACGGAGGCAATTCTTTAAAATTGAAAGTACCGATTGTTCCCGATTAGAGTCTGCCTTTTTACATTTAGATTTTGGCCGTATAAGGAAACTGGTCGCCGCAGACTCGACGACATTCGAAAATTTATGGGACGCTCGCCACGTCGCTAAATCTCAACGGCCTGGGCGGTTTTTATCGGATTCGGGACGGCCGATATTCAGATACGGTCGAATATAATTTTGCTGATTTGTTGTCGTAGATAAAACTTCCTCTCCGATGTTTAAGGGTAGATCTTTAAGTTATTGAAATGGTAAGTCGAGTTTTCTAAATTTGCCACATTTATGATCTCCTACGTAAAGTAAATGCACTCCTGAGAAAAACTAAAAATCAGCAAAACTTTTAATTATTTCTTATAAGTTTTCGAAGTTTTAAATGCTTAAACATTTTATGTAGGTGACCTAGGATGCCCTCTATGATAAACAATTGCATTTGTTTGACAGATGTGAAATAATATTTTGTAATCGTTTGTTAATACCACATTTAACGCTGTTTGAAGTGATTAGCAGAGAAAGAGAGAAAGATTGGAGGAAGTTAGATACTTCACTTATTTAGGAAGTAAAATAAATTGGGATGGAAGAAGCGATAAAGATATAAAACAAAGAATAGCGCAGGGTCGAGAAGCTTTTAACAAAAAGAAAGCACTTTTATGCTCGGGGGTATTAAACTTAGAAACAAGAAACAGACTTTTGAAAACATATGTATGGAGCACGGCACTATGCGGTTGCGAAACCCGGACGGTAAGGGAAGCAAGTAGGAAGAAATTAGAAGGCTTTGAGATGTGGTGTTACCGAAGAATGATGAAAATACCATGGACTGATAGGGTTAGAAACGAAGAAGTATTGGAGAAAGTCGGTGAGAAAAGAAGTATATGGAAAAACATAAAGAAGAGAAGAGATAGAATGGTAGGCCCCTTGCTGAGACATGGGGGAATAGTCCGCGATATTTTGGAAGCAGAAATAGGAGTGAAGAAAGGCAGAGGTAGGCCTAGATTAGACTACTGCTCGCAAATAGTAAGGGATGTAGGTTGTAGCACAATTAGCGAAATGCGTAGGTTAGCACAAGATAGGACAAGCTGGAGGTTAGCGTCCAACCAGTCTTAGGACTGATGACCTCATGATGATGATGATGAAGTGATTAGTGAAACGCAATATACTTATATGTGATCAAAAGAACAAACCACATTGTCCAGTACATTTTGAGTAGAAGAAATGTACCATCCGTGCAACTTAAGAGAAGATGAAGCAGTGAAAGTGGTAATGAGGGACGTAGCCAGCGATATGTGGCCAATTTATTAGGAGTTAGACAATCAATAATTAGTCGAAGAGTTAAACATTTCATTGAACTTAGAAGTTACTGTAGACCCCCAGGACAAGGCCGTAAAAAGTCTACAGATGCAAGAGATGAACGATATCTTATGCAATTCGCCTCCAGGAACAATCATTTTACTAGTTTAGAGCTAAGCAGAGCCCTAACAGTAACTCGAAATGTGACAGTTTATGGACGAACAGCCAGTAGAAGGCTTAATGAAGGGGGATTGGATAGTAGAAAACCAACTATTGCACCACAACTCATCAGAGAAGATGAAGTTACCAGACTGCGTTTTGCAAGTGAACGCGTAAATTGGACAATTGACTACTGGTAGTTACAACGCAATTGAGTAAAACAACTACTAAGTTTTACACTACTATATACTGGTAGTTAGTTTTGTTTTCAGGCGAAACTGGAGTAACTCTTAATTCACCAGATGGACGTCAACGAGTCTGGTGGAAGGTCGTAAGAAAAGAGGTTTGCTGCCTGCAATATCCCTCCGAGTATCCCGTCTTTGTGCAGATAAACAGATACTTGAAATTTGTAATGAAGGAAATGCCATGGACGTTCTACTTATGTCAGATTAGGCTTATTTTGAGTTATCTGGTTGTGTAAATAAACAGAACTTTCGGTATTGGGCGTTAGACAATGCGACCTGCACCCGCCTCCTCTTTATAGCCAGAGGGTAACTGCGTGGTGTACAGTAGAATCATTCGACATTATTGGCCTTTTTTGAAAATTGGCCTTCTTTGAAATTGGCCTTCTTTAAAAATAATGCACACAACGCTCTTACCATAACATCGGATCGCTATATGTAAACGATTTGTAATTTCTTGAAGCTACGGTTGCTCGATCAATGTGGAACTGATCGAAATGCGATCTAATTCCAACAAGATAGTGCAATTCAACACACGACAAAGGGAACAATGGCTGTTCTATGCGAACTGTTTCACAGATATTTAATTTTTCGAAACAACGATATTCCCTATCCTTCCAGTTTTCCCGATTTAACTTTCTGCGACTTCTCATTATGGAGTTACCTTAAAATCAAAGTATATATTCCGCGACTCGCCGATATTTAAGACTTAAGTGGAGATATAGGTTTGAACTACGTTTTTTCTTTAGTGATTTGCATCAATTCCTTTAGTAAGAAAGGAATGTAATATAATTTATTGATACTTTAGGAACATTTATATATATATATATATATATATATATATATATATATATATATATATATATATATATATATATATATATATATATATATATATATATATATATATATACCATCAGACGTAGCTGTTTGTGTAGCATTCTGGAGGCCACAGTTTTCATCTGAAATCAATGGGATTTCATATTTACTTTAAGGACTTGTCTTTCTTCTATATCAACCTAACTAAAAAAAAAACAACATTGAAAATAGCATTTTTTTAGAGGTGTTTAAACAAGAGAGCATAATTTTTTGTCATTTTTTTTATAACTTTTTTGTAATAAAAAAATTCTTTAAACAGTAATATCTTTCTGATATTACTCCACATTTAGGTTCATATAGAGATTAATTATATAAAGAAACTATCAATTTTAAAATAATTGGTTAAAAACTTTTTAAGCTATACGAGTAGTGTACAGAAACTTAAAAACAGTCGTTTTTAAGTTTCAAACAGTAGAGAAGAACGCTATATCTTCCATATTTTCCGAGGAAATACTTCAAGAAACCTACAACATTCATTTAAATATATGCATAAAATGTTGTCAAAATTATATACATTCCTTTCCTGCTAAAAAAATCATGAAAATTACTAAAAAAAACGTAGTCTTAAACCAAAACAACGTCCCTCCCATTTCCTTCCTTAAAGCAACGAATTCGGGATGAAATTATGGCAATTCCTGAAGCACTGATCAAACAAATGAGGAGAAATCTGCAATGCTGATTAGACCAATGTTTGCAGAACAGTGGAATACATCTTACGGATGTCATTTGTAAAAAATAAAACGGTACAATAGTGGGCTTATAATAATGATAATATATACAAAGTTAAAAGGGAGAAGGTCTATTTTATTTCAAAAAGCGTCAGGTTATTATGCCTCACACTGTATTATAAATATATTGACAGCCACAGATATGAATAGATACAGAACACACATTTAAACATTATTTGAATAATCTGGCTTGTTGCCGTTATAGCAAAGATTTCAGTCATGCCGTTATATTAATATTGTGGCAAAATATATCTTAACTATTTAAATACGAAATTTCAATTATTTTGTAAAAATTTAAAATATCCAAAACTCTCTTAGATCTCTAGCTTATACATTATTGTAGCTTATACATTATTGATACTATTTAAGGAAAATATCAATTATATAAGCACATCTATAATTCTATTACCGTCTATAACATAGACATGAATATAAGTAATTATAAAAACACGTTACGACATCTATATCTTATTATAAGCATTATCGGTATCTCAAGATGGTTGATATAAAACGTAAGAAAAAAAACATCCTTCATCAATTTAACTGCGCGATAAAAATTATTTACCACGTGGAAAATGCGCAACACCAACACTTTCTTTGAGGACAAACCCTCCAAACGTAAATACCCGAGAAAATCAATTTTACACGGTCTGAAAGTAAGCCGACAAACTGTGAACTACGAAAATATCAAATGATTACTGCCAACTGTCACTATATGTTTCCCTTCTCCACAACTTAACACGATTTTGGAATTATTAAGCCGTTTATAATGTCTTAGAAGATGTTATGATTCGTTACGTAACCTGTCCGCCTCGCAGTTCTTTGATCTCCGAAGGTGACGGGCACTAAAAATCCCCGAACTCTGTAAAAATAACTCGCAAGGCCCTTTTGATATATGGCCTGCATGGTTTGTGATTGTGAGGCGCCTGCTGACTTCTTCCAGAACTAATTAATTCATAAATCAAGCGGGCCGACTCTTGAATACGCTATTATACTAGGTTGGGTGCATTCGTAGTAAATCATATTTGTTCTGGTTACACAGGCTTATGCTATGAGAAATTATGTAACGGATGTAATGTAGGCAACGCTAACTTACACCTGTAAGTTGGGACTGTCCTTTTATGGCGGCCGCTAATGCCTTAGTAAATTATTTTATTGTCACCATTTATTTTATGCGTGTAGATTTATTTTACGGAATTGATCTGGGATTGCAAAATGTAAGTATTTGGAACGCCATAATATACACACAAATGGGATTTTATTGTACCTGACTTTACGGCCTATTTAACAGCAAATATATGTAATGATAATTCAGGACTTTGGGCAAACTAATGGCCTAGTTTAGTGTGACATTATAGATGTAATAAGTAAATCTGCGATTTACCGTTATCATGTACATAAGCGTCAATATAGAGGTATAACGTGGCTTGCCGCTGTACAGCGTGAAGCATGGCTTTAAATGAACGCCTCTCTCAAGCGAGTGCCGATTAAAAGTAATATCATTGATTGAGTATGGGCTTTGGTACGAATAGTAAGTAATAATTTAAATCGTTCTTTCATCATTTTAACTTTAATCATTTTAATCTTAATCATTCTGAATATTTAAGGGTTAACACCATTGTAAATTTTTCAAATAATCGATTTTTTTATCAACTTAAAAAATTCTTTGAATCTTTTAGAATATAGATAAGAAAATTTTGTTTCTTGAAATATCGCGCTCTTTCCTAAGAGTGTCAGACTGCTCCGAAACGACACTTGCGTCAAATAAATACCTGTTAGGAAGGTACCGTCTAGATACAGGATAATGTTTTACATTATGATTTCGAACTTCTCTAATATACAACAGATGTCGTTAAAATATATTTATGTTTAGTTAGAGGCATTTACAAACAACAAGGTGGCCGCGCATGGCCTCGGAGGAAAAGATAAATTAACTGCCAGATTAATTGATCAATTAACAATTTATTATGGCTTGGCAATACATCGGAAATTATGAAAAATTAAATCTGGGCCACCTTATTTCATAAGTTATCAACCGACGAAAATATGCAGCACGAGAATTGATCAGAATCTTGGCGTGACTGGAAGAAGGTACAAGCAGCGGATTCCGTCATAAGCCGCCACTTCCAAAGGAAGTTTTTAAAGCCATCAAAACGATTTATAAGAACCTAAGCCGAGACGAGTTGCTAAGCCGTTGCTTGGGAGGCTAGATGCAAAATAACAATGAAAGTTTCAATGCTACTATTTGGAAATTGGCTCCAAGATCTTATTCAAGTGGCAAAAAGCCCTTGAATACAGCAACTGATATTGCTGTGTGCACTTAATATAATTATAAAGAATGCTTAATTAATATAATGATAATGATGGTCCGACTAACATTCTTCGAATTATGAAAATTTTAGAGGTGGATATTGGTATCTAATTATTCAATTTTTGTCTATAAATCGATGCTAAGCGGATCAAACACGCCGAGATGTCTTTGACAGATGCAGCGAAAGAGGCACGTTCTAACATAAAATGTTCAAAGAAAGAGAATGAGGAAGAATATTTAAAATGTAGAAGGGCAGATTTATGGTCCTGGAATAGTAGATTAATGGTAAATATTTTTTAACAGCTGAATTTTTTATTTCTTCATGTTTATAATACATTAAAAAAACATTAAACACGTTTTTCTCTATACCTGATTTTTCAAAACGCCATGCAGCATAACTCTAACAATTTTCATTCTTTTCATGTGAATTTTTAACCATATCTTTAAAATAACATTTTGAAATGAAACACATACGAAATTTTTGTGTGTGTTTCGAAAATTTAATTTAAACATTATTTATTAACAAATGATTACCTTTTTTATCGAAAATTTGTGTCATATCTGACATGGCTTTCAATAAAAATCTATAAAAATAAAAATTATAATACTTTAACTCTATAACTCCTCATACTAATAATATAAAAATGAATTTGAAACAAAACTCGGGCAATAATTTTCCTCAAAAATCTGTCTTTGTTACGTAAACAAAGTCCTGGTAAGTCTGTATAGTTAAATCAAATTGAATATAGTTAATACTGAATAGAATACACATACTTCTTTGTAAGGCAACTTACAACTTACTTAAGAAGTGACAATTGGACGATGACATTTTGTGTGAAATGAAGTGTAATTAATTACTGTTAATTATTTTGCCTTTATGTAGATTTAGTTAGGTAATTTCTTTTCTCACTCTTTCTTCTGAAGTAATTAGTTCCATTTCATAGAGTACATCTATAATATGTTAGTTAGAATAATGAATAAAATAGAAGTATTTTACTTCAGAATGTTATATTTAACAAACTATATTTCAAAGTGATACTTAGATTAATTACTGAGTAGCTTAAATTAAATTTTACATCAAAATATTTACTTTATTTCTATTTACCTTTCTCTTCGGTATTCTGTTTTTAAATGTTAAAAATTCTCATACCATAGTTTTAGTTACTTATTAAAGGTATTTAACATATATAAGTTTTGTATTTATAATTGTTTGATCAAACAATAACATGTAACTGTAATATTTAATAACGTACCTGCTTGTATGCTTAAAAGATTTACGGAACGTTAAGTTTACAAAGAACTTCCATTTTCATTACTTATTTACAGCAATCGATAACACTTTAAAACAAGTCAAACAAAAATTATTGGTATGCATTGTATTATACGTTGTGCAACGCATTCATAACTTCTAAATTCAAAATAAATTAGAATTGAATTACAATTAATTATCTGGATATATTTGGAATCTGAATTACGAAAAAGCAATTTGATGATTAAAGCAGTTTATATTCGACTGATTAACTGGATCTGTTTCCAGCTATCATTTTATCACCTTCCAAGCATGGTCAATGAATTTACATTACAGTAAACATATGCGTCTGTGGGCTAGTGTTGATTCTAGAACCTTATTTGGAGAAGGGTCAGAATGATATATCTCTATCATTTATTACATCTGTTTCATGTATGTATTTAAGAAACGGGTTGTAACAAATTTCAGTCTATCATTTTATGCTGTATATCAATTATTTCATTAATTAAAATTCCTAATAGGCCATTAATGACTGAGTTTTATGCGAGAGAATTAAGTAATCTCCTTAACTACATAGCTATCAAAGTGGAGACATAGGCTAAAATCTAAATTGTATTTTTTGTTTTGTTTTCACCACTATACATACAATTTTCAATGTTCTTGCATTCCCTAAACAACGCGGTTTCAATAAAAGTGCATTGTTTTGGAATAAAATTTTAGTGATGTGCTTGACGAATATTTTTCATAGCCGTTTCATAACCAAATAAAAACCGCGTTTTTTTTTGAAATTTTAAAATAAATAAATATTACAATGTAATAAGAATAGAAACACCTTAATTGCCCAAAACCAAAGTCCTGAGTAATCTACTAAGCTAGGTGAATTTTATAATTTTCTTTCTTGCATTGATTCCTTAAAATTTGTTGTTGTCCTTTCATATTCATCTGCTTCAGTTATCACGATATTATGAATTCAATTAACATCTTTATACATTTAATGTCTGACTCCTTCCAGCTTCCACCAAGTTATGGCTACTCCTTTCCATAAAAGATAATGATTTAACTTTCTTTGTTTAAGTTGAAGGACTTTCACAGATTAATGGGTGTACCCTAAAGTAACCAGAAGGATGCAGTAGAGATGCACTAAAGTTGTATCGCCAGGTTTTATCTTTCTTTAAAGCACTACATTTTCTTGATAAATTTTGGTTTGGCAAAGTTCTTGTATTTGGTGTCTCGTTATTATATTTCATCGAGAACTTATCGCAGTTCTATATTCTATAGATGATATACAGATATAGTTTACTGAAAAAAGTTCTTTACTTTAGCTTACATTTACTTACATATTTTGAAAAATTTAAATGTTCTTCATGGTTAAAACAAACTATTCCATACTTTATCATTTAATACTTTATCATCTTAATATTTTTTATTATGATAGAAGGATCTATGACAACTATGTGTCATAAATATCGGCCAAATGCTCGCCACGGCTTCGGTGGCATACCTCTACCGATGGTCCATATTTTCAATAATTCTGAGACATAATTGAGGTTCAATGTCGTTAATGTGCCGAATTATCTCATCCTTTAGCTCTTGAATTGTTCTTGGCTTATTGACGTACACTTTTTCTTTTAAATATCCTCAAAGAAAGAAGTCTAACGGTGTCAAATCACATGATTGTGGCGCCAATTAACATCGCCACGACGTGAGATAACACGGCCATTGAATTTCTCGCGCAAAAGTGCCATTGTTTCGTTGGCTGTGTGGCAAGTGGCACCATCCTGTTGGAACCACATATCGTCCAGGTCCATATCCTCAATTTCTGGCCACAAGAAGTCCGTTATCATCTCGTGATAGCGAACAGATTCACGGTAACTGCTTGGCCGACCTCATTTTTGAAGAAGTACGGCCCGATGACGCCGCCAGCCCATAAACCGCACCAAACAGTCACTCTTTGTGGATGCATCGGCTTTTCAACAATCACTCGTGAATTCTCATTTGCCAAATGCGGCAATTCTGCTTGTTAACGAATCCACTGAGGTGAAAGTGTGCCTCGTCGCTGAAGATGATTTTCTTTGTAAAGTCACCATTCACTTCTGTCTGTTCAATCAACCATTCGGCGTATAGACGACACTTGAAATGGTCAGTAGGCTTCATCTCTTGAGTCAATTGAACCTTGTAAGGGTGTAAATTCAAATCTTTATTCAAAATTCGCATCAGTGATGTTCGTGAGATGTTCAATTGTTGGGCACGACGACGAGTCGAGGTTGACGGCTCTTCTGCTACACTATCGCGAACAACAGCAATGTTTTCCGCAGAACGAACTGGGCGAGCATGCACAGGTGTTTTCACATTTCCTACAGACCCGGTTTGCTGAAATTTGCGCACAATTATCCCGATTGTGGACACATTTGGTCGATTATGCTGACCAAAAATGTCACGAAGTGCACGAAATGCATTTTGATTTGAACGCCCATTTTCGTAAAAGGCTTCAACAATCTTAACGCGCTGCTAAATTGTGTACCTCTCCATGGTTGAATTTGTCAAACACTGAAACAAAGAAATGTCAAATTAAGTTGGGCAAAAAACTTGACGTTAAGGTGTGACTCACAATTAACACCATGCATTATGGTTCGACCACCCTTTATAAGAGTATCTACGTGATTGTCACTTATATAGAATTTTTTATTATACACTATTGTTCGCGCGCTTGTAACTTTTTTGATTACTGCCTATTATTTTCCACGACTAACTCGACAATTTTGACACCAGTTAAAATTAGTACCAAAGGAGTACTTTAAAAATTTTTGAAGTAAAAAAAATCGATCCAAATCGAAAAACAAGTTGATTTTCAGTACATATTTAGGTTAACATTGAAAGTAATCGGCATTGCTTCTGGTTTGTATTGTTTCTTAAATCATAAATTTAGTTATTTTTTGTTTTTTAAATATTTTAAGTAAATACAGGGTTACATCTTGCGACATTTTTATAAGCTAGTCTGTACTCGTATATTGATATTATCTTTTTTCACTAATCTGCGTCTATCTTTCTCACGGTTTTGCCTCCAATTTCGAATAAATAATATCATATCGATAATACTCTTTATTCTTCACTTGTCTCCCACATTCCATAATATGATTCAAACCGTTGCCTCCACCATATTATAATTTATAATATCGCATGAATTGTTGATCTGTGAATGGCTACCTTATCAAATGTTATTGAAAAGTATAAGCCAGCCGACGGTAAGAAAAATATATGAAATTGAACTCTTAAAGGCCTGTGTAGATCAGGAAAGTGAAGGATGATCCAAATTGACTGTCGAAACGTCTGTAAGCTCTCCTCAGCGAACCACCTCAGCCTCCTGAACCAACTGCTGTTAGAAGCTGTCTTAAGTTTATCCAATTTAAGACAGCTTGTACATTTATTGAATTTTTGTTAAGTAAAAGTAAAATCTATTGTTTAAAATTATAGTGTTCAATTAGCAATTTTAAGCTATCTTATGTAATTAGTTTAGATAGTTTAAATGGCAACTTATAAGTATACTTATAAAAATTAATCCAGCAGGCGTATAATAATTGTATTTACCGATTTTGGTTTTGAAAACAGTTCCATTTTCTAAAACCGAACTTTACAATATTTAACAGTTATTAAAGTTAATAACTGTTAATGTTAAAGTTAATGGTTTGACGTTGTTAATTTTCAGATAATTTAAGAGCTGCTTATAGTGAAACAAATCAAATATAAAATGGTGCAAGATATTCATTCAGATCAATGCTTGGAAGGTGACAATTTCCACTATACTTTTTAAGACCAAAAATATCACCCCTCTATGGCCACTTATCTTATTAGAATTATGATGAGATAGTATAAACGAGTGTGGGGAACAGGTAGAGGAGAAATTTGAGAACATGTTTGGAAATTTATTCGAAAAATCACCTGATAATCAATCTTTTCTGAATTGTGAAATTCAAGTCTCATTATCTTTTCCAACGAATAATCATTTTTCCTAAATAAAGTTGTGGATAAACCTATATAAATGTATTAATAACCTGAACCTGACTATACGTCACATGAACCTAGAAAATATTCAGTGGATGCAAAACGCTCATATTTAATGAGCACAAACAGTAAATGTTAAAACCAAAGTAATTGGAAATCGTATTTTATGTCCATGTCTTTTCGAAACAATTTATCAGCCGACAACGATTTAACTTCCTTGCGGCTTATCTTTATCTCACAATCAGCTTTGGGGTTTCAATCAATTGGAAAAACATTTCTCATTATTTTCTATATGATGTCATACATTATCACTACAAGATATTCCCAATCAATGGGATAAAGACGCGAGATCCATCGAGTAGCCATCACACTCCTCTGATTTAAGTTCGCTGGACGCTTTTGTGGACTAATTCTAAAAGTAAAGTATATACAAAAATCAAATGCCATCGAGATACCACAACATAAGACGTACATCCATCGAATGGCCATCACATTCCTCTGATTTAACTTCACCAGATCTTCTAGGAATACAATTTAAAAATATAAACACAAGATCGTAGGCGATGTAATAAAACTGATTATGATCAAAAATGGAAGTGATTTATTTGAACATCGAATTTCTTTCTTATCCATAAAAATGTTAATGGTAGTCACCTGTGATGACTAAATAAATATGACCAGACTCTTTCGGGATATATTTGTTCATAATTATTTCAGATAATCTCCAAGTTCCCTGTATTTATCCGAGGTAACGATGCTAATCGCTTGGAGCTAGCTTAGATTTCTGGTTGGAAGTAGTTCCACTGTAGTAATCTAGTAGGTCATTCTTCACATCAGTCAGCTAAATATGTATTTGTCCATATGACTGAGGAGATTAGACGAAAGAATGGTTCTGAGATAAATAGCTCATCCTCTATTAAAGTAAATAACGATTTTTTCAGACACGCTGTATATGAAACATATTTAAATTGGATCATATGGGACAATGACAACACTTGAATTACTGAAAAGACAACTTTTTGTTATTAAAATAAAATTCCCAAAGCATCAACATCCTCATTCTTGCGATACACCCAAAGTTTCGTTCAAAAAAAGTTTCTCAATTACTTCAGATAAGATAGGCAGTATCGAATTAAAATACTTTGCCCATAAAATTCCTGCAATAACTGTACTTCGTGGAATGGCGATAGTTCGGGTCGTAAAGTCGGTGGTGCGCGTTTAAAAAAGCAATAAAAATCAATCTTCCCAGACATCCTCAACCCTATCTTAAAGTCGTCAATTGTTCGTTGCCGAGCGTAACTTGATACCGGCACATTCCATACCACCGGTAGTTCTGTTGGTTCAACACTTCTTTCACTCAACGGTAAACGAACTTAAATCACAGACATATTTCATGTAAATTGCCTGGTTACTTGTTAGAACGAACACTGTTAGGAGTTTCCGAAAGCGGAATTGGCTGCTAACTTGACGCTATAAAACAAGTCGATGCCGATGTAAGAATGAGTTTCAGTATATATAATAGGACATTTTCTAGTACTAGTCCTGGATGTTTATCAGCGCATTTGGAAGGCGTTTCATGAAATATTTATCTTGCGAGAGCAGTCCCTCGTTCAAAGCTACAAGGTGTGATGTAGCAAATAGGCCATACTTCAGCTAGAGTTCCCTTGCGCTGAAATAAACCGAATTAATCTAAATTACCGTGAAAGGAGAGTGCGTGATTATCTCTTGGAAAATGTTAATTTGATTAACGTTAAAGTTAACCTACCTGGAAAATTTTAGTGCACACCTCTCTAATTCATATTTAGAATTTACAATTTTTTTTCATGATAACCGTATAAGTAAAGCCGTCAGTTTCGTCAGCGTACCAGAGGCATCAACCATTTCGCCTTCGTAATGGCAAAATCATAATATATTTTTTTAACATGGGCAACCTTAACTACCTGTATAACTACGAGGGTGAATCAAATATAAACTGGAATTTTTATTTTCACGCTTGTTGGGTAAAAGGACAGGAACGCTGTCTTCATATATATTAGGTGGGGATGTGAAGAGGAGGTAACTCCATCGGCGTGGCTCGCCAAGGCCGATTAACTGTCAGGGTCTGTCTTGCCTGAGCAAGAGATACATATATCCATTGAGCAACGCATTGTTATCAAATTTTTGACGCGGGAGGGCATGAAACCGGCCGAAATTTTGCGTCGACTGACTACCCAGTTTTGTCGACAAAACACCATCAAAGACTGGCATAACAAATTTGTGGCATACCCTGAAAAAGACCCACCTCGGAAAACCAAAACTCGTCTTTCTGCAGACAAAGTTCATGCCACAGTTTTTTGGGATTGCAGAGGGGTACTGTTCATTCATGAGCCGCGTACAGTTAACATTGCCTACTACTGCCAGCTCCTTGCTGGCTGTAGTAGATGCAAAACTGGGTTTTCTGGGTAAAATGCGAGATATGCCTATCCGAAGAGTGATTCCTTTTTACGACAACGCTCGGTCATATACAGCTGCTTTGATAAACAATAAACTGAAAAGAATCCATTGGAAAATACTTAAACATCCACCCTATAGCCCGGATTTGTGATCATGTGACAATCATATGTTTGGGCCACTCAAAGAAGAACTAGGAGGACGTCGTTTTGATGACGACCAAGACGTGAAAGCGTTTTTCCGCACTTAATTAGAGGCACGACCAACCTCATTTTTCGATAACGACATTAAAAAACTTCCAATCGTTGGGAAAAATGTATCAATAAAATAGGAGACGATGTAAAAAATGTATCACTTAAACCATGTATCTGTGTGTACATAATCCATTATTTATAATAAAATGAAGGATTCTGTAATTTTTCGATAGGACAGGGTAGGGTCTGTCCTATCTACCTCAAAATCAATAGGTGTCATCTGGGAGACGTCCCCGATCAGAATCAGTAAAAACTCGATCGATCCGACACAATTTAGTTGGTTTATCGTACTAACAAAAAAAAAATTTCTTAAATAGTCCACCATCGTACTTTCTCATGACCCATGGACAGGGTGGGGTGTGTCCTATCCACCTCAAAATCAATAGGTGTCATTTGGGAGACGTCCCCGATCACAATCAGCCGAAACCCGATCGATCCGACACGATTTAGTTGAGTTATCGTGCCAACAAGGAATTTTATTAATTCCAACGACAACGATACACACACACACACACACTCACACAAAATGGTTTAAAAATCTTTTTTTTTGTTTTACGCCAAAAAACGAAAAATAAACGCTAAAAAAATATATTTTTTTCACGATTACATTACTTTTCCGCGTATAGTGGGGTGCGGAAAAATAAAAGTATATAAATATATTGTTATATATTAGCTACATAAAATATGTTGGATATACGTATAACATAAATACATCATTGTCCCTGCCATTTACTTACTAATACGTCCAACATAATTCAATTTTTCCTCAGTTCCCCCTCCGACAGCTTTCAGTTACATTGTCAAATGTTTTCTTTGCTTTCAGCAACTGGGGAAAGTCCCCGGCTACTTATTCGTCCTGGTACTAAGAGTCTGATTTGATTATTATCGTTAACATCGTCAATGTTTACCTCGCCGAATAGTGCCCTATATGCATTTGGCATGTTTGTTTGTGTTTCTAACACAATATATCTGGAGAACGTACGCCTTGTCATACACAGAAAGTGAGTGTTTCCGCTTCGATGACGAGTGCGTATTAAATAGTTGGATATTTGTTTGCAAAAACTGATCGAAATGACGTACATAGGAGTTATATAGGACTTTTAATAATATTTTCTATTTTGTTTTTATTTCTTCCCGTTTGTGTCTTTATTTTTTATGTGCCATAATGGTTTTTTTCTTTACATGTATTTGTTAATTTTTCCTGAATAGTTTTACACTTTTAAGATAATATAAGATGTCTAGAATATTGACTGTAGGAGAATCCATAGGAAAAGCGAAGCAATGTGTACTAAATATACTGAAAGAAAAAAATGTAAATGCCACTCGAGTAAAGTCGGGACCAATTCATTGGAAAATTATTTATTTCATGAATTAGTCATGAATAATAGTGTAGATCAATATATAAATTAAAAATACATGTAAATTAAGCACAAACTTGTAAATAAATTAATTTCATAGTTATGAATCTTTTTGGTAGTCATATTGTTATTTCGAGTTTGATTACGAATACTAATTAACAATAGAACTAGGAACTAATAATATTTTTTATTGCTGTCAGATAAAAACTTGAAATCGCACTTCGTTCAATAGTTTATTTTTTAGATTTTGGAGCTACTTCTTTAAAAAATACATTTCTCATGTATTGTTTTGTAAAAGCAGTGTGTTTGAAGTAATTATTGAGTAGTAACTTTGTCACTAAGATTTTACACACCTAGATTTTTTTTTTGAGATCATTCCTCCAGAAGTTATTAATGATGTTCAAAAATAATTTATTGATCAGTTTGGCTACTGTCAGATAGGCACTAGAGCACAATTTGAACATTTTACTGTAGTTGATATATTAATAATCACTGTCATGTCAAAATTTAGTATTTTGAAATTGTACAATAACTTTTATTTATTCTTTTTTATCTAACTTGTACTCACAATAATAATTATTATTACCGTAGTGTATATAAAAAAAATATGCTCTTTCACAACTAAATATAAAATTGTATGGGTCCAAAAAATTTTCCTCAAAAATTATTCCTTGAATTTTCAACAAATTTATTCACTATCTTACGAAGCCAATATACATAGAAACAAAATATCAAAACATTTATAGCTTAATTCGATGAGAAAATAGTAATTAACTCAATATAACAACGTAACATTTATATCATTGTACTCAATATGATGTAGATATATTTAAGTTTTTTAGCAAGAAATTTAGCTCTATGTTACGCGTAACAACTAAAAATATTGTATAGGGTGTCTCAGTTGAAACTATAGGATCTGAATTGCGTGTCAATTGTATTCTTTGTGTTCTGTTCATCAAAGATAGGACATCAATGTAGAACGACTGTCATCTACAAAACATTCGACGTC
This sequence comes from Rosalia funebris, assembly GCA_037954035.1. Classification (NCBI taxonomy): domain Eukaryota; kingdom Metazoa; phylum Arthropoda; class Insecta; order Coleoptera; family Cerambycidae; genus Rosalia; species Rosalia funebris. The sequence continues at coordinate 29,775,348 of JAZFAV010000035.1, read as the reverse complement.
AACATGCCGCGATTAGTAGTTCAACAACGAATAGTTTGTATACAACCGTTTTATGAAAGTGAGTGATCATTCACAGTTACATTCAAAAATATTCGTATAAAATTAGGATAAAATGAAGCACCTACAGAGTTGAGTTAACAGTTCCTAACTTAATAAAGAAATTTGAAGAAACACGTTCTGTTACTGATAAGGTAACACCAATACGTTCTCATCATGGTCGATCAGATGAAAATATAGCTGCAGTGAGAGAAATTATACAGAATTATCAAGACATATCAATTCAACGTCGTGCACAACAATTGAATCTGTCAAGAGCCACCACACTTTTAAATTTTAATCTGCAGAAAAATCTGCATCTGTCAGCATCCAAAATTTAGTTGATACAACAATTAAAAATTACAGACAGACTATTTACAACGCCGCGTCGTACATTTGTTAATTGGGTGTTAGAAAAGAAAAACGGTGATGCTGGTTTTTGCAACAAAATTCTGTTCAGCGATGAAGCATATTTTCATCTTGACGGATACGTCAGCAAACAAAATTGTCGAATTACGGATGCTGAATATCCATGTACTGTTCATGAAAAAGGAATGAATCTACAGAGATGCATGGTTTGGTGTGCATTTTGGAGCAGTGAAGCAATTGGACCATATGTCTGTGAAAATGAAGCTGCAATGCTATCACAGTAAAAGGGGAACGCTATTATTATATGGTAAACATTTTTCTTTACACCAAATTGATGATTTGGATTTGAACAACATGTGGTTTCAAGAAGACGATGCTACGTGTCATACAGCACGTGCAACCATAACTCTGTTGTATAGAAAATTTCCTGATCATGTTGCATCACGGAGTGCTGACGTCAATTGGCCTGCAAAATCATGTGACTTAAGACCACTGGACTTTTTTCTTTGGGGTTATGTCAAGGGAAGAGTGAACGCCACCCAGCCAGCAACAATCAGTGATCTCAAAGCAAACATTCAACGTGTTATTCGGGAAGTAGATCCTGTGTTATGGACAATTTTGCAAGACGAATGTCATCATGCCAGAGGAGTTGAGCCGGCCATATATTATGAATAATATTATTTTCTATTTGTAGCCGTATCGTCTCCATTTTATATTGAAGAATAAAAAGCCTCAGTTTGTCAAAAATTATTAGTTTCAAATAAGACATTCTATGTTAATTAAATAAAATGTAAGTGGTAAAATAAATATAAACTGTTGGTGTTGATATTTTTTTATACTGTATCCTAAAAGAAATGGAAAACTGTAAAAATATTATTCTATGATTGAGGGAATTAAATAATTAGTTAACACTGGTAGACCTACCATTGAGATAGATCATATACATAATACATATGTATAATCATATTATACATATGTATTAGATACTTTTTTTTTAGTTTGTCAGGTACAAAGTATATAATATAACATCGTATGTAAATGAAATTATTGCTATATATTATTACTATAAGTCTGGCTGCAGACTACAGACTATTTATCGGCGGACAGTTTAGTTGGTTGCTTGTTCTTAAACATCAGGGGATTTGCCTAAAATTATCTACTTTGTAAAATGAAATTTTGGTTACCTTGAGTTGGTCCTCGAAATCTGAGATACTCTACCATTAAAGTTATCATACAAATAAGCAACCAACTGAATGTCGACCGATAAAAAGTCTGTAGTCTGCGGCCGGTCGAAATGAACAAAATAATAGTGCCGTAAATAATTTGTATACCACTGAGCGTCTATCATACACGCCAAACGTAATTGTACATAACAGCAGCAAATTTTTGCGGTAGCAAAGCACGTAATTGTGAAACACGAAGCGGGAATTTAAAATTAAAATTACCCTTTCGTGTGTTTCTGTGGAACTGCCAGGAGTGCCAAGTCATGAGAAAATAATTTTTCTCGTACTCTACATCTGCGGCAGCATAAAGGACCCTTTTTATAAATTAACTGCATTAAACTATAAATGGAAGTGGCAATTGAGGTGGCATGTAATGGAACTGAACTCTTATCGAATTATAAGTGATGAATTAGTTTAATGCAACGTCAAAATAGCTGAAGATAAGAGCGAAAGGGCTTGATAGGGAGCCAAGCCATTTGCTCCCTTGCGTTTAGGGTTTTTCTATTTAATATTTTTGTATTCTATTCTATTTAATACTAAATACATATTTGTATTTTTCTATTTAATAATTTTTTGGATTATTTTGAATGTGAGAAGAATTCCTAAATTAATTACATGTGTAAAGATATCATATATTTATAATTTTAATTATTGAAGTAGAATCATATACAGGGACGGCCATAATCAAGTACCCGATTTGAAGCGTTCGTAATTGTTTTATCTGACAGCTTTCGTTAGTTTACTTCTGACATTTCTCCGGTGCACATATTCAAGTTTTATTATGAATCGATACACACTAGAGGAACGTGCAGAAATAGTAATTTTATTTATTAAAAACAATGAATCGGTTATTTCAACACAGCGAAATTTTCGCCGAAAATATCCTCACCGTCCTGCTCCAACTGGAAAGACAATACGTCGCTTATGTCAACAATTTCGGCGTAGTGGGACAACGGCTAATGCAAGGCATATTGGACGATCACGAACAGGACGCACAATTGAAAATATCTGGCGTGTAAGAGAAAGCATTGCAGAAGATCCAAGACCGTCAACAGAAAGACGCGCCACACAATTGGGCATGTCTCGGACGTCCCTGAGGCGAATTTTGAAGTTAGATTTGCACGCATTTCCATACAAAATCCAGGTGGCACAGCAGCTTCTTCCCAGAGACCATCAACAACGCCTGCAATACTGTCACAGTCTCCTAAACCTTAACGACAATATTGACGATTTTCCACATAAACTGATTATGACCGACGAAGCTCCATTTTCACTTAAATGGATTTGTAAATAAACAGAATTACCGCTACTGGGGTACATAAAACCCTCGTATTCTTCAGGAAAGACCACTACACCCTTCACGAGTTACTGTATGGTGCGGCGTCTTTGTCCAAGGTGTAATTGGTCCATATTTCATTGAGGACGATGAAGGTTACGGCCAACGGTGAGCACTATAGAGCAATGCTGAATAACTTTTTGTCACCTCAGTTGGAAGTCCTAGGACTGGAGGATATGTGGTTGCAACAAGACGGTGCGACTGCGCACACATCCAGAGAGACAATGTTCATGTTGCGCAACATGTTCCTTGCGCGATTAATTTCTCGATTTGGCGACTTAACGTGGCCTTCAAGATCGCCAGATCTTTCGGCTCCTGATTTCTTCTTATGGGGCTATCTCAAGGGAAAGGTATACGCCAATAACCCTCAGACCCTACAGCAGCTGAAACATAATATCCGTCAAGAAATAGAGGATCTAACGAAAATTGTCTTGACTCGAGTTATGGAACATGCCGTAAAAAGAGCTCAGATGTGCATCGCAGTTAGAGGCGGTCATATGACTGACATCATCTTTAATTGAGTTTAGGCTTAAACTTTAAATACAAATAAATGTCCTACCCATATTTTTTTGCTTTTTATTTCTTTGCTTTGTACACGGCCGCTACTTAAAATCGGGTACTTGATTATGGCCGTCCCTGTATTATCAATAATATAATTAGTTATGTAAATACTTTTCTCTGTGTTTATTTTTCACGTAAAAATGATACAGAAGATATCGGTACTGAAAGTGCAATATGTCATATATATATCAAAAATTCATTTTATGTTACTATTTCTATAAGTGACATTTTAAGATTTCCACCTGGTGGAAAAATACCAGCTACACCCACTTAAAAAATTAAGTTGCACTTCCTATCTTGTAATACATCCTCTTAAAGGTCCTAACAATTCTGATTTAACTCCGTTTATAAAACTGAAATCGATTGATATGTTCTGGTAATGAAAGTAAAAATGGAATAATTTAAATAACAGCAACCGACACTGATTTCAAACTTCACTTTGATATCTAAATTTATATGTCTTTGTCTAGAGCTCATTGCTAAAACAATTAATGGGGATGAATAGTTTCGAAATTGTATGTATTGTATGCATTGTTGTATTTTTACTTTTCCGCACTCCACTATAAGCGGAAAAGTAATGTAATCCTGTAAAGAAAAAGTGAAACAACAAAAAATTTTTTTGGATTTATTTTTCGATTTTCGGCATATAAACAAAAAAAATGGTTTTTAAAAATTTTTTGCTGTGTGTGTGTGTCGTCATTGTCATCAGCATTTATTCTTGTTAGCACGATGAGAAAGCTCGATGGCGGACTATTTGGGAAATTTGTTTTGTTAATGCGATAACTCAACTAAATCGTGTCGGGTCGATCGGGCTTTGACTGATTCTGATCGGGAACATCTCCCAGATGACACCTATTGATTTTGAGGTGGATAGGATACACCCCACCCTGTCGATGGGTCTTGAGAAAGCACAACGGTGGACTATTTGAGAAATTTTTGTTGTTAACACGATAACTCAACTCATGTCGGATCGAGCACGTTTTGACTGATTCGGGTCGGAGATGTCTCCCAGATGACACTTATTGATTTCGAGGTGGATAGAACACATTCTATCATATTCATGGGTCATGAGAGCGCACAATGGTGGACTATTTGAGAAATTTGTTTGTTAGCACGATTACTCAATTAAATCGTGTCGGAACGATCGGGTTTCGACTGATTCTGATTAGGAACGTCTACCAGACGACGTGCATTGATTTTGAGGTGGATAGGACATACCCCACCCTGTTCATGGGTCATGAGAAAGCACGAGGTGAACTATTTGAAAAAAGTAAAACTGTCGCATAAAACGCATATTCTGCATTTATGTGTTAGTTTATTTTTTCTCGGCCACACAATTTTGAGATAAAGATGTTCTATGTGCGGAAAAGTCCGTTTTAAGGTTTTAAAACTGTTTATTATATCATGAATTGTTAAATTCATCAATTACGACAACCTACTGAAACTATTTCGTAATGGATTCAAAGATAAAATGGAATTGTGACTTGCAAAAATCGCTGTTAGACTTGTAACACTAACTTAGTTTTCCACAAGACACCAAAACACTATACACTACACTCGACGTGTGTTTCGCCAACAAAGTTGGCATCATCTGGAAATGATTAAAACTCATCAGTTGGTATTATCTGGAGATGATTAAAACTTCATTTTAATCATCTCCAGATGAAGCAAATTTTGTTGGCGAAACGCGCGTCGAGTGTAGCGTATAATGTTTTGGGGTTTTGTGGAAAACTAAATTAGTGTTATCTTCACACAAAGGGTTCTAACCTACTCCATTATGCTAGATGTTAATAACGATAGGTATGACATATTCTAAACATACAGGCGTCATTTCATTTTATACCCAGATGTTAGCCTATATTTTATCATGACGGAAAGCTTCATTTACGATACTTTTTCTCCAAAGCAGAAACTTTTACAAAATAAAATATAGGGTGTCTCAGTTGGAGCTATAGCATGTGAATTATGAATAGAACTAATAATATTTGTCAAACTGAGGTTTTTAATTCTTCAACATAAAATGGAGACGATACTGCTACAAATGGAAAAGAATATATGGAGGTATATATGGAAGAACATATGGTCGCCTCGACTCATCTGACATAATGTCATTCGTTTAGCAAAATCGTCCAAAACTGGTTCTAATTCCCGAACAACACGTTGAATGCTTCTTTTGAGGTCATCGATTGTTGCTGGCTGGGTGGCGCACACTTTTCCCTTGACATAACCCCGGAGAAAAAAGATCCAGTGGTGTTCAATCGCATGCTCTTGCAGGCCAATTGATGTCAGAATTTCGCAACACAACATGATCAGGAAGTTTGATGTGCAACAGAGTTACGGTTTCACGTGCTGTATGACACGTTGCACCGTCTTACTGAGACCACATGTTGTTCAAATCCAAATCATGAATTTGGTGGAAAAAGAAATAGTTTAACATGTCACGATAGCGTTCCCCATTTACTATGATGGCATTACTAGCTTCATTTTCAAAGGAGTATGGTCCAATTACTCTACCACTCAAAAATGCGCACCGAACCATGCAACCTCTGTGGATGCATTTTTTTTCGTGAACAGCATGTGGAATATAATACCCCGATTCCGACAATTCCGTTTGCTGACATATCCATCAAGATGAGAAAATGTGCTTCATCACCGAATAAAAGTTTGTTGCTAAAATCAGCATAACTGTCTTTCCTAACACCCAGTTAACAAATATACGACGTTTTAAATGGTCTGTAACTTATTGTTGTGTCAGCTGATTCAATTGTTGTGCACGACGTCGAATTGATGTGTTTGGATATTCCGGTACACTTTATCTCACTGCAGCAATTTTTTCACTAACAGTGTTCATCATTTTATCAATAACAGAATACGTTTCTTCAAATTTCTTGATTAAGTTACGAACTGCTAACCTGTAGGTGCTTCATTTTGTCCTAATTTTGGGCGAATTTTTCTTAACGCAACTATAAATGATCGCTCATTTTCATAGAACAGTTGGACATAATATATTCCTTGTTGAACTGCTAATGGCAGCATATTGACGTCGTATGGTTTGTAGATGACAGTCGTTCAAATATTGACATCCTATCTTTGACAGAACACAAATGGCGAGCAATATAAATCCTACAGTTTCAACTTATAGGTATATGAAATGTATTGCAAATACAAAAACATTTCCGTAGTCTTATAAAAGCGCTTGTTATATTTTTCTTGTAATATCCTCCGGCATTCTATATGAAAAAGGTACTTTCGACAAATAATTACGACCATCGCCAAGATCCTTAACGGATGTGACTCTGTTCATGAAATCAGTTAGGTCTGGGAGTCTGTGGATTGAGCACGATGCTTTCATCGTTTACTCGTTCAAATCTGACACGGCAAGCGAAACATTTCATTCGCTTAAGATCAGTTCTTTGAGAGGCATCTGCTTTTGAAACCTTATGCGCCCGTAAGCTGATTATTCTTCCGAAATGACTGAAACTTCCAGAAATATTCGACGTAAGTTCACACTGAAATACCACCATTTTCTAAAACCCTGTGGTCGTATCCTCTCCGTGATTATTCGAATGAAAACTCTGCTCGTTCCATGCCATTACCTACAGCGTTATAACGTTATTTTTTACGAATACACAATAAAGGGAAACGCTATTAGCGCTCTTTCCACAGGCAGTCCCTAAATACAATTGGTGTTCACAGTAAATTTAATACAAATAAGAAATTAAAATGAGGGGAACAAGATAGAGGCTTGAGACTATTGCTTTGTTGCGTTTACCCCGAATGCTCGTCTGAAATAAAGGGATACCTTATCGCTGCTTATACAGAAATCGGTCTTTCTTTGTGCTAAATGTAAGTGAGGCAGGAATTAGGGCATGCAGATTCGCTCAGTGTAGCAGAACTGAAGATGATGGATCGCGTTCCTGCTAACTCTTAAACGCGAGTCAAAAATTAAAATGAACAGTTAAAGGTGTATATGCAGTGGGAAAGAAACTGGATGATAAATAAGGTAAATATTTTATAAACAGTAGTGAAGATTCAACCAACAGTACTAACTCTGAAAATTATTACGGTCGACAATAAATTTCGAAAAGACAGCAGATACATATATGAAAGTTAAGTTAATTCTCTAATTTTGTGCTCCACTTAATTATAGCTCATATGAAAATAAAAGCCGTATCTTTTTTTATATTTACCAGGTGTGTAGATATGAAACAGTAATTTTTTGTATAGAAAATCCACGTTTAGTGTATGAAAATGATAAAAATATCTTATTCGAAGTATTGCCCATTGCCAGCTATACATATTTCCCATCTCTCTGACAATTTTTGGATTCCATGCCAAAAAATGTTGTTATTTTGAGGGAAACATTTGTTGTCGGTAGCATTCAGTGTTAACGGTTTGACCAGGTTTTAGCAGCTCATAATAGATCACACCCTTCTGATCCCACCAAAGACAGAGCATTGTGTTCCGTCCACAGCGACTAGGCCTTGCAGTCGATGTCGATGGTTTGCATGGAGTTACCCATGATCTTTTACGCTTAGAATTCTCGAAATATATCCACTTTTCATCGCCAGTCACAATTCGATGGAAAAATAACTTTCTTTTGTATCTGACGAGCAGCATTTCGCAAATGGTTTTTCGAACTTTCTTTTGTATCTGGCGAGCAGCATTTCGCAAATGGTTTTTCGGTTTTCATTCTGTCTTTTATTCAGTTCATATGGAACCCATTTTTCCATCTTATGGATCTTTCCAATGGCTTTCAAACATATGGAGACGGCTTTTCGTGTTACATTTAATCGATCCGCGAGTTCTTGTTGCGTTTGAGAATCAGTCTCATCCAACAATGCTTACAATTCGCTTTCTTAAAACTTTTTTGGTGGTCTTCCACGTTCTTCGTTTCTCACGTCAAAATTGCCACTTTTAAATTTTTTAAACTACTCAAAGCACTGTGTTTTACCAAGAATATGCTCACCGTAAGCTTCGAAAGCATTTGATGAGATTCTGCAGCAGTTTTCTTCAAATGGTAACAGAAAATCAATGCTGTCCTAATATTTCATTTATATTTAAAGAAAAATAGATTAATATAATTGAGTATTTAGAAAGTATTTTTAGAATGAATTATAACGCGTTTTATTTTTTAATATAGGTAAATCTTAAACAGTTTGTTTTAGAATTTTACCTACCAGTAATACTCTTGCTAAGTCAGATACGCCGTAGGCAGCTTCTTGAGCACACAACGGAATAATAGCTCCAACTGTAGCTCCTTCGTTCTCATAAAACAGTGTTTTAGCGACATGAATGACACACTTACGAAAATTAGTAAAATTATAATTTATAGTTTAAAAGCGTTTCGTAAGACCGTCGAGGTTTTATTGTTTCTAGCACACATCAACGGCTGCACTAAACTTTATCTTCTGGGCTGTAAATTTCAGACATTGTTGCTAACAGTAAAATGTTAATTTCGAATTCAAACATTACATTTCAAGGAGTCAAGGAGTCAATTCCGAATTGATTGTTCGAACACCGACGGTGCAATAAAATTTCTGAGTTCACTTAAGTTTTTGTTCGGTGTCAACATTGTTGCTTCATTAAATGCAAAGCGTAAAACATTAACTGTATTGTATCTTTTCTATAGTTGAAAGGATGCTCATAGGAAAATTTATTCGTAAGTAATATTTTACGTTCATGCAGTTCTTTTCGTACAAATTTGAATAAAATTAAAAACGAAAAATAAACGCCAGAAAAAATTTTTTTACACGATTATATTACTTTTTCGCGTATAGTGGAGTGCGGAAAAGTAAAAAGATTAAATTACATTTATCTCAATAATAGTATTTCTCAAGATTCATGTAACTTGTCCCTGTAGCTGGAAATTGTCATGCACTTTTCTATAATACATTTTCCATGTTGATATATTTTTGACAGTGTATTTTCTGTTCTTACGCAAGGAATGACTTCACTAATTTCTCGCTCAAATACTCTCAATACATAAATTCTTCAACACGAAAAACCTGGTATATTTGTGAGTATACATTAGTTTGGTTATAATAATATGTTTGCAACAATTCCAATTACCCATTTATTTATGCTAAACGATACTTTCCGCTTGATTTATTTTGGTTCCGTTTTGCAATAACTCGCGTGTTTCTTAGTTGTCGTGCATCGCTCGTTATTAATTCGCAATAATTTTTTTAGTTTGGGGAAAATAAATAGAGAACTTGATCGATGGACGTTTGCCATGGTTTGATATTTTAATTTATGTTAAAAAAGGAATAAATATACGGCAAAAGGAACTACTAAAAATATGTTTCTATGGTTTTCACAAACATGACACTTTTAATGGCCTAAAAAATTGTCTTATCATTAATTTAAGCAAAGTTGCGGAATAAAAAAGGACATCTGGGTTATTCTAAAATGTTAAAAAACAGGAAAAACAAATCCAATATACTGATATTCTATCAAATCCTGAAAATTAAGTTATAAATAACTAGGATATAGTAAAACACATAAATTTCTTTGTTTTTACCACTGTTTGTTGTAACAAAAACGTTACTGCAGATTCGGCACTTAGCATCCCATTATCAAACGATTCAGGAAAAATCAAAATTACAAAGATTCTAATAGTATTTATAACAAAACGTGGTAATATGGGGGTTACACAGTAGAGGCAATATAGCAGGTCGGGAATTTTTGAATAATTTAACATAACAAAATCAAATAGGGGTTTTTTCGGTTTAGGAATGTTTTATCGGGTTATCAACGTGGGGGAAACCCTACAATTAGGTTACAAATAAACGGAACTTACCAATTTTTTAAAGGAATTAAGACTTAAACACATCAAATAATGGAGTTTTAAAAATATCAACCTGGTCATTAAGAAGATAGTTATCGGAGTTACTACATGATTTATGAATTTCAAGACATTCTAACAAATTTAATACATATCCTTTTTTTGTATGTATTATTTTTATGTTATCTAAATATGGAAAAGTATCTCCTGAATCTTAAAAATGAATAGCAAATGTGAGTCAGCTTTTTAAGTCTTTATATCTAATTTCAAAAAAACGACCAGTTTGACCGATGTAAAATTACCATTACATTTTGGACATGTTAGCTTATAAACTCCTGATTTTTTCAAATCTGCAGTCTTATCTTTAGCATCATATAATAAATACGAAAGTTTCGACTATGACTTGAATATAAATTGACTTGAGTATAAATAACTATTTTATGTCGGTCTTTGGGTCACCAAATAGTTGCCAAGTTACTTTTAAAAATTTTTAAATATAAATTCTAATAAGTCCTATAGCAGTCTTATAGTTTAATCTTGTTTCATTCCTATTTCACATGTCCATTGAGTTTTGTTATATGTAAGTTTCATTAGAGTTACTTTATAGTTTGCTATTATTTATATCTAAAAGCAAGCCTATGATAAGAGATTATTAAAACCATATATAAGTATTAGTTGACACGATTTATTTTCATTCAATGTAGATTTTTACGGAATTATTTAGGACCATCGTAGTACTAATTACTGAGCTATGGTAATAGTCTCAGTACTTTTACAAAAGTACTAGAACTGAATAGATGCAAAATAATTGGTAATAAAGACCATCTTGGATTTTTTTGAGTTATATAACAAAGGGAATTTACCAATTCGATGTACTGTAAATGTTTATTTAAATCGATATTTTAATAATTAGCATTCACTGAAATAAACTTTTCTGAATACAGCCTTGAATTTTACCAAGTTATATAATTTATACATTTGATAATAATTAATATTTCATGTAAAGCACAATATTTAACTGGGTTAAAATATCAGCTTTTCCACGCAATAACAACAGTTATTCAACTGTGTTGTTTATATTTAGAGGCAGGTATTTATATTGTTTGCAAGTACTGAACTGTACATTTGTTTTTTAAACAATGGATTTTTGTTCCACGAAATTAATCAGTCTGTTATTTATGCTTGGAGAATTGTATATTAATCAAATGCATATTTTACATCATTATTTAAAAATTAATATAGGTTTCGATTTTTCTGTATTTTAATAAATACCTATGCCGAAAACAAAGACCCAGTCTGGTTTAGAAAAATTCATATTCTCAGAATATGTGTTACAGTGTAAATCACTATATAACACAGTGTAATCGAAGTCTGAAAACAAGTAAGAAATTTAAAATAATTAGTCTAATGTATGTGGAACTTGAATATGAATAGTGAAATTTTATGTATGAAAATGATAGAAGATTGTTTTTTAAATTTAAGAATTTCGTTTATTTAACAATAATTTAGAATTTCCGCTGAAAAATGCAATTATTGCTGTTGCTGTTTGTTATAAATCTAAACCAGTCACGTGAATTTATCATTAACAAATAACTAGTTTCAAATTTTATCTAACAAACAGATTGAAAATGTCCATTTGCGTTTAATAGATTCATTCTCTCTTTATATACCTTTTTCTGTCTCTCTTTCATTCTCTTCAAAAAAGTTTGGATACGCAGAAATCGAAATTCTTCCCCTAAATCCTCGGACTGCAGAGAGGAGGGCTAGACATAGGGATGAGGATGAAGACACCCCTCCTTAAGAAGAGATGCACTGTTGCAGACACCTATAAGAGAATGTGATCCTTAAGCTCCAGCGAAGATCCAGAAGCAATCCATAAGATCCATATCCATATGATATAAGATAATACGATCCCTACAGAAGAGGCAGAGTGTTGTATTTGTATTATGTTCTCTGGTCTAGTTGCTGAAAGACTGAAAGATTTGGTCATCCTTAATGATAATGGCATCGATGAATAGATGGATGCCATTTCATAATTTACAATGTATTTTCTTATAGAAGTGCACCACAGTATTAATTCCTGCAACAGTAAGTAACGAACCACCAACGTTCTTGCATCCTAATTTTTCCGTCCCCTGCTGCACCAAAAAAAAACTGTATTGAAGAATTTGAAGTCTTCAATTCTCTGCATGCAGTTTCTCTGTGCTAACTACTGAAAACCTGAATGATTTGTACTATCATTCTTGATAATACGAGTAATATGTACATGAATGGATGGATGGATCACATTTGATAATTTACGATGTATTCTTTCATAGATGTGCACCACAGCATTAATTCCTGCGACAGTAAGTAACGAACTATCATCGCCACCGTTTTTGCGTCCTAATTTGTCGCGCCTCCGCTACCCCATCGAGGGCGTACATCAAACCGGCGGGGTGTGAGTCAGTTTGGCCGGTCGCAAAATTTATGGTCTCTTGTTTGAATTGCGATATAGCATTAAACTTAGACGTGTCTCTAATGAATGCCGGATATCGGGGGTTACAGGATTTGTACCCGTCGGGTGCTGTGCTGATTAAATCAATCGAGCTGTGGAATTCATTTTATGGCGTTCTTAAATATTTAAGACACGCGGCTTCTGCATGGGACAGGATTAAGAGGAGGATCGCTATCAGAGAAGTGCAAGGCTTTATACGAGTAATTTATTCCGTTGTGTCACAATAATATATCATGATCTTTGTTGCTGGCTCAGAATGATTGGTTATGGTGTGCATTATTTTCTTTGTTATAGTTTAATGCCAATAATATTAGACGTTTTTTTAGTACATAGTGTTTTCTTTGTAGAATATATTATATATGTTCCATATATTTTTACAGTTGTATGTACTTTTACTGCTTCGTAGAATCCTTTTAAAAATAATAATGCGAAAAAACCAATATACAAATAACAAACTGAAATACAAAGTCTATCGAAATTTTATGTTTAAAATTTGGACAGTTAGACAGACTGAAATCAATTACCTTATTTTTTTTAAAACCTGAGGCTACGGTAGGGAAAGATACACGTAGAGACGGGGACAGATACTCACTCTCAAGGAAAGGAGTTAAATTCTCCATATTTGCACTGTAACGCAACCAATACTAGGCCTATTTTATCATCTAGGCATTGTATGATTGACATTGTTCTGTATACACATATGTATGGCAAAATTAGCAATGGAAAATGATTTTATAAAATAACTGAATCAAGTTCTTTATTTTATGCATTACAATTTTCATATAATTTTACAAATCTTACACTTAGCAAGATAACATAAAACAATAATAATACCGATATTAATAATTATCTTCGTCATAGGTAGTCATGTAATAAAAGATGTCTTATAATTATCAAAATTGTCTCCAAACTTGATCAATGCATATACTTGTATGCTTTCTCATGCTATAAAAAGCACTTCATTTCTACAGCATTTCTGGTAACATGGTTACATATTTTCAATAGATTTTTGTGGTTTTTGTAAATTAGCTAGACGAGATCTGAAATCATATATTTATATATAGGGTGTCTCAGTTGGAACTATAGGATGTGATTTGTGAAAAAACTAATAATATTTGCTAAATACAGATCTTTTGATAAATTCGTGAACAGCACGTGAACAACAGAAACTCAGAAACTATCAACTGAGCTTTGGATGCTGATAGATACATATATTTCTTAATAATCCGATGCGTGGTGATTGTTGACAGATTCAGTTGTTATGCACGACGTCGAGTTGATGTATTTGGATACTCACGTACACTTACTCTCGCTGCAGCAATATTTTCATCTGACCATATTAGTATTGCCTTATCAATAACAGAAACGATCTCTTGAAATTTCTTGATTAGGTTACGAAATAACTTTGTAGGTGCTTCATTTTGTCCTAACTTTGTGCGAATTTTTCATAATGCAACTGTAAATGATCGTTTACTTTCATAAAACAGTTATACACAAACTATTCATTGTTGATAATATATGATAATATTTTATATTTCGTCATTAACATTTACACTATCAACGGTTTAATGAATGCTCTGAATATTTTCTCTCAATTGTAACACCCAAATCATGATCCCTTCTTGAAAGAGAGAAGAACCGTATATGAGGGCCACCCCACTACCACCAAATTAGTGTAGGATTCTTCGTAGACACTAAATAAATATTCACTAAACGTACTCTTCCATTATCTAATTTAAGAGTAGTCTTCCATTTTTACAGCACAATTGTATACAATATGAGGAGAGGTAGTTTTTTCCTGAGTGTCGCAAATATTTTCAATAATGTATACAGATTCCCTTGCTTCACGCCAGGCTCTAAAAAGTTCCTACGATAAAGATCTATGGTTCAAAAAATTGTTGCGTTATTACACACATGACAAAGCTACAATATAGTGCGTTTTATATATGTAGGTACCTAGTGACACTACAGAGTAGTTGTATATGACATTACAGAGATTGAGCTAGTCGATCAAGCTACACGTGAAGCTCGAAATAAGGACATTACAGAGAGCAAACTTACTCCTCAGTTTGATGCAAGGAACTATATAAAAGAAAAAATGAATGTTGGTTAACAATACGATTGAGGCCAAACCAAATCTTGATAAACTTAAAAGGAGGGAACACATTGCAACTAATCGATAAAGATTAGGATGAATCTGACCATCTAACCCGTTACTCACTTATAATAATAGACAGTAAGACGCAAACTGTCTAGTACTTACATAAATATGAAGCATATTCTCCTATGCTGTCGAAAATACTGCATTTTAAGCGAGAAATGACCTACCAAAAGAAATTACAGGATATTTCAATAACGAATCCAGTAACGTTACAAAATTGACAATTATTTTACAAGGAATGAAATTGCCATTAAAATATAACATCGCAATGAATGTCACAAGATAAAACCAGCGGTTTATGACCACACATGGTAATACCGTTACGGTAAATAAAAATAATAATAATGCTATTACATGCTGTGTTACTGTGTTCTGATTGCCTCTTATCTTATTTTACTGCGTCTCTTGTGTATAATTGTGTTATAATTAATTATATTTTCTCGTTTCCTTGTGTACTACTTGGGTTTATACGTTTGACGACTGCCTCCTTACGACATGATATTCATTGGGTCAAAAATAGAACCATTTACTTTTTCATTAAGAACAATAACGGTTAAAATGAAACGCTTATTCCAATATTACCGCTTATGCAGTCGAATTGCACCTGCAGCTCTACTAATACATCATTAATATTAACATACCTTGGAAAAATAAACAGCGCCGAAATAATTGGTTTTCCTCATTTGACGGGCCGTTTCGGCCGCTCAGAAGAGAATACAAATGATGCCGGGGCTAACCAGATTTAAAGAATATGCGTTTGTTTGTTCAAGTCAGTCTGACAGTCGAGTCGTACCATTTATTTGTTCCCGTCGAGTTCATAATTCTTTTCTATACACTCGCGCGTCGAAGACCTCAGAGAAATTTCCTCCTACTGGTTTATGTTTTGTTAACCGTTTTGGAATGTATTCTGAGAGGAATGCTCTTTGATTATTATTACAACTGTAATAGGAATGATTCTGATAATCGTAGTAATAATTATTGATATAAAAATCGGAATCGTAATTGACTGGATTTGCTGAAAATCGTTCTTAATAGTTAAGCGAATTTATTAAACCCAATAGATTAGATGTGAAGACAATTGAGGTCATATTTTATTAAATAAGGCAATCATACATTTAGAATATGTTAAAGATAATCATCAAGAAGGACAGGGGACCAGCTTTTTACGAACACTGGAAAATTATACGTCTTTGGACTTGCAAAATTTTGTTGCTGCATCGAAGGTTCCAGCCCCCTCTCATGAATAATCTTCAAGTGCCTGTATATGTGCTTGTGTATCACCATTCTATAGCGAAGAAGAAAAGTCGCCAGAAAGATAATAAATACATAGATATTGGTTGGAATTAATAGATCTTTTTCATATAAAATTTGTAAATACATCAATAAGTTAGCATTATCCATGTCCTGCTATTACAATATTATTTAGAAATAAAATTTTTTAAACTTAAAACAAAGAGAAAACTGAAAATAATATATTACTTGTTTTTATTGTAATCGATTTAGAAATACAGAATTTACTGTTTTGCTACATGTTCATAAATCGTTTGGGGGGGTTAAGGCGCGTATACATCTGAACGAGCCGAACGAGCATGCAAGTGTGTACGTGCATACGAGGCGCGGCAAGACGCCTCGGCCTCGCCACGAGGCTATTCGGAGTCTATCCGTTTCGAGTCGGTACTTCAAAGGACCATTCGGTGCAGTGTGGACGGTTTTTTGTGTGCGCCGTACGAGGCAGTTTGTGCCCGACGATGCTGCACTCGCCACTACTACATCTTCCGCCATTTTTTCACCGGAACGTACGAATGAATGGATGGATCGCTGCCTCGAGCGTTACCTCGTATGATTGCCAAAAAAACCCAAACGAGGTATCCGCCTCGCCTTGCTTCGTTCCCGTTCGTGCTCAGATGTATACGCTCCTTTAGGTAGCGGACAGAACAGATCAATAGGTAATTTTACCTGATGAGATAAATTGAGGTTGAAATATTATTTAACCAATTAATAATTAAAATACTTTCACTATTAATTTTCTCTATCCAAATATGTTTTAGATGGAACATCTGGTATATATCTAATTCCATTTTACTCCATAAACCAATTATTATAGACCACTTATTGATTAACTATAGATCTATAGATTCTCAAAGTTTTCTGAGAAACGACTGAGAGGAATATGTCATAATAATCAAATAGTCAGAATTAATATTTTATTCAGGGAATAACTTAAAAATTATCTCTGAGTTTATTGGACAGGTTGCGTAGATAGAATTTAAAGTGGTCCAGTTATGTATAAAGTTATTTTTAAATAAATATATCGTATTATACATACTATTCATTTCATAGGTATTTGCCAAATAAAAAACTCTCTTATCTTGCCGACAAACGGAACAGTCTACCTGAGCCTAGCCATAAAACAAGCCACGCTATGAGATAAGAGCCGTTTGGGATTTTTTATTTGGCAAATAGAGACGAAAGAGACTATGCACTGTTATGATTGCTTTGCTTTTGTCAATTTATTGAAATCAAATCAAATTTGATTTAGAAATGAATTTCGAACTTTCGGTTGCCATCTAACTACTATTCTAATGTATGCATTACAGATAGTAGTTAGATGGCAACTACCGTATCATATTTAGTCTATAAAAGTATTAATTAAATACAATAGCAAATAATAATAGATACAAGAGCGAATAATACAGCCATAATATAAAAAATTATATCTGGTTATTTATACTATCTTTTTCCAGCCCAGTATAACATAAGTAGGGGACTTATACCGTTTACTCTTCCTCCCTATATGACGTCATAGTTGACCTTGAGATCACATTGATAAGATGATCTCAAGGTCAACTGTGACGTCATATAGGGAGGAAGAGTAAACGGTATAAGTCCCCTACTTAACATACATTGTGAATATTTAACGTCTGTACTTTTATTGTACATAACTAACTTAGAGATACAGATTTAGAAAAAGCTATTATAATGTAAGATGGGAAAAATGTTCGAGATCTCGAAAGCACTTTTCAAGTTACTTTTAACAAAAGAAAGCACTTTTATGCTCGGGGGTAATAAACTTAGAAACAAAGAAGAGATTTTTGAAAACGTATGTATGGAGTACGGCACTATACGGTTGCGAAACCTGGACGGTAGGGGAAGCAAGTAGGAAGCAATTAGAAGCTTTTGAGATGTGGTGTTACTGAAAAATGATGAAAATACCGTGGACTGATGGGGTTAGAAACGAAGAAGTATTAGAGAAAGTCGGCGAGAAAGGAAGTATGTGGAAAAACGTAAAGAAGAGAAGAGATAGAATGGTAGGCCACTTGCTGAGACATGGGGGAATAGTCCGCGATATTTTGGAGGCAGAAATAGGAGTGAAGAAAGGCAGATATAGGTCTAGATAAGACTACTGCTCGGAAATAGTAAGGGATGTAGGTTGTAGCACAATTAGCGAAATGCGTAGGTTAGCACAAGATAGGAGAAGCTGGAGGTTAGCGTCCAACCAGTCTTAGGACTGATGACCTCATGATGATGATGTATGTTTGGTTATGATCATAGTTAATGATATTTCTTACAATTAAATATAACGAATATAAATAAAGATGGCAATAGGTTTTTCACGGTATCAGCGTTGTTAGAGGGTTCCACTGGATCGTACATTAATTACTTTAGAGCTCTAGAAACCATGGAGCTTGATGAAAGAGAAATTGTGACTTCATTTTTCTTTGACATGCCTACTTGAATTTAGTACGAGTACTGTACCTATAGGTATAATTAATATCAATTTAATTATGAGGCTGCGTAGTTCCTCATTCCTCATTCAATATAACTTGCTTGTATAGTTTTATTGCTTCTGAAATGTTATTTCAGATATCGCAGTGATACATAAATCTAAAAAGTAAATTATAAGTTCTCATTAGGAAATCGTGATATGGGTAAATTAAAAAGTAAATTATAGACCAGTATTAAAGTTCTCGTTAATATTTCAGTCTTATCGACGGTAATATCGTAGAGATTACAGTTTGACTGATTTATTTAGCGTCGAAATAGAAGACTCAGTTAGTACAATTAGGATTGTAATGGATTTAAAACTTACCGACTTTATCGATATACTACCATGAATCATTTCTTTTTTTTTTAACTCAGAACATAATATTAATGAACTCAAAATATTAGGTAGACTTTTTCATAGCTTTTTAGTCATTAACTATGTACACTAGACACAGAAATGAAGGCATATAAAAATATCTTACATTTTTAGGTGTAACTTGGAGAAAAATAGTCGCGTAGCAATTTAAAAAAAAAAACAAATATAAGCTCCAAGTTTCTAGTCTTCAGATCTTGAGTTAATTTTTTTTCATTAGCAGTTTTTGAGTAATCATAAGAAAACCGTTGAAAGACATTTATCCAAATTTTTGCTTCCTTTTCGAACGGTCCACGGACGTCAATAAATTTTTTGCAGTGATTTCATCATTGCAAATATTATTAAATTACTAAATTTAATAATATTAAATTACTAAATGCTATTACTAAATTAATAAATGCATATTAAATTACTAAAAATTATATTTTTAGTAATTTATATATTAATAATATATACAGTTTTATAGATAATTCTTGCCCTCTTTAATTTAAAAGCCTTGTATGATAATTTTTTATCTAATCGAGTTATCATCGTTCAAAACAAAAATGTCAGTTTTGACTCTTCTTTTGAAAATATTTTTTTTTTACAATAATTAACATATTTTGATATAAGAAATATGAATTCTTGCTAAAGAAACATTTTCAACCTCAAAAAATTAAAAATTCATCTTTAAATTGATTTTAGCAAAGACGACAAATTAATCATTCCTAACATTCCTAACAAATAAACAGTTTTAAAACCTTAAAACGGAATTTTCGGCACTTAGAACATCTCTATCTCGAAATTGAGTGACCGAGAAAAAGTAAACCAACACATAAATGCAGAATATCTGTTTTATGCGACAGTTTTACTTTTTTCAAATAGTCCACCCTCGTGCTTTCTCATGACCACTGAACAGGGTGGGGTGTGTTCTATCCATCTCAAAATCAATAGATGTCGTCTGGTAGACGTCCCTAGTCAGAATCAGTCGAAACCCGATCGATCCGACACGATATAATTGAGTGTCGTTCTAGCAAACAAATTTCTCAAATAGTCCACCATTGTGCTTTCTCATGACCCATGAACATGGTAGAGTGTGTTCTATCCACCTCATAATCAATAGGTGTCGTCTGGGAGACATCCCCGATCCGAATCAGTCAAAACCCGATCGATCCGACATAACATAGTTGAGTTATTGTGTTAACAAAAAAAAAATTCTCAAATAATGCACCGTCGTTTTTTCTAATGACCCATGAACAGGGTGGGGTGCGTCCCATCCACCTCAAAATCAATAGGTGTCGTTTGGGACACGTCCCCGATCAGAATTAGTCAAAACACGATCGATCCGACACGATTTACTTGAGTTATCGTGCTAACAAAAAAAATTCTCAAATAGACCCAAGGGAGGGGGTGGTATGTGCTATCCACCTCAAAATCAATAGGTGTCTTCTGGGAGACGTCCCCGATCAGAATTAATCAAAACCCGATCGATCCGACACGATTTAGTTGAGTTATCGCAACAAGAATAAATGCCGACAACGACGACACACACACAGCAAAAAAAATTTTAAAACCATTTTTTTTTGTTTTTAGACCGAAAAACGAAAAATAAACCCAAAAAATATTTTGTTTTTCCACTTTTTCTTTACACGATTACATTACTTTTCCGCTTATAGTGGAGTGCGGAACAGTAAAGGTATGCTATAAACGGTGATAACAATTTCTCATCTCAGTTCCTTCCTCCTGTCTTTAATTTTTTTCTACTTGACAGTAATATTTCTTCATAAACTTATTTGTTCCTGTATAGTTTTCTTTAAAAAACAGTTTCCCTTAAGGCTAATGTTGCGTCAAGTAAAAATTTAAGTATTGTTTTTATTTAATAGTCTCACATACAGTGAATAAGTTTTATGTTATTCAGTTCCTGTTGGTCAAACTATTAGGCCAGGTGCAAATAGAAACGCAGGTTAGTGAGGTGACGCAGGGTGAGTCATGACGAATTTCTGTAAATCACAAAAATGAATAAGGCTGAGGCCAAGTACCTGTGACAAAAATGAGATCTATTTATTTGCAACTCGCGACGTGACCAAATAATTTACAATACCTTCACCGTGCCTCGAATCTGCGTCAGGTCACCTCGCGGTTCCATTTGCGTAGCCTTAAGGTCGTTTCACACTGTAGTTCAAGTCACGCTCCACTCAAGGCGCGATAAAATATTGTAGCGTCGTATTTAAATGAAAATATTCATATTTGGCGCTTTGCTCATGGTACGTTCACGATCTTTGACGGCGGTCTTTCTCCTCGCGGATATTTTGAACGGACCGTGAGCGAGCTGTTGAGTCAGTGTGTTGTAATTTTATCTAAAATGTATTGAAATGTATGTTTTGCCAGGCGAAAATATTGGAAAAATTTTGTTACATCATCTACAAGGCCTTTATATAGACTGAAAAATTCTCCAAGTGTCATGAATCCATAACTTCCTGCGTTTCCTGTATTGTTTGCTCTTCATCATTCAAACATATGGCAATTGCAGCCAAATTATTTATAGAAAATGTATTCATCTTACTATAGGAATGTGTTGACATGTTTCATTCTGATTAAAAATGAGCGCCAATTGAATGTAAAATACGAATACTACCCTAAATCTTTGACTGTGAGCGGATCGTGAGCGTAGTGTGACATAAACGCCTAGTATGAATCGGCCTTTATTCATTTTTGTAATTTACAAAAACTCGCCGTGACTTACCCTGCGTCACCTCGCCAACCTGCGTTTCTATTTGCGCCTGGCCTTAAAGTTTTATCAAAGTCAAATTCATGAGGCATAGTTCATTCCCTGTACCCTGTATATACATTATAAACACAGGATATACTGGTAATAGAGGAGTCTTGAGGAACTATTTACTTTAAATTTGGGGCTGATTATGAAGGCACACCCAGTCTTAATGTTCACTGTTGTGTAAAGTCAACAACTGTACCCTAGAGTATAATACGTTTTTTCATGCCAAAAGGAGTACTACAAAGATACATGCTACTATTGTGTTCTATGTGCAAATTATAGCCTTAGGAGGACGCATTAGTTCCTAAAATAATTTTTAGTGTTATAGCCTGCGGTATATTTACATAAATTTAGTATAATTATGCCTTAATGCATCAGCGACACTTTGTTCTATTTATGTTTAGATATTTTTATCTCTAGCTTGATAACAGTTTACGTCTGTTTGGAGATTTAGAATACACGAGAGTTGTTGAAAAGGTCATGAATGGATAGAGATGAATGATTATTGTTATGAATGCTGTCGGTGACAACATGACAGTTTATTTTTTAATAAGGTTAATAGCTTATCAGCTGCTGGTTTAGCATCTTAATTACTAGATAGATATAAATACATATGCCTTTATCATTTAATTAATACTGATGTAAAAATATTTTTTTTGTTTCCATGAACTTCCCATTCCCATTGTCAAGTAGACACATACAGGGTGAAACAATATAGTGGAGGAAATTTTACTTCTTTATTTGAAAAAAATGGCGCTTATTTTTCCTTGTTTAATCGATGAGAACTGTTGGATTTATATACGTGAACCGTCATATATATATATATATATATATATATATATATATATATATATATATATATATATATATATCAATTTAATTGGTTAACAAAATCTTTACTACCGGTGAAATTGAAAAAAAAACTTACCTGCAATTTTCTTTGTGAATTAATACTTGCCGAATGAATCGATCATAAGAAGTTTTGTAATCAGAATATATCTTAATATACTTGACATTCTTAGAAATAATAAAAATAGAATTCGGAAATAGGAAATGAAGTCAACTATGATAACTATTTAAATAGAATCTTGAGCTAAATACTGACTCAATTAATCATAAGAACTTTGTCTAACAGGACCAACGTATTAGGGCTATTCTCTCGAAACACGTTTCTTATTTTCAACCGCAGTTATACTAGAATATTGGAACTATTCTCCTAGGGGCAATACATTTTTTTATTGTCTGCTTCAATATGGTTTCAAAGGAAAAGGTCGTTTAGGACCACGTTTAGATGTTTGGATAGAAATTGTTCAGGTATTCTTGCATTAAAATAATATTATCATCAGGAAATCCATCTAGTTGAAACCATATTTGACTAAATTTTGGTTCTGCAATCTGTCTGATTTCCCTAACTATTTTCTAATGTAAAAGATGCAAATTTAGACCGGTCGGTATGACCTCAATGAGAAATAAATCGATCATTTCATCCCCCAATATTTCAACCTAAACATTTATCTCTTGGGGACATAATTCTTGCTGTAAAAACTGTATGGAGACTTTTTCGAGACTAATATTGAAAAACTGAAGGTTTATGACGATGGTATAATGCATAGCTTGACTCATTCATGAAACAATATTTTTTGTGAAGTCTTCACTAGTCGTTTTGTCTATACGTTAAAAAAACTCCAATAGTTTGTTATTTTCCTAGGAAAATATCTCATGAGATCTTACTTTGTATGATCGGTAATCGTTGTTTCCAAGAACCCTCGCTGTTCTATCACTTGAATATACATCAGCAATTACTCCAGAGATTATAGAATACTTATACTGTTAATATATTTGGATTATCGAAGAAAAGTACCCATTTTTTACAAAGCTTTTAATAATAGGACAGATTGTTGTCAGCGGAGGAAATTGCTTATTTGAAGCGCTTCATTAAGAATGCCTCCAACTTTGTCCTTCGGTTGACAACCAAAATGTCACTAAATTATTCACACATTTTCGGCAACGTCGTAGTTATCTATTTTCTTAACATTAATAAGGTTTACTTTTATGCCTATTAGTTAATTAACATTTTTTATCGAAGAGTTAAAACACAGTATTCGAGAATTACGTGTTTTCTGGGTGGAAATACAAGATTCTCCTGCAAGATTTCTCAGTGAAATCATTTTCTATTTTTTTTTCTGAAATAGTGTGTAAAAATAACATCTTTTATTTTATTGCAGATGAATTTGGACGTGTCGCGAAGTGGGCATCCTGTAAAAAGGAGGGCCACTCCCATACCCGTAGCTCCTCCAAGGATACCAACACCTATGCCATCCAATAACAATAACACGCCCAGGTAGGTTCACATCAATACTAAGTAGCATTATCAGCTTGAGCTTCAACAATGTTGTTTACAAAATAAGCTGAACATGAAGCGATTGGTAAAAAACTAGAAAGTTGTACTTTATTTAATTTCAAAGATATGTTGGTCATTAGACAACAAATCAAGACAAATGACAATCCACAACATCTAATCCGAAAAAAAATGATATCTCGGAAGCCAATGAACATTAACTGTCAATACTGGTATTAGCATAAAATTTTTCATGATTTTCTACATAATCTACGCTATTTACAAATGACTATTGTGCTGAGAATTATTTTAAAGAACGCCTGACAAAATTGCCAGCTGTAATATTACATATCTCGTCACACCGTCACACCTTACACACTTGTAGGATCCGCATATTTCCATGATATTCTATGTGAACAACATTAGTTTAGAGTACAATTTAGTTTTGAGTTTTATCATGAAATTTCTCATTATCATTTCATAAGACAGAAACAGAGCATGATATTTACTGGAAAATATTTCGAAATCCATCAAGCCTAGCCATGGCCAAACAAAGAGGAAAGTGACTCAAGTTATTACCCTCGAAGAAATGCAGAAACAATTCATAGTAGATATGATTTGCTTAACTCTAGCTTATTATATTATGGACAAATCTATACTATACGAATAATTTTGAAAATGATGTAGTGCCATAAATACAAAAGAAAATACATTTAAATTTTGTATGGGCTCATTAGCTACATATCATGACCTAACTCTTCTGAATGGGATGGCCAGTTACAAACCAGTTTCATGAATTTATTCATAGGCTATGTATATCACAATAAGAGTTAATTTGATACTGCAAGTAAGAGATTATTTGACGTTTAAATGGCACAGCTCTCAGCCTCATCTGTACATGTGTACGTATAAAATAAATGTACATATATAACAAATTTACATTTCACGGATTATTTCCAAACACTAAAATGCATGATAGCCCACGAATCGACTTTTACGCTAGAAAAGCATTTATTTCTGCTAAGAGACGCACGGCAGATGGAGAAACATTTATGCGATACATACTTCCGCGTTTGTTCCTTTGGTCTTCATTCTGCCTTACATTAACGGAAACGCAAACATGAAACAAATATTTTCATAGGAATGCTGCGGGAACTCTAATACCATGGTGCTTCTGGGATCTGCAAAGAATATCACCGTAGCGGAAGAGCTTAAACGCGGGATTACTCCCTTTTAGTTCATGGTTTGCGCAATGCATTCGAGTAGTTTTAAATTTGTAAATATGTTTCGACAGGAGTGTTGTCTTTAAAATACTTTAGAAGGATTATTTAAACCATAAGATGTACTGTATTCATAAGTATTTATTAAGACGATTTTGCTGAAGATATTGGTAGTAGCTAGTAATAGTAATTAGATGAGTTTCCATGAGTATGATTAATTGATATACAGTGATTTCGTAAAGGAGTGAATAAATTCGTTAAAAATTTAAAGAATAATTTTTGGGAAAACACATGAATCCGTCAAATTTTATTTTTAGTTGCCCATTTTTTAAAATATAACTAATAATATATAGGGTGATTTGTGTAGGAGGTATAGTATTATTGATATTTTTTTAATGGCATGTTCCTTTTTTATTCCGAAATGTGAAAGAAAATATTTTTTATATATGCTACGGTAATAATTACATTAGCCTATGGACCGTTAGCTGACTGACAGTTGCCTTAGAGACCGACAATTTTTTTATTGACGTCAAATCATCTTAAACTCGTATATCCTTAAATAGTTTTTGCACTTATTTCTTTAACGAATATATTTTTTATCTTTTGCTTAAAAACGAACCAGTGTGTTTGGTATGTCTGTTGATAAGTAACTTCGTTATTAAGATTTTACATCCCTAGATTACTTTTTGTGGCAGTATTTAAAAAGCAAAGTATATGTTAATAGATCGGATAATTTAGAAGATTTTAAAGCACGAATTCGTCACGAAATATAACGGAAATCTCCTGAAACTATTGACAAAAATAATTTACTAATAGTCTTGACTATTAACTGTCAGGCAGCCAACGGTGCACAATTTGAACAATTGATTTAGTTGATTTTTTAAATAATCATTGTCATCAAGTATAGTATTTTAGAATTGCAAAATGATTTTTCTCAATTTTTTTTATCTAACTTATACTTACGACTACCATAGTGTATATAAAAAAATGTGATCTTTCACATTTCGTAATAAGCAAGTTGCCGTAAAAAAATATTGATGTCATCGTACCTCCTACACGAATCACCTGTATATTTTAATTATATTTTAAAAATAGCCAACTAAAAAAATTGACAGGTCCGAAAGTTTTTCCTAAATGTTATTTCTTGAATTTTTAAGGAATTTTTTAATTACTTTACCAAAGCACTCTATATCCCAAAGGACTATTTCATTATGGCCAAAAATTTATACAAATTATAAATAGAATGTTGTAATATTTCCGGGGTTATAAACTGAGTTATCTGACAAAATATCTACTTCGTATAGAAATTTCATATGGAATTCTGTATTATTAACAAATGTCGTAAATATTCTGGCAAATACTGTTTAACATATAAGTTCGGGTACAGAACTTTTGTATACATATGTACTTAGACAAAAACTAAGGGTTGAATTAATTTTATACATTCTACATGATCTACGATCTCCAAGTAGTTTCGAAACATGTTATTTAGTGACATTTAAGTTTAAATTTAAGAGTTTAAATGACATTATTTGAGCAGTATTTGGTATCTACTTATTATTTATTTTATTTATCAATTATATCGATACAAAAATTCACAAAATTTGTATGAGAAGATGATTGTATAATTTAATATATTGTAGAAACTTAATCAGATGAGTTAAATTATTCGATGAACTTAAATCTTCATTGACACCAGCTTTAAGGTTGAACCGTCGACGAAATTCAGTACATTGTGGATACTCTGAAAGAATATACCTTACTGTAATACGGTTATTGCAGTAGTTTCAGGATGATCGATTTTCAGTTTCCATCAGGTACCCATGTATACCACGAGTATGTCCAATATTTAGTCCTCTGAGGATAGTTTTGTCTCTTCTGCTCGTAGGCAGCAGATTATATGTATTCATTTCAGGTTGTATCGGAGCCAATTTTGATTTTCAATTGAACTGGATCCGAGTGCTTGGCTATTAACTTATAACTCTTTGGTTAAATTATTTTTTTAGATCTTTGCAAAGTTGAACTTCTATCACAGACAGGTCGCACTCTGTATAGGATATTTGGCTGATTGATTAGCCCTTCTTGTCATTGTCGATGATACCGATATATGATCCAATCGATGGTAATAAATACATCTTGCATAGATAGTAGATGATAAATCTCATTTATCTCTTGTACCAGAGGATTTTGGGTGGTCATGTTTCTTATGGAATGAATAGACACAAGTGAATCTATACATATTGTGGCTGTGGAATTTACATTTATTATTGCTTTAAATGTCATAAGAAATTATATATCTCACCAATATGAACGCTGTAGCTAAAAAGTAATATATATGTCTATGGCAATATATGATAGAGTACAGCACAGCTCAATAGTTCAGAGTTGATTGTTTCTGAGAAGGCTTGTTTGAGGATAATATTAGAAGCTTAGTGCTTCTTATATTTGCATAAAGATACATTAATGACAGGTAACATTATCGACCAAGGTGGAATATATCTCACCCACTAAAGGTTTTGGTATTCCTGGAACTGTATATGGTATCCTATATGTGGAAAGTGGTAGTATTACAGTAGAATTGAAAAGACTGGAAACTGGATTATAAAAGATAGCTGATTTACGCTGGCAGAATATGACAAGAGAAGTTGGTGATGACGTAACTTAAAAAGGGATTTCATGAGACTCGCAATAGAGGGAATTCCTTTATTCAGGGATAATAGATCATAGAATAACAAGACTAGATATGAAGTCTTCGAGATGAATGTGTAATGAAGAGTTAAGTGTAAAGAGTACAATGAGTTCAGATTTTTTAGGTTAGATATTAGATTGTAACAAGCATAAGGGTAAACTAGATTTTAAAGAGTATTACGGTTATTACCTACCTCTTAAAGCCTCTTAAGGGGTTTGAAATAATGTAACATTATTTGCCATGGATTTTGATTATCTATGTAGAGAGATGAGATTTTTCAAATTTTGAGTATCAAGAAAAATAAGTTTCTAAAGTAGAAACATTTTTAAATGTATTTATATTCAATTAAGTATTCAGGACTATATCAAATATATTCAAAATTTGTATTTGCCAAATACTTGTTAAGTCTAGTAGTCTATTATACAGGATGTTTCATAATATGTAGGATAAACTTTAAGATATGACAGAATCTCGAATAAATAAAATAAAACTTTCAAAGTCCAACATATGTCCTAAGCTCTTTTATAGGATAATGTGTGGGATAAACTTTAACATGTGACTGAGGTCCTCATATAAATAATATAAAAGTTGCAAGGTCCAACATATGTCCAAAGCCCTTCTATAGAAAATGAATGATATAGAAGTGCAGAAATGAATTATACTTATAGATAGAATTTCAGCCCAATACAATTATGCAATTCTTTTACGTATCGTTCAAGACAAGCTGGGGTCGCAATGTCGAAACGGCTTATCCTTATTACTTGGTAAAGCTCGTCGATTATTTGTACCAACACTCATTTCTTTACAGGACCTGTTGGAACTAATAACTTTCCGAATCCTTTTATGGGTAATTTAGATCCCAAAATTTCACCTTTTTAAATATAGAAAGATTAAATACACAAATATTTGACACGATCGAGCTGACATCACCATAATAACGTTTGATATTACCCATTGTGGAGTTAATTTTCATCATATCTTAGGACAACTCTATCATAACAAAAGAAAATATTATATAAATTATAGCTAACATAGTCTTGCCAAATTATGCTGAATAAAATATTGATTTTTCCTTTATCTTCGATTGACTCATTACTTCTTCCAATTTACTTTTTTATATTTTTCAGTGTTTGTGTTTCCTTAATTCTTGTTTAAATCTCGGACAAATATGAATCACATAATTATAATTATTGTTATTTCATTTTAAAGTCATTTACTTGTAATCCGTTAATATTTGAATAACTGTCAAATCGTTATACAGAATATCAGATTTAAACGAACTGTTGCCTATTTCTACCCAGACGGGTTCCAACTAAAGTGGAACTGCAAGTTGTGGGCATACGACGTGCTCGCATTCGAGATAACTCCACAGAGGTATCGGTTGTATTAAAAACAGGTTTAAAATTGGAACGTTTCATACATCTGAGCGGAAATTGAACGGATGACGTGCAAAAAGCGTTGCTGCATTTTGTAGCTGCAATATGGACCATTATTACGCGCGGCAATAAATCAGAGTGATTAAATTTTTTGCGAGCGCAATTATTTTGCAGCCTTAAAAGGGGCAAATCAATTTACGGCGCTGGAAGTGTCAAAATTTATTTTATTATTTTGCTTTTTTTTTGTCACACGGATAGCGCATTTGCTTTATGTAATCGCATCTGCGTTTATTTATTGTGTGAGTGAGCCATATATTTTGAACAGCTGGGAGAGATTTTTACATGTGAAATGTTCGTTTTCGACTCATGAATAAGTAACAATTGAGACATACGTAGAAAGTTTTCGGGAAGATTTCCATAGATGCGTGATCACAGATCATCAGTCAATGATAATTTACAAGGAATAGCAGAGCAACTAGATATACCATGGCGGATTTATTATCGTAATAACATATAAGCTACATCTGAAATTTCTAATTATATAATTTGAAACTTTTTGTTGCCAAAATCTTTTCCAAGTATTAACGCTTTAGTTATAATAAGGTATGAATTATCCACTGGGACAGTTACAACAGGAACATTTTTAAATAGTTTCATCAATAGTTGAACAAGCAACATTGAGATAGATGATCGATATTGAGTAGGAGTTAATACATCAAAACTGATTTCGATTTGAGTAACAGAAGAGTGAAGTGATATTGAAGTACAACATAGAATAAACATAGATTTAATTTGGTGGATATTTTAGTATTATATCATTAATATATTATACTATTAGGAAATATATACAGAGCTGGCAACTATAAATTTTGAACGGACTACTTGTATGTGGCTTTGCTCTTCAGCGCAAAGCAATAGTAGTATTTCTGTAATATGCACTCATATTACCTATGTGTTATTAAAATTCGCTTTATCCGTGGAAAACTGGTCTCATGATTTTATTGAATAGATGTTAAATATACTGGGATTATTAAGAAAGAAAATTTTCTCTAGAAGAGAAAATTACTAAGAAAAAGAAAAGGAAATTCATTTATATTTTATAGACTTAAGAAAAGCTTATGACAGAATATTGAGAAATAATATTTAGAATTATATGAGATAAAAAGGAATTGACAGAAATATGATAGCAATCATCCCCGCACTATATAAGAACAACAGAAACTAAATGAAAATCCACAACCAAGAATTAGAGACGAGAATAGAATTGAAGCAAATATGTGTCAAACCCACTACTTTCCTCTATAGTCATAGACAACATCATAAAATAATGCAATAGTCCAGGCAACGAAGACCAAAAAAGGCCAAATAGCGGAAATAATTCATGTAGAAGCCAATTTTGACACAGCTGTAGGAGAAGGTGTCCTTAACAACATATTAAAAGTACTGATGGATAGGAGTGAAGCTAAGGGGATGGGGGCTGTAAAGATCCTTTGTTTTAAGTTTTTTGTTAATAACTCGAAAACTACTACCTCTAGCGAAAACATGCTTATACAATAAATTAATCTAGATAAATTAATCCAGATAGATTTCTCTACAAAAAAGGTCCTATAAACTTTTTGGCTAAGATTAATAATTAAGGAGATATGGAGGGAGAAAAATGGCAGTTTTTAAGAAATCGGTTTTTACTATTAAAAATCAAGTTTTAGTGATTAAGGAATTATGCTCAGACCGCGTATTAATGACTTTACTGCATGTTCCGCCTTTTGTGTCCGTTCTGGGGGCGAGGGGATAATTACCCTCATTAGCCCCCCGTAGGACAGAAGAATGTGGTTTTATCAGTAGCCAGTAAGAGCAGTACCATTAAAATCAATGGTGAGACAGTTACTGTTAACCCTCTGATAATTTTTCAAAGAACTGTCGTAGCAAAAAAGAGCGACGAAGATGTAGCAGAGCTTTTGACATATGAATTAACTCCATTCCCCATGGCTCTGTTGAACGAGGGCCGAATGCGAAAAGGAAAGAAGTCTTCTTTCTACGATGTTTTGTCACTAGAGGACAACGCAACTCTCGATCTCACCCAAAGCACCAATGTGGTAGACGGTGGTTTCCTTCTCCACTTCATGAAGTGAAAAGAGTCCTCCTGCATTTCTTCAATTTGTCATCAGTACATTGCCTATGTACAGAAACATTACGGTGAAAATTGTATGGTTGTTTTTGATGGTTACAGTGATGTCAATAGCACAAGACGAGTAGAGCAGAAGCGAAGAGGGCTCACAAAAACTTCTATTGGCATAAACTTTAATGAAAGCACGACCATCACAGTTCAACAGGAGCATTTTCTTGCTAATGAAAGGAGGAAAACAAGACCGATCCACTTGCTCACCGAGAAAATGACAGCAGGAGGGATTGAAACAACTGTTGCTACAGGGGATGCTGATGGCACTATTGTGAGGTGCGAGTTGGATAAAGCTGCTGTACATTCAACCGTAGCAATAGTTGGGGAGGATGTGGACTTGATAGTTCTCCTCATTGGATTGGCACCACCTTCTATCAACATGTACTTCATGAAGCCAGGCCGTGGGAAGGTGGAAACAATTGTTTTCGGTGCGGCAACTTCAAGAGCTTCCATTCGCCAAGATGATCCTCCTTCTTCATAGCTTTTCCGAAGGCGACACCACCTCGGCGATACATGGAAAGAGCAAAGTGGGAATCTCTAAGCTCTTCATAGCAAATCCTGGCCTCATGAGATCTCAGCAATATTCACAGATCCCTCAACATCAACTGAGGATATCGAACAGGCCGGCGAGAAGCTTTTTCTGGCTGTATATCAAGCGCCTGCACATCAAGATAACCTGAACAAACATTGGTTGGTACTCAGCATTTCTGAAAGCGTCAACGAAGCCCAAATCAGACTTGGCCACTTTTTCTCCAACCAGAGGAGCTTCAAAGCAACACTCGCTCAGAGTATATCTACAGGTAAATCCATTTACATATAGTTGTTAAATACTGGTTTCTTTAAAGATGGGATCCTCAACCCAATTACCACAAACGACCCTGTGACACCCGACTCCGTTTTAAATATGATCTTTTGCCGATACACGACCGGATGTGGGACGCGCTGCGGTTGCAACAAAGCAGGGATTGTCTGCTCCGGTGCCTGCGGCGTGTGCCTCGGCTCATGTACGAACGGAGCCCCCATCGAAGACAGCATCGATGATGATGAAAATTCAGATTTTGTCTAAAATTTATGTTCCAGATACATCCTTGGACACACATTTCTTTATTTCATTTATTATTATTATCGTTATTATTTATTATTGATGAATTATGTTTTCGCTGGAGGCAGTAGTTTTCGAGTTATTAACAAAAAACTGAAAAAAGGGACCTTTACAGCCCCCCCTCCCCTTAGCTTCACTCCCACCCATCAGTACTTTTAGTATGTTGTTAAGGACACCTTCCCCTACAACTGTGCAGAAATTGGCTTCTACATGAATTATTTCCGCTATTTTTCCTTCGTTGCCTGGACTACAAAGGAACGTAAAAACTTCACAGTAGGAAAATTGAACGTGTGATACTACAAGAACTACTATTGCCGATGGCATGATTTTCGTAGCTGAAACAGAAGGAAAACTGCACGAAACCTAAAAATATACCAAGAAGAACTGAGTACCTAGAACGAACATCGCAAAAACTAAAACCACGACATTTTCCAAGAAATAAAGTAAACAGAATTGTCATAAAAGAACAAATACTGGAATAGGTTACAAATTACATTTACTTAAGCGCAATAAGATGAAAATGGGAGAAAATAAATAAGGAAATGAACCCAAAAATTGAAAAAGCTGGAAGGTTGCACAACTCCACGTTGCTGGGAAAGAAATAGACACCACAGGAAATAAAAACACAAGTATACCAGGGAGCTCTAAGATCATCCATACTTTAGAGCAGTGACATTTGAACATTAACAATAAATAATGCAAGCGAAACCGTTGCTACCGTAATGCGATTCCTAAGGAGAATAAAATAAGTCACAAGGAGAAACAGAATAAGACACGAGAGAGTAATAGCAGAATTGAATATAATACCAATAAAATCACTTATTGGTGAAAGACAATTGAGTTGGCTAGACCACATACATAAGATGTAGAAAGAGGAACTAACAAGAAAAATCTATAAATCCAGAGTACAGGGAAAGAATAAAATAGACGCCTTCAACTATGGTGGGAGAACCAAGTGCGACAGGAAGCGGAAAAATAAGGAATTCAGTGGAGGGAGACGAGACGATGGGCATAGAATACAAATTTTTGGAAAAGAAGGTACTCGAAATGCCATACTGTATATATAATATAATACTGTATCGCATTGTTTTGCGTTGCGTTGCGTTGCGTTGCGTTGCGTTGCATTGCATCGCATCGTATCGCATTTCGTTGCATTGCATTGTATTACATTTAGTTTTACACCTAGCTATACATATATTGAACCTATGATTCACAACAAAATAGGTCACATATTAAACCATAAATAGTTAATTATACACTATTTTCAATCCAATAAAATAGTTTTAAAACGGCGAATCTTCTATAGTGTTCGCGTTTGCTTTCTCAGTTCTCTTGGATAACGTAAACGGATTTGTGTGGATTTTAAGGTTATGAAATATATAATTTCAAGATTCCATTAGACGAAATCTTATAAAATACAGACGCGATGTTTGATGTACACATCAACCATGATTTGATCCTCCGCTTCAGTCTCTTTTTAATCTAATTAATTTTAATACGGGCCTCGGAGCGTACACCTGGATAAAAACGGGAAACAGCAACGCAATGTAAATCATTTTATATTAGGTAAACAAGAAGAAGTTATTACATTGTGCTCCGATTTCGTTGTTCAATTATTCAGGGTAGTGTGTTTCTAGGTATTCCAGGGATTCGGAGATGAAGAATTACTTTTTCAATATTTAATACAGTTTCTTCACGGGGTCCGCTCGCAATTCGTCAGATGTTTTGTGCGGACGCTTGATTAAAACCAGTAAAAAATATTTCTTATTAAAAAAAACTTGATCGGTTAGCCAGAGCTCTGGTCATGTATGGCGATAATGATTACATTTTATTACAGACTTGCTCCGTTCAATAGATTCTTATTATGAGTTTAATTATATGACAAGCTCACATACGGCATAAGTATATTGGAAAATATACAGTGCTTTTGTTTAAAAATTACCCACCCCTATTATTTCTTTTAGCAAGGAAAGTGACGACTGTACAAAGTTTAAACTAGTGTCCATTTAAAATCAGCTGTGACTTCACCCTCTTACTCTCAGCTACCCCTACTTAAAAAATTTAAGTGGCATCTCCTATCTGGTAATATACCCTTTTAAAGGTATTAAAAATTATGATTCAGCTCAATTCTAAACTAAATAGACACTGTGTTATAAGTCCCATGAAAGTACGAGATACTGTTTTATGAAATCACTGCCATAGATTCAACACAAATACATTATATATATATATATATATATATATATATATATATATATATATATATATATATATATATATATATATATATATATATATATATATTTTTTTTTTTTTTTATTTTTTACTCACACTACATTTCTCTCGCTGATATCCGAAATGATATAAGAGAATGTTTATTTTAAATTGTCGCTTATTTGTATTTTATCACACAATTTATTCCTGATTACAGTTAGAACAAAATTTTTAAAACATGCCTCGAAGTATTTTAACTATCGATTTTAAACTGTCAAGATTTTCAAGTGGTATCAGTTACGGTAACAGTTATAATGATAATGATAACAAATATCCTATCATTATTATAAAACCAGGACCATAAATAAAAATTTATGGCCCTGAACATAAGTATGCTCGTGCGACAGCAATAATTTTAAGAAACTGTCTGTGTGCCAACCAAGAAGTTTGAAGGGACATCTTTTCAAATTTCTTGATTAAATTAAGAACTATTAACTATGTAGTTGCTTCATTTTGTCATAATTTTGTGCGAACATTTCTTAATGCAACTGTAGATGATCGCTCACCTTCATAAAACAGTTGTATACAAACAATTAGTTGTTGAATTGTTAATCGCGGCATATAAATGTTGTATGGTTTGTAGATAATACTTGTTAAATATTGACACACTATCCTAGATGGGACGCAAATGAAATCCTGTAGTTCCAGCTGAGACATTCTATATAACAAGCCCCTATTTTATTATTTTAATTTTAATTTAAAATCTATCATAATTGTCGTGGGTGACCTGATAATTGATCTTTATGTGATCAAAATTAATTTGTCTATACATTTGTGTGAATTTGTCTCTTTTCAAGATATTGAATAGTAATGCCAAGTAGATGTATATTGTTTACGTCATTCTTGTTATTGTAATAAGGAGTTAAAATATCTGTTAATATACAGGGTGGTATGTTTAAACTTATACAGGGCTTGGGGCGTCGTACTCACAAGGTGCTATTTCTTTAAACTGTAATTGATTTACAGTTTAA
Source organism: Rosalia funebris (assembly GCA_037954035.1). Classification (NCBI taxonomy): domain Eukaryota; kingdom Metazoa; phylum Arthropoda; class Insecta; order Coleoptera; family Cerambycidae; genus Rosalia; species Rosalia funebris. Next base: position 29,739,342 of record JAZFAV010000035.1, on the reverse strand, counting down.
AGAAATAACACCTTGTGAGTACGACGTCCCAAGCCCTGTATTGTTTTGTATTAGATTAAAATTAATATTGATATCTTGTAGATCAATAATACTTTAAAAAAAAGAATAGAAATATAGAAAAAGAGGAATCGAAAAAATTATGTAATAAATTAGGAAAATATTTATTTTATTAATATATTTTTAATAGTATTTGCTAATAAAATATTATTAACAATTAATATTGAAAAAAGTGTCTGATTCCATATTATAAAACATGATATACTTCAAATTAATATTTTTCTAATCAAGCTAGCAATGATTAATTAATGTAAGAGCTTGCATGTATACATTGGATATGTATGTAGCATTCGATTCGCTATAGAATAACACACAAAAGTGCTTTTAAGTTGTAGACATATATAAGTTAATTTTTAAAGTATTACACCATATTCTAAAATTAACCAAATCAATACAAGTTTTTAAAAAATATAGTATAGTACAGTAGGAAATCAGCTCAGTCTGCTTAACTTTTCTTGATCTGGCGTCCGGCAAGTTGATGGGTGACCTAGCGCATTCTTCTACATATATATCTGTAATAATATCATTTGTATTATAGTTCATGATCTGGGAACCGAGTCTAGTACTGCCAGTGTCATTAATCATTATATACTTGGCCTTGAGCCCCTATTAAGAGAATTAGGTCCTCTCCCTGATTAGGTATGTTTGTTCCCATCGAGCTGATCACTGACATCTTCAGCTTCATCTTAACCGGATTGATATCAATGCTAGCAAAAGTTTTTCTAGCTTATATCTTCACGATTACGTTATGTTTGATACCAAGTATCACTTTATCTGCAGTAACTGTAATATTACTTAGAGAATATGGTTTGATTTAGTATCCCGCAAAGAACTAATAAAAGTCAAGTACATGCTCTCATGGCCGGAAAATGGATGGATGACCGGATGAGTATTCTGTTATAGAGGAATCTGTCATTTATCAAGAGCATCCGACTAGGAATAGTATTGATGTATTGAGAGTTTGATTTAATTTTGTTTTTATCAATTTTGGAACACCTTTTATCAAATGTAAACTATGAAAACTAACTTTTCAACTATGAAAAAGAATACATTATTAGTTAGTAAAATAAGTATAGACTGGTTGCACTCCCATAGGTAATTTGTAAAAAATACCCCAACGTGTTTATAAAAGGTTTACAAATGTCAAGCGTTTGAAATTTGATTAAGGATAAAATTTTGCTGTAGTCACAATACTTATTAAAAAATACGTTCTGTTATAGGTATCTTTATTTTACTCGTTCTTGAGATATGTGTAAAATTGTAAATATATCACGGCGAACAAGTTTAACGAGCATAAGATACCTTTTTGTATTCTAAATATCACGTCTATACGAGTAGCGCTTTTAACGACCACTTTCTACTAAACACTTGTCTCAAATTACTTACAGATATGTAAATATTTCTTCTGTGAAAAAATATAATGACTTTCAAACAATAACTAACATGGACTGTTGTATACATTATATATAAATATTTATTGTTAACAAACATTTATAGACAATGTATACAATCACAATTCAGACAAACCAGTAATTCATTGAAGAGATAAGTGTCTTCACGTTTAAGATTTACCACATATACATACCTACTTGCAAATATTTTATATAATATGGAAATTTCATCTTGTCCCATTTATATAAATATTTATATAAATTTTAGATGCAGATTGGAAAAATTACTGTTATGAATCAATGTCACGAAATTACCGTAAATATTTGTTACTAGTAATTTACAAATTCTATCAATTACATAGACCGACAAAAAATAAAAGTTGTGCGTGCTAAGGAAAAAAATCATTTTTATTTTTGTGTTTTTTCCCGTTGAACACAAATCTAAAATCAGAATTAGGAGTTACTGATCAGACTTCTAAGAAAACCCATAAAAACATATATTTACTACAATGTTACTGTAATCAGCATCTTCATTGTTGTCTACAAACTTAGTTGACACACCTTTAAAACTCAACCATGGTGCCTTTTCTTGATCACTCATAGTTGTCACGAATCTTTATCTTTAAGAAAAATTTCTATAAGCAAATAGGATTAGAAACCATGGACCTCATGATATGCTGGCTTCGTTCTATATGGCGAAGGAACTTTTATAACCACACAGTTTTGATAGAGCACAAATTTACGCTGAAAACAGATTTTTGTGTTATTTTTGTCGCCAAGTTTACACGATCGGTACAAGTACCGTCAGAAACCTGCTACCACGAAGTGTTTGGATTACGATGACAACTGAAAGTGGGATTTGTAGAATGATTCGTTTAGTCTACATCTCCGTGGTATCGAAACCAGCGAAGACACGCTGTTTAGAGACAAACCAACAAAAAAGGAAAGGAACGAAGCAAAAATCCGTTACATATTTAGTATCATTTGAAGACAAACGTTTACATATGTATATCTAGTTTAAACGCATAAGTATAGTGAATGACAGTTTTTAAAGTAATACCAGTGACATATAGAAACATGGACAAGATATTCTAGGAAATAACTTCACATCTTCAATATTATATGTTTTTTTTTTGGTTTGTTAAATTTCTCATAAGTTTATCATTTCTCATCAATAAGTTTTTCTTTGAATCTACCAAAATAGGTTTATTTTATATTCTTTCTGAATATGTCTAACTTTAGAATTATAATAATTTTAAATAAAACACTCTTACATATTATCTTTTTCGTAATTTTCATACACTGAACTGAAAAGGTGTATAAAAATTCTAAAAAATGATACCTACTTCAATATTATACGTTTTTTTCTTTTAGTTTGTTAAATTCCTCATAATAAATAAGTTTTTCTTTTAATCTACCAAAATAGATTTATTTTATCTTCTTTCTGAATATGTCTACTTTAGAATTACAATAATTTTAAATAAAACGCTCTTATATATTAACTATTTCGTAATTTTCATACACTGAACTGAAAAGGTGTATGAAATGTCATTTTACCTTAAAAATTATTATTTTTATTAAAATCGGAATCTACGTCATAACAATAAAAACAAGAGACCAGTCTTCTATGAATACCGAAAGATAACACGTTTCTCAACACGCGTCTTGCCAACTAAGTCGGCATCATTGGGAAACGATAAAAATTGACATACTGGCATAAATTCGTAATTAACCCCATATTTATGACGAAAAATATTCTCTTTTTGTATGAATCATCGCCAACTATGAGAAGTTCATTTTATAACTCGAACGATAATAAAGATATTATAAATATTTTGAAAGTATCTTCTTAAAAAAAACTTATCTTCTTACCAAAAAAAAAAAAAAATGCTTGAAAATGTGCAAATAAACTATTCTTTATTCCACAAATAACTAAGTTATTGCCATGTATTAAAAACAAAAAAATAAATTGATTTTTAGCTTGAAAACACAGAGAGATAGCTAATTTCAGTTTTCAAAATTGAGGCTCGAAAAAAGGGAGTGAGGCTCAATCGAGATTGATTGGGGCTCCATTTTTCTATACCTTCTATAATTAACGATTCCTTATAGAAACATCTGGTGGATTTTTTGGTAATTATACAGCAGTGATAAAGTCTTGAGAATGCTTACCAAATTTTTCCTGCCCCTCCTATTTTCAAGGGTGCTGAACACGAATCTGGTTTCAGTTTCATCCGCTCGGACACAGTTTTCGCGAACATGGATTTTCCACTTTTCCGCATGCATTGCGAAAATAGCATTATATATCGAACCTAACCTAACCTAACCTAACCTAACCTAACCATAATAAGTAGACAGTTAGGTTAGGCTAAGTTAGGTTAGGTTTCTTCAAAATAACAGCGCATTTAGTTGTTAATATTCATAATTAACTTTTGGAGCTCCCCGTGTACCAATCAGTACATGTGGTTTCATATAGAGGGCGCACGATTAAAAATATTACAATGGATGACAATTGTATCGGAATTGTCGTCGTCATTTGAAGGAAATTAAGAAAATCGTAATGAATAATAGGTTTTATGACGGTGTAATATATGATATGTATAAAGGAAGTGTTGTAGCATCTACTGGTATTATATCAGCTACCTACGTAGTGTGAAGTAAAAATTATTTGATAAGGAATGTGGCATGTATTGCGGAAAAGTGGAAAATCCATTTTCTCGAAAACTGTATCCGAGCGGATGAAACTGAAACCAGATTCGTGTTCAGCACCCTCGAAAATAGGGGGGTAGGAAAATTTTGGTAGGCATTTTCAAGACTATCACGTCTGTATAATTACCCATTTTTCTAATTCTACCACCCGTAAATATTTCCGTGAATTTTACAGAAAAAATAATACTCATGTAACTGAACTAAGTACTTATCTACCGAGCTTCCAGCGAGTTCTGTACTTCTTCATATTACACATTGCCCTGGAAGTATTCACAACTTCTCTTAGTCGGCAGTAAGCTCATTTATTTTATCAGCTGTCTGTCAAATAAACATAGGTATGCCTTTTACCTCTCAAAGGTAAATAATAACTGGATCTTACTCACGTTTACTTTTTAGTGTTTATATTATGTATTCTAAATTAAGCGGAAGTTAATCCTACAACTGATAAATTGCTTAGTCGGAGTTCGAACAGATTATTGAATGTTTCATCATACATTACGCTGAATTCGGTTTAATTATGTTAGCCGGGGGTTAACCAAATCAACAAATTGCAAGGGCCGATATCATTTACCATCAATATTAAATACTAAAACTATATAGAATGGTTCATTTTGGTTTTGCATGCATTGCTATTTCGGGTATCATCAGAGATATACAGATATGTATTTAAAATGGGAAACTTTTAAATAATTTTATTCGTCTATTCATTGCATTATTAAATTCTATCAATTTTTGTTTTTTTTAAAATTATTCCGAACAAACAGGATGACCCATTTTCAACAATGCCTCATCATATGTCTTTTTTTGAAGATGTAGTGAGTAACATTCTAGCAAATACGTTGTTGAATTACTTTTTAAATACGCTTTTAGCTGTCAACGAAGCAAATATAAAAGATGGTCCAACCAAAACGCACGATGTTAATAATTGTAAATAAAACAAAAAGTTTTCAGAAAATTATCTTAGTATTTTTTATTATGATAGAAGGATCTATGACAATTATGTGTGAAACAAAATATTGGCCAAATTCTCGCCACGGCTTCGGTGGCATACCTCTATCCGATGGTCCATATTTTCAATGACTGAGACATAATTGAGGTTCAATGTCGTTAATGTGCCGAATTATCTCATCCTTTAGCTCTTGAATTGTTCTTGGCTTATTGACGTACATTTTTTCTTTTAAATATCCCCACAGAAAGAAGTCCAACGGTCTCAAATCACATGATCGTGGCGGCCAATTAACATCGCCACGACGTGAGATAACACGGCCATTGAATTTCTCGCGCAAAAGTGCCATTGTTTCGTTGGCTGTGTGGCAAGTGGCACCATCCTGTTGGAACCACATATCGTCGAGGTCCGTATCCTCAATTTCTGGCCACAAGAAGTCCGTTATCATCTCGCGATAGCGAACACTATTCACGGTAACTGCTTGGCCGACCTCATTTTCGAAGAAGTACGGCCCGATGACGCCGCCAGCCCACAAACCGCACCAAACAGTCACTCTTTGTGGATGCATCGGCTTTTCAACAATTACTCGTGGATTCTCATTTGCCCAAATGCAGAAATTCTGCTTGTTAACGAATCCACTGAGGTGAAAGTGTGCCTCGTCGCTGAAGATGATTTTCTTTGTAAAGTCACCATTCACTTCTGTCTGTTCAACCAACCATTCGGCGTATTGACGACGCTTGAAATGGTCAGTAGGCTTCAGCTCTTGGGTCAATTGAACCTTGTGAGTGTGTAAATTCAAATCTTTATTCAAAATTCGCATCAGTGATGTTCGTGAGATGTTCAATTGTTGGGCACTACGACGAGTCGAGGTTGACGGCTCTTCTGCTACACTATCGCGAACAACAGCAATGTTTTCCGCAGAACGAACTGGGCGAGCATGCACAGGTGTTTTCACATTTCCTACAGACCCGGTTTGCTGAAATTTGCGCACAATTCTCCCGATTGTGGACACATTTAATCGATTATGCTGACCAAAAAAGTCACGAAGTGTACGAAATGCATTTTGATTTGAACGCCCATTTTCGCAAAAGGCTTCAACAATCTTAACGCGCTGCTCAATTGTGTACCTCTCCATGGTTGAATTTGTCAAACAGTGAAACAAAGAAATGTCAAATTAAGTTGGGCAAAAAACTTGACGTTAAGGTGTGACTCACAATTAACATCGTACATTATGGTTGGACCACCCTTTATAATCTTTTGTTTTTGAGAAAATTGCATTAACTTTTGTTTTTCACATGGACGCCATATTGGATATTACTACGTTTCTATAGAATTTGTTATTTTCTTTTCATGTAACATCAGAAAATTGTAGGATTTGAAGCTGTACTATTTATTGATATTTTTTCACAAGTAGGCGATGACATAAATATGTTAAAAAATTATGTTTAACCTGTTAACAAAAAAACATCAAACGTAAAAGCAATAGGGATTATATAAATTGTTTTTAGATATCCTGGTCAAAGTATTTATATTAATTGAAGTCAGGGTATTTCTGACACACACTTCAAGGAACATATTTTTTGGTACCTCAATGAAGAGGAGTACATCTCGTTTTTTGCATGTGCCTTGAATTTTAAATAAAAATTCAAAGGACTGAAGTCTTGTGCACAAAATTACTCCCGTCTTTTTAATTATTTATTCAAAAGTGCATAAATCTTGCCCTTCTGAATTATAGCTCTAGAATAGGCAAGTAGTATAAGATAAGCCGTCGATATAACTAATATCTGCCAGTAAATTGTATATTATGTAAGAGTCAGAGGCGTATCTAGGACAATGCATTGACATATAGTTTATTTCATCGCTATTTGCCAAATGAAAAATCTCAAAACATAACCTTGGCTTGTTTTTATGGCTAGGCTCAGGTACACTCTTCCGTTTACCGGCAAGATAAGAGTTTTTTATTTGGCAAATAGCGATGAAATGAATAGTACACATATAAATATGGCAAGTAATATATTTCCATCAAAATAATTACTCTCAATTTTATATTCAAAGAAACCAATTACACACCAAAACACACTTTCAGGTCTCTTTTGAACTTAGAAAATATTTGATTAGTACTTCTTTTAAACAAGTAAAATAAAAATTATTTTGCAACAAAATAAAATTCTTACAAATCTTCAGAACAAATTCTTCAGAGTTCTTTCGTCTTTTTAAAGAAATGCGTTTGGATTAGAGTTTAAATTAATTGTTGAAAGACAAAGTAGGATTAAAGTGTAAAACATTAATATATAACAGTTCAGTAATAACTCGCGAGCTAGCAATAACATCCCTCCTCCTACTCCTCCCCTTCGGTCTGACATGAGGCCATGGTCTATCCTGTGGTGAGCCCATTTGGATATCTGTTCGAACTCAAAATATAAAAACACAAATTCGTTTGCTTATGTTTTGACAATTGTTAAATGTGTTTAGTAACATTCGATTTTATGTAAACACGGTTGTATTTACACACCAATGGCATACAACTTCAGTTTGATACTGATTTCAGTGAATCCAAGTTCGACTTTGTGTCGCAACAAGTAATTAGTCTCCTAATATAAATTATTATTAAGTACCTGAGTCATCATCATGAGGTCATCAGTCCTAAGACTGGTTGGACGCTAACCTCCAGCTTCTCCTATCTTGTGCTAACCTACGCATTTCGCTAATTGTGCTACAACCTGCATCCCTTACTATTTGCGAGCAGTAGTCTAATCTAGGCCTACCTCTGCCTTTCTTCACTCCTATTTCTGCCTCCAAAATATCGCGGACTATTCCCCATGTCTCAGCAAGTGGCCTACCATTCTATCTCTTCTCTTCTTTATGTTTTTCCACATACTTCTTTTCTCGCCGACTTTCTTTAATACTTCTTCGTTACTAATCCTGTCAGTCCACGGTATTTTAATCATTCTTCGGTAACGCCACATCTCAAAAGCTTCTAATTTCTTCCTACTTGCTTCCCCTACCGTCCAGGTTTCGCAACCGTATAGTGCCGTGCTCCATACATACGTTTTCAGTAATATCTTCCTTGTTTCTAAGTTTATTACCCCCGAGCATAAAAGTGATTTCCCTTTGTTAAAAGCTATTCGAGCCTGCGCTATTCTTTGTTTTATATCTTTATCGCTTCTTCCATCCCAATTTATTTTACTTCCTAAATAAGTGAAGTCTTTAACTTCCTCCAATCTTTCATTATTAATTTGTACTTTCGTTTTTGCTCTGCTCTCGCGCCCTCTGCACACTAACACTTTAGTTTTGTTTTTATTCACCCCCTCATTCCGTATTCCTCTGTCAACACTGCCTCCATTTGGTTCAATGCTGATTCTAGTTCCTCCTTACTAGATGCTAATACTGCTATATCATCTGCGAATCTCAGCATTTTTAGTTTCTGTCCCTGTACTTTAATCCCGAAATCCACTCTATCTTTTACCACATTAATCGCCTCTTCGATGTACAGATTAAAAATTAGTGGTGATAGCGTAACATCCTTGTCTTACTTCTTTCCTAATACCCTTTTTTCCCCTTCTACTTCTATAACAGCAGTTTGCTCTTTGTATAGATTGTGTACTACTCTCATATTTCTATACTTCATTCCCGCGCTCTTTAGTATCTCGAACATTTTTTCCCATCTTACATTATCAAAAGCTTTTTCTAAATCTACAAATCCTATATAAGCGTTCTTTCCTTTTTCTATTGTTTTCTCTAACATTACTCTTAGTGCCAGAATAGCTTCGCGAGTTCCCCTATTTCGCCTAAACCCTGTACCTCAGTAATTAACTAATAATCAGTTTTTTTACTTTTAAGTTCGCGAAATAAATATAACTATTATTTCTGAAATTAGATGTGTTTAGTTTTGATTTAACTAAAGTAAAAGGTCACTAGCGAATATGATACTCTATCGTTACCTAAATTTGCTCCCAAAAAATTACTATCCCTAAACATTTTCACGCAATTTGGTACATTATATAAATCACTTTTTAATTAAACAAATAACAGTTGTGTAAAACATGAAGGGACGTAATACCATTGAAAGTTTTACTTATTTGTCATGCATAATACCTTTCAATTGTAAACTTTAAAAATTTTTAATATTATCGCAAATCACATATATATAAACTTACAACATATTTATAAAATTGTAAAAAATATATAGAATAATCTATATAGAATATGTATTATTTTATTTTATACTGAGCAATTTCTAATCTCTATATAATGCAGTATTTTACAATCTCTTTTATAAAAAATATATTTATTTGATGTTCCATCTAACAAAGAACCGATACAAGAGAAATCATATAACAGGACTCGAATGAAATAAAATCCGGCAAAATGAAATAAATTCCCTTATTTTCTTTATCAACCAACAACACGGATACGTTTTCCAATTAGTAGAATTTACTTTGTTGTCTTGAAAATATATTAAATATCATGCCGAACAGAACGAAATACTCCATACGCGTATGGGATTTTAAAATCAATATTCACGAATATAAATTAATTAGGGAGGTATGTTTATGCAGCTTATTATAAAAGGTTTGCAATTAATTTAGAATACATTTTAATTGGGGACATGGCGGACAAAGGAAAAGTGCTCATTATTTTTTCACATATATGAATATGTCATACGCTTTTACGTATTAATTTTATAACAAATAATATATTTGGGTCCACATAATTTATAGAAGTATTTATTACTAGAATATATTAAAGTTCAATCAACATATTTCTGAATAAAATGCATAATGCTTATAATATACTTTACAACAGTGATCAATTTAGTATATTTCGAAATAAATTGAAATTCTATTTTTAAGTTAGTTTGCTTATGAAGTCTCATAATAATAGTGATAGTAATAGTAGAATTTATAAAAAAAAGATGAAGTACATGTACGGAAATATGTCAAGTATTGCTTGTCAAGAATAGGAAGTCTCTATGGTACCGCCTACGAGGTGCGCAGTAAATAGCCTGATCTAAGTAAATAGCGAAATGCTGCCCTCACTATGTCTTCTACGCATGCATAGAGAAATTCCACACTTTTTCCTATTGTAGACGAGAAGTAATACTCAAGTATACAATAGTGGAAATAAAGATTTGGTAAGTAACTAACGTCATACATCCATTTCATCACCGGGAAAGTTACTTTAGGCTACATATAGTATCTAATTTTTTTATAGAATAAAAAATGTTATCAGTGAACATCAGCATGGTTTTTTTTCGAGTCGTTCTGTAGTCAATAATGTAATACCATTTGTACAGATCATCAATGATGAAATGCGTAATGAAGAGCAAGTTGATGCTATGTATATCAATTTTTAAAAACTTTGTCTAAAGTGTATATACCCCGGTCAAAATAGACATTAACCCTTGCATTAATTCACAACCACTCACAAGGGACACTAGGGATACCACTCTAATGAAATTAGAGTGGTATCCCTTACGTGCCTGTAAATTTTCAGCTTGTTGTGATTTAATGCAAGGGTACCCCTATTTTTTGGGCTAATTTGACCGGACTAATATAAATAAAGTGCATAATACTCTTCTAATAATATTGGAAATTATTAGTATTCACGGCAGTTTACTAAGAAAGATTACATCTTGTATTGTAAATAAATCGCAATCCGTGAAAATAAATAATTGTTCATCCTCATTTGTGAAAATAAAATCTGGTGTCCCTCAGGGGTCACACTTAAGGCCTCCTGTATTTTCGTTGTTTCTATACGGTATTGACAGTTGCTTTATGGATTGTGATTATTGTCTATATTCCGATGAATCAAAGTTTTTCAAAAGAGTGAATAGTTTATCTGATTGTGTTAAGTTATAAGATGATGTAATGCGCTTGTACAATTACTGTAAAGTAAAAAAACTTTTTTAAATATTGACAAATGTTATTTAACAACATCTTAAAAGCGACCTGAAACCATTGTATTTTCATACCACGTAAGTTACCCACAACTAAAGAAAATAGACTCAATATAAAATTGGGGACTTAAATGGGATATTAAATAAGGTTCCGTTAGGCTTGTGTGAATTTTTTTAGTGGAAGTTGTTTTGTGTTTCGTCGTCTTTGCAAAGGCTGATTCTCGTAAACAGCGTGCGGTCATAAAGTGTTGCTTCTTGCTCGGAAAAACTGGCACAGAACCTCTTTTGAAATGCTAAAAGCGACCTACAAGAGTGATGCTATTGGGAAGACTCGGTTTTCCCGTTTCAAAAGAGGTGAAATGTCAATTGATGAAAAACCTCGCTCTGGTCGTCCTTCCACGGCTCAAACCGATAAAAGTGTTGAAAAAATTCACGAAATCATTCTGGAAGATCAATAATGGATCATTGACGAAGTTGCGGAGTTGTCTGGTGTTACTTAAAGTCCAGTTCGGTTAATTTTAATGGAAGTTTTGGGGATGAAGGGGGTAGCTGCTAAATTCGTGCCTCACACAGCCTCATCTTTGCGCCAATATTTGACCAAAGATGGCATGATCCTTCTGCCCCATCCTCCCTCCTGCGACTTTTTTATTTCCTCGAATGAAAAGAGACATGAAAGAAAAGCATTTTTTCAGACATTGCTGAGGCGAAGAAAAACAACGGAGGCTGTCAAGTATCACAGGAGACGAATTTCAAAAATGTTTTGAACAATAGAATAAAAGATTAGACTAGTGTACCAATGCCAGTGGAGAGTACTTTGAAGAAATTGAAAGTTTTTTTTTTAATAATTAAATAAAAAAATAAAAAACATTTGTTTTTCCTTGGACACCCCCTCGTAATCCATATTGCTTTTAGTTATATAATCCATTTGATCATAGTGTACAACTCTATGAAAAACACATTAAACTCTTCTTCCCTGCCACACATACCATAAGTAGTCCATTCAATATTTATAGTTACCAGGTCTGTATACCTACTACTGAAAATATACATAAAACATTTATATCAGAGTAATCATGAATGCAAGGTCAATCTTGACGTACCCTGAATAATGCCATAGGGAGTATTGGAGAATAAATGTGTAGCAACCTGTAGAGAACAAAGTCCATATACTCGTATACAGCAAATTTATGCTTAGGCTATTATTTTCAGGCAGTTCCCGTTGACAGTAAAACCCATTGTAGAATCCTAATAATAAATGAAATGACAAATAAAACAGTTCCTCTGCGATAACAGTTTACACAAATTCAGGTAATCCTTTCAAACAGATTTAGCATGGTAATTACTGCTCTCGTATTGCACAAATCAACTGGGTTACTATCTTGTTACCTAAAAGTTCTTTTATGGGCTATAAAGTGGACATCAAAATCGTCGTATCACTAACAGAACCCCAATAAAAACTTTCGAATGACAGCAACTGCTGTTTCAGTAAAATTGGTTTTAGCGGTAATTACTTTCAGCGCTTTCACATTGGGGAGCGAAGCGCCATCTGTAGAGAAACGGCGAAATTGAGGAAATTCAGAGGCGTCGGGACGCCCGGAATTTGTAAGCTCAGAGTTTGATCGTCCTTTGGGTTGCTGTAGTTTTGAGTAGATGGCGCATAACGTACGAGCTCGCGTGCACGTAAAATGCACAAAAATTATCATTGAGATGATTTATTTTTTGAATAATTAAATATGAAAGTACATATTATTGAAGTAGTAGAAGCTTTATCACAATTCGTGAAACGCTTTAAATATACGAGGTCAGGCTAAAAATAAACCAGACTGAGGATCAAACAAATATTTATTTAGTGTTTAATACATTTTAAGAATGATCACCTTCTATGTACTCCCTTCTTGATCCACACACACCACTCCATACGAATTTTCCATTGGAAAGAACAATGTTTGAAATCTTCAGGTGAAAGGCTTCTCAGAAGGTTTGCCATTTTTTCTTTTACCTCATCCACTGATGAAAAATGTGTTCCCTTGAGTTCAGTTCTAATTTTTGGGAAAATGTAAAAATCACATGGCGCTATATCTGGCGAACATGGTGGGTGTTAGATGACAGGAATAATTCTTTTTGTCAGAAATTGTTTAATCGAGAAAACATTGTGAGCTGTGGCATTGTCTTGGTGAAGCACCCACCCCCCTTTCTACCACCAATTAGGCCTTACCTTCCTCGCTCGTTCTCGAAGAGTTTTTAAAACTTCCAAATAGTAAATTTGGTTCATGAACATTTCAAACTTGACATGATTACGGCAACAAACACAAAGAAGGTTCACTAAAAACTATTTCATCATTAGCTACTATTTTACTAGACAACTGAGGTTCAGTGGTGGTACTCAGGAGGAAACAGGTACGGGGAAGGTACAGGGAGGAAAGAGTTCACGAGTTCACAGAAGCTGCCTAACCATCTTCCAGACGGTTTTCCTGGAAACTTCTGAAGCCACCGATTTATTTTTAGCCAGACCTCTATATTCTAATACAAAGCTTTAAGAGATTTAAGTTGTGTTTATAAAATTTATTTATTATTTTGATACTAATCTTTTTGAAAACTATATAGGTACGGTGTAGTGTAGGATAAATTAAGGAAAATTTATTATATTCGAAATTTAATTAGATTTATATTAGAAATTTAACATCTCAAATTAGAGACGTTATTTTATTACCACATAAGGGCTGCTACAAGGAATTAACAACACAAGGAATTAAGAACACTGCTATTTTTGTACGTAGACTGATAACCAGTTTCATTTTAATTACAGCAAAATATGTCGATAAGTGGAGAAAAACTAAATCAAGAAAAAATATTCCTTAGTTAATTTATGAATTTGAAAAATTTATCTACTGTCATAAGTAATTATAAATGCATTGAACCAATTACTCAGTCCGTCCTCTCATAAAATTCTTACAAATGATAATCGTGAAAACTGTAGATATAGGCAAAAGGAAATCCTTTGTGGGTGTAAGAACACCACATTCAACATTTGCATAAACTTAATGTTTCATAAGCAATTCTTGAGAATAGTATAACTGGATATTATTACTCTTTTGATTAAATTTCATTCAACCAATATGTAAATATTCTTTAAAACAGTATAACCCATCTATTCTTAATCTTTACTTCAACTGATGTTATTAAAAGGAGAGGTATTAATATATAATTATCTTAAAATGTAGGAGATATTGGTATCTAATTACCTTTACTTAAAAGGGCTGTAATTCGAAACCATTTCTGCAAATATGTTTAACAAATTGAACACAGAGAAACACAGAACTTGGTTCTGTAATTGAAAAGAGAAAGAACGTAAATGAGGATAGCGCATTAGATGATCAATTTCTGTGATCAGTGAATGTTATGCGCGAAATAATTTTAGGATATGGGTGAATCTGAAATTGCAGGATTTTTTTATTTATTTTTTTTTTAAATAACAATTTGATTCTTCTATGAACTTGTCAAATAGATTTCTTAACGTATAAATTTTGATTATATTGTAATTATAGATGAAATATTATGAATAATTTATGACCACCCAAAAACATAATAATAGTCACAAGATTGTATATACTCGTATGGTGTTCTCCTATAAAAAATCAACTTTAAAAATTGGCGGGAAAAATTCTTTCATCCGTTTACTATGTGGGTGTGGGTGGGTGTGTGCGCGTGTGTGTGTGTGTGTGTGCGTGCGTGCGTGCGTACGTGTGTGCGTGGGTGCATGTGCGTGTGCGCGCGTGGGTGGGTGTGTGGGTGTTTTGTTGTATTAATACACCGGCTAATAAACCTAGCCTCCTTGCAAGAAAGTAGTAAACTGGGCTTCCAATTGAAGCATCATCCCCCTATTCATTAGGTTTGGCACCTTTGAACTATCATCTGTTTCTAAAGCTGATGAATTTGAAAGAGACGATCATTTATCCACTGATAACTTGTGATTCCAACAAGATTCTTAATTTTATGAAGTTTAAATGTTACTAAAGAGGTGAATTGTTGACGAGAATTAGAGAGGTTAATTGCACAATAGCATTTTTTAGGTTATTCTATTGTGGTCCAACAAGCTGTGCTTCCTCAAAACGTTTCCCCATTCGTTAATGGTGGTACCTTCATTCTTCTGTTGTGAAGTAATTATACCAGATGATTTAGTCACCAGATGTAAGGCAAAATGTTTTAGAATTAAATCCGTTATACGCTGCATATTGTGACCAATCAGTTACGTACGGAACAAATAATTTTAGTAGATGTTTACTAAGTACAAAATATTTCAGTCTTTGGGGTTATTCTATGATCAATTCTATTAAAAGTTTTAATAAAATTTGTGTACATAACATCTACTTGGCCATGATTATCGATAATGTCCGAAATTTACTGAGAAATGCAAATTGGTGACTGTTGAACTATTTTCCATTAATTTGTGCTGCTTAATTAAACGTTATTAGTAGTGGTTGTACAAAAATATATCTACTATCCATAACAACATGGAACTTCATCTTTGCCTGATGTAATTTTATTTTATTTTTTTTAAAAGTCAGTACTATACTTTTCAAAGTATAATACCGGTATGTTATTAGTTGTAATTGTAATTAAATCCGGATATGTACACTATAAATACCCATTGCTAAAGTGCTCACTGACTCAGTCTCTCATGTACAAAACTTTGCGGTGTATCAAGAGTATAAGACTGTCTGAGCTTCCCGGTGTTCTACTTATATGACCAAAGGAAATTAGGTATCTCAATGTTTTGCTCCACGTCTGGCAAATATATTTAAATCTTTTTCTATTTGTAATTTTACCATGGTTCGTATTATTTTAAAATTTTCTAAATAACTTTTTTTAATATTTTTTATAATGTACCCTGGTAGATATTGACATTTCGAGTTGTTGATATGTGATATTGGTATGTGAATCAGCAAATATCAAATATTTGTAGTAATTTTTCATAAAACTTTCAATATCGAGGTCTGTATAGGATAGTAAAATTTCTAATTAGTTTCTAGCAATGAATTATACATATAATAAACAACTACAAGAACTTTTGTCTATCTAAACTTTTTTATCTAACTTACAAATTAATTAGAAACCATACGTTGCTATATATTTGCTCAACCCTATATATTATATATGACTGAAGTTCTTTTATATCGAAAAATTAGCTCCTTCATCTAGTAATAACCTATAACGGTAGATGTGGAAGAAAGTACATAAGCGACTGTAATTAAATATTAATTAACGAAGGCGGCTTGAAGATATGAAAACAGCTGTAAGCATAACAGACACGACGTGTGTTATAACCAGACAATTGAATGCCGATCTAAACTGCCATCAATTGTCTTACAATATGTTTGAAGATTATTTTACTAAAATCATGTTCTAGAAGGATTGCCTGCCACGATACAAAAGACTGGTAAATCAGACGTGGACTCCTCCTACTAACGTATTGAAAAAAAGATTTGCCTTCAAGAGTAGATCTTATCTTAAATGTATTCATCCGGTGTATTGAAATATCACAAATAAAAAGTGACAGTAACAGTTTTAAACGTTAACCACGCCCATTGTCTGTTTTCAGATTGTCGACAGGCAGCGAAATGCTAGTTGATGTGTCCCGTATAGGCAGTGGGATTTTACGAAGTAATAAATAATTAGCGGTACTTCTGTTGTAGTAAGTTTTATTTCAAAAGCATTGTCGTGTTAATGTATATATGGCCTGGTCATGCAAAATGTCTGAACCATCTCAATTTCATTTTTCAAAGGGGTGTATACACTACTCAAAAAAATTAAGGGTACAAATAAATTCCGAAAAATTTTCATCGATTTTTGAAAGGCTGTAACTTTATGAAAATTGGTCGTATTAAGATGAAAAAATATAACATTTTGAAGCCTGAAGGTTCTAATTTCGAAACCTTTCTGTAAAAATAATATCTGAGCTACGGTTTTTCATTTTCTAAATTTTCTAAATTTTTTTTATGAGTATCTCCTCAGATGAGTATCTCCATTCTAGCTCAGGATTATTTTTTCGAACCAAATCAATGCAAATACCGGTTAGACTGTTTATTCCGCTTTAATTTGGTTGGTAATTTGGACTCTGTACAACCATTTCTTGCTGAGATATCGGTGGTTGAATGAAATATGATGCTTTTCAAAGCATCAGTTGCAAAGTGGCGGTGGATTTTTAAAGAGTCAGAAAAAGTTTTTTCAAATTAATAGCGAGGGTAAGAAATTGTGCTCAAAAGCAATACTCATCTTTTATAGAGCTTTATTCAAGTTTTAAAAACCATCCTTCGATGCGCTGTAGGATTATTAGTTCCTGAGATATCGATGATCAAAGACAAAAGCGTCATTTCTCATTCATCCATCGATATCTTAGCAACAAATGGTCGTACAGAGTTCGTTAAAAAACCAAATTAAGTCTGAATAAAGAGGCTAACTGGCTTTTGCATTAATTTATTACGAAATAGTTTTCCTGAACCCAGGGACGATTGTAAAAAGAATTGTAAAATTCTTGTCTTGCGGTATTTATTTGGATTTCTCAGTAACCGTAGCTCAGAATTTTTTTTGTTTTGCCAAAATATTTCAAAACCAGAAACTTCAAGCTTCAAAATGATTTTCTTTTGCCTCGATATGCCCATTTTTCATAAAGTTACAGCCTTTCAAAAATAACGGAAAATTTTTGCAATCTTTTTGTTCCCTTAATTTTCTTGTGTAGTGTATAAACTTTATTATTTTTTCTAAGATTTTGTTTAAATTGTGACGTTATTTTTTTAATATCAGAAGGGGTATTTTATAATTAAAACCACAATAATTATTTATTTAAATCTAATTAATCTTAAAGCTAGGCACTTATCGACTAGATTCAATCCAGTGATATCCTCCAGATATATCTACAACAATGTACACAACTTTTTACACTATGCTCTACTTTATATAAAACACACTACACAAGATCCATTGTTTTGGTTCTCTTCAATCTTCGGACATAAAAGTGGAGCCTAGCTTCATGTTTGCCAGCGAGACTTTTAATTTCTTCCTTCATTATTGGTATCAGAGAAGTACTACTCTATGAAGATCAGACGGACATACCAGGGATCATCCACTATATATCGAAACACTTTGTTCTGGAATGTTTGGATCCACTTGGTGTGGGAATCATTGGGCACTGCCCAATGGATGCCAAGTCTGGATACCATAAAGCCACACCGGTTTCAAGATCTGATTATAGATCAATATACTTATCAAGAAAACAATTAATACTTATTAATTGTTTTCATGATAAGAAATTGATATTACGGAAATAAAGTTACAGTACTATTTCGGAATATGTTGCAAATGGAAGTTTTGTTCAATGTTCTTGTGGTAGTTGCCCCCCATTATATATGTAGTAACAGAATAATAGTACGTAAATATACCATTCACTTTTCCCTTCTACTATGTAACATTTACTATCAAAACTAGAGAGACAAAGTGAGACCCAAGAAACAGAACAAATTTATCGATTGAATTCATAAATTATACGAAAATTGATAAATCTCACTCTATCGAACACTTCTAGATGAATTTCCACTCTATCTGAATGTGTTTTCACTTTCATATTTAAGTAGTTGAGACACCCATAAATACTTTCAGAAACGAATGTTATAATCACTAACCACTGTTCAAAGCACTCGTTATGAAATTTTCCTTAAGGCAACGTTAGTAGATAAAAGCTCATAACAAATTGCAGCAGTCGCCGGCTTCTCTTCAAACTATTTCAAGTTTTATACAAAATATCGACTTATTGAGTCCATAAGCTATTGGTAACGATACTCGAGTGACTTGTGACTTGTAGACTTATTTTCAAATATATTTCACAAAGCTGGTTCTGTCAAAAAATGGTATTAAGTGTATTATTTAATTTGAAGTTTTCTCCATTTCTACCATCGATTAAAGTAAATGGTAGATATGTCAATGGATGCATTCATTTTTCCCTATTGTTTGAACGAAATGCCTAAGCGATTAATTAAATTAACCCCAACCCTCCAAAATCATCTCCAGACCGAGCACGATTTTTCCTATAACCCCTTTGATTCATGGGTCATTACTTCCGAAATTTGGCTCTGAATTCACTATCGGTGCCGTTTCCTTATTTACTAAAGACACACCGCATTCCGTTCATACTTAAGGTTAATCGATTACGAGTGTAAAACGAGGGGGTTGTATACGGGGGCCCGAAGGACTTACGCTAAACTAGAGGGAGACTAAAGATCGCTATGATTTATTGCCAGGGAACGTATTCTTACGTGACTTAAATTTTAAATCGTTTTATTGTTTTTTTCGTTACATTCGGGGAGGGCATAATTTGATCTTGAGATATTTCCCATTTGATTAATGGCGCTTACGTATGGGACGGGCATATGCTAGAAAAATCCTATGCAGTCGAGATGAATTCCGAACTGACTTTGGACAACTTGACAAATTGGAATTATAATTGGATGTTTTTTCAAGGGATATTGATGCTTTCCATACGTGATATTAAAGTTTATTATGTTAGATATGCCACAAGGCAGATTCATTCAGAACAGTAGATTAATATTCTCCAAAAAGATGTTGAAAAGAAATATTATAATTTGACGATTAATAATAAACTATACTCCATTATATGGTAATTTTTTTTATTTGGTAAATATACGACAATGATATTTTTAACATACATACATAGAAGGCATATTACTGTATTATTATAATGTTTGTATTATTGCATTATATACGAAACAAATTCAACTACCCCGTTTTCTTAATTTTTTTCGAAAAAATACTAACTAACTCCAATGATTTTTGTTGATACAATTGATGAAGTCATTCAGTTGATGAAGTGCTACCATTTTTGTTGTACTGAATACAATAATTTGCAAATTTCAATGGACTTGGAGGAATGGAGACCATAACAAAATACTTTAGGAACATATTTACTTATACATATAACCAAATATACTGCATTTATAATGACTGCCATAAATACAAATCACCTTATTCTTTATTTAAAAAACTATATGGGCAAGCAGTGACCTAGGGTGACTTGACTCACATGAATATTAGTCAAGTAACGACAGGCGCGGTACTATTAGAATGGATAACCGCCAGCTAGCTCGTCTAGAAATTCTAGCGACTTGTATGTCAGTGGACTTGAAAAAACTATACTTTAGAAGAAGTTTGTGTAGCCGATATACCATCCCTTGGATAGGATGTAAAACTGTAGGTTCCTTGTCTGTTCCATGCTAGACAAATTAGAATATCCCTACCCTGTTACAACAGTAATAGGGTAGAGGTCAAAGGTTATTGGCCACTTTAATTCGGACGATTTCTAAGTGAGAGTTTGCCTCCTGGCATCGATAATAGCTCTTGATAGCGAAATGGGCCGACGTTAAATAAGGGCATTAAAGTGCATTATTATTCTTAATGTAGTATCTTTAACCTATATGGTAACCCATATTATTCCAGATTTTTTGAGCATCTCTGTTACTCGTATTAATACAATATATTGTATAATTAAATAGAGTCTAATGGATTATGACAAGGTATTCTCAATAAATACTTTATGGACAGTTTCCCATGCATACAATGCAAAATGTACTGAAAGTATTATTACAAAATTATACACTTTCATAACGTAGGGCAAATATTCTGAATGTTTCAATGGATTTTAACAGGCCATAAAAATATACTTAGTAGATCAGTAAACACTTATTGTTTGATTTAACCCTTGTTAACTTAAAAATAAATGAAACTATGTTTACCTAACAAAAAACTTGATATATCGTTGGAAATTAATTACATATTTAAACATTTTCCACTTGGGAAGTAAATAGTGTATACTATACTTGTGTACATCAGGAAGTAAATAGTTAAATATGGAAGAATTACCTTATTGATTAGCAAATAAAACTTTTCTTATAGGTTCAATTCCCAATGGGGAGGAGTTTGTCACTTTTGCCTGAGCCTGAGTATGTTTATCCTCATATGTGTGTGTATCCTTCTCTTCTGCTGCATGAGGTTTTAAGGCAACGAAGTTGTTTCCATATCAAAACTTTTTCTAAACTTGTGTTGTACATAATCCTCTTCGTAGTTCTGATCATAATAGGGTATTTCTGATTTAAAATCATTAAACTTATGTCATCGAGAACGATGTACGTTTCAGTGAGACATTTTTAATACATCAGCCGAGAATATATACAGTAATTAATAAATTATATACTTGTGTACATCAGGACGTAAATAGTTAAATGTGGGACAATTACCTTATTGATTACACAGGTCTGCGATGAAAAAATTGTAGCATATTTAACTAGTGGGTTTAACAGTATTTCTTGTGCTGATTACGGAAAAAATTGTGAAAAAATTCCATCACCTCTAGATAAGTCACAAATTTCACCTGAAATTTGCTTATTTTCAGGGGTTTTCAGGTTCAGTATGCGTACGATTTTTCAATATTATAGCCTATATAAGTGGTAAATTTAGTCTGAATTATGGAGCTTTCATAGTGAACAGGTTACTAAACAATGTGAGTATGTTATTTGTAAAAAAAAAATGTTTTTATTCTATTTATTTGAATAAGACAATGAATCTAAACTGGGAAAATCCAGTTCCTACTGGAACAAGACATGTCTCAGTCTGTCTGCTCCCTCCCCAATCCTATTATCTGCTAGACGTCGTGAGGAATGTAGTGAGCCGTGACCTTGATTTCAGTCAGTGACTCAGTATGGAGCTAGCCACTGTGGTGTACACATCAAATAGTTTTGTGCTATTTAGAAGAAATGGCTATTAGAGGATGTGTCAACTCTCCTAACTGTTTATGTTATATTTGTGGGTCTCATACTGCCAAGAAGCAACAAAGGAACATTTCTAATTTTGTTCAGAAGGTGTATTTTGCATACTTTGGTGTTAAATTAGGGGACAAAGATAAATCTTGGGCTCCCCATATAGTGTATTCTTCTCTTTGGAGTACCCATGATTTGGAGAGAGCCTAAAAATCACAGTGATGACTGTTATTTTTGTTCTTGTTCAATGCAAGGTTTCAATTTAAAAAACAGGAAGGACATTTCATACCCAACCAACACACGTTCGGCTATTCGCCCCGTTCCTCATGGACCTGACTTGCCTATTCCTTCACCTCCGGTTACCCTGGACAACATTTTAGACGATTTAGACCAAATGTCACATAGTAGCAGCGATAGTGAGGACAGCTACGATTCAGGTACCAATGACCCTAAACTTTTCTCTCAATCAGACTTGAACGATTTAGTACGAGATATGGGCCTCCCAAAGGATTCAGCGGAAGTTTTAGGGTCTAGACTTAAAGAAAGACATATGTTAGCCTCCGGTGTTTCATTTTCATGGTACCGATTTAGAGAAAAGGAATTTGTCCCTTTTTTTACACAAGAGGGTGTCCTAGTTTTCTGCAACAATGTACCTGGAATCATGGAAATGTTCAAAATCACGTATCAACCAGAGGAATGGAGACATTTCATCGATTCATCAAAAAGGAGTTTGAAAGCTGTACTTCTTCACAATGGTAACCGATATGGTTCTGTGCCTGTTGGACCCTCAGTCCATTTGAAAGAATGTTACGAAAATCTTGAGTTTGTTCTTAATAAGCTCGGCTACTCTGACCGTAAATGGACCATTTGTGGGGATTTGAAAGTTATTTCCATGTTACTAGGTCAACAAAGTGGTTACACAAAATTTCCATGTTTCCTCTGTGAATGGGATAGCCGTGACAGGAAACAACATTATGTCAAGTAGACGTGGCCAATCAGAAAGGCTCTTATTCCTGAAGTTAAAAATGTTGAAAGACAAAGTTTAATGGATTGTAAAAAGATGTTACTTCCACCACTTCATATCAAATTGGGGCTAATGAAACAGTTTGTGAAAGCATTACCCAAAGAAGGAGAGTTTTTCAAGTATCTTTGTGAACAGTTTCCTGGTCTATCCGATGCTAAGCTGAAAGAGGGAGTCTTTATTGGGTCTGACATCAGAAAACTTTTAAAAGGTGAAAGCTTTGTCACTAAAATGGAAATGGAAGAAAAAATACCTGGAATTCATTTAAACTTATTGTAACAGGCTTTCTTGGAAACAAAAAAGACCCACACTACAAAACTTTGGTTGCTGAATTGTTACAAGACTACAAAATGTTGGGCTGCAACATGAGTGTCAAAGTCCATTTCCTTCACTCACACCTGGACTACTTTCCAGAAAATCTTGGGGCTGTAAGTGAGGAACAAGGAGAACGTTTCCATCAAGATATAAAAGAAATGGAGCACAGATACCAAGGTCGATGGAATGTCAACATGATGGCAGACTACTGTTGGATGTTAAAAAGGGAAAATTCACAAGAACACAGCCGAAAAAGGACCAAAAGAAGCTTTGATGGAAAAAGAAAACGTTTTTACAAAGACTTATAATAACTTTGCAACACATGTGCATTACCATTATGCTCATTTTAGCTAGATATCGTTGTTTCTTTTGCTTTTACTTCATGTTAAAATAATAAAAACAAATCAAAAATTTTCCGTTAAACTTCAACTTTATTTTGTAGGCAAGCTTTATGTGATAGAAAAAAACCAATTTTTGAAATCAGCGCAAGAAGCTACATAAAGATCAGTTAACTCAATCAAAACAATTTTTAAAAAAGTTTTTTTTGCAGATCTGTGTTAGCAAATAAAACTTTTCTTATAGGTTAAAGTCCCATTGGGGAGGAGTTACTTTTGTCTGAACCTGAGTATGTTTATCCTCATATATATGTATATTCTCTTCTGCTGCATGAGGCTTTAAGGCAACGAAGTTGTTTCCATATCCAAACTTGAGCTAAAATTGTCTTGTACATAATCCTCTTCGTAGTTCTGATCATAAGGGTATTTCTGATTTAAAATCACTAAACTCATTTCATCGAGAACGATGTACATTTTCAGTGAGACATTTTTAATACATCAGCCTAGAATATAGACAATAATTGATAAATTATATCTCGTCTTCGAGAGGTCAAGAGTAAAATTAGTTCTCCAATTAATTTATTATCTCCTATATTTCAGGGAAACTCGTCGAATGTTTCAACAATTTATTACAGGACTGGGCGAAAACCTCTTCAAATTTAAATTATACAAATCCGGGGGTATTATTGATGTTGTTCTTCCGTGGAGCTTTCTTTTTCGAAGTCCACGTCTGGTACGACAATAGGTTGATGGATACTATTGTCAAGTGTTCCATCATTACCCCCTGTATGTTCTAATTGAACTAAATTAGAAAAATTACAAAAATTATTCTCAATAAATATGAAAACATATTTAGGGCCATAAAATATTTAAGAAAATTATAACAATGTCCGCTAATGTTAGGGGAACTAATTATATAAAATTGTTTACAATTATATTCTGTTTACAACCTACCCTCATAAAATCGCAACCACAATTACCTCATATTACATTTGTCAAAGTTTATCACTTAGGTATTAAATTACTCTGCGTGCATGATGCACTTCTTTCGTTATTTCATTTCATCTCATACAAGTATACAAGTATGAGTAAGCGCGAGATTATGATAGGCATTACCTCTATTGTATCTGAAAGAATACCTTTCAGTTATCTTCTTTTTATGAGGATGTTAAGCAATGCGTTGCTATCGCACAGCATGAGTGTCAAATTAGTAGCATGGACCACCCAGCGAGATAGATACCCATACGAAGGGTTTCACTAATTAAACATATATTTATATCTACCTGGATCTCATGCAAACGAATTGTAAACAATTGCAATGAACAGGAAGGCAGTTTCTCATTATATAAACGTTTTTCTTTTTTGTTTTTATTTTTGGGAAAATAATATTTATAGTTTATAGGTATAGTTTATTGGAGTGATATTAAGAAGGCCTTTTAATATAAATATGGGTAAAGCTTTGCTTGGTATAACGCTTTGGTCCAAGTGGACCAAATTCCATATGGTTTGTGTGATACTCATCAAATTGAAAATGACTGACAAGTTCGTGCAGAGTTGTTTACCATTTTGTGTTAAATTTAATTATTTATATCAAAGACTTAAATCAGTAGTTTTTATTATACACCTTTTTTCGCATTCAGTAGCTTCTCATAGTATCGAATCGGAGTCGAAATTTTAAAACGTTATATATTATTTTATCGCCAAATTACAAACGAATTTCGTTCATAGAATATAAGAGCGGGTGTACTTTAGTATATTTTTGTGTAAAAAGGTTCTGTTTTTGTTCTTCCAATTTTTCCAAGTACATTTACTAGTTTCGCAAAGAATTGTGAGCTATTTTCATTAAGTGCATTGAAAACTTTGCGAGCTTACTGATCAGTGATTCTATGTGTGTTGTCATTCTAATTTGCACTTCGTCTCCTAAGTCAAAGAAGTCGTCTACTTGAAACTACTGAATAAAATAATCATCTTTCTTTGTTTCATAACGTAATTCCCCAATTTCCAATCAATTTGAATTATTTAAATTATATACTGTTCACTTTATCATATCCTATCTATTTTATTTAATTTTATTTGTTAGAGGTGTTTAGATGAGATAATATGAGTGATTAGCTCTATGTTCGATTCGATGGGCGAACAGTTGCTTATACTGACGTTATGAATGAATGGTACCTGTGCAAAGTCAAGCAATAGTAACTGTAGTCATTCCTTTATTCCTTAAATGTAGTTAATTAAGTATAGGCCAGCCTAATTGGACTTCTAGTGGATTTTATGCCACTGGATACGTGAATGTTATAGGATAAAGTACATTTTTAAAAGACTATTCTTTATAAAATCAAGCATCATCCCTCGAATGCGCTGCAATAATGGAGGTATCTTGCGTACTACGTATTATATAACTGAGAAGGGATTCTTAGCAGGTAATTGGTTTTAGTAACAGAAATTGGCTGACGTTAAATAATTGCAGAGAATAATATATCGAAATATATATTGATGTCAGTGTAATTTATTTTAACTATTACTACGTTACCATAAGTTACCAATTATTTATGTTTCATTACTAAACATTGAGAAACTACGACTATTTTAATAATTTCTATAATCTGGCTAGTTACTTGATCAATAAACTTCTTATTAGAAAATGTTTTTTATGAGGAATACTCTAAAATTGTAAATGGATTCCAACAAAATTGTAAATAGGTTCCCTAAATGTTATTCTAATGTATTTTCCACTAACGATATTCAGACTACAAGCACAAGTTCTGGCAATCAATCAACTCTTATCAGTATAGTAAGTAAAATTTACAGAAACGGATATTCGTCAAGCATTGCCAAAACTTAAAAACAAAATCACCTGTCGGGATGATCAAATCCCGAATTTTTCTTTGTTAAATATTACTCTTGATAAGTTATTACAGCCACTTTTCATTTTGTTTAATCTGATACTTTTTACCCACACGTTTCCTGAGGTTTAGAAAGTAACAAGGTTCTGCCCTATATTAAAAAGTGGCAATCCATCTGTTATAAAAAAGTATAGCCCAATCACAGATTTTGCAAAGGTTTTCGAAATGTCACACCCACATTTATCTTGATGTGCAACCGTTTTATATTCTAGTAAACATGGATTCGTAACAGAACGCTCCACAGTTACAAATTTAGCAGAATTTACCCAGATAATTGCAAATTACATAGACGATAAAAATGAAGTACATAGATGTAACGTATATTTATTTTTCGAAGGTCTTTGACAAGATGAATCATAATATATTAATTTCGAAATTAGAATTATAGCGTTTCAACAGTAATCTCTTTCATTTTGTAAAATCGGTTTTTTATCCAGATCAAAATTATTTGTTTCGTGTGATGGCTTTCAATTCTAAATCTTCTTAGCGTCCTCTGAAGTACCTTAAGGCTCAAGTTTGGGACAATTATTCTTTATATTATTTATAACGATATTATCTCTAATGCTTCTGCTGATCTGTCATATCATCTTCTCTTTGCCGATAACTTAAAATTAAATTTAACTATAACCTCTCAGACGGTCTTGAGGTTATAAAAACTCATCGACCTTGTTATATTGTGATCTTCGGATAATAAACTAACAATAAATATAGATAAATATAAAATTTGCTCTTGTATTAATACGTTCTGAAAATATTAAGAATCTTGGTTTGTACTTTGATGATAAACTATCATTTTCTGGGAATATTAAGCATATAGTTCTTAATGCATATATGTAACACCCTTGATTTCGTAATTAGAAACAAATCGTTTAAGAACACTCGTACTTTAAAATGCTTATATTTTGCATTAGTTCGTTCGAAATTTGAATATTGTAGACTTATTTGGTATTCCCACTATCTAAGCTATATTAATCTTGTTTGTTGAAATTATTCAACTTGGGTTTCTTAAGGTATTTGTCATTTCTTATAGATAATTATTATCCAGTAAAGGGTTATAATCGGTCTCTACTTTTACAAATATTTGACATCGGATCATTGAACTCTATAAGGGTGCTTATTAGCCTCTCGGTTTTATTTAAACTGTTCCATAATAGTATAGATGCACCCGCATTACTAAGTATACGTGTTTCGTATACACATACCTAGGCTAAGATCTCGAGAAGAAAGTATATGTACGAGATATGACGGTGGCCGTTTTTCGTGCGCCCCCTTGTATATGTATTTATTTATATTCCATATTTTTGCCCTATAAATGGATTGTTTTCTGTTAGGAAATAAAGTCAGTATTATTATTTAACCTGTTTTATTCACTTACATTTCACTGTAAAATTAATATATGTAATTGTAATACATTCGAATTATGACTTTATCAAAAGATTAAATCGTATTTCACGAAATCCAACATCAACAAACAGTACTTGTCGTAACATGCATTTTATCTTTTCAGATCTAATTCAAAAGATCAGGACTCCACCAAAAATCATCCCTCGTCAGTTGGGTCCGACATACCGAAGCTTATCACAAAAGCTTCGTATAAGGTACTGGATAACGACGTCAAAACGGCATGGATCAATCCGAGGCTAATCTCAAAGGTAATTAATTGTCCCTTTAGAAGTATTTCGCTGTGATAAACATGTCGACTTTCGGCCTTTTTCCTTCTTCCTTGCGTTTTACGAATGGACTTATTAAACGCACAGTTAGGCAGTACGTATTTCAAAAGGGAGAGTTCTATTAGCAGAAACGTTTATTAAAGCAGAATAATTTTGTTTCAATTTTACAGGATATTTACTTACACTTTTATATAAGATATTATTTCTTGAAATTCCGAATGAAAATGTTAAATAGAAGAAACTAAAGGCAGGATAATACAATGCGAAATAGCTATCCGTTTATAAATAATGCATTTATTTATTATAATATATATTAAAACGATGTCCAGTTGTGCAATATTACATTCTATACTACCATCGAGTCCTAATGTTGCATTTAAAAGTCGATATGTTGATATGCATTGCTATAATCCATCTCTTTTTACATACTTTAACAAAATCTACACAACACCGTAGTCTTCTACTCGTATGAATTACCAATATGTTTTGTCTTGAGATCATATTCTCTCAGCTTTGTATGTAAAGTTCTCATCAGCTGTATGGTCACCATCATAAACATCTATTCTGGTTCACGGGTAAAGTCATTAAGTATATTCGTGCTAAAGTTTCTGCATTTTAAATATATAAAATACAAGAACGTATATTATTACTTGCTTAATTTCCATATATTTCAATGTAAACGTCCCATTAGAGCAGTTTTTAACACTTTCATTGGCGATTTATAATGATATTTTTATTCCGAAATGTAGACGGTTTATGTCCGTTCCCATGGATATTGCAAACATCTGTATTGTAAGTAAACATGTGATTACTGTAGAGACTTTACAACGAATGAATTCGTCCAGACTCGCTTCATCCAAATCCATAGACAAGAATTCTTTCGCAATTGGTCGTAAATGGTATTGCTAGTTTTATTTTGAAAAATTTTATACATGCTTTTGAAAAACCATTGTACACCATAAACAGCATTTTATTAAAACATATATACTTCGAATTAGGACGAGCAAAACGTCCCATTAATGAAATAAAATGAGATATTTAATTCTTTTACTAAAATTTTGGTAAAATGTTGCACGCCAAAAATTTTACCTCATTAAGCCCTTCATCTTTCTTGAACTCGAGTGAGCTGAGAAATATCGGCCTGGAGAGGATATTGAGCTTGAGGAACAAGTCCGGTACTCCAGCGTTGACTGCTTTACTGGAAGATACAATGGGACGTAGTCTGAGTATTGCAAGGCTTCGCTATCCTCTCTAGAAAACTAAACCTAAACCTAGAAAACAGAAAACTTATTGCCAGATATTAAATCTTTATGTATGGAGCTTTCTGAGATGTACCTCAGAGTTTTAATTTAAATTAATCACTTTTATTTTTATAATTCATTATTTTATTAACATTTATATTTAAGAAAATCATCAAAATATATGGGAAAAATAAAAACATTGCCTTACTGGCTTTCTATACTTAGAACACTACAAGTAAAAGAAATTGTCAAGCTCAATTTTACATAGTCAAGTGATTATTGTTCCACAACTGAGTGTTACATAGCATAAACAAACTTCATTTAAATACACTCTTTTTACTACTGATATAAACTATATGTTTACAGATGAAAAGACATTAGCCTGTACATATAGGGCGGTGGATAGTTCTTTAATGTGTAAACTAACTGTGAGAAACGACGTTTTTTATTGCTATTACATATCTATATCATATATAAGACAGAATAGAATTCGTCCCTGACCTAAGTTTTTCCTACGTCCACTAGAAACTAATAGAACCATTAAATTAAGATCTAACACAAATGGTAGATGAATTATTATAAGATATTTTGTGTAATAAAAGCTATAACAAGATTAACTACTCTTGTCTAGTAAAACCTTTTCTGACAGGATTTAAATATCAACTTATACCATCTCAATTTTAAGTGTTCGAACATAACATTTAAATACTTAAATCAGACTCAGCCGTTGGTCTTTATGTCGTCACTTGAAGTCTTTAAGGTTATTAAGATATAATTTACAGCATAATTGATGCCGTTAATTTTATTGCTCACATCATCCTCGCGCTCTTTATGGTTCTAATAATTTGTCCTAGGACTCGGTGACCGGCTACCTAGTCGTAGGCCACATAAAATGGGTTTACTATTAATTTTATCGTGCCATAAAATATGATATTTTACGTAATTGAACGTGGAGGGATATCATATTTTAAATGCAAATCGTGTCTTTTATTTCTCCATTTTCAGATGCCGGCATAGAAATGTGAGTATCTCAAGACTGAATTGGTATGAATTATGTGAAAGAGACATAAATTTTCATATAATTGAAATGTGTTAGTCGTACTATGTTAAAAATGAGCGGTATAATAAAGGGATTTAATTACATAATATTAGAAATATTAATTATAATTTTGGACCATCAGATAATTTGATATGTTTACTGAATTAATTATATCGAAGTTATGTTTACAAATTACTGATTGGTAAGTTATTTACTTACCGATCACGTGATCAATCAATATCTAAAGGTAAATAAATATGTCACGTTAAAGCTTTAAATTAATCTTTTTTATTGAAAATAATATTAAAATTACAGTTTGAACAATCATTGAAAGTTATTGATTTGTATACAATGACTAGACTTATTCTCTAACACAATGCTATTTGCGTGTAGTAGTAGGAGTAGTGGTGATACCTACAAGGCTGGTAGAATGTTCTTGTCAATTTTCATGTTTTGAAAACTCTGCTTGTCTTCGTTCGTGCAAAAAGTCTTTGATCTATCTCGTAACTATAGAGCTTATTCTTTTAGAGATGCTTAAAAGATAACAAAAAGAAATAAGTAAATTAGATGTTAATAATGTTATATACAACAAAACATAATTTTCAATGTCAAAAATAATATGTACTATATTTTTAAGAAATCTGATAATTATTTTTGGAACGCTCGGAAATTGAAACCAATTCCATATCAAGGGCCTTTTCATTTTGACCTGATTCTTCACCTAAATGTTTTTACATTTTTTTTTTTATTCTCTAGAGAATTTTTTATGTATACCTCAGCAACACTTACTGTTCAAATCAGTCCTCTTTGGGGCAAAATCCAATTCAGAAGTCAGTTTAAAAATAAGAAAGCAATGGCCAGTATATTTGCTCAAGCTTTGACAATTTAAAGATCATTTTGCCTGTAGGATACATTCCAGATCTATTGCTAATTATCTATACTAATATCTTTGTAACTTTGTAACAGTGACTTCATTTATACGATCTGCTAAATAAAAGTTTGTTGAATAGACGTAGGGTATCCATTGTGATACAATATTATGATAGTTCCCCAAGGTAGTGTATTAGTACCTTCTTTATTGCTATTATATATTACCGTTATAAAAAATTTCATATCTATATTCTTTGCTTTTGCAAATGATACATTAGTATCACATAACATTAAACACACCACATACATTATACAAGTCCTTAACACCAAAACTGCCACTATTTGAGCAGACGATACACAAAGAATACACACGGACAATACCTATTCTTGGGGACATTGCTGATATCGGTGCATAGACTCGAACCAAAGTAATAGTTACTGACTAGTTGCATAGTGCACTCTAACCAACTGAGCTTAAATGTATCAAATTTATTAGCGATTATGCTGGAATGTATTTAAACTGAAAATGCATAGTATGCCATTGGTTATCTCTGATATTAAGTATAAATATTAAAACTTTGATGCGGTGTAATGTTGGAGAAATCGAAACTTGTAGACATACATTCATTTAATGTCAATTTTGTCGTGTTTTGCTGTGTATAATTATTAAAATTTATTAAAACGTATTCAAACTATTTTAATTTTTAAACTACTTATTATTGCTATGGTACATGGGAGCAATATAATCTATATAGAGTACAAATAGTTAAATATAATAATCTTTATGTCGTTGCAGTTTTTTATAACAGGCTAGATAAAAGAATTGTTAACAATAATTTGAAAAATATTATATTGAACTAAGGTTAAGGTAGCAATAAATAAAGATTGTTGAGAAATTGGGAGATTTATTGTGAAAGAACTTGACAGATTAATAATTGTGATGAGAGCAGTACGTGAGGTTATACATAAAAAGAAGGATGACAACTTAGGTTAAGCTACTTTCCGCTATCGTACTACCCCCTTAAGCAATTCCTCCCCCAAAGAAAATTACGCGGTTATACTCGAACCAGAAAATTGTTCATTTTAGGTTTTCATTTTAATATTAACATATTATATTTATATATTTATAACACCCCTAAAATTTTTTAGGTTTTTATTCAGTTGATGAACATAACATCCTAATGTTACAATATTTATTTATAACTTTATGTTTGTATGTTTAAAACGTACATATGTCATTTCTTGTATTATATTATGTTTTCTATGACTTACATTAGGTATGACCTAGCCTATGTCATAATTGTGTGATCTATTGGAATAATAAAGGAAAATATAATAAAAATATTCACAATATTGGTAGCGTATAAAAAAATAATACATATATTATCCTTATACAAACCACTGAAGAGAGTTCAAACCGTGCCCCAGATTTTAAATTAAAATTTTTACCCGGCAGAGACTAAATTCAAATAAATCACCATGGAGGCAGCAACAACAGCACATTTTTGGTTGAGCTCTCTATTTTAAACACATACAGAGTAAATAATTTAAGATATTATATAAATTATAAATAGAAACATACACCAGTTGCTTATCTACCCCGTATCTAGCGCCGATAATTTATGATCCTGTTCTCACATGTACCATTGAGAACGAAAGTAATGAGACACTTTCATCATTACGTTCTCCTGAAATGTAAAATATATAGGCTATTATACTGAATCAAGTTTTTAGTTAACTATTATCTCGGTGAATAGGGAGCGTGACAATTTTGACACCAAGACCATATTTAACTAAGTTAAATCATTATTGCCTACGTTTTAAATAAACGTATCGGATTTATTTCAATATATTTTTCTCGATGGTACAGCGACAGTAGTCAGTGAGTATATCTGAGGCGTAAGTCATTGTCATAGTTTAAAAGCATATTGATGTGATTATTGGACTGTTAATTGAAATTATTAATACCTAACGTGCGTTTTCTAGATCCACAAAGTACTGACAATTGCCAATTCACACAATAAACTTGTCCCCAGCTTAATTTTTACGGTTAATGAATAATTTATAATTTGAAAGGCTTTAACTTATTGTAACAATAGCCGGAGGTGTATCTCCAATGTGTATGATTCATGTGTTTCCGTCTTAAACTCATGTAGATTTGAAGACAAGTGTTAAATTAAGAATTTCAAATTTACACTTTTATATTTCCTATTATTGTTCTTTTATTGCTGTTAATGGTGCCAGTTTCCTATGCTAATTTTATTGTCTGAAGCTCGAAGCTCTATCTTCAACAAATTATAAAACTCATTATTATGGAAATCATTGAAATTTGATATTTATAATTGAAAATTTAAATATAATAAAATCCTGATTATTTATTTACCTAGCTAAAACCTTTATTATCTATTTAAAAAAGTAGAAAATGAAACAAAACATTTGAGAATAATATTCATAAGTACCTACCTTTTTTGAATTGTATCAATTTTCCAAATAAGTTCTATAAACTATTATGAAGTAGAGTCTGATTATTTTTCTTTTATCACTGGTAAATCATGAGGCCATTTCTATGTTACTGAACAAATTATTATTCTCATTGTCAAACTAACCATAACATATTATTAAGTGCTGTTCATTAATAATAGGAAAAAGTGTGAGATTTCTCTATGTATGCGTAGAATAAATAGTGAGGGCAGCACTCGGTTATTTACTTAGACCAGGCTATTTACTGCGTACCTCGTGGGCGGTCCCATAGAGACTTGTTCCTATTCTTGATGAGCAGTACATATAAATTGTTTATCTCTGCTCATATTATTAATAGTTTTAACTTTTAACTACCCTAATAGTTTCAAAGCCATTCAAGACCAAACGGGGTGTTGCCTACACCAAACTGGCAGACATATTATCGATATGTAGAGAGTTGTAATAATGATTTTTAACTAACTTTAAACTACTATAGACTGTTCTATAATTATTACTAAAATACATGCAGGGACGGAATATTTCTCTATTCCTCCATAGTCCAAGTATGTGCTATGTGGTCCCCTAGCCTAACTTCAGTAGATCTTTTATTTTGCCCAATATAATTTTGATAACAATTTTGTTACCAAACTTCAAAGAAAACTTAATCATTTCAGTGATTTAAAAACGCCTTTTGGGTTTTGAGTACTTTAATGAAACACTGCTCGTAAAGTGAATTCTCTAAGTCTACTCAAAAGATGGTAGAATTTTCTTAAAATCATCAGTTTCAGTTGTCTTAAATTGTAGTTTTTCAATTACAATGAACTAGAACATTGAGGGTTATCATTTTATATTGTTCACAACAGAGAGCCAGTTATACGAGTATCTATCTTGGTTTTTTTAACATACGTTCACTCTCATAAGAAAATAAGGTAATTTTTTTTGGAATTATCGAGTTAATTTTTTTTATACAAATGAATATTGAATGAGACCTAGTGACATATTTAAAATTAATACGAAAACAGTTTTCACTGTAATTTTCTAATTTTCTTCTAGAAGTTAGTAACAGAAAATATTAAAACGCTATTGGTATGTTATCAATGCAAATTCCGAAAACTGATTTGAATAGGAGGGTGATGTTAAAGTTTGCCCTTTTAAGATAGAATTGTAAGCCTTCAAAAATCTAAAACCAAGCACTTTTTTAATATCGCGTTATTTATTAATATCATTTTATTTATTCTTATCATTTTGCTTGTTCGTATTTTTTAAATTTCGATTGGAGATAAAGGTGATAATTTCAAGGATATAATTGATTAGCCAATCAATTTATCTTGTTATGTTAAATCTAGACAGCAAATTTTCTATTAAGCGCAATCTCGATATTTAGTTCGGCCCATTCCTCTTATTTCTGTACGTGATACTGCCTAGTGATCCCTCATGTCATAAGCATACAATATTAAAGCATTATCCCAGCAGATATGTTATTCTACTTTAAACCCAATTTTGCATATTCACAAAATTACTTATTCTTCAAATTAATAATTAAAAGTACTGATCATAGAAGAACTGCGCTGTGTTTAAAGTCTCGTGCTAAATACTCATACTTTTGTGCTACACTAGATAGGCTTATACTTAGTTGAATAAAACATATTTATTATAAAATGTTGTCAATTAGTTCTAGAATTAATTGGTCATCAGGCAGTTGCGCAATACTTGAAATATAGAAGAGCTTGAGATAAATTATTCTTACATAGTAAGCTTACATAATAGAGAGAATACGCTGAGCGCTCGTGTTAGGTGTCTGATCCAATTTTCGTTCGCATAATAAGAATAATAATGTATTCACATAAAACAAACAATTAATTGTCTAGCCAATGATGAGCAATGAAAATAAGTCTTTTACAAGATGGAACCAGAAGCAAAACTTAACCAATAAATAATGGTATTAAGTATAAATAGGAAGGTTTTAACATCAATCTGGGCAGCCTTGCTACCCCTCTTTTATGTTCTAGGGAGAAAGGCGACCTGCGGGTATCTTACGACGCTTATTTATGTATATACCGAATATAATATTAATACGCCATATGCATATAATGGCATAAGTTAAAGTTGTAGTGAAATGGAAAAAGAAAAACATTGTAGATGATTTAATACCCGATGCGGAGCAATAAAAGTGCAACATGTTGTTGTCCGGTAATGTATTTCGTACTGTGGTCTCCAGACCACAGTCTGGAGTAGCGAACTGGGTTCAGCACTTGGGTGTCATTGTATGCTTGGGTTCGACTCCCAAACGGGGGGAGAGTTTGAAATATTTCTCTGAGGACGGATGTGTTTATCTTCGTGTGTAACCTTTGCCACCACAGTCTGATACTTTAGGGGAAGGAAGTCGATTTCTCTGTATCCAAACCGTTAGAATACTGCGGTCTGTCAGTATTTTTTAAACAACTTCTCATTTGTGCCCACAAAAAAGAAAATAGCGAATTCCACAAATACTTAGATCAACGCCCTCACTAGGTGATAGATTTTACCCTCTTATACCTGCTTTTGTTTTGTTATTAAAATAATACTTTTTTCTATTCGCGTCTTTTACTACTATTACTTCCAATTAACTAACTGCCAATAGAACGTTTTGGGTAAGTGTATTTATATGATGCCTATTACATAACTACCTACCAACACTTAAACTTATGTTGCCCTTGTCTTTTTATTACTTTCAACTGCTTCAGTTCTCACAAAAAAAAAAGATACTTTGAATAGTGATACGAGTAGTTTGTTTAGTTTGTACTTGTACACAACCTAAAAAATACATTATGTGGACACTTTTACTACCCGTATAGTCGTTTCACATATTTTTTATCCACCATCTTCTCCTAACTCATCCACTAAGTAATCCCATATGTTCGAATAAA
This sequence comes from Rosalia funebris, assembly GCA_037954035.1. Classification (NCBI taxonomy): domain Eukaryota; kingdom Metazoa; phylum Arthropoda; class Insecta; order Coleoptera; family Cerambycidae; genus Rosalia; species Rosalia funebris. The sequence goes on along the minus strand of JAZFAV010000035.1, from coordinate 29,702,763 downwards.
AACAAATATGTGCTCGGAATACGTTCTCGGGTTTCCGTCAATTTAGCGGAATAATATTTTTTAATTTCGGGCGATAAATAATTCCGAAACGTGAATGCCATCGGCGTCCGGAGATGCATTTTAATATAAGTTTTAATTTACTTCATGTGATCAAGTTACCGCCGGAATGCCGAGGCTGTTAGGTGATGATTTATATCTTAATCAAGGAAGCCTTGATAATGGATTCTCCCCTCAATACAAATAATCAAGTAATGAGACCTAAATTGCAATTATCGTAAAAGTGCGTATAAAGTTATTGGCTATTCAGGCGGCGCGACCAGACTTTCTGTGTTATGCCTTAATTAAAATGGCTATGGCACTGTTATTAGTCAGGCTTTATTAATAATTAAATTTTATTATTCGAACTACTGCGACATACTGCGGAATTATTGGCCAAATTGGTGAACCGAAGGAATATTCATTTCTTTGGAGTACGAAGACTGACGTAAGAAGTTACTTTTAAGAATATTTCTTAAGGACTGATATCCTTTCAGTAATTGATATTGATTTCAGTGAGCATTGATCCAATAAAGGTCAAATAAATGTGGTGTATATTTTTCGCAGACTTTTCACAATTAGAATTATATAGATTCATTAGTCATATATTTCACTTAGTTAAATCGTGGCTTCCGAGACCTTCTTGACGTCCTCTGGTATACCTCAAGGGTCAAATTTGGGACCATCATTCTTTATATTATCTATTAATGATTTGTCTCCAATATTTATGTTGCATCAAATTGTTGCCGATGAATTAAAATTATTCTTAAATGTAATCTGCTTAGATGATCATTTAAGATAGCAAAAACTCATCGATCTTATTGAATCGTCGTGTTCGATGTGAGTTGCGCCCCATCTTAATTTCATTATAAAAAATACTGATATTCCAATTATTGTAGACTTAAACATAATGTTTTTCTCTATGGAGAATTGTACTTAAAATATTAAGTGTGTTGTACTTAAATACTCAGAATGAACTGGGGATTATTCATTTTCAGTTCAGAAAAAGTGAGAGTTAATCTTGAAAAGGAAGTACAATTGGTTCCTTAAGAGTTAAAAAAAGCAAAAAAAGTTGTAAGTTTGTAATCTGCAAGGTTATTTTATATAATTTAAAACAGTTATATTGACCGTAAAAACGTTTTGGTATTGAATGAATTAAATATTTATGAAATAAAACCTATCTTTTCTACGCTGTGCTTCAGCTATTTTTGGTTTCATGATATGTGCTTACAAAGACTAGTTATATAGGCCTTAGTAGTTAAAATTACTCGTTAATAATGTTTAAAATATTTCGTTTTATAATTATAAATCACAGTCTATTATATCTTATCAAAATGATTTAATTAAATAAAGTCTGCTTCTGGATATTTTATTATCTTCTGTGTCAAAATTTAAGTGTACACTATTAAAGTATTTCGAAAAAACTGTCCAGCAAATTTTATTGTCTATTATTTATATAAAACATTTAACTCCTGGGGTATTTGGAATACCACAGGGTCCAATCTAGGACCACTACTATTTATAAAATTTATTAACGACATTGCTAACATTCTAAACTCATACTATGAATTATTTACAGACGATCTTAAGGTATGCGACGCTATTGAAACTGTTGAAGGTTGTTTATTTATTCGAGAACAATTGTTAAAAGTTGGAAACTTGGTGTAAGGTTAATAAATTAGATTTAAATTCAAAATAATATAAATCGCCGATTTTTACTCCAGTAATTTTTTGTTGAAGAAACAGCCAGTTGGATATGCACATCAATATACAATAAATAAATATCAAATAAATTTCAGTTTTCCAGTTTCTAAAAGATTTAGGTGCAATCTTCAACAATGAGAACGTTGACTATACATATCGCACATAAACAACATAAAAGAAGTTTGTAGTTCACAATAAAGAGCTGTACAAATTTTAAAAATGTTCATTCGATTAAAATAATTTACTATTCGCTCGTACAATCCAAACTGTAATGATATCCCTACTACAATAATCAAAAAAATCTAGTGAACCAAGTTCAGAGAAGGTTTCTAAAGTTTTTTCATTTTAAAATATACCCTGAGAGATGTTAAAATTATCAGTTATTACTTGATGGCTGGCTTACACTTCAGGCGCATGTTATCTAGCATTAGTTTTGGTTATACATTAATATACAATGAAATGAATTGTAGTTATTTTCTTAGTCAGTTGAATTTTCGAATACTATGGTATTCTTCTAGACCATACGACATTTTCCAATTCCCAACAGCCAATACTAATATACTTTTGCGACCAATATTCTATACAATATGTTATATAAATAGAGTTTGTGGCATATGGTATATAATATAAGTTTAAAACAATATTATCCAATAGCACTACTCAGTATGGCCATCTTCTTTAACTCTACGTTACAATACATAGACTTTATTAAATATTTTGTGGCAAATATTAAGTAAATAAGACTTCTCATAAGTTTCACAAACAATATTTATTAAGAAATAAACTCTTATTTACAAATGTAATATATAAATTTTTAACCGGCAAAACATTTTCTTCTAATTCTATTACAGCCATTTTCTTTCCATTATTTATTTTCTAAAAAATATTGCAGTTTTTTACTAAAATTATATTTTAGGCACTAATTATGGTAACTCAAATAATGGGCAATCGATAAAAAATACATAAAAAAGAAGGCATTTACTGTTTTTTCTATACCTTCTCCAACCGCAGAGTTCAGCTACATCTAGAAACACTTCAAATTGGAACAAAATAATACTACAAACACAAAACTCCAAAACTATTCACAAATACAATAACCAGGCAATCACCGTCATAAAAAGTATCTAATATGTATTACTCTGAATTCAAACCTAATTCTCTGAATTCATTCTAGTATTACCGTGAAATGATTTTTAATGAACTAGAACAGGCACAGCACAAATACATAAAAGAAACACAACTAGATGAATATTTATCTCACAAGTCGAATCTATCAAGTACAATTTTTTTGAGCATGGTACAAAAATAGTGAGGTGTTCCCCACAAAAACATTATTTGCATGAAAAGCAATAAGACTTTCCCATTCTTCTCTTTTTGTAACTGCAAAAAGAAGAATAGTGCCCGTTACCGTCCCTGTATTTAGGTCCTGCTTCTTGCTGTTCTACTGACTTCTACTGGCTGTTTTACTGGAAAACTGCACACAGCTAATGTCCCGAAGCACTTCTAGACCTCGGGGCATCTTGAATAATTCTGAACAATTTTGTGCGGGTTTTTTAATATACTGTAACGAATTTACTAGAAAGTTCTCTATTTCGAACACTTCCTTACAACTCAACTATTTCCAAGTCCAACTAACTAACTAACTTTCTTTCTACTTTGGCTTTATAAACTAACTTTCGCACTGTGTTACATAATGTCACTTTCTTCGCACCGTATCGCTCACTATCGCGGTCCAGATTCAACTAATTCCTCGCTGGATGACGCAATTCTTATATAGGCAGTAGGACGTCTCTCCAGACGTTTCTAGATAAAGAACTTTGGCGAACCTTCTAGTATAGAACGCACTGGAAGTCAGCTCCACACGCTCTTGATGGTTTCGAAAATTCCCGGCGTTCGGGATCGCTCGAGGCGTTCGTGTCAATACATTATCAATGAAGTTTTAATGACATCCTTATTTATGTATACTTTATATTAGACATACTGTAGATAATATATAAATTTCAATTAATTTGTCTTATAAATTATTGTAATCTGTTGGTCAATAAAGATATATATTCATACAAATTAGTTGATGATATACAATGGACTTTGGTTTTCCCGTTTTTATTTCAGTTTGTAGCGAGAGGAAATTTTTATGGTAAGTGGTCAAAGAACGAAGTAGCATAACCTTCAATTCCTGAAACGAACTCTCAACTATTGCGATAAAAACAGATTAATTGTACACCATTTTTCCGGAGCCCCTTAAAGCCCTGAAAGCTAAATGAAAAATGTGACACATACTTAAAAAATCTCCGGCCTAGTCCCCGCTTATGATATGTGGCCTGTGCGGCCATTGAGACATTTTAAAAGTAATTGCCTAAACTATCACTTTATCCTTAGACATTTAGCGGAGCGAAAGAAATGGCCCATTGAGCACTTACCAGAGGAAGGCAGGCGATGGACATATATCATGCTCCGGAGAAGAAAATCGGGGAGGTCGCCCCTCGCGGTCACCTAATGACGCTTATAGTCGTCGTTGAGATCGGCTATTCTTATTATTGTCGTGACTCAGAACGATACAGAAGTGAGCTTTTAGTGTCTGATGTTAGGAGAATAGCACAAGGTGGGGATCCTTTTCAGGACTTGGTCGTCGTCCCCGGCTTGGACCTGAGTGCTGCTAAAAAATAATCGAAATAAGTAAATTAATTCGACTAATAATCATATTTGTATCATATAATACAAATATGATTAATAATCATATTTTTATTGTAATGTAGATATTATGAAGAATATTATTTTCTATTGGTTTACTATATGGAAGATATGAAGTATAGAGATAATTTAAGAAACATACTAGAAACATTGTGTACACAAATACGTCTTTACAAGGAAAATGTAAATTGTTGAAAAAGAACAATTAAATTAAAAGAAAATTAAAGGAAAAATTAATTTGCATTAAGTACATTCAATCAATGGAAATGTTAATTGGTAATTTTTCTATATGCACATTTTTCTACATAAATGTAGTTTTTTTGTTATGTATTCATTTCATCAATGCGTCAATCAAACAAAACGTTTCTGCTCTAAAAGTTATCTTTGCAATACAAAGTGTTAAAGTAAATAATACCGTACAAGTGAACTTCTAGAGACCCAAGGTATTCCACAAGGTAGCATACTAGGTCCCTTATTGTTTACAACCTTTACTGCAGATCTGCGGGGCTTTTTGACACCACAGTGCAAAATATACATTTCTATAGACGACTGTCGACTAGCACTGTCTAGTGATCCCGAAGAGCGCAATAAAATTGTAGCAACATTGAACAACAATTTGTCTAATATATTAATTTGTATAATATAATTTGTATAACCACAGAGTGGTCTAAAAGTACAAATCTCACAACAAGCGCTATGTGTACAAAAGCAAAGTTTATTTTGCATTGTGGAATTGTGCTAAACAGGAGTGTAATCACTTTTCAATCCAGTGTCAAAAACATAGATATCACACGTATGATTTTTGAAGGTATCGTCATTTTAGTTTTGTGGTCATGAAAGTTATATCTTCTTTTTAGTTTTATATATTTACAAAATTACTATCAAACACAGTATTACTACAAACATATTACTGTTATTACAAACAATATTAACAAAATATTAATGTTAAGTAATAAAATGTTGTATAAAACCTCATTTTCATTCAGGTATATATTAAACTTTTAAAATTTTTAAAAATATTCATTAACAGATTTAAGAACATTTTAGATCATTTGTATTTGTGAAATTTATAACATTGTGGAGCTTTAGTTGTAATTATTGCGAAATATTCTAGAGAGTAAAATTTACAGCTTCTTTCAGATTTTCTAAAATCATCAAAAAGGAAATCTAATAATGAAATATTTAGGAATTGAGTTGACCAGGCAACTTGTTTTAGATGCATAATAATTCGATGCCCAAATTTATTTACTTAACAATTAATTCCGACGCTATCCTGCTTATTTAATTCTGATTTTATTGTTCTTTACAGTTATCTAAAACAATACGTATGTAATTTTGGAAAGTCAAGTTTTACTATAGTTGTTTCAGATAGTAAATTTCATTATATTGTATATCTTTACTTTTCCGCACTCAACTATGCCAGAGCGGAAAACTAATGTAATCGTGTAAAGAAAAATGTAAAAATTTTTTTTCCAGCGTTTATTTTTCATTTTTCGGCCTAAAAACAAAAAAGAACGGTTTTAAAAAAATCTTGTATGTATCTGTGTGTCGTTGTCGTCGGCATTTTAAAACTTGTTAGCACGATAACTTAACTAAATCGTGTCGGATCGATAGGATTTTGACTGATTCTGATCGAGAACGTCTCCCAGACGACACTTATTGTTTTGAGGTGGATATAACACACTTTACCATGTTCATGGGTCATCAGAAAGCACAATGGTGGACTATTTGATAATTTTTTTTTATTAGTACGATCACTCAATTAAATCGTGTCAGATCGATCGCGTTTTGACTTATTCTGATTAGGGACGTCTACCAGATGACATTTAGGTAGATAGGACTTTTGAGGTGCATAGGACACACCCCACCCTATCCATGGGCCATGAGAAAGCACGATGGTGGATTATTTGAAAATAGTAAAACTGTCGCATAAAACATATATTCTGCACTTATTTGTTGGTCTATTTTTTCTCGGCCACTCAATTTCAAGATAGAGATGTTCCACGCGCGGAAAAGTCCGTTGTAAGGTTTGTGTATTTTTATTTTAAATTTTTTCAGTGATTAATAACTAAATAAAAGATGTCATCAAGTTTCCTTGACTATGGAACTACAATGATGAGACGTTGGAAAAACTACAAATCTGATATACTTATTATTAAATTTGAAATTGAACGTATACATCTTGATAATTTTGAAAAAACCTAGATCCGTATTTAAAATTTTAAAGTCGGCGATGAAAGTCAGGGCACAAAACGTCAACATCACCACTAAGCAGAGAATAAAAGTGCTCTAAAATTGCTCCTTTATATTATTAGTGTAAAATAAATGATAATATTGCATAAGGTTTTTAAATTTAAATATTTATGTGTTACTCATCATGAGGTCATCAGTCCTAAGGCTGGTTGAACGCTAACCTCCAGATTCTCCTATCTTGTGTTAACCCACGCATTTCGCTAATTGTGCTACAACCTACATCCCTTACTATTTGCGAGCAGTAGTCTAATCTAGGCCTACCTCTGCGTTTACTCACTCCTATTTCTGCCTCCAAAATATCGCAGACTATTCCCCCATGTCTCAGCAAGTGGCCTACCATTTTATATCTTCTCTTTTTTATGTTTTTCCACATACTTCTTTTCTCGCCGACTTTCCCTACTACTTCTTCGTTTCTAACCCTATCAGTCCACGGTATTTTCATCATTCTTCGGTAACACCACATCTCAAAAGCTTCTAATTTCTTCCTACTTGCTTCCCCTACCGTCCAGGTTTCGCAACCGTATAGTGCCGCGCTCCATACATACGCTTTCAAAAATCTCTTCCTTGTTTCTAAGTTTATTACCCCCGAGCAAAAAAGTGCTTTCTTTTTGTTAAGAGCTACTCCACCCTGCGCTATTCTTTGTTTTATATCTTTATAGCTCCTTCCATCCCAATTTATTTTACTTCCTAAATAAGTGAAGCCTTTAACTTCAATCCTCCAATCTGTCATTATTAATTTGTACTTTCGTTTTTGCTCTGCTCTCGCGCCCTCTGCACACTAACACTTTAGTTTTGTTTTTATTCACCCTCATTCCGTATTCCTCTGTTAACACTGCCTCCATTTCGTTCAACGCTGATTCTAATTCCTCCTTACTAGATGCTAATACTGCTATATCATCCGCGAATCTCAGCATTTTTAGTTTCTGTCCTTGTACTTTAATCCTGAAATCCACTCTATCGAAATCTTTACCACATTAATCGCCTCTATGTGTTACTGTTGATAATAAAAAAATATCTCGTTTTCATTTACTTACATAATATCAAAATCTTTAAAAAATACAGCCACTCTCATCGTACCCTTTATTGCATTTGTAATGACGAAATTTGAATATACCGCCATTGTTTGTCCGCTAGCTTAACATATTCTTCATATTATTCATTTAAATTCCCAGTTTAAAATGTAAAAAGTCAGGCACATGCTAAATATGTTTATTTTACGATGATATTATATGAAATTATATTCATTTATTCTTAATATAGGGCTCTCTAGCAAGGAAGTCCGTCATTTTCGCATAGAATAGTCAAACTATTATCATAAAGAAATGTAATTCACGACGCTGCAGAATATCTAACATATATCTTAGGTTGTTGATACGTAAGGAATTACGCATTCCAAATTTTTTTTAATAATGCTGAACATAAATTTACGACTGGTTCTCTTGTATTGAAGACAGTATTATATTAGATAGTATTTAAGAATGAACAAGATAAATTAATACAAGTAAGGTTTGAAATGTTTCATGTCTCGGGTGTGTCTCTAGATGTTAAATTGATAAAGAAACAAGGTTCTTCAGAATGTAGTAAATGTGGATTCTCAACGCCGTGTTGTGCATATACATATTAACGAGTTTCTAGGAAAAAGTAAGCCAATTTGCCCCTATTGAAGTATTCCTACCAAGATTTGTTTTAGTTTATAATAAGTTACAACAAATGTTCACAATACGAGTTAACCAGTCTATTAGAATTATAAAGAACTAACAACAAACATTAATAAATATTTTAGTTTTTTCTTATATGAATACGATTCATTCTGTAAAAGTTCTGTTACTAGTGGAAATTATCAGCAGCGATTTCAAAGTATCATCAATTACTTTGGATCTGTAAATATTTTTTTGTATATTTCATTTTAGAGAATATTTCTTCACAGATAAGTAGCGCTTAAAGCGAAAAAGAATCCACTTCCAGATTAAATTTATGGGACTGATCAAACTGTTTGACTGGAAAATTCCTATGAAATTCCAGCAATTATTACTTTAAATATTTTTCTTTAAGGATATTGTTACACCGCAAATCAGTCGCTTCGGCAATCAACCAATCAAATTTTCGCGTTCAAAACTGTAGTATGTATGATGAGCTAAAATGATGAGCTAAAATGATGAGCTAGCTAGATTTTATCTCTTGGGGGACGTAGGAGAAATCAGTGTGGCCCCGAGGCTAAATAGTTTGGAGATCCCTGTTCTATAACATCAAGTTCTATTTAAAATATGTCAAATAAGAACAATAAACGCCTACACCTACAGGGATTTTAAAAATTTTGATGAATATTTCCTTCGTAACTGTTTAGGATCAATAAATTGGAATTACATTCATAACTTTCTGAATGTCGATAGTATGATTATTTGCCGCTAAATAGAAGGGGTTACTACAAAATAGAAAAAATTAATTATGTAAATGTTGTACATTCTGACTTTGTATGAAACATGACAGCTGGTTGCTCTGAATGTGTAGAGAAAAACTCTTAATTTTATTAACAATAAGTTGATGGATTTTCCGTTTCGGTTTATTTCGGTGTCAGCAAATCTTATCTTTGTAACAAGGATACTATATTTTAATTTTGTCTTCCTCTGTATTATAATTAATTTATATTGTCACGAAATAACAATTTTTTATAATAAATTGTAAATAATTACCAAAATTGTTTAATAAGTATAATTTAAAACACAATAAACAAAGTATTATAAAATCAACCCATAATTATTTTTATAAAAATAAAAATATATCGCCATACCTACATTCTTGAGGATTTTTACGACTATCCTAACCAAATTTTTGAGACGCTCGTACAAAGCACGGTAAAGATGAATCTTACGAAAGGGAAAGCAGACTTAAATACACCGAGTTAGGCAGTCCACCGAACATCATCAGGAGTGCAATAAACATTGACATTACTAATTAATAATGAAATCTCTACACCCTGTTGTGAAGTTTGTTACAGATTTTCTACTGTCACGTAGACGATGTGACCTGAACTTATTTATTTATTTTACCGCTCCAATGATTCTGTATGCTGCATAGGTCGGTTCGTGTTGTGATAGTAAATCCAATTAAAAGAAAAACTGAAAAGGTCTAATAAAATTAAACTCAACTTCCCTACTTAGTAATTCAGCGTGTGTAAGAATAAAATAGACCCAAAAGTCCAAATTAAATTACGAAGTGGGACTGCTATCGCAAAATGTTTTTTATACTTCGGTTTATTTAACATATACCGTGTCCAGTTAGTAACAGAACACCCTGAAAATATTTTCGAACGTGCCTTGTTTCGCTCTAATTTCTTAAGCACTCGGAATCTCATGCCTATTTTCCTCTTGTATAAAAATATGTTTGAAGTCTATCAGTCAGTCACTTCAGACACACTCAGTAGATCTACTATTATTCTTCTATTATTTTTCCGCACTCCACTCAGCAATGTGGAAAATGCACGCTGAAAAGTAATGTAATCGTGTAAAGAAAAAGTGAAAAAACTAAATTTTCTTTGGGTTTATTTTTCGTTTTTCGGCCTAAAAACAAAAAAAAAATATTTTTTAAAAAATGTTTGCTGTGTGTATGTCATTGTCGTTGTCGTCGGCATGTATTCTTGTTAGCACGATAACTCAACTAAATCGTGTCGGATCGATCGGGTTTTGACTGATTCTGATTGGGGACGTCACCCAGACGACACCTATTGATTTTGAGGTGGATAGAACACACTCTACCATGTATATGGGTCATGAGAATGTACAATGGTGGTGAACTATTTGAGAAATTTTTATTGTTAGCACGATCACTCAATTAAATCATGTCGGATTGATCGGGTTTCGACAGATTTTGATTAGGGACGACTACCAGATGGCATCTATTGATATTGAGGTGGATAGGACACACCCTACCCTGTGTATGGGTCATGACAAAACACGATGGTGGACTATTTGAAAAAAGTAAAACTGTCGCATAAAACACATATTCTGCATTAATGTGTTGGTTCATTCTTTCTCGGCCACTCAATTTCGAGATAGAGATGTTCTACGTGCGGAAAAGTCCGTTTTAAAGTTTTAAAACTGTTTATATTTTTATTTTTTATGGTTATCATTGTATATTTCCTTGCTTGTACTGATTTTTCATGAGTTTCATTGACATTTGGGTTTGCTTTGGTCACTACACAAGTAAAAACATTGAGAGTGTTTATTAAAATCTCCTTTGTTGCACCTGACGAAGAAGTCATCATGAAGTATACTTTTTCTTCCTGTATCCGGTATAGGGCAACTCACTCTTTTATATACGTTTGATTAATCGATATGCTATTGAAAATCTGTCTTGGTAAAACATTACCACTTTTAATAGTGTAAAATGGTGTAAAATTTCACTATTTCTGGTATAAACTAGCAGTATAGTTGGTAAAATTTTACACAATATAGCACACTTTCCTCCCCCTAGGGTAAACTATCATGCTGAGTAATCATTCTAGAGTACACATCCATGTAGTTTTCACGCTGATACTGTTGAAACGTCAGGTAATATGATTTCTGATTAACCAACTTATGCCCAAATGCTATTATATCTCGAGTAAAAATTCATTGTGTTGGCTACATTTATTAATTTTTTTTACCAAGATGACTAGATAATGGTGTGAATTTTATGAGTCGCTGGATGATTTCACCGAATATATGTGTATATACCTAATTATTTATGTTTCGCTACGATGAAGTAAACAAGGCATAAATGCATATTTTGTATCTGTAATTTCTCATTTATGATCTGCTTATTATTTAATAATAATAATATATACATTTTGCCAAGAATATTGCCAAATTTTTATTTTCAATAAGGACTAAATCCCACTAGGAATTATTAACAACTGTTAAAATCAGTGTGCCCATTTATGAATAATCAACTTATGCTCAAATAGTTTATTTATCCTAACAAAGAAATGTAGTCACTGTCATGGCCAAGTTTATTACAATTAATAGATATTTTATGTCTGAAAAATATGTTACATTTTGATAGAGTCGCTGGAGAATCTGGTTGGGTAGGAGATATTTTATATTTGTCATTCTGATTGTTCACTGACTACACACTACTATGCATTAATCTTATCCAAAATGTGTCTAATTAATAAGTAATGTATTTTAATAAGTAATGCATTCCTTATGTACACCATTAGTACTGCATTAATACTGTTCAAACCATAATTTTTGTTCTCAGTAAGGAATGTGAATGCTATTCCTACTTAATAAGAAGAAATGTCTTCGTTAACATCCATATGTATAAGAGGAATCATTAGAGAATATCCAAATGTATCTGGATATCAACAAATCACGTTTATTACTTATTAACCGGGAACAATATTCACATTAATGTACAATTATAATATTTAATTAGAAAGCCCGATAATAAAAAGTACTATTTTACATACTTTACATATGATAGGAATTTTATTGCTTTTTCATTAATATATAATTATTTTGTAAGCTTGAGATAGCACGTATATATATATATATATATATATATATATATATATATATATATATATATATATATATATATATATATACAACCAATATTTGATTCATCGAATAAAGAAATTACCTTTATATCAAAAAGAAAATATACTTCATTATATATTTATTCCAAAGTATTATATTCCAAAAGCGTTTTATTTTACATCGTCGTAAAATATGAACCATAAAAGGCATTCAATTGAAATGAAGACTATACCTAAAGATGGTGAAGTTCACAACAGACTTCGTTTAATTTTACTCCATTCAATGGTATGGAAATTCACACCATCAAATGATAAAATTTTATTACAACATTGTGGTGTTCATTTGATATACCACATTTCAGAAAATGCATAGGGAAGGAATGCAAATCTCTATCGTATAACTTAGTATTTGGATGTTGTCTATTCACTATTTCAACCTATCGTAGTCAGTATTTAAGTTTTTTTATTACTGTACACCAGAAGCAGTTTATCCTACTTAGGTAAAGGCATTCATTATCAACGACAGATACTCAAAAATCTAGTCAATTTCCCATAAAATACAAATAAGCAAAGAAATCCTCGTTTGTGTGTTGTTTTTTTTTTGTAATTTAAAACTTTTATTTTCTATTAGTACAAAAACTATTTTTATGTGTACAAATTGGGTATGTATTGTGATGATGGCTATGTTTACATTAATATATATATATATATATATATATATATATATATATATATATATATATATATATATATATATATATATATATATATATACAATATATGTCAGTAGACTTTCCTTCTGCTGGTAGTCCTCCTTCACCCTCTAGCATATAAAAGGAGAGATTTCGTCGTTTAGACCTCAAATATGTCCAATATTGAATTTTGTTGTGAAGAAAGAAGGATGTTGTATTTAACTGTTATTAGATTATTTCCTCAAATTTGGTTTTTTATCTGTTGCAAGTAAATAAAGAAATAAACTATAATGAAATTTGTATTTAACTTCTTAAACAAGCTGTTAGCAAAGAACTTATATATTGTAAAATAGTCGCTGTTGCTCCCTTCTTGAAATTTTGGATGTCGTGCGAAAACAGAACACGCTTAATAAATCTGGATAAAGACAAAAAAGCCCCAGTATATCTTCGGTCCGGACGGCAATATTAAATTAGCCGTTAGCGGCAACAAAGGCCGAGGAAGCAAAGAAAACAACAGGGGAAACCGAAACCACTAAAGAACAAATAGCAAGTGAAACTTTTATAGAAGCATCTAAATGGCAGTCACTGTTTCACGGTGTTTTCCTGCGAGAATAAATGTGTCTGCGTCCTGACTGAACAGAGATTCCAAATAAACTGTAATGCGTCTAATGAGACTAATGAAATAACGAGTTTACACCGAAGCTGTGTGCTGATCGCGTGTAGAAAACCACGCATAATGAATAGTGAGCCCCTAAAAGTTTAACTAATTTCGACGAGTATGAAATTTTGGTAATAACAAAGCGTATTATATAATGAATCAATAAATAACGCTCTGACATGTGTACATGTTCAAGAAAAAAAAATGCTGTTATAATTTATTTACACGAATAGCTATTATTTAAAATTATCGCCAAGATATGTAAATATGAGTTGGGCCACGAATTGTGAACAAACTGTTGGATTTTAAGCACCCTAGGGGCAGTACGCTGATATTTCATTGCACAAACCATATTTCAAAAAATGTTGGCACGTACTGGGTAATATCAATGTGGCACGCTTTTAGGTGAAAGTTTGAGTATCCACCTATTTCTTATCTGGTAAGTTCTTAAAATTATAGCAATACAGAACTATAATTAGTCATACACTGAATCCTTCAATTTCATGTCAGAAAATCAATACATTTCTCTTATAATTAAAATATTCAAATTTTGGGAAGAAAAATCAAGTTATCAAATAGGAGTAGCGATAGAAAACAGAGTAATAAATTATTCATACTGTTTGTTTGTTGTTTTAATATTACCATCCACTATTTAATATCTTAATAATAAAATACTGAAATAATATGATCTAGTACAGGAAGAATGATCAAAGATTCTGTAGATTCTCTTATCGTACATACAATATCAATGAAAATGAGGGGCTATGAATTCTAACGACTATGTACGAGATGTAAACCTCTTTATATTGGTCTAACTGACCCTGAGATTTTAAACTATAGCTATATATAATTTGTTATATGTTGCGTAAAACAGTAACGAGATTTATAATCTTTTGACACAACTTTTCACATTTGCCTGTTACTAATGTTATGTTAAGTACAATTTGGTTTATAGTTTTGTTGGTTTATAGTTTTATCGGTCAAGGTGTGATGATACAATTTTTGGAAATTAGCCCTACCAAAAGAACTTTTAACGTGAGAGTAAAATCTAAAGCGCTTGTAAGCTTGTCATGCCAACTTGCATTGGTACGAATTTTTCTTAGACATTTTCTTGAGGAAAAAATTCGGTAGATTGTAGTAAGGGAATTTTGTAGCAATTTGAAAGTCTTTAAGTGAATGGAAATTTGATTAAAATTATATAAGGGGACCTCTGAAATATGTAATAAACTCCGTTTTACTGAAATAAACGGTCATAAACGGAATAAATTTGTTCGACTGTCGAGATATGACGTTATTATTTTTGACCCTGCCAAGAGAACCTTGTAATGCAAACTTGACGTAAATTTACTTAAAGGGCCTGACATCTGGAATATGCTGATGAACTCCGTTTTCCTAAAAAACTGATGATTTGGTCGTAAACGAAATAAATGTGTTCGATCGAGAATGACATTATTATTTTTGATAATTTGTCCTATCAAGAGCTCCTTCAATGTGAGTTTTGAAAAACATTCGACGGATTGTATGTAGTAAGAGAATTTTGTAGATAATTTTGAAGTCTAAGTCGACGCAAGTTTGATGGAAATTCACATAAGAGGACCTATGGAATATGCTGATAAGTTCCGTTTAACTCAAAAACAGGCGATTTGGTCGTAAACAGAATAAGTTTGTGCAACTATTGAGATATGACGTGACTATTTCTGGAAAACTCTGAGAACCTTCAATGGGAGAGTAAATCCGATAGCGCCATTAAATTTGTCATTCCTTCATACCTTGGTATAAAGTTTTAGAAGTGTTCTGGAGAAAATAGTTTCTTGAGGAAAGCAGTCCATGGACCATAGTAAAGAAATCCTTAAATCGACGCAAATTTGATACATGCCGATGCATTTACGATTTTCATGTAAAAATATATATATTGCGTCTTATAAAATCATTAAATTATTCAGTACTACCGATAATTGAAAATATTTTAAACAATATTTTTATATATTATACCAAAATAGAAGTGAAATTTAAATAGTTTTTAATAAATTTGTTATCAAATATCTTATATAAAATAAGGAAAGACATTATTGAAAACATTTAAATCAGTTTCAAAGATATAAGAATTTGAACAAATCCAAAAATAGTCCTTGTTGAAGAATTAAAACATGAAAATATATCTCTAAAAAATAAAAAAAAAAATTTGGTGAAGTATTTTGTAAAATTCGAACTTGGTCAATACGAGATCAGTTAATTATAGTATTTATCATTTTCTAGCAGACTAAAAAACACATACATCTATGTTATCGCTACTTGTAAGGAAACCCAGCCTGTATTTAAAAACAGATAAAGCAGAATAATTGTTCTTTTAGGACACCCACCTAATTACAATTTCGTACCGTCTACTATTAAACTTTCTTGCACAATTTTCCAACGAGATTTTCCAACCTCGATTTTTGACATATTTAAACCGAGTGTCGATCTACCTGACCGCCCAATTTCCATCACTCGTTCGTAAGTTATTGCTTCATCATATAACTTCTATAGTAACGACCGACAAAGTCAACCAATAGACACTCTCACCTATTAAAATATGACCATTTTCGACGTAATCTCATCGAATTTAATTAAAAACCTTTTATACCTAAACGCCAACAAAGCATATTTCCTTACAGCAAAAAAATACTACTGATTTTGGTTAATATGGTGGCCCGACGAAGAGCCTAGCGTGTAGAAGTCATATTACAAAAATCTTTTAGAGTATGGTATACAGTTTATGTATAAAATATTATTATATTTTGTAGAAAATTTACAATTAATATATTATGAAATGAACGGGAAATGTTTTTCTAAATGTACACATGGTTACGTGTCCCAGTGTCCCTTTATTATCATCCGCTGCTGTAATAAAGTATATTGTTTAATTATGTATTTATAAAATTAATATGTGATAATAATTCAATATATAGACGTCATAATGTCATCTGATTTCATGGAATTTAGAGAGTATTCATATGCATAGTAATAATACACAGTAATAATTTAATATTCTTTTTAATGAACACCTCGAGTATTGGACAGGTGGATGTTAAGTATTTATAAACTGAATTGCGCTTAACACATTTGGACTGACATAAACCGAAAACAAAGGCCTTTCAACTGAAACAACTGTCAATTCTTATTTCCAATGACCACTCATTCTATTTAATCAATTCCATACATTAAACATTAATTTTTATTGCGGCTTCGCCGCGTCGCTTTCAACGCTCGAACTGTAAGTGCATTGATATAATGCCGAAGGGCATTCAAACCTGGATGAAGTTAAGTACTGAAGCCGTCAAATGTGGTGGCGGCATGAAAAACGTGTCACCCCGAACGGAGGGTCAGAGAAAAAATTCCATAAAGTTATACATGAATATTAGATTAAGGAGCCTTAGAAAAACTCTCGAAAGAAAAGTTATTACGTCGTGTTTCTTTAACGTTAATTTCCAAAGGGGAAGATGAAAAATTTATTTTCTGTTAGGTTCCTTTTCGCCTACTGTGAATATTCAATGTACATACACTGCTCAAAAAAATTAAGGGAACAAAAAATTTCCAAAAAATTTTCAGTAATTTTTGAAAGGCTATAACTTTATGAAAAATGACCGTATCGAGATGGAAAAAATATATTGAAGCTTTAAATTTATAATTTTAAAATTTTCTGGTTGAGGATGAGTATTGTAAGCGAAATTATAAGTAAAGAATTTTTTTTCATCGCGTTAACCATTAAATGATGATTCAAATCAATAATATTGTAATTTTTTTCAAAACTGACTGTGCATCAAATTGAAAATTTATAGGGCTATTGGCAATTTAATAGGCTAAAAGGAAAACCTGACAACATTAGACTTTTCCTCAATGTTTAGAAAGTGGTGGTAAATTGTTTTACAAGCCAGGAAAAATAATTTTTGTACTTTTTTCAAATTAATAGCGAGGATAAAAAATATTTGTGTTAAAAAACGACATTCGTCGTTTACAGAAACATTATTTAATTTTTCAAACCAACTCTTCGAGTCGCTGTTGATGTTCTCTATAAACATAAGGGTTTTCATCCGCTCAATATTTGCAGTTGTGTTCATTGACATCTGTCAAAGGCAACTGTCTAAGGTAGCTGCTCAGCTGCCTCAAAGAAACGTATTCTTATCTGAAGAACAGATCTTATAATCAAAATTTTGGGTTTCTGGAATACGGCAGATTAAAACTCGAAACCCTCAGCGATGATCCCAGTCATCCCATTTAGCTCGTGGAAAAGGCTAATTTTGTGGGCATGGCATATGAATGGGACAACTCTGGGTACTCCAGAGTCTTAATGTAGCTATATTATAGAGTATAGCTAGTCTACTATTTTTACACTGAGTTCAGTAAACTTACAAAAGTTTAGAAACCCAAGTACACCAATATAACGAGCTTCATTGGTTACGGTACAAAGTTGGTGTCATTTCTCCAGAGTCGAGATTGAACACAATCAATCGTTTGCAAAACATGTGGCAAAATGAACAGAAAAGGTAAATTCTGATAGACAATTTAAACCAGATAAGGCAGAAGTTAGTTTATGCCCTTTTATACCTTACAGATAAATATAACTGTGAAAATGAAGAAAAGTGACATATTTCATGTATATTATGGAATTCATATTTTTGAGATATGTAAAACCTATTGGTACAGTAATATTAAATTATAAATTTAAGAATAAGAACATTAATATATGTTTTACTATTATCAATATAAAAAATCAGGTGCCTTTAGGTTAGGTTGGCAAGCATGCATTGATTTAGACATAAATAGAAATATCAACAATGTACACCTGAAACATTTGAATCAAATATTTTGATATTTTTTAAGGTTTAAGGTGCTGTTCTTCTAAACATATACTCGTATCATTAAAACATTCATACTATACAACGTTATAAGGGAATACTGCGAGCTTTACATGAACAGGTAAAAAGATAGATTAATTGAATTTGAATGTAATAATATTAATAGTAAAGTAGATAAACCTCATGGCTGGCTCAATCTACTTGTGATATTAGAAAAGAAAAATAAATATATTCGGTTGTGTTCACACTAAAAAGCATGGACATTTTTTATACCTACAACTAAAGAAATTGCATTTATATTAAGTGACAGAAATTTTTTCTCTGTTAGACATGATAGATGAATATTTATTTTATAGGTATAACTTGGTAATTCGCGCTCAGTTTTCACGCTCAATATAAATTTTACAGGTTCCTTAGAATTCACGCCAGACATTCATGTTAAAACAAACGAAATAGTTGTTGATATAAGTGGTGTAGGCATTGGTTTGAGGATCATTATAATGATAAGAATAACTGGGTCGAAACATTATAAAAAAAAATTAAATAACCCTAGTACAATCTAGAAAATAAAACTTCAATTCAATAACCCAAAAATATGTAACAATTCAATTGTATTTATTTATAAATCCTTAAATTCATGTACCTGTTTAACGGAACTAACATAAATCTTAATCATTTATAACATCATATAAATTTATTTCTGTTTTCCTATTATCATCCCCTTGGTCTTTTTTATTACCTTTATCCCATATTATTTTAATATGGTATTCCATCTGCTGACGATTTCTTGTAATTCCTTTTATCCCCTTGATAATAATCATATCTGCCAATACTCCTTCTAAATTTCTCTTTGTAGTTATCATAAATAGTGTTGGACTTAGCCTCTTAATTCTTCATACGTCCCAAATGCTTTCGATTGCGATTACTACGGTAATGTTATTTTTATAAATTTTTCTGAATTTCTGACATTTTTGTTGCTGACTCCTCTATTAGTTCTACTCCTCATATTTTCGCACATGGTACCTTATCATAAACATTCGCTAAGTCAATAAATTCTAAGTATATCATTTTTTTTGGGTCAGAATTTTCTGCACAACTGTTGGAAATTCTTAAATATATGTCATTCGGACAGAAACAAAACTCATCAAGGCCAACAAAAAATATCAAGACAATGTATTACAAATGTTTTTACAAAAAAAAAATGTCATCAATTAATAAAACTGATTTTTGTGATCATCCCTTTGTTGATAATATAGATCGAACTGTATCATCCCTATGACATTAAATTCGATGTGCGTCTATTGTGTTGCATTGTATACAAGTCTCTCGTTCCACTCTATGGTTTTAAACACGACATCCAAGTAAGTATAGCGATTTCCAATCTATCCTGTAATCACGCAACGCCCCCTGCGTACTTCCTCAATAACTCTCCCCTAATATTATTTTCATTCCCAAACATCAATTTCTTCACACCGCGGTGTAAAATACGATTTTATGTATACCCTGCCAAAACGGATTACGGCTCTTTGACTTTTCCGCTCAACTCAGACAACTCGATGCAGGGCATTTTTAGGGAGAATAAAATTCCGTATGAATATTTCATATCATAATCGGGAAAATTATAATAAATCTCAAAATGAATTCGCGGCCCTAGGGCGAAGTTTGAGAGCCACTGTAAAGTGGATTTTGATAGCATATGTTTCGCCAGTGAATATTTTAAAGGCCAGACCATCTCCACGAAAAATGTGCGAATTTTCGGTGTACAAATTTGGAATAGACACTTGTGCAAATGATATCTGTATTTTTTATTTAAGTGGATTACTTTTCCGCACCCCACTATACGCGGAAACGTAATGTAATCGTGTAAAGAAAAAGTGAAAAAACCAAATTTTTTTTGGGTTTATTCGGCCTAAAAACAAAAAAAAATGTTTTTTAAAAAATGTTTGCTGTATGTGTGTCCTTGTCGTTGTTGTTGTCGTCGGCATTTATTCTTGTTAGCACGATAACTCAACTAAATCGTGTCGGATCGATCGGGTTTTGACTGATTCTGATCGGGGACGTCTCCCAGACGATTCCTATTGATTTTGAGGTAGATAGAACACACTCTACCATGTTCATGGGTCATGAGAAATCACAGTCGTGGACTATTTGAAAAATTGTTTTTGTTAGCACGATCACTCAATTAAATCGTGCCGAATCGATCGGGTTTCGACTGATACTGATTAGAGACGTCTACCAGACGACATCTATTGATTTTGAGGTGGATAGGAGACACCCCACCCTGTCCATGGGTCATGAGAAAGCACGATGGTGGACTATTTGAGAAAAATTAAAAAAAGTAAAACTGTCGCATAAACCACATATTCTGCATTTATGTGTTGGTTTATTTTTTCCTGGCCACTCAATTTCGCGATAGAAATGTTCTGCATGCGGAAAAATCCATTTTAACGGTTTAAAGCTTTATTTTATAATACAATAAAGTCAATTATTCTGAGTGGTCGTCGTGACCTTCGAATTCGTCTTGGTATTTCGCTTATATCACCAGTTTTTTTAGAAGAAAATCCAAAAATTAATGAAGACGTCTTCTACTCCTCGTTATACAGAGTTTCAGGATAGTCCCTGGAATAACTTTAGCAAGGTAGTGATATTACCAGAGACCTAAAATCTAAATTGTTAGGGAAATAGATTCTTAGATTCAAGGCGAATACAGCTAGTGCAGTTGACGTTGATATTCCATGTCCTGTCGACTATTGTTTTACACTAATCTCTCTATTTCAGTAATTGCAACAACTGGTTTTTTTCTTTGGCATGTGGGAAATGAAATTTCAAGTAGTGCTTTATTTTAATAGTTAGATTAGTGATTCCCAGTTAGAGCAGTGACCAAAGGTCGCAGCAACATTTTTATTATTGCGCTATCATTGATCATTTTCACTACTTAAATTCTTAATGATTTACATTTCACCTAAACGACCTATGACCTAAATACTTTGAGGGTAAAGACTAGATGAAATTAGTATTTGTAGATATAACATTTTAGTTAAGGTTAGCCATTAAAAAGCTTCAGCTTAATTACCAAAAAGACTAATTATTAGACTAATTTCAACCTTATAATGTCTAGTAATATGTTTTCATGGTATTCCTCCATGACGTTATTAGAAGCGACTGCCTGTAGTGTTTTTCTCTAACATAAATACAGTGCTGTGAAAAAACATAGTCTTGCCCTTAATTTGGACCACACTATGAGTAAAACTCAAAACTGAAAATAATTTTATGGATATATTGGAGCAGTATATTACGTGAAATAAATGTTTTATATTACCAGTTTCTAGGGTTTCATTGGTGAATAACAGAGATTTATGAAAAAATGTGTCTGTAGTTTGTGAAAAATTATATACTCACTGGTATTTTTATATTTTACTTGGAGTAATACTTAGTCCATCTACCCTTATTTTTTATGTTCAGAGTATTTATTAAATTGTTTAAAGTTCTGTCTGGCATTTCGTCCCAGGCAGCTACAATTCGACGCTTCAGTTCAGCAGTTCCAATAGAAAGCTTTGTTGGATTGTATACTGCTCTTACCATAATCTTCCATAGATTTTCTATCGAGTTAAGATCAGGACTTAATGCTGGCCATGGCTTAAGATCGATTCCATACTGTTAAAACCAGTCTTTTGTTGATCTTGTAAAATGAATATGTCCTGTTGAAATATTGTACCATCATCTTCAGTAAGGGTTAAAAATGGTACCCAGTAATCTTCTAACAGGTTTTGATAAGCCGTCGCATTCACTCAGCCATATACAAATGCCACTTGGCTTTTCATACCATTTTTGAAAGCCGCCCATATCATAACAGAACCAACTGTTTGAGGTCTTCTTCGCATAATTGTTCGCTCCTTTCGTAAGTCATACCAATAATAGCAAACCTATCCGGTCCATACAAATTAAATGTTTTTTCGTCGCTAAAGATTACATTGTCCCAAAAATTTTTGTTTTGAACATACGTCATCTGCAAATTTTAATCTGGCCTCTACATATGTGGTGCTGCTTAAATGCAGATTTCTTTAAACATTTTTCGCAGTTAAAATGTCCTGACTTCGCTGCCCATTTTCTTATGAGACTGGGATCACAGCCTAAATTAAAACGACGGACAACCTGAGAAGATGACGCTCCTGTAGTTGATAATTCTCTTAGAATAGCATGCTTTGTCGTCGGTGAAAATTTAGAGGGCTATCCTAAGCGCTTTATTTTACCATAACTTTTGACTCCAAGTTTAAGAATTTTTTTTTACAATACTTTGTGAACGATTAGTAATTAAGGCGATCTATTGCTGTATTTTTCCACAACTCTTCGTAAACAAATCGTTTACTCATTGTGTTTCTAAATCAGTCAATTCTTTACCACGCGGCATAATAGTAATAAAAAAAATAAAGTCGCTAACACTTTAAAAGTCACATGCAACTCTTTGAAATCGTTACTCAAAATTTGTATTGGTGTGTGTTCTCTCTCATTGTTTAAATCAAACTGAGTTTATACTCATAGTTATTCATACCGTACTTATTCATACATATGAGGCAAGATTTCTAGCCAAATGCACAATAGCAATCCGTAATCACGTTATAGTTCGAGAACAATTGCGCTATTTATCTACTAATAGCCTGTTCTATCCGATAATATATGTTAAGGAATCTTTCTTGCAGAAGGTGTAACAAATTCAATTAAACATAATCTTACGCCTATATTTTTTCACGGCACTGGATATGGTATACATGTACATGTTGCTAAGCGTAAAGTACAAGAAGACTTTAGTTGAAAGTACCTCATTACATCTTTGGAAAGAGAAGAGATGTAGTAAAGTTTTCACGATACTTTTAACAACAATAGACAAGTTTGATTAATACTATATATAATCTCGTCAACTGCTACTTTAACAAAGTACATAGGACAAGGTGAGATAGGTCATACTTCTAGGCTGAACCTGTATAAACGTAGAGCAATTTTGTATCAGAAATTGGCATTCTTTAGCTATATTTTTCAGAAATTAGTCATGTATGTAAATCTCTCCTGAATAGTTCAGATTTAAGAGAAATGATATGATATTACAAAAATAATTTTTTCCAACTGATTACTCCTTAAAAAAGTATCTTATAAGACGAAGCATGTATTATAACAAAAGTAAAGTCGGGAAACATTGAAATAAGTAGACTATTATTATAATTTGCTCGACATTAATGACAGAAAACAGCTGTGGAATTATTCTCGCCAAAATATCTTTCTTTCTTCTTTAAATTAGTGTTTGAGAACTGTGACTCACTTTCCAAACATGAAAGCCCAGGAATAATTGTGAAACTACGGAAACACAACATCAATGAACGGAATGAGAGCGAACCATTAAAACAGCCCGATAAATCACCGTAATTGAATTACTACTGAAAATTATAAGAATCTCTAACAAATTGGCGAAACACAATAAAAACGGCGGCTTTTTACGTCGCGTTGACATTTTGATAAATTTGTTTTTCCGCCTTAACGTCAACATTGTGGCCAGCAAAAACATCTTCAATCTGTTCGTCTAATTTATATCCGAACCAAGTTATGTGAAATAATTTATATATGTTTCCGTCTTAGCGAAAAATTGCATTTGAATTCGTATAAGTACGTTATCATCAGTATAATAAATAGTCTAGTGTATTGTACCGAGTCTGTGAACATACTGGAAGCGACAGATATTCTCATGGATTAGAGTTGTCAACAAATATTTTATGTACGTAAAAAACTACGGAACGTGAAATTTGAAGCATTTACGTAAATGTTTAATAATTTCCAGTAATCCAGTAGACCGATAGCAGTCTCAGTATACATAGACTAATAAATTCCTAAAGTGGATAGTTGCGGACATGATCAAATCATCTAAAAGTTCTAAATATTCTAGAATATCTCATAGAAAAATCCTCAAGGATTAGACAGATAACTTATGCCTCTTATCATATATACGGGATTTAATGGTCTTTCAATATCGAAAAAAAGATAAAAGCGTTTAATTCTGTTTTAAAATGACTTCATGGTTACTTGTCAAATTTGAATAATTCAATTGCATATTTGCAAGACATGCACCAGATTTTCATTTACTGACGTGTATCCATAGTTTGAACAGGTTGTCAAGAATAGGAACAAGTCTCAAAACTGCGATATCGGACCGCCCACGAGGTGCGCAGTAAATAGCCTGGTATTTACTTAGTCGCACTGAGCTCTTTGCAGAGTGAATATCGATTGTACAGTTAGTGAGAGAGGTGAATCTTATCTGCGCTTTTATATAATCTCATTCCCTACATTTTCTTCTAAATAAATATCGAAACCCCAACTTAATATTACGAAATTAATAATAATAAATATCATATTTTTCTTTTGTGTAAATTGCAAAAGCATATGATGCATTGCTCTGATAAAATAGTTTTGTGTGTGAATGTACACAGAGTTCGATCTGGGCGCGCGTATAGTACATCGTTTTCCCTCCGAATGCTACCTCACTCTTTCTTCCTAGAATCTCACACTTCTTCCTATTATTGACGACTTGTATTCATATACCTTTAAGAAAAATACAAATGCGATACTTTCTATGCATTCTCCGGAAATATAGATGGCAATGAATTAAATATTAATTTAATTGTGCCTTAAGTCAATAGAACGCGTAACTAATTTGAGAAAAAAAATACAATTAATTATAAAATTAATTCATGACTATATTTCAGAAAAATAAAAGGTAACGCTCAAACTATTTTACTAAATTCTTTAATAGTACTGACAATATTACTAATAAATTCATGTGTCGTACCCTGTATCATATAACTGAAGAAAATCAAGAACAATATCCACAAATGGTCTCTTTGGGAACAAGAAAAATAAAGGATGGGAACACTAGAACAGTCATAAAAGCCTGTTCATGCAAATAGATATTTAACAAACGTTTTTTTAATGTACTGTTACTTCCCCTCTCCTTATGTCACAACTGATATAAAACTGAGGTCGATCTATAAACAATACATTTAAAATCATTTATGAGTGTATTGGAATACTGATATTGGTAGGTATTCAGATCAGTTGCTCGCCATGTATCTAACAAACATGCAGCATCTGTGCTCACAACATGGATGGGTGACCTATTGTATCTTCTTATAAAGGTGGTGGCGATAATACCATTCGTGCTGTGTGTGGGTGACGCATTGAGACTAGTATTGGAGATTTTATTATATGTTTGAGTTAGTCTGAACAGAGGGACTTTGATACCTCTCCCCGAGCATGTCTGTGCATGCCGGGGAGTCTATCCTCACCTTTATGTGTAACCATCCCCTCTGCAGCTTGATTATTTAAGAGAAGCAATTTCCGAATGTCCAAGCTTAAGAAACATTAAAATTTTGAACCATATGGAATGAACATCTTCATTCTACAAAAGACCGAAATAAGTAGGGGCTAAGTCATTCAGGGGTAACATGTCAAGTGGTACAGATTTTATTACTCACGTTTGTGTTATATCATTATTTACGTTCATCGTTCATAAGGTACTACTGCTCTGAATCTAGATCCAGATTTTGGTTAGTTTTCTCTTTAATTTATTATTAATACTAATTAAAAATTAATGTCTGTTTGACTATAGCTTTTAACTGCCGTGGATATAATAACTAGCAACCTATAATTATCTACCCTAAGTGAGCGATCGCCTGTAATAATTGGCAATATGTCACTGCAAGAAATAATAATTGGATAAATTTCATTAATTTTCAAATATAAATGTATACAACATAGAACACTAATAATGAACACAGGAAGTAGAATTGAAATAAACTTTTAAACATAAAATTATATCATTTCTAATCACACTTATTGTTTATCAAGACTAGTCACTAGTCAGCATCAAATCTTCAGAAAAATAATTAGGTAATAAATCATGTTTCACAGGTAATGATGTTTATAAAGCTCGACAGATTATGAACAATACTGATGCTATGAAATGTTTGAAATAAAATAAACTTAAACCTAAGACCATTCCATTAACTAAATCGTATTTCAAAGAATGTAACTTTTGCGAAGTAAATCTCATTCAACCGATTGAAATACCTTGAGCGGGCAGCATATGGGGTAGAATAATTGAATAAATATTCAAATGATTTGAACACTGGGGACAGAAAATCAAATAAGGTGTTACCCACCCGAGCCGAGGGCTACGGCTACTAGACCACACAGTCACCCTTCGAGCAAGTGGTCATGCTGATTGATACATTTTACACCCCCGTCGGTGGTGTGAACCGCTTGCCCTGCACAAATTGATTGCATATCAATGCAGCTCGAAAGATTTATCGACAGAAGTTAAACAGAAGCAGCTGTGTACCTAATAAAATTAATTAGTGGATTGACTTACGTGCGGAAATGCTAATTGGGGATTCATGATTCCAACGCTCATCACGTGATAACAGGTAGCCAACATTTGTACTATGATAATGTGGAATGTTGCGCCCAGAGATGAAATTTTATTAAATAAAAGGTTTTTCTAATGATACAGGTAAGTTATCGTTTCAAATAAGTTAACTAAAACGAAGTATTCTGACAGAACATAGTTCTAATATTAAACGCTGAGTTCATACAAAATCTACAAAATAAAAGCACACCATGCATTAAAATTCCAAGAAGATGCATTGCACTGTTTTTTTTATTCACCTTATTCTTGATCTTTCCCTTATTCTCCAATCTGGCGACTTCCACATGGATAGGCCTTTCTTATGTATTCGTCGTTCGTCCATTCTCATTAAGTATTTCAACTAAGCCATACTTCAACTTTTTATAACCCTCCTCATTTCAGCTCATGTATTAAGTTAGTTAATTCATTGTCCATTCGTACACTACAATACTCCATCCATCATGTGTTTGTACTGGAGCAAACCCTTCTTTTAAAATTTTTCGTTCAAATATTTTGAGAAGTTGTTCTTTTTTGTTTGTGAAGTCCTAAATGCCACAATGGGTCCTCTAACTCTCTGGTATATATATATATATATATATATATATATATATATATATATATATATATATATATATATATATCTATTTTAATTTTTGATGTTCTAATAAAAATTTTTTATTTGATTAGTTTGGAGAACGAAAATATAATAATTCTCTCATTTGCTCAAATTTATGGCATCCACATTACAAAGACTGTCTATTGTATAATGTTTCTACTACCTATACTATATATTTTGTTTTATTATAGTGGGCTTTCAGGCTCTCTTAGCAGCTTCGATATCCATGTTGGTCATTATTTCCACTTAATGGCTATATCATCAATATAGGCAGCTATTAGTATTGTCTTTATTCCTATATAGCCACTGATTTCCATTTTGTTTATTATTGCTTCCAAAGTCGAATAGAAGAGAGAAAAGGGTAATGCATCTTCTTGTCTAACACTGGTATTGATTGGGAATCTTGATGTATGTTTGTTATCATATCAACTCATACCATTACTCTGGATTCAGCTATAGTAATTCCTATGATTTGTACAATTTTTTTTAAGAAACCCAATTTAGGACATCTTTCAACATTTTTCCTCTGTTGATACTGTCTAAATATTGTTTAAAAAGGGGATGATTGGAACTGGTCACCTTCAAACATCCCCTGATGACACTAAGTTTGTTGAAGAACCATACGTCGAGTAACCTGTAATTTTTCAATGTCGATTAACGTGGAAAACTTGTCTCCATTTTTCGATGGCTGCTGCTGTTTCATCTTCAGTAACCTTGGACTTTGTTCTTCAAAAACAACGTTACATATGCTATCTCTTCATGTTTAGGAAGTATATCCTTAGGTTCCGCTATATATAACATGGTATTTGAAACTCGTATGAGATGAACATTTACTGGAAAATATTCACTGAAAACAGTGATATCGTCAGATATCATTTCATTTAATGTCACGTGTAGAAAAGGGTCTCCGCTTTTCTGCTAATATGTATTGAAGTTAGTGGAATATTCAATATTTGTCATATACGAAGTCTATGAAAGAGGGTGAATTGGCGGATGTCTAGTCTACAACATATAAAATCCTTTGAGAAGTATTGAAATATGTAACTAAGTGTCTCATGTAACTTGTCTTTGAGCTTTTATAGATGTTTTTAACAATCTTGTTCTCTTTGTATTTGTTTTTATTTATTATTTGTAAGTTTTGAATCGCTCAGAAATTATAGTGATTAAAACACGCACTGTACGAATCCGGAAAAGTAATAAATTAACGATTTCGACTGCTCTATCTGCCGCTTTTTTACAGTGAAAAACCCTACCCCTCTACAGAACACAATGTAAATGTTTTGAAATATATGCAACAACGCTGACTGCGTCGGTTTTTCGTGTGTGGCGAATCTCGCTAACGTGATTAAAGGATTTGGAAACAGACCATAAGAACCGAAGGGTAGCAGCCCTCATTTACCGGATGCAAGTTAAGTGAGTCAAGTACCACCCTCGCGCGAACGCTCCCACCCCTCCAGCCGTATCTCCCGCAATCTACGGATTCGCCCTGTCGGCACGCCGAACGCAAATTATTGCACTTCCTCTCTCCTTTATCAGTCGCGATCTTAGATAAGTAATATTAAAAATAGCGTAAAGCATGGAATGCGGCGTAATGAAAACATCAAAGAGTCGGCTCGGTTGTTTTGTAAAAATTAATTTCGATGGGCTTTATTCCCATGTGGTTATACTGTCTTGAGGGGATGGCTTTGGAATAACTATTAATTTGTTTTTACACCTACAGATGACGTATAGCGGCGATACAGAAAGTTAACATCAGAAGGATTGTTTTGAGACAAAAGTAAGGAGGGATATGAAGACATGAAATATAAAATGTAAGCAAGAAATCTATTATTAGATTTTACTAATGGAATTTCTTACACTGAAGGGCGCACAAAATTGAAATCGAGACCGTAGAATGTGGAATTCATGGGAATCTCTTACAACCCACTGACCAGTAACTTTCCGTATGTGACAATGATTGAGTACTGAGTATGTAATAATTATGTAGATGTTCACTTATTGTTAGTCGTCATAATTTTCAACTGACCTAACTAAAATGACTGATTCTAATAGGGTAGAACTGTCTGACGAATTTGAATTCATAGAAATGATAAAGGTAACTGAATATTCCAAATAATTTTATTTGAGCAATTACCTACTTTAATATTTTTTAATTTTTGTATACGTTCTGTTAATATCCTGTGGAATTCATACAAATATCTACCATAACTAGTTTTTACTTCTTATTTGTTTTAAGCAGCCAAGAAATATGTAGATCATACCCACAGTCACAATAATTGAAACTGGAGAGTGTTATAACATCCCCTAATGTTTTCCTTTTGTACAAATATCTAGACATTTCTAAAATGTAATGAGTTTTGAGGAGGGTGTAAGATTTTTTTTAGAAGTCGTTTAGATATAGAGATAGAGTTTACATACAGAGACAAACATATCCATGTTCAGGAGAGGTGTCGAACTCCCCTAAAGACTCGAATCCCCAATATTCTGCCCAGTTCATTATCCGGAACCATAGTACGAATGAGATTATTGACCTCTATAGAGGTTCACTTATGTTATAGACGTGGAACAACACTACTATTATTGTAAGATAATTCATCTGAATGGCCACCGTATACACCGTAGTTCTAAAATTGTCAGCAGCTCAGGGTACCAATACATCTGACTGTTATCGGTAAATGGATTTTGTAGTGATGTACCGTTAGCTTGTATAAAATTAAGTAAGTAAGTACGTAAGTAAGTAATTAAGAATTAGTAATTTTACTTATATCATAAAGATTATAATTTATGGTGTTGAAGGCTTTCGGTCAAAAACATATCCGTATGAGCCAACTGAATAAATTAATAAGACAAAATATTGACAGAAGAACGGAATAATAAGGGATTTAATGGATTTAGATGAATTAAAAGATATTCATAATTATAAAAA
The DNA here is from genome assembly GCA_037954035.1 of Rosalia funebris. Taxonomy (NCBI): domain Eukaryota; kingdom Metazoa; phylum Arthropoda; class Insecta; order Coleoptera; family Cerambycidae; genus Rosalia; species Rosalia funebris. The sequence continues at coordinate 29,672,388 of JAZFAV010000035.1, read as the reverse complement.
AACGGTTAAAATATTGAAAGGTCAACCACTTGCCTCAGACACATCATACACACAATGTACATAACCAATGTACATTACTTATAAAGTATTTTAAGTATAATTAAACCAAATAAAATATCTCATTAAATATATATTTTCGAGTACATTTTTGGAGAAACTAAAAAAGACCCCTAAGAATATAACACAGTGAAAAATCCCTGCCAATGATAGTATCAAATCAAATGCTAAAAAAAAAAACTACCCATAAGAGGTAAAGTGGTCCTTCTTAGTGAACGTCAAAAATGTGATACTGAGACTAAGCCATTTCCCCACAAGATGAAACTAAATATCATATTTATTCTTAAACTGAGTAAGGATCTAATCCATCCTTCAAATTAGATACTGATTAGCCTAATCCTGCTAGTAAGCAGAACAACACAGCAAATACTCCTCATCCGATTAGAAGAGCAAACGAAAGCATTGAACGTCATCATCGGCGAACAATTCGCCTATTTATCGAAGCAATATATGCAGTCTCAAATCCTGAGATTAAAGGAAGCAGGTCACTGGTGCTGTCTTTCCGGATGTATCCAAGATTTTCAACAGCGTCTGGCATGAGGAATTACTAATCATGGTGGTACAATATGAAGTACTCAACAGCTACGATAAAACTGATTAAAGCTTACCCAGTCGGTAATCGCATTCAAGCAAAGATAGTATAAGTCTTATCTGATCATAGGATTATGGAAGCAGAATTGTCATAAGAAGCGGTGCTCTCACGCCATCTGCTTATCTTCCTCACTACAAACTTTCCCGGGTGGACTTATAGTGAGCTCATATTCTCACAAAATATCTCTAAAGGGCAGTGGTAGAACTGAAGAATTGATACGATTGATGACAAGTTTGGATCAACTCCAATGGAATCCCGATGGCCAGCTCATCCTGTTCAGATAAACGTGAAAAGCACCCGTATTATTCATCGATCTAAGCGGAGAAAACATCCACTGGCCTGACACTATCAAATATCTTGGCGTTGGGCAAAACTCTAATGTAGCAGGGCGACATCAGGCAGGCAGCTGGTCGCGTCAAGAATATTGTAGCTCGAATGAGCTCCATTTTAAGACAGTCTCAACCTGAACAAAAAAACTACTGCGTATTGCGTAGCGTTATGCAAATGCTACAACCCTATGATATGTAACAAAAACCCAAAATATACCAAGAAAAGCAAGACAAATTCAGATCCGAGCGGAAAATTATCCAAATACTCTAATACAAACCACTGCGGACTACACATCCAGGGGAAGAACAACTACACAGAAGACCCAAAATCGAGATATTTGAGAAGTGACAGACACAAACTAGATTTCCATTTTCATGTAGACTGGTATATTCATTGGACACATATATGTATACCTTAATGATCATTACATTCTATAGGATCCAGCGCAGGATATAACATTATACTTGTTTACCCTCAAGAATACGAAACGATGTCTCGTATTACCGAATTTCGAAGTCCTAGGTTCATTAGGGCCCCGGACTACTTCCCATCTTGAAATGCATAGCTCAAGATCCTCCAGGTAGATAGTGGGTGGAGAAATAAGGCGAAGAAAAAAGAGCAATCGGCGGAGTCCCCTGAGCCAGGACCAAGGAGGACCCACCTGGAATCACTGTTGTGAGGCTCACCTATTCTAGAGAGCAAAAGGAATTTTTGTCCTTCATGACTGAGACAGGCCAAGAGAGAGGAAACCCACCCCTAAGCGAGGCGGATGCCGGTCTACAGCGATGAGCGAATAAGTTGCAGTAGTCCTGCTCAGTTTACACCTTTCATTCAAAGGCAACAACTGAAACAAGTGTCAGAATATCGACGGGAAGACACTTTGCTACTAAACGTAGCAAAAAATATTTACATTCTATCGCATATAAATAATTTTGAACAAACATAAAAGCAACTTTCAGTATTTATTTTAAATTATTTCGGTATAACACATGACAAGTGTTTTTTTCCGGCTCCAATAATATTAGCAAATTTACAAAAAGAATTATGGCATTGCGCCTCTGGTATTTCAGCACTTTTCCGTTCCGACAGCGATAATTTCAGAATTTCCACTAGCGTGCTCGGGACCATTTTAAAATGCCGATATTGCCAAAAGGAAAACCACGAGCGAATACTTATGAAAGCGATCTTCGGAAAACTATTATGGAGAATGTGCACTGTCATAGCGGTACGCGTGATATCGGCAGCCCGTGATGCAGTTTTTGTTTGAGGTTGTATAGATAATTGGAAACGAGAGTTTAGATTGGCTATTGATTTCCATGACTTGTGGTTCCGGCTCGGATGCTCTTTGCCGGATTAATTGTTTTAATAAGAAAATTGAATTTTAAGGGTAAAAATGATTTATAGAGACGTTAATTAAATGTAACCCTTAACACAAGACTTTTGCTAATTTTAATATAACATTTTGTTTTTCTATAATTGCACATTTGAAGAGATAATATTCAAATTTGTGTTTCATATAAAAATAATAACAGTACTGTACATCTACAATAAGTCTTGTCTAGGGGGAGAGAAACCACTTATCGAATAAAATTATGTTATATATTAATTTAGAGATTTATGAGAATATCTGTACATTATTTTAAACCTAAAAGATACGTTTTCTGATCGAAGTTATAAATATACAACTTATATAAAAATTATATTATATTATATAATATAATTATAATTCATGTCAACACAACATAATTTTTCTTAATGAGACGATTTCTCAAAGACCAAAATTCAAAATTCGAATTCAAAACTGAAAGTTCAAAATTAGAAACTCAAAACCCAAAATTAGAGAAAGTCACCAAAATAGAAAGTCGATGGCATTGAAAACTTGAAAAATCGAAGAAGTCGAAAAACGATAAAATACTTAAAAGAAATTAAAAAAATCAAAAAGTTGAAAATTGAAAATATCAAAGAAATCAAGAAAATTTAAAGCGAAAATCAAACTCGAAAAAATCGAAGGGATTAAAAGAATTGAAATAGTCGAAAAAATAAAAAATCAATTTAACGAGAAATCGAAAAACTCGAATAAATTGAAAAAATTTTAAATACACAATTTAAACATTTATTTTAGTTGATTTTTTGAATAATCATTGTCACTAAATTTAGTATTTTGAAATTGCACATCGTTTTTCTTAATTTTTTTTATCTAACCTACATGTACTCATACTAATGTAATAATTATTACCGTAACATATGCAAGAGAATATTATATATCACATTCCGTAAGAAAAACAGGGTTATCATTAAAAATATCGATGACGTCATACCCCCTATACAAATCACCCTTTATGTATTAATAATATTTAAAAACATGTCAAATTAAAAATAAAATTTGACGGTTTTGAGAGTTTTCTCCAAAAGTTATTCCTTGATTTTTTAACGAATTTATTCATTATGTTACTAAAACACTGTGTGTTATATATTATATTAACCCTTATAGTGTATAGGGTTGTTCAGTAATATATGAAGTGTAATATATACTACTTAAAATTTGTGTTTCAGAAAATAATACATTTTGCTTATTCAAATATATTTACAAAAAAAAAACTTCTAAAACAAAGTATAAACCTGCCCGTAATGTAATAATATTCAAATATTTGTTCTGCCTGACGATTATTAACACACATCCAAAGCCATAAAGATACTGATAGTGACGTTTTCCACGCTACATGTGATGAATGCCGACAGATGTAAATAACAACGTAGCGTAAATCATCCTTTTTTGTGTCTATAAACATAGTTTATATGTTTACGCAAAGAAAAAATCGTCAACTTGTTCTCTACCGACGAGAATAAATGTATTGCAAAACATACATTCGTGGCGTAGGAATGCGTTTAAAGGTGGGTATAAAACGCGCGTTCGTTGCCCGTCCAATGTTTGTTGAAATTATTTTGAAGAACCTTCCGCGATCCAGAGAAAACCCACGAATATTTAAAAGACATTTTGCATTATAGATAATTATGTCTCTATCGCGCTATAAAAATTACGCCGTTTCGGTGATGAGTGGTGCTTGGTTAATGGTAAGTTTGTGCAAAAAGAAAACGTTGGTGGCACACTAACCTGTTGAAAAAACGGAATGGTGCCGAGATTAATATGGAATTGAACACTTTCATCCGACCACTCTATTTTTACCGCTGAATGGATGCGCAACAAAAACAACGAGCCTCTCGCGCTCCCGTCCAAATCTGTACTGCGAACACACAAAGCGTTCGTCGAAAAAACCACCACGAGGTGGATCGTGATGCGCCGTGTGCGTGCGGTTCGCGCGCAACTTGAAAACACCGTACTAATCTAGAGAACTTGCTACACGCGCGCGGCGTACACACTGAGCAGCGCGCATATGTATACCCACCTTAATAGGTCGATCTCGGATGGACGATAAAAATGTAGTCGGATCTGATATAAATCGCCTGTGAAATATCAACAATAAATGTGAGGGATACAAATAGCATTGAATATCAAAGTAAATAATATTTATATATTAAAATATTGTGCTAATATAAAAACATTCAAAGTATACATAAATATACTTTCAATATCTTTATAAATACGTTTTGTAATTCAGCAGACATTAGTGAATTATTTCTATAATTTCATTATAGAAATACAGATCCAGTACGAAGCGTCTGAACAATTAAGATCACATGCGTGTTTCAAGTTAATAAATCAGATGAATTTGAAGTTCATTTTCTAAATCTTATATACCGGCAATCAGCCTCAGTCACTAGTGTCTAGTGCCTTGAGGTAGTTGTTGTCTAGTAAATAGAGGTATAAAACTAGTCACCAGTCACACAATGTTCTGGTAACAAAATACATGTACCTTACATATGCCGCATACTTATTTCCATCAGGATAATATAGATACCAGACTAGGCACCAGGGAAAACCTCTATGGACCAGAACCTACGCTGGAAATGAATCGGAATCTGATCAGAGATCGCATAAATGGCTGGGCAAGAGACCAAGACCAAGAGCATAATAAAAGATAGATAGAAGAGTAACGTCGTCGGTGGTCGAATAACCAAACTCTTCATCGAATACACAGAGATTGAGAAATGGACCCAAGAATTCATTAAATTGAACAGGCACAAAGCCAGAACCCTGGTGGGAATCATAACGGGCCACCATAGTAGCCTGAATGCATATAAGCACAAGGTGAGGCTGACTGATAGCCCGGCCTGCAGATACTGTAAAGAAGACGAGGAAACGTCGATTCACCTTTTTTACACCTGCCCCGCACTTGAGGAGAAGAGGTACCTTATATTAGGGACCCCTGTTATCGTAGAGGAGGCGAGGCTTAAGGCGGGAGACGTGCCTAAATTGCTTTTTTTATGGGATACCTTTTTTGGATAATGACCCTGATAAGGGAAGATCGCCAAGGGACTACCCATGCGATCAGCGGCTGATGAGGCCCAAACCCATATAACATAATAATAATATCGATAAAAATTCAAGTAATTCTGCCATGTTCAGTATTCTAAACATAATTGTGATCCTTATAAAATTAAGTAATTTTATAATTCTAGAAATAATTTTCAGTTGATCAACATACATATTGTCAAAACTAAGAAAAAGTGTGAAGTTCTCTGTGTTGCGTAGAAGAAAGAGTGAGACAGCATTGGAGGGAAAAGGATGCACTTTACGCGCGGCCAGATCGAATTTTGTTTACATTCATACATACTCGATAGTCACTCTGTAAAGGTCTCAATGCGATTGAGTAAAGACCAGGCTATTTGCTGCGCATCTCGTGGGCGGTCCAATATCGCAGTATTGAGACTTGTTCCTATTCTTGACAATATGTATGTAGTAGCGTTAACAGTTCTATCCTGAAGGAGCAATTCAAAGCACAGCACATCCTATGCGTTCCTACGATACAACCTTGCCTTGTGAACCTTGCATCGCTTACATTCATAAAACCGTTGTACACAAACTATTCGTTGTTCAACTGTTAATCGCGACATGTTGATGTCATATGGTTTGTAGAAGTCGTTAAATATCGAGACCCTATCTGTGACAGAACACAAATGGTGCGCAATTTAAGTTCTATAATTCCAAATGAGGCACCCTATATTTTTGTGTTTTGGCAGTTATTTTCATTGTTTAGTTATTGTTTCTACATATTTCGCCGAAAGCTCTAGGAAGGATGGATTAATTAATATGTATGATTCTCTAAAGCATTAAAGACTTTAGTATCGTAATGATAAAATCGATGTTCCAGATGCTTGAGATATTCACACAGACACAGCAAGTATTCGAAGTTATTGAGTTTGCAAGAAAATATACGCAAGCGTGTTCAAATAATAAATAAATATTTCCAATGAAATATAAATATCAAGTGTTTATAATCATAATTAGTAATTAAATAGGTATCGTCATACTTAGTCACGTATATCAATATAATGCCTTTTCGTCAATATCGTGGTTTTGAAATTTTTTAATATATGCAATGAACCTTACATATTCAGGAAAACAAATCCTGATTATAAAACTATATTGGGATTTGTTGTTCGATTTCAGTGGCAGTATTGTTTGTTCGTCAAACAACGGGCGAATCTAATCCTCTCCTTGACTCTAGCTTGAGGTCGTCGTTAAGCTCCATACATCATTAACACACTTTAAAGTGGCCACCTGGGTAAACAGAAAATCACAATTAAGGCATTACGATAATACGCGACGCATTCCCGCTCTTATTGTGACATAATGAATCGATTGAAGTCCTGATTGATGGGTTTATATTTCAACAACGCCCGTTAAATCCGAGTTAATCCTCGTAGCTAGCTGGGTAAACTAAAGCGGGGACCTGAACACTGACACTAAGAGTGATTGATAGAATTCTTCTGATAGAACACAATTTAGAAAAAGAAAAATTGCAATAATGATGGAATTAGAACGTGAACGGTTCTCGGCGGGACACGATACGTGTAAGTCCGAGATGCAATCAGAATAATAAAGATAATGCCGACAGTGAGTGGACGAATGAAAACATTGAGATTAGAGACTGAATACGGAGTTTCTGTTGATAGTTCTAGACCTCAGCAAAAGAATTACATAATTATAATGCACATGGTTTAAAATTTTCACTCATCGATGTATTCGCTTTTATAGAGAAATTTGATATTTGATACTATAAAAGAGAGATTTTTTTCAGATTTTTTGTGACCTTCAAACATATTCTTGATATATATATATATATATATATATATATATATATATATATATATATATATATATATATATATATATATATATATATATATATATATATATATATATATATATATATATCTGTTTAGCTATGTTCTATGTACTAATTAATCACGTTACGCTCAGATAGGTAAAATTTAAAAGGGAAAAATTACATTGTATAAGTGATGAAGCAGCCAATTTTTGTTATTATATTTTAAATAAGACAAAAATTAATTTCCTTTTTTATTTAAATATAAGTAAACATAGCATTTAGTACATTTCTATATATTGAATCAATCTTTCGTTTGAAAATCTTCAAGTCAAAACAGTCTATATCCATTCCTACATATTCACGTTTCTTTTTCTGGTTTTTTTTATTTCTTTCTACCAGATCAGTTTGTTCTGTTCAGTGTATCAATTCCAGAATTTCCTTTCGCTTTCTTCCTTCAAATCTTCATGAAATATGAGGAATTAGAAGGTTGGAACCTTCTAAATCCTCATCTTCATCACTCAAATAATCTATCTGAAATCACGTATTTTCATCAACTTTGGCAGCTTTTCATCGGTCAGTGCTTTTTTCATAATATGTTATACCTAAGCAGAAAAATTTAAAATTGAAGTGAACTTGTAGAAGAAACGATAAAATAAGGTTATATTCTATTATATATATCTAGTGATCTAATGATCACTAGACCCCTTTCATTCACGATGTATTCAAAGATATATGTATAGCAAATTTTAGTCATCATGCACAAGAAACTAGTAGCAAGCACGACTAGGAATGACCAAACTAGTTTCTTATAAACGTGATTTTAGTTTTAAAAGGAAAAAAGCTTATTTTATAAGATATTGAGGTACTTCTTGTGATTTCCCAGTCATATGAGCATAATGGACAAAGAAGATACTATTAAAGCTGCTCAAGTAGCAAATATTATTGCGATGATATACTGACCCTTCCACAGAACATCATAAATTTTATGAAACAAGGATGCAATAAATATGAATCAAAATCAATGGAATACTACAGTAACAAACTTAAAACTGTTAAAACAAGCATAGAAAAATGGAACCTGTCTACAAATTTAACTAGTCATGAAACCAATGTACTCAGCAGACTTAGTATTCGACATACATATAAAACTAATGCATTCATACCTTCTCTGCAAAGGAACCCGCCTATGTATGTTCAACACTTTCAATACCAATCTATCGATAAATCACATAGAGAAATGTATAGATTATCGAAATTTTCATCAGATAACAAACATACGAAACATACCAGCTACGATGTATAACAACCTCATTGTAATAAATGCTATGATAGAATTTTGTAACTAAACTGCAAACATATATAAAATGGATAGACCTATTCTAAATATGGCTAATAACTATAGCAGTCGACTTAATAAGCTAAGAGGATTGATTCTAAGAAGTATAACCGGAGCCCAAGATCAGGCGATGGGGATACTGACGGGAATACCGCCTCTTGATATCATCTTGAAAGCGGAAGCTGCAAAGGCAATGCACAAGGTGGGAAACATGAATAGGAAGGTAAGGGACCTGAATACACTCTCAAGAGAGCTAGCTGAGGAGGGACTCCTATGGATGCCCTCTGACAGTACAGGTGTCCGCTTCCTGTTTGACCAGAAATATAAGATCATCCTCACCAGTAAGATCGACTGGATGGAGGGTCAAGCTGGATTACCGCTCAATGGAGACATCTGGTACACGGATGGAGCCAAGGGTGGGAACAGAGCGGGCGTGGGGGTGTATAGGCGACGCGATGGAATAGGTAAAACCTTTCCCCTGGGCAAATACACTACCGCACTCCAGGCGGAGCTAGTTGCAATTACATACAGTGTTCTGGGGGCCGACCAAAATCGAACCCAGGAGAAGGTATGTATCTGCTCGGATAGCAGGGCGGCGTTGGCAGCCCTGAATTCACCAACGACAAAGTCGAAGCTGGTCTATAATTGCTATGAAGCATTGAACCATTTGGCAGGGAAGGGACCGGTTTAACTCTTATGTATACTTGGGCATAATGGCATTAAGAGAAATCTAATTGCAGATGACCTTGCCAGACTAGGGACCAGGAAAAACCTCTATAGATCAGAACCTGCAGTGGGAATAAGTCGGATTCTGACTAGAGACTGCGTCAATAGCTGGGAAAGAGACCAGCACAATAAAAGATGGAGAGGAGTCACGGGTTGTCGAATAACCAAACTTTTCATCGAATACTCAGAGATTGAGAAATGAGCCAAAGAATTCATTAAATTGAACAGGCACAAAGCCAGAACCCTGGTGGGAATCATAACGGGCCACCATAGTAGCCTGAATGCATATAAGCACAAGCTGAGGCTGACTGACACCCCGGCCTGCAGATACTCTGAAGAAGACGAGGAAACCTCGATTCATCTTTACACCTACCCCGCACTGGAGGAGAATAGGTACCTTATATTGGGGACCCCTGTTATCCTAGAGGAGGCGAGGCTTAAGGCGGGGGACGTGCCTAAATTGCTCCTCGTATGGGATAGAATTTTTGGATATTGGCCCGGATAAGAGAGGATCGCCAACGGACTACCCAAAAAAAAATTCCATATATCATTTTCTAATGAATCCAAAATATATTTCAGAATCTTCAGTAATTTACAATGCTGCCAGAACCTTCTCTTTGATGCCAAGGAAACACCTCAAAAATATCTTAAAAATTTATATAGGTTTCTAATTTGTCAGTAGTATTGAAAAGTTCTATACTGTTGGTAAGTGTTGAACTAATAATGTACAACATAGAATATTTAAGAGAAAAATACATAATATAGAAGATTTACCAATACTATAATGTAAAAGTTTGTATCTAAATCATTATTTTTTAAAAGTACTCATAATATAAAACGTCAACCCTATATATTATTCTGAGAACAAAATTAATTCATTATTATCAAATATAATTATTTTATATGAACGTATTTACGTTATTATGCACCAACATTATATGAATGCATATGAAAACCAAATATAATTAAGCGATATGTTTAATTTAATCATTCAGTCTAATTTTGAACATAACCGTGGCTAAAACAATTTAATGCAAACAGCATTCCACTAATTAATATTTAGTGGGTTAAAAAAAATATATATATATGTATATATATATATATATATATATATATATATATATATATATATATATATATATATATATATATATATATATATATCTAAATTTTCTGTTTTCAAAACGTACCGAATGTGAAATTAGATTTGCAATACGTCATAAAAAAGTAATACTTTCAATTAAAAACTATTGATTGTAATTCTAGTAGAATAGAATAGTTACAACTTTCGGCAACAAATCTAAAACACTGACAAGCTGATAGTGGATAACCTGGACGAAGTTGTATGTACTTCGAGTTTTTTCTAACAGATATTGTTCTTTACAAAGCCAAAACCTTCTTTGTTCTAAAGAGATGAAATCAAAATTCTAGTAAAATTAGGTTATATTCGCAGAACATCCTTATATACTGTATAAGTTTTGCTTGTTATAAAGTAACATTTCATCAAGTTTATGATATTTAAAATACTTCGTAGCCATACTACTATTACATATTTATGTACTTACTAGAACAAAGACTTTGTAAGGACATATTGTATACTTAACACTTTTGGGTGAGATGGTATTTTTCATTTTGAATTCAAACTAGTTACCTCAGATGTGGCCCGCTAAAGTAATAATTCGGATAAGGAACTGATAAAGCTGGAACTAATTTGAAACTAGAAAAATAATTTCTAAATATTTAGAATTTGGGTTTACCAGGACGGAGCTCTTCCTCCTCCTTAATTTAATGTTAATCTCCGATCATGTCTTGATGATACGTTTCCTGGTAGATAGATAGGGGACGAGGACTAACTGAATGGCCACCACGTTTAGTTAACTTGATCCCTCAATGACCACCACGTTTACTTCATTTGACTTCCATGAATTTCTTCTTGTTTTAATAATCTTAAATAACCCCTTAGAGTTAAAAAGCCAAATAATTTAGAGAATCTTAAACAACGAATTCCTTTCAGAAAAGAAAGCCCGGCACGGGTAGGATTCAATATCTGTACCGGATGGGAACCGAACGATAGACAGCTGTTTCGAACTTATTAGTTCTCATCAGTACCGTACATGGTACGTCACTCCAGGACAAATGCGAAATTAAAACCGTGGGGTATTCATATAAAAGGATGTTCTACAAAGTCTCAAACGATGTAAAGACACCTTCACTATGGGAGTTGATGGAATACCCAGTTTTATTCTTAGAGACTGTGCATATGCACTTACGGAGCCTTTGTCTATCCTATTCAACAACGTTCTGAAACATTCAATCTTTCCATCGCGGTGGAAGGAGGCGTGTATTTGTCCCATATTTAAGAAAGGCAATATTAATGCTGTGTCAAACTACAGAGGAATCTCATTGCTGTGCAATTTTTCAAAGGTCTTCGAGACGGCGCTGTACAATGTGCTATATGCTTCTACTAAGCAGCTTCTATCATCACACCAACATGGATTCATGCAAAGGAGGTCGACTATATCAAATTTGGCTCTGTTCTCGCAATACGTTTCCGAAATCCTGGACAGGGGAGAACAAGTCGACACCATTTATAGAGATTTTCAAAAGGCTTTCGACCAGATTTATCACAATATCTTGCTCCTTAAACTCAGAAGTTTTGGTTTCTCAGATTCATTGTTGGACTTGTTTAGGTCCTATTTGTCCAATAGCAGTTTCACGGTCAGATACCAAAACTTTACTTCTAATTATTTCTCTCCTTCATCGGGTGTACCTCAAGGGTAGAATTTGGGGCCTCTTCTGTTCCTGTTCTTTATCAATAATCTTCCTGAAGTTATATCGTGCCAATAGTTATTATTTGCAGATGATTATAAACTTTTTACTGAAATATCATCACCTTCGGATTGCTTTCATCTCCAACAATGTATAAATAATATGGCGTCATGGTGTGAGCTACATCGTTTATCACTAAATTTATCAAAATGCAAGGTAATGACTTTTACCAGGAAAATCAACTTTATTTCTCATGATTATGCGATTAACGGCCACATTATTGGTCGAGTTGAGTTGTTTAAGGACCTAGGCATAATATTTGACGCCAAATTTACTTTTGTGGAACATATCAATGATATTGTTTCTGCTGCATTTAGAACTTATGGCTTCATTTACCGTAATTGTAGGGAGTTTTCCGAGGTACGTGCCCTTAAAGCGTTATTTTTTTCTCTAGTGAGATCTCGTTTAGAGTATGGTTCTATTATATGGTTTCCTTTATACAATGTCCATTGCCAAAGGCTGGAGGCAATTCAAAAGAAGTTTCTTAAATTTTTGTCTTTTTTACTGGATGACGTATATCCGCCTCGAGGTGTTGCCACTTACAACTATTGGACAGATTTAATATTTAATCATTATCTGTTCGACGCAATATTTCACTAATTAAATATTTGTTTAACCTTCTCAATAATAAGGTTGACTGTTCTGAATTGCTTAGTAAGATTAATTTTAGGGTCCCACGTGGTAATGTCAGACATCAGGCGCTTTTATATGGTACTACTCCTAGAACGAATATATTAGCGAAGGCTCCTGTATTTCTTATGTGCTCACTGTACAACAAAATTTCAGCGAATTGTGATATATTTAACGATGGTTTAAAGTGTGTTCGCAATTATGTAGCTAATATAGGTTAAGATGTTCTATGTGGTATATTGCATATGTATGTAAATTGGCGCTGTAACTACCTTTTACCGTATTGCTTAGGTTCATTAATTGTACTATTTGACATTCTTTCATTTTTTTGTTATTTTACTTAGTTATTGTATATTTAGTTTATTCCTGTAATTGGGATTTTTTCCTGTTGGAATAATAATAATAATAATAATAAATCGACACGATCTATGTCAGTAACTTATAAGTCGGGAATCGAGAAGGGAACCACCAAACCGCGAAGCGGTTATCATTATCAACTAGTTCCCGTATAGCAAGACTATTACATAATCGCTATAGGAAACAACTACTTCTCAGGCTAAAACCCCGCCAGGCATTGAATTATTCCTAATAGCGATCCTCAACCCTTTTCTCGTGTTTCTGCACGATCAAAAAAAGTTCAGGAAAGAAATCCCGCCATTTCTGCAATATCGCAATTTTTTTTATTTTTCCTTTGAAAATCATCCAAAAACTTTTTTTACATCCCTTAATTTTGGTGTTTAGTTTATATACGTTTCATTTAATGCAGGTTTTTTACTGATCTGTGCATTATCAGTAAAATTAAATGCTTAAAATGACATTAAATACATGGAAATTTGTATAATAAAATTATTACTGCACACCCTTCGTTTGTATATCCTTCCTTTTACATACAACGTCGAAATATACTCATTATTTCTATCACATACACACTCCAAATTATTATTCTCCATACTTTGCTGGCGGTACGTTTGTTGTCGTAACGATCACGTATGAAACAATTTGGAAGTACGTAGGATATATGACCAAAATATATTATCGTGCCAGTATTTACCTAATACATGTGAATTTTAATAATCTTCTCAAGACACGGCATGACTAATTCAGTAGCAGGAAACTGTTACGTACGCCCATTTGTGTCGATATATATTATTATGTGGATTAGAAATATTTGTACAGCTAATTTTGCGAATGTATGCTAAAAAAAAATTTAAATAAATTTTAAGTTCATCAATGAATGTTTCCAGGAAAGGGTATGCGTGGAATACATATGAATGTAGGTGATCAGTTAATCATGAGAATCAGATATATACTATACCAGAATTATCTACTTTTTCTTGATGTAAAATTGAGATATAAATAGTAATAGTTAATTGGAGGTCATATAGAGGTCATAAAGCCATTATATACGTTTCAGTTAGTAATACAACTCGGTGATATTTAATACAATTTAATCTTCAGTTATTTCTTCAACAAAAATGAAAACTGATATTGTATGTTAGAGGAAGAGACATATCCATATGATGCTAATATTTTAGCAAGTATGATGTCCTTTGGATTAGGATTGCAGGCCAAATAGGACTATTTCTCTTTATTCATCCTCGTCGATCTACAATTAACAAACCAATATGAAAGATACTACATGATCGGGAACTCTTAGAGCATTAAGGTAACCAATATTATTGTTAATATTCAGCAAGGATCTAAAATCAATAGAAAGATTAAATCAATGGAATAATAAAACAATGGAAATATTGTTCTAATAAAACAGCTGTTGATTGAACAATATTTGCCCTATGAGGGAATGTTCTATAGAGTCAACAGTAAACTCGTTGGAAATTGTCTAGTCTCTCTTTCGAAGTTTCTGTTTTAATTTTTTTTTATTTATTAAAACAGCAATCAGATAATACAATCTATAGGCTATCCTGTTGTTTATGGATCTCGAAGGCTGTTCCTTTTTTCTGACATGATGAGGGTCCTCCAATGAAGAAGTACCGCTAGAATCCTATTTCAGGCCATCATCTTTTGAGCCTTCTTCTGTTATGTTTCTGTACAAGTGGTTGTAATAGGTTGTAATTAATATGTATTTCTAGCCTCCCGTAGTGCTTCTTGCTACTTTGATGTATTTCTTCTTAGACTGTTGGTATGCGAAGATTATTGCGTATTGCTTGATTTGTCGTATACCATGGCGTATCAGCTAGGGCCCTAAGGATTCTAAAATCCTTAGGGCCCTAGCAGTGCAGGTCATTGGAATCGACCTAAGATCACGACAGTTAATTTAAATTAACTGTCGTCATCTTAGGTCGATTCCAATGACCTGCACTGGCAATGTCTGTGGAAATGGGGGTTGTACGGGTTTATTCAATGTGCATCCCTCACCCAGACAGTTTAAGCTTTGAATTTGGGGAATATTGTCTATTCTGAATTGACTGGGCCGTTACTTGATGAAAATTCATATTTATACAAAATTAAAATCAAGTCACTTTGTTGGCGAAACAATTGTTATGTTTAACAAATAAAAAGTGAAAATCAAACCAGCGAATATTTTAATTTTGTATGAATTTTATCTAATTTATATAGTATATTTTATGTTTTTATGTCAAAGTACAAGATGGTTTTCATCTTTATAATCGAAGGTGATAAAGTAACTGATGAACACACATAACAAGGAAACCTTTGGCGAAGAAATAACTATAAACATGACTAAGTACGCATTTCAATAATACGAATCAGAGTTACGTGTAGATGTATTCATTAGAATAAATAATAAAATCTGTCGAGAAACTATGATTTACAATTAGATTAAATATGTTTCTCGGGCTTAATGTTGGTATTATGGGATAGATAGTAAACAAAACATGTTGATAAAATCGTACAGGTTTTCATTACCAAAGGATAACCTTGTGTCAATTATGTCATGATATAATCGAGAGAAAATTCATGAATTTGAATATGACAGTAATAAACAGGTTTGCATCTTAATTGATAGATGACAGCCTCTACAGTGATTATATGTTTAGATCAAATTTGATGAGGGAATATTTTCAGAGAATTATTATGGTGGTTTACTAAAAGATATCATAAGGCGGATATAGGGATATTTAGATGGATTATTGTATACATTGATTACGGATATTCTATATTTAAGTAATATTATAACATAATGCTTATATTGTAGGTCATTATGTATGTGTCCATTTGTAGAATTTGTAATGGGAAGCAAAACCAAACCTCTCATCATCTTTTAATCTAATGGTATTACTTGGTGGTCGCAAAATATGATGTCCGAGTTTGAGCAGACGATATTAAAAGACGTTTTGGTGGTTGTAGTCCTAAGGTGACTCAGAAGTATGATTTATTCAAGTATAAGTAAGAAAACAGGGCATGAAAATAAGTTATGCTAGGATATGATATGTATATATTTATTTACATATTTATAAATTTAATTTGACTTAAAGCCGGCCAACGGGGAGTCATTATTTTTAAATAGCTACAATCGTAGGTGCTTTTTTTTTAACTTATTGACCCATTTGTTGGGCATACTAAGTGTTTAGTATGTATTTGTAAAAATGAACAGTTATCCTGTCTGTGAGATTAACACAAAAACAATTTTTATCATATTCCTACGATTTCAACTACATTTGTTTGATTCTCAAATGGACACGTAATATAAAAATAAAAATTATGTACATATTGATCTGCCATTATTTGAATTGTATTCGACTCTTCTTTGCCATGTCATACATAATTTAATTTGGCTCTTTTGCATTTTTATTAATTCCAGTAATACTGGTACCAATAACATGTGAAAGTTGTATACATGTATTTAAATAATGTGTTTTATTTGATATGCATTGTATTTCAGTCATAATCTTAAATTGCAATATTGGTTGTCTCTGTAGTATATTTATTACTTTTATAATACAGGAAGTATACGATCTGTTACAGCATAACATAAAATGTTATATCGATACCCGTTGATTATAAATACGAGTATTATTATACGTAGTTACATATGTATACAATGAGGATTAGATAAAGTAATTACGCGATAGTGCCTTTAAAATGCTGCAAATGAATTTTACAATTTTATCGTTTGCTTATAACGGCCAAGTTATAACTTTTTAAAATTCTATTATTCCGTAATTAATTTATGTATGTCTTATGAGACGATATTAATCAAAAATATTAAACATTTTCAAGCATTTCACTGCAAAACATCAATTTTTCCCGCTGTGTACTGCGTGGCTAGCATTTTATTTTTCTGGTTTAATATAAGTTGCTATCTAAAAAATAACCTAAATGCTTGTAATAACCTTTAATACATTTTCTAAGGTACTCACATGTTATTACAGCAGTAATTGTATAGTTGTTACTGCAATAACCGTGTATTAAAATAGTCGTTGGGAAATGGGACGATTGAATAGAAATATATTAAACTAAGTAATTATTTCAATGGAATTTACACTAATTTTATATGATGATTTCAAAAAATAAAATCCGCTATGGGTAGGATTCGACATTTGTCTCGGATGGGAACCGAACGATATACAGCTGTTTCGAACTTATTAGTTCTCATCAGTGTCGTGCACGGTACACCGATCTAGGACAAATGCCGATTAAAACTCAAGCGGTATACATCTATATCGATACGATCTATGTCAGTAACATATAAGTCGGAAATCGAGAAATGAGCTACCAAAACCTCCAAGCGGTTATCAAGTAGTCCCCGAATAGCAAATAAGTAGTCCCCGAATAGGTTCCCATCCGGGACAAATGTCGAATCTTACCCATGGCGGGTTTTATTTTTTGAAACTTTATCTGATCGTGCAGAAACACAAGAAATGGGTCGAGGGTCGTTTTTAGGTATAAATCAATGCCTGGCGGGGTTTTAGCCCGAGGAGTAGTTGTTTCCTATAGCGATTATGTAATAGCCTTGCTATTCGGGGACTACTTGATAACCGCTTGGCGGTTTTGGTAGTTCCTTTCTCGATTTCCGACTTACATATTACTGGCATTATGTGATGATGTATTTTCTCCTAGTCGAGCATAGAAGAAGAACTTGACACTTAAAAATTCGTGAAAGAGTTTAATACCTATTTTTCACAATATTACCAAACAAACATAGACAAAGGTTGTGGTTTTACAAGTTCTTCTTTTATCTTCCAGACTTCTGTCATTTGGTAACGCGTCGAGTATGGGCCATATTTGTTATTTTATGTTTTCTGTCCAAAATGAGTCAACATCCTGTAAATACTCAAAATTAAGTAAAATGAAGATTTTTAGACCAATATGGTTTTTCCACGGTGTTTGTTTGTGTGAAGAACATGCCAACAACGAATCGAGTCCAAGATGTTGAGTGCCCACATTAAAAAAAGTTTTTACTGCTTTGAAATAAAAGAAAAACCTAAACAAACAGTAAAAAAAAGTATTGTACATAAAGATATAATATCGTTTTTGCTAACTTTTTCATGAAAACCAATTTTTAAATTCCCGGAATAGAATGTTGATAATAATCGTTTGCGAAAATATGAGAATAAATGTCAGGTCGAAGCTGCTTACGTTCTTAACCAGAGATATCCAAATCTACCAAATATCTCACAGGAGATCGTGCCTAAAACTCATGAACAGTTCAAGAGACTTATTTCTGTTATACTGTTAAATATAAAACCTCATTTCATATCTAAATAAAATCGTCATAGAAAGACGATGTGGAAGTAAACATTATTCTAGAAACTTACATCAGCCGTGCTTGAAATGTATCGTGGTTTGAGACGTATCTATGAAGAAAGACATCATCCATATGAGGTTAGTTTTGCCATGGAATTAATACACGACAATCCAGAAAAGTAGTTCTTGGTTCAAACATTTGTCACTTGAATTAACTCACTGAGGATGCAAAAGTAAACCAGCAGAGTTGCAAGGATTGGTCAGCAAAGACCAAATCCTCATTATTATTTACCCTCATTTAAAATATTAACATACATTAGGGTGATGTCTCAGAAAATCTATATTTATGGTTTAATTCTTCAGTAACATATAAGTAGGAAATCGAGAAAGGAGCCACCAAACCGCCAAGCGGTTATCAAAGTAGTTCCCGAATAACAAAGCTATTACATAATCGCTCTAGGAAACAACTACTCCTCGGGCTAGAGCCCCGCCAGGCATTGAATTATACCCAGAAGCGATCCTCGATCACTTTCTCGTGTTTCTGCATGATCAGATAAGGTTTCAAAAAATAAAACCCGCCACAGGTAGGATTCGACATTTGTCCCGGATTGGAACCGAACGACATACAGCTGTTTCGAACTTATTAGTTCTCATCAGTGCTGTATACGGTACGCCGATTCAGGACAAATGCCGAATGACCTTTATATCGTATACATCTTTATCGATACGATCTCTGTCAGTAACATATAAGTCGGAAATCGAGAAAGGAACCACCAAACCGCCAAGCGGTTATCAAAGTAGTTCCCGAATAGGAAAGCTATTACACTTATATGTTACTAACAGAGATCGTATCGATAAAGATGTATACGCCATAAAGTTCATTCGGCATTTGTCCTGGATCGGCGTACCGTGTACGGCACTGATGAGAACTAATAAATTCGAAACAGCTGTATGTCGTTCGGTTCCAATCCGGGACAAATATCGAATCCTACCTGTGGCGGGTTTTATTTTTTGAAAAGGTTTAATTCTTATTGACAAAAATTTTAAATAGGTAAACAAAACCATTTCAGAAATGGTTTTCATGAAAAGATCCTATTGAATGACCACCTAGATCACGATACTTTACGCCATTGGATTGTTATATATGGGGTTATCTAAAAAATAAAAGTATTTTAACAAAGCCAGATAAGAGTATGTTTCACTTAGATGAGGGTATATTTCACTTAGAGGAACTTTAGAGAAAGCCAAGTACGAGTTTTACTTTAGACTACGTTATTGTCAAGTAAATGAAGTCTAATTGTGTATTTTAGTACACTTAAACAATAACATTATTAATATATTTAAACAATAACGCGAAAGTACGATGGGCATTTAGGTCAGTTATCCAACTTAGAGCTATAAAAGTGCAGCATTTTGCTCCATAACTACTACAAGGATGGGTGACCTATCATATTTTCCTATAGATGTTGCTAGTCATTTGTACTATGGTCCGGGGTGATGGACTGGGCCAGTGATACTTCGGTTAAAGTCCCAACGGGGAAATTTTGGCACCCCTTTCTGAGTATGGGTGTGTTTGTCTTCATATATACGTGTAACCTTCCTCTTTACAGCCTGACGCTTTAGAATACTTTAGATGACGGGGGTTAGTATATGTGTGTGCAGACATAAAAAAATAATAGTAAGGTTTCAATAATCTATATTTAAGTCGTAAATCGGTTAGCTACAGATAATTCATTAGTATAAGAATGAAATCAGTGTGGTTCATTAAAGAACTTACATGCCTCTTTTCCTGCACGTATTCAGGGTACCCCCATTTTCGGGGAAGTTGAAAACGAATCTGACTTCAGTTTTTGGCAGTCGGACATAGTTTTCGAGAAAACGAATTTTCAACTTTCCGCAGTGCCCCCAAAAAGGGGGGGAGGGCCAGAATTTGATGAGGTTTTGAGAGTTTTACTTTAAAGTAATTAATTACCCAAGACGTACATAGCGAAGAGTTGGTTTTATATAATTTTATTGTGAAAATGTATAAAAAATCCATCTATTTGAAAGACCATCATGATTAAAGAAGAAGTAAGTGTTATTATTAGGTGTTAAGTGTTAAATCATTTATTGATATTACTTTTCACAAAACAGATCATACTGAAAAAATATTTATTTACATTCACAACTATATTTTGATTTATCTTTTAGAACAGGGATCAAAAATACATATCTGCGAGATCATAATAAAAAAATAGTATAGTAATATTGCCTAGGGTCTTTATTCCCGAGATACCGATAGTGTATATTAAATTTATTGAACACTGCATATCCACTGTCTCATAACTCATAGCATTTTAAATTACACAGCTAGCAATAATATACGACAACCATTTTCCTTGTGCTTTTAGGTTCGAGGAAACTACATTTTCTGTTTAAAGTTAGCTATCACAAAATAAGGGAATTTTATTGTGGGGTCCCAAATCGGGTAACATATTATAGTATTAACGCCTTACTCGAATGTTACTATTTTAATCAATGCATAATCTGTTCCCTCCCCGATTCCACAGCCTGTAATGCCCCAATAAATGCCTGTACGTAAGTACGCGTCTCATGTGTCGCATTTGTTGCAGATCGACATGGAAATAATAAAAAAGACGGATTACGTTCCACCCTCGGAGAGAAACATGAATGGCCACTACCACTCGCAGCATTCTTACCAGAAGCAGCAGAGCTGCGGAAGAGTACACGACAGAGAGTGGGAGACTCCAGTCAATGGTCGCGCGAAACTCCGATCAGCCGTTCCAGTGCCTGCCCCAACATCGACGGCGGCGGACGCCAAACGCAAAAACAAGCCGGCAACCCCGAAGCCCAAATCTCAGATGGAGACGTACGCTCACCAGAACGGCCGCGGCCACGTCCCGAATGCAAAAGCCAAGGGCAAGGCCTCCTCCGGCCACCAGAGAGTGGTGCCCCAGAGGAGCGCGCCCGCTTCCCAACCGACGGACAGACTGAAAGGGGTGGTGGGTTATCACCAGAGTGCAACCGCGTGTTACGTGAGCGGTATGCCGGGGACTGTGCACGATGGTGGTGGTGGTGGTGGTGTGTATGGTGTTTACGCAGAGACCAAGTACATTTATGCTGTGAACGGATTGCCGGGGAATCCTGCCCAGGCCTCAGCCGCGGCAGCGTTTTTTGCAAGGTAGGATTCTTTTTGGCAAATTCCCATAATGAAGACGACCTTTCCAAAATCCTCATAGCTCGAGGACAATTTATGTCAATTTTTCAAGATGGTATGTGATCTCGTACCTTGGAAATGCTTTGATATACAAGCTTTATAAAAATTTCAGGCACACAAAAATATATACAGGGAGCACGTAAAAGTTGGAACAAATTCGATCAAATACTTACTAGGCAAACAGGAAAAATTGTCCCAATAGGTTCATTTTGTTTCTCAGGTGCGAATTCTTTAGTATGCGTAGTTCTTTTGACGTCATCAATGTATGTTGACCATATTTTAAATGGCAACTCCATTCTCTAATAATTTAAAAGTGAACATTTCTTTTTACACATGGTTGATAAATTCGAGATGGATTATATAACAATCAGTTCAATGTATTAATTTCATTTTAATAGCCTGTATTTCTATTTATTCGTTTCGGCACTGCTTTTTTGAGAAATCTACTTTCTGCTGTTTACAAATTTCGTTATTGTTTTTACGTTACTTTTTGTGTGACTGCCTACAATCCAAAGTAAATTTTAACAGACCAAATACTACTGAGGTATTAAAAAATAGGATTCGGAACGGAATAAGATTAATTAATTCTGAAATATTTTACAAGGATTTCAGTCTCTACATTTGTAAGAGGTA
Organism: Rosalia funebris; assembly: GCA_037954035.1. Taxonomy (NCBI): domain Eukaryota; kingdom Metazoa; phylum Arthropoda; class Insecta; order Coleoptera; family Cerambycidae; genus Rosalia; species Rosalia funebris. The sequence goes on along the minus strand of JAZFAV010000035.1, from coordinate 29,650,141 downwards.
AATAAATGGCAGATAATTTCAATAGTTTTGTAGTTGCTGTTTATATTAATTATTACATATTTTTCAAAAAATTATTCTGATATACACTGAAAATACACTAGGCACAAAAATTTAATGGATGTAAGTAAATAAAAATTTATAGGTGATTTTCAAATGGCTGTAACTTGGAGAAAAATAGTCGCAGAGCCATTTTAAAAAAATTAAATTGAAGCCCCAAGTTTCTAGTTTGCAGAGCTTGAGTTAAAAATTTTGCCGTCAGCAGTTTTTGAGTAATAAGAAAACCATCGGATAAGAAAATTAAAATTTTTGCTTGCCTTTCAAACGGTCCACGGACTTCAATATTTTTTTCAGTGATTTCATCACAAAGCTTTTTTAGAAAATTTTATCCTCTTTAATTTAAGTGGTCTAAAAGCCTTGTACGATGATTTTTCGCTGAATTACCGTCGTTCAAAACAAAAGTCAGTATTGAACTTCTTTTTTGAAAATTTTTGTTCATTTTTTTAAATAATTTTTATTTTTTTAATAATAATTTTTGAATAATTATAATTAATCTTACAATAATTAACATTTTTTGGTAAAGTAAAATATAGATTATTGCCAAACAAACATTTTCAACCTTAAAAAACGAATAAAAAATTAAAAATTCATCCTTGAATTGATTGTTTAGCAAAAACGACATATCCAATTATTCCGAAAAAAAAAAATGGAAATGCTTTGAAATTTTCCTGGTTTCTTTGAGATACTTTGAGATTGAATATAAACTATCAACATCCTTAGTCTATCCATTATTTACAAAGTTATGCTAAGTTAACCCTAAATACGCAATTTTTTATCTCTTTTTCAATCAACATTTTCACATCGAATTTTTTTTTTATCCAAAAATAAACTCATAACTAATATAAAAACCAATAACTACAGCTTATATAGAATACTTTGTGGTTTTTAAAACCCTACTTGAATTTTCTGTACGATCACTATTTCCCGAGTAATTAATTACCAAAGTAAAAACTGTAATCTTTGCTTTGAACGACGATAACTCAGTGAAAATCATCGTACAGGGCGTTTAGAACGCTCATATTAAAGAGGATAAAGTATCTAAAAAGCAGTATGATGAAATCACTGAAAAAAAATGTATTGAATTCCGTGGACCTTTTGAAAACGAAGCCAAAATTAGGATTTTTTTCGATGACTTTCTTATGATTAGATACTCAAAAACTGCTGACGGTAAAAAGTTTTAAACTCAAACCAGAAACTTGGAGCTTCAATTTGCTTTTTTAAAAATTGCTTTGTGACTATTTTTCTACAAGTTAGCAAAAACCACGTAAAAATTTAGGATCCTTTTTACATCCCTTAATTTTTGTGTCTAGTGTATATTTTGTTTCTCAAAAGAATTTTTATATAATCTACTACCAAATTTTACACTCCAATAAACATTCACAAATATTCTCTCTTAAATGACATCACGTATAGAAAGAACTATCAGGGGCATTATCATAGCTCTATCAGTGATGACATCGAAAAATATTACTACAGTATACCAAAACAAGAGCATCTATAAAAATAGAATAGGTCTCTCATATCTAATAAAGAACTAAATATATTTCCAGCACTAGTTAATTATTGACGAAAAATTAAATGCCGAGAAATTATATTAAGTTTAAGGTGGTAGGAATTTCAACATTTCTATTTCTAAGGGTGGTTCAAGTTCCATATACAAAGTAGTTTATATAAAAACTAGATAAATTATTTTCTTTCTAATTTAAAATCACGAAATCTTTCTTCCTGTCTACATGCGTCCCTTTTGCTATTTAGTTCTTATGAATGGTTACACAAACTTGTAAGTCGGTAATATGATCCACTTAGCACTTAATTTCTTGCATAATTAACGCTTTTAAGGCAAGTCGACGAGTAGTATGTAGGAAGTAAAAATTGAATCAATCACCGAACAACATTAAGTGTAATAACATAAGCTGAAGTGTGTTTGTTAAATTTTAATTTAGCGATTTGCAAATTATACTTAGCTTTAAATATTATTCTTAAAATACAAAATATTCAGACCTCCTAATTGACAATCTCTATGACATGTATAGTTTGTTAGGTGAAAAATAAATAAAAAGAAAAAAATGTCGAATTTATATCTTGGAGTATATTAAAGACAGGCATATTAAGACAAAAATATATGGAATAAAATAATTAATTAATTAATAATACCTTAAATAGTACTGAATATATTTATATGTTGAATTAAATTTCAGGGACCAAATGAAAGGACATTTTCTCAAGACAGGATTTAAAATTCTGCTGGCATTAACTAATTCCTAACGAAAAAGAAAATACTCAGGAACAATTGAATATCAATTCACATTTGAAATATTTTCAAACGTAATTCTGGTTCCTAACAATTTCTCACATCTAAATTGTAAACGTCCCAATTGGGATATTTAAGACTGAGAAATTAGGTGATTAACATCCACATAGCTTCCTTAAGTTTGAAGTTGATGAAGGTCCCGGTGTGAATGATAAGTAACAAATTATTGGAGTTCTTTCAACATTTATAGCCGCTTTTGAATAACGGCTAATATTGAAAAAAATATCTATAGAAACAATTTCAATCACTAAACAAATTTTTTCCTCCTTTAAACTTTTAAATTTTGTACAGATAGGTATCAAATTGTAGATAACAGTTTTATGTTCCTGAATATTTAAAGATAAATTAGTGTATGTTCTCGTACGATATTTATAATTTTGTTATTAAATATTTTTTAAAACTTCTTTAGGAACACGTTAATTTATTAGTTTTTAAAAAAGACAATGTCTGGCATGCAAAAAGAAAAAATTTTCAGATTTTATATTCAACTATAATGTCAGTATAATATTTTTTAAATTGCAACCCCCTCTTTTCAAACAAAAATGAAAATTATTTTTTTTTAATTTTGTTGAGTTGTGATGTCATTATAATATTGTATTTAAATTACAACACCCCCTACTTTAATGAAATAAATTCCTTTTCTTTTAGGAAGTCGTTAGATTGTTACTTCCTCTTTTTTAAATGAGTTGTCCGGATTTTAAAATTAAAATTGTTCATTTTAAAACCCTGAATAATTTAGAGCATTTAAAGCAACGAATTTGGATCGAAATGAAAAATATCATCCTGGGAAAATGCGAGTTCGTTCAATACAAAGTGTTTACACGCGTTCTGGCTTATATCAGATTGTTAATGGAGAATATTCCGAATAACTTTAAAATTTCTGTAAAAAAAATCGTATTTGATTCATTAGTATTAAAAACTCATCCTCTATCTTATAAACTGTAAATAAGAAACCCCTAATATGAGGTAGGTACTATTGTACCTAAGGAAATTCATTTTCTATAAAAAAGAGTTGTTATAGTTAAAAGAAGGTTATGGCTGAATTACAGCTCAAAAAAATTATCGTCAGTCAATTGTCTTTTCAACAAATAAATTTTAAATATTTCAATGTTTCGAAAAATCATTTCGTAACGAAATTATGAACAATGCTCTGCGTACTTTTGGGTTAACGTTAAACTCCTGAAAATCTATCCGTAATACGTATCTCTACAATCTCTAATTTATTATGAAATTAAGGATATATACGTACATATGTTAATAATAGCGTTACTTATAACGAATAACCGATACATTAGCGTGATTCAAGTGAAATTCCATGTCATTGGAATTCAGTCTGGTTTTTCAAAAAAAAAAAAAAAAATGTATATATTTCAAAAGCTACTACTACTAATAATATATCATAACCAGTATTTGTGTATCAGAAATATTATGAGGAATTGTCTTGGTCACATCGCGCTGCTTAAAACTGTGTATTTGGTCTCTTCGTAGCGTCCTCTTATCTCTAAAATTGTTATTTTCGTCTTCGCTTAGGGATGTTATTTTATTTATAGCTACATAATTAATGAAAGAATGAATAATTAATAACATGAATACCGAACCACTCTTGTAATATGTAATGTGTTGCAAATATTCAGTATAGAATTTGAAATTGTTTGCAAAATCTGGACGAAAAACCTGGAAATGTGTTTTGTCAGAGCTTATTATTCCTGGAGTTAAAAAATCCACGTTTTTTAATAAAATTAACACAATAAAGAAAGTCTTATGAATACTTTATAATACTTTACATTTTTATAATTTGTTTTCTTAATAAATATATTAAATAAAATTGTTATATTAATAAATTTTCATATAACAATTATACTGTTCTCTTAAAATAAGTATAATTTTATATAGACACGTTATTAAACCATCACTATATATATCATCATAACATTTGTAATAATTTACAAATGTATATTTCATAAATCATTCTTATTCAATTATATCCATCAATATCCACCGAAGCACCATTTTTCATTTATGTATACTTACTATGTACCTACTTCATGAAATTGAACATTTTGTACTTTTGTGAATATTTTCATAATTTATTATAAAATAGAAATTGTTTTCTATAATATGGAATATTTTTCGTTTTATTTTAATAGAGAAAACAAGACGTTAACAAAGTTTTCTAAACACACCTTGTTTTTAAAACTATATCAAAGTCAGTTCTGAAGATTCTTTTCTACGAACATCGTAAAAGTATTAAACTGACTAAACAATTGGTCAAAGTGACTAAACAATTAGTCACTAATGGGATACAAGAGGGTTTGTATCCCATTATTCAGGAGGTATGTCAGTTGACGTAGTGTAAAATTCGTCATTTTTAAAATTATCTTTGCAAAAGCTGCTTTCCTACTTTTTAATGCTTTATGATTTTTGTCAAAAAAAAAAAAATGTTCGAGCTGGGATATACACTTTTCAGCTACTCTTGCTAAAATTAACATGTTTCATATACACTTCTTTGTTTAAGTTAGTATTAAACACTCGCATTGAATTTCACGTGGAGATTCATCCACCGTTAACTCTTTCTCATCTGCATAACAAAAATAATGTGATGTTACTTGATTTGACATTCCATCTGCGCCACTAAACACAATGACTATCATAAAGTTCTCAGGCTCGTCCGCATCTCCGCAGAGCGTTGAAAACACATGTTTGTGAGCTAGTTTATATCACGAATAGTCATGCTCGTGGTCACAGAATTAACGAGTCATTTGCCTTTTGTCTTTCTCGACGTTTATCGATTATAGGGGCCATGTAACGCACTAGGTGCATACAATGCATTCATAATTGCACCGTAATCGTTCCTTGCATTTTGTTCGAGAGGAAAACAAACGGAGTTGTAACTCCGGGTCTCCCTTAGTTGGACAACAATTATTAGACATGGTGCCAGTTAGATTGGATGCAGTAGATAAATAGAGCATATTTGTAGAATAGGAAGATTTTGAATATATATATAAAATAGGTCTGAAAACTACTGAGATCTGATCAATTCAGAAATACGAGTAGTATTACGGAAATAGTATAACTTAGAAAAATGTTCTTAAATAACAGTTATTTGATCATAATAATAACATCGAAATTAAGTGTTATATTGATTTTACTGTGTACCATGTTAAATTAAATAATTTTATATATTTTCTATATACTTAGTAAAACTGAATCTGAAAATTCAGATGTGTTCAAATGTGTTATTCAGTATTTATTAACGATTTGTCTCTGATGTTTATTTTGCATCATCTTTTTGTCGATCACTTAAAATTATATTTAAATATAACTTGCTTAGACTCAAATGCTTAGACCTCACTCGGGGTTGCAAAAACTCATTAACCTTGTTGTGTCGTGGTGTTCGACGAACAAACTATCAATAAACAGATTAATGTAAAATTTGCTCGTATACCTAAAAGAAGCAAGCACTTATACATAACTATTCTGGTGCCGGTACAGTTTTATCACGTTCTGAAAACTTAAGGATCTTGGTGTGTACTTTGATGATAAACTATCGCGTTCTGGGCATACCGATCATGTGGCTCTTAATGCATTAAAACCTGGTTTCGTGATTAGAAATATGACATCATTTAACAATACTGCTACCTTATAATCTTTTTATTAAAGTGAAACTTTTTTCCATCGCCTCAAATTTTTTCGTCCATCTATCGCATGTCGCATTAGAGTCGGCCGCGGAGTAGGGATAAAGTGAAAGGCGCTCGGCAGAGCAGCCAAGGTCAATATGGCGGCGCCCATGGCTCGCATCAGCTGACCGTGTAGCATTTATATTCTCACTCATTCGTGCAAGTGCTCCGCGGTATTTGTGTGTTTTGATCAGTGTATTGATGTAAATACTGTTGTTCACTTGATCGTAATGGACAACGATACAGCTAGTGAGTCAAATATACCGGTCAGCGAGGGAAGAACCAAGAATAGTGCGAAAATATCCGACGATGAATTAATTTTGCGCCGTAAGAGACAGAATTCCGAGAGAGTTCGTGCTTGTAGGGAAAGGAAAACGGCTCTTGGTGAGTTAATTTAATTTTTATAGTGAATTTGTAAGAGTTATTAGAACTTTCTGCTGGTGCATATCGTTGTTTATGTATTAATTTTAATTTTGAGTTCTTGAATTTATTTTTACTTATTTCATATGAATATTTGATGAAGTATTTTAATTTATATCCGGTCCATTCAATATATTTAATTTTATTTAGGCCTCTAGTCATTTTCACAAGCCGAACTAAACTCTGAGCCGCCGGAAAACATTAGTAGACTGATGACAGATGCCATGCCGAGTACTAGTAGGGGTCCAGCGTCGAGTCTTGGATATAATACGTCTATCGTTCAAAGTGGCGAGCCTGCATCCGAAAATATTGTTGCAAAAAAAATTCTGCATCAAAAACAACTAAACGCGGAGAGATGCCGCAGGTATCTTTAAAAATGCAAGCGGCTAAAATCGGGCGCCATTTCTAATCAAGGCATGAGTGACAGTGATACGAGTATGAGTCGAGATACAAGCACAAGTCGAGGATTAGTTGTTGATGCAGAGGAATTCCAAAACTCGTCAAATCACACTCAAGATTTTTACAACGATGAATCCTCGTCGCAGGCTCTTGAAAATACAACTGACGACGCAAACGACGCAAATTACAGCACTCCTGCGGGCGTATACTATCATCAGTACCGAGAAAGACTCAATGCACGAAGAACACGAGCAGAAGAAGATCCGTCATCGATCTATACATTGTATATCAGACATAATGGAGCTTATAATCTATTCGAAAACTTATTTGAGAATAATCCATTTGGTTTTGCGTGCACTGTTTGTGATAGACTATGGTTCGAAAATGATTTGTTCATTTTAAATGACAGTTCATTGAGAGTTCAGTCGGAAATGCAAGCATACATAAATAACATGAGTATTGGTCAAGCAACTACTTCCGAATCCGCTGTGGGAGATTTTTGTGCAGCTATTTGTCAACTTGATGACAACAGAAGACTTGTAATAGCGTCAATTTATATTGAAGTCAATCAAAGAATAGATGACATCATGGATTTTCTAAGTTTTCATCTAGCCCCATCTGCTACGTCTTCGGCACAAATTTTCCGTTCTCGAGAAATATATTCGCGAATGCCTGTTATTTTATCTGGTGATTTCAATACAGATTTTAAGAAAGAGGAATCTGCTCCACTTACTGAATACTTGAGAGAAGTATTTAATCTTGAAATGAAAAATGATAGAAATATACCAACCACGAGATATGGTACTACAATTGATGCGGTTTCTTCTAGATACATTGAAAAAATAGAATGTAAGTCATTGTTTACTTATTTTAGTTACCATAAAATATTAGTTACATTTATAGACTGTGAAACTCAAAGCGAAGATGAAGCTATTGATAGAATAATTGAAGTTCAAAATGATTCAATGATTTAAATAAATATTGGTCTCAGTTTTTAACATGCCTCTATTATCTGAATGATTGTATTTATTATGTATTCCGTACTCTAATACGCAGATTGAAATTAAAATTTATAGTTGGATATCTTGTCTACTATTGATTTCCCATTATCATTCCCATTTTCCAATTATTAAGTTAAAATTACAAACGCGATTTTAATACCCTAAATCGAATAATTTTCCGAAAATTTTCAGTTAACTGCCTACAATCCGAAAAAAGTTTCACTTGCATCGTGGTTTCATAAAACCACACAATGTTTTTTTTGCATTAGTTCGTTTAAAATTACAATATCTTAACCTTATTTGGTATCCACGATATTTAAATCATATGAATCAATTTGAAAATATTCAACGGTGCTTCCTAAATGATTTGTCATTTCGTATATACAATTATTATACAACAATAATATTATACAATTATTATACAATCATACTCTGCTTCTACATATATATGGAATCCAGTCATTGAACTTAGAAGGGTGCTTACTTTTTTTATTTAAACTTTAAACTGTTCCACAATAGTATAGATGCATGTGCAGTACCAATCATGTTTAGTATACGCATACCTAGACTAGACTCTCGAGACGAAAGCATGTTTCGTTACCAGACTCAAAAAATCGCCAGTGTTTGGAATGTCAGAAAATGTTAATGTAAAATCTAACCCTAATCACTGAACAATTGTACTCATAAAGAGTTACTGTCTTCAGGGAAACGACAACTTTTTACTGTATAAGTTATATGTTACTGAATGAAGTATTTCATCGTATATTTATGATAAATTATTTAAAAGTTAATTTTTTTTTTATTTTTTCTTATCACACTGCTTTAGTTTTTAGACTATTAGAGAACAATTTTCGTGATCTCATAATAGCACTAGATTAGTCTAAGTCTGTCTGTAGAGATATAGATGGGCCAACTTATTCATCCGACCTTAACACGGTTGCCTTCTTTCTCTGGTTTGAAATATTGCGCCAAGCTCCATTTATAATCTGAAATGTATAGTAAAATTATAGCGTCATCCATGGATAATTTTGTTTGAATAGGATTTGTGGCTCGAGGATTCAAAGTTTCAAGGATCTCACCTTAAACACATATCATTCATCGGCAGGAAAATGGTTACAAGTCAAAATTTGACGTTTTTCAGCTGTTTATATCTCTAAATAGCCTAAAACTTACTAAATATGTCTTAGAATAAGCCAAATGAAATACTATATATAGTTCATTTCATCGCTATTTGCCAAATAAAAAATCTCAAAACATAACCTTGGCTTGTTTTTATGGGTAGGCTCAGGTAGACTCTTCCGCCTATCGGCAAGATAAGAGTTTTTTATTTGGCAAATAGCGATGAAATGAATAGTATGTACATATATCATGTGGTTCTTACAACATTAGGACTGTACATAGTACGGGAATATGTATTCATGAAAAAAACTTTTGCGGCTTACGTACGATATAAAATTTTGTGGTAGATTATTCAACAATAGCTATAAGAAACAATAACTATTTAGAAAATTAATCAGAACAATGTTATTAATAATAGCAATTAACACAAACAAAAACCGTTAAATTAAAGCCTCAAATAGTCCACCATTCTCGTCTTGACAATATGCAAGTCGGAACTGAAATTATTGTAAAGCGCTTTGTAGCGTTTCGGCGATAATTAGTCTTACTCTGTTCTAAATTCAATACCTCAATAGCATTTAGTTTATATAGATTGTATTTAAACAGCCCCACAAGAATAGCCCTGCGGAGTTAGATCCGGGGATCTAGCTGGCCACTCAATAGCTCCTCTTCTATCAATACATTTATTGAGAAATATAGCGTTTAGATAATCATGCACTATTGGTAAATATTATGGTGGCGTTTACACCTATGATTGACATGCTGTTTAGGAATTGTCAGTGTTTGAATGTTGTGCTACGAGCAAGGGAAGTCTGTGATGTTGTAACAACTCAAAGCACTTTTAAGCATGTAATGAAGCATCAACAAAAAAGAGGTCTACGGTTGTCATACAAAAAATTCTTGCTCACACGTTGACATTCTATGGAAGTTGCACATGTCTCTCTCACATCCAATGAGGGGGATTTCAGGGGCCTAATATTTGAAATTCTGTCCATTCACTGAGCCATTTAAATAAAAATGTTTAGAGACGATAACCTTATTTTGGGTAGTATTATTACATGACTCCATCAGAATAATAATATGGGCTTACTACGTGGGCTTATTGCAATTTGTATGGGTGCCATATATTTCAAATGCAATGGTAGTGCCTACCACTTGTTTTTAACAAATGTCATAAAGTGACATATTTAATACTCTTAAAAATAAAATGGAGTAATAGAAATTACACATGTCGACTGATTCTTAATTTATTTTATTTTGTGACACAGTTACAATTTTTTTCTTATTTCAGATGGATGTAAATTCAATGTCTTTATAATGAAATTTTGAAAGTTACAATATTTCTTTCGATTATGCTGTACTTACGAAGTACGAGTAGCTGAGACGGTAAAATTTAAATTCTAAGTCTCTCTACTCAGCACCCAGGACATTAGCGATGTAATCGCATTTCAATAGTCTTACATACGCCACCTGCATTTTTATACACGTCCGCAGGATGAAATTCAATTATCCAAGAACTGGTTTGCAATAAATTTTGACTGGTCCATTGCAGACTCAGCTAAGATCAACGGCATATTTTATTATGCTATCAATACCGAGACAGTACATTATTGTTTATAGCGGCCGGGTTAAGGACTGACACCGATATGAAATATTCAGTACTGTTTTGAGAAATAGAGACTATTAAAATTGATGGGCTGTAAAATGTGACGTAGTAACGCCTTAAGGGTGGAGATAAAAGTGCAATCCATGCAGATTTCACGTAATAGAGCGACGCCTGTGAACATATTTATTTTATATATATTGAGAGAATTTTATATAGAAGATTCACCAAAACTCCAATGCATTCACAAATGCAATGCTTATGCATTAAGTATGATTATCAACGATTAGTTAGCGAAAGGTTTGAGTGGTAGTTTAAATTTATTGTACAGTTTTAAAGCTTAAAATTTGTTTCGAAAACCGGTGATAACTGAGGAAATTTCATCGAATTTTTCATATTCAAGAAAAAATGAAAGGCATTCCTTTGGTCGTGGTATTGAGGTGGTCTCGAAAGGTCGCATGTTGCATCCTTTACCATATTATTGTTTTTAATTCTTCAAAAAGTAGATTTAAATGGAAAGCTAAACTCTAATACGAATAATATTCTGACACTGTACAACTGGTTCATCTTTGACATATTTTATTAATGCGACTAAGAGACAGAGCATATATCATCAAAAAAAATCTCGTAATTTTGCATTGATAATATCATTGAGATATTAGGAATTATTTGAAAACAGCTTTTAATAATGAACAAGAAGCTTATTTACATTTTCAACTACAAAGCAACAGTAGGTCTGCGACAAAAACATTCGATGAGCTCAATTATATAGCAAGTTCAAAACGCAGGATATATATGAGGGGCTAGTTATAGTTTCTGAAATAAACATACATGATAAGTATTAATGCAAACTAGAATTAAAACAAACAAGAAAATAAAGAATAATTTATGTAGAAAGTATTAAAAGTTATAAAAGTCTTTAATACGATTTTATTTTATATTTTTGCTGTAAACCGTCCATTTGCAGACTTCACAATAGTAATCAGCGATCATGTGGCGATCACACCTTCCTTAACCCCTATTTGGCGAGCCTATCTTTAGCAATATACTTAGTGAACCAGGGTCAAAATGACCCTGTAATTAAAAATGCGAATTTTGACAAAATCTGGTAACTTTTAAATAAATAGTGCAATTAGATGGCTAAGTAGTATATTTTAAAATCAAAATAGTGAAATGACATTATAAGAAAATAAACACAGCTTCTGATACAAAAAGAAATATAAATTATTGATTAATTTTGACACATTTATTTAATTAGTGTTTTAACATAATAAGTTAATTATTAATTGACCTCCTGAAAATCTTAATAATAACAATAAAGACATAATTTTAAGAAAATATAAACATGAACGAAATTTATTTCTACAAAAAAACGTGCAACTCTAACGTAAGGTAAAACTTAATGTGGATAATGCATTCTTAATTATTGACATTCTTTGCACATGTGCTCGCTACAGTCATTACAAATTGGTTTTTTGCACAATAAACATAAAAACGAAGTTCTTTTACACAAAACGACTTGGACCGGGATGTTCCTTATTTGATTTATCTAAGTTAGATACTGATTGCAAGCTCTCAGAATTGTGTTCGCTTTCAATGACATTGTCATCCTCTGCATCAGTGCTCACATATGTAACTATTTACATCACCATCTTCGGCCAACCAGTTTAATAGAGTAGTTTCAAATTTAGAATCGTCAAAACCTATATTTTTAGCCATAATTTTAGTTTTTTCCTGAAGAATTAATCCGTGATGTACTCATAGAATTATAACGCATTTAGTGAACCAGGGTCAATTTGACCCTACGATACTTACTACTGATATAAGCCATGGCAGCAAACAAGCGATCAACACACTTCAGACCGCAGTCTCAACTAACTTGAAGGTACCGAGATCGTTGGCGCGCTGTAGCGTAAATGCGCAATGCAGTTACCAATTGAAATTTTTCCCGGGTCAATTTGACCCTGGTACACCAACTAAGGGTTAATATCTTTCTTCCATTATTCAGATATCCTGATGAAACCGTCAACTTGCTTCTCACTATAATCTTCTAAATTAGAAAGAAATTTCTCCAAGTGGCTATGAAAAAAATGTAATTTAATGCCCACATTGGTTCCCAATTTTTCAAAACATTTTAGTATCTTATGTACTAGTTCTTGGTAGTTATTGGCCTTGTATTGTCCAAAAATTTTTGAATTACAGATACATAACTAAACCATGCATCGGATTATTCAACGGCCATATATCTGTTAAAATATATCTGGATGTTTTACCAACTTCAGAATTTGTGAATTGTAAAAAATCCCTGCTTTTAATTTTTTAAATACTCAGTGTTGGAAATGCTTCGTAAATATATTTAAAATAATCATCTGACTTGTCCATTGCTTTTACAAATTGTTTCAGTTTAATTTGAAGAGGTAGCAGTATTATTTTTTCTTTCTTTATTAATGGTTCGTGAACAATGTTGGCTTTTCCAATGGTCACAGCGTATCTCAAAGGCCAAACAGTTTGCTACAAATGCTTTTCTTTTGCACAACTATCCCATAAACAGAGGTGATAAGGATATTTGGTATATTACCTTGCTGTCCAAGAAGTATAGTGACTATTTTTAAATCGACACAAACAAACCATTCACGCCGAGAATAAACACTCTCTTTTCTAATACCATCTTAATAGTTTCATATTGTGCTGTGTATCATAAGTATTGTTGAATGACCAATTGGAATTGACGCAAACTTATTTCCATTGTGCAGTAACCATCTGGTAAATTTCAGCAGTCTCCATTATTTTAACAAACGTAATCAATAACTATAATGAATTATTAAATTTGTGGCAACATAAGAATTTTTTTATTGCCCAGTGTTATTGAGCCAAGCAAATTGTAATCATTCTTACAGTCTAACGTGAAAGCTGGTATAAGTCAGTTTAGATTTTCTTTAATAACTCATAGCGAGGCATATAAAGAAAATCTATTAAATCTATAAAATCGAGTCATTAGTGCAGACAATATTAACATAAGTATGTATGTTTATTTAGTGTTGTAATTAACTCTTAAGTAACTTTGGAAATCAACGAATTAAAAAAATTCTGACACATTCAAAGACTCAGATATGTTGAAATTTGAACATATTTCAACCATTTTTTTTTATTCTAAAACGGCTTAATATAGAATAAGCAAGAAATATATACACCCGTTGTTTCTTTTTTTTTTCTTATAAAATAATTCTGAAGAAAATGCTACCTTATTTTTATAACAAAATTTCGTATAGGTCTGACATCCACCATACGAATATCAGAAATAAATCTCTGATTATTTCTCTTCATAGGACGTCAACATTTCAAGTTAGTTTTCATATATTGCTTGCTACTACTAATACAATTTCCTTTCATATTAAAATCCTTTTTCTTTCGCGATTAAACATAAAAGATGAGGAATAAAAAATATTGCAAGATATTTTAATATTTGAGAAAGCATATTTTTTGTAAATATCCTCACAATTAAAAGTGTTTGATGTTTTTATAATTTGTTGCTCTTTTTTCTCTCCTTGTCATAGTGTCAAATTGCTTAAAAGTTTATTTTAGTTTTTTATGTATTCTATACTTATACAATTTTTTTACGTAAAATTATATCTGTAAGTGATTTATCACTTACTACTTTTTTCTTTATATTATTAATGATTATTATTTATTGTTCATTGTTAAAATTAATTACTTAATTATTATTGAGACTTCATGTAAATAATAAATCCCTGCTTCATACTTTGAAACTTACTAATTGATCTATTTGATGGATTGTTAATTATATCATAGTATACAGGATATGTATTAATTATAGCATTTATGTGATTTGTCACCCTAGGTCAAGTCGAAGACTGGAATTAAGCTTCCAAACTCTACCTTTTAGCAGGATATTGCATTCGGAATGTTATTAAATGTACAGCTTGTCAGGAATAGGAAAAAGTATGAGATTCTCTGTGTATACGTAGAAGAAAGAGTGAAACATTCGGAGGGAAAAGGATGCACTTTACGCCCTGCCAGATGGAACTCCGTGTACATTCACATTCACTCCATATTCACTCTAAAAAGGTCCCAATGCGATTGAGTAAACACCAGGCTATTTACTGCGTACCTCGTACGCGGTCCGATATCGCAGTTTTGAGACTTGTTTCTATTATTGACGAGCTATATATTTAATTTTTTGTTGTTGTATTATTGCCTTGCTAATAAAAGCTATTTATTATTATTATTATTATATACATCTTATCGCCAACATATATTACTGGAGTACATTTTTTGATAATTAATCTGAATAATGATGTTACAAGTACCATTTTTTTTTACTATTTTGACGTACTACGTCACACGATATAAAATAATAATTCTTCCAAAACAATCGAGTTCAAATTACAAAAAAAAATTTCTGAAGGCTTCAGCCATGAAGACTAGAGGTAGGATGGGAAAAAATCAATAAATAATATATACACTTACAGGATAAAACCAGCAGCTTTAGACTCTATAGTTCTAGTTACATTTAACAAGCTGAATGAACTAAGTTAGCCAAGATTAACATTACTTTCAATTAAATCAGTACTAGATTGTTAGTATATTTAAATCAATATGGTGGTAAACGCCATTATTATATCTCTTTACGATTACTATAGTATGTGCAAGTTAAGGAATACAAATTACTCAATACTCTTTGGTAAATAATTATTTTTCCTTCTACCCGAACTTCTACAGGCTGCGAAAGGAGTAATATATTATAAATCACCTAAATTACATAGATATCATTTGAAACAATGCCCCGTTTTGTATTCATTGTACCGGTTCATGTCTTTATTTTGTTTCTACTTCATCCGTTTCAATTTCTAACAATATATTCGCACAATAATGGATTCTCCAAAGGGTTTTTTATGAAAATTTTATAGAGCGTGAGCAGATCCACGCGATACTTAATTAACGGCCTGCCACATAAACGTAATGAATTTTCTCCATCATTTGCATACGAATACGAATTTCGGCAATAAAATACCCTCTGTGGCATATATCGGACTTGATTCGTCCGCACATAAATGGCTTGCACCTTAAATCTTGATTTTAATAATCTATTCAGTTTATTAAAATAGGAGGCATAATACTGTATTCGTTGCAGAATGTATTTAATTAAAAATTGTGTAGCATTTAAGCATGATTTTGTAATAACTTATTTTTAACGTGCTAAAATACTAACATTCATAATTAAACATAAGCAGTATTTAACATTTTTATTTTTATTTAATGATAACTTAAATTCTTGTAGAAATAACATATAATAGCATAAGATCTGATATTTGTTAAATTAATTCTCTGGATTATATAAAATAATGATGCAAACTATCAGCTACAGTACTCCAAGGTCATTGTGAATTATAATAGCAATATCATAATTAACAATGCTCTTGGAGCGCTTAATAGTGTTTCAATTGTGATAAAACTATATGTAAGATTTCGGGAACTAAATTCTAATGACGAAAAATTAATACCATGCCTTTAATTTTCGAGAATATTTCGCAAGTATGTTTTCATTATATACTTCTACCTGAATTTTACTCATTTTCTTCTTGCTACTTATCTCAGAAGAAAAGCTATGTAACAAATTCATAGTAAGTGTTTCAAATTAAAATTATATATTTTTTTATTTCATTTCAGATTTTCTTATTCGTATCTCTGGTAGACAACGATTTTTATAATAACATTTTTTTTTATGTTATGTGAGATAAAAATTTTCGGATGGTTCTTCAAAATGTTAACTTTCGTCCATACTCCCTAAATTATTTTCAGATACGTTTTCCTAATATAATAATGCGATACATATATCCGGAATTATAGTCTATATTAATCGCATTAATCTCTAAAACAATCAAAGTGTTCCATAGTCGATGTCCAATTAAAATCAGTAGTTACAATAACGGTTTATCGTGTTTTTCTATAGATGTGTCTTCAACAATGTCATTCGTCATTTATACTATGGTCAGGAGTTGAAAATTTGGATTCTAGCCCCACTAGGGGAGTTTAGTAATACTCCCTTAGGCATAGGCATGTTCATCCTCATTTCTATGTTTACCCTTGCCCTCTGCAGTTTGAGGTTTTAAGGAGACGATTTGGTGAGTTCTTTGAACAATATATCTATCAATAGCTACATCGAAGATAAATATTAAACGTATTTAGTACCTTCAAGAGTACCCCTCTTGTCAACACTTCTTAACAACAAGAAAGTTAAAGACCCACTGTTTGTGCAAATTCTTCATTAATTTATTTATACATTTCTGCACCATAAAAAACATTTGCTCTGCTCTAGTCACTATTACTTTCACTGTAATTTGTATTTAGTCTTTTTTTGCCATTATAAATACTTATAAGCTCTTTAAAGATCCTTATACTTTCTTGTATTAATCTTTGAACTTTAACCGATTTCCTTCAGATCTTCTTGGCGAATGGCTTTTCTGTCCAATAAACAATTATTAGGGTTTTAAATCCATTTTAAAACCTTTGATTTTACTTTTGTCATATTTACAATGTAGTAAGGATATTCAGATTTCTTCTCTAGTATTTTATTTTACGACATGATTTATGACTGAAGACTGTTTGAAAATATTTCTACATTGCCATAATATATATTCCATCCATATATTATGGCAATGTCCACAAGCTATACAGTTTGTCAAGAATAGGAACAAGTCTCAAAACTGCTCTATCGGACCGCCCATGATGTGCGCAGTAAATAGCCTGGTCTTTACTCAATCGAATTAAGACCTTTGCAGAGTGAATATCGAGTATGTATGAATATAGACGATTCTGGAAGTCTATCTGGCCGCGCGTAAAGTGCATCCTTTTTCCTCTGAATGCTGCTTCACTCTTTCTTCTATGCATACATGAGGATACCACACTTTTTCCTATACTCGATAATCTGTACATAGAAATGTAGACAGCACAACTTGCATTGATTATAAGAAATTGGCAAACGCCATCTGGCTGCTAAACGACAAAGTGTCTCAAAGTCCTACATGTACGCTTATTCCACTTTGGTACTGTCTAATAATAATCAGAACGCCAAGCAGAGTCCGGTATACTTGCACTGATGATTCCTAATAAGGATGAAATCGCGATATGCAGTTCCGGGACAGCCTGGTGTAACTGAGAATTAACTAAATGACAATAATAGATGGCACTAAGTATTGTATTAGTTTATTTTTCCTAATGTACTTTACCCTTAATTTATTCGACACAAAAGTGTTCATTAAAATCGTTATCATTGATGATCAGAACTTTATGATGAACTATAAAAGAAAAATCATTTGGGTTCTTACAACAAAAGGTCTTGGCCACTGAAGATAATGTAGAAATAAATGCAATTTTTATCGTTCTGTATTTATGAATATAATTTCGTTTAAGCAAATTTTACTATTATTTTATTGTCTACTATATTTATAGATCGTTTTCCAAGAAAAAATAGTTTCTATTCTCTAAACAATTCTGCGGATTTATGCGCTTAGAGTTAACGAATATCATGAAGATTTGTTTTCCGTCGACTGCATCCGGTTAAAATTAATAAATGCCCAACTGCTCCGTTATATATCGGTCCCCCATGGTAAAAAACAAAGATTCTTACTGCGAGATTATGACTCACAGTTATTCAGCCCCAATGATCAGCGTATGATTTATGTTATGTATTACCAAATGTATGGGAAATCCGTAGTAATAACAATACGACTTCGAGGAAATAATAGATCCTTAATAGTACTGAGAAATTGAGACGCTTAAATAAGAGAATAAATATTGTTAAAAGTATGAATGGAATTTCAACAAATAATCAATAAAGGAACATAATTTTTCAATACCTAAACAAACATTTAGATATTTCCCAGAATGGATCATACAGGACGATTCACGCAAAATGAAATAAAATCATTTTCGAGCCTAAAGTAGTGTAATTGAAAAGAAGCATGTTCCAACAGATGAATTTTGTTTATGACGAGTAAAGTAAATATAAACCTATTTCTCCTTCTCGATCTACATTCTACATTTGCACCATTTTACGTCTTTTCAGTATCCAGTTTTACTTTTGTAACTGAGTAAATAGAAAAGCAACAACAGTTAAATTAAAATAATATTTGTAAACCTGGTCTTGGTAGCAACAGTGCAAAAAAAAGGTATTTGTGTTACGATAATAATAGTTGCAATACGGTTTAGTAGACCTCTTTTTCAGTATACAGTGGAACTTCGGTAATTCGGACACCCCGTAAACTGGACACTCCAGTTAATCGGACATCCGTTACAGTTCGGACACATTCAGATTTTTACCTCTGTAATCCGGACACTGGCTATAAAGCTCAGTTGGTGTCAGATGAAGAAGATGATATTTCGCTGGCCGATCTAAGAAAAAGACTCCTATTTGAAGAAGCTACGAAAATGGATGACTTGAAAAAAATGTTAAGTTATAGATCCGAAAAGTGAACTGACTGATGAAGAAATTACAAACTGGGCGACAGGAAAGGACGAAGTAGTTGCTGATAGTGTTGGTGACGAAGAAATAATTTAAATGATACAATCAAACACAAATGATGAAGAAGAAGAGGATGTTATTAAAATTCCGAGAAAAATCAAACATTCAGAAGCAGTACAGTGTTTTTCAAAATATGTGGAATAGGCGGAAGAAAACAAATTGAAATATCAAGAAGTCCTCTTAATGAAATAAATCTAGAACTAGCAAGAAAGTCTCACAACGAGAACATCACTCAAATAAAAATTTGGCTTTTTGACTTTTCAAAATATTCCTTTTCACCAGTTTCATAACTATGTACGAGCATATGTACACACTTGTGTCCATACATTTAGAATGTCGATTTGTAAAACATTTGAGTTAATATTGGAGTAAATAAACTTGACTTCATAAATGTAAACTATATCTGTCCGGATTACCGAAGTTCTACTGTACATATTTTTTGGCATTTAAATCATTATTACATGAAAATTAAATGCCATTGACTGCCCAATGAACATAGCCAACTTAACGATTATGGTTTAACAGACCTTTTTCTCAGTGTACATATTTCAGTGTTCAGCATTTATATAATTATTATGCGAAAATTAAACGCCATTGATTGTTCGGTGAGCAGAGCCAACCTCACGATTACTTACCGATTTACACATTTTATATGATTTTAAGTTTGTAACTCATTAAACACAAAAGCAACGATAGTTAAATAAAAATGATAATTCGAAACCGCCTTTGGTAGCAACAGAACTAAAATAACTGTTTACGAAAAGAATTTATACAATTCGGTTGAACATACCTTTTTCTCAGTGTACATATTTTTGACATTTATATTACTATTATGCGAAAAGTAAACGCCATTTATTGCCCGATAAGCAGAGCCAACTTTATGATTAGTTACCGATCGACATATTTTTTGTAAATTTAAATTTGTAACTCATTAAATCAGTAACATATAAGTCGGAAATCGAGAAAGGAACCACCAAACCGCCAAGCGGTTATCAAAGTAGTTCCCGAATAGCAAAGCTATTACATAATCGCTCTAAGAAACAACTACTCCTCGGGCTAAAGCCCCGCCAGGCATTGAATTATACCCAGAAGCGATCCTCGACCCCTTTCTCGTGTTTCTGCACGATCAGATAATGTTTCAAAAAATAAAACCCGCCACGAGTAGGATTCGACATTTGTCCCGGATCGGAACCGAACGACATACAGCTGTTTCGAACTTATTAGTTCTCATCAGTGCCGTACACGGTACGCCGATCCAGGACAAATGCCGAATGAACTTTATGGCGTATACATCTTTATCGATACGATCTCTGTCAGTAACATATAAGTCGGAAATCGAGAAAGGAACCACCAAGCGGATATCAAAGTAGTTCCCGAATAGCAAAGCTATTACATAATCGCTCAAGGAAACAACTACTCCTCGGGCTAAAGCCCCGCCAGGCATTGAATTATACCCAGAAGCGATCCTGATAAGCAACGATAATTAAATAACAATAATAATTAAGGACTCGGATTAGTTAGCAACAGTACTAAAGTAAATATTTATGTTACGAAAATAATTTTTGCAATACAGTTTAATAGACCTCTTTCTTATTGTGCATATTTCTTGGCATATACATGTATCATTATTATGTGAAAATCAAACTCCAGATTGCCCGATGAGCAGAGCCAACTTACCGATTACTTACTGATCGTGATATTTTATAACAGGCTTTACAAAAACTTGGGCAAGTTGCCATTTTTATAGCAATTATAATTCGCTTTACCAAAAGACATAAATTATAAGGCTATTTGCTATTAATCCCTCGCAGAAACAATTATACTTGAAACCATTGCCAATAATATTGAAATTTTATCGAAGTGCTATTATTATTTTTGATGTCAATACAATATTTATTTTCTTACGTACATTGGGGAGAAAGGTTTACTTATAATATAAATTTAATGTAAATTTTTATATAATTTGTATATTTTTTTCAATAGTTAGTAAGATATTTACGTAAAATAAGCCAGAAAGTGATAGATATTTTTTTTATTCTGATGGAACTTGTATAAATTATCTTTGATTCTGATAATTAGAACAATTTTTAATTATCATAGAAATAACAGTTGAATTTTTGGACACTGTTGTTCTTTCTTATGGCTTTAGTTGAACATGAAAAATATTAGAAATTTTGGTGTAGAATATGTGTAATATAAGCTTTTATATATGAAAGTGTCCCATCGTATATGACGAGAATATTATTCAAAATATTCTATAACAGAATATCATTTCAGCACATTTCTTAACTATTTTCTTAGCCATGTCTAAATTATTAGTGAACATTCATAAAAACTTCTATATATATTTTTTATCAACTAAGAAATAATACGGTCAAAATTACGCAAAACCTCCTAAGAAGCATAAGATATACAATATATTATACTCGTTACATTACTATCAAGTTCCTCTTTAAATGTGGTCTCATTGAATTAAACTTGAATTATTTCCTCTAGTCTCATCTGAGAGATTCAACTCTCGGGACGTATTTTTATAAAACCTCTCTGGCGATTAAAATCCCAGTAACTACTTGGAATCATTGTTTGATGTCAAGTATTGTAACATTTATTTTTTTACCAAAGTAAAAAATGGAAATAAGCATAAATTGTAATGATCCCGAAACCAATAAAACAACCTGAAGATGTCAAATCTTACAGACCAATAAGCCTGCTTTCAAAGGTCTTCCAGAAACTGCTTCTTGAGCGTTTAGAATCTACAATAGAAAAGCGAAATATAATTCCCATTCACAAGTTTGGTTTCGGAAATCAACTCGGAACATTTAAACAGGTCTATAGAATAGTCAAAAAAATTAATAGAGATCTGGAAGAACAAAAAATATTTCTCGACGGTCTTTCTTGACATCAGCCAAGTCTTCGACAAGGTGTGGCATTATGATTTATTTTACAGATTGAAGTAAAATATTCCCTATCACTTCTACCTGATCCTAAAATCTTAATTAAGCAACAGCTATTTTCTTATCAAGCACAAAATTAATATACTGACATTTACCTTATCCAGTGTGTGGAGTACCACAAGGCTGTGTCTTATGGCCCATTTTACACTTATTATTTACATCTAACTTATTAACAACAAGAGCCACAATAATTGTCATGTTTGTTAATGATACTGCAAACCGATCAGTACACGTAACATTTACGATGAGGAAGAATACCTACATGCCCGCTAGTTAAATTAAACCCCTGTCAACTACCACAAAAAGATATCTCGGCACGCATGTGGATAGCACAAACATATATTTACTAAACGCAAACAACTCTAACAAGACTAAGACATATGTACTGTGTAATTGGACGAAAATTCCAACTCTCCATAGAAAGCAAAATATTACTTTTCAAAGCCATAATAAAGCCAATCTGGGTTTATGGCATACACTTCTGGGGATCAGCAGCACACTTGAACCGAGACACACTACAGAGATTTCAAAATAAAATGCTGCAAATGATTGTGGATGTGCCATGGTGTACTCCAACAATGTTCAAATGAGATAAAATCTTTTAGTATTAAATATTGTTAAAGAGTTGCAGTGCACCCTAATGTACTAACCAATCAAGTGCTTATGGCCAATGATGAACTGCGCAGACTCAAGAGATTTAAACCCTAAGACTTTGTACATGCTAACCATAGGAACTTTAAGCTATGATGAATTGCAAAGTGTCAGATGAAATGCCCGACACATAGCACATTATTTGCTCTAGGAATTATTATAATAATAGATTTTCCAAAGAAAACTGAACATTTCAAAGATGTTCTTCTTAAAACTATAACTGGAATGAGGTGCATTACTGTAACCCATTAACAAAGCAAGAAGATGCGCAAGGGCTCTGAAGAAAGATTAGGTCACGATATTCAGCAAGAAAGCTCATGGATATATTATTTTGGGGTGCTGAAAAGAATTTGTTGGAATGTATTCAAGGAGGTACCATAACTGTAAGTGTTTATAGAGAAATTATAAAGATTTACGCAGCCCTTGTGGGTTTATTATGTAGTACTCGAAAATTTGAAGAGGTGCGAATGATTATTTTGACTAACTAACAGATTTGAATAAGTACGTGAATGATAATGGAAAGTATATAAAAATATATTTTTATTTCTTTTTGGATGCCTAATTGTCTGAAAGTACTCGCTTCACCTTAAGCCTGTTACTATTAGTAACAACTAACAACACTTAGGAACTAATTTAAAACATGTGTTACCATTATCCGCTTATTCAGTGAATATATTAACTAAGTACGATACATAAATAATGCAAAACACCAAACAATGAATAATGCAAATCGGAAAATTGATTTGACGGTACCCACATCTTGTCCTGCTGATTACAATCTTAGAACCTGTCCTGTCTTACCAACAGCTTAATCATCTTTCTTTCCATGCGTGAAATTGTGATTCCCGAAACCAAACTACTGTATAATATCCCAACCATTAAAGAAACATCTAAACATTATTCGTATATGAATTACAAATTTTGGATGAGTCGCAACTTTAAGATTAATGGATACTTTCTAAGTCATTCTTTACTAATCATATTCTGTTTGCTCCTAGATAGGGCCCATAGAAATGGAAACAATTATTAATGAAGACGTTAGATTGTAATGTTTTATTTTGTTTTGATCACGGCATAGAAAAAAATGTTTGGAATCTAGCATTATATTCTATACATAGTGTGACCCATTTGTAGTGGAAGCATCCTTGTAAAATAAGTAGTTTCCAATTGATTTGAATAAACTTTATTTAAAAAAAGAAGCACTGAAATCAAATCTCCACCTCTGTACAATATATCATAGAATATTTAAAATTTTCAACGTCTATTTTGCCCTTTTTTTCAAAATAAGTAAACAGTCTTAAAACCTTAAAACGGATTTTCCGCGCGTAGAACATCTCTATTTCGAAATTGAGTGACCGAGAAAAAATAAACCAACACATAAATGCAGAATATGTGTTTCATGCGACAGTCTTACTTTTTTCAATTTTTCTCAAATAGTTCACCATCGTGCTCTCTCATGATCCATGGACAGGGTGGGGTATATCCTATCTAACTCAAAATCAATGGATGTCGTCTAGTAGACGTTCCTAATCATAATCAGTCGAAACGCGATCAAACCGACACGATTTAATTGAGTGATCGTGCTAACAAAAAAGAATCTGAATTAATCCACCATTGTGCTTTCTCGTGACCCATGAGCATAGTAGAGTGAATTCTATCCACTTCAAAATCAATAGGTGTTATCTAGGAGACGTCCCCGATCAGCATCAGTCAAAATCCGCTCGATCCGACACGATTTAGTTGAGTTATCGTATTAACAAAAAAAAAATCTCAAATAGTCCACCATCGTGCTTTCTCATGACCCATGGACAGGGTGGCGTGTGTCCTATCCACCTCAAAATCAATAGGTGTCATCTGGGAGACGTCCCTGATTAGAATTTGTTACAATCCGATCAATCCGACACGATTTAGTTGAGTTATTGTGCTAACAAAAAAAAATCTCAAATAGACCCATGGACAGGGTGGGGTATGTCCTATCCACCTCAAAATCGATGGGTGTCATCTGGGAGACGTCTCCGATCAGAATCAATCAAAACCCGATCGATCTGACACGGTTTAGTTGAGTTATCGTGCTAACAAGAAATTTTAATGCCGACGACAACGGCAACAACGACACACAGACAAAACTTTTTAAAAACTATTTTTTTTGTTTTTAGGCCGAAAAACGAAAAATAAACGAAAAAAAATTATTTTTTTTCACTTTTGTTTACACGATTACATTATTTTTCCGCTAGTATAGCTAGTATAGTTGAATGAGAAAAAGTAAAAATATTTGGAGTTGCATATTTCCCGAACAATAAAACGTAGTTGCCACGGAACACGCTTTTTTTAAAGAAGTTTTCCGAATTCGGTCACAAATAATATAGGATATCTAAGTTGGAACTATGTATATGATTTGAATTGCGTGCCATTTGTGTTCTGTCAAAGATACCGCGTCAATATTTAACGACCTACAAATCATACGACATCAATATGCCGAGATGAACAGTTCAACAACGAATAATTTGTGTACAACTGTTTTATGAAGAAAAATTCGCACAAAATTAGGACAAAATGAGTCACCTATAGAGTTAACAGTCCGTAAACTAATGAAGAAATTTGAAGAACGGGTTCTGTTATTGATAAGGCAAGACCAATACATCCTCGTCGTGGTCGACTAGATGAAAATACTGCCGAAGTGGGAGAAAGTGTACGGAAGTATCTGAACACATCAACTTGATGTCGTGCACAACAACTGAATCTGTCAAGAGCCACCACGCATCGGATTTTAAAGATTTTCATCTGTCAGAAAACAAAATTCAGTTGATGTAATCCATTTGTCTCTATCAAATCTTATTAGTGTTATTTATAAATCACATCCTCTAGTTCCAAATGAGATACCCACTGTTGTAAATATCATAAAATTATAAAACATTTATGAAAAACTACGTCAATTATTTCAGTAACTTTTATTCATCCAGCATCTTCATGTTCTTATTTTTAAATACATTCTTATCTACATATAGGAATACTATGAGATCGAGAAGTATATAAATTTTTCCAAACTTCTCGTAAACTTTCTGATGGTGTGTAAAATGCATGTCATAAAATTTTCTCGCTGATTGGAAATGATAAATTCCACTAGACGGTAGCAATAATATATAATTTAACGTCATTAAATTGGAAAAGCTTTTACGACCGAGAAATAAAATCCTCTATCTGAATCAGAAGGCTCAAAGAGTAATATCTGCTCGAGTCGCTAGTGAGAGACCGTAAAATTTTTTACGGGATTTTTTTATATTAGTAATATAATCGCCAGCATTAAATTTTAAATTGGATATTGAGAGATGGCAGTGGAAGTCATAATCTTCCTTGTATATTTAAATCTCTGAGCATGTAATTAAATGTACGAGGTTGATATGGTGCTCGACTTGTGAAGTGATTTTTGTAGATATTGCTGAAGATTATATTCGGATGTTGAAGCATTAGCTCAAGACAAGTCCAATTCGTTTATTTCCAGTATACACGGTGATTCATTTCAATTTCTCCCTTCATCTTTCTACCAGTCCATCTTCGTTGTTTTAATTCCATTGTATTTGCAATAAGAAAATTATCATTAAAGTTATAGGACTATTTTTGAAGTTCTTGTTCATGGCTCCGAATAAAAAAAGAACACTGACAAACAAGTACTGAAGTTATAGATGTAATATAATTTTTTTTATTAATAACCCTATATCCTATAACATTTTTCAACGTAGATGCTTCCTCTAGTTTACTGATAGTCTGATAGTTTTCTATCAGACTATCAGTATATTTCTAGGTGATTGATTCAAATAATATGGCACGTACTTTAGAGGAATTATTTGCGAGACTAGAAGAAATCGACACGCAACCAATGCGTGTGAATAATCGAGAATTTCTTTTTTTAAGAATTTTCAATGAGACATATTCTCATCGTCATGTCTCTAGAGCTAGAACATACTTACGAAATGACAGATACTGAAGAAGTTTCGGAAAGACAGGTAGTATTCAGGATGAAAAGGGAATGGACGTTGAAGCGTTAAATAAAGTCAACAAATAAATATTTTTACTGAGACAGTCGCGAATTTCAAACAATCTGCATCTAAAACTGCAACTGTCGGTGGAGTATCTGTAAAAACTGTATATTTCAAAAGGTTTCTACCTATACCTGTCCAAACGTTTACTTTTCTTGAAGATTAGTTATGTGACTTCTGCCTACTGAATACCTGAACCAGAAATGAATACCTACAGTTCCGTCTATTCATTACAGTTCCATTTAGGAAAAATGTGGCTTCATCCGAAAAAAAAACATATTTCGCAAACATATTGTCATTATTACAACGTAATTGCATTTCCTCACAGAAATGCACTAGACGATCAAAATCATCTTCTAATAATACTTGACTCAATGTAACTTTATAAAAGTGAAATGTATGTTTATATGAAACATTAACAGTAGAAAATTCATATCCAAGTCAAACTGACGGGGACTGGAATGTGAATTTTTTCACCAACTCTTACTAAAATGTCAAGTTGTATATTTGCATTGATTGCTTTATCCAACTTAATAATTTTTTTCTTGAATTACCCTATATTGTATTGCATTCTTCAACGTAGATAATTATGTTCTTTAGTTGACTGATAGTTACTATTCTAGGTGATTGATTCTAATATTTTCACCAACTCTTACTAAAATGCCAAGTTGTGTATCTGTAGTGATTGCTTTATTCAACTTAATCATTTTTTCTATGAATTACCTATACTGTATTGTATTGTTCAACGTAGATATGTTCTTTAGTTGACTGATAATCACTATTCTAGGTAATTGATTCTAATGTTTTCACCGACTATTACCAAAATGTCAAGTTGTGTATCTGCATTGATTGCTTTATTCAACTTAATCAACATTTTCATAAATTACCCTATATTGTATTGCATTATTCAACGTAGATATTTTCTCTAGTTGACTAATAGGAACTTTTATAGGCAATTGATTTTAATATTTTCACCAGCTCTTACTAAAATGTGAAGTTGTGTATCTGCATTTATTGCTTTATGAAACTCAATAAATTTTGTACAACAATACTCAAGAAACATGCCCTTTCACTGTATCAAAGAAAAAATTGGGTCTGCCATTAATAATGCGTCCCCTTGACCCTGCAAACGTGTCCACATCTACATCTAGACTTCTAAAGTGTTTCAAAATACTTCAAATTTAAAATACCTTTTGGGCCCCTTCGAGTGTTTTTGAAAGTAATACCCTTTTACCAGACTTTCCAGGTGTTCGAGACTTATTTTCCATAGTGCATATTAATGAGGTAATCTCGATACTTATACAAACAAAGTCCATCATTGCACGCTGCATTACTTATTAATTAAAATGACATCCGAAAGTGAAAAACTATATCAACTCCTAGGTCTAGTTCAATTATTTGAATGTCATTGTGGTAAGTGAATCAAATTCTACCGTCAGACGTTTAAACTCTGCTACAAGGGAAATGCATTTAAAGTTTTTCTCACGGCTAACACTGCAACGAGGTCGCATGGAGCTTGTTCGGAATAAAGGTTCATAAAATGATAGATCACGTGAGAAAGCATCGTCGAAGTCCAGTTTACGGTTTTATTAGTATATACTAATGACACATAATTAGGTAGTCGTTCTTTAATGACCGTAATCTATATAATTGCGTATGCTTTTTTAATGAATAACACGTTTCGTTTATCGCATCATCTAAGGATAAAAATAAGGGAGTATTATATTTAATTAGGCCATTATTAGGTTCGTATTAAATGCCAGATGATGTTAAGCTGATTCCAACTACTTTTCTTTATCGATTCACATTATAAATAAATATAAACGTTCCAAAAATAGGTTAATTAGTGAGTTAGAATGATGTACATATGATAACTGAAGCGTCTATTCGGGCAAGCTGGAACAGAGTCGAACTCAGGTCACTAGTATTACAAGATGGTAGTTCACAGAAAATTCATCATAATTAATAATTACTATTAATGAAATACTCGAATAAACAGAAAAACATTTAATAGTAGTCTACCTAAGTAGTCTAATTAAGTCTGGATTCAGTTCATGATTCACATATAGAACAGTTCGACAGAGAACGCCTCTTACATATGAACTCTCTGCAAATTTGACAAGCTACTAGCTTATTAACTTTGTAGAGAGTCCATATGTTAAAGGCGTAAGTACTAATCGAGCTGTTCTATATGTGAAACATGAACTGATTCAAGAGTGAGAGGAATATGTATTTATCGAATTAATGCCAGACATAAACACCTTTGGTACTCTAGCCTTAAAGTGCCTTACTTTCTCCTTTAAATTTCTAAACTAGTTCAGACGGTAAAGATATGTCTAGCAGGCCTATAATTGCTGTCCTCCAAGTCTCCGGGTATCACACTCGCTATCATCTCGTTAACTAAAGAAAACTGTTCTTATTCTTTCTTGCTGGTACTGTTGTTATTGTTGTTATTAATATTCACATTGAATCGTGTTACTATTACTGCTCGTATTGGAACTGCTCTCATTGTTTCTGCTATATGGTTAAGTGCATGAAGTGCACATGTAAAATGTATTATACTTAGAAAAGTTCCAGTTAACAGATCTTCTAATTTTCGCGTGTATGCAGCTGTGTCCTGTAACTAATACTTTATGAGAATTGTCTTGATACGGCCAATCTAAAAGCACAGAAAAAGGTTGACACATTCTTAAATTTTAATTTTATTAAATCTAAGTAATTGTGATCTATAAAATTTATGCTTGTCTTTTTGCGATTGCAGGAAAAAAGACTAAACTCTTACTGGAAAATGGTGTAAAATATTACTATTTCTGGTTTAAAGTTTAATACCTCTCAAATTTTCAAGATTGTACACCGATGTTATTATAAGATTTAATATATTATAGATATGAAACTCATATAATACGTTACAAAGGGTTATCTTTTATAAATATTCACTCGATATAGTCCTGCTAACATTGGTACAAATTTGACTGGCTGTATAAAACAATTCCGCGCTGCAAATTGCATATTTATATTTTTCGCGAGGGATCAAGGCTATCGGGGAAAATGGCGGGCCTACCCCTAAAGGAGGCAGTCCACGTCTACACCATAAGATAGCAAAGAGCGGTAGTACCGCTCGCACTAAACCCAATTATTTCAGACCATTATCAAGCATCTGGATGGGGGCATGTATATCAAGCAGTTTAAGTGTGTAAGGTAGTGAATCATAGAGGTTATTTAGTTTTTATTTTATATATTTAGCCCCATCAGCTCTTCGCGAAATCTAAACCTTTATTATAATTTTTTTTATCTTGCTTCTTTAACAAGATGAGACTCATTCAATATGGTTGACATACACATTTTTTGGTAACATTTTAGTACGGCTTTATAGAATCAACGTTACGCCAAATATGTATTCTATATACTACTCCGCTTGAAATTTAGCATGAAATTTTGTACTATAGTATAATTATTATATGAAGACCAAGTCGGCAAAAAATCGTGCGACAAAGACAGATGCATGTCTGACTTTCTTCCATACCAATCCAATCT
This sequence comes from Rosalia funebris, assembly GCA_037954035.1. Classification (NCBI taxonomy): domain Eukaryota; kingdom Metazoa; phylum Arthropoda; class Insecta; order Coleoptera; family Cerambycidae; genus Rosalia; species Rosalia funebris. The sequence goes on along the minus strand of JAZFAV010000035.1, from coordinate 29,619,839 downwards.
GAATAAGAGACGCAGACCTGCCTATAAATTATTTGCGCGCGCGCGCCTAAGTAAAATTATTTTACTGCATTCGCGTGGGAGAAGGTAAGCTATACAAGCTATACATTGCTCTTTGTCGCACGGTTTATTGCTAACTTGCTCTTTATAAAATAATTTTACTATATTTTAAATCATGTAACGAGTCTTTCAATAGGGACGCTTGAAGTTTGTAAGGTTGTAACGGCCACGTTATTAAAGCAAAATCTAACAAATCTATTGCGAATCATTCAGTGGTATATGGCAAATTATTGTGGAAGGTTATAGTGTTCAACAATATCTGTAAATCATCAAATTCAGTGCTCCATTCGATAAATAATCAGCCAACACCCCTACGTCACCGAAACGCAAGGTCTGCTGAAAATATCGCTGTTGTGCATAAGAGTGTACGGGAAAACCCGAGACAGTCAATTTCTCGTCGTTTACAAGAATTTGGTCTATCTGGGACTTCAACTTGGCGAATTTTGCGTCGAGACTTGGGTCTGTACCCGTATAAAATCTAAACGACCTAGGAACTTACGGTAAACGACTATAGACAACGCCGTGTGTTCGCTGATTGGACTCTGGAGCAGTTGGAAGTTGACCCAAATTTCGCCAAAAAATAATCTTTAGCGACGAGGCCCATTTTTGGATGAATGGATATGTGAACAAGTAAATTTGTCACATTTCGGACGATACCAATCCACACGAGATACACTAGCATCACATGCATCCCGAAAAAGTCACTGTTTGGTGCGGATTTTGGTCTAGCGGACTCATCGGTCCGTACTTTTTCCAAAACGAAATTGGGACTGCCATAACCGCCAACGGCGAGCGCTATAGATCGATGATAAGCAACTTCTTGGTAGTGGTCTAAAGTGGATGATATGGATACCGACAATTGTGGTTCCAACAGGACAGTGCTCCGTGTCACACAGCGAATTCTACGATGGGAATTCTGTATGAGCCATTTGAGGGCATGGTTATCTCCCGCAGCGGCGACTTGAACTGGCCACCGAGATCGTGCGATTCAACGACTTTAGTCTTCTACCTTTGGGGCTATCTTTAATCGCAGATCTATGTGAATAAACCGCAAACAATCGATACCCTCAAAGTCAACATAACGAACGCCATCCAGCAAATTCAGCCAGATCTATGTTACAAAGTCATCGAAAATTGGACCTCCCGAATACGTGCCACCAAGCAAAGCCGGAGTGGATATTTGAACGACGTTATAGTCCATACTTAATGCCGTGTATGTGAGAAAAGAATGAGTGGATATCTCTCACACAACTTGTTTTATTTACGCTTAAAAATCGAGCGTTCTTATATAAAGACCTTATAGAATGTCATAGAAAAGAAAAAGTTAATTCCCAACACTTTCGTGATAGTCAGAGTGTATCAAATATGACGAATAAGTACATATTCTACTAGTCATACAATATTCTACTGAGTGGAGAAAATAACAAATCATTTTCAGTGTAATATTTATATAAAATGATGTAATTAATTCTTCTTATTTCGATTTATTCGATTAACTCATCTACAACTATCTCTAATAATTCGTTTTTATAATAATCACTAGTTTTAAAATCACCTTCCGTTTTAAATAAAAAAATAGAATGCACAATTTCTAAAAAGTCCTTCTTTAAAGTGGAAAATCGTCCTCCTGAACCTCCTACCCGGTTTTATATTTTTTAAACGTACGATAATTAACCGAACAGTATTTACCAAGTAAGCAGTGAAAGGTGCAAATACCGAACTATGCTGTTAATATTTATTCAGTCTCATTTGCTTAGCCCACATACTCGCAAAGTACATATACGTATGACTGTCGAATAGAGCAAATACAATGCGGCATTTATTTATATCATCGTATAAATATTTGTATAAATATTTAGATCGCATTTTAAAGTCAATTGGCGTTAATGTTTATTTGAATTGCTGTCGGTATTTATAAGGGGTTATGCCTATAAATGGCGACGAAAAACAAATAAATGTAATTAAGTCCGCTAATTCAAGAATAATGTAGTATATATTTTTGTTAGTGTCACAAAAATTATAATGTGGGTTTAAATAAACGTCGGCATTTTTCAAGTTCAATTGTATTTCAATAGAATGCGCTAGAAAAAAACGATTCATGACTCTAAAAGCATACTCGAATCGATCAATACTACCTAGATAAATTCATAAGAGATGGAAATATTCACATCTCTGGAATGGCTGATTAGATTTCAATGTTGTTAACGTTGTCACATCTTTACTTTTTCCAGAAATTATGTCAGATTTATTATTTTAAATTAAACACCCTGTATATTATATTTTATTTGTAAAGATCAAACAAGATTATGTATGACGGGTTAAAAATAAAATTTCAGTTTTTATTGTATTTACTTATTTTTTTGGTTTTTTATGTAATTTTTTGGCAAAAAATAAATAGTTGTGAAGTTCTACCTAAAGACCCTATTGTGAAGTCTACTGCGGCAAATATAATTTCCAAATTTAGAAGAACAGAATACGTAGAGGATATTAAAAAATCTGGTCGTCCCAATCAAGATAAGGCGTCAATTGTTTTACATTTAATTGTTGTCATTAGTTTTTCAGGAAAATCTTCATACTTCGACTACTCAGGCTAGGCTAGACAATGATCTTGATACAGAGATTTGTTGTCAAAATATTGCATCGCAGTAGCTACAGACCATACAAACTACAGCTTTTCAAAAATAGGAAAAAGTGTGAGATTCTTTATGTTGCGTAGAAGAAAGAGTGAGGCAGCATTGGGAGGGAAAAGGATGCACTTTACGCGCGGCCAGATCGAACTCTGTGTACATTCACATTCAAAACTATTTTATCTCGAATGAACAGCAACTCATCATATGCTTTTGCAATTTACGCAAAAGAAAACTATGCTATTGTTTATTGTTTATTTCGTAATATTCAGTTGGGACTTAATATTACGAGACTATATTTATTTAGAAAGATATGTAAGGAATGGGAGTATATAAAAAACACAGATGAAATTTTATGGACTTATGGATACTAACGGTACACTAGATATTCACTCTGCAAAGGTCTCAATGCGACTGAGTAAAGACCAGGCTATTTACTGCGCACCTCGTAGGCAGTCTGATATTGCAGTTTTGGGACTTGTTCCTATTCTTGACAAGCCGTACTTCTTATGTAAGAATTTTCTAAAGACGATCCAGACAGGACAAAAAGTGCAGAGATGTTACGTTAGGGAAAGTATTCTAGTTTTACAAGGTATTGTCCAGGTCCTACTCCTATAGAAGTAGTATTATGATAAAGTATGATAGAAGGTTAAAAAAACTCAATGTTTTATCACGCTTTTTCCATACATTGACGAATGTGTCATTAACAATTTTTTCTATATAAATGGTTGGTATTTGCCGAACCAGCACCTTTCATAGAGTCAGTTTCGTGAAACACGAACAATTTTTAGGCACGTATACATACAATGGACATGGCTACATACCATGTACATTCAGATCAGTTGCCTGCATCTATGGTATAGATAGAGGTCGCATGTCGGATCGTTTAGAAAAATGTTAACATCAGATATCATTCATTCTGAAGACATTTTAAAATTTAAGACATGTAACCCAATAATATATCCTAATTTAATAGTAAATTTATAGAAATGTCTATTCCGTATCTGCTACATCATAAACTACGTCTCGGTTATGTATTTAAGAACAGAACTGAACAAAACAAAATAAAACATCATTTTAACTAAATAATAAAACGAGAATATTAAAGCCTGCAACCGCAATAACTTCATTCATATCTGTTTGTATTCGTTTTATTTCTAGTAACATATATTCGTTACGGTACGTGTAGGTATTTTGAAACATAGGCGGTATATTATTAGTTTCTAATAGCTTCTAAACGTCATCTGAAAATACTTCAAAGTGGCCTAATAATATTGTGAAATATATTTTTGCATACCTCAATTAATTGCTATTAAAATTCTGATTTACTGTGTTTACAAGAAAGTCTGTCTCGATAGCGAGCCAAAGAGAAATGTAGCAAGGTTATTGATATTATTTTAAGATTTTTAGTCACTTAACTTGGAACAAAGAGTTTAGATTACCTCATAGGTGGTGATAAGTGTTTAGTGACCCAAGAACCAAAGAAGGAAGTTTGTTTTCTGTGAAAGTCATTAGATACTGTGAAAAAAGTATCAATTTTTTCCACAGGATTTAGCTATAACGATATTATCATACAATGTCATCCAGAAAAAAATAGTATGGTACTTCATAAAGGAATTTCAATATTCTATTGGCTATATATAGTAGTGTATATTTCATAATTCTCCAATCTTTTCTTAATGAAAAATATTACAGTTTACATTATACTAAGTTTTATTGTAAAAAAAATTAAAGTGAAACAATTTAAATCAAATATTTGAATTGGGAGGTAGTTACATCTTGACAATAATAGAAGCGTTATAGAAAATGTCTTAAAACATTTTCTATCATTTTCGACACGACTAGATTAATTTCTAGTCTTTTCCTGTTTTCTAAAACATCGACATTATTTGATCTACTGTTCAGTTAATTTTACAGTGTCTATCAACATTATACTAAGTTTTATTGTAAAAATAAATTAAGGTGAAGCAATTTAAATCAAATATTTGAATTGGGAGGTAGTTACATCTTGACAATAATAGAAGCATTATAGAAAATGTCCTAAAACATATTCTATCATTTTCGACACGACTAGATTAATTTCTAGTCTTTTCCTATTTTTTAAAACATCGACATTATTTGATCTACTGTTCAGTCAAATTTTACAGCGTCTATCAACATACTTGTTGGGAAAAAACTCTGTGTATTCTGTTGTACTAATATCAAATGGTTGTATTAATTTCATTGTAATTACCATCATACGGATCTTCTTAGTTTATTTAGCAAATTAAAAATTGTGCAAGAAATCCAATAAACATTAGTGTGTTATTGAAAAATATAAATGATCTAGCCTCGACGTTTAATATTTTAGATTACGTCTAACCCTTCATCATCCAATATGGATTTTCTCTTTCTGTAGTTTTGTTTATTGGCTATTTTACACGTAAACATTTCTTCATTAGAAAAAAGATTATTTTTATATTAATAATGGTAATCATTTTGGCATTTATTATTATGCATCGCATTATCAAAACTTAAAACAAAATAGCCTGTGAGGATGATCAGATCCGGAGTTTTCTTGTTAAATATTGCTGAGGCACTCTATCATCACTTATCATTTTGTTTAATCTGATGCTCTCTACCCACACGTTTCCTGAAGTTTGGAAAGTAGCAAAGGTCTGCGCTGTATTAAAAAGTGGCAAATCATCTGGCATAAAAAATTATCACCCAATCACTGTTTTATCAAATATTGTAACGATTTTCAAAATATTAGTCTACACCTACATTTACCTTGCCGTGTAATACGTTTTATGTCCTAATTAATATTCGTGGCCTAATCGACCTTGTGTCGTAGTGTTTGAAGAATGACCTATCAATAAACATGGATAAATATGGAGCTTGCTCGCATACCTTAAAGAAGCAGCTACCAATTTATGCCTATTCTCTTTTTACTTTTCGAGGTACAATTTTAACATGTTCCGGAAATGTTAAGGATCTTAGTGTATACTTTGATGATAAACTATCGTTCTCTGGGCATATTGACCATGTGGCACTTAATGTACATAAAACCTTTAGTTTCGTAGTTAGACACATCATCGTTTAATAACACTACTACCTTAAATTGTGTACGTTATGTTAGTTCGTTCGAAATTAGAATATGGTAACGTTAATATAATGCAAAGTTCTACTACCAGAGGGTAGTATTCAAACTACAGAAATAAGGAGTTTATACTGCCATCTGCAAATGCCTTATATAATAAGGATTGAACAAATTAGGTCAAAACAGCTATTCTTCTGGCTATATCCCAAAAGCTGAGCGCTGAATTACATAACAAAATTTGTCGTATTTTTATCTCACCGAGTTAGCACTAAAATACAGTGATTGTTCCAAAACCACCAAGAAAGATGCAAAGTGTCACCTATCTCAGGATATCGTTAACTGTAGACCGGTTTCGACCTTTCTATCTTGGGTCTCGTCAGTGCAGTGTAAACGAGTATACCTTCGACAGATAAAGCTCACATCTAGTAAACGTTGCTACGTTCCACCGCAGTAGAACGTACCAAACGCCATCTCTTGGTAGTTTCGAACAGTCTAAATCGAAGTAAAAACTTGAGATCATCAATATAATGCTAAGTTTTACTACCAGAGGGTAATATTCAAACTACAGAAATAAGGAGTTTATACTCCAACCCATCTGCAAATGCTTTATATTATCAGGACCCTTAAGGTCCTTATTATCTCTGGACACTTTGCATCTTTCTTGGTGGTTTTAGAACAATCACTGTATTTTTAGTGCTAACTCTGTTAGACAAAAATACGACAAATTCTGTCATGTAATTCAGCGCTCGACGTTTGGCATATAGCCAGGAGAATAGCTGATTTGACCTAATTTGTTTAGTCCTTATTATATAAGGCATTTGCAGATAGGTTGGAGTATAATATCCTTATTTCTGTAGTATGGTAACGTTACTTCGCATCCCCGGTATTTAAGTCATATTATATTATTCAACTTGAAAATATTCAGGAGCGTTTCTTAAAGTATTTGTATATTCAGTATTTGTATAAAGTATTTCATATATTCAGTATTTCATAATTATTATTCAGCAAGGAGTTACGATCATACTCTGCCTCCACAATGATTTGATATCCAGTCATTGAACGTTAGAAAAATGGTTACTAGCATCTCATTTCTATTTCATAATATCGATGTTTTCCTAATATAATTATCTTTTTGTCTTGTAGGTTTATGTATATTTTTTTCCATATACATATATTAATATATCCCATTCCTCTTCATCTTTTAATTCAGATATATTCGAAAAAATTACGACAAGTATGTTTACATTCTGTACGAAAATTGTGAATCAGCAATATCTCCTAGGAAATTATATGGTAGTAATCTATATTGATCGATGAGGATTGCATAGTAGATCGAGTGTAGTTGTGAGATAAGATAGAACATAATAAACAATTTATTTAGGTGGTATTAAAGCGGGAAATCACAGATTCCTTCTCATTATAACGCATCCCAAGCCACTGCATTTACCACAGAAACCGCAAGTAATTGATACGAACTACCTATGGACAAATAACAATAAACAAACATGCATTCACTTATGATTGCATGCAATACTTAGCAGCCCAGAGCAATATCAATCATATTGAATGTGAAACGTCGATACGAAGACATACAACCTCCATAACAAGTTAATGAAGCCATTTACCGTAGCGACTCCTAATCTTTATGTTTTGTACAATAATTAGCCGTAATCATCTTACAGAACGCCAATCAGTTAATTGATCATTTTATATCGCTCTCATTAACGACAACCTCAGCGGAATCGTTACCAGATAGCTTTTTTAATAACGACCAGAATAATTAGTTGTTATCGTTTGTGGTCGTACCGGGATCAGATAAATTATTTCTCGAACTGCTTGGATATGAGTAATGGCGGTTATTATGGGAGAAGGGTCGTTATTAATAATCCATGAGGAACGACGGATTATACAACAAACAGACATCATGTTTCTCTCTGAATTCGGACATCGTGTTTCTCGCTGCAAGGGTCGCGGGTCAGCGACTCTCTCAAGTCATGTCGTTTGTATTACTCTATAGATAAGTGCAGCAGTTGGCCGATGGTAGCTAAAGCGTAGACAAAGATGCTTCGTGATTACGATATTTGTTACAGTAAGTTTATTTAATTTCTGTAGTTGTCTAAATCGTGCGCTGTTTACTTATGATGAGAAAATGATGACTATATGAATTACTTAATGCCATTGCAACTAAACAGTTTTAAAGCCTTAAAACGAACTTTTCCGCACGTAGAACATTTCTATCTCGCAATTGAGTGGCCGAGAAAAAATAAACCAACATATAAATGCAGAATATGTGTGTTTTATGCGACAGTTTTACTTTTTTCAAATAATTCACTATCGTTCTTTCTCATGACCCATGGACAGGGTGGGGTGTGTCCTATCCACCGCAAAATCAATAGACGTCGTCTGGTGGACGTCCCTAGTCAGAATCAGTCGAAACTCGATCGATCCGACACTATTTAATTGAGTGATCGTGCTAACAAAAAAAATTTCTTAAATAGTCCACCATTATACTTTCTCATGACCCATGTACATGGTAGAGTGTGTTCTACCCACCTCAAAATCAAAGGATGTCATCTAGGAGACGGCCCTAATCAGAATCAGTCAAAACCCGATCGATCGGACACGATTTAGTTGAGTTATCGTGCTAACAAGATTAGATGTCGATGACAACGACGACAATGACGACAACTACACACACCCACACACACAAAATGGTTTTAAAACCATTTTTTTGGTTTTTAAACCGAAAGACGAAAAACAAAAACCTTAGAAAAGAAATTTTATTTTTACACGATTACATTACTTTTCCGCGTATAGTGGTGGAGTGCGGAAAAGTAAAAATTTAATCAAAACCTGATATTTAACTAAAACAGCTGAGAGGAATTGTACTTTGGTAATATAAGAATACGATGGGAATTCAGGCCAGTTGCTAATAAAAGTGCAATACTAAATGTATAGCCAATAAAAGTTCCACCACGAGTATGATAGTAACGAAGATTTACAAAAAGAGCGTTTAATAATAATTGCTTAAATGGTCCACTACGTTACTCAAGATACAGACAAAAATACATTAATTATAAAATAGTCAGATAAACTCTACTTTAAACTACTCTTCCCACCTGTTTATGCAGTTACTGCCCCATTCTATTTATACTTATGAAAAACTAAATACTGAACTGAAAAACTGAACTATACTAATGAAAAACTATAAATGTGTGATGTACAATATCTAAACAGTCATTTACTTTTGATTGGGTAAAAATGAGAAAAGGTATTTTCGTTCCTGAGAGTGCTTCAATATATAAGTGGTCTCACAATCAGTTGAAACTATAGGACTTGAATTGCGCGCATTTGTGTTCTGTTAAAGATAGGGTATCAATATGTAACGACTGTCGTCCACAAACCATATGACGTCATCATGCCGTAATTAACAGTTCAACAACGAATGGTCTATGTACAACTGTTTTATGAAAGTGAGCGATCATTTACAGGTGGATTAAGAAATAGTCGCACAAAATTAGGTCAACATGAAGCACCTACACAGTTAACAGTTCGTAACTTTTATTAAATTTGTATTAAAATTATCATTAATCCTGTTAATTTTTCGTATTGTTGGAAATAAATTATATTAAGTTGTATAAGAGGCAAATCGTGTAGAAAACTAAAGTCTTGAGGCTTCACCATCTATATAAGAATGATCCTATCAATCTATCACACATGCGTACGTTCATCAGACCAAAGTGTTTTCCTGTAGAGAAGAAAAAATTACAAAATTACTCTCGTTGACCATGACCATTTTCATATGAATCTCGTGCTTTTGAAATACGTATTCAATTTGTGCTCTCAATATCAATAAAAGTGCATTTCAATGTATTCAAATGAATGGCACTTTCACGATCCGATATATTTTTTTTTATTTTCCTGAACGTTTAGAGTAGTATTCAATTCGGAATATTCGGTTTTTCTATTTAAGTTTCTTTAAAATTCCATAATTGCTTAAAAATTTCATTTTGCTACCGAATATTCTTGCATCTGGGACTTCTCTACTAGGCACTTCTTTCTCTCGACTGTTAGATGCTTTACTGATCAATAAATTTCAAACCCCGTTTGGTATTACAAATCTGTGGATTTGTAGTGTTATCTTTCAGGCCATCCTTTAAGTAACTGGTGCTATAGGGAAGTAGATTGTTTTCGTTTTATATATTGCAATATAGGTTATTATTATTACTATTCTACAATAGGAGTTTCACCGTTATATTGTTGTCTGTAAATATTTACTAAACAATTCAAGGTACTCTGATATATGTACTAATTAATGTTCTGTTTTCCTCAACTCACACCATCGAAGTTAAAAATAGCATCAGGTGCAATAATTCGCACTTCGTTCCGTCTGACTTCCTGCTTGTTTCAATTTCATAATTTAATTATAAATATAAATCAGGCGTGACCCTAAGGCAAATATAAAGTGTTATGGCGTTAATAGATAACAATGTTAAATCACATTGGCTGGGGGTAATCGGGGGGCAAAGGCTAACATGCACTCCTGACTGCCCAGGGCTGTTACAGAACAACACGATTTAGTGCTGCCGACCTTAAGACCTGCCCAGTGAGAAACTCCACGTCTAGATCACGGTAAATAATATTGTGGATTAATGATTATTATTATTACAATGCGATTATATTCTTAATAATTCGTTCCAGCAGTCGTATCGCTACTTAAGTTGGCCTTATCTCCATTCTGAAAGGAGGTCGCAATATTGCTGCAGTCATTCATATAAATCAAATTCTATTGTATTATCGCAGAGAAGTATAATGCCCCAATAACTATTTGAAGGAGATAAAGTTATAAGAGATGGAACAACGCCTCAGAAATGAAAATAAATATAAGAAACAGTAGTCAAATAACTGTGATGTATGATATCCTATAAGGTATTGAGTTGGACCCAATGTTCTTTTCTAAATGTAAAAACTAAAATGGAGTATGTAAAATGTCTATGATGTATACTGTGCATTTGTGTGTGTACTGTACATTTATGGTGAATAGTATTAATTACATGATACTTTTGATACTAGTTAAGGCTAACAAAGACAGTAGGTTTGTGCAATGGCAGTTGCCAATGACCACGAAAAGACTTTTCTCGACTTAGATTTGATATTTCGATGACCATCCTGCCCCCGTGAAAAATAATTCAAAGACCGATGTTAGTGTCGTCCTCTCCTCTTTATATTACTTGATTGTACTTTGCCTCCATGGTCAGTCAAAGTATGTGCAAGCTTCCTGTATACGCCGTGGCGGATATAGGAATGTATCTCCTTTTGAAAAACTTTTTCACTATTTTGAACACACTGACTATTGTATAAATATTTTTTCAGATCTTGTGTTTAACTTGTAACAGCATCATAAAAATAAATGTTTTCTTAACAAACCGGAGCTTTTTTGTTTTGGTGTTGATGTTTAGTAAATTTTTAACGATATTTTCCCTGACCGATAGATAGAATAACGAGACCAAATTGATTGGCCACTACGTTTACCTGATTTAGTCTCCTTGGATTTTTTCTTGTAGGGTTGCTTTGAAACGTGAGTTTATTTCACTAAACCAAATAGGGGATCTGCAGCGAATCTAAATGGAAAATATCAGCCTAGAGACAACTCAGTATTCATTACGAGTACAAGGTATATACACGCATGCAGGTGAATGTCAAGTTATTAAGATAAATTGAACAACTATAAAGTTTTTGACACAAATAAAGTCGTAATTGCTTTATTTAGTTTTCTTTAAAAACACCATATCATATCCATGTACCATTGCTATATACATATGTCTATATATATATATATATATATATATATATATATATATATATATATATATATATATATATATTTTCTTTTTTTTTTTTTTTAATTATTACAATCATTGTCAACTACTAAGTTTATTTTGGATACTGAAAAGAATAGAATTTTGCTGTTTTTGAATGTATGAGTGCTTTCGAATGTACGATTGTACGCAAAACAACAATCTAGTCCACAATTAATACAGGAGAAAACCCCCACCCATCGTTATCTACATGCTACATACCATTATCACCCGCAGCAGAAGAGGTCATTAATCGACATGCTAATTAAGAGAGAACGCGATATGTGATAATCACAGTAGATATGAACATATAAAGGTCTATAAAGCCCTGCAGGACAATGCTCTAAAAAATGATATAGCCAAAATCTAAAAGGTAATAATGAATCAGACAAGACATAAAAACGTACGTGTAAGAGATCTATCCAATATCTCTATAATTGCAAGCGATAAATAAATTATATAACATATTTCCATCCAACAATAGTGTGGTGTCTAGATCATTGACAAAAGACATATATCAAATCAAACGTACATACAGTAAGAGTTCCATTGACCAAATTTCCAGCATTGAAATTTCTGGAAATAATAATAAATTACAACTTCAATCGAGAGAACAGATACATGAAAGGAATGAAATAAGTGACTGCGTGGAGACTTCGCAAAGATACTATCCATGCAGTCTTAGCAATGGGTAGAGGCTGGATTTAAGAAGCACCAGTAATTCGTACAGTTGCCATCATTTGAGAACAACCAATGACCATAGAAGAAAAACCATTATATATAAAGAGCTGTCAAGAAATACGTCAAGTGAAATTTAATAGCGATGGTGAAATTGGAATCTTTAATACCAAATTAAACCAAACTAAGTCAGAAATAAATATCCCTTTGCCGTTAATATTCTGTTTCGTAACATGAAACAAGATTTTATAGTTGATTATTTGTGATCTAAATTTACGCAAAAGCGTGTAGCTGTTATCTCGATACGAGTACATTAATGGTTATATTTCAACATTTAATTACAAAAAATATACGAATGCTAATTTATACTAAATTATATAGCAATTTGTATTCCGTAAATGTTTGGGAATGATATATTTGATTTTATTCGACTATTGGAAAATTCTCGCAATGTTGCGCTGCTGCGAGGCATTCGGTGAATGCATCGCGTTCAACGAATATCAGATGAAAATAAAAATTTAATAAACGCATGATATAGCAATCGAGTTTTGCAATAACTACGCCTGGAAATCGACATATACATAGCATGCGATAGGTATTTATCGAATAGATGGTTACAAACATGTTCTATAATAAAGTGGAAATTCATACCGAAATGTTGGAGAGAAAGAGAGAAACATAAATGGTGAAGATTTCAGAATAACGTTACTTAAAATTACTGAAATCGTTTGATTCCGAAATAAAAAACTTTTATATAGACATTCGGAATGTAATAAATAAAATCCTGTTTAAAAGCTGATAATGGTCAATGTGAATAACGGCAGTATTATCATAATATATTCGTCGGTTGCGGGAACATTTATTGTAATTTTATGTGCAGTTCGTGCTTTAGAAATTCCTCTGACATTTTGAAATTACTCTGCCTTATTGCTATATATAAAACAAGAACCTTAATGGTAAGATTGTATACTTAACCTGTATGAGGATATAAATTTATCCAGACAATACGGTAATGGTCGCTATTAACGTTTCGGATATGTACTCAACTGCGTATAAATGGTGGTTGATTTTTTATACAACGGAGTTATGTCTGCGAAAAAGGAATAATGCTGTATAATTTCTGAGGTAGTTCTGGTCTACATGCCACGTACTATCTAAGTTTTGTTTGTTTTAACCTTCCGTCGGGCGCAGTATGAAGCCAAACACAATCGGGCGCAATTGATCTGAGAGATCCTATAACCAAGTCTTAAAATCTTTAGATTATAATGAAGTGGAGACTTAATTAAATGCTTATTTTAATTAATACAATGCAGTAATAAATATTTCACACTAGTTTTTAATCGCAATAATTAAATTTACACAAAGGAACTCTTTTAATGTTGTGAAATGATAAATTTGGAAGATTTTTATAGGAGAACCAGCTATTGACAAGTTTTCTTGTGTTTTAAGGACAAAATACAAACATAAATTAGTATTGACCAATATTTTAAACACAGAAGAAAACATATATTTTTCATGTAAAAGTTACATATATAAAAAATACCTATTGGATGTGAATTACAAATAAAAGTTATAAATAACTGCATATATTAATTGTAAAGAATTATAAATCCTTTTCATCGTTTTAGCATGTTCCAAACAAATTCCAAATAAACGTCACATTGTTGGTAACGATATTTAGTATAAACCAATAACTCAACACCCAAATGTGTTAATTTTGCATAATGATACCAGAAAAAGCAAGAATAAGTGAAGAGATCCCAATAAATATTATTAATTTAAATGATAACATAAATCTAACAAAATATAAAAATCAAAATAATGACGTATTCAGGCGCAATGCATTTGACAGATCCAAGTGTCCCATACAAGGTTAGGGAATACACTAAAAAAAAATACGACACCATATCGAGAAGAGTGGATTGGAGCTAGGAAGCTATGAGGGAGTTCGAGTTAATATTCGTAATACACACGAGAGGGCAAAGAAAAAAGTAACTGCCGTATCTCACAGATCGGTTTCGCCCGACAAATTGACGTGAAAGAATTTTTAAAGTAGCCACTAATATTATTTTAATGCTGGAGCTTCATATCCAGCTTCCTCGAAAAATAACGACTAGTAATTATCAAGAATTCAATTATAGGATCATATTTGTAGGCAGTTAAATACTGATTATCTTAGGGCATTAAATACACATAATGATAAGCTGCATACGCCAAATTTCATTCTACGGTATCAGTAGAATGAATATATTTCCACATTAGACGCCGGTAATATTCTGTGATGGTAAATATTTGTGATGATTCAAATGTTTAATTTAATTAAAAGGAAATACATTATAGTGCAGTATATTTTACGTCTCATGGAGTACTAATTATTTAACAATACGCATATTAACATGTCTTCACATTGACAATTTTTAAACCCTGAGATAATTTAGGCGTTCGTGATATCTCACTAATTAACTTGTGCCACAATGATATTATATGTTCCAAGAAGTAACCGTTGAGAGTGGCAAACAAATTTATTATACATGCTCGTACTTATATGCCTAAATGAAAATTTCGCTGAATTGGTATGTACCTGTTACTGGTATTTCGCAACAATGAAGTCTACAAAGTAACTTAAACATATATTTTATGCTTGTAATTTCTCTTATTGTCTACTATTTATAGCACTGTATTGATGTTACCAAAAATACATCCAATTAATAATAAATAACTAACTATGCGTAAGCTACATCATTACCATAACACTAAATTTTTTATTTTAAGAAAAACTAAATTGCTTCTTATTTATAAGAAGGGGTATTATTAGTAGTAATTAGTACTTTATAAAAAGAATTATTAATAGGTATCCTGAGGCTTTTGGATATTATCGAAGCACGTTACCTATCTAGTGACCCAAATATATATTTCCTAAAGCTAAACAATTACATACATATATTTTGATATTTTAATATTCAGATACTTCATCGAATCGTCGTATTTTATGAATCAAATAATTTAGATGTTACATTTACAATTAAAAATTTGCTAAACTTGTGAAAAATAAAAGATCCTGGCAACGTTGTAAACATCAAGCTTTAGTCCACCCTGTTATCTAAATGAATTATTTCATAATTCATTTTTATTCTGCAAGATGTTAATGGGATATTTCAAGGTTTCCATAGGTACTTTTGGGGTAAAGGATAAAATATTTTGGCACAAAATATAGCGTGTCTCAGTTGGAACTATATGCTTTGACTTGCGCTCCATTCGTGTTCTATCATAGATATGGCGTGAATATTTAACCACTGCCATCCATATTCGACGTCAATATGCCGCGATTAATAGTTCAACAACCAGTAGTTTGTGTACAACTGTTTTATGAAAGTGGGCGATCATTTACAGTTGTATTAAATCACTTTAGGATAAAATGAAGCACATACAGAGTTAACAGTTCGTAACTTAATCAGAAAACTTTAAGGGACGGGTTCTGTTATTGATCAGGCAATACCAATACGTTCTCGTCGTGGTCGGTCAGATGAAAATATTACTGCAGTGAAAAAAATTGCACAGGAGTATCCAAACACATCAATTCGACGTCCTGCACAACAACTGAATTGTCACCTGTCACCAGTAGCGAAGCGTCGATTCAAGCTGAGGGTAGGCTGTCCTGAATTAGGCGAGGGAGGGGGGGGCTGCTCATTTTTAATACAATATATATATATATATATATATATATATATATATATATATATATATATATATATATATATATTGAATAGTTGAATCGCAAAAACAATTTAAGTATATTTTTTTGTATATCAATTCCATTCGCCGCGTCTTCTTTTCTGCAAGAACATCTATAGTTCTTTAAATAAATTGGTAGATTTTACCGCTTTCATTTTCAGTTTATAATTTCAGTTTATAACTAAATATGCGTCTTTATTTTTCAGTTTATCTTCTAAAGAAAAAATTATTAAAATAACCACTCTTATTAATTCGAACGTCTACTAAATCGGCGCTGTCTAGGGCCGCCATTATCCTTAAAAATAACACTAATCACTACGAGTAACGACAGGTCAATATTATAGCCACTGTATTACGCAAACTGATCGATCAGGTTAGCTATATTGCATGTCATTTTTCACGTACTCCCCTCTCCGCCCCTGCACTGCGGATCTTTATAAGTCAGTTAAAACCAAGCCGCTGTCTGGGCTGGCTATCGACAACCCAGACAGCAGCCGGCCAAGGTTTGCGCACTGCCGTTTGCCGGGGCTTCAGTTTAAATGGAAACATGTATGATAATATTAATAGAAAATGTTTATCATTCTGGAAAAGGCAAGTGGCAATATAAAAAAGGGGTCTACCATCTAAAATATGTAAGGTAGACTGCGCCTTACAGCCTTAATGGACGCTTTGCCACTGTCTATCACCATACAAAGTTAGTTAGCACAACATTAAAAGTTACAGACCATTTCCAACGTCGTACACTTGTTACTTTGGTGTTATAAAAGAAAGAAGATGATGCCGATTTTTGCAACAAAATATTGATCAGTGATGAAGCACATTTTCATCCTAATGGATACGTCAGCAAACAAAATTATCGAATTTGGGGTGTTGAAAATCCACAAGCAGTTTACGAAAAGTTGCACGTTGCATGTGTACCGTTCTGAAGAGTCGCTCGTGGTGTACGTTGGTGGAGTAAGTGGATAATACTTCTTTGAAAATGAAGAATCAATCGTCTTGGAAATTATCTTATTTACTGCAAGTCTGGTAATGTAAATACTTTATGTTACTAGTAGAAATGAATTATTAATATATCTATGTAATTTATTTACGATTACTACGAAATACCAAATTCATAAACGAAATAAAATGAGAGGATTTTATTTTAATACTTAATGTATATAACTGACAACTTATTTTGTATTCGAGTTGATAACTGGAGCCGTTATATAATCTCTCGTGAGCCACGTACTGTACTTATTTTCAGTATAATACATACGATACGTTCTTCGAATACAAAACAAATCGCAACAACGTTTGCCGTTTGTAAATACATGATGTGGTTCTTGTGACTTAATTCTTTGATCACGTTCACAAACTGTAAACGAAAGATCACCTTTGGACGTTAGATATTACTGAACCTTTATCTAATGAAATTATCTAATGAAATTTCAGAGCTTGTCAGGTCACGTATGTCAAGATCTATCAGATAACTGCATTCGAAGTCTTTATTTAAATTGATAATAATTGATTTATATATACTATCTACAGTGATCTAAATTGACTGGGAGCAGGAAAAATGAAAATAGGGTACGCCTTTATATGTTTGTATGATTAGCCACTTCTATTCCTTCAATAGAAATGACTGCCACTAAAGTGAGAGTAATAAAATAAAGAATAAGTAATTGAATGTAATTAAATAATAATACAGATTAGACTAATAAAAATTGTTGTGCAAAAACTATTAATTTTAAAATTTGATCTACAGGGTCTTCGTAAACATCAAAATATTAGAAAAATTCGGTAATATTGCACAAAAATTGCTTATCCTATATTTATATCCTGAAAATATATTTTCAGTTTTGCCGGACGTCATCAATTTTGAATTTAGTTAGTATGTTTTATCATATGCCATTTCTTCATGAAATTTGTTATAATGGATCTATATATTGAACATTTCCCTCAAATATGTTGATATTATTTATTTTTTTTATATAAAAGATTATTAAAAACATAAAATGTTATATAATAGGGAATTTTCAAGTAGGTATTCAAAATGGTAATATGAATATGGTTCAATTTTTTAAGTTTGGGTGTAATATTGAAGCGATTATTTATTATAATGAAACTACTTGAAAAACAAGTTAAAGTAAATGTTTTTTGAGCTTTCAGCGACAATTACTATTTTTTTCACATAGTAGCCTCGGTTTTCCTTTTTTATAATTTAAGCTTTAAGTTGGTGTAATTATGTAATGATTTCATTGTAAATACATTATAGAAAGTTTAATACTTGATCTCGTATAAAAGATATTCAGCTAAAGTATTAAGATGGTTTCAATTTTCACTCAAAATCAAGAGAATATTATAATTCTGGCATAACTGAAACCTTATTTTGATGCATACGCTATTATTTCATTAAAGATATTGGGCAGGTACCATAAGAAAAACCTAATAAACATATTCAGATTAATAGTTCAAGGTAACATGTTAAAACAGAAAACGTACTAGTTTGTGAGAGAGCTTAGGAAATGATTTTTGTAAAGTTCTTTGTATCCGAGTTTGAATATTTTTAATAATATTTCTGAAGTAACTGGGTCTACCTGTTAATTTTTGAGAATACAGTGTGTGTTTCCAAAGTGATGAATACAATACAGAACAGTTGTCAAGTTAATTCAATATGTGGGAAAGCTTTTTTCATAACACTGAAAATTGTTTAATGAAAGATTGTGAGGGATACATTTTTCGAAATAAAACAAAAATATGTTGCTGAGTTTCGAGGAAAAAACTGTTTTGAACTGAAGAGAATGCAAATAAGGATAATTAAGAGAAAAGGAGAAAGACAATAAAAAAGCAAGTAAAAGAGAAGTAAATAAAACCACAAGCACATCGATGAACCCTACTGACTAATCAGATTTCGAAAACTGTCATTGCCATGACAGATAAAACGTCAAACATTGTCATTGGCCAATCCTGCCAATAATCAGAATAAAATTCCTTATTTTACTGGTCCGATCATATTTCTACTATTCCCACAGCATTGTATATGATCTAGATATGGGATTTCCTGTAAACCTCCGAATTAGTGAGTCACTAGGTATCTATAGGGGTAATACGGGTGTAGGTTATGTGGTAAAAAAGGTTATGTGGTTACTACAGGCAACCATAGAAATCACTAATCAAGAAATTACTAATAAACCACCGGCATAATTATAGGCAGTCAGCCTACTTTGATGGCTCTCAACCATTGTAGGACTAAATCTGAGCTGATTCTGTAATGGAAAGGGTCATTTAATGTGCCAAGGCAAACAAATGATGTATTTTTATGGATGAAGGGACATATAGCGAATCGTGAATCGAGGAAGCGGACATCTTGGTGCACTGTGGTTCTAAGGAGCTCTTCTCGGACCGGAACCAGCAATAGCGCGTAGCTACACCACTCAATATTTAATCATAAAAGACTATACCCTAAGCGCCATAAAGACAGTTGGATCAATACTAGCAAATGTAAATATGAAAAAAAAACACTATTAACTACACCTTGCAGCAAAACTAGCAAAATATTGCTTGAATCTGTCTCATAGAAATCTATAAATTTTCTTACACGATTGTTAATGGGACATTATAGGCCAAAGATGTATCTGCATGAACAATACTGTTACTCATATGTGTAGAAGACGTAACGTTATCGAGGCTACCACCAAGTGCACTTCTTCAATACAGTTATGCAGTGTGATGACTGACAGAGTGAGGTTGATGTTTGCCGATAAATCGATAGCTATGAGGGATGAAACTGCGAAACATATCCCAAAGAGCTACCCCTCACTCACAACTAAACGAGGCTACCACTAAGTGCACTTCTTCAGTACATCCACGCAGTGGGATCACTGAAGTAGTGAAATTGGTGTTTGGCGTTAAGTTGACAGCTCTGATGGAGCACAATGGGCCCGATATGATGGCTTAAGTGCATGTGAACTTAAGGTCCATGCTTTCCCATATAGAATCCAAATCGTATTATCTTCTACTTTGGGAAAATGTTCGATTAAAGAAAAAATACGAGATAAATTTGCATAATTTTTCAATACATAAATAAAATACATAAATAGATGTTAATTGTGTAATAATAATTTTAATTTAATTATAAAAGACTCAAAGTATGTAACGTCTTTAATTCCATGTGATCGAGTGATTTATAGAATATTAAACAAGTATTAAACAAGTAAGTAACTCCTATAATACTTCATTCCTTAAATTGAGCACTGATTCTTATTTATGAAAATTAAATCGAATATAAAGTTGATCACTAGCGTGATAAAGTTCAATTAAACGTCTTAAATTAACCACAATCCATTGCACAGATTATATACATGTATATAAAAATGTTCCGTCAGTTTGTGGCTCTTTTAATTAACATATAAGACTAATATGCTTATAAGGAAGTAACCATTGATCGTATATCAATATAATACAGTTTAATTTAAAATTGCATTCCAGTAAGATAATTTTCCCATGGTTAGTATTCACATCGTGAGTAACAAGATATGCCCGATACGAGTCGCCTCTTTCTTGTTAACTTGTTTAAAGGGGGTCAAATATCGGGGATATTAATAAGACTGTCGTTTGTTCTGTACCAGCAGGTCGTAACTTCCGTCTATTTATTGTGTTTGTTTATGTTATAGATAAAATTATTCAATATTCTTGTATAAATCAATTGTGGAATTAATAAGAGCTGTACAATTAAAGGAAACCTTACTATTACATTTTCTGTAGTTTTATTATTTATCTATTTAGTAACATTATAAAAACAATATATATATATATATATATATATATATATATATATATATATATATATATATATATATATATATATATATTTAGCAGTTACTGTGATAGTTGATAATAATGATAAATTAAGGCCTTTTATTTTATTTTCTATGACAATTTTTATTGTTAATTAACGCTACTGTAGTGTTAATCTGGAGTTTGGAAGTGTTGGGAGGGCAGTCCACTTAAGGGTTACAGCACATGGGCACCATTGTATGCCCAATTTTAATACTTTAATATCAATATCTAAGCATTTAAATTCCAAAAAACTGATTCAACTTTTTTCAATCATATTTTAGAATCAAATTCTTAAATTCCTGATATCAATAGTTTAGACGTGTTAGACGTATCAAATATTGCTTCTGAATTTATTTTACTAGAATCAATAGAAATTTTAACGTGAAAAAAAATCTGATCTGGCTATTATCTGCTCAAAGATCAAGTGATCCTATATCATCCAATGTCTTTCGATGTATTTAAGTCTTAATCCTGTATCCTGGAAAATGACTGAATCCTTCGATACAGCAAAAAAAGAGGAGGCCAGTTCGCTATGAGCACCGAAAAATTAAAGTTTCTCGGCGTGTCTTTCGCTAATCAACTTCAATTATGCCTATTAACGAAGCCATCAAGATGAAAATGGGCCTCGTCGCTGAAGATAATTTTGTCCACAAAATCGAAATTCACTTTTTTTTTTGTTCAATGATCCAATTCTCTTCACTGTGCATAGTGTGTTGGCAGAAGTTGTTGAGTCAATTGGACTTTGTAAGCATGGAGATACAAATCTTTAGTGAGAATACGGTGAAGAGTGGCTGTTCAAATGTCCAATTCTTGTACACGATAACGAATCGAGATCTCTGGACTCTCCCGAACTGCCAGCCGTGATGTTTTGTTCTTAACGACCGCCACGAGCTCGTCTAGTATGTTTCACATTAATAACTGAACCGGTATTTTCGAATTTTTCGATTATTCTTTTCACAGCTGATAAATTTGGAACATTATTTCCAATGGCGGCTCGTGATGTTTTTTTTAAGGGAGGCAGAATATGTATATCTATCGGTGACATCCCTTAATGGCGCCGCAGACGAAAATTTTTAGAATTTTCAAGGTCACGCGTTTTCCTGAACCTTTAGAATTCCAATAAAAAATCCATTTATACAAAAATAGACTTTCGCGAGAATAATTTTTGGAATTTGCTACCTTTTCGAAATATTTATAATTTTATTTATTTACATATTTACTTACGAATTACAGCTACTAAGGGAATAAACAAAATATGTTTTATTGAAGTTAAATATTGTTTATAAACCAAAAATTAGTTTGTGAAATTTACGATCAATACCTAAAATTTAAAACAAACCTCTAAATTGTCACTTTCAGCACAATTAGCACATTTCCCCACCACCCTTGAGGTAGTGCTACAGAGCGTTACTTTTTTTTTGTTATGGGTTGTTCGCCGGTAACCATATTGTCCCACTCAAACTAAATAACACTTCTGCAAAATAAATTAAAATAATACGAGGAAAACGCAGAGAAAAATAATAAATAAAGAAAAATAAAATACATATTCTTTGTAGGTAAACAGGTGTCACCCACCGCGTCGAACTGAGATAGGTGCAAGGGAGAAAGACTTATTTTGTAGCAAGCATTCCAGATCGGAGTGGGAGTGCTGGCAGCTAGCTGCCAGTGAATTAGTGGCGATTTAGGAATAAAAACTACTCGGTATTAGCTCAAGGTGATTTGTCACGTATGGAAATAGATTTAACTGGAGGCCTGCAGCGGTTTAGCCTCCTGTCGATGAGCGGGTGGTAAAATACGTAACATGAAACGTAGAAATACATAAGTTGGCAAACTTAGGCGCATATTTAAATTAATCAAATATGAAATAAACAGTTATTAAATTATTATCATAATAATTATGAATTAAAATATACAAAAAAGTAAATTATATTAAAAAAAAATAACGCTAATTAACACTCCTTAAAATATTTATTTATTTTTTAAAATAACCTGAAAATAATTTTAAAATCGAATAAAAATATTTTGACCTATCTTATATAGGTAAGTATTTTTTCTCTAAAATTGCAGAGGAGGCTTAGCCTCCTCTGCCTCCCCTAACCAGCCGCCACTGATTATTTCTACCACAAATTGGACGCACTCTCCGAATCGTGGCAACAAAACTTTCACGATTTTGATAGTAATGTTTAACAACAAGAAAGCGTTTTTGCTTCGTGTAGACTCCATGTTTACTAACTCCTATCGACCTGTCATAATTATTCACCTATCGAATCATGACAGCCAAAGTCGGGCGCAATTCAACTCTTCGCTCTTATTGTAACACCCTCTATAATATATTATATGGATAGTAAAAAATGTTGTATAAAATATTTTATATCAAGTTTTATGTTCTGTGAGATTGGCTCTTTTGAATTTTCCTATTTTCTGATTACTGAAAACTAATATTCAGGAATTTTATTTCAGATTGTTGCATCTAGCGCGGTCCCTTCGGGCACCGAATCTTATGGAAAGAATAATAGCTTTCTAAAAGCAAATTATACGTACAAAACAATTTTGCGGAACTCGATGCACTGCTTTGAATAATGTTCTCTATGGTCGCCCACGTATTGTTCCCGGTATGCATTTGACAGGAGAAAGATGAAAACTAACCAACGAGCCGGGACTTTCTGACATACAATACACGATGATATATTTTATAGAACAACTTCGCCTGGTTGTAACCTGTAATATAACAATAGTAAACCGCACCTCGCGCTACTGTTTAAAATGTATAATACCAAATCGTAAATTATTCATAAAGGGTTATAAACGTTGCATGTACATAGATAGGCAACTGTGATATGGGCGAATACAAAAAAATACATTATAAAGGATGGATTCGAACATATGCGTTTATCCAAGTTACGTGTATCAGATTTTAAGAACAATCGAGAAAGCTTTTTACATTTGATCATACTAAAAATAGGTATTTAAATAACTAGTACAAAAAGTGAATAAATAATTTTATACATGTGTGAAATTTGACAAATGAGTAGTACAGGGGAAAAGAGGTTTATCACATTTCGTTTGAAAATAAGGTAACACTACCATCTTATAAGCTATAGGGTCTTTCAATAGGAACGCTTGAAATTCGTTAGGTTATAGCGGCCATGTTGTCAAAGTAAGATGTCAAACTTCTTGTAAATTATTCAGTAGTGTCTGGAAAATCATCATGGAAGGTTATAGCGTTCAATAACGTGTGCAAATCACCAAATTTTATTTTCGAAATCAGTGCTCCATTCGAGAAATATTCTCCGCATTACGTGATTTTTATCCCCGCCACAACCGTCCTACTGAGTCGACTATTCGACGTTTGGTGGCCAAATTCGAGTCAGCCGGTTTGATAAATAATCAGCCAGTATGTCACCGAAACGCAAGGTCTAGTGAAAACATCTCTGCTGTGTGTGAGAGTCTACAGGAAAACCCGAGGCAGACAATTTCTCGTCGTTTGCAAGAACTTGGCCGTTCTGCGACTTGATGAATTTTGCATCGGAACTTGAGTCTGCACTCGTATAAAATCGAACTGGCCCAGGAACTTAAGGTAAACAACCATAGACAACGCCATGTGTTCACTGATGGGGCTCTGGAGCAGTTGGAAGTTTATCCAGATTTCGCCAAAAAAATTCTCTTTTGGATGAATGGATATGTGAACAAGCAAAATTATCGGATTTGGGACGGTATCAATCCACACGAGATACGCCAGCACTAAATGCATTCCGAGAAAATCACTGTTTGGTACGGATTTTGGTCTGGCGGAATCATCGGTTCGTATTTTTTCCAAAACGAAACTGGCATTGCCATAACCGTCAACGACGAGCGCTACAGATCGATGATAAGCAACTTCTTGTGGCCTAAACTGGGTGATGTTGATACCGACGACATGTGGTTCCAACAGGACAGCGCTACGTGCCACATAGCGCATGCCACGATGGACATACTGCCCAACGATGTCGTGCGACTTAATGCCTCTAGACTTCTTCCTTTGGAGCTTAAGTCTCAGGTCTATGTGAATACATCACAAACAATCGATGCCCTGAAAGTCAACATAACAAACGTCATCCAGCAAATTCAACTAGATGTATGCGACAAAGTCATCGAAAACTGTATTTCCCGAATACGTACCACAAGCAAAGCCGCGGTGGAGATTTGATCGATGTTATATTCCATGCTGAATGTCATAAAATATTCTTTTAAATAAAAAAAAAAAACTGAGTGGGTATCTCATACACAACTTGTTTTATTTACATTTAAAAATCGAGCATCCTTATTGAAACGCTCTTTATAAGCCCTACAGGTTTTATTGTGTAAAATCGGTTAATCCCTCGGTTATTTACAAGAAGTAAAAATAACCACAAAGGAAAAACCGGAGATGTCTTCGCTATCGAAGGGAAAATAGGGAAAGTCCGTAATTCCTTGAACATGTGTATGTGTAATCTGCACTGTAATGTAAAAACATAATAAAAAAATAAGAATGTTAGCTTCCTTGATAGCTGCCCTTCCAGTCATTCAAAGAAGGCCCATGGGTAAGAAGGTTGAAAGAGAAAAAGAAAATCAAAAGTTATTATCAAAAATTATATTTAGAAAATTATATCAGATTAACAATCAATTAACCGTAAATTTTACTAAAAACTACATTAACATTGTTTAAAGTATTTGATATACCTAAAATTTCCATAATAATTATATCACAAGATAATATTGTTTAAGGGGCTACATCCACCTAGGGACATGAAAAAATAGTCGATTTTCGGGATTATCTTTGCTTTTAATGATAAATAAACATTTCTTTTAAATTGAGGATAAATTTATTGTAAACGTGGTGAAGTGAACATAATTTAAGAATCTTTAAAACCGGAAGAGATATGCCCGCCAGAAGTGGAGCGATTATTTCGCGACCCGGCTTGCGGTGCCCGTTCTCCTGCTAAAACTGATTACTTGAAGTCAAAGAAACATATTGACGGTCGCCGTTAAAATTGTTCTTAAAAAAGAAAAAAAAACGGCACATGGAACTGAAGTATGAATATTCAGTAAAAAACTCAGTTGTTATCGTAATTTGTTTAAATAATTTCGGTTATTTTTGAAAAATGCGATCATTATTCTATTAAAAATGGCTTAAAGCGTCACTGTACCAAATTCAAAATGAATCTGTCGATCGGTTCTCGAGATATGACGGTCACCTTTTCGGATTTAAAGGACGGTGCCTTTTTTCAGGATGAGTTCTCGAGCTTGTTTCATCTTTCTTAGCACGAAAAATTTTGTGCGTGTACATTACAATATAGTAGGGAAAAATGCATAAAACAATAATTCCTCAAGTTTGTCGCTGATTAGTTAAGTCGATCATTGTTCCCCACCCGACGAGGGCGCTCATTGCGGGACGTACGTAACAGCATTAACCGCCCGCTGCCCCGTGACTGAATGCTTTATATCTCTGTAAATTTTAAAGATATCGACTTGAAACTTTCAGAATATATTCTTAAGCCTTTATACTATAATAATATACAAAAAAACAATTATCGAAAATTTTCAAGATTTTAAGTGAATGTAGTCCCTTAATAATTTACTAATAAAAAAAATTGTGCATGCTATTACATAGATATGCAAAAAGATATATATATATATATATATATATATATATATATATATATATATATATATATATATATATATATATATATATATATATATATATATATATATATATATATATATATATATATATAGGTATAATTTAGTATGTAACACCTATAAATACCACACTCAATTTTACCGTTTCGTTTGTTTATTGAATTAAATAAACTTCTTATTGAAACTACTGGAAATTGTAGATAAATATTATTAGTGGGCATACGAAAATTATATACCCAATAAAAATTTATTTTGTTCTTTCGCGTCGGTTTTAATTAACTTTTTATCACTCTACGACCAATTTATCACCGAATTATAAGGTTGAAATATTAATCAGTATTTACGTCCACATTAATTAAAACCGACTTTGGCAAATTGCGCTCCAAATCCGACACGAAAATCACTATAATCTCGACTATTACATATAACCGGTTGTCATCTAATGCACCCCAGGTCTCAGCTTTTCCCTAATTGATGTGGACGAGGCTTGCGGAGGAGCCACCGGTGTGCCAGTGTATTGACTGCGAACTTGACTTATTAGAACCGAGTTTGACACATGGGGTGTCGAAGGGGCCCGACTTAAAAAATGAGTTTACAAACACGCCGTATTACGGCGAGTATTACAACTCCCCCAGCCTCATTACGACTCTCCCGTGCATTTTGTCATCGTTCAAACGTCGACAGCTAACGCAGTTGATGTTTTATAGCTGACAACTCCTTCTGGCTTTTTCTCAAAACTAATTAATACTTGTTAAACGTTTACCGTAAGAGGGACGTGAAAGTTTAAATGGTTTATCAGAATTTAGAAAATACTCATATGTTGCGTCTACTTTGGGATCACAATATGCGACGTCCTTTTATTTTATCCTATTATTATGTCCTTTTGTGATAAAATATTAGCTTGTCATTTTCTGTCATAAAATGTTTTGCTTTCTAAACTTATTCAAAACTTTTGATTTGATTACTTTCTCCGATTTAAATATTAATTATAATCTATCAGGACAGTTTTTCACCAGGTAATTTATTTACTCATTTTATTTATTTATTTACTTATTCATTTATGGATACACCATTCAACAGCCAAGATATATTATAGTAACAAAGTTGTACCACTTAATATGGGCCTGAAATATAAAATGAAAATGTATCTACCTAAACAGTTTTCTGATATTCTGGAATCCTACATCTCAGAAAGACACTCTGGAATTAAACAAGAAGGAGCCTATTTTGAGCTTAAGACAATTAATGCAGGAGTACCACAAGGAAGTGTACTAGGACCTATCCTATACCTTTTGTACACAAGTGATATTCCTAGATTTGAAAATAACACAATAGCAACGTTTGCAGATAATACTGCTATATCAGCAGTAGGTAATGATCATGCAGAAGCAGCAGAAAAATTGCAGATATCAGCCAACAGAATTAATAACAGGACAACAAAGTGGAGAATAAAATTAAATTAATCAAATTCTGTATTACTTAACTTTACAAACAGAGCTAATCAACATATACCCATAATCATAAATGATAAACAAATCAGTTTTCAAATGCAGCAAAATATCTTGGTATTACCCTTGATGCTAGGCTACGCTAAAAAGCCCATATCAAAAAGAGGAACTTATCTTTAAATATAGAAAAATGTACTGGTTGATAGGAAGGAACTCTAACTATTCATAATAAGATTATGTTATATAAACAGATACTTAAACCGGTATGGACCTATGAAATTCAACTGTGGCGCCGTGTCAGTAAGACCAATGTACAAACCATTAAAAGGTTTCAGTATAATGTGCTAAGGAACATCGTAGATGCACCTTGGTACATCGGAAACAGTAACTTCCATCAGGACCTGGGTATGGATACTGTTGAACAAGCCAGATCCTAGATTGCCAAGAATCATAAAATGAACAATGACTCCCCCAACATGTTAATATCGAGGCGATCCAGCTCCTTGACAACGCATGACTGATACGAAGACTCAAGAGATTCAAACCCTTTGAGTTAGTTCAGTGATTAGTGTATACGTTAGTTTTTTTGGTGTACCTAGTTTACTAGAAATCTGTTGAGTATGACCTTTGTTCTAACTATTTTAAGTAGTTTTATAAGTTACAAAAAATGTATTTATTGATCTTTATGATCAGATTCTAATATTTGTGAGCAATGTTGGTACTCCTTAAAGAGTATTCCAAAAAATAAAAACACTATGGACCAAACAAAAACGAGAAAAAAGTGAAAACAAAATTACTTCTCGGTGTATCTACTGTTCGAATAATTTTTCTATATAGTCTTCCTTCGTCACTCCACCATTAGTTCACAAAATCTCAAGCAGGCATAAATCGGTCCCTTACAGTCACAAATCTGAGATTCTTGGCACTTTGTACTTGAAATTCTTGGCACAATTAGCATTCGGCACGGTATCTTAGATCTGCATGTTCAGACTGTCTTAAACCACGCTCGAAAATATTTCATCACAGGTGATTCGTTTTTGTACCCAATGTTGAAACTTTTTTCAAACTTACTTAGCTAAATGTATTACAAAAGGACGGAATAAACCAAAACTAAGCACTAGTAACTAAGCAGTGCTTTGCTATAAGGCGGTGGACATTTTAATGTCCCTCAGTATATG
This sequence comes from Rosalia funebris, assembly GCA_037954035.1. Taxonomy (NCBI): domain Eukaryota; kingdom Metazoa; phylum Arthropoda; class Insecta; order Coleoptera; family Cerambycidae; genus Rosalia; species Rosalia funebris. Next base: position 29,590,700 of record JAZFAV010000035.1, on the reverse strand, counting down.
ATATTGAAATGGTTAGTTACAATAAGAAAATTAGTTTATGGCAGTGGACAAAAAATACTTTTGAAAAATGAAGACAATGGTTTTGCTTTTTTTTGCAACTGCGGAAAAATTACCGAAAAGTAAAAAATTCCTTCTGCTTCCAATAAAGCAGATAAAGGATTTTGTTATGCTACAATATACTATATGTATACATCTTGATGTAACTAACATCACACTAAATATTTGCAGTGGTGCATTTTGCACAACTCCTTACGCCACCAAACCTTATTGAGACAATGAAACGATGCTCTATAGGATGCTCATAGATGCTCTATGGGATGTACTAAAACTTGGTGACCAGTTCATAGTTGGAATATACATAAATCAATGGTACAGTAACGCGGAGCCGAGCTTGATCCTCCATAATTGTCCCCGATAAATGGGGCAAATATCATCATATGTTCTTCTACGATGTCTTCTACGTAGAAAGGTGCATCCTTTGTTTCTTATCAATAATCCATATTTTTTTATGAACAAATGTTAATTATTGTAAAAAAATGGAATTTTATGGAATATAATGGAAGTCAAAACTGACTTTTGCTTTGAACGACGATAACTCAGCGAAAAATCATGGTACAATGCTTCTAAAGCACTAAAATTAAATGGGATAAAATTGTCCGAAAAACCTTTATGATAGAATTACTGAAAATAATGTATTAAAGTCCGTGGACTTTTTGAAAGTCAAGCAAAAATCTGAAAATTCTTTTTTTCAATGGTTCTCTTACGATTACTCAAAAACTGCTGATGTTAAAAAATGTTGAACTCAAGATGTGAAAACTAGAGGCTTGGAGCTTTAATTTGCTTTAAAATTGCTCTGAAACAATTTTTTGTTTTTTTATATCCGTTAATTTTTGTACCTATTATATAAATACCAATTACTTCTAAATATATTTTCTGCATCACTTAGTACATAATACGTTTGAATTGTAACATGTCGTTTATTTTTGTATATTTAAATTCACCATATCGGCAACGACAAATCACTTTTCCCATCCATAATTCGTATAAGGTCACGCCCATGGGCCTCGCTTTTATCAGCAACTATGAAAAACATTTCGGCAAATTTAGCATATCAGCGCCAACTACATATTTCTAGTCCCATAACGGCCCCATAATAATTTAACAAATTGCCACCGTGAATATCTTAAACGGCGAAAACGGGCGAAGCCTTTCCCTCCGGCTATTTTTGTTGAGAATTTCCGCGGCCGTACATCAGGCGTTATCATTATAAACGGAGTTAATTATTAGAAAAGCGAACGAAATTGCTATTATTCAAAGCGCACACCGGACCTGACGCATAATATGCCCGTAAAAGTATTTGACAAATTACGCGGGGCCGCCGGTCGCGTGTCATGGTCTACTACGTGTGTGGTCTAAAAAGGGTCGAAGGGTTAGCTTTGCTACAGATATGATATCTACCGCGGAATTTTAAGTACCCAGCGGACACATACTTGTGCTGTCTACGAAAAACCATTACGACGGTAAAATACTGGACCCTGCCGTAAACCGAAAATATACGCTATTAGTTTATGTGGCGTTGATGGCCGTAATAACAACTATTTTATTTTTATTGTCACTAGAATGCTATTCACGTGGTATAATTATCGTTATGGATATAAAAATCTGTTTGGGTTGATCGTGGGGTGATACTATTAAATGATATTTTATGTTCGCTTTAAATTTGTTGCGTGCGTTTGCAGCCCGTGAAAAATTGTTATGAGGGTTGATATGGCAATCTTAGATAATATTATAATACGTATACCCAATAAAATGTTGTAATCTGGCTGTGAGTTATTTCGAATTATAAAAGACTTTTTTAACCAAGTTTTATTTCACTAAATTCCAGAATCAACCATGTATCTACAGTCTGTTCAACAAAAAAGGAACCGCGATTTATTGAAAACTACAAAAGATATTTAATTAATAAACAGAAAATCATTGCGGCTATCTAGTAGTCCAATCAATATTGAATGACCCGGTCACTAATTGTAAACAGCAAAAAGAAAATTTGAGCATATAGAAAATAAAATTTCAAGAAACTTACAGTTTTTTGCTCTCAAAATGGCGGCCGCTAACATTCACACAAAATAACAAAATTCACAAAAGTTAAAAAAACGGTTTTTCGCGAATAAAAGAGAAAGTTGTGCTCAGATTGGAAATAGTTAAATGAGAAAGTTGTAGATAATAAAAAAATCTTTCGACACAATTTTTGTGAGCTCGAATCGATTCATTACTTTTCGAGATATATCGAAGAAACCGTTGAAAATTGCGTCTTTTTGATTTTGTTCTAAAAATAACAACATTTGATGAAAACATTTAATAATTTCAGAAAATGTAGTCCTAAGTGAGACGAATATAATCGTTTTTGTAGAAATTCAAAATATTTTTTTTCAAAGTTATAACTGTTTTCGTAAAAAAAGGTGTTTTCATAAAACGGCTTTTCTATCGAAACGGATGGTCCTACAGACTTGTTCGAGAACTTATTTTCTTCGTTAGGAGTTGTACTACAAATATGTTTTCAGTAACAATCGATTTTTAAAATTTTTTATATAAAAAATCGCGTTTGAAAATGACGTAATTTACGTACATCGGTTTGTAGGCAATAAATTCTTGTAATAAAACCGATGTACAAAAATCACGTCATTTCCAAACGCGATTTTTTATATAAAAAAATTAAGAAAATCGATTGTTGCTAAAAACATATTTGTAGTACGACTCCTAACGAAGAAAATAAGCTCTGGAACAAATTTGTAGGACCATCCGTTTTGATGGAAAATCCATTTTACGAAAACACCTTTTTTTACGAAAACAGCTTTGAAAAAAATAAATATTTTGGAATTGTACAAAAACGATTGTTTTCATCTCACTTAGGACTACATTTTCTGAAATAATTAAGTGTTTTCATCAAATGTTGTTATTTTTAGAGCAAAATAAAAAAACGCAATTTTCAACGGTTTCTTCGATATATCTCGAAAAGTAGAAAAGTAATGAATCTATTCGAGCTCACAAAAATTGAGTCGAAAGATTTTTTCATTATCTACAACGTTCTCATTTAACTTTTCCAATCCGAGCACAAGTTTCTTTAAATGCTTCTAATGCTAAAATTTTTTTTTTGCTGTTTACAATTAGTGACCATTTAACATACGGGCTCAGACAGATTGATTGGACTATAGAGTGGACCGGCACTCATATTCTGAGCATACTTTCGACCAGTTTTTCGGCGTAATCAGTGGAAAGAGAGCGCCACATCTTTCGAAGAACTTTTGAGAACTGTTCGAAATTGTAAGCAGGATTCCCTGCAAGCTTGCTCTTCGTGATGGCACATACGAGTACATTTTCTATAGAATTGGCATCAGCAGATTTGGGAGGGCCAATCCATCGTAATTATGCCATGTTCCTCCTTTCAGACTCTGCAAAGGCGACTACGATATTTCGGATGATTGTCCTCGTGAGACCCAATCTTGTGGGCTGATCTTAGGAGGCCACGCTTGTACATTTGGACCGTCTTTTCTGCGTGAAAATCCTTGATTCAGTAGTGTAATATTTTACTACCTACACTCGTGTTAAATTTTATACTATAAATAGTGAAATTGGACACCATTTGCATGCCAATAGAAGTGGTATAGCTTTACCATGACAGATTTCGAACAGTATAGAAACTGATTCAAATTACAGCGGCAGGAAATATGCACCTTGACATATTTTGACAATTAAAAAGCTATTGACATAAATTCATACTAGTACCTTCTAACTCCTGTAAGTGTTTTAAAACCTACCACAGGCATAAAACGGCGAGTAAATTCCGAGACTAGTTACTCGCAACATCAGTTTAGTTACAATAAATTAAGTCAAATTACGCAGTTACATTTTTAATCTATCTTGCCCCTACAATTTAATTAATTCATTTATTAGTTTTAGGCATAAATTATTTCCAGTACTCAGTGGATCATGAAGGCCTATTTACAATATTCAGGTTGTACAAAAACGCCTACTTTCAACACTTCCGCAGAAATCACAAATCATAATGTACAAAAATTGTAACCGTTGAAAACGTATTGTTCTAGCAAAGAAAATCCTAGTTTCTCAACAGTATTAATTCTAGTAAATCTGGTATCTTAAAAACCTCTTCCCACAATTGGCAAATTACAGGTAATTACTTTGTTTACATGGAGGAAGTGCAGTATTTCCTCGCTCGAATGAACGCATAATGATGATGGTCTATTGAAATTTATGTTCCTCCTTCGATATTTTTCCGAAACCGACGGTGTACAAACGCATTCTTGATAACAGTGATTGAGATTAAGTGGCGGTAATTATTCCCACTCGCTGTAACGAGCACAAGAAGTTTTTGTCTTCACCTAAACAATGTTTATGATATTTTTAATATAAACACATGCAGTGATCTCGTAGTGACTCAGAGATAATTTATTTTCCTCGCGAGTTTTGGAGCTGCATTATGACCGAGTTGGCTAACGCACGAGAAGATTAATGATTAATTTAAGCATCGCTTTCTAGATAGTGATGTATGGTAATACGGTTGGTTTCGTTTTTATTTTAGACTTCACGTAACAAAGATGAGCGTGATGTGTTCTATACAGGGTGATCTCATGCTGCTTCTAAATTGTACATCATACAGTTATATCTGCTACTTTCAGTATGGTTAAATAAAATACATTTCACGTATAAAAATATTTACTATACTTAAGGGGCTACCCACCTAGATACGTGAAAAAATTGTCGATCTTCGAGATTAATTTTCTTGGGAATCATTAATGATAAGTAAAAATTTTTTTTAAACTAAAGATAAATTTATTGTAAACATGGTGAATTAAACGCAATTTAAAATCTTTAAAACTGGACGAGATATGCCCGCCGGAAGTGGAGCGCAGTGGATCTTTCAGATCCACTGTTCTGTGTGGATTTCATAGTTATCTAATTTATTATATATTTTATGTTTCGTAATATGGATAAGTGAGGATACACTTAAACATTGCTCGTATATCTGTTTAATATAAAATAAATACCCTATGCTATTGAACATATACTTCACCCATATACCCACAACTTCAATTCATGCACACATTTTTTCTGAATATTAATTGTTGGTAATATTGTATTAGTAAATATTATAAAAAAGTATATGTAATAAATATTATCTAGATTTATTACACCATTGTATCTTTTAGTTTTTCTATATCTCTATTCCGTTTTCTTCAAAGGATCGTTGATCCATAAAACACCAATATTAATTTCAATCTAACACCATAAACATTTTAAAATACCATACCCATATCAAGATATGCTAATACAAATCCTAATCTCATCTTAATACAGAATACCTATTATAAAAAAATAGGCATTTAATTATTTAAATGCAAATCAATTACAGTTTAAGTTTAGAAAGACGTTAAGAGACTTTAAAAATACCACTCTGTAAGCACGGCGCCCCAAGACCAGTGTAAGTTTAAAAACAACACCCCATATATTTACGGCTAATTTAACTATTGTAATGCAAAACTAAAATTACGTAAACACTACGTTTCGTATCTACTTGGTATTATTATGCAATAGACAATCTTGAAAAAACAAAATCTTGCAAAAAATATACATGTGAATTAATTTAATCACAAAAGGTCCATTATAATGCCACCCATGATGAATATTTAAATTAAAATGTTCTGTTTCTGACTATATATGCTCAAACATTGACTTTTCTTTGGAGATTGAGTATGTGACTGCTTTATCCATCGTTGATTCTGTGAGACCCAATATCTACAGTTCTGTCTATTTACAGTTCCATATAATTTATATAGTATAATTTATATAGTTCCATATAACATATTGTTATTATTATAAAGTAATTGCATTTCCTCACAGAATTGCACTCGACGATACCTCGAAAATCATTGCACTGATAATTCTTGTATTAACGTAACTTTATAAGGATGAAATTTATGTTTATATAACATATTAAGCACTCACTCTATGACTCAAATTTATATTCGTATTCAAGCCAATCTGATGGGAACTGGAATGTGGATTTTCAGCAACTCTTCTTTCTAATATACACTATACACTAATATGTCAAGTTATTTATCTGCTCTTGGTAAATCGCGTACATGTTCATGTTTTCTGTATTCATCTATAATTTTACTGACAGTAGATTGTGGTATAGGTAGACGATCTTGAAGAACCTCATTAAAGATATCTCATACTTCCTCTGTAGTTCTCCTATTTCTTAGGTATATCTAATTATATATCATATGAATTTCAACGCAAATCTTTTTCCGAAAGAGCCTTCCTCTGCAGTTCTCCTATTTCTTATATTTAATCATACATCATTAGAATTTCAATGCAAATCTTTTTTCGAAAGAGTCATTGTATCTAAGATTTTTTAACTTCAAATAACAGAAAATCACAAACATCCAAACGACCAAACGTTTTGCCAAAATCAAACTTGATATATCTAACATAGCATAATTTGTTTCCCAATCTTCTAGGCAATATATACAATAAATCAATTTTCACAATGTTTTTTGTATTCTTGCGAAACTTTCTTCATGCAACTTAATAAAATGTTTATAGCAATACTAAAAAAAAATGTGCTTTTTTACTGTACTGAACAAAAAATAGGTGTTTCTAAAAAAATCGCCCCCTTTGACCCTGCAAATGTACTTCACTGTACATAGAACTAACGTATTTCAGAAGATGACAAATTTAAAATACCATTTTACCCCTTCCATCATTTTTGAAAAAAAATACTTTGCGAGATTTTTCAGGTGTAGACTTCTTTTCCACAGTATATTCGTATTTAACTTATACGTCCCTTGAGTAATGTGAATGAAGGGCAAGGTACAAGATTTATATATCCTGATGTACTACTGCTTGGATAAATTTCAAAATTATTTATTACCTATTTATAATTGTAATGTAATTAAGGGGTAACATATAATTTTAAATCTGAATATAAATATGTATACACCACCTACTATTCACTTTATCAGAAAACTAAACATATAAACACCCCTTGGCTTCTGTAACATAAACAGCCACACACTACGCCAGACAAAAGTATATTTTAATTTAGTTATACAAAAACTTTCATCCACAGCAGACTAAACATGTAAAAACATTTATATTCATTTAACTTGGGCAAAAATGTAAGTAGTTTAAAAAATATTGGTAATAACATAGGCTATATGTTATCTACAGCGTTATATAAAATCGAAATGTAAGAACAGATACACTTTTTATTAAATTAATTGACCCAGAAGTTTCAGAAAGAAACAAGTCAGATATAATTGATTTTATCTTTGTTATAGAATATTAATAACAGGGTCACTCCACTGACGGGTGTATATGTCTAATAAACGTACATCATCTGTAACTTCTAAGTCATGTCATTCGGCTAATCACTACGTATCGGAGTTGCATAAAATAACACCCTCGAAATATTATTTGTCATCTCACCCTTCGTCACATCCAGCTAGCGCGAACGGATATATTTGCATGTGAATCAGGGGATGTACGTATCTGATACATCTCTGACATAAAATAGTAAATTCAATATTAAGTATCTACCAAGGGACGAATATTTTACTGGTTCGTTAAGTACGGCTGTAAGGGTTGACAACGGAATAATACAATCAAGGGAGTGATACAAGTAATTCTATACATTTAAATTGGCTTTAACATCCGGCCACTTGCCCGACTAACTGCTAAAGCATTGTTTATTTAACGTCCATTACAGGGGAGAACGTATTATACCCCACAAGACAATTAGGAAAAGTATTTTTCTCCAAAGGAAAAACAAGTTTCCAGTATTAATTTATGACCATACAGGTAATCTCCAATATTCATATGTAATCAGTAAATTATTTTTAGATTTAATTTTAAACGCCTTAAAAACGCCTTAGATTTCAAATGATTTTCGAAACTTGAAATAGGGGGAACTCAGAACAAGGAATAAATAATCAGTTATTTAGTAAAATATAATTTAAAATTTCCTTAAATGTTGTAAATTTTCATCATGTTTAATTGTAAGTTCATTAGGTACATGATTATATGCCTTCAGTCATAGTTATTCTGCTGATTTCGCTATCTAAGAATATTTTGTCAAAGGTATTTTAATATAATTTTTTGTCTATGTATTCCGAATCTATAATATATTACTATCTATAATAAATATTATTATAGGCTCGAACTACCGGCATTTCAGATTATATAATCGGAAAGGTAGACAGAGTCCATATGCACTCAGGCTATCATTTCGGGACCACTATGTTAGCTCCATCAGAGCCGCCATTTTGTCGCCAATACTAACCTCATTCGTTCAGCCGTCCCACTGAGTATTATTATAGTTTATTTTTGAATGTATTTTGAAGTACATTTAAAAAATAGATAAAGGACTTAAAGTAAGATCATAAATCAGAATTAGACTAAAGTTTTGCTTTTAATAACCCAGGGACTTTTTTTGGAAATAACAATATTGAAGCGTACAATATTCACTTCAATCTGACATTAAGTTGAATGCTCAAGAATTATTAAAATACTCTGTATACAGTAACCATTAATTATGCAAAAGTTACCATTTTCTCTAACCAACTTCTCTTAATTACGAAATATAATCGTTTACATCTTATGATTGTGTTTTATTAAAATATAAGTTGGTGCAAATGACCCCCCTACGAAACTATTTTTATAGTTATAGATATTTCTCACTTAATAATTTAATTCTCAGTTAACCGTATCCTCTAGACTAAGTAAGTATATGTACTGAAAATGTTTTATCAGCATTATTTTTCAGTAAATTTGAATAAAAAATAAATAATACAGACTCCAGAACTGAGCCTTGTGGTGCCCACATTTTAATCCTGAGCTTACTTATCAAATATCGCTCAAGGGCATTAGTAGAGCCACTTCTTATTTTGTTTAATCTATTTCTCTTTACGCACACGTTTCCTGAGGTTTCCTGACAAAATAAATATATTTTGTTTAGTTTGCATTCAAGACTTTCATTTAAGAAATAATTAAAAATAAAGCGCAAGTAAAAGTAACAATTCACAAGACCTGTCGTTAGTCGTAGTGATTAGTGTTATTATTAAGGATAATGGCGGTCCTAGATACTGCCGATTTAGTAGACTTTTTGATTAATAAGAGTGGTTATTTTAATAATTTATCTTTCGAAGATAAACTGAAAAATTGAAGCGGCAAAATCTACTAATTTATTTCAAGAACTATAGATGTTTTTGAAAAAAAAAACCGCGGCGAATGGAATTGATATACAAAAAAATATAGGTAAGTTGTTTTAGCGATTCAACTATTCAATATATATATATATTGCATTATGAGCAGCCCCCCTCCCTCGTCTAATATAGAACAGCTTACCCTCAGCTTAAATCGACGCTTCGCCACTGGTTCACACTATATGCACTATTCCATTATATATACATATATGGATATATTTGTATTCCAAATTTTTATCCTATAAATGGATGTTTTTCTGTGTAGCAATAAAAGCATTATTATTATTATTATTATTATTATTAGTCGTATACAATATTAAGTCCAATATACTATATTACTGCTCGATTCGACCGACAATTAATGGTCTGGACGAATCCGGACCGTCCAGCCCGACCCTGCACCCTTTTATGCGACATCCTTGTGCATGTCGCCTGTCGACATTCGTGCGTGGCCCGCAAGGGGATGTCACCTACTGCCCACCGGGCCCCCATCAATTGCACGAGTGGTTGTGTGCGTAAAGGCATTAAAATTAGTCCGAGTACTATTCGGCGCTGTTATCAACGCTGATAACATGCACGTGGGTACTCCGGGCCGGGGACGCGCCGCAGGCGTTTGCAATGATGGATCGCCGAATGTGCGCCACCGCTGTCCGCTATTACTTGCCTCTAACTAATAGTATTTGTACTTGTCACGCACGGTATTACGGTTGTGTCTTGCGCTGCATCAATGCAGATTTTGATTAATGGTGACAGTGGTTAATGAGGCAATGATAGAGTAACGACACGGGAGTCCGGGTGTATTCCGCTGCAGTTTACGATGTCCGATATGGGCCTGTAATGGGAATAGAACTACCTAAACAAACTGTCTCATTCGTAGCCGAATTCCCCACCGTGCACAGTTGGGAAAAAGTCTAATGTAGCTGGACAAAATTCCTAGTACATAAAATAATACCTTGAGAAATGAATATGATGTAGATTTATAAGTATTTTAACCGACTTTAACCGGTTCTGAATATATATTCGTCCGTACATACATATTTTTTTATGTATGTTTGGATATAGCTTTTGTGTTTATGAACTGATTTTAATTATTCTTTTTGCGTTGGGTTCACTATTGGGTTGTGTTGGACCTTGAACTTCAAAGATATACAACGGAACTCCTTATTCAAGTAGCCGTCATGTTCTCATTAGCAAAGCATCCTTAGTACTCTTAGTAGGTCCTACCCATCACTTAATATTGTAAAATGATAAATTTAAAAAAAAACCGACTTCAGAATAAAAAGTAACTTAACTAAAGAACAAGAAATAAATGTTTTCTACAACAATTTAATACTTGTTTGTTGTTCCGTTTAATGTAATTCAGAAGTTATTGTTTATTATGTAATTACTATTAATTGCTTTATATAATTTTGAAGTCGGTGCCAGACAATAATGCGAATGCCGGCACTCGGCAATTTAAAATGTAAACTCGCTGTTATAGTAGCAAGATATATATTTGTTAATGTTTTTCTTAGCACCGCGTTCAAAATTATATAAAAAATTGATAATAATTACATAATAAACAATAATTTCTTAATTACATTAAACGGAAAAACAAATAAGAATCAAATTGTTGTAGATAACATTTATTTTTTGCTCTTTAGTTAAGTTACTTTTTTTTTAAGTCGGTTTTCTTTAAGGTTATTATTCTATGCTGATTCGAATGATAAAACCACACTGAATTCGAAAATGAAATGTCGAATGCTCTTTTCGCCGCCATTTTTTCTATAATTTTTTTCTGCAGCTTACTTCCAAGTTAATTTTGCTCCCGCCTTACTTTTTTCAATCTTTCGATTGCCTTTGAGTGACTTTTAAGAACTATTTTTAAAATGTTGGCAGCATTGGTTCTCCCGCTATTGTAGAGTTCAATTTGACTAGCAATCAGGCAATCACTAACTTATCAACGCTGTACTCAGGATTTTTTTATATTAAAATATTGTTACGATCTAGTCTAAGATCTAAGATAAATGAGTAACTTATTTCTAATCCTATTATAGGACATTACTTAAATTCTAATAATTGATACCTTCTTAGCCATTTCTGACAAGTATGGCGCACTTTCTTATGCACTACAAAAATGAATCTGCTTTTAATTTCGCTGAAACCACCACACTAACTCATTGGGTTTAGCCCCCTTGAGTCTTCTTATTTGGTTGGAGTTATGAAGGCGCTGGATGGCCCCAATATCTCGTGTTGTAGAAATCATCCTTGGTGACTTCTTGCAAATTTTTGAATCTCTATCTCAACGTTTTCTATTCCAAGATCTCAGTGGAGATCTTCATTTCTTATATACCGAGATGCACTAACGGTGTTCCGTAGTACTTCATTTTGAAAGGTTTTTATAATTTTAATATTTGTCTTTCTGGCACAACCCCAAAGTTGAACACCATAAGTCCACACCTATTTTTGGCTAGATACCGAGATATATGGCTCTATTGGAATATGGGACTACTCGTCCATTCATACTTATTAGAATGTGTTCGATATGTCTCTTAGCGAAATCGATATGAACTGATTTTTCTTCATTTAATTTAATTTTCCATTTCTTGGTCCAGTTTTGAAATTTATTGATGGCGTTTTGAAGTTTATTAGCTGTTTCTATATTACTTTTGCCTGTTGTTATTATGGCAGTATCGTCGGAAAAAGCAGCTACAGTATTATTTTCTAGGTCACGGAGATCACACGTATACAAAAGGTGCAAAGCAGAGGGCCCAGAACACTGTCTTGTGGGACTCCTGCTTTAATTTCTTTAAGGAAACTTTCCTTAGAGTAGCCATTTTCCTACTTAATTCGAAAATGTCTGTCTGATAAATAGGATTTTAAAATATCTGCATTTGTAGGCAGTTTAAAATATCTGCATTTGTAGGCTTTGCAAGCAAGAGTATTATACAAAATCATAAAAGCAAAAATATTTGTTACTACACCTTGTAACAAACTACTGCTTGAGTTTGTCCCACACTAGTTTCGTGTACATATTTTCATTGGTTCTTCTTTTTCGTGAACGCTAGAGCTACTATTTCACCTAGCGGAGCAATAGTTACACTATAAACACCTACATGTAGCCGATTAATGTGGGAATCGAACTAACGCCCAGATTACTTTCACCTGATAAAGTGTAACCAGCTCCAAGCGATTGTCGTCGTTACCCCGAATCTATAATAAGGTATCTAAGGAAATGGGAGGTAAATTGAGAAATTTTGAATTATGATATTAGTTAAATGCAATCAACTCCAACTCCACATTTTTGACTCAGTGCCGTTGTCAACCCCTCGATCCTAGGTGGTAATAACGACGTGAAAATGTTAATCTACCATTTACGAGCGCCACCCCATCGTACAAGCCACACCGGTGAGCAATGCTCCAATTAATAGTGTCGTAAAAACTCACCGACCACTACAAGTGATTGCTTGTTTTATTGTTTGTACGTATATTTGTTGATGAGGTATTAAAAATTTACCCACCGCTGTTTCCATACTTTACTACTGCTAAACATGAACACGCGCTGCCGTGCACCTATCGCGGTGGCATTCTTTATGTGAGTGGATTTGTATTCAAATTTTTCATTTCGGTTAATTCAATTCTGCGACAGTCCACATAATTTCGCGATAATGGCACATTAAAAATGCATAAAGTGAAATATTACAATACATTTTAGCTTTTACATGTAACATTAAATATTATCAGGATCACATTTATCTCAGTACGTTGCGCGTTAACATGCGATTAATTTTATGGTGCATTACGTAGGCGATACTTTAAGGATTAGAGTTGTATATTTTTACGTGTTTGTAGATTTTGGAGACTTTGTAATTATTTACATCATATGATGAAAGGAAAATAATCTGTGGTAATAGTCGGGGAGCTCGCATAAAAAAGTGCAATAATTTTCTCAAGGTTGGTATTTATGGTTTGTATAATGATTCCTTGCGTGTGCGTTACAGGTAATAATCGTATAATCAATCAACTGACATTTTTGCACAGTGTCGTACCGAAAATACATTTTAGGATAACAGTTAGTACAAAACAAATCCGTCAACCTATGACAGAGTAATGAAATGGTTGTCCACAAAAACATTCAATGGAAATGACATTTCCATCAAAATAAATGAAATAAATTCAACAAAAATCAAAATGAATGAAACAAAAATGATATAAATTTTACAGAAATATTGAGACGCGAATTAATCAAATTATACAATATAGCTAAGACGTGACTTCATAACTGTATTTTGTTAGGCAAATTATTATATGTTTATACCATACGTAGTTGATTGAAATATATGTCGCTAGACATACGTGCTGGTAATTGTGGCATATTAGTAACAATCGCGAGTGGTGTAGCATGTGACCCGTGTGTCGTCACTAAATTGATACACGCGCAACGATCCATTATACAAATTGTAGGTGATAGAAAACCACTGTAGAGTCAGCACTTCAGATGCCGGGACACTCGGCGCTGGCGCTGGGATGCTAGGAAAGGTGTAATATTAATTAGCATCTCTAAACTGTTTTCGGAAAGCTCAAAATGTTTACATAACTAATGACTGCGATATAGAACACGACTTCATCAGTTGTTGGATTCGTGTTCTATATTCTGTTGGATTCGTATCGGATTCGTGATGGTTTCATATTGTATTCCTATTCCATATTACATTCATTAGTTATGTACAAATTTTGAGCTTTGCGAAAACAGTTTAGAGATGCTAATTAATATTACACCTTTCTGAGCATCCCAGCGCCATCTGTCCCGGAAGCTGAAGTACTGACTCTACAGTAACTTTCTATCATAAAAATGCAAGCCAGTCTAAAGATATCAACCTTGGAAAAACCCTAGCACTTTTTGACGCGAGCTTTTGGACTTAACGTTGCAAATGCATTCACCATGACTGATTTCTACATAAACTTAAGAAATGCACATTTTTACATAAGTTGTATTGAATACATCATTTTGCCACACACGTATTGCAAAATTCAAAATCGTGTGCAACATTAAAAATTATTTTGAATAAAATATATAATATACTACATTTCAAAGGACGATAAATGAAAAAAAAAGTTCATAAAATCCCTTTTAATTGACTAAAATTATTAATTACATCTTCTGTAGAGTACAATATGGACACCCCGCATAGTTGTATAGGGTGTCTTAGTAGGAACTATAGGATTTGAATTGCGCTCCATTTGTGTTCTGTCAAAGATAGGGCGTCAATATTTAACGGCTGTCATCTACAAACCATACAACATCAACATGCTACACAGTTTAACAACGAATAGTTTGTGTATTATGTCTGTTTTATGAAAGTGAGCGATCATTTCTAGTTGCATTAATAAATTTCGCATAACATTAGGACAAAATGAAGAGAATAACAGAGTTGAAAGTTTGTAAATCTGTTTGTAAAAAGTGTATCAAGAAATTCGAAGAGAACGGTTCTGTTATTGCTAAGGCAACACCAATACGTCCTTGTCGTAATCGGCTAGATGAAGATATTGCAGCAGTGAGAGAAAGTGTACGTATCCAAACACATCAAGAGTATAAAAGTATCCAAACACATCAGTTCTACGTCGTGCACAACAATTGAATCTGTCATCAGCCACCACGCATTCGATTTTAAAGAAAGATGTGCATCTGCCAGCATACAAAATTTAGTTGACACAACAACGGAAAGTTACAAACCATTTACGACGTGGTACATTTGTTAATTGGATGTTAGAAAATAAAGAAGGTGATGTTGATTTTCGCAACACAATTTTGTTCAGCGATGAAGCACATTTTCATGTTAAAGGATATAGTCCCTTCAAACTAGACAAAAAATTACCGATTTTGGAATTTTTTTCCTACCGCTAAGCGACCTATACAGAAAGTTGTGTTAGGATTGTGTTAACATATTTGTCACCTAGCACATGATAAAAAAAGGGTTGTTTTTTAGATATAGACATATGGATACGCGTTTTTGGCCGTTTTTTCGGTTCTTTGCGTTTTTCTGAAAAACTATGCATTTTTGGGAAAACATGACCTGATTTGATGTTGTAGATTTTGCGATTGTTCACAATTTTTGTTCTCTTCATTTTTTCGAAATTCTGCTTAGTTGCGCCGCTAGAGCGCGCTGAATTATTTTTAACCTGTCTTTCGACTTTAAGCCAAAAGTATGCATTGTAAAGAAAAATAAAGAGATCAAGATTGTAGAAAAAAAAATTTTCGACACATTTTGTTGTTTTTTTTTAATGTCGCACGATTTTGCCACTAGAGGGCGAAACCCGTTTTCTTTTTTTTTTGTAATACTCTTGTGCAAATGAAAAAAAACACTAGAGCATCATTTTTGATTTATAGGCAAAACTATACATTTTTTAGAAAAGTTCAATCACAAAAAGTTGGAGAGCAAAAATCTTCCTACAAATTGTCTTACACTTTTTTTTACAAAAAATGCAGTTTTGCCTATAAATCAAAAATGATGCGTTAGTGTTTTTTTCATTCGCACAAGAGTATTATAAAAAAAATAACACGGTTTTCGCCCTCTAGTGGCAAAACCGTGCGACTTAAAAAAAAAAAACAAAACAACAAAATGTGTCGTAAATTTTTATATCTACAACTTTGATCTCTTGATATGCTTCTCTACAATGCATAGTTTTGGCTTAAAATCGAAAGACAGCTTAAAAATACTTCAGCGCACTCTAGCGGCGCAACTAAGAAGAATTTCGAAAAAATGAAAAGAACAAAAATTGTGGAGAATCGCAAAATCTACAACATCAAATCAGATCATGTTTTTCCAAAAATGCATAGTTTTTTAGAAAAACGCGAGAAACCGAAAAAACGGCAAAAAACGCGTATATATATATGTCTATATCTAAAAAACAACCCTTTTTTTATCATGCGCTAGGTGAAAAATATGTTGACACAACCCCAACACAACTTTCTCTACAGGTCGCTTAGCTGTAGAAAAAATTTCCCTCAATTTTCCTAATTTGAAGGGACTAATACGTCAGTAAACAAAATTGTCGAATTTGGGATGCTGAAAATTCACATGCTGTTCACGAAAAACAAATGCATCCATAGAGATGCACGGTTTGGTGTGTATTTTGAAGAGGTGGAGTAATTGGACCATACTTCTTTGAAAATAAAGCTGGTAATGCTATGACAGTAAATGCGGAACGCTATAGTGACATGTTAAACAACTTCTTTTTCCACCAAATTGATGATTTGGAATTTAACCAACATGTAGATTCAGCAAGCCGGTGTAACGTGTCATACAGCCCGTGCAGCCATAACTCTGTTGCGTACCAAATTTTCTGATCATGTTGATTTGCGGAATGCTGACATCAACTGGCCTGCAAGATTATTGATTTAATACAATTGAACATTTTTCTTTAGGATTATATCAAGGAAAAAGTGTATGCCACCCAGCCAACAACAATCACTGACCTCAAACCAAACATTCAACGTGTTATTCAGGAAATGGAGCCAGATTTATGTGCCGGTGTTATGGACAATTTTGCTAAACGAATAATATCACGGCATATGAAACAAGGTGGCCATATGGATGATATTCTTTTCCATTTGAAGCCTAAGTATTTCTGAAATTAGCATGTGTTTGCTAATAGGTCATCTAATTTATACATAATCACGTGTAAAGGTGACCTGCCTTTTAGGTACGCATTAGTTTATTGTCGGCGCCGGTATGGGTAAAATAAAGTTAATATTTACTCGCATTTGACGTTGATAAACAACAAAAGTTGATAATTGAGTTAATTACAACAATTAATGTAAATTAGAGATTACAGTATTGAGAATCCAATTCTTTTCATTTAAATACTGCCAGTAAATATTAAGGATAAATAAGTGATTATCCACATAAATGAAAATAAATCTGAGAGCTTTGGTGGGAGCTTCGATTGCACTAATGAAACCGATATCGTTATTTAAATATGAACTTTGCATTTTATTACTAATATTCTGAGTTTTCCATTCCGCACTCGCCACGAAGCAGTGTTAATCGGAGAACACCGCTATCCAATTAACTTTAATTGATTTCAAGAGCTTAAATGGAATCTGAGATAAGCTGAATTAAAAAAACCACGACAATCCCGTGCCATTAAGGGACAGCTTTTATAAAAATACTAAGTTACTTATCAATAAAATTTTTAAGTTATGGCTAGATGAGCAAAGCGTGGTTACGGGCTTTCCGTTATATAACTGCCACTATTAAATATTTTATGAACTGTTAGAGATAATTGAATTTAGTAGTTCGGAATTACAACCTCGTAAAATTGTCGTTTATAATAGAAATGGAAAATTTTTGTTTAAGAATAGTTTACTTCTTTATTAGCCGTATTATCGAAGATATGGGTCTAGTATAAGTTGAAATACGCGATTTTGAAATACATACGCTCTAATATGTATATCTCACTTATCAAGATGGAAACAATGAAGAGTTGTTAAAAAATAGAAGGTATATATATTTTTTCCCCGTTTTCTTTTCGCCGAGGTGTGGCTTAGTTTTGTGCTATTCCATCACCTAACTCCTGATAATTACACGGACACATATAGTCACACCCAGCCAACTGTGGGAATCGAACCCACGTCCGGTTTACTGCGAGCTGGCAATTTACGCCAGCTCCAAGCGATTGTCATAATTACACCACATTAGTCCACCGAACTTGGAGGTTTTCTTCGAGGTACTTGTGCGGTCTAAAAGCTTTACTTAAAGATGATTTTTCGCTGAGTCATCGTCGTTCAAAGCAAGAAAGTCAGTTTTGACTTTGATCAAAACTGACTTTCTTGCTTTGACTGACTTTGGACTGAATTTTTTATTCAGGAAATGATGATACAGAAAATTTAAATAATGTTTCAAAAACTGCAAAGTATTCTTATATTTTATAAATTATTTATTAAAATGATTATGATTGTGTATAGCGCCAATATATAAACAGAAAGGGGCTTACCCATATTTATGTATTGATTTATTTGACAGTAGAAAAAATATGAACTTCCATATTGGCAGAAGTGAATACTGAAACACATGTTTATGTTTGTTCTTCTATGACTCGATAATAATTAACGTTTTTCGAAAATATAACTAAAAATCAGTTATCTACGGGCAGCAAAATATAAAATATTTACTAATTAATTTCTTAAAAATTATAAATATTAGCGAGGAATTAAATATAATTCTCTCTTTTACACAACTTTCTTTTACACAGCTGTACAACATGTAAAAATGAATAAATGAAATATGTCCTTATCCTTACGATATTATTATTATATTATATAGGTTTGGGCCTCATCAGCCACTGATTGCATGGGTAGTCCCTTGGCGATCCCCTCTTATCCGGGTCATTATCCAAAAATGGTATCCCATAAAAGGAGCAATTTAGGCACGTCCCCCGCCTTAAGCCTCGCCTCCTCTAGGATAACAGGGCTCTCTAATATAAGATACCTCCTCTCATCCGGTGCGGGGCAGGTGTAAAGAAGATGAATTGAGGTTTCCTCGTCTTCTTTACAATATCTGCAGGCCGGGCTATCAGTCAGCCTTAGCTTGTGCCTATATGCATTCAGGCTACTATGGTGGCCCGTTATGATTCCCACCAGCGTTCTGGCTTTGTGCCTGTTCAATTTAATGAATTCTTTTGCCCATTTCTCAATCTCTGAGTATTCGATGAAGAGTTTGGTTATTCGACAACCAGTTACTCCTCTCCATCTTTTATTGTGTTGGTCTCTTGCCCAGCCATTGATGCGGTCTCTGATCAGATTCCGACTTATTCCCACTGCAGGTTCTGGTCCATAGAGGATTTCCTTGGTCCCTAGTCTGGCTAGGTCATCTGCAATTAGATTTCCCTTAATGCCATTATGCCCAGGTATCCATAAGAGTTCCACCGGTCCCTTCCCTGCCAAGTGGTTCAATGCTTCATAGCAATTATAGACCAGCTTCGAATTTGTCGTTGCTGAATTCAGGGCTGCCAACGCCGCCCTGCTATCCGAGCAGATACATGCCTTCTCCTGGATCAGATTTTGGTCGGCCCTCAGAACACCGTATGTAATTCCAACTAGCTCGACCAGGAGTGTGGTAGTGTATTTGCCCAAGGGAAAGGTATTACCTATCCCGTCGCGTCGCCTATACACCCCCGCACCCGCTCTGTTCCCTCTCTTGGCTCCATCCGTGTATCAGATGTCTCCATTGAGCGGCAATCCAGCTCGACCCTCCATCCAGTCGGTCTTACTGGTGAGGGTGGTCTTATATTTCTTGTCAAACAGGAACTGGACACCAGTACTGTTAGAGGACATCCATAGAAGTCCCTCCTCAGCTAGCTCTGTTGAGAGTCTATTCAGGTCCCGTACCTTCCTATTCATGTTTCCCATCCTGTGCATTGCCTTTGCGGCTTTCGCTTTCAGGATGACATCAGGAGGTGGTATCCCCGTCAGTATCTCCATCGCCTCGATCGGTGTTGATCTTGGGGCTCTGGTTATACTTCTAAGAATCAATCCTCTTAACTTGTTAAGTCGGTTGGCTTCCGACTTTAAACAGGCTCTCTCCCACCAGACCAGTGCTGCATACGTCAGTCTGGGTTTGAGAATTGCCTCATACATCCATTTCATGGTTTCCGGTTTTAAGCCCCAGCTATTACCAATGGCTCTTCTCAGTTGCCAAAGTATTGCTGTGATCTTAAAACATACGTGACTTAGATGTTTTCCCCATGACAGTTTCCCGTCAAGGATTACTCCTAAGTATTTCACTTCGCTATTATAGCTTAGTTCTTGGCCACCAAGTTTCAGCGGACATGTTTTGTTCCACGTATATTTCTTGGTGGACACCATCACCTCAGTTTTAGAGGGATATCCTTATGATAACTAGCCATAATATTATCTCAAAAATAAAAAGCAAGGTGTTTATTAGAAACTTTATTTATTCGGAATCTTTTTTTTTTTTATATTTCAACAATAACTCTTATGATGAAATTGTACGATATATTGCATTTATATTTTTATTACAATATACCATAACTATTACAATACAATAACACCCTTCTACATCCATTTCTTAGTATTAAGTAATTTATAAAATAAAATTCACTCTTTGAAAAAAGTATATGATTTCTTTTAACCAGTTCAAAGCATCAACACAGTCGTCATTCGGTAGGGTCCCCTCATGTATGTAGGCTTTCCATTACATAACTCATTAAATAAGTTTTATTATGATGTAGCATGTGATAGCATTGGTTTTGTTGAGTTTTTATTCACAGTTCCTGAGCCCTTACGGATTTGGAGATATATTTGCTGTAATACATATATAAATAAACGTACTGTTATGTTATTATGAGTATGGATCGATTTTCGAAAGGAAGACTGAAAGAATACCATCTAAAACCTAAACGTTCTTATATATAATACGAATCTTGATTATGAAAAACAATATACTGCGTTTGTTATAACAAAATGTCTGCTAGAATTCTTTAAGTATTCTTGTTTTAAGAACTCGTAGTCTCAAAGTGTCTAATAAAATTTAACATAAAAGCAAAATATTGACAAATAATTATAATACACTTAAATATATAGGAAAAATTTCAATTCATGAATGAATAATTTGTGAATTATTTTATGAATATTTTCTTCACTCCCACATTTGAAATTGCACTCGAAGGAATAATCATGTTTTTAAATATTTCATAAGATATTTTAAAGTAATAATGTTTACATTGTCAAAAAATGTTCACTATTAAATCAATAGTATTTATAAACTTACAACTACTTGATTTTTACAAATCAAGGGGAATTAAATCAGGAAACCTTGTCGGACCCTTACGAGTACAACTTCTGCAAAAGTACCAACGTTTTCTATAATTCATAGAATCCTGGGAAGGGGTTGGAACCTTCGATGCAAGAAAAAAACAGGGGACTAATTTTTCACAAACACCCAAAGATTACACGTTTCTCTAAGCGCATCCACCGATGCCAATGATGATGCCAACTTGATTGGCGACATGTGCATCAAGAAATGTGTAGTCTTTCGGTGTTTGTCAAGAACTGGTCTTCTTATTCCTTGTCTTCTTTCTTCCTTTGCCTTTTTAATATTCTTTCAGATAGATCGTCCATTGTGATGTGATCAATTGTGATGATACATCTATTAATTATTAGTATCTCTCTTTGAATAATTCTCACTTATATAGTATATATAAACACTACAATAATGGTATATTAATTTGACGAGTAGTTTACTATTGACAATGAATTAATTGTAGCTTACCGGACTTATGCAGTAACTTTAAAAGGTACATTTTGATTTTTTGATTATACAATTTCTTCACACTTTAATGAAATTGAAATTAATCAAAATACAGTTTTACACGAAATGTTACATTTTATCCCTTAGTAACTTTTACATTTACAGTGGACCTTTAAACAGTACATTTTGATTTTTTGACTATAGAACTTTTTGGACACTTTCTATAATATGAAATCAATCAAAATAAAATTTTACACGAAATGATACATTTCAACTGTTAGGCCCTTATAGAAGGAATTTGTAAAAAATTATGGAAATATGCCAAAGCAGAGAGCAAAGAGAGTTAGTTACTGATTTAGCCATAACTACAAATTTCTTAATTTTTTCCCCAAATCTAGTTTTAATTTAAAATCTTTGATTAGAATTTGATTAGAATTCGACACGTATTCCCGATTTTTACAATTAAAATTCTGTAACTTTAAAAAATGTAAAAATAAAAGTAGTAGGCAGAACTTCTAAAATATGAGCATTTGCAAAAATATAAATAAAATCAATTTATCCTCCTGCAGAAATATGTGGTTTTTAGAAATAAAATGTTCATATAAGGACAAATTTATATTTTCTTCGTCAGGGCAACGTATTTATATTACATTATTTTATTGTATATTTTTTAAAATATGATATGTTAATATATTAGGTATATAGGGGGTATATATTAGAATCGACTTTACATTCAATATCTCTATTAATTTATAATATTATTTTATAAGATAAAAAGAAATAAAGTATGTAAAGAACCTTGTTGATTGTGAACTTAAAGCCTTCTTGTTTATTTCAGCCTTACTTCCTTCTACTGAAAATTAATATTACAGGTAGTTCCATAAGGGTTGAAAAACGCAATAAGCTTTTAAGTTTGTAATCATAAAGGTTTTTGTTTTTTGATACAATACAAAGTCATCTTTTTATATTTTAAATATAGGAGATATTTATTGCTTGAAGACATTCTAAGACACCTATGTATCATATTGACTAAAATAGTTACTCATTTCCGATTGGCTCAATTTTTACAATAAAAATTTCGAATAGTCTTTCAGTTTCATACGTCTTCGTGGCTAGTGCTTTTTAGTTCCACTTCGTGGTCACTGGCGTTATGCTCAATTCGATATTTTAGATCCTTACAGAAGCTGATATTGGAAAGCTCAATTTGGAATGCTCACTTCACTTACAATGCATACCTCTGGTGGGAGCTTTCGAAACGTTCACGCTTTAGTCCGGCACACGCCGACTAGATGGCAACGGGTACATTGCTTTCAGATTTTGTGTAATGATCAATTCAGAAATGAATAAGGATGAGTAAAAGTGACAAAAGGGGTAGTTTATGTTTCTGTTGGTATTTATTTCGTTGAACTGGTGAATGACAGATATTAATTACCAACTAGAGAAATCGGTAGTTACAATATACTACGAGTATAATTGACTATAGATACATTTGCCCCATTTGTTATTAAATAGAAATAATTAAATATGCAAGTGAATAATTAAAAGTCATCTTTATTAATTTGTTTTTATCTAACCTATATATGCGTTAACGTAGAGTATCTAAAGTATGTGGTCTTTCATATTCCGTAATAAATTTCGTAAAAAAACATTTTGATGACGTCATATCTTCTACTCGAACCACCGTGTATGTATTAATTATATTTTAAGAAATGCGCAATTGAAAAAGAAATTAGGTGGATCTAAAAGTTTATTCCAAAAGTTATTCCTTGAATTTTTAACGAATTTATTCATTATTTTACGAAACCAGCGTATTTTTATAACTATGTAAGTTGTACTTATGTCGAATGTAGTTGATAACCAATTGAAATTGTCATAGTCTTATGTTCTTGGCCTTTTATAGTTTTTTCGTTTTTGTAAAAAAATATTTGGCAAGGAAAGGAGAATGATGTAAAAAGCCAAAATTCAATGTATACGGGGTGAACCAAAATAATAAAGAACCATCGCAATCAAAGTAAATACAGACATAACAACCATGAAAAAAAAAATTTCTGATAAATATAGACAAACAGACAATAATGTATTAACAAAAAAAACTGTTTATAAAAATTATAAGTGGAAACAGAATATATTTTTACATCTGCGTTTATTAAATTAGATCATTATTATGTTCTTTGTACCTAATATTTTTGTAATTGTGTACTATTAGGATATTCTTTTTTATCTGATTATACATGGCATCTCTTTTGGTTGTTTGATTGATAGATTTGTTGGTTGTCTTCCAGTTTTTCCTTCTTTATTCTCACCTTTAATATACACTGTATTTCTACATATATTTAAAGTAATTTGTATTACAAAAAAACAGGAGATCAGTTTTCCACGAACACTGAATTAAACGGTTCTTGACTAGCCCTCTGCCAACAAAGTTGACATCATTGGGAGATGATTATCTTTTGGTGTTCGTGGAAAACTGGACTTAATTTTATGTTGCTGCATTGAAGATGCCAACGCTTTCCCCGGATTATTTTGTATTTCCTGAATAAATCTGTTGGATGCTCATTCTAAATTACAAATTTTTATTTTATGACAAAATATTTTTGCAAGTTTCAATAGGTAATGAAATTACAGTGGCGGATTTTCTCAAAAATGGCAATCCAGAAATGTTTCCAAAAATCATATATAATTTTTAAAATACATTGTAGCGAATAATACATATAAAAATACAAAACATTACGATGATTGTGACGAAAATAATTGTTTTCAATACAAATAAAGAAAAAAGGAATTACATTTGTATGAAATACATAAATATAAGTATTAATAAATAAGTTTGGTTGGTTGTTTTCTACATTAAATATAATAATGTAATCAAATAAATTCACTATTTTCTTCTATTTACGTAGTTAGAAACAAAACTTTGAACTTCTGAAACTTCTGAAAGAATTTTGAGAGATTACTTTTTCTTGAGTATTGATTAGAGAAACCAGTAACATTTCATGATTGTGAAACTGATTCCTTGAACTTTTATCAGATTAGGTGTTCATTAATCCAGTTTTTGAATTAACTATTAACATATACCTAACAATTATATTCTAGCTTTTAGCTTTGTTGTGTTCACAGAAAATAATATTCATTAAATATTTAAAGTATTAAATGGAAATTTTTAATTTTATTCATGCACAATTTCGGCAGCTCCATTCGCTATACTGAATATATACTTGTCCGTATTTTTTTCCTCAACTCAATCTCAAATGTAGGTTTTGTCGAATTTCTCTTTAGAATTATAAATAATAAGAAATGCCAAACATAAAACCATTAAACCTTTACGAGTATACAGAATTTTTAAATTGGGGTAGTATAGATTTTAATTAAGAATAAGAATTGAATAAATTCTTCGACACACTGGATTCTCTAGTGCCATGATAAAATATTTACGATTTAGTCTATGTGTAAAAATAAATGTAATGAATATTTCTGTTGCCGAACTCAAATAATGGGCAATTCCTGTGGTCGCGTCCACATTTTATCCTGTAATAATTCTCGTTTTAATTATATAAATACCTGATAATCTAACATACATTTCAAATGCATCGTCCAGCATTTTCCCCATGGCCTAAATAAATCATTCGTTTTGTCTTGAGCACGAGGAAGCTACGGATGCTATATAATTGCGGAGTATTTCCTCCAATAATTCTGTAATCAGGGGCGTCGAGGAATCTCTGTTTGGGTCTGGTATGGCTCTCGAACCCTTTCTTTCCCTGCTCCCTGCGAAATAATGAAATTCCCAGAAATGATGAGAATTCGTTGTATTCAATTTTGTGGATCTCAGATTTTTATCTTTCTAATTTGACTGCGCGACAACTAGCGGTGGTAGGACGAAGAAGAAGTCTCATTATGGGAAACAGTAATGTGAATTTCGCTGGACTCAAATCAACAAATCGCTTCGGTTTCAGATATTAATTACTAGTATAATGAGTCTGATAGAGTTCTATTTAAGTTTTATTGGCAATTTTTTATGGACGTATTGAGTCATGCAGTACTAGTGACTGAATTCGAATACCATCAAAGTTTCGCACTTTCTTTATGAATAAAACTACATATAGAGTGTCCCAACTAGAAGATTTTATATCATGGATTATTGTTTTTAAATGGCAACCTTAGTTGCTATTTAAAACCAACCCTATTAAATTTCAAATGTGTATTTCTAGTCATTCTCAAGATATAGCAAAATGTATTATTCAAATATTCAGATTCAAACTGGTAGTTTGAAAAAAGTTAATAAAAAATTGTAGTAAATACCTCGTATAAATAACTCGAACTTCTTAACTCAAGTTTAAAATAATCCATCAGATGTGTTATTTTAGTTTGTATATTGTTAAATTCTTCTGTTTGATTGTCAGTTAAAAATATTTTATTAGTCAATATTTCATCCTTTGAAAATCCCCCAAGGACTAAGAGCAGATGATCCTGATAGGAGCCTATCATTTGTGTGAAAGTTATAGATTTATTGTCAAGAATGACGTAAAGAAGAAACAAGAGACCAGTTTTCTATGAATACCGAAAGATTACACGGTTCTGGACGTGTGTTTCGCCAGTCAAGTTGGCATCTTAGGGAGTCATTACGGGGAGGATGCTTAAAACTTTTAAGCATCTTCCACAAGTTTTAAGCATCTTCGGATCCTTTGGTGTCAGTGGTATTCAACACAAAGCATATACACGCGTGTCAGTCGATGTCAAGCTTTTAAGACATATCTATCTTTCTCAAAAAATACCACTTATCATATCTTCTTCGGTTATTTGAATATAGAGCATTCTCAAATATCAAGTTTGTGTTATAGACTCAGCAAAGTAGAATTTTGCCCTTTATTAATGTATCAATGAATTGCATGGAAACCAAGAAATTAGCCCATAACATACAGAAATTAAATCCCCACCCATTTTTATCGAGATGCAACATTGCATTATCACCCGCAACAGAAGAGATATTTGATCAACATGCTAATTATAGAGTGAATACGAAATGTGATAATCACAGTAGATCTGAAGATAAAGTATACCTAAGAGTCCTTCAGGACAATGATAATAAAAAATAGACATAAATAGATAGACAATAAAGAATCAGAGGAAGGATTGTAGGAGATATTTCCATCCAACAGTGGTCTGATGCCTAGGGTATTATCAATATATCCATGAGATCAAACGTACAGGCGATAAAAAATACTATCATGAAATTTCCAGCATTGCAATTGCTGGTCTTCTGTTTTTGTTATTGCATCGAAGCTTTCTTCCTAGGATTAAGAATGATCTAAACATAGAAAATGTACTGATTTTGAAGTTAATCAATATTTTTATTGAATGGTATGGTAAACCATTGTCGCTATTAGGCAGACCCCTCATGCAGAATAGTAAATGAGGGAACACCATACTCAAAGGCCATAAAAATCCAGAGAGCCATTATTGATGATCGAGTAATTGGAGCAATCCGTATTCTTTAACCCTAATCTTACTGGAGTACTTGGAATTCTTGAACCTTGCTATTTTATTTCCGGACATTGAAGAAGTTAATATTTTAATCGAAATATCCTGATGTCAATAAGATACACCTCTCCATTTTGCAAGATCTGCCCATGGATATGTGAATGATAGATGTATAGAAACTTCAAATGGTCAGAAAGGTTGCCAGACCGCATCCCTCTAGACTTTTTTTCTGGAGGAGTCTAAAAATCAAAGCTTTCAAGACCAGACCGGCAACTGTAGAAGGTATTCAATGAGAATAATGCATAAGTGTAAGCTAAGTTTACCTGAAATAATAAGAAAGGTCCAAAATGAGTTTCACCTCCATTTAAAATAGTCTACAAAGTATTTAGTATTCAACGCATCTACAGGGATTTAAAAATCCTTTTAAATAATTTTTGGAGATATTTTGATCATACACTTAAAAAAAATTACTTATTATATAAAGTATTTGGTTGCTTTCATCGAGTAATAAATTTAAATATGAGAATATAAATATTCTGTTACAATAGAAAAGTCATATGGTCTTTTGACAAGCGTCAAGGTTAGAATCGTAACTATTATATTGTTTCAAAAAATAAAACCCGCCACAGGTAGGATTCGACATTTGTCCCGAATCGGAACCGAACGACAAATTGTCCGGACCGAATTGTCGTTCGATTCCGATCCGGGACAGATGTCGAATCCTACCTGTGGCGGGTCTTATTTTTTGAAACCTTATCTGATCGTGCAGAAACACGAGAAAGGGGTCGAGGATCGCTTCTAGGTATAATTCAATGCCTGGCGGGGCTTTAACCCGAGGAGAAGTTATTTCCTAGAGCGATTTTGTAATAGCTTTGCTATTCGGGAACTACTTTGATAACCGCTTGGCGGTTTGGTGGTTTCTTTCTTGATTTCCGACTTATATGTTACTATTATATTGTGTTAAATAATGTTACCGTAAATAACTATAATATTGACTAGTATGCTATGAATATAGAAAATAGAATATAGAAAAATGTATCTCTTAAATAGAGTGTGCCTAATTCATTACATTCAGTTATTCCCTTTTATGTATACTGAATTTGATCGTTTTAACTAAAACTGAATTAATGTTTTTATTCTAATCATTCGGCTGAAATGGTTAAAATAAAAATATTAAATCCTTACCTCGTCACCATTATTGACGCCTGAAAAAGTAGCTAGTCTGTGAAAACCGAATTTAGGAACTTTTGTAATATGAATAATGCAAATTTAAAATCAGTTAAAAGTTCCAAAACGCAATAAAGTAGAATTCATTGCCAGCTACTACACGTCCGAAAATATTAAGGAGAATATTGTGAACTGTTCAAAGCTTCATACTCTCGACGAATACTAATTGAATAATTTTTGGAGTTCAGCGTAGTAAACATTTTTGTAAATGCTGTTAGAAATAAAGAAAAAGTCTGAATATCGAAGGTTAATACCTACACTATTTTAAATGGACTCACTTATACTAAATACTTGGCTTCTTTCCATTAAACTTATTTCTATACGTTAGAACAAGTATCTTGGAATGTTTTACTCTTTTTAGGTGAATAGAACCCAGTTATTAAAAAAGATATTTAATTACATTCACTATTTTTTATTTAAATTTACAATGTAGGGAAGGTTATGTATGAAAACTAACATCGTCCAGGTGCTTTCCTTCATGTTGCAATACTTCCTCGAGGTGCAAACTATTTGCTATAACTCGCCAACATAATGCTGGTTTAATTCCCTGAATTTCCTTGCGTAATCTGGCTTTAACTGAAGCAGAGTCCCAGGAGCATCAGTGTATACCTTAGATTTCAAATAACCTCATATAGAAATCCATCAGCGTTAAATCGGGACTTATGGGCGGTCGATTAATATCCCCCCCTCTTAAAGATCACTTTTTCAGGGACTATCGCCTTAACACTCTTCCATTGATATCTTTGTATTATGGACTGTAGTTCCATCTTGCTCAAACAAATGTGTCCTCATTAAATCTAGCAATTTTTAAAGTTCAGGTGTAAAAAAATTCCCTAGTATATCTCTATATTCATAAGAAATAACGGTGAGTGCAACATCGTTTGAATTTGCATAAAAGTAAGGGTCAATTATGCCAGATGCATTTATTGCCATCCATACCATTAACTCGGGAGAATGTAAGAGATTTTGGTGCTTCTCTCCATTCTTTGGTGCTTATCCATGTAAATGGAAATGTGCCTTGTCAGTGAATAGGATGTTATTAAAATTTTCAAGGTGTTCCAATAATTCTTGCTTCTTGATAATCTTCAACTTTCAAAGCTTGCACCAAATAATTCTTGTAAGGATGAAAGCTCAAATCCTTTGTCAGGATTTGAACGTCCAAACCACTGTCGTAGACAGTGGTTTTCGAAAGATGCATGTTTTCATACAGAACGACGAGGTGTACGTGTCATAGCTGTATGAACACACTCGACGTTTTCGACGCGTCTTGCTCTTTTGAGTCGACCCGCTGGTTTATTATTAATGATAATAACTCCTATTTCAAATTTAGAGACCCTCGATTTGATTAATTTTGTTGAGGAAGTAGTGCGCTCAATAAGTGCGATGAACTATATGACAGAACTCTTCTAGTAAAGCCTCTGACACACACGACACATTGCTCATTGGTGAAACGATCCATTGGAATGGAATTTCTAAGGTGTGGTGTATAACAAACACATGCATGCGCATAGTTCCCACTACCTGATTCCGAGATGTCCGACAAACAAATGAGGAAAACATTTCAGGACGCCTTGTATTTTTTACTAAATTTATTTAATATTTTACTAAATTTATAAAATATTAAATAAATTATCTAAATTATCTAATTATAATTTATTCAAATTGATCTAATTTACTTAATAACTTATTAAATTTTCTAACAATAATTTTGTTTTATAATTTAAACCGTATTACTCAAGTCTTTCATGACTTACTATTTTAAACAACGTAACTACTATTTTACAGGGTTTAACTGGAACTTCATTGACCTGCAGTCCAGTTTCCATATATACAAAGCACTGAACCTGCACTAAATTAAACAACACTAGAAATCTTATTTACAGCGCCTCTCCACTCTTTACAAGACCCTATCTAATTTATAAATTAACCTTTGAAGAGGGTTTTATTTTATTGAGACCGGACGAATTTATACTAGAACTTTAGTCAGAGTTTAAAATAATAGAAGAAAGGCCTGATATAAAGCAGTGACGCTCTTAATGAAAACAGCAAAGGCATTTCAGTTTAAATTAAAATGTAGATTTGGAGGAGGTATTCAAATAAATGAACCACCGCGGTGCACCGGCTATAAAATCATTGTAGGAGAACTAAATTTCTGTTGGCATGACGCTAACCTATTCGTTCGAGATAATGCGTTACTCTATTTTTAACGAACGGGTAAATTGAACTTGTTTCGTTTCAATTACTTTATGTTAGGGTTTCATAAGAAAGGCACAAGTGGAAAACATTCCAGAATTGCTGTTTAACTTTTATAAACTAATCTCCTAGTTTCCATCGGAAACATTGAAGCTCCAAATAATGTTGATATTATGTTAAAACAGCTACTATTTTCATATTATTCATAGCTTCAGTTACTTTTCATTCAATTACTATGATTTTTATATTATAACATTATACATATGTACATTAACTTGTCTTAAGGAAACATTTTCTTCAATGCACAATTTGGCTTTAGAAAGAACGAATTAACAGTAAAAGTATTATTAGCAATGTTAGATTATGTTAGGAAGTCTGGGTTTGATGTGTGACCTCACTAATGCCTTTGGCAGCATAAATGTTAGCATTTTCTTCCTAAACTAGGATATTATTAAATAAGGAGTAATATGTTAAAATTACTCTGATCTTATTTACCTAGAAAGTAACAATTTATAGGTTTAGATGGCTCCATATCTCAATTAGTACATGTTAAAAATTGTGTACTACAAGGTTCAGTGGCAATACTAACGTAGACATTTTATGGTATATAAATTTATACTAAATGATTTATCAAAGCGAATTTTAGAAAAATTGATATTAATTCTTTTTAAAATTGTGCTTACTAAATGATTTTAATTATAATGTAACTAGTCTTCAGTATATCTTATAAATAAATGATATGGTATGGTTATATTGATTTAAATAGATCATTTGATCTATTACCTGATTTACTATTTAAATCATAAAATGATTTAAATAGTAAATCATTTTATCTACGACCGTGCTGTAATAGTTTCGTTGAACTATATTGAGTTATGTAATGCGCTCTATTACATCACTATTATGTAATTAACTCATTACATCACTGTTATGTAATGAATTCATTACATAACTCATTTTGATTTTCAAAAATTATAAACGAAGAAGTAAAAATTTATTGAAACTAGAAATAATACAATAATTATTTGTTATTATAAATATTAATATTATTTTCTCTGGATTTTAGTAAGATTTTCGATGTAGATAACGCACAACGCGACGAGAAAATCACAAAACTAAGCGTTATTTAAAACAATTGGATTGTTACTGTGGTTTTAACAAATTTCATGCATCATGTTACTTTCATTTGGTATGAAAATGTTTAAGTGACTTTTAACGGATGTCA
Organism: Rosalia funebris; assembly: GCA_037954035.1. Lineage (NCBI taxonomy): Eukaryota > Metazoa > Arthropoda > Insecta > Coleoptera > Cerambycidae > Rosalia > Rosalia funebris. Next base: position 29,559,045 of record JAZFAV010000035.1, on the reverse strand, counting down.
TAATTATTTAAATGTCAAATCTGAATTTTTTGAAAATAATCGGTTTTTAATCTCTTTTTCTTATCCAAGCGGTCGTAGATAAAATGTTGTACATCACACGTGGGCTAGAGTACATTATATGTAATGATGCCCCTATCCTACTAATAATGTAAATAACTATTATATACCACATATGCAACCTTCTAATGCGAGAGAGGTTTGGAACCTTAAATCCTGCAACAAAAAACAGGAGACCAGCTTTTCATAAACACTGAAAGATTATACGTCAGATGACGTGTATTCCGTGAATAAAGTTGATAAGTAACTTTTAAACTACTTCTAGTGTCTATTTATATCTATAAAGTCTTCCTCGGGTCCAATACCTGTTATGGACAATTCGGGTATATGCACCGTTCACTGACCTCAATCCTTGTAATTATATTCCTTCATTGTTAGTGAATAATGAGATCATATGAGCCAATGCTATTATTATGCCACTGCTTTTAATATCTAATTTACATGAATTTAGCTAATATGATGCTTCCCACGCATCCTGGTTTAACTCCAAGGCACCCCTCCCCTAAATGGTTTAATTAACTATAGTTAGTTAGCTAACTAGAAGTATTCAGAGTTAGCTAAAAATAACAAAATGTTAAAGCATTATAAAAATTCCTTAATTTGGTTATAAGTCTTGATGATGGTAGTTAACAGGTGAATTTTGGAAGTAAATGTATGCGACTCAATCAATTTGAATTGTCAATCACACAATTGATGAATTTAAAATATAGCCTAAGAAAAAGATTCACTAAACATGCAAGTTAAAGAAATTATGAACCTCTCAACCAACCACATCATACAGATGAAATCTGTTCTATCACCTGTTGGCCTTAAATTAAAGAATCCAAATTAAAGCAGCTGAAAATACAAATATATTTAACATGCATATTAAATATATTGCATTTCTGTATGCAATCAAAGAATTCAGCAAAACTTAATGGTATTACAGCGATTGTGGTATCCTTATAAAGACACAATTTTTTAATGGCAATATAAAAGAAACTTTTAAGCGGAGGTATGTAATAGTGTAATAAAAACTACTACTACTTTAATCAGAATTAACTTCTGTCTTTTTAATTCTATTTTACACGTGTAAATACTTCATTATCATGAGGTCATCAGTCCTAAGACTGGTTGGACGCTAACCCCCAGCTTCTCATATCTTGTGCTAACCTACGCATTTGGCTAATTGTGCTACAATCTACATCCCTTACTATTTGCGAGCAGTAGTCTAATCTAGGCCTACCTCTGCCTTTATTCACTCCTATTTCTGCTTCCAAAATATCGCAGACTATTCCCCCATGTCTCAGCAAGTGGTCTACCATTCTATCTCTTCTCTTCTTTATGTTTTTCCACATACTTCTTTTCTCGCCGACTTTCTTTAATACTTCTTCGTTTCTAACCCTATCAGACCACGGTATATTCATCATTCTTCGGTGACACCACATCTCAAAAGCTTCTAATTTCTTCCTACTTGCTTCCCCTACCGTCCAGGTTTCGCAAAATATAGTGCCGTGCTCCATACATACGCTTTCCAAAATCATACATACATACGTCCAAAAATCTCTTCCATTTTGTTAAAAGCTACTCGACCATGCGCTATTCTTTGTTTTATATCTTTATCGCTTCTTCCATCCTAATTTATTTTACTTCCAAAATAAGTGAAGTTTTTAACTTCCTCCAATCTTTCATTATTAATTTGTACTTTCGTGTTTGCTCTGCTCTCGCGCCCTCTGCACACTAACCTACGGTAGAAAATATCACACTTCTTTAATATGCAGTTTTTCACGTAAATGCGTGTAAGACATTCATTATTTTTAAATAATTTCACTCAGTAATAGTTCTACATAGATCATATTTACGTGTACACTTGTTTTTGAAAATCACCATATTCTGTTAGATCTTTCCAGCATCGCAGACTGTCCCTGATACATACGGCCGTCAGGAGACATTGATAAGGCGAATACAAGTAGTTCAAAAGACGAGGGTCACAATACACCGTAAACCTTTGACCCTTGCAACTCCTTTACTATGTAAATTTGGGCTTTGATATACACTCCGCTTCCTCTTTGAATTCCTCTACATGTGCCGAGCACAAAGTCTTATAAGATTTATTATTTCAATATCTGTATAGATGCAGAATAAGAATTAATATTGATTAGTTCCAGAGGTAGAGGCATGCAATCAGGGCGAGGGGAAGTTATTTGATTTGGAATAGAGAATATTAAACATCGAAATGACATGCAATATGAAATGAGTTGCTTCTGACAACTATGATACATTATTACGTAGTTTAATCGAAAGTAAAGCGATCTGGTTCATGAATATTATCGAAAAGTGGCTATCCCAGAGTTGATAGAATTTATGCACGAATATTAATATCTAACCCCTAATTCTTATCTCGAGATAAGTAAAAACATATTTATGGAAATGTTGTTTAAATGTTGATGAGATAACATTATCACGAACATATAAAAAGTCACTATGGATCACGTCATTATGTATCACGTTCCTCATCCAATATGCTTATTGTTATACTCGCATTAATTTTATTAAACACTGCCACGAATTACGTAAAGAGTTAATTATACAAATGATTATTATGTAATTATATTATTATATTAAGTATTTAGGGATACTGAATGAGGAATACGGAATGAGGGTATATAAAAAGAAAACTAAAGTGTTAGTGTGCAGAGGGCGCGAGAGCAGAGCAAAAACGAAAGTACAAATCAATAATGAAAGATTGGAGGAAGTTAAAGACTTCACTTGTTTTGGAAGTAAAATAAATTGGGATGGAAGAAGCGATAAAGATATAAAACAGAGAATAGCGCAGGGTCGAGTAGCTTTTAACAAAAAGAAAGCACTTTTATGCTCGGGGGTAATAAACTTAGAAACAAGGAAGAGATTTTTGAAAACGGATGTATGGAGCACGGCACTATACGGTTGCGAAACCTGAACGGTAGGAGAAGCAAATAGGAAGAAATTAGAAGCTTTTGAGATGTGGTGTCACCGAAGAATGATGAAAATACCGTGGCCTGATAGGGTTAGAAACGAAAAAGTATTAGAGAAAGTCGGCGAGAAAAGAAGTATGTGGAAACACATAAAGAAGAGAAGAGATAAAATGGTAGGCCACTTGCTGAGACATGGGGGAATAGTCTGCGATATTTTGGAAGCAGAAATAGGAGTGAATAAAGGCAGAGGTAGGCCTAGATTAGACTACTGCTCGCAAATAGTAAGGGATGTAGGTTGTAGTACAATTAGCGAAATGCGTAGGTTAGCACAAGATAGGAGAAGCTGGAGGTTAGCGTCCAATCAGTCTTAGGACTGATGACCTCATGATGATGATTTGGGAATCAATCTTAACAAGCCCAGTTGCCTCGGTCAAATTAAATAAAGAATGGTTAGTTTCTGTCAATTAACACTCTAAATATAAAATACTCCAATATCTATAGTTTATTTCATGGCTATTTGCCAAATAAAAAATCTCAAAACATAACCTCAGCTTGTTTTTATGGCTAGGCTTAGGTAGACTCTTCCGTTTATAGGCGAGATAAAGAGAGGCGAGAGTTTTTTACTTGGCAAATAGCGATGAAATGAATAGTACATCTATCATCTAGTTCAGATAGCTAGCCATTCATCCGTTGCATAAACAAACCGTGTACCTGGTGTAATATTAGGGATGCACGCGAATAGCCAATCGTTTTTTTTTCCGCGTATTTGGCGATTCAGTGCTCTGAATGTCCGTGAAATTTACAAATGTCCGAGCCCATTGACGTTCTTTAATTTGACTTGAATATGTAACTGATGCCGCCGGTTACGGTGATATATTGCACAGTGCAGAAGACAAATGAGTGTGTTTTTAAACGTGCCGGGTAAAAGGTATGCGTTGAAATGTTATTTAGCACATTGTGATGACTTTTAACAAGCGTTTGGAGTCTTGCTTTGTGCCCGAATGTCAGATGCTTTCACAGCGAACAAAGAACCACCGAACAACACGAATACACTTGTTTAACATTGAGGTATTATATTTGTGTTAAAACTTAATGATACAATTTTCACTATGAGAGTAAAATGCGGAACAGTTGCATTCTACTAGTTGTTGGTTTTAAAAGGGATTTTTTATGCAAATACACATATCCAGAATCAGTGGTATTGTCATACGAATAGAAAATAATTTAAATTTCTTATATTTTGTTAGACCAAATGTCCTTATTCTATTGGAAAGTTAATTGACCGATAGCTTGGTTTAAATGGCAAATAAATAATAAAATAATTGCTTATGGTTTATGACATTTTTAGATATTGTGTATTATTTACAGAATTTGGAAAACATATTTTTGTATTGCAAGTAAGTTGCAAAATCCAGAGTTTCAGAAAACAGAAGTAATCAATTGGGATTATCTTTACATTATTATCAATTTTCTGATGGCCAGACATTTTTATTGTGGCCTATGTGCAGTACTTGTTACTTTTATTGACAGTGCATAGACTGATAAAAGATGGTCCAACCAAAACGCACGATGTTAATTGTAAATAAAACAAAAAGTTTTCAGAGAATTATCTTAATATTTTTTATTATGATAGAAGGATCTATGACAATTATGTGTGAAATAAAATATCGGCCAAATGCTCGCCATGGCTTCGGTGGCATACCTCTATCCGATGGTCCATATTTTCAATGACTCTGAGACATAATTGAGGTTCAATGTCGTTAATGTGCCGAATTATCTCATCCTTTAGCTCTTGAATTGTTCTTGGCTTATTGACGTACACCTTTTCTTTTAAATATCCCCAAAGAAAGAAGTCCAACGGTGTCAAATCACATGATCATGGCGGCCAATTAACATCGCCACGACGTGAGATAACACGACCATTGAATTTCTCGCGCAAAAGTGCCATTGTTTCGTTGGCTGTGTTGCAAGTGGCACCATCCTGTTCGAACCACATATCGTCCAGGTCCATATCCTTAATTTTTGGCCACAAGAAGTCCGTTATCATCTCGCGATAGCGAAGACCATTCACGGTAACTGCTTGGCCGACCTCATTTTCGAAGAAGTACGAGCCGATGACGCCGCCAGCCCATAAACCGCACCAAACAGTCACTCTTTGTGGATGCATCGGCTTTTCAACAATCACTCGTGGATTCTCATTTGCCTAAATGCGGCAATTCTGCTTGTTAACGAATCCACTGAGGTGAAAGTGTGCCTCGTCGCTGAAGATGATTTTATTTGTAAAGTCACCATTCACTTCTGTCTGTTCAACCAACCATTCGGCGTATTGACGACGCTTGAAATGGTCAGTAGGCATCAGCTCTTGAGTCAATTGAACCTTGTAAGTGTAAATTCAAATATTTATTCAAAATTCGCATCAGTGATGTTCGTGAGATGTTCAATTGTTAGGCACGACGACGAGTCGAGTAAAGCCATACTTGCTTACACTACACTGACGAAACCCAAGACAGGGTCGAAACCGGTCTGTAGTTAGCGGTATCCGGAGGTAGAGGACGCTTTGCATCTTCCTTGTGATTTTCAAACAATATAAATCATTGTATTTTTAATTCTATGTTAGAACAAAATACGGCAAATTTCGCCATGTAATTCAGCGCCCATCGACGGCATATAGCCGGAAGAATAGCTGCTTTTGGCTTAATTTGTTTTATCCTTAATGTTTAAGGAATTTAAGACATGGACTGGAGCATAAACAAAACTCCATAAACATATAAAACTCCACATATAAATAAAACTGGAGTTTTATGTATAAACATAAAACTCCAGTTTATTTTTAATGTTAGTTTATATGGAAATATCTTCAGATTCATACAGATACTCTTACGTATAAACATTTCTCCAACACATCGTAGGACCACTACTTATGGTGTGACACCACACCAACATCGGGGAAACTGTCTAACTAGCGTAGTTCAAATCGAAAAATTTTATTGCATTCGCAAGGGTTGAGAGGAAACCACGAGACAAGCTCCCTGTTATTAAGACAGAGGCTGGAAGGAGAGAGAAAGCCAGGCATATGTCAGATTAAATGCGTACCGCGGAATATAAATGAGATTGCGTGTCACAGTATCTGCGAACTTATTTTAAAAGCCGAAGATGATAAAAATAACTAGAAATTATGGCAGAATGTGGACATTATGCAAAGCACGTACACATATAGGTGTAGCTCTACACGGAGCAACTTGTTCTGTAATTATTATAACGAGATATTTCCTTTAAAGTCCACAATAATTATATCAATACCCGTGCCGTGTAAAATTCTCATTATTCGCGTAGACTGTTCTAGTAGTAAACATTAAGTAACGTTTAGTTATTCATACAATATTTAATTGCCGTTTTAATGCCTCTTATGAATACTACAGACGGAATTATACCATATCAATTTGAAATTATTGCAACTATTGTACTATTCATTTCGTCGCTATTTCTCAAATAAAAAACTCTCTTATCTTTCCGATACTCTGAACGGTCTACCTGAACCTAGCCATAAAATAAGCCATGGTATGAGATAAGAGCCGTTTGGGATTTTTTATTTGGCTAATAGAGATGAAATAAACTACGTAAAATATCAAAGGTAGAGTTCTTATTTTTTTAACTGTTTGGTTTGAGGTACGCTAATGGATACACAATATAAATAATAAGTAACTAGGTATACAAATAAGTATGGGAAGGCTGAACTACTCGAAAAAATTCAGAATCCTGTGACTTCAGTAACATTTATTTAAAGACATTTTAAGTAATTGATAAAACAACTTGTCACAACCAAAGTTTTGTCTGTAATACATTTTATTTGAAGTCCTTAAGAATTAAAAAGAGTTTAGTTTCAGAGCTTATTCAAAGGATTTACAGGATAGAAAAGAAATTAATTTCAGAAGGTGAACTTAAATAATTAATTCAAATGATATTTTAAATTCTTTGATCCCAAACTCTATCTGGTTCATTATTTCAGTTTCCCATTGTTATCGTTCTTAAATGCTGTTATTAATGTAATTTTTAAATAGATTTTGATACTTATTATTACTAATTAATTATATAATACCAATTATCGATAGATATAATTGATAATTATAGACCGTAGTATATACAAATATATCTTATTTATTTGTGTTACGTTATCTTCCCGGGAAATGCTCGAACATCTTCGATTAATTATCATTAAAAGCTATGCTGATATTATTAAGCACGAATATCCTTTTTCTTAGCTTAACAGGATTGAGAACTGCAAGTCGTAATTTCATCTATGTCATCGATTTCTCAGTGCTGCATTAATTAGTAACTTATCTTAACATACTATGGATTTTAATACACTAGGCACAAAAATTAAGGGATGTAAAAATCATAAATTTTTAGGTAATTTTCAGAGAGCTAACTTGGAGAAAAATAGTGACAGAGCAATTTTAAAAAAATAAAATTAAAGCACCAATTTTCTAGTTTTCAGATAATGTGTTCAAAATTTGTTGCCATTAGCAGTTTTTTAGTAATCATTAAAAAAAAAAATTGAAAAAAAAAATTTTTTTTCTTTCGAGAGGTCCACGGACTTCAATAACTCTTTTTCAGTTATTTCATTATAAAGCTGTTTTAGATAATTTTATCCTCTTTAATTTGAGTGGACTAGAAGCCTTATATGATGATTCTTCGCTGAGTTATCCGTCCTTAGAAATAAAAAAAAGTCAGTTTTGACTTTGGTAATTAATAACTCATGATCTCACTGAAAAGTCACATAGGGTTTCAAAAACTGCAAAGTATTCTTAAAATTGCACTGCGACTATTTGTCTCCTAGTTACAGCCCCTTGAGGAACCCCTAAAAATTCAGGATGTTTTTACATCCCTTAATTTTTGTGCGTACTGTATTAAATCTTAAAGAAATTATCCTTTGTGTAATAATAAAAAGTTCTATATATTTTGATATGTGGTTAGTAAAAATTATTTTTATGTATATTAAATATAGCGTGAGCCAAAACGGTTGCAACACATAGTAATATAATAAGTAAAATATTTTCCTTGTGCCGTTTGTATCATATTTTTTATTAAATATTCTTTGTAATTTAATTATTCTGACTTTGAAACGAAACAAAACTCGTACATGCAACATTTTTCCATATCCCGTTTTCTACTTGCAAAATGGACATATCCCATATAAACGTTTCGTTAATTGTTTGCCATAGTGGGTATTTTCTTGTATCTCGAGGATACAATTTTTTTTTATTTTTTCTCTTTATAATTAGAGCGAACACGAGAGGGTACCGCATTACCTTAGGTGTGATTGACTCGACTTATCCTTATCTAATTTTTCAGTAACGAACCAAGTATTATCAATATTAATATTATTAAATAATGAAACCTATTTGTTTAAAGTACAAAAGAAATAAGAAATGAATGTTTAACAAAAATAAATGAAAATATAGAGAAAATGGGAGACTATGTATATGTGGATTTTTCCTTAATAGTTTTTCATTCATTGAAACTAAGTTGGAGGTTATTCTACATGATGGTACAGGCACTTATTTGAAGATGGTGGATGCGCTCATTTGCATTTGATTGATCCAGTTCACAGATTGCTTTGATACAGCAGACTCTGTGAGTGCATTGCACGTATTAAACACTGTTAGCAAGGAAATACTGTCATGGTATGAACATTTCTCTACTTAACGCAACTTAAGTAAGGGACCTTTAAGACGATTATCTTTGCTTAGATAGTGTAGATGTAATAAGTCTAATATACAGTCATTGTGACTGGTCCATTTAACATTTGATTTTCTACCAAATGTTAACGGCTCAGACATTTTAGATATTTTTTTTATGAAACGCCAATATTAATTGGCAGGCGTAATGGCCTTGATGGGTTTTGCCGGCAAGTCGAACGAGATTACCGCTCTTTACTCGCCCATTGTGTAGACCGGGACAGTCGTACAAAGGTAGGCCGAGCTTTGCTTCCGCATTCGCGGGTCTCTACGCGAGAGGCAAGTGTCGCCCGCAAGCAAGACCCGCGCGACTGGCAGCGGTTCGCTCCCCTCGACCTCCTTTGGTCCTGAGGCCTTCAAGTCCCGCTGGCAGGGACTTCTTCTCGGATTTTTCTTAATCTTTGGTCGCCTTGTTTTGACGCATCGCTTCGCCAGCGTCAGCCCCCCGGGGGTGTCTTGTCGTGGGTGGCACGACCAGCACGACGCCCGGGTTTTTATGAAATACTTCGGGTATTGAGAAATATCCTCATTACTCCACGCTGAACATTTTCTAATGATTATATATTAAGATTAAACATAGTTTTCAAACCGTTATTCCATATTTGTATTTTTAAACACTAGCTTTCTTCACAACAGCAGCAGTTTGATCAGACTATGATAGTTTGGAGTTAATAGTAATGCCTAGATCAGACTATTTGTCAGCAGAACAACTTCTGCTACTACTCTTACTATTATAACGTTACATTTATGAAAATAATTGGTGACTTGACATTAGGATTCATTGAATACCTGATATTTTTAAAGGATAACATGTCGCCTAGTTGGAACAAACATGTTGGCGATGTGCATTGCAACGTATTTCTCTGGTAGATGGTTGAATTGCCATACGACTCCCATATGAAGTTTCGACAGTGAGGCAAGACAAATAGTTGAGAATTGTGGATTGTTGCTGAATAGTTGCGTAATGATACGGCAAGAGCGCACGCTACTAAAGTTTCCGTGATATTCGTATATCCGGAACAGGACCGGAATGTGGTAGGAAGGTGCATTCCGGTGCGGTTACGGAGCATTTAGCAGATTGCAGATTTTATTCCACCGTAGCGATTCAGTTTCATTCTTACCCCCTAAACGACATTCGAATACGAATGTGAAGTCGCTAACTTGGCTCGCGCTCAGTAATTGGATATTACCTATTTTCTAAAAGGCGTATTGTATTCTGTTTCTGTACGCATCGTTATAATTAGTTTTGGTTTATTTTTGGCGGAACTTGACGTGTCATATTTACTGCTGGTTACGAGGGTTGCAGTACATGCGTGAATTTTAATGAGGTGTGCGAAGATTTAAGTTGTTTACCCACGCGTGTGTAGTTGTTTGAAGAATCTGTTTCAGTCGGTCGAAACTGTTTAATTAGACGTACTAAAGCCTGTTACTGTATGAAGAGCTTAAATTGCTTTAACCGAATTAATTAAACTTGTCTATGCTGTTTACGTGTTTTGGAAAATTAGCTTCTTCATCAAAGGGTCGTTTTAAAGTTTTTAGACATTATTTTAAATCTTTATAAGAACTATTTTTATTTATATTCATGCGGTAACTAAGATTACACGCACTATTTTTAGTATGTGGTGATTATGATGGTATTATCGTACGTACTTACCACACTAGTGTGGTAAAATAAATAAAAATAAATAAATAATAAAGTTTAGTTTATTTTCAATAAGTTTATTTCAACTTTAAAAATATTCGTAAACCAGACTAACTACAATTTCATAGTAATATTAATATTGCTCACATTTCCTATGATCACCGGTGATTGCATTAGACTTCTCGGGTTAAATGACGATTCATTTTGAAGGTGTCTCTTCTGCCTCTATTTTTAATGGCTTTTCTACCTCCATTTTAAGTCCAGTTCTAGAATGTCGGTTGGTGTGCTATGTTATGATATTTTTAACTGGTTGGTGGTTTTATGGTATGGGTTTATTTTCTATGGAGTCCTCAACGTATCATTCTATCACTGTGGGGGATTTCCACCTCTTATGGCATTTTAGGGCTAGGATATCACCTCCTGTATCGGCCAATAAGGTGACAGAACTTCTGCGAAAGCAATACCTTCTAAAATTTCGTGGGTCCTCTCATTTTCAATGTTTGGCAATTTTATAAGGAATTTTTTCAATCTTATTAATGCCCCTTGATACCTGACTATCAAGGCATTTTCAATTTAGAGTTCCCTTTCTGTGGTAGTTTCGCTGTCAAGAGTTATGAAAACTGAGATGAAACATTCGTTGACATTTTTAATTTCTGTTTTAGTTAACTATCTTCTTTCACGTACCCTTGCAATTCCAATTTTACTAGTAACCTGAAACAATAGAAAAGGGCTGACAAAATACAATAAACAATAAATTTTATCAAGAAGTAGTAAATATTTTGCATATTTTGACAAGAAGAAAATGTCAAATTAATCTCCTAGGATATATGCTCTCGAAAATAAAATTTCGAACTTAGTTTTCCCTGTAAAATAATAGTAAATCAAGAAGAGCTCAAAGAGTTTTAAACTATTTTTGGTTTTATGACTATTCTAATAATGTGTCACTATTTATGGATTTATGGCGAAATATAATATACATTTCCATATTAACTAATTTGATTTCCAGTTTATAAGGACAAAGTGGGTTGATAATAATGTTCTTTTGTTTCTATTTGTTAACTTTAATAGTTTTAATGTTTTACTATCACTAAGTTCGATATATCCTTTTTGTAATCATACATCTACACGTTTTATTAGTCTCTTGTCTTATTCATATTTAGGACATACAGCTGTTTTTCTTTTGTCCAGTACCTAGAAATTTTTCATTGTAAATTTTGCAAAGAATAACTATTAAAAATCCATAAAAAATAAGATCGAGATTGGCCAAATCAATTTCTAAATTATTATTGATAGGTAAAGGATATAAGTATTTGGGAACTATGTTTGATTCAACGGGAACAGATGATAAGGAGATACGAGCAAGAATAATTCAAGCAAAATGAGCAATTGGGTGTTTAAATGGCATTCTATGGAACAAAAACATAAACAAAAGACGAAAACTTAATATTTACAACACCCTAATAAAAATCACCTTAATCCATGGGGCTGAAACATGGAGGCTTACGGACAGAAATAAGAGGAAGATTGAAGCTACGGAAATGGACGCTCTGAGAAGATCGGCTGGCATATCAAGAATTCAAAGAATAAGAAACGATGAGGTACTTCGACAAATGGGACTTACAGACACTATTACCCGTGATATTGAAAGAAAACAGCTTATATGGTACGCTCACGTACACCGTATGGCAGATTCTAGATTATCCAAACAAGCCATGACGTGGATACCAGCACATCAGAGAAGAATAGGTAGACCAAAGAGAAGCTGGACAGAGAGAATAAGAAAAGTCATGAGTGCCCGCAACCTACAAGACGGTCAATGGGAAGATAGGAAGAAGTGGAGTATAGAAATCGGACAACGTCGCCGAACGTTCTAAACCGAACATATGTATGTAGGTAAAGAATTAACATTTAAAAAAATTAATTATATTGAATCCGTAACACTTAGTATATAGATGTATAAAAATTAAAATTAGTTATAAATAACTTATTCTACAGCTCTTTTAAAACTTTCTATCAATATACCACACACCCTGTAAAACAAAATAATTATAAAAATTATATTCGATAAATTTTCCATTATTATCAGTTACTTGTTAAAAGTATGTGAATTTTATACCCTTATAAAGTAAGCTATAAATTTAAGTATTCAATGTAGACATTAGTATCAATACTGTCTTTATTAGAATGCAAAGGAAGTATTGATATATCCTTCTTCGCAAATCCTAGGTCCTAACGTAGATACTATCGCTAGCCCGGGGACGGTCTGGGAAAATTTCTCTGGATGATAGCATCACAGTCAAATCAGAGATCCAGTGGCGTACTCGAAGATAATAATTATGGGAAAACTTTCAATCATTGTAAAAATAATCTTACTTGTATAAGATCAAAAATCAAACTGTGAAGATTATTTAACACAGATTACCCTGTTCTCTTATATCTACAGGCATTGCTGTAATAATCTGTTCGGTAGGATTGTTGTTGATGTTTTACACGCTCTTTCAATAGGGACGCCCGGTATTTGTTAGATTATAGCGGCCATGTTGGTAAATCAACACCTGTAAAGTATGTTGTGAATTGTTCAGTAGTATATGGCAAATTACCTTTGAAGGTCATAGCGTTCAACAACGTGTGAAGATCATCAAATTTTATTTTCAAAATTGGTGCTCGGTTCGAGAAACGCTCACGATTGTCTACGATTGGCACGACTGTCCTGCCGAGTCGACTATTCGACGTTTGGTGGCCAAATTCGAGTCAGCCGGTTTGATAAATAATCAGCTAACACCAGTACGTCGCCAAAACGTAAATTCTGCTGAAAACATCGCTGCTGTGCGTGAGAGTGTACGGGAAAACCGGAGGCAGTAAATTTTTTGTCGTTTTCAAGAATTTGACCTTTCTGCGACTTCAAGTTGGCGAACTTTGCATCGGAACTTGGGTCTGCACTCGTATAAAATTCAACTGACCCAGGAACTTAAGGTAAATCACCATATATAACGCCGTGTGTTCGCTGATTGGGCTCTGGAGCAGTTGGAAGTTGACCCAAATTTCACCAAAAATTCATCTTTAGCGATAAGGCTCATTTTTGGATGAATGGATATGTGAACAAGCCAAATTCGAGGCTCACTAGATACATTATCACCAAATGCAATCCGAGAAAGTCACTATTTGCTATGGAATCATCGGTCCGTACTTCTTCCAAGACGAATCTGGCATTGTCATATCCATCAACCGCGAGCGCGCTACAGGTCGATGATAAGCAACTTCTTGTGACCTAAGCTGAATGATATGGATACCAATGACATGTGGTTCCAGTAGAATTGCGTTACGTGCCACAGAACGCATGCCACTATGGACATTGTGCACGAGCGATTTGAGGACATGGTTATCTCGCTCAGTGATGACTAACTACCGAGATTGTGGCATTTAACCCCTTTAAACTTACTATGGGCCTATCTTAAATTGCAGGTCTATGCGAATAAGCCGCAAACAACTGATGCCCTTAAAGTCAACATAACGAACGCTATCCAGCAAGTTCAGCCAGATTTATGCGACAAAGTCATCGAAAATTGGACCTCCTGAATACGTACCACCAAGCAAAGCCGCATCGGACAATTGAACGGCGTTGTATTCCATACTTAATGCCATAATATATTCTTTCAAATAAAAAATAATTGAGTGTATATCTCATACATAACGTGTTTTATTTAAGTTGAAAAATCGAGCGTTTTTATTGAAAAACCCTTTATTATAGATATGTAACATAACAAGTTTTATAATTAGCTGCAAGGTAAAGATATAGGCCATATAATACGCCTTGCGTTATTGTGTTGTTTTATGAGTTTCTTTGTTTACAAGGATTTAGTTTTGGCACAATTAAACCCATACTGGGATTAAAGATGATTAGACCAAATAAGTTATAAATAGCTTTATTTTAACTCTATCAGAAAGACCGTGCTATATTTGTTGGGACTTATTAATACTTTATCAAAAATAATTTCATGCCCACGATTGACCATCCTTTTTATAACTGGGAGAAACTATGTTCCGGAAATCATTTCCTAAGACTAAATTCATTGATCAAGTAACTTTCTAGAATATCTATTTACATGATGTGCGCAACTTTGAATTTAACTCTTATTTACAAACCCACAATTAATCATTTCAAGATGTATAATATTTCGTTATAAAAGTGGCAAAAATATGAGGTGCTTTATTTTGGGTGAGTTTATCTACAAAGAGAAACGTATAACTCATATCTTATGTAACTATTTTAACGTGTATATGCGCTGAAGCCCAAAGAATGTGTCAATATTTCCTCGTGCTTGGTTTAACTTATACAAAAGTATAAGATTTTATGATTTCGATCCATAACAAATGCTGGACGTACGTCACTGTCACCAAATAATGCGTTTATGGAGTCAATATAAAAACCAACAATCGTAGTTATCGTCTGGATCCGTCCGTGGAACCGGAGGAGACGACGCCAACTAATATAAACATGACAGCGGCAGTGACAACTCCCAGGGGTCCCAAATGCAGCCGGGAAACGTGCGGCTAACTCGATTTGCACACTCCTGACGGCTCATTGGACAACCTCTACTGCTCAGCTAATCATGTTGTGGCCAACTCGACCTATTCGCATTATTTATTTACCAGGCATTCTGGTGCTGCTAAAGGGTTTACACTTAGCGGGTAACGAAGAACATCGCCCCAGGATAACGTAACGGGTCGTTGCCGAGAAGGAGAGCCATTTTAAAGCTGGATTATCATCGAGATTCAGGTAAAAATTGCAGAATACTGGTAAGAGGTCATGAGTTGTTTATGTTGTTCACTTGTTCAACATTTATTTTCTAAGAAACTCTAGTGTGAGACAAAAATAAATTAAAGGGCTACTAAATATGAAAATAAAGGAGGCTTCACACCACGCTAGTAACTCGTACGAGTCACTGGGGCGAGTACTGGAGGCGAGTGTTTCACAGGGATAGTGGCGTTTATACGCTAAAATTGGTTTTTGACGTGTAGACGCCACTCGGTTTAGTGGCTATTTACAGTTGTCGAGTTTTTTCGTTTCATATATTCATTTCTTTTACAATTCTTAATAAAGCTGATTCACGAGCCGATTTGTTATCGAATGTGTGTCGAATTTGTGCCGAATTATAATTATTCACTCTCATATTCCATAAACATTCTTCGTCTCTATACAGTTCCACAAATTTTAAAGTGGTATTTTCACCCCACTTCGGGGTAGGCACTATCAACGACTTCAGTAGCACTAAGCTAACCACTCCTATGTGTTACTCGAACCGTGTAAACGGTGCTAGTACGTCATACAGTCGAGTATTGTGTGGGGGAGCATCGGTGGGGAAACCAACTCGTTCCAGTAAATAGGATTGCTTTCTATTCGCTCGACTGGCATGGACACTAGCAGCGAGTACTCTACTGGAATACAGACAGAACACCAATTTACACAAGGCGAGTACTAGAGTGAAGTACTCGGTTTTAGTGACTCGTACGAGTTACTAGCGACGTGTAAAGCGGCTTTAATGTAGATTTCAAAAACAGTACCGATATTTCAGAGTAGGTCAATTAAATAAGAAGAAAACCCTTTTGGTAATAGTTTCCTCGTTCCTCAAACTTTTAACATTTTCAGCTTTCTGTGTTCGAACTATAGAATATTTCTGTTTTTTATTTAATGGAGGGGCGTAGCTGATATACACATACCTACACATACCCATACATTCTATGCCATAACACAGAATGACTAGTAGTACACAATATATATTAACTGGCGTATTTGTTATTTTTTATACTTTTCCTCTTTCCACTTCTCATATACCTCCTTTAATTTGATAATTTTAATAATGATAGTTGTCACGGCGTTCCTTTTCTTGTTAAAATTAACCATAACCTCCGTTACGTTTTCTACTATCAATAGTTCACCTATTAGGGATTTGGTTATATATCTCTGTTCTATAAATCATGGCAATATGGTCAATATGTATTCTGCTGTAACTTGAAATTCTTTAAATATTTTCTGTTACCACACTTTCTCTTTTTGAACCCTTTTTATATAAGTTCAGGATAAGCCTCATGGTCTAAGTAACGCCAATTACTTGAAACCCCCTAGCTTAAAAATCATATATTTTTTTCAGTCTAATCTGCTTATTATCCGCTCTTCGTTACATTTTGTTCTTTCGTTAACCATAAGATCTGTAGGTATTAGGTCTATTAGTAGGACCTAACCTCTTAGTTGGATACTGGAAGCTACGTATTTAGCTACTAGTAGGCCTCGGTATACTGCGCAGTAAAAACTGCATACCCAGAACGCTTATATTCACTATATTGATTCCATAATTTTCTTATATTTTTGGACTTCTATGATTTTGCTCCATAGAGGTGCACCGTATAGCAAATTTGATTGAATCACGGAGCAACGAACTTTCTGTTTACTAGCCTTGAGCTCTCTTATGTTCGGCACTACACGGTTTAGCATTGTAGCTATTTGACATATCCAGTATATGTGTTGCGTTTTTCGGTAAATTCTATTAATATGTACTCCTAGATACTTAAGTACTTTAATAGTTTTGTTTTACGTTATATTACATATTTCAATTTTATACATAATATTTCAATTTCATCCACTTGTTCGTCAACAATTTGTACTGTCATCTGTGTAACACTTCTATATCTTATTAGAATGACCGCTTCAGTTTTGTTTCAAGCAATATTCAGTTTTTTATTCTGCATCCATACACATCGATTCATGTTCGCTTTATTTGTTACTTCTTCCGCATCTTTTCCTATGACCACTAATGCAATGCCATTCACATCCGATTACGTTTGTGTCCGCTGGTAACTCCATCCATAACACCATGATAATACAGATCCCATATAGTGGGACCCAATACCGATCCCTGATGTACTCCATTAATGGTATTTACGGTAGTATTTACATCAACAACTAGTCTCCGATTTTCAAAATAACTGTTGATGATTCCTCTTAGATAAGGGATATAAGGGATATGACGTTTCTAAATATTTTAAAAAATCCCTATTGCTAGGGATCAATTCGTTGAATGGGTGTTACCGATGAAAGTGTCAACAGCTGCTATAAGAAAATAGTTTTAATGCGATCTGAACCAGTTTTATAACTTTAGTCTACTTTCTATATAATGGCATCTTCAACCATTCTGGATTTCTACGTATTATATAAATGGCACTTTGGTAAAATGCTTATATAAGATTATGTCCCTCAAAAATTAGCGGCCATAACAAATCAACATTCCATTTTCGGATACGCAATCAAATTCAATTCATATTTTGCAAGGATTCTGCCAGTCTGGGCAGCTCGTAAATCCGCCGGTGATATTTTAGTGAAACAGTGAGGCCAGATTTCATATAGGACTATTATCATCTTTTACTCGTCCCTTTCTCTGCTCGGGCACATAAGCTGAAAATACTACTGTAATAACGTGTAATAAAGGCACCATCGTGTCTCCTCCTCGATCGTATAAGGCTGTATTCTTGGTTTAAATCATACTTAGGGGATCCACTGACGACAATACACTATTAAGAAGAGGATTTCGAGGTAAGCCTCGGCGCGATATAATAAAATTATAATTCATAATTACGGCCTGACCAGGTATCTCCCTACACCTAATGGCTTTATTGTGGACTGGAGATGTGAAAAGATTTACCGAGTCTTTGAGGAAGTTTTAAGACTGCGAATTATATAGCTACAGCTCGTAAGTACCGGTTATAAAGTTTCGTTGAGGATTCACGTGAATGGAGTGGTACTTGGTGAAGTTGGATTACGTTATCGTACTGACAAATTAAATTAGTTTTCGAACAAAATGCGACGGTGTAATTTTGCGGTATTGTTTGCTTATTGTCCTCTAAGTTTTAAAAAGTATTAGTGGTGTATTATAAATAATGATTCATTTTGTTATGTTTCCAATTATGGTTTCACAGTATTTTAAAATTACTTTTTATGCTTTTTATTGGTGCAGAAAATAACTGCAAATTCTGTTTAGAATTTGCAGTTATGTACCATATTAACATCGTCACTAACGAGCAAATATGTTGTTGATTCTAGACATAAAATAATAATGAACTACAAGTAATTCTTATTAGCAAAAAAAAAAAACAAAGTTAAAGTAACTGTCGAGTTTGTCCCTTGAGTTATTCACTGCTGAGTTTACTCGCCTCCTCATGCTATCAAAAACATTCTGCAGCATTCTTGTTGCATATAATTTGTTTAAGTTTTTGAAAATTAGTTACAGGACTTCTGAAGATACAGTATTTCAAGTAAAGGAACACTAGATAACTGAAATTCATAATGATGAAACACTGGGACGAAACTCTTGTGTATGGAAAGTTATTGACTATTCAAAAAACTTACTTTCAAGGAAGAATTCGCAGGCAATGGGCGAGATATTTCAATTGACAAGCTGATAAAAAAGCATGATAGTGTTGCATTTTTGTATGGATGCCTGTCTTCTTTATAGTCTTACAGCATGATTCATATGAACGTCCAATTTTTGACGCACATTTCAAAGATTCTGTCACACACATTTTAAACGACTGTTGTTCTGTATGTTAGCAAACGTAATTAACACTTTTCCATAAATGGTTTGTGTATTAGCACTATTTCTATAAAACACTGGGCTAGCTTCACAGACTAACACAATTTTTAACACACACATCAAGTCTTTGGTATTACTGCGAAGTCTAGGAAGTGCTCTGAAGATTGTCCAAACATAAACGCTGACTATT
The DNA here is from genome assembly GCA_037954035.1 of Rosalia funebris. Classification (NCBI taxonomy): domain Eukaryota; kingdom Metazoa; phylum Arthropoda; class Insecta; order Coleoptera; family Cerambycidae; genus Rosalia; species Rosalia funebris. The sequence continues at coordinate 29,539,903 of JAZFAV010000035.1, read as the reverse complement.
CCCAAAATTTAGTACCTAAACGCCAGTTCGAAAATAGAAACTCTGGGCTCTGTGATGAAAACTGTACTTCAAACACTGCGTAAAACTACAATAGCGAGGAAACTTTACCAGAACTATTGGCAAAAAATTTGATCAAAGCAATTAAAATCAAAATTTGAGTAAGAAAAACAAAAAATTATTCACGTAGATTATTCACAATCCACGACCACCTCTGACTAAGGTAATTCTTCAATACGAAATAGAAAAGGCACTACACTATATCGACTATATTTAATTATATACGAGTACCACTAGGATAATGCAATATATAGTTTTAAAATAGTTATTTTTTTACAGTTGCATTAAAAATATAAACATAGTATTTGTAGTAGTTGCATTACACAATGAACAATCAATAGGGGTACATTACTTTAATATGAGGCTATGTATAAAAACAAACCGTACATACATTAAATAGGGAACACAGAATGATTTAATTAAATTGTTCCTAACAAATCTGATTAAACCGTTATAGGACATTATAAAATATTACAGTATAAATAACATTATACGAAAACTCTCAGAACGATGTTCCGAAAAATAATAATTGAAATTAAAGAAATCAGTTAAATTAAGTGTTTAAACTACAGTGAATGATTTGCTGTTCAACTCACTGCTGGTCAGATCGGGATTGAAATTCATGAAAAATGTCATCTAATGTTTTAGCGTTTTAATTTATTTTACGTCATCCCAAATTCTGTATTTTAATATCTCAAATTATTAAGACATTAAATAACAGAATATGTCCAAGGTATATGGTGACAGACCAAATACTAATTTATTCGTATACCTTGGTATTCGTATACCTTGGATTTAAGGTAACCCCACAAGCAATTATCCGGCGGACTTAGGTTCGATGATCTAGCAGGCCACGGCTGACGAGCGCGTTGCAATAGCTTCCCTTCTACGAATCCACTTATTAGGATAGTAAAAACGTAAGTAACGTAAAAAAATATGAAGTCTACAAGAGAGAGAGTAGAAGAATTCTCGAAAGAAATCATATCAAGTAACAAGAACAACAAAATTTTAAAACATCGAAGAGTAGAATTCTCAAAAATGTAGCTGCACCCAGTGTTGGAACGAAATAATGAAAATATGTATGTTACGTAAAAAAATAGTTCTCTTAAATGGCATCGGCTATAACGATGTTGCTGCAATTTGTATAATGGATCTTTGCGCGTGTATCAATTTAGTGATGACGCACGGATCACATGCTATACCACTCGTAATTGTTACCAATATGCCAGAATTACCAGCACGTATGTTTCAGTCAACTACGTATGGTATAGACAGTTAATAATTTGCCGAACAAAATGCAATTATGAAGTCACGTCTTAGATATATTGTATAATTTGACTCACTGGCGTCTCAATATTTCTGTAAAATGTATTTCATTTCTGTTTCATTTAGTTTTAGTCTTGTTGAATTTATTTCATTTATTTTGATAGAAATATCACTTCCAGTGAATGTTTTTGTGGAGAACCTTATCATTACTCTGTCATAGGTTGACGAATTTTTATTGTACTTCTATTGTAGTATTATTGTAGGATTTGTATCCTAAAATGTGTTTTCGGCACGACACCGTTCAAAAATGTCAGTTGATTGATTAATACGATTGTTACCTGTGTAAACTTGTCATTGACATCATGATTCTAACAATCATGACATGAGATACGTTTACGAAAAAATACCCGTCGAAACCTGACCAAGCATTTTTTCCTGCTTTTTCGGTAGCGACTGTCTTCCACCCTTTAACTACTCACTGCATAACCTCTATATTGTATAATATTAGCTCTTAAGTTACGTGAATTACACAGCATACAGTTATGTTTATAACAACGCCGAGACAACTTATATTAGAAGAATATAAAAATCATAATGTATTTCAATAAAAACTCTCTGGATATTTTCAGATTAGAAATGGTGACATATTACATCAATTTCGGTTCCTGTAATAAAATTTCATTACTGGAAAATATTGACACTGTAAGCCGTTGATCCCATTTCCAAAAATTTAATTAGATTTTCCATTGGAGTTGCGGAGATCTAATGCATGTGTCTTGTTAACAAACACTTGCCGGGGAAATGTAAATAAAAGTCGATATACAACAGAGACAGAGCAGAATGTATTAATTTAACAGTTTATCACTTTAGTAGCTTTTCTTGGTCGCTAATTTAAATACAACCCTCTCTGTGGTTGCGCCGTGTAGCTAATTCAGTTCAACTAAGACGAAGAGGAGCCCTGTTGGAGCTGTAATCCCGCCGAGCCTCTCTCTGTTGATGAAATTCCTTCGTTATTAGGAGTATAGTAATTGAGCTAAGATTTCAGTGCGCGTTCATTGTCTTTCTAATCCCAGGATTTTGCATTTTCAATTTGTATTCTCCTTTTATGTAATAATTCTTTATATTTTTCTCTGTTGCAAAGAGTAATGGCGGCGCATTGTTCCATCTCATGACCTATATTTTCATTAATAACAATAAGCCACCGTTGATGAATAGTTATTTCTTTAGAACCAGGGCGGATTTGTGTCTCAAACTCTAGTTGATAATTAAATACATGTTATGCCTGCTGAGAGATAGTAATCGTTAACTTACTTCTTTCGCGAGTTCATTCCAACTATTTTAATATTTTATATTTATTTTACCTGGTACCCCTTAAATGGCAGTGGATATTAAAATCATATTTTAATTATCATATACCTGGCTCGTTTCATATGTAATAGTACTGAAATAGAATCATTAATAAATAATTAAATTAAAAAATAAATCATCAAACTTGTATATAGAGTGATCAGGTAAAGATTGGAACAAATTCGATAAAGCCGTTACCAAGAAAGTAAGAAAATACCCAAAGAGAAAAAGCTGTTTTATTTCAAATTCAATTTTTACTTTTCCACACTCAACTATACCAGAGCGGAAAAATAATGTAATCGTGTAAAGAAAAAGTGAAAAAACAATTTTTTTTTTTGGGTTTATTTTTCGTTTTTCGGACAAAAAAATGATTTTTAAAATTTTGTTGTTGTGTGTGTGTAGTCGTTATCGTCGGTATTTATTCTTGTTAGCACGATAACTCAACTAAATCGTGTCGGTTCGATCGGGTTTTAACTGATTCTGATCGGGGACGTCTCCCAGACGACACCTATTGATTTTGAGGTGGATACGACTGTCCATGGGTCATGAGAAAGCACGATAGTGGACTATTTGAGAAATTTATTTTGTTAATACAATAACTCAACTCGTGTCGGATCGATTGGGTTTTGACTGACTCTGATCGGGATCATCTCCCAGACGACACCTATTGATTTTGAGGTGGATAGGACACACTCCACCCTGTTCATGGGACATGAGAAAGCACGAGGGTGAACTATTTGAAAAAAGTAAAACTGTCGCATAAAACACATATTCTGCATTTATGTGTTGGTTTATTTTTTCTCAACCACTCAGTTTCGAGATAAAGATATTCTACGTGCGGAAAAGTCCATTTTATTGTTTTAAAACTGTTTATTTTTTTAGTGTTTGTTTCGTTTTTCGGCCTAAAAACAAAAAAAAAATGGTTTTTACAAAATTTGTGTCTGTGTGTGTGTCGTTGTCGTCGGTATTAAAATTTATTGTTAGCACGATAACTCAACTAAATCGTGTCGGATCGATCGAGTTTTAACTGATTCTGATCAGGGACGTGTCCCTGACGATATCTATTGATTTTGAGGTGGATAGAGCACAGTCTACCATGTTCATGGGTCATGAGAAAGCACAATGGTGGACTATTTGAGAATTTTTTTTGTTAGCACAATCACTCAATTAAGTCGTGTCGCATTGATCGGATTTCGACTAATTCTGATTAGGGAGGTCCGCCAGATGACATCTATTGATTTTGAGATGGATAGGATACACCCCACCCTGTCCATGGGTCTTGAGAAAGCACGATGTAAATGTTGTATGTTCATTCTAAGATTTTAAACAAATATTTAACGCGTTGCTGATTTTGAATTAAACGAAAAATATATATATTCTTCCTGTATCATATACGAATGAAAGAGAAAAAAAAATAGTTTCGTTCGATCACAAACGTATTGGTACAGCACTGAAATAGTTGCCAATGAAAAAAAGTAAAACTGTAGCATATAACACATATTCTGCATTTATGTATTGGTTAATTTTTTCTCAGCCACTCAAGTTCAAGATAGAGATGTGCGAAACTGGCCGTTTTAAGGTTTTAAGACTGCTTATTTTTAATACTCTTCAGCAATTAATCTATTGTCAAAGGAAATAGTCCTACAACTATGGTGCCAAGAATTCCTTCCGTAGATTGACTTTCGTTAGTATCTCTCTCTTATCGAACGAGGGCCCAATACCTGCCATTCAGCTTATTAACTGAACCCTTAGCGTCAAATAAATCAACCTGCTTTGGCAGTTGGTAATTATCATTATGTCGCTCTATCATTCACTCAGGATGTTTTATTCTGCGACCGACATCATCTTCCCTAAGTTCATGAACTATTGCATCATTGTGTTTTGTGCGGGTGCCACTTACTCCCTTTCAAGTCATGTAAAAACAGATAACTGACACATCGCAAGCTCCGATGTGATTTCGTGAGGTGGTTGATAATGGGTTTCCACCTCAGCTAATAAAACACAACTATGTATCTTCTGGAACAGCAGACGACCTTTGGTATAATTGCCTCCCATTGTATCATGTTTTCTATATTTTTCCGTTATTTTGCTTACAGTTGAGCATATTATAGGGCACTCGAGATATTTACTATCAAATAATTCACAAAGCTGTGTTTGGGTACGGATCCTGTCTCCATAGCCAATCATCGTCAAAACTTCATTTAGTTGTGTTTCACTGACACGCCCATATTTAGGAAAAGTGTGATAGCAGATAAGTGCAACTGTTGTATAGTCTAACAAACGCAAGTCTCCAATTATCTTAAGAATAATACACAATCTTACTTAGAATGGAAAAATTCTCTAAATAAATGTCACGTCTGTTAAGTAACATAAGGACAATAGCACAATCAAAATACAGCTCATTAACAATAGGAACAAGTCTCGAAACTGCGATATCAAACCGCCAAGGAGGTTCTCAGTAAACAGCCTGGTCTTTACTCAGTCGAATTAAGACCTTTGCAGAGTAAATATCGCGGAGTGTATATTGAATAGGAATGTACAGAGACTTCGGTCTGACCACACGTAAAGTGCATCTTTTTCCATCCGAATGCTGCCTCACTCTTTCTTCTATGCATACCTAGAGAATCTCATACTTTTTCCTATTCTTGATGAGCAGTACATGCTATCAAAAATTATGTTAATAAATTTCTCGACACAGTTGTTATGTAACCTGCCACAAAATTTTATGTACTATACATAAAAAACGTAAATATCAGAAAAAGGATTTATCATTAAAATCACTATCGATGTCATGTAACTCTAACAATGATAACGCCAAAAAATGCATACACAAAAATTTGGGTCTGAAATACAAAATTGACCTATCCCAGAATTAGTTCTTATTTATCTTTACCCGTTTCCCTGCTTAAGTAAATTATAATGTAATTTATATAGTTCGTTTACACTAAAATTTATTATTGGTGAAACTCATCTATAAATTGCCTGACAAATATCTGAGTTAAGAATTACGATCTGAAAAAGTAACTTTTTTTTAAAATATACGGGTTTTGATAATACTGATTTAACTGAATTTTGTCAAGTTCTTCAGAAAATTTCGTACATATATTAAATAGTTCTGAACTTGAACTTGAATAAACTTGTTCCTTCAATTGTATATAACGTCCTTCTATCAAATAAACTACATACGTTAAATGTCAATATTTTCTAATATTGATTATTTATCACAATTTATCATCATTTTATGCCATGAATAAAAAAATATTGTGATATGTAAACAATAACTTGTATAAGTTATGACTGTTTCTAATGCAATCCTACTTATAGAATATAGAGGAATCTATCCCATAAGGAGGATAAAAATCAGTAATAAATGATGATAGAAGAGATTGTTTTAGAATCGGTTTTAAATCTAATATTATTGTACTAAAATCGTTACAAACATTTTGACGGTATATTTGATAATTTAATATTTGGCTATCCCCAGTTCAGACTGCTCTGTGAATATGAGATTCCCTCAACGTAGTAACTTTAAATAAATAATAGACAATAAGTGGAACCACTCTAAAATTTACTTTACCCCATGTATCATATTACTAATGTATTTGGAACATACCTTATCTTAGAATTTATAACACATGATACGTTTGTAATTCAAAATACTTACATAAAACAACGTTTCATCATATTTAGAGACTTTAATTCATAATAGATGTGTATGAATATTTTTTGAAGACTAATTATGTTTTCATATTCTTTATTACCATTCCTTTGTAATCCATAAGCACAATACAAGACAGTTAATCATTGCCATAATTAATCGTTAGAAAGTAAGATGCAATCACATAAATACTAGAAGTCAAGAAATACTTGAAGAAAATATAAAAAACTTAAAACTGACAATGGCGACTCCGCCATTTATTGAAAAATTACACTGGACAACGGCCAAAAAGTATCAGAAATAAAATCAAATAAAACTAACTATTTATGATATGGTAAACCAGAAAATAATTTTCTTTTTTTTTTTATTAGTTCAAGTTCTGAAGATACGTGTATGACTGTATCCCTTAAAAAACCACTATAACCGTAAGAGCGCACGTGGAATATTTGAAAATTGTGTACAAAAGGATGCTGCAATTGACACAGTAGTGTGGTATCATGTAAAAATAACGCGTTTTCGTCATTATTTAGTTGATTACTGGACATCATTCGAGTAAGATGTCTCGAAAGTATGTGAATAATGCAATAAGGTTTCTGTTGAGTTTGTGGTAAGGTGACTTTTATGGCTCAGAAGCTCTCCATTACTCCAATGGTAAAAAGGCGTGTCATCTGCATTTCGGCTATAGAATAGCCGATCAGGATAAGAACTGAGCTCCACACATCTGCTGTAATATATGTGCTTCAGGTCTGCGAAACTGGTTAAATCGTAAAAAAATGATCTATGTCCTTCGCTGTCCCAATGGTCTGGAGAGAACCGAAACCAAGGGTTTTTGTTGGACCACAGATTCGAAATACGTTAAAAGACGCACATTTTGAGAGCACTTTAACGGATATTGAAAAAAATGCTTGGAAAGATTTTCGTTTGGTGGTAACTAATTTCTTAGGTAACAACAGGGCTGATAATTATGTTACCCTTGTCGAAAATATGTTGTTATCATATAAAAAAATGAGTTGCAATATGTCGTTGAAGGTACATTTTTTACATTTGCATTTGGACTTCTCTCCAGACAACTGCAGAACTGTAAGTGATGAGCACGGCAAACGTTTTCATCATCCCATAATTAATTGGATACCTAACTTTGCATAAAAGATACAACATATAGGTTAAAATTTGTTGTCCAGTATTATTTGTCGGTTTTATTCCTTTAGCAAGGCATTTTACATCTCAAGAACAATGTTTCTGTCAAATTGTAATATTCGATGCATTTAAGACTTTCGTCTGACTTGTCGCGTAAATACAGTATATATCCTTGAAGATATAAAGCTTATTAAAATAAACATCGTACAATTGTCAATTGATCTTTTGATCGTTGTAATAGCCATGGCTTGTTTTTGATTAACATTTCCCTTATAGTTTCTAAATCGACTTAATGATGACGTTTTCCTCATATTACCCAAATTAACTTGATATTTGACATTATCGTATTTGTATATTTATTCCTCAATCGGTGCTTCTTCTGATATTTAGGTATTTTCCAAATCAATCCTATAAATTTGGTGATTGGAAGGTGCCTTGTCATTGCAAATTGATCTCGATATACACTGATCAGTATGCCCTTTGTTTACGGAGTTGGTGATATACCGACTTACTTGTTTTCGATCGCATCCACTGTAGACCTAGATATTTCTTCAGGGAAGTGGTTGATATTTGTGTTAAGGTTTGAGAAATACCCAGCCAATTTGACACAGAACATTTATTATTTCTACCATTTGTCGGTCATTACAATTTCTGTCGGTACAATACTTGTTTGCCACGCGCATGTGCATGGAGAAGCCGCCAACTAAGCGGGAATGAAATTCAAATTTAAAATAAATAATGGAGCTCTAACATAACTCCTTCCACATGTAACTATTTCCACAAGTTATCTTAGCTAGACAGGGTAATATTTTAGTATCTGTATTTAGTTCTTGATCTGGATATATAGATAAGTGTCATCATCAGACCAGCAACTTTACAATAACCAATACTAGAGTGTTGACTTATAATCAAAATATTGTATAGACGTACAAAGTTTTTATTATACACGTATCATCATATAATAACTGAAGGTAATGAAGGATGGAAACAATAATACGAAGGGTGGACACTATGTCAGTAATATAAGAAGGCTGCCATTACAAACCAAAGAAGTGGTTTTGGAAGTCAAGGGCATTGGACAGATATTCAATATCCATCTTTGAATTACTCCTGAGGAATGATCAACAAGACTTGAACAAGTCAAGTCAAATTTCACGAACCGAATAGACCGGGACGACATCTAGAAGAAAGAAGAAAGAAATAGAGAAATAAATTCTAGAAACTTTAGAACTACATAATTAGATTAGAGAAAGTTTCCATTTTATCTACTATTATTACATGTACCGGGACTAAACGTATTCCCAAATATACCACAGCCTGTAAATAATCCATCGAAATGGTCGTTTAAGTTTCTACACACTGTATGCGGAAACGTTTGACAATCACTGAATAAAATTTTGATAATATCCTTTTCACCTCCCCGAATATGCATAATATAATGTGATGGATAAATCCTCTCATAAACTGATGCTGATATAATGACAATATTCATTATGTCATCTATTTTTAAGCACGCAGTTCACATGCAAAATTAATTTAAATGTAATTCCCCTACTCCCGCGAAGGGTACGGGATAGAGGACTGGCAGGCCAATATAAATATTAAATTATCGCAAAGCCTGTCACACGAAATCTACCTGTCGAAGGTAGCTACATTTGGAAATGTAAATGACATAAAATATTTAGAATGCTGAATTTGTAATTCATGCTGCCAGTTCAGACAAGGAATCTCCATTATGCTATTAAATTATAAACGCTTGCATCTGAGAGCGGGCGTAGCTTTCACTTTGATCACGTTAATATAGCGAATTTGCCGGAGACACGATGCCTGGAATTATTTTAGGATTAAGTAGCGAAATATTTTACATAGTCATTTTGTGAAACTGGTACAAATAGAACAAGATGTGTACCATAACAGTTCATCTATCGAATATTCGGTATGTAAACTGAACTAGAATAGATAAACTAGTTTGTGCAAATCATATTAATTTCAAATCAGGCAATCAGTACCATAATTGAGACAGTCTGTACAGAAGTCGTAGATACCTTTAATCCCTTGAAACATAGGCATAATCAGTTAAATAATAATTGTGCTAAGATAACCTGATATTAGTTTATCAAAGCCATGCCAGGGAAACTTTTTCCAAACTTAAGGCAATCTTTGTGGAAGTCCTAGATCCCCTTCAGTTTTTGGAATCTTGAAATTTTGGTCATGATCAGAATATCATTCTTTCGCATTATCTTCTATTTTGATGATTTTGGAACTGAAGTTAAAATTGCTTTATAACCCTACCATAAGTGGAGTTATATTCATTTGTAGTACCAATTACTATCACCGACGCCAGAAATAGTTAAACAGGAAGAATTGACAGCAAGAATAGAGTTAATTATTGCACCAGTATGGGACTTCGTTTAGAAGCAATCCAATAATGGGGGAAAGACGATTGGAAAATAATGACCAAAAAGACCAAGGAGTTTGTCTATGGAGAAACTCTTCTAATATTTATAGAGTCAATGCGTACAATATGTATAAATGATTTTATAAATTACCGAAGGACATTATAATTCCAGGATCCATGTTTAAGAATCCATTGTCTCTGGTATAACTTGATTGGTAAACAAAACTACGTTCATGATACCCCTCACAGAATGGAGTTTCTACTGAACTCAGATACACATGTTTTCATGGTGTTCTAGTGCATATCTGCACTCAGCACAGACTATGAGGTGATTAGTATCTTGGGCATCCCGCGCAAACTTATTTTCTTTGCCATTTAGCAAGTAAATGGATATAGTTATATTTTCTATGTATGTCTGATGCTCCCATTCGAAATAAAGTAGACGGGGTCATTGTTCGTTTTGATTAAAGTTTTTATTTCTACTTCAAAATATTCTGCAGCTCTACACTGCTGATACAAATTCTTTTTATAAATTTCTTCTTAACTTTAGAACTAAGAAATTGTGCAAGAAATGCAAGTAGCACTTAACAGCTACTATGTTCTAAAAGAAATATGATCTCACAATTTGGTTATGTATAATTCCAATCAAAATGTTTATAGTCTTAGTATATTTAACGTAGGCTTCTCCAACTTCTATCCAATTTTTTCCATCCTTGTATCTATAGTTCTGCTTATTAATTGTTACATTCCCTACTTTATAATCTTTACATAATGTAACCACACGGTTACTTGATCAGAAGAGGAAACTTTTAGAGATTATAAATAAAAAATCCCCTTGATTTCGGCAAATTGCGATCGACCTTATGTTCTGGAGTTAAATAATCAAATCAAATACTTTTTAAGACGGGTGCTACTTTTTTCTCGTAGAATATGCAAGATGGATGTTCTACTAACATTATAATCAGCAGTAATTTATTTTGTAGAATTATAAGGATTCTCTACAAAATCTCCAGTGGTGTTAAACCACATGATCTTGCAGGCCAATTGACGTCAGCTTTCCGCGAGACAACATAATCAAGAAATTTGATATGCAACAGAGTTATGGTTACACATGCTGTCTGAAACGTTGCATCGTCTTGTTGCAACCACATGTTGTTCTCTACGAATGACATGTCTCTCTTTAAACATGATAGCTTTCTCCATTTACTGATACCATTACCAGCTTCATTTTCAAATAAGTATGGTCGAATTACTCCACCACTCCAAAATGCGCACCAAACCATTCATTTTAAAGTTTTTTATTAACTATTTTTAAACCGAGCATCTCTGTATGTTCATTTCTTTTACGTGAATATGATTTGGATTTTCAGCACCCAAAATTCGACCATTTTGTTTGCTGGCGTATCCGTCAAGATGAAAATATTCTTCATCGCTGACCAAAATTTTGTTGCAAGAGAAAACCAGCGTTACCTTTTTTCTTTTCTAATCCGATGGGTGGTAGCCGTTAACAGATTGAGTTGTTGTACACGACGTCGAATTGATGTGTTTGGACACTTTTGTACACTTTCTCTTACTGCAGCAATATTTTCATCTGACTGACCAAGACAAGGACGTATTGGTGTTGCCTTATCAATAACAGAGCCCATTAGATCCCAACTATAGGCGCTTAATTTTATCCTCATTTTGTGCGGATTCTTCTTAATGCAACTGTAAATGATCACTCACTTTAATAAAACAGATATACCCTATCTTTGACAGAACAGAAATAGCGCACAATTCAGATTCTACAGTTTCAACTGAGACACCCTATATTATACTATTGTACCGAAGTTAGATACGCATGTTTTTTTGTCATGGAACGCTTTCTTTTTTGTTTAGTATGTTGCGTATTTCTATAAATTCCCGGAAGGACTATATTCAGACTCGTTATATGGTACAAAAAAGCTATCTGCGAATAAATGCACAACATACAATTTAATATCAAGGTTAGATTCATCGCGGTACATAAAACATCCGAACGTATATTTTGACTGAGTGACGTTTTAGGTCTCGCAACAGACGGTAAAATAAATTTAAAGGAGGAAAAACATGAAAAATCCTTTGTCGTTTTTGTTTTAGCTGCGCGGGAGTATCTTTTGTTTCCCGAGTATTTGACGAGGACGGCAGCGATATAGGATTACCGTCAAGCCATGTCGGTTTTTTTTTCAGGAGCGTTTTACCAATACAAACGCCCATAGAAACGTACACAGAAACACGGCAGTGCAAGAGTAATACAATCAAGTCGATGAATTAGATTTGTGTAAAAAGCAGACACATAGCTGAGCTAACACGCCCTTTCTGCCGTCGAAGTATTAGGAAAGTCTTTTAAATGACTGTGTAGAATCCCAATATGGATGCAGGTGTTAAATGCAAGTAAAGAACACATGATATGATCATATATGGTTGAATTAAAACAAAGAAAATATGAATTATAATATTGATTATTTTTTAACATGACCAATTAAGAACAACTGAGAGATGCCTTAATTTCTCTATATGATACGTCGTGTGTCATTCTAGATAGCTTTTAAAATGGTATCACAAACAGAGTTCGGAAAAGTACTTGGGCAAATGTACTGTTGCGTTTTATTCCGTTTATTTAATTAATGTCAAATGCAATTATTCACCCTGTTAAGAACAAAAAAATATGGACAACTTTTTCGTATAGTTTTGGTTGCGATATTTTTCGGAGATAGATCGCGTGCGATGTAAACTTTTCGGCCAATTTATAGAATGAGCGTTTAATTATTCGAAACATATGCACAGATATAAGATGCGGCCATAAATTTGGCGTAATTTGGCGCAATTTTATTATAATTTCTTACCGATAAAAGGAGTCTATAGATTCGATATTATTTTGTGTTATTTTTGAGAGCTGAAACAAATTAGTGTTTTGATTATCGGAAATGAGATTTTAGGTTAATAATGAGATTTGGTTGATGCTACCGAGTGACAATAGAACACTATACCGGTTCTGAAGGGCTTAGTAGATGCTGTAGTAGCTGTACTATAACATTATCTTCTACATGCTGATAAATACAGTTTATTTTATCGTTGATTTCGTAACTGAACTGAACCAAATCGAATTAAATAAAAATGATATTCGCAATTGTTCTATTATTTAGTGTTAAATATATAAATATTTATTTACATATATAAGTAATTTTGCATGAATGTAATTAGTTTTAAGGTACTTCAATTAATATTTTCTTGGAGTTCACTCTGGCCTCTGGCCCATACTATTAAGTTTGCACTTAACCTTTACTTTTAAATTAAAACCATCAATGTATTTTATTGACAGTTGGTCAAAAAATATATTCCTATCAAATATAGTACACTTAATTAAGAGAATTATTGGTCCATCTCTGTAATAGTATTAGTTTATATAGTCAGGTTGTACCAACTGGCGTACTATTTTTATTCTCAAGCACCTATACAAATATATTCATGCATAAAGTGACAAAGTATCAATAAATATTTCCATAAACCCACGCGCACGTAATAGTATTTTAAAGTGTATTTTAAGTAAAGATTTTAGTCACCCTGTATCCGAAGTTAAGTACAGTTAAAAGTAACTTTTTTTTAAACTATGCCATGGCGGTTGTCAAGACTATATACGTTCTCTCTATTCGAACTGTTCATATTTTTCATAACTTCCAGTAACTTTTCATGATTGTTTAATTAGCAATCATGGCCGTTTAATTTTCGACATAGGATCATTCTTCAGCCCAGCAAATATTCTTCAGTTACTTAATTCTTCTTTAGCTTAGTAAAATGTTTTGTGATTAGCAGATTTTGTATTTTTCATGATATTCTTATTTCTTAACCTAATAATTATATGATGACTGTTTTTTATTTATGTTGTGTTGTTTTTATTGCTCTATTAAAACTATTATATCTTATTTGCTGCAAATTTCATTAAGTGACATCTCAACTAATTTCTTATTTTTCGGTGGTCTCGAGGTATTTTTCGTATCTTGCTTCTTTAGCCTCTAGCTTCTTTAATCGGCATCCATCTCTGACTTTTGATAATAGCCTGAGATAACTGGGTGTTGGGCCGAGCAGTCGGAATCGCTTTTTATTCGACTTGGTTGCTGTAGACAGTGTAGACTTAGACCTTCTTGTACGGGTTTGAATCGATAGATCTACAATGCCTTTTTAAATTTCAGGTATTTTTCCTTCCTTCTGTACTTTTTTCGGTTCCATAGGGAATTTTGTTCATTTTGCCAATACAGATAGATGTCCATTCACCTGGTAGTGGTGTTTAGATAGAAGTTCTCATTATTATCGACATATTATTAAAGAAACATTATTAATTATGAATATGAATATACGTAATTTTAACAGAGAGCTGATATGTCCCCTTATCTATAACTAGATATTAGATTTGTAAAGAACAGATGAAGTAGAAAGTTGTGTTCATCATTGAAGTAGAACTACCGCCATACCACAGAAGCATGAGAGCGAAGCAGAAAGTTTTAAAGAGTAGTCAACCGAGCAGGTCATAACACCATTAAATCACGATATAGAACGAAGAACAGAAGACTGCCTAGTTCTTGAAATTATTTTGAAAAAGCTGAAGTACTGAAGAAGCTGACGATGGCCATAACAACCTGGAATAATTTGATTCATTAAACAGCGATCGTAATAGTTTGTATTCTACCATTAAATAGAATTGAAAAACTATAGCTTTCATCAGTAACTCAGTATACGTCTACGTATATACGTTTTAAAATTTTAAAGTAATTGTAATTTGTATTTACATTCGGGATTATAGATAAATCCGAGATTTTTCCACAATCATGCACATTTATAAATTGAAGTACATTTTTGATGTACGTGTTTCAGTCTAAATATATTGCCTTAATCAATACATTATTTTGTAGCTATGATACAACTTATTTCAAACAACTATTTACTTAAGTTATGTGCTATGTAACTTATCAACCATATATAAAAACACACTGGAAAAAAATATAATAATTAGTGTACGATTATAAAATTTTCGGTTAGCACAAGATAGGAGAAGCTGGAGGTTAGCGTCCAACCAGTCTTAGGACTGATGACCTCATGATGATAAAATTTTCGTCTTACTATGCACAAATTTTCGATAAAATTCAACATGCTGGCGCATTTGCAGCATGGTTCATTTGCAACCGAATGTGCTTGATAAATGTCATTTATGGCTATGGCTTAATTTTTAACAATTTGTTATATTAAATAGCCATAAGCGATACCATGATTATTCAACATGCTGGCGCATTTGCAGCATGATTCATTTGCAACCGAATGTGCTTGATAAATGTCATTTATGGCTATGGCTAAATTTTTAACAATTTGTTATATTAAACAGCCATAAGCGATACCATAAATGTATTTAAAAATAAAATACATTATTTTTGAAAATATTAAAATA
Organism: Rosalia funebris; assembly: GCA_037954035.1. Taxonomy (NCBI): domain Eukaryota; kingdom Metazoa; phylum Arthropoda; class Insecta; order Coleoptera; family Cerambycidae; genus Rosalia; species Rosalia funebris. The sequence goes on along the minus strand of JAZFAV010000035.1, from coordinate 29,524,585 downwards.
AGTTTTTCTACCTCACATAAAAAATCTATAATTTTTTGGTGTTTTTTTCAAGAATATTTTCTATATGAGTATCAGAAAATTCAATTGTTAAAAATATGTTATACGTTATCAGTACATGTAAATATACTTAAAATATATTTGCAAGTACTTTTTCTATGTACATATTGCAAATTATATTTCTCTGTAACATTTTTAAATCATATACTAAGTATTTATTATTTGTATTTATTTAACTTACATAACTGTACAATAGATCTAAGCGTCGAGGGACGTGGAATAATGGTACATAATACAAAAATAAAATATTGTTAATAAAATATAGGTACCATAGGTATAACATATCCAAATATCAAGAGAATATATACCAAACGAAACTAAAATTAGAGAATGTACGGGACAACAGAAACATATTTTGTATTTTTCTCAATTTGTATATAATTGCATTTACTAGTGCAAGTAATGACAGCATTGTGTTAGAATACTTTTCCATTACTGCTGAAATATCTTAATAACTTTTTTTATAAAATATAAAATCACAACTTGGAATAATTCCCCAAGGATTAAAAGACAATTGTCTCCCTACTCTTGTACTCTGTACCCTGCCTACTCCACTGTCCCACTCGCACTTACATTTCCGAAGTTGCAACAGGAACCCAGCACTTCCACCCCTGCGAATTCTTCATTTCTAAATATCTTTTAACGTTTACTTCAGATGAATGCGTATTCATGCCATTTTTTTTCGGGACATCTTTAAGATAATTTCAGTAGGAGGGTTCACTTTTCGGGCAATTGGGTTAATCGCAAACACCGCGCTGTCGCTTATAGCGATAGAGCTCCGCAATTATTCCATTTTCTTTTAATTGTAAAACTCAATTAAAAAATTGTATTAGGTATGAGGGGCTGCCGCGCGCCTCGTCAGCACGAAATTAAAAGCCGAACGCCAAAAGTTTTGTACTTTTCTCGGCAGGTGAAATTTAAGATGTTCTAAATTTAGAAAATTTAGTACACATTTCAAGACAGAATATTCACCTCAAGATAGAAAATTCATCGAAAGATATCATTCCAAAGAGTCACAAAAGTGGTTTTCTGTATATGATAAGTTATTTTCATATAGAAGGTTAATCATAAGTAAAGAAACAGCCACATATCTCTGTAACCGCTGATCAAATTTTAATTAAAATTGGTATACGAGGGATAGCAGGGCAGTGGGGACACAATATTGCCACACCTTTCCATTTCAGAAATTATGTCATATCTATTATTTTAAGTGAAAAACCCCATATATAATATTTTACTTATAGATAGCAGAAAGTAGGTAGGAGCAGAAAATGCTGTACGATAGGTTAAATAGAAATTTTCACTTTTTATTGCATTTATTTACGTTTTCGGTTTCTTGGTGGTTTCAATTCAAAATGAAACGATGTAAATATATTATTTTTTCTCTCGACATAGTCCTAACCTATCTTCAAATCCTTGTATTACATATAAAAGCTATTCTTGCTTATGTCCCGAACCGCAACATTTATTTGTAATCTATTTATAATAATAATAGTTTATGTAATAATATAATTATAATTTATAATTTATTTACAATAAATCTATCTTAAAGTAATGATATACAGAAAGTTAGTTAGGTCAGGTTTTCAACAATTACGAAAACGAAGTGAGAACTATGAGCGTACAAAAATTAATTTTAAATGATGTCCCCAGCGCATTCGCCATTTTCTCGATTGTATTTACGTTTATAGTTTGTTTAAAATTTTCACGACATAAATGATAAATTTAAATGCCTTAAACGTATTAATTCCAAAATACTGCCTATTTTGAACTAATATTAAATTATTAAAAAAAAAGAACAAATACATGTACAAAATTTAACAGACCCAAGCTACTTGTAAGTTATCATATATCACCAAGTAAGCTTTTTAAGTGAAATATTCCTTCATTTGATAAACGATTCCATATGCTCGGTGAAACCAATACTAAATATCGAATGAAAACTAAAGATAATTTCAACCTACTTTTCATTAAGAAGTTACATATATTTTTTTTTGCACACAATGTTGCCTCTGGATATATCTCTTTAAGTTAATAAAACTATGATAATCTAGTAGATGACATGGAATTATTAATTTCATCGCTATTTGCCAAATAAGGAACTCTTATCTTACCGATAAACGGAACAGTCTACCTGAGCCTAGCCATAAAAACAAACCATGGTATGTTTTTGAGATTCTTATTTGGCAAATAGCGATGAAATAAACTATGTCTTTATTCTTAAAAAATAAAACGTTTGTTTTTCTAATATAATATGGTCTGAATTATTCAATAATATTAATTAATTATTATGTTTCTGTTATAAATATTGTCTCTGATTTTAACTTATACTTATACCCGCCACTGACTGTTCCTTAAAGCGGCGGAGTACTTGGCAAATTGGGACAGTAAATGACACGATGTTAAAGTAACGACCTAAGAAATGGAAGACGTCGCTAAACACCAAACGACTTTATTCTTGGATAGCAATGGAAACATTCCTCCCACAAGCTTTGTTAATTCACGACAATGATTTGCGTGACTGCGAATTAGTTTATTTCGAGTAGATGCAGTCTGCGCAAACTATTTTATTCACTAGATGTATTCAGTTTATGAATACTTAAAATAAAAACATCCCACGAATCACAATAAAATGCAAACAATATTGTGTTAGAGAGTGGCCTTATAAATTACATTTTATATGTAGGAGTTGTAGGTGTAAAATTTGAAAATGAACGTTAATTTTCCATAAACCATAAAATTGTGTACACAACATTTGTTTGGACATAATTATTATTGATAACATTTTGGAATAATTTGAGAAAGTGCAAATAAATTGGTGATTGTGAAACGATTTTCTTTAAATCCGTGTTGATTAGGAGATATGTGGTTTGCTATAGAAGAATGCGTATGGTTGTATAAGTAATTTAACGAAGTGACATAATTTGGATAGATAAATAATAATAGTAATAAATAGAAATTGGTTGAAAATTATATAGAAGAGAATTTCACCGACTCTTTGAACTATACAAACTATTACGAACTATTCTATACATCAGGGACTGTGAAATTGTTTAAAACTAAATTAAATAATCATTAATTTGGATGTAATACATACTATAATTTACTTACCACGTTACGCACAAACTATATTTTTAACCACATTAAACTTACATTGAAATGAAACATCACATTATGTAGTATTAAGAAATAACAGGTTACATCAAATGATGGAGTGTCCTTGTTTGTATGAACGTAATATTTTTTACATTGACAGAGAAAGAGAGAATAGAACGTTTGTATCCTACATTCTAAAAGTGTAATTAATTAATATTGTAATTAGGAAGTAATATCGTTGACTGTTCTTTCTTATATATTTAATGTCTAACTTTAGCATCTTAGAGGCAAACACAGATATGTTTTGTGAAGTTAAGCCACGCAGAAATTGACTTTATTGAGCCTACAGTCTTAGGATATGACTCAACCCAAAACACGCCAAGTCACCCATCTACTTTTTGTGTATTCTTAACATTGTTGATTTGTTAGCTCTGCGCGGGATATTGAAAAGAATGCTCACTATATTCTATTCTATAAGTGTATGAAATAATATTATACTCCAATAAAAATACTTCAATATATTTAACTCTACTGAAAACTGTAGAACTAAGTAAATTTTGCTATTATATATAAACAATAACAATAAATACCAGAGCATTAAAGCGGTTATTTAAAAGAGAATATGCATCGAAGGAAACAATTCTCTCCGTAGATCTCTATTTTCGACACGATAGAACTATTCGATTGTACTAAAGAAAAACTAAGAATTTCATTACGTAAATTTTATATTTTGTTAAGGAATTAGCAAAAGAGAATGTAATTACCTGATACTCGATATAAGTAAATTCAGCCTGCCAAATATGAACAGAGGTAACGATAATTTTACCATAGCTTCTGCTAGCAGAAGTACCGTCGCAAACTGTTTCACAGTTAGCAGAATTATGTCTTTTGACTTAGGTACACATGGAATCTTGGAAGCATTGTATTATGCGTAACAGTTTATCTTTTTACAATATTCTAAATGAAAATAAAGTATATGTGTACCCAGGTTAATAGTTTTTAGTTTAGTTAAGACTCTTGTTCATAATAAACAAAAAACCGTCCCAATTTGGATTTAATTTTAAGAAAATAATTGTTTTTCGAACTATATGTGTTTTAATAAACAATGACTAAATTTGAAGTCAACATTCTGTAATTTACTTTTACATATTATCAAACGTTATTAGAATAACGTCTAGTTTCTTAACTACTAACAAATCCAATGCTCTTCAATTGCATGAATTCATAATAACAGAAATATGCTTTAGCTCCGGCGCCTCCGCCATTTTCAAGATCACCTTTATGAATAGATTCGAAATATAAGCCAAGGATGAACTCGAAGATTTTCATGGTTTGCAGTTTTTAATATTACATAAATAGATGTAGATATATAGTGGAATTTCCTATAATGGGCGCCTTCAATGAGCGGATAATTCAGGACGCGCACTATTTCGACTTATCTTAGTCAATTTTTAAACTACAGCAGGGTTTGAAAGAGTTTTGTTGTGGTATTAACTAAAATAAACTTATTAAGGTGTGTAATTAAGGAGAAAAATAATTAATACTTCTTCGGATGAATCTGAAAAAGCTGTAATAGTCGCTCTAGAGACTTTAATCTAAAACGAGAAACTTATAGAGAGTTTCCAAATTAAAATAAAGTATATGTGACATCTGGATTATTATTTTTTACTTTATTTAAGACTGTTCTTCATAATAAACATACAAATGTCCTAATTTAGATTTAATTTCTAGAAAATAATTGTTTTTCTAACTATATGTATTGTAATAAAAAATGACTGAATTTAAAAAAAAATCGATGATATACGATATATATATGAATTCTTGTTTCAGTTTTTAGAGTAACGTCTAGTACCCTAACTGCTAACAAATCCAATGCTCTTCAATCATGTAAATAAATTCATAATATATTTTAGCATCAGCGCCTTCGCCATTTTATCGGTCACATTTGAGGATGTTATGAACATAAGCCGACAATCCAAAATATAAGCCAAAGGTGAATTCTACATCCTCACAGTTTTTGATGTTTTTGCAATTTTTGATACTACCCAAATAGATCTTTGAAAGTGCGGGAAGTTCAAGATTAGGTTCCTATAACGTCGAATCGGATTTCAGGCAAATTTTTGTCCATTGATTTAGAGTTATCAAAACAGCTTATTAGGAAATGTCCAATATAAAATTATATTCTACTGATATTTATTCCCTTGTGTATATTGCCTTAAAAAAATCAACGTTTTGGAACGTATAAATTTTCGTAACTGCACATTTTCTCAATTAATTCGTCGTTACTTACTTTTCGGTTCATTTTGACCGTTGAATAACCATTGTCATTAAATAATGCACTGAAATGAAAATGAAAATCAGGTGTTAACTATGAGGCTATCTGAACTGTGTTGTCATTCTGGCATATATTCTGGTATATGCTAGAATGACAAAACAGTTATTACGACTGATGTCCTATATGTTGAAGAATGTTATAGAAAATTACGATTTTTCAGCAGAAGCGAAATTAGAAATTCTTAGGTATTTATAATGATGACTAATATATTGTATGAATTAATTTAATAACCTTAACAGTAATTTAATATTGAAGGATGTTAGTGATACCACTTTTCCCAATATTTTAACGTTTGATGAATCGATTGAAGATATATAAATAAATAAGTAGCCAAGCAAACTGGTTAACTGTGTGTAATATATTATAACCAAGATGGTGTGGTAAATTTACCATTGGAAGGGTAAAGGATTTTCGAGACTGTTTAAGACAACATTAAAAATAAGTACGCTATGAACTACATCGATTTTTCAATACGTCGTAAATTAATATTTTATATTATTTTATATGTATGCATATAATTAGTACTATAAAAAATAAATGCGCACTTTACGTACATACTTACATATTTCTCCTGTTGCTATAAGCGGACACCTTCCTTAGACTGATAGTCCGGAGTATCCGGACTATCCAGTTTTAATAGTCCGGAAGATATCCGTTTGTCAGTTTAAGAGATTTTTCACTGTAGTTTCCTTTTGAAATTGTTTTGCATCGGTATTATTTCAATTATTCTAGTCAAGTTCCAATTATTTTCTGATGATGTAACTTGGCTGATGAAACGCAATCGATTCTCATGTATTCTTTCAGTATTTGTGGAAAACTGTTCTCTTATTTTTATTATTACATCAAAGTTCTAAACCTCTCCCAAGATTATTTATCTGTCATATGATGTTTTAATACCGTAGGTACTTACTGTTTTTTTTTTTTTGGGTTTAAATAAAGAAAAGTATTCATTCATTCAATTGCTCTTACGCATTTTTTGTTACATTCAATTTGTGAACTAACTACTCAGATTTGGTTTTAATCTAATTAACTATTTCTAACTTCTTCTCTCGTAAATAGGAACGACCCTCCTGGACTGTGGTTATTCAAAACCATTGAAACTTAGACTAGATTTGCTAAGCACCGCTCTCGGCGTGTATTTTATAATTAAATCCAACTCATACGAAGATCCTCGAACGTCAGTTTTCACGGTTTATGTTACAGAGTACATAACCTGAGTGTCACAGTCTATGCAATCCTCCAGAAGGCCACACACTCATATTTATATAATTGCGGTTCAGGGGTCACTAAAGGCTTCGCTCCATTCGCATTCATTAAAATTTAGTCTCCCCAGGATTCGCCTCCCCCGTTTCTAATTATATTTAGTGTGTGTTCTTAGTAATTAAGTTGCATCTAATTATGCAGAACTGCCTCCTTCGGGAGTCGAAAAAACTGCTGCACAACTTAAATTCCCTGTTCGAGCGCAGTATAAATTTAGCGATTTTTTCGAAATTTATTGCTGGTTAAGAGGATTATGACACCCGAGGTGGCTGTAAAGTTGTTTTCTTTTTGTAATTAATTAACTTACGTGCGTGGGGTAACTTAAATAGGGCTTTCTTTGAGATGTCCTTCATATCGTAAACGCGATTTATTATATCGGTAGTTAGAATACATGCGAGGTATTTTCTTCATCCAATGACATACATAATGAAAACAAACCATAGCTACGTAAAAATAAGAAACGATGTGTAGAAACAATGAATTATAAAGGTGACCAACATAGAATATGGAGTGTCCTAAAGTACTATCCTGGGAACACTACTATTTTTTATTTTTTCAATAACAGTTTTTTTCAGTTTTTAAATATTTTTTTCAGTTTATCTAGGGAACAGGTTTCAGTTGATTTAAGAAAAGATACAGAAGGTATCATTATAAGTTTTGTAGGTGATGTGGCTGTAGTCTCTGCAAGCGAAAACTGGGTAGATTTGATAAAAAATTACATTAGATTAACATTAATGTTACATTACAAACACTATGTTATATTACACTATAAAATTACAACAACCGCCCCCTCCCACCTTTATTTTTCAAATTTATATCAAATGATGGGTACATAATTTGAATGGTTGTATTGAGAGGAATACAGCACATACTTGGTTTTCTATATTTTTCAAATAAGAATAAATAAAACATTACTTTTTATATAAATGATGAAACGTGCTCAAAATTAATCCCGTTTCGTCCTCGACCAAAGGGTAGTCGATAATAAAATAAATTATGATGATTAAATACATCTCTTACGTTTTGTTATCATCTCTGTAGCGGTCTGTCTGGTTTCCTGTTTATTCCTTATTATATAACTTCAATGCTGTGAGGTTTTGATTCAAAAATCTAATTTTTCAAGTACTCCCACAAAATTAAATCAAAGGGACAAGATCAGAAGATCTTAGCGGTTACTAAGCTGGACTTCCTCTAATCCACCTATTTGAACACGTAGGCGATTACAGCATAATAAGATGAAACTGCGTCTTGTTGACTCTATTGTTTGGTACCGGATAGATCTGAATCTAATTCATCGGGAAAAAGAGTCAATAAAGATGGAACCAAATCTTCTAGAGAAAAATATAGTTAGACCATCAATCATTAATTTCAGAATTGTAGTACGACTAATATTAAAATGACAAGCGACTTATCGATCTGGAATCCTTCTTAAATGCCTTCTGGCTTTTTAGAACATCTAACAATATATTTAATTTAATTTTATCATTAACAATACTTTCCCTTTTCTTAGGGAACTCTCTCACATGATCAAAGTCTTGGTAACGTGACTCAGTTTTGCTGATCGTATTTGCTTGCTTGGCCAATGGGAAGTCCCATGTTTGCCTCTAGGCCAATCCATGGGAAAAATTTCCATTAGATAAAGCATTTTGCAATTAAGTTCTAAAATGTAAAACCATAAATATCACGGGAGTAGTAACATTAATACAAAGATAAAATGCGAAGTAAGGTCACACTTACAAACCTCTTTAAATTGAGTTTAAGCAAGCCTTCAAAACTAAACAACAAGACAAGACAATAAAGCGCGGACAACAAACGCGTATTGTCAATATTCCTGAAAACGAAAAGTATCAAGAAAAAATAAACAACAACCATTTTGTACACATTTTACGATGTAGTGACGATTATCATAAAAATAAGTTTTTTATAATAATTTTGTATATTTCGATATGACCTTGAAAATAATGTATACTGGACATACCACCACATTTGAAAAAAGGTTATATTAACCACGGAGATGTAAAGTAAATGTTATTACCCCTTAAGTATGGGCAATCAAAATAAAAAATCGATCTGCCATAGAATTTTGTATCACGGTCCTCCATATCCGAGTTACAGAATCTATTTCAGTTAATACTTTCACTCTGTATATATCTCATCGCAATTTGTGATATAAAGAGTATAATATATCGTTAATAAACTCATTTCGTGATCTGGGGGCAGTGTTGGTACCTTCGATGAAGCAAGCAAATATAAGGTATCAAAAAGACCAACACCAAAATATTATAAGTCACTTGACTGGCATTTCGCTAACAAAGTGGGCATCATCAGGAGATAATGAATATAAATGATAAGTTTTAATCATCTCTTGATGATGACAACTTGATTGGCCAAACGCACGTAGAGTGGCGTATAATCGTTCGGTGCTCGTGAAAAATTGGTCTACCTTTTGTTTCACTTTCACTGATATAAAGAATATACAAGTAAATGTATATACTGATCATTAATAATTTCTTTTTTTTCTGGGTATACCTCTACGTATTATTATTAAAAATAGATATTTTTAATAATAATCCTCAACTGAAAATTAATGCACAGCCTTAAAGGTACCGAGAACATTCATAACAGGTGTGAAAACAAGTTGATCCCGCACTCGTCGACTCCTAGTAGTTGCTATACGAGAGAGCGGCAATATTAATCAGAGAGGGTAGTTCTAATAAGTGACGAAAAGTAATATTAAAGGAAAGGGACCAATTTATCTCGACACTCTTAAGGACTTGAAGGGAGTATTACGTTTTAATGGAACGGCTTTTGCATATTTTTATTTAACTAGTGTAATTAATATACCACCTACACAACGAATTTTTTTTATATATGTAATGAATATATTAAGTCGGTAGCATTAATTAAATGTATTCCAATTAAATTCATATCCATCTAACTTCTACTTGGAATTACGTGATAACGTAGACTAATAAAAATGTATTTTCTTGAAGTTTAAGTTAAAATAATACCAGTATACTAAGCTAAATCTGTTACAATTAATTAATATATGTATTTTTATCATTCTGCAAGTAGTATTATTAGATCAAATTTCAAAATTTCACACATTAGTAGTAGGAGTCTATTCTAAACTTGTTCAGAATAATTGATAATTATGATTTTCATATTATTATTATTATTATATTATATAGGTTTGGGCCTCATCAGCCACTGATCGCATGGGTAGTCTCTTGGCGATCCCCTCTTATCCGGGTCATTATCCAAAAATGCTATCCCATAAAAGGAGCAATTTAGGCACGTCCCCCGCCTTAAGCCTCGCCTCCTCTAGGATAACAGTGCGGGGCAGGTGTAAAGAAGATGAACCGAGGTTTCCTCGTCTTCTTTACAGTATCTGCAGGCCGGGCTATCAGTCAGCCTCAGCTTGTGCGTATATGCTTTCAGGCTACTATGGTGGCCCGTTATGATCCCCGCCAGGGTTCTGGCTTTGTGCCTGTTCAATTTAATGAATTCTTGGGCCCATTTCTCAATCTCTGGTATTCGATGAAGAGTTTGGTTATTCGACAACCCATTACTCCTCTCCATCTTTTATTGTGCTGGTCTCTTGCCCAGCCATTGATGCGGTCTCTGATCAGCTTTCGACTTATTCCCACTGCAGGTTCTGGTCCATAGAGGTTTTCCCTGTTCCCTAGTCTGGCAAGGTCATCTGCAATTAGATTTCCCTTAATGCCATTACGCCCAGGTATTCATAAGAATTCCACGGTCCCTTCCCTGCCAAATGGTTCAATGCTTCATAGCAATTATAGACCAGCTTCGACTTTGTCGTTGCTGAATTTAGGGCTGCCAACGCCGCCCTGCTATCCGAGCATATAAATACCTTCTCCTGGGTCCGATTTTGGTCGTCCCCCAGAACGCCGTATGTAACTCCAACTAACCCGGCCTGGAATGCGGTAGTGTTATTGCCCAAGGGGAAGGTTTTACCTATCCCGTCGCGTCGCCTATACACCCCCGCACCCGCTCTGTTCCCACTCTTGGCTCGACCCTCCATCCAGTCGGTCTTACTGGTGAGGGTGATCTTATATTTTTGTCAAACAGGAAGTGGACATCCGTACTGTCAGAGGGCATCCATAGGAGTCCCTCCTCAGCTAGCTCTCTTGAGAGTCTATTCAGGTCCCTTACCTTTCTATTCATGTTTCCCACCCTGTGCATTGCCTTTGCGGCTTCCGCCTTCAGGATGACATCAAGAGGTGGTATCCCCGTCAGTATCCCCATCGCCTCGATCGGTGTTGATCTTGGGGCTCCGGTTATACTTCTAAGAATCAATCCTCTTAACTTGTTAAGTCGGTTGGCTTCCGACTTTAAACAGGCTCTCTCCCACCAGACCAGTGCTGCATACGTCAGTCTGGGTTTGATAATTGCCTCATACGTCCATTTCATGGTTTCCGGTTTCAAGCCCCAGCTACTACCAATGGCTCTTCTCAGTTGCCAAAGTGTTGCTGTGATCTTGGAACATATGTGACTTAGATGTTTTCCCCATGACAGTTTCCCGTCCAGGATTACTCCTAAGTATTTCACTTCGCTAGTATAGTTTAGCTCTTGGCCACCAAGTTTCAGCGGACATGTTTTGTTCCACTTATATTTCTTGATGAATACCATCACCTCAGTTTTAGAGGGATTGACCGATGAATTTCATAACTTATGAATTTATTTTCATAATTATAAAAACAATCTTCCTAATATATGTTACTAAATCTTTTCAGATATACAAGCTGCTTCTACTTTACGTTTCTAAATATTGCCTCATTCAGTACTTTTACATATTAGTTACTTTATTTTATAAGTATTAGAATAAGTAATGTAGAATATTCCATGGATTAAAATTGAGAGTAGTAACATATTTTATAACCGTGGATTCTTTCAACACCAAGGAAAATAAATACTAAATAATTTCATAAATAGCTTTTGTGAAATAACAGAACCTCACTTGAGCTTATCTCTTTTTTATTCTCTTTACAGATGAACTGCATTTCAAAAGAATATTCATAACCAACAATACTTTAAGGAAGCATATAAAAAAAATTTAATAAAAAACGTTAAGGAATAATAATTCAGGCACCCATACAACGGCTCTTAATACTTTTATAAAGCTATGCTTAAAGTAAATAGACATAAAGATTGGTAAGCCATTATCGGAACACAAAATAAATTGTAATAATAAAGGAACAGGATGTTTTACCTAAATGATACGTTTGTTAAAACAGAACATTTTTTAGGGAAAACTTCAGTACTTCATACTGAGCAAAATTGAATCTATTAGTAACTGTACTGCTAAAGCGAAGTTTTCAACCACCATTTTAAAAGTTAAGAAACACTTAGTCGATCAATGTATTTTTGATAGCATGTCCCTGTATGAAATTTAATTTTTCTACTCCCTGCCATTCAAAAGTTAACAGGGGGTTTTCTAACTTTTATGAAACATTGATTGAGTGTTATTTTGCTTCTTAGCTTTTTAACACTTTAATGTAATACTGTTGATTTAATTGTTCTAATATTTCCATTTATGTTCCATATATCATTATGCTGTACACTGTACTTGCCTACATTAGTTTTTCACAATACTAACAGTTGAATTTTGTTGCTCTCCACTTGAACAATATGCACACATAAATATTTCAAGTACTTAAATATAGCCTCAGTTGTAACTCTCCACTATTTTAACGAACTTTTCAAACACGTAATCGCCTGATAGCTGCAGGTACATCGGGTAGGTGGTATCTCCAAGCTTTATTAAAAATAACGATTTTCCTGCCATACTCTCGACAATTTTTAGGTTTCAATGGGGCTTGAATTAAAAATTGTTGCTAAAACCATCCACCTCCTGCATGTTTAATAACGATTGGCTTCGTTAATACATTTCTCTCAGAAGAATGCTGTATTGGTGGGAGGCGTCTGCTTTGAGTTAGACTTTGATATGATCGATTATATAAAGTCAGTCGAATTCATACATACATTTTCTGCAGTTAGACAATAAGGGATGTATAAAGTAGACAGTTATAAACTATAATTTAAAAAATGACAATGCTAACAAATATTATTTTGCCGTAATTTTAATTTGATATTTTGAAACTTTATAACTACATGGAACTACGAAGAAAGCGTAAAGAACAATGAAGAATTAAGCAGCTTTTTAATAATGTTCCTTTGTGCATTCTGCAATTGCTCTCTTCTTAACTATGAGAACTTGTTTGTTTTCCGCAAAAGACTCACTATATTACTGGGATATATAAAAGCTTAGCAGGAAAATGCATAATAAAATATTTGTTTTCTCACAAGATTCTCGCCCCCAGCTATTACATATTTAAATAAAAGTTTAGTCACTCTAATAATTTAACTTTTAGAATTGAATTATTCGAAGTACTATAAATGTTCTGTATATTGTTCTTTATGTTCCTCTAATAATTTTAAATTTTCCTTTGCACGTAGTCTTAAGATATGTAACGATATAACCCAATTCAATCTTACCTTGACAATGGCTTCCTGACATTTTTAGAAAATAATTACATGTATATACATATATCATCACTTGTAGTTTGTACCTTGTAGTTTCTCTAACTCTACTTGAAGTGTAACTCTACTTGTAGTTTTCCCCAATATAGAAAGGGATGCTGGCGACAGCTCTAGTAGAGATTGTGGTGGTTTTAGTCATCGAATTCAAAGAACTATCTATTTACTAAGATTCCACTATATCAATACAATATCTAAGCGCAACAAGTAATTTTCCACCATATTTAAAAGAATACTTATGGTGTACTACTGTATACAGCTTTTATAAATATTGTATATTATACTGCAAATAAGCAGGGAGAGAAAATTTAAACATTTGTTAGAATTAATTAACTAGTTTAAACAATTTTCATAGACACTTTCATAGACACGATTTTGCAATTTCAAAATACTATATTTAAGGGCAATAATTATGTAAAAAGTCAGTTAAGCTAAATGTTCAAATTGTGCATTGTTGGCCGCTCTTACCGATCCGTAATATTTTTTTGTTGCTGTCAAATAAAAACTTGAAATCGTACTGAGATTCCCCCATGAATGATGAAATATCACACTCAAAATCCCCTGAAAGTGAATGTGTGGTGGGGCATAGTCGACGGAAGAATTTTTGTTTCCTATTCTTTTAATGTGGACTTGACTGGTGCAATATATTTGGATTTTTTTTCTAGACGACCTTAATCTTGTACTAATAATTTTATATCCAGATTTAGAGAAATATGATCTTCTGATAAATGACCTTTCCATTTAACAAGATAGTGCATCATTATTATGCAGCACCTATCACAGCTTATTTAGATGAGATGTTCTCGAATCCTTGGATAGGGAGAAGAGGGCCGATTGAGTAGCCAGCCCGATCGCCAGATTTGACACCGCTAAACTACTTTTCGTGCGGACTGTGAGGCAGCTAACAGTATACAGTTAGAGCATTTAGTTTGGTTGATTCTTTAAATAACACAGCCACACAAAAAATTTTATCTGGGGGTCTGATCATATTTACTACATGTCTTTGGGGTCGCTGAATCCGAATCCGATCCGTCTATTTAACCCCATCACATCAGAATTTTGCCATAACCTCAAAAATCTCATGCGACCCCAAAAACATATTATAAACATGGTCAGACACCCAGATCAGAATTCTTTTTATGTGGCTGTGTAATAAATGCCATTAAATTTTGTGTCTGGAAATTGGAAAACCGTTTTTCCCAATTTTTCTTACCTAGACTATACTCACGTAATGTAATTATAACTGTAGTGTATGTAGAAAAATGTGCTCTTTCATATAAAAATCAATGACGTCACACCTCCCACAAGAGTCACCCTGTGTATATTAATTATGTTTTAAGATATATTTACCGATACCGATGACCCTCGGTAAACATTGTTGAGTTGCCCAAAGTCTGTCTCAAGTTAGCGTACTTGAAATCTAATGTAAACCATTACAAATTTTATTTCTTGTCTCCACGGCAAATAACTATTAAAAGAAAGCCCTCAAGCGGCATCCGAAGAAAGAAACGCGGCCGTAAAAGTTGTGCAGCGAGGACGAAACTTTGTTAGTTGGCCTCAGCAGATAGATAAGTCTACACGAAAATCTCTTAAGTCGTGCACAATGGACCGGGATTTTAAACAAGCCCCGGAAATGAATCCGGGCAATAGCATCATTATCACCCCTGAGATGGCTCCTCAATACAACCGAAAAATGCCGAAGCCAAATGAGGTAAGACGAGAGAATCAGCACCTGTTCTTCTATTACCAGATTACATTTGTAACGAGGATAGTAACGCGAATGGGGTCGTTTACTTCTTATGGAGACATATCATAAAATTTTAAACATTTCCGACCTATTTCTAGTGCAGGAAGAATAAAACATTGAATAACTCTTACAAATATGTATACCGTCTTTTAACTTAAAAGAGTAAGTTTAAAGTCCTTATTTCATAGGCTCCATAATCGTTAAGCTACTTATTTAGTCCAACAACAAAGTAAGTAGCTTAAAGTCTTGGATTCCAGTAACAATTCCAGTAAAAATAGTCTGATATTTCTTTACGCACTTAAAGTATTTAAAGTAAATCAACGGATCTTGAAATAGATTAAGAAAGTAAAGTATACATAAATAAACTAGTACATAAAAGTATTAATAATAAAATAACAATAAACGTATGTAATTTGAGACTAGGTATCTGGAAGAGGACTGGAGCCTTCGTTTGTAGCAACAAAAACAGGGGGTTTGTTTTTCACGAATACCAACGTGCGTTGTGGCAATCAAGCTGGCATTAGTAATATACATATGATTGAAACTAACTCTCTTAAACTACTCCGAGTGTATATACGAAAATTTCGTGCAATTTCAGTAAACTGTTATAGATAATTTTGCTGCTTCATGCAGGAATTAGTTACCAGAAGAATACTCTCCGAAATCCCCTCCCAAATCTTTAAAAGCTTTTTTGAGACTTCTGGTATATTATGGTTCAATACAGAGTGGATCCATGCTTATGACTTTAGAGATTTCTTGAAAGACGTATTATCTATGAAAGTGGAATATCGGTTATTTCTAGCTACATACTTAATTACCCTATTGTCTTTTTCGAGCCTATGCCATTATCTACTGGAATTTATTAAATTTTGACGACTAAACTTTCATAATCGGTTATAGTACTTTTAGAAAGGGAGTTTAAGTGACCGTTTATACAAACATTATATTGTTAGTGTTCCTTGATATATTTTTAATTTTATTAATCAAAAGATAGCCTTCCAAAAGATAGCCAACAAATACTTTTATTTTTTAAAATATATATTTTAAAATATAAAATTCTATAAAAAAGTATGAAAACACATTTGAAATTTTTGTGTCCTAAAATTTGACAACAACGATCCCTATTATTTAAAAAAAAATGTATATGTAGAAGAAGCTCTTGCTGAAAAGAAATGAAGCAGAGTGGGAGTTGCTATTGGTGACCATATTCTGTATACTTTACTTTTTGCCGGCGACCAGGTTATCTTTTCAACAGATATGTATGACTATAGTTACATGTTTCGAAAGTTAAAGGAAGAATAAGAAAAAGATGTCTATCAATTATTGAGAACAGAATTTCTAAACGTACGCTTATACAGTAAGAGACTTGGACATCTAGGCAAAAACACCACTAATATAAAGAATATGTAAGATTAACCAGATGTGTATCTGAATTTAAGTCAGTGCTATGGAATAAAAGTATAACATATAATATATATATATATATATATATATATATATATATATATATATATATATATATATATATATATATATATATATATATATATATATATATAAATATAGACTAGAGTATAAAAATATGGAATAAAATATAAAAGTATATAAAATAGACTAAGCATATTAAATACCGCTCTATTATCGACTCGCTCTATATCTCAAACCTAAGAGCTAAATAGACGTCGTATATGTAGACTATTAACATTCAAAACGGAACTCTGGAGAAGTAGATGGCCTAAACGAGTTTGGGAATGGATGCCCCCTGAAAGATGAGAAACCGTGAACGTCACCAAAATGCTGGAATGGGGGCATGCGTGATGTAATCAATACCAGGGAATTTCACGAAGAAGACTAATAGAAGAATCAAATATATAATCGGGAGCTCGTCTTTTACCACTCATTCAAGGACCACTATTTTTACTAGAAGGAGGTTAAATTCTTCTCATAGGCCGATGTCTCTAGTTCGCTGCCGGCCTCTGTATAAAACATACCGTGTCGTGTATAACATACCGTGTTGTGTACAAAACAGGTCGTGTACTATACAGCAACCATTATTCATTGACAATTTCCGATCAACTGGATAACAGTGGATAATTCATATCCTAACGGGCCTTGCATTTCCATACAAAGGAAAAGCGCGACATAAGCAATGACAAATGAGGCAAAGAAACCAGCTTTACCTGTTAAGGGCCGAGGACATCGAAAATGCATGCAACTAAGGAAGATCCGACGGCAAACGAAGCCAATCGTTACCCAGACAAGAGGAAAGCTCCCAGGATTTGTTAGAATGTTTTCAGTTCTGTTCGAGTGCTGTTCAAAGTTTAAATCTGGCGGCGTATTTAATAATTTCGGATTTCCGTGCGAATCTATAAATCTCTTTGTAATTTTAGATTAATGAATGTGAGTTATTTATTTGACACGATGTGTTTTTTGACGCCGAAATAATTATCATTAATCAAAAAACTAATTTCTTGTATAATCAATTGCGCTTGGTTCCATGCTTTCGTTATTTATATACTTTAGGAAATTGAGTATTCGTTTAGGCATTCACTTTTATTAGATCATGTTGGCTCCGTCATATACATTTTATCTTCAACAGTCATTTCAGAAGAATCCCTATAGTACAGCTGTCGAGAATGTAGAAAAATACGAATATTGAAGTAAATCAATTTTTATCAATAGTTTTATCATGACTACTGTATAGATTATGTAGTTCGTTCACTCAGTCATATAAAAGTTCAAATACAAAGTCTAGAAAGTATAGAATTTGTACATCAGCCAATGCCTTTTTGGTATTGGCTGATTGGTTGAAAGGCAGATATTTTTCAGTTTTAGAAAGCATTTATATTTTTAGTATTGATTAACAATTAGAAAATATACAAATCTACGATCTAACGTGCTGGTTTTGTACCCGGTTTAATGTACTATTAAGTGTTGTGACGAAGTAGACATCCAGTGGTGTCATCACAGTATTGTAGATCGAGGGGCCAATGTCTTCTCAATCTTCTAGTGTTCATGAGTTTACCTCAAAAGTCTGTCACTATGGAACTGCCTATGGGAAACTTTAGATTGAAGGGTCCTGAAAATAGTGCTTTAAACCAGGAAATCTGAACACGTGCCGTGTTCTTTTTTCGTTCATTCTTTAGAAATAACAAATAGGAAAATAGGACAAATATTAAAAAACTGTTTAAAAATATTTTGTGGCGTTGTTCTTATATTGCTGTATTGACGGGCACACAAGTATGCACATATATATTGTACATATATCATTACTTAGCAAAAAATAAACGTTGACAACAGTATGTATTCTTTTGATACATGATTGCACATTGCAATGATTTTTTTGAATATAACATCATTTATACACATGCTGTAATGGACCATTTACAAAAATATTTCAACGAAGTAACTACTTGGGTCGAAAAGTGCAATATTTATCAAGAAATAACGTGCAATGGAACTGCATTTAAGGGAAATTCATGTAAAACTCTGTTAAATAGTGTTATCCACACTATTTAACAGAGCTTAGAGAAATTTCTAGTTTAAGGTGTCTGAGGTATTACAGTATTGGAGAAGTTTCGAAAAGTCGTTACCGCTTGTTACGGGAAGAAATTAGAACTGACCTATAAACAGAATTTGAATCAGTTTATAACCTCCTATTTGGATTTGGTATCTCAGTTACTCCGAAAGTACATGCAGTTTTTCATCATCTCGACGAATTTTGTACTAAACACTAAAGGGATTTGGGCTTTTATAGCGAAAAATATATCGAGTCGTATCAGTACATTTTGATTTTACAGCTCATTGGAATAAATATAAGGTATCCCATAATCATCCTGAATATGCCGAGAAATTACTGAAGACTATGTGCAAGTATAATAGTAATCATCTGTAATAGGGTAAAGCTGACCTGTTCATTTGCAGTACATTTGATGTTATTATTATACCTTTTTTTGCTAAGTTATGGAATATTATCAATTACTAGTGTAGAAAACAATAATTTTTTAGACAAATTGCAAACTGTTTAGTTATTGTGTATAAATGATGTTATATTCAAATAAAGGCATCATTGCAAATTGCAATCATGTATCAAAGGAATACATACTGTTGTCGTCAATATTTTCTTTCGCTAGGTAATGGATATGTATGTATATATGTGCATACTTGTGTGCCCGTTAATATCTATCTTCACCATAGCTTCTGAATATATGTTTTATCCTATGGTAATGTAAGAAAAACGCCACAAAATATTATTTTTTTTTATTTTTCCTATTTACCTATTTGTTATTTCCAAAAAGTGAACGAGAAAAAAAAACGACACGTGTTCTGATTTCCTAGTTTGAAGCATCATTTTCAGGACGAATGATGCTTCTGAATTCTGATGATCCTGAAATCTATCGTTTCCCATAGACAGTTGCATAGTGACAGAGTTCCTTTTGAGGTAAAATTTAGTTCAGACCACCAGTGAGGTATTTAATGACTTCGTTCTGATGTATAACAATTTAATTTACATAAACTGGAGGGCATTTTTCTTTAGGCAATTTTTGTGGTATTATTACACTGTTAAATGGAATATGAGTGTCTATTTGATTGAGAAAAAGTCTTTCGAGAAATTTTGAGATTGTTGAGAGAAGGTTTATTGGTCACTACGATGTAACATCTGTTGGGGTTTTTAAAGTTTATGCATCGTTATAATTTGACCGATTTTGGAGCATTTAGACTAATCAAAGCAAAATTGCATTGAATATATAAAATATTTTCTTCAATCTTTTTTTGGTAATTGTTTTAACATTTGCCCAGTAATTAGATCTAATCTTGAGGCCTTTGAATTTAGGGTTCGAAACTCAGTCGAGACCTATTTTTAATAGTGACTACAATATGAATATTGAGGCAAATTTCATTACCATGCACTATATAACATTATTTTAACTTTTTTTATATTATTAAAGTACTTACTGGTTAAACAAAGTAGTATAGTAAACGTGCTGGTGCCATATGTATATCACCAAAACATCTGGAAATAATACAACGTTCTATTCCACTTTAAAGATAGGGCCACCCAATTCAAATAGCTACTTGAAACTGATGTTTCTAGTAACTGTTTTTTTGTACTTTCTATGTACACTGTTCATGTATTTTAGTGAAGATGGATCTACAAAAAATGTGTACGCTCCTCAAATAAACAAGTTTTCAAAAAGAGTAATAAAAGTTAGAGATAAATATGAAATACTTACATTTAGCTTTTATATTTGTCTTTTTAAATGTTATAGTACTAATTTTTATAATTTATTTCATAGCTATTTGCCAAATAAAAAATCTCAAAACATAACCTTGGCTTGTTTTTATGGCTGGGCTCAAGCAGACTCTTCCGTCTATCGGCAAGATAAGAGAGTTTTGTATTTGGCAAATAGCGATGAAATGAATGGTAAATATAATACAGATATTAAATTTTTATTTAATTTTTTTGACAATAGTTATATAAAGTTATTATAGATAAATTAATAGTTTCTTCCATAGTGTCTCCAATACTGAAACATGCGAATACCAATGAACACCCAGACCCTAAAATACGTTCATAAGTTTCTGAAGAGACTCGAATCCATATGGCGATGATGGATGTAGCTGTATCTGCCCCAGGCTGCCATTCTCTTGCCAAACCATACCAAACATAATGATAACCAGAAGTCTTCTACACGTCCTCCTTGATACACAGCTGTATATCGCACATATTATAGACGCACACAATATTATTAATTATAATTTGAGTTATTAATTCAATAGTATAATCCTATTATTAAATTTAAAAAAATATTTAAAACTTTTCTATATAAGACCTGTAATCAAAATAACCTGTAAGACACCAGCGCATATAAATGTTCGCGAAAAATTCATACAGTATCAAATTTACCACTGTGCTCTAAACATCAACGTAATATTTGACCTACAATCTCCAATCAGAAAGAGACACAGTACCACTTCCGTCAGGTTAAACATAACAGACAACATTTTATCCACGTTAAACAATGATTTATCTACTGCTGTAGCGTTTCTTGATTATTCTAAAGCATTTGATACACTGAACCCATGGATTACTTATTACTAATTTAGAATGCTATGGTTTTGATAATATTTCTCCTCGCTTTTTAAAACATATTTCAGCCATCGGTATCAAAGTAAGTATTGGAAGTTTCATGAAATAACAACAGGCATACCTCAGGGATCAATACTGGAACCTATATTGTTTCCATTATATGGAGCTGTCGTTATTAATTATATAATACACTCAAACATCTAGGGTTATGCTGATGGTAATCAGTTTTATTCATTTAGCCCTAGTCAAGTAGAAACAGAATGTATTAATATCAGTTCTGGTTTAATATCAACAATCATTCATTCAAATGGAAATAATTTAATATTGTATTCCCCGAAATGACAAGCTATGTGTTTTTTTTCCTAAAGAGTACAGAATATTTGTAAAATCAAATTTATAATATGCGATGGGAAATAAAAGATAAAGTAAAGAATTTTTAAGTACTTTTCGATGAGAACGTTTGATTTACTGAACAGATTAATATTTCGATAAAAAGAAAAAACAATTATATATTGCACTAAAGTTATTGCATGAAAATATCAGCATAATCAACTACAAACTTAAGAAAACAACTATGTGAAGTTTTAGTGTTGCTTGTTCTAAATTATTGAAGCATTTGTTAAGTACTATGTTTAAATAAATTTCCCTATATAGATTACAAAAAGTCCAAAAAGCTTGATGTTCACTTATTTTTTAACTACATAAATTTTATTACGTGTCTGAAAAACTAATGCAACTTGGTCGGTTAAAAATGGAAGAACAATCAACGTATCATCTTGCAATATTTGTTCATCTTCTATTTGCGAGAGTGGACCACCTTCTCGAGAATACCTCTATCAAGTTCTAGAAGGAGGGGATTGGAATTGGAAGGGAATTGCTACATTTGAGAGTGAATCAGATATTACAACCACCCAAATTTAATGTCATTTCAGGTAGAGATCTCGAAACGTTTAAACATGCCACTTGATGAAACATATTACTTCATCAAATATTAATAAATCTCGAAGCCAATTTTTTTTTTCAACAGTCCTATCTAGACCTCACTTTTTTATTTTTAGCAATTCAAGAAGTTACCTATTGCCATATTTGAGTTATTCTTTACTCTTAAATAGATTCATACAGTATGTTGTAGGTTTGAAGGTAACATAATCCAATTCTAGATACCAAAATTCTGTAGTCAGGCATAGAAAAAACTTTGGTACATAATATACTATTATGTTATAATATATAATTCTGTGAATGTGGTAAGTAGATATATGTACATAGACAGAAACATCTATAATCATACTGACAAAAAATGTACTTGAAAATTTGTTTTTGAAAATCTAAATTGAATTTCTATTCTATTAACTTATCTCACACAATGTAACTATTACGGGAAAACTCGCTTGTAATCGTTTGTTCACTTATTTTCAAACTTCCCTTCTCTCATTGAGATAAAGGCCATCGTAACACAATTACTCTCGAATCGAATATTTTTGCGGCCAAGACAGTTAGTCTTTATTAAGAGTAACTTCCCTAAAAACGGAAATAAAAATAAAACATATCACAATGCGCAGTCCTCCTTCAAAATCGACGGCGAATAACGACGCTCGGGGTGCCAGTTGCGCGTCGACCACCGTCGCGATGCCATCACGCCCCTCCTCATGAAAAATTCACGCAAGGCGCCTGAAAAATTCTGCAGCCGAAATGTCCGAGTGGAAAGTCTGTTTATTATGGGGTTAATTAATTTTAGTTTGCGTTAAAATTTATTACGTTATTATGGCAATTTTTGTTAAGGGCTGTTATGTTTGGAAAGTTTAAAACTTTTTAATCTTAAAGAGGGAAGTTGGGGTTGTTTTGAGTACTGTTTAGCGCCGTGTTAGCTGTTGTTAGTTAATTAATTGTTGGAAATTAGTTTGGCAAAATCAATGCAACATGGCTTCAACAAGTGATTCTCCAAGCCGGGATGGAAGGTAATGAACGTAGTTGTTAAGTGATTTTATATGAGTATGGGCATAATGGGAGATAATTATCCGAATTATCTTGGTCGTAATTATTATTCAGATTAAATCATACACCAACTCCTCTTATCTAAATATACATAACCTAACATTTGTGATTATGTTATAGTAACTAGTATATACTATTATTTAAATTTGAAGTTATTTTTAGTAATTATCCCTTTTCTTATACTTTCGTCATATATATACATATATATATATATATATATATATATATATGTACATACATAAACAAAAAAGTGTATGGTGTGAAATAATAATTTATTTATACGTATATATACTAAAATAAAACTTCCAAATATCATTGTAGTATATATTTTTATTACATATAAGAAATTTTTAGTTACGAAATAAAAATATACTTTTGTATAGTCATTATTTTCTTGGATTATGTTTATACTATTCATAAATATGATGAGAGGACATATCTTTACATACATGACAATTATTTAAATTATTTTTTGTGTACATAAGATCATTATTATAAATTATATATCTGTAAATTAACAGGACAATATCCTGAAGGATGTGTTAGATAATAGTTGCATATTACGTACTCTTCGTACAGTTTAATTTACTTGGAATTTGAGGAATTTGCTCCTTTTTAATCTTCCTTTACAAATTAATTAACAACATAATTAATAGTCTCTAAATTTTGTCTATGCTCATTTCTTTACATGAAGGCTTTATTCTCGTCAATTTCTTATTTTATTGTGAGTGGGCTATGTCCAGTATAATGTTAAGATTTATAAACATAATAATTATAAATAATGCAATATATATTCTTTTATAATTTATTTTAACGTTCAACTACAAGTACCTTTGTACTTTTCAGTTTAGTTGATTACTAATATTTGTTTAAACATTCTAATTCATAGAGATTTAAAAGAATATTTCTAAGTATCTACGTCTTCCCCTTGAATGGGGTACACCTAAGCAATACCATATTTATTATTAGTAGTAGGTATATTTAATATTTAACAGGGCCTAGGAGTAATAAATTATAAGTAAATGGTGACATACAATAAAATAAGATGTTCGTAACGATTTTATATCAATTAATAGTTTACAGTTAAATAAATTCTGTACCTATTTCTATAATACTAAACAAAATTGCATTTAAATTATCCTCAAAATAGTATTTTCAAAAACACAAATTAAAATTCAAGTATTTATCTAAGAAATCTTATAAATATTTATAATTTATTATAATGGAACGAACTAAGTATGAATTTCTTAAAAAGACATAGTAATATATAAAAAATATTTATGTATACCTATACATACATAATAAGAGCAATATTTAAGAATAATGAAACATACAAATTTCCAAAAGTTTTCTGATAATAAATAAGTGATAATATAACTACAAATGAAGTTAATGTAAAATAAAATAATTAGTATATAGGGCAAATTAAGAAATGTATGGTTAGATAAGAAGTTAACTCTATCTATACCTACCATTATTATATAATGTATTGTAATTATCAATAACAATATAATGAAAAATGTATATAACATGAAATTACTTTATACAGTATATAGTATTACTACATACAGCATAACAAAACGTTATATTTATGTAACATACTCGTATACTGGACAATTTCCGTATTTTGTAGTCTATTTTTGTAGCATTATTCAGTCAATCATAACATACACTATTATACTAATACTGTCTATGATTTTTTTTAACAAACTATACAGAAGTAGAAGCTTGAATTAATTGTTGATTAAGATGCCAATGATTTTACGACTTTGTAAAAATAAGCTGATTTTGATAAGTCAATCAGCAAAACTTTTCATTATTTCTTTTATGATTTTTCGAAGTTTTCTTTTAAATATTTTATGCAGATGGCCAAGGATATCGTATATCACTACTGTTTTTGTAAACAAATGCAATTATTTGACAGATATGAAGAACCATTTCGTAATTGTTTGCTATCAATGCATGTAACGCTGTTGAAAGTGATTTGTGAAAGGCAATAAATTCAATTACGCTAGTGCTTTTCTTAAAATTTAATGTTATCAAATGTATGAAATACATCATTGTCCAGTACACTTAGAATAGAAGGAGTGAAGCGTCCACGTAACTTAAGAGCAGATGAAGCAATGAAAGCAGTAACTCTGATTAACGAGGAATGTAGCCAGCTAATATATATGTGGCTAACTTGTTAGGAGTGAGACAATTAACAATTGGTAGAAGAGTTAGACGTTTCAATGAACTTGGAAGTTACTGCAAAACCTCAGAACAAGGTCATAATAAATTTACAGATGTAGTAGGTGACGAATCTTAAGCAAGTCGCCTTATGAAACAGGCGTTTTACCGATTTAGAGCTAAGCAAAGCCATAGCAGCAACTAGAAATGTGGCAATTTATGAGCAAAGAATCAGGGAAAGGAGCAACAAATGAAGATTGGACAATAGAAGACCGCACCTATTGCACCACTGGTCACCAAAGAACATACAGTTACTAGACTGAGTTTTGCAAGAGAACACGTAAATTGGGCCATTGGCGACTGGAAGCGACTTTTGTCTTTAGACGAAACAAGGGTAAGTCTAAAATCACCATATGGGTGTCAATGAGTCTAGCGGAGACCACGAGAGAGGTTTGCTGCCTCCGATATCTCACCGAGGATCCCCTTTTTTGGTGGATCACTAATGTTCTGGAGAAGAATTTTTTTCGATGGTCACACGGATTTGATTCCTATACGCAGGAGATCCATTAATACACATTTCTATGTAGGAAACATCGAAGAAGAACATATGATGCCATTTGGGTTTTTTGAGGATAATTTCATTTTTATGCAGGATAACGCTCACAATCAGGCCCAAGTTACTGGAGAGCCACTAGACTACCCTCGATGTGTGAATATTACCATTATAAACTGGCCACCAAGAAGCTCAAATATGAACCCAATAAAGCATCTATGGGATGCACTACAACAGTCAGTTAGGCGCTACATACTATGACACTTAGGGAATTCGTATAAGTTCTTGTCGAATGGGACAATATTCCTCAGGAAATCATTCATCACTTCGTCAATAGTATGCCCTGATGAATAGAAGCAGTAATTTAATTTCACTTCCAATTTTTTTCTAAAGTTTTTCATTAACACCGTTTTCATTTCATTTGACATTATTTTCCTTTTCTGTTGTTTATTCATATTTTTCTCCGATAATACCATTCTAAAATAGTTGAAATAATTTAATTATAGCATCACGTAGGTACTGTGATTTAAATCTTCAAAAAAAGAAATGTAATAATGTGAAGAGTGACTGATTTCACGCGTTAATTTTACTCAGCAGATTATTTGCTTTGATAAACATATCCATAACGTGCATTTGTGACAAAGTATTATGTATTTACAAGAATTCAGACACAAGCACAAGATTTTCAGATAAAATCATGAAGATAAAAACTTAGAAATAATGGCAAGTTTTAAAATTAAATTCCGATTATGTTGGGTTGGGACCTTTTAATAGCTTTATACTCGTACATATAACACAACGGAAATGAGTAAAACAACTACTACGTTTTTTATACCACTATATCTTCACAGAATTTTCAAACGATGATTCAACTAAGAATAAAATAAAAACATTCTGTTCCTATAATATATACTATCCAAATACAGGGACTAAGTGTTATGACAATATACAGGTAGTTAAGGTTATATGAAATGTGTTTTTCAAATGGTGGAATCCCGACCATCAAATTATGGGAATATCCATATTCCCATAATTATTATTCCCATTATTAAGAACTATTATACAGGGGGTTTATTAATTTGGGTGACACTAAAAAGAGGAGAATATAGTATATGTACCCCATAAATTCAATGTACCACTGTCATACTTTATTGCTGAAATAGACTTATCTATTTAATATGCCGCATATTACACGGGCCCCTTGTTATATCTCTTATTTAATTATCAACATTTCATACAGAGAGCGGTATTAAACTTAATAATTTAAGCCTCCCGAAATTATCATGTGACATTTTGCTGCAAGAAAAAGATTATCGTGTCACGGCCCTAAAACAAACATGCTCCCTTTAGGAACAAGATTACAAAGAGGAGTCCTGACTGTCGCGTATGGATACAAACGTGTCCGAAATAAAAATAAAACGCACGGGTGGAATTATAAGGTGCAATTTATTATTTTTTTCTTCTGCTGCGAGGGGAGATCTATGCTTGTGTAATATTCAGAGTCTGTCTGTTCAGATTTAGTATTACAGCTTATTGTAATAATTATTTTCCGTTTCTAGTAAATGAAGGTAAGATAGGCGCTCTTAAAATATATTGCGATTTGAAGACTTCTAAAGCTCAATGCAATTGAGCACTTAGTTTTATATACATTTAATGATTTAACGAGACATATAGTTGCATAAACGAGACATATAGTTGCTTTCCTGTTGTAACTATTTCCTATTTTCACTAAACAAGGGGAAGATAGCGCTATTCAATTATCTTGCGATTTGAAGATTTGAAGACCCATTCTAAAACATTATTTTAAACAATTTTATAAACATTTAATATTTTAATTAATTTAATTTTTTACAAAATTTTTAATTAAATCATTAAAGTTTATATACAAAAGATGTATAAATATTTCTTATCTATGTTATATTTTCTCACAATACATCTACCATCGCAATACCATTCATAAAAAAGTACTGATATCTAATTAGTCTAGCACTTCTTTCATAAACAATTTAGGAGAAATATTTATGCCAAATGCATTCTCAAATAGTTAAATAAGACAAAGTGGTCATGCTTGATCTTATCTAACTTATATCTAACTGTCTTGGTATTATCTATGTAAATTTGTCGCAATGTTGAACTCTGAACTCTAATGTTGGACTCAAATGTTGTGGTATTGTTGGAATTTTTTAGAAATGTTGGGGTTATATTGTAACTACAAACGAAAAATGGATCCATAAATATAGAAGAGTGAAGAGAAAAAATAGACCTACTGGTTTCCCTCAACAATAAAAAAAATAGTATCCAGAAATCGACAAAAAAGTTTTTGTATCTATTTCTGAAACAAAAGTGATTTTTACAAGATTAGTTTGAAAAAAATAGGAATAGGAAACAGGAGAAATATTTCAAGGTTGTGCTTTTTTGAAACACTGTCACTTCTTGAATAAAGGAAATATTTCAAATTATCTTCATTAGTCCTGTTGTGGGCTAAGACCTTGCCAACATCCCCCTAGATGTTTTTAAAATTGTTGAATGTTTATTAAAATTTAATAATTAAAATTTTTTTATCAATAGGGACACGGGAATAATGAGCAATTAAACACATTTATTTTTTTTTTAGTTTTTAATTGGATTCTCTGAATGCGAATAAGATAAGTACTAAAACAACAGCAAAAACAAAGAGAATCATTAAAATTCCTTTATCGAAAGCTGAAAAAAAAAATAAAGGGCTTTAAAGGCCCCTAAAACTTTAAATTAAAAAGTATTGATACCTACATTTTCTCTGTCTAAAAAAATGCTGTCCTCTAATATTAAAAATATACGAATTATATGACTTAAATAGCTAGAAACACTTAACAGTTCTTGGCTTTGGTGTTGAGTTCAGTTGTAATAAGACGTTAGAATATGCTGTAATTTTATTAGGACAGACAGTGGACTGATTAAATTCATTTTATACAAAAGTAGTTATAATAATACACTTGGGGTAGATGTGCTCTTACATTATGATAACGATTAAAATTCTTATGTAAATAAAAAAGAACGAGCAAATATATACCAACAATTTGCTACAATTCTACCATAGATAGGTGGGAGTTGGATGCTATGTATTATGTTAGTAAAAGTCGTGTGAAAAATAATAACATCAAAAGTTGTATTCATATGAAAGTCAAAGACATAGAAAAGTCTGTAAGATCCGCGAAGATAATACAGTGTACCACTTTTCAAAATTATTGACCATGTGACCCTTGGATAATATTATTGACGACTATAAAACTTAGTTTTATAATACTCGTATAAATTACAGAGCAAAAAAGCTAAAACGAAAATAAAAATCTTTCAGTCCAGTGGTGGAGTGTACATTTGCTCCAACGTTTTATGCCAGCATCCTAGGTGACCGAATGACGACAAGACTTGGTCCAGATATTTTCCAGAAAGACCACTCAATTTTCGATCCAAATTCGTATTGACATGAATGTTGGAGTCATGGCCAGATATTCTCAGGATAAATTGTCCCTTAACTGCTCCACATAATGCCTCTTAAGTTTCCTGGATTGATCTGAGGCAGTGATATGGTTGGTTTAGATTTTTAGCTCGAAGTAATTTGAACATGTGTTTGATTCTCATATCAGTCGACTGGGTGTGTCTGTATGTGTCCCTATGACTAGTCGGGGGTTAGCGGCAAGAGCAGCTCTGAGATAAACCTCGCCCTCGTAAAAATAAAGGCTAGAAAAAACTTGGAATTTCTGAATCCATTACACTAAAATTGCTGGGTTTATGGCAACTCAGTTTCTAAAATATTACATAAACTTGTAGACACAATAATTTAAATTCTAATATAGTCTATTAAACTCCGCAGTTTATATAGTATTTTAAAACATTTCTATTCATCAATTTTTTTACATTATTTGGTGTCTCACATAAAAATGTATCAAAACCTTTTCTGTAGAGAGTGTTCCAAAAATAAAACATATAGTCACCTGCTTAAGTTTTTGTGCATATTGGTTTATTTGTTTTGTTTTATTAAATACTCCAATAACAATTCAAACTTTCCAAAATGTTTTCATAGCTGTGATTATATTTCACCACATTAGACAGACAGCTGATGTCGTCCATCTTTGTCATTCGTATACAGTTGTGCATTCAATTTCATGCATTAAAAGATATAATGACTTCAGAATTATGTAAAAAGTATAAAAATCATAACTATTCTAAACAGTAAATAAATTTAAAATATTAATTTATGTAGGTATTTTCGTTTATTTCTCAAAACAAAACAAACAAAAAGAAAGATAATATTATTTTCATCAAAATATATTTATTTTATGATTATCTATTAACATGTTACATTTATTTTTCAGGTAAGTGAACTCGAATGCGAAAGATAGATAAAATAGAGTAATCACTTGGTAAGTAGAATATTTTTGATTTATTAATGAAAATAAAAGCATACAATAGTATATCTAATAAAATATTTTGGAATAGCTAACGTTAACATAAATATATAACATTTAACTTACACTATTTAATAATACACTTAGTAATAATATTAATAATTCCTTTATTTCCGAACAGAAAAGAAAATCATTTATGGGACAAAATATGTAAAATACATACATATACATACTGTAATACAGACGCGTGCAGTAAATAACTAAAAAAAAAATTAACCTCTAAACAACGTTAACATAAAAATATTTTGTGGAATATTTCACTAACATTTCTAACATTTAACTTATACGACACTAAAAAGTTCAGAAGACAGTCCAAAGATAATTATGCATTTAATTCATAATTATCATTATTATATAATTATTCAAGTCATTGAATTATTATATTATGAATATAATCATTATGAATATAATTATTCAAGTCACCAGTGATTATTACATTAAAATTTTGTAACATTATAAACACTGTTGATTTTAACAACACATTAGTTCTCTCAGTCTGACAATAAAATATATTATCCTTTTGAAAATCTAATTTAGGTATGCGTATACTAAACATACTTAGTATTACAGTTGTATCTACATATATTGCTATGGAAAGGTTTAAATAAAAACGACAGGCTAGTAGGCATCTTTCTAGAGGTAAATGACTAGATTTTTGTAGACGCAAAGTATGGTTGTAATCCCTTACTGTGTAATAATTGTCTATAAGAAATAATAAATACGGCGTTGAATATGTTAAAGTTGATTCATACGACTTTTATACCGAGGATACCGAGTAAGGCTACAATATTCGAATTTCGAACAAACTAACGCAACATATAAACATTTTAATATAGCAGTATTATTAAACGATATTGTGTTTGTAATCACGAAACCAAAACTCATACATACATTAAGAGCCACATGGTTGATATGCCCAGAGAACGATAGTTTATCATCAAAATACACACCAAGATTTTTTAATATTCTCAGACGTATTCAAACTGTATATAATAATTAGTATATAATAATATACTATTACTACTGTAAATAGTACTACAGTAGTACTATATTATACTACTCTAAATCTGCATATAATAATGTATCCGTAGAATAAAAATAAGAACAATCATTAATTGTATTATAAATTTTACTGTTTTCGTTTCATTTCCTATGGACTAAATTACCTTTTTAAACGTAATTTTATTTATTTTAAATAAATTGTTACTCATTTTTACGTAATTAATTTTCAGTTCTCGTTTAAATGGATTTGTTGGCACTAAAAAAATAATGTTCTGAATTCTTATGGTAATTTGCTTTATGCCAACTGTGCCAGACGCTCCCGGTAAAAGCCAAGCCTATCTTTTTGTCTCAAAATGGCCATAATAAAAATTCCTGTGATACAATTTCTCCAAGAGATTTACGAGCTTCAAGGCTGCGAAGGCGACGATTCGCCCTAAGCCGAAATAATTTAACAAAGTACGAGGTAAAAACGCAATAAAATGCATAAACGTGACCACCGAACGTTACAAAATGCAACTGGCGTCCATAAAGACGCACTTAAGACGCCTTAAAATAACACGCAACTTGCAATAAATCATATTTAAGTCAGCTGTTTGGAGATGAGCTTTCAGCGTTTAAGTGAAGCAAAGTAGAGACGCGCCGATTTAGCGTCTAGATAGAGTCCCTTCATTAACTCTTCCGGACCCGAAATATATTACTGATATTTCAGTTATTCCCATTCGCCGGTCCCGAAATCCCTAAGAAAACACACCTTGTTTTATGGCGAAAGGGAAACGGCTCGAATGTTACCAGCGAATAGAAATAATGCCACACGATGCCGCGACGCGCCAACTAGATAAATTGGTGTTTATATAATAAACTCTTTTATGTTTGGATGGGAGTACTCGGTATTTATATTCGGCCTTTGTTGTTTGATAAATGACTTAATGACATTGCAAGTGTTGAGACGTGTTTTAGTTGCGATAATCGTTTTAATTTCGTCGTTTATTAATCATCGTCTGTCTCTAATAAAGACGTTTACTGTCTTCGAGTTCGCAGTATTAAAAGAATTAGATGTACAGGGTAGGCCTCGAAATTGGCATTCCCTATCGTTTGTTTGTGAAGGGGTTAATCAAATATCCATGTTTCCATAGGAAATATCATTAACTATAGGAGATGGAAAAATTAACAATCTTAAACAATTGTGTTCTTGATCTTTTTTTTTTGTTTTTTAGGAAAACTAAGTAGTAAAAGGTAGAAGTGGCTTTCCCTTGTCGTTTATGAAATATAAAAAATATCAATTTTTATTAAAATTGGGATATTTTTGGATTACTTCTATATGCCATACGTTTTGAAAAGAGAAAAAAAATCTCTTTTTACGTCAATAATAGCCAACCATGACATATTTAAAAAAATACCTTAAATATTTAAAGAAATATATATTCAAAATAAATAGTAATTTTATAACTCGAATGTTTTTATATAAAGAACGACCATTCGACATCTAATGATGTAATATTGGTATAATTAAAATAACCCTTGGAATAATGTAAAGGATCTGTGTAATGTAATGTAACGGACGCAGAAATAATACACATTTTGTAATATGGTAAAACCTAACTATTTTGTTTTAAACTGTGTCAAACTTTATTATAAAACTATTATCTGTTGCGCCCCTTAAACCATGTGCACAGAATCCACTATTTGTAAGTTCCCTGTCCACTGTCACCATAGGTATACAAATATTATTGAAAGCATCATAAAAGCTAATATGAAATTTGTAATAAATTTTATAGTGTACAACAAAAGTATCTAATGAATAAACTGAATAATGAAATGAAAATCAAATATATCCTGTTGAATTGGTTTAAATATCTAAAGACTATAATATCAGAAACTATTACTTTTAGAAATAGATACACAAAATACATTGAAAATAGTGAGTAGAACATGAATGTAACATAAACAATATAGTATAGAATTTAAATTAAAGAACTTGACGCCAACTTTCAGTACAATCCGAAGTGTCACATACCTGACATTATTTTCATTGAACGGATCACCTGTGAAAACCGCTATTGAAAAATATTCAGTTCCTATTTTATATTTTTTTCTGAATTAATTTTTCGCCATTAATTTGTGAGTAATAGAAAATAAAATTAAGACGTACTGTACTGAGCGATTTTTATTTTAGAAAGAGAAAGTCTCCTTACATTGTGTAATTAACTGATTCAATCGAAAGCAACCCCTAAAAGGTAATTAAAAAAGAAGACGAATGATTCGAATATATGTAACCACTTAATGCCTAAATGTGTGTCCCATAATGAATGAATTTTGAAGTTTTCAGGTCGAAATCGAATATTCATTTGTATAGTCAATTGTATAAAATAATAATATTGATTTATCCTATATACAATACCACCAAACGTATTTATAACGTTGAACATGATTCAAATACATACATATATGTATTTATATTTTGTATTTATATTCATACATATCTATATGAACATAAATACAATCACTGGATGATAAATTTCAAATTATAATATAATAAACCTTATTAGATACTTAACATCGCTGTATTTTTAAAGTAATATTAATTTTCTTTAAACTCGAATTATTTCTGTTTAATAAAAATAAGTTTTCTTCGTTTTTATTGTATGCGAAATAAAATGAATAAGGATCATCATTTTTAAAAGTATTTAAAATTTAAAATTTTACGTTTTATAATTAAAATTATGCCCTTTGAATCGCCTGTTATAATTGAGGTTTCCTTTACATGCACTAATATTGAAGCAGGAGTATTTTTTTGTGACAAAGATTCACGTGATAAGTGCTAATACATCATATTACAAAACTTTCGTTATTCCTTCATTAAGGGGAGAATAATATACAGCATAATCAAGTAAAATATGTTTTCTAATTAAGAAAGATTTAATCTAGCTGCAAGATAAATAGCTAATTTATTAGTTACTGTTATTTTGAATTATAGTAAAAGTAACAAAATTCTGCTTTATAATAGTACAGGTCTGTACTACCAAACATTCAAGATATTGAATTATCGATAAAAAAACTTTGACATTAATTCCACAAAGGAAATGTGTGATTTATGTGTATATTTAGTTCAGGACCTCAATTGATTATCAGAATAAATTTTATTTAGTTCTCTAAATCTCATTCTTTCAAAATCAAGACATGTTTGATTGCTTTATGAACGTCTTGGGGAAGAAACTACTTTTTATAGAATTTACACCCTATCATATACGCAATCCATATATAAATATATTGGCTTGGGTCACCTCAAATATCAAGATGGACTTCATTAAATTTAATTAAAACCAAGATTTCTAAGTCATTATTCCAAGTCACTGGCAGTTATATAAATGATTTATTTCTAACTATTAATTTTTCAAATTTGTTTTAATTGATATCTTGTCTTTATGTTATGTTAGCCCCTTTTATGGTTTTCTATTATTGAATTTTCCTGTGATTTTGTAAAGTGAAATTAGTGAAGTATATAAAAGACTTAAAATAGAAGATTTTAAATGTGAGAAATTAAAAGTTCAGGCCCAGAAGAATCATTCATATAAAATATCGACGTGAAAAATCTGTCAACTGTAATTTGAATGACTTTTACCAAATAGTTTTCTTGTAATAATGGTAACGATTTGCTTTATTTTTGTTCTATTATAGTAGACCTCTGTTATTAAATAAGCCTATAAAAATAATCAATTGGGGTTAGATCGGGAGAACGAGGTGGCCACTTTATTTTACTACTTCTACCAATTCATATATTAGAAACAGTGTGATTGAAACTCGATTGTAATTTCGCTGCAGCATGTAATCTAGCTGCATACTACTAGTACCGTATGTCTCTACCAATTTCATTATTAGGGATACTGTCATCAGGAAAAGGTTTTTTAACTCTGGAATTAAAAAAATTATCCAATAAATCTATGTAGCTCTCCCAAACTATTGTGCTATCAAAAAAAACATTGTCCAGCAATTTGATTAATTAGAAAAGATGACACAATTCCACAATTCCTGTCCTTTGCAGCATTTAATTATACATAATTTCAGCCCGATTATACTCTCTTCAGCTGTTGAGTCTATAATAGGTCTAACATCTGCTAGGGTACCATTTAATAGGTTTTTTTCCACCATAGCATCTAAAGTTGTCTAAAGAGGATTCTAGTTAGAGCAAATGTTGCTTCATCATAATAATACTGTTTTTCTTTATAAATAATAGATCATCTTATCGTTTATTTATTATAATTTCACAAAATTCCAATTAGCGATTAAGATTATTGTCATTAGGTTCTTGAACCAAATAATTATTAGTGACAACAAGAGAAAATACTGTGTCATTGTATGCTTGGGTTCAAGTCCCAATGGGGGAGTTTGATACCTCTTCCTGAGCGTGGGTATATTTGTGTGTTGCGTGTTGTGTTTTTCTCCACGTGTAGCTTTCTTCTTCGAAGTGTAAGGCTTTAGGAGAAAGAAATAATTTCTGTGTGTGCAAATAAACTGGTCTTATAGGTTTATGTGAATTCCCTTCAATGTTTACTAATATATTATTATCCTACTTCAACGTCTAAAATGAGTTAATTTTTAGAGGGTTTCTGGTATTTCCAGCATTTGGATGATTGAAACTGGGACTATAGAAAAAATGGGATTGTCAAGATATTACTATTTAATGGTTTAAGATTCGGTGGCTCCATAATATTCTTGATAATGCATTTTAAAGTTCTCAAACATTAAAATGTGAAAAAGACAAAAAACTGTTAAAGAAGTAAAAAGCAAATGTCCTTTATATAAATACAAACACATTAAATTCAAAAACATCTGTTGATTTTTAATTTTCTTAGTCAACTTTCTTAGTCAAACGTCATTGTCGAAATGACGTTTTAAATGCAACTTTACCCCATTTAAAACACACAGAATTTAATTAGAGAAAGAGTATAATGCGGATATTTTAAGTAAAAACGAATGGAAGTTACTCCTAGTATTATTGTC
This sequence comes from Rosalia funebris, assembly GCA_037954035.1. NCBI lineage: Eukaryota > Metazoa > Arthropoda > Insecta > Coleoptera > Cerambycidae > Rosalia > Rosalia funebris. The sequence goes on along the minus strand of JAZFAV010000035.1, from coordinate 29,488,279 downwards.
TTTAAATAGATTATTTATATTTCTTTGAAAGTAAAAAGCAAACGACCGTGACCCGAAATAAAAACGTGCATGCATGTAAATGAAAAAGCACTCAGTGAAAGCTTAATATGTTTGTAATAACGCAATAAATTAGAGCAATTGCACTTTAGGAACTACAAAATGAGTCGACAACGCATGATAAAACGACATAAATTTAATCAAGCTTCTTTCATACTTTTATTTAATTGTACACAAGACGCTTATAAATATTAATTTTGCATGCTTTTTGTCCTCCATTAGAGGTATTATTAAATTTAATACATTTATAAAAAATAATCTAATGGGGTGATGGCATGATTTTTTCTGTTGATGTCCTTGACTGGCGGTTAACAAAAATCGATACATTTATTATGTATTCGCACTGGTTATGGTTGCGTTATTATAATAGGCAATTAGAATATGCATTGAAACGGCTGGGTTTTATTAAATTTTAAAAGTTTTATAGCGGGAATATACAGGGTGACATAATTTCATGCTTTTCCTTCAATAATACTTTATTATGTATACAGTAAGAAAAATTATCTTGATGAACATAAATTTATTTTTAAGTGCAGAAACAAATCACAAGACAATTCGATACTAATTTACCGCAATAGAAACAGTTTAATTATGAAAAGTATTTCAGCTGTCCAATCAATGCCCAGCACCTTAACGATACACCATGCTTAATCATTGGTGAGACACCATGCTGAGTCATCCAGATACGACCTCTGGTAGAAATTCAGGAGCTGGGATATTTTTAACTCAAACTACTGTCTTGTACTGTGTATTGTGTATCAACTACTGTCTTTGGAACGTGAAAGTTTTTGTCACTAGCTACAAGAACGTGAAGTTACGATTTCATTACACAGAAGGCTGGTCTGGGGATTTACGTTTATTTGATTAATACACTGTGGTTACTATCCTCTCACAAATATAGTTATGCTATGATTACGGATAAACTATGGAGCGAAGTAGGCACTGCAATTTTAAACAAAATAAACAGTCTTAAAATCTTAAAACAGACTTTTTTTTAAAACGGACACGATTCAGTTGAGTTATCGTGCTAACAAGAATAAATGGCGACGACAACGACGACGACAATGACACACACACATACAGCAAACATTTTTTACAAACCATTTTTTTTGAGGCCGAAAAACGAAAAATAAACCCAAAAAAATTTAGTTTTTTCACTTTTACTTTTCCGCATTCCACTATAAGCGGAAAACTAATGTATTCATCTAAAGAAAAAGTGAAGAAACTAATTTTTTTGTTGGGTTTATTTTTCGTTTTTCGGCCTAAAAACAAAAAGAAAATGGTTTTTAAACTTTATTTGCTGTGTGTGTTATGATGTCGTCGTTGTCGCCGGCATTTATTCTTCTTAGCACGATAACTGAACTAAATCGTGTCAGATCGATCGGGTTTTGACTGATTCTGATCGGGGACGTCTCCCAGACGACACCTATTGATTTTGAGGTGGATAGTATACACCACCCCCTCCCTTGGGTTTATGTGAGAATTTTTTTTTGTTATCACGATAACTCAACTAAATCGTGTCGGATCGATCAGGTTTTGACTGATTCTGATCGAGGACGTCTCCCAGACGACACCTATTAATTTTGAGGTGGATAGAACACACCTCACCCTGTCCATGGATCATGAGAAAGTACGATGGTGGACTATTTGAGAAATTTGTTTTGTTAATACGATAACTCAACTAGATCGCGTCGGATCGATCGGGTTTTGACTGATTCTGATTGGAAACGTCTCCCAGACGACACGTATTGATTTTGAAGTAGACAGGATACACCCCATCCTGTCCGATTGGAAACGTCTCCCAGACGACACGTATTGATTTTGAAGTAGACAGGATACACCCCATCCTGTCCATGGGTCATGAGAAAGCACGACGGTGGACTATTTGAGAAATTTTTTTGTTAACACTGTAACTCAAATAAGTCAAGTCGGATCGATCGGGTTTTGACTAATTCGGATCTGGGACGTCTTCCAGGCGACACCTATTGATTTTGAGGTGGATATATCACACTCCACCATGTACATGGGTCATGAAAAAGCACAGTGGTGGACTATTTGAGAAATTTGTTTGTTAGCACGATCACTCAATTAAATCGTGTCGGATCGATCAAGTTTCGACTGATTCTGATTAGGGACGCCTACCAGACGACATCTATTGATTCTGAGGTGGATAGGATACACCCCACCCTGTTCATGGGTCATGAGAAAGCACGAGGATGAACTATTTGAAAAAAGTAAAACTGTAGCATAAAACACACATTCTGCATTTATGTGTTGGTTCATTTTTTCTCGGCCACTCGTTCTACGTGCGGAAAAGTCCATTTTAAGGTTTTAAAACTGTTTATTTCTTTACACGACTACATTACTTTCCCGCGTATAGTGGAGTGCGGAAAAGTAAAAACTTTCCTGGAGCTATATTTTATGCATATTAAATGTCTATTATTAATACAGCATCTGTTTCGGTCAGCCGCAACCGATACGGCCTAATAGTCGATACGCTGCTGATGTTCGTTCCTATAGCGACGATATTGCCACCGGATATTACACACAAATATCTGTTGTCAGTTTATTTTCACCTCGTCACTGTTTGAACTGTTTACGTGGCCTTGCAGATCACGTCGTGTGTTTGAATTTGTGTCTTTTTATTTGTGAGCTAACGTGAAAATATATGGACAGAAAACTTCTTTATCCAACTAAACTAATATGTTGACATGATATTCGAGAACGCATTGAAAAACGGAAATGTTGTGTATTCATCGCAACTGTTGAAGCAACTGAAGCATGGGGACATTCAATGGCATTTTTTTTTTAATTAGTGCGTAGAAATCTAAGAGTGCTAGTGGCAGTTATTTAGTGACGTCTAAGATATTATAGAGAACCAACCACAACACTATTGTGGATTACGAACTCAATGCTTTCACTGTGTATGTCCATATCAAGACAACTCTGAGAAAGTCTTAGTAAATACACACTTTACATGTGCAGTTTATGCACTTAACCGAATAGCAGAAATATAAGAGACAATTTTTATTTAATTAACGAGGTAATAGCGACTGTGATTTTTTTTTTTTGGAAAAGTGCCTATTCAGAGAGATGCGTTTAAAGAAACCCTTCCATACATACGTTTACCTCCTGAACCAGTTGTCATAAAATGACAACTGCTTGATTAGAAGCTATAGCTTATTTTATTATGATAAGCATGTTGAGGAACTAGAACATGTTATCTCTGGGTTTGATCTCGGTGAAAGCAATGCCATACAGGCAGTGCAGATCTTACTGAAACTACAATGATACGAGATAATTTTGATTATATTACTAGTAACCATTCTATCTTAATTACTGCAATAAATAAACTGGAAACATATGGATTATCATTACAAAAATAGTTTGTGGTGTTTGATGCTGTTAAACAAGAAATAAACAACTACAGCACAACTGAAGTCAGTACTGTCATAAAACAATCGAAAAACGATAAATCCTGGATACAGCCATTTGGAACATATGTGTTCATTCTACTATCCATTGGTGACAGTAGACGTTGAAATGTTTTTTTCATTGCATAAACTACTGTCTAGTGATAGGCGTTGAGGTTTTACTGCAGGAATCTTAGAAAAGTATCTAGTTATTAACTTTCATTATCGGCACTTACTAGTCTAGATATGACTCAGAAACCGAGACTGACTGAGACATATTTTTTCTATGATTGTCTTCTTCTATGAGAGTCTATTCTATGATTGTTTTCGAAAACACGTTGGGCAACGGCAGATTTGCCTAATCTTCCATATTTTAAATGGCCCATGTGCTCATTGAACCCAGTTACAAGTACTCTTTTCATCTGTCCGATATATTTTTGCAGTTTTTATTGTTTTGGATTTCAATTTGGAATAAAATACTAATATTAGTCGTTATTTAGGAGCAGGATAGAAGCGGGATACTAAATTTTCCTATCAAAGTGTAAGCAGGTAAAAAGGTATATCGTGTACCACTGTTGATTTATTTTTAAATTCGCATTCGCCCTGAGTTCGACTATGTTATGTCTCGCTAGAATAGACGCTTCAATTATTAATATACAGTTAATATGCAGAATGCATATTAATTGTATATTAATAATTGAAGCGTCCATTCTGGTAAGTTTAGTGTAGTTTAGTTAGTCCATTCTGGTAAGTTTAGTGTAGTTTAACTCTAATAATTCTACACACAAATATGCGCAAAAATAGTTGTTGAAACACTAAAGTCTGAGGAAGCGTCCCGCCGGTTACAAATTTTAAACGCCCCTATCTTTTAATTAATTCCGTGGATATTAAAATAAACTTTAATCCGGGCGCAACAAAGGCAAAGAATTAAAGCTACAGTTGCAATTGCAGTAAACATTTTCCGTCCCTAAATGCACTCAACACAAAATCTATGACTGTTTTACTTTTTCATTACATTTTATTGCGAAGGCATAAAGTTCTCGCTGCGAGATATATGCTTGTTTTAGACACAACTATTATATAATTTCAGAGTTTGCACGTGAGAATACAAACATTGCCATGGCGCGAGGTAATTAATGGATTGCGCTTAATTTTTATTAGTGTCTTTAAAAGTAGAAGTTTCATTAACTCTCTCGTTGAGTTGTAAAATGAACAGAAAGGGCGCAATTAGAGAGGGTCGTGGGAGAGAAGAGGGTGTTGCAATTTTACATACAAGTATGCACATTTTTGTAAACAATTACCATAAGAGAAACTTAATTTTGTTGGTGATTTAGCAGAACTGGTATCGAAAAATGGTTTTACAAACAATTATAAAATATGGGTTGTCTCAATATTCTGTTATAGTGCAATAATTGCATAGTTACATTATACAATTCGCTCGCGCGTAAATAGTTCTCATTTTTTTAGGTAACTGTAAAACCAGATTAGGTATTGATGTCTGATCAAAAACAGGTTAAATGCGTTTAATAACTTATATAACGCCAATGTGGATAGTTGTGGCGTTCTCTCCACTGTTGTAGCCTGTATGGAATCTATATATGATATAGATTCCATACAAGAATGTATGGGTTCATACGTTCCCTGTTTGAATCTACATATATATGATATCTTCCAGTATGAAATGTATCCCTATATTCAGAATGAGTTGGACAGATCTGGGTATTCCTGAAGAATAATTCAAGATTGAGGAGTAAAACCTTTATGAGACCAGGATAGTCCTTAGTGATGTCTAGGTGGCCTAAATGTAGGGGTGGCCAAAATGTAGGGGTAGAACCTATGTCCGAGATAAACCTCTTGATGTGTACTCTTTGGAAATAATACATGTCTTCCAAATGGCTGTATTATGGCTTCTTCGAAAACACATCTTGGAGTTTTTTTAGTGATTGTACTGACTTCACTTGTGTTGTGGCCTTTAATTTTTTGTATAGCATCACATAATACCATACACCGTTTATATTTGGGAATACGTATTTGGTATAAGTTGGTTAATTATAAATCACCAATAAGTTACGAATATTGTGTCATATTTCAAAAGTATATACTACTATATACTTCATATAAGCTATATTATGCTATCAAAAACTAATACTTTAACTATCTTCTATTATGGACTGTACTCAAAATACTCATTTTTACTTATTTCAGAAGAATGCATATCATGTTTTATAGATACACAGAAATAGATAGGAAACAGGAGTTACATTACAATTTATATTCAAATTTGACATACATAATTTTTATAATGGATCTTTGCGCGTGTATCAATTTAGTGACGACACACGGATCACATGCTACGCCACTCGCAATTGCTACTAATATGCCACAATTACCAGTACGTGTGTCTAGCGACATATGTTTCACTCAACTACGTACGGCATATACAGTTAATAATTTGCCGAACAAAATACAATTATGTAGTCACGTCTTAGCTTTCTTGTATAATTTGATCCATTGGCGTCTCAATATTTCCGTAAAATTGATTTTATTTTTGTTTCATTTATTTTGATTTTTGTTGAATTTATTTCATTTATTTTGATGGAAATATCACTTCCTTTGAATGTTTTTGTGGAGAACTTTTTCATTACTCTGTCATAGGTTGACGGATTTGTATTGTACTAACTGTTATCCTAAAATGTGTTTTCGGCACGACACTGTTCAAAAATGTCAGTTGATTGATTCATACGATTGTTAGCTGTGACGCACACGCAAAGAATCATTATACAAACCATACATCTCTGACTGCTTATTTTATCGGTTTGAGAATGAAAACAATAGGGGTGGTATCATTCGTTTAAAGAAATAAAAAGCAAATTCTGCAGTTCTCGGTTTTGGATATTTTATATTACCCCTACGTTATATTTTAGTCGAACAATTGATATACATAAAAATACCAAAAATGTTAATTTTTCAATTATAATTTTTATTCAATGTATCTATTAATGCAGGTGTATGTTTCTTAGTATATTTTTCCAAAGGAGTATCAGCTGGACATATTACCATTGCTTCTGTAAAGCTATAACAGAAAATAAAGTTCTGAGCATTAGATGATACGCGGGCAGTCACATGTCTTCTTATTTTCGACAGTGTGAATATATTTATAATTCTTTCACAAACATTATTTACCATCTTCACCAGTGAAATTGATAACGTTTTAAGTCTTGTTTGCCAAACATTATTTGCACTTACCAAACAATGTTTGGCATCCACAGGATGCTAGGATAAATAATAATAGTAACCACCGCTTCCCTACTTCAGATATTTGAGCTCTTTAAAAGTTTCTTGGCTGAGTAAATAAGGAGTTTATTATTGGAACTAAGTTATAGGAACACGGGAGGCTATAATACGGCTTCAATAGCCTCTGTTATATTTAATTTAGTACATTAGTAACTTTCACTTTTATCCGGGCGCGCAAATTCTGACACAAACATATTGTGTGTTACCGACTCGCAGAAACTTTTCCCGAAAATCTGTTATTGCTGCTAATATATAGTGTCATATATTATTAACTTCTTAATGGAACAAGATATAAATCGCCTGGAGTGTTAAAGTTGCTCGGTATATTTTACGTGACTTCTCTCATAAGCGAACTTTCCACTTTTGTATTTATAATCTAATAAAGTGGGGGCGTAGATCATGAGTTTCGAGTAAGAAGTGACACATGGGGCGATTACCGAGGCCTTAAGGATTACCTCCGAAGGTGCAAAAGTTCGCGAGGAATCTCTCCAAACGCTATATGAGACGTGGAACAATGCTAGGTCGGCAATATTACTTCTTTGTTGGACCATTTAACTCGTGATTTAGTCGGAACGTTCCTTAAGTCTACCGAATAATTATATGCTTTGGCGGATGTTAGAGCAGCGTTTGGCTGATCCTCGGTATAAGTTTAAATGCTGCAAGCGGCTCAACCTCTGCTTAGAATGAAAACGGTGATTATTGACTAATTTTTTAGATGACTACGTAAACATTTTTCTTCTACGATCACTATATAATAATATACAGATAATTTTTTATTTCTTGACGATAGATGTGACTTCTAGATAGAACAATAACATAAAACTGATAGCATAGAACAAAACTCAGCTAATACTAATACATATCAATATAGAATAGAAGTTAGATATAAAGTATTCCCTGTTTGTTACATTTATAATACAAATATTAGAGATAGATTTGTTTTTACCCAATTATAGTATCAATACACAAGATGTGTATTGGTTTTTATGCATAATTTTTATTGAAACAAAGTAAACTCCTGAACAAACTTAACACATTAGTGAAACCTCACACTATTACTTTTATTTTTGCCATAGTACTGCGTTTTATCATAGTACTGCGTAATATTACAAGTAAATGATATCAACTAGTATTTGAGAAATGAGAATGGTATTGTTGGAGAAGAACATGAAAATTTTATAAAAAACATTGAAGGTGAAATTGAATCGTAAAAACTTGAATACAGTAGCGTACAGATCCTCATCTATCTCCTATAATTGCTTTCATTCATCTGGGCATGCTATTGATCAAGTGGAGAATGATTTCCTGAGGAATATTCCCCAGTTCGATAAGAAGGATTTGCTCGAGTTCCCTAAGAGTAATAGAAGCAGATATGTGGCGCTTAACTCATCATTTTACTGCATCTTTTGGATGATCTATGGGATTCATATTTGGGTTTCCTGGTGGCCAGTCCATAGTTGAAATATTCGCAAATCGAAGGTAGTTCAGTATATCTCTAGCAACGTGGGGCCGAGCTTTATCCTGCATAAAAATGAAATTGTTTCCGACTTCCAACAAACCAGGAAAATGGCACTACATGTTTTTCTACGATTTTTGCTACGTAGAAATGTGCAGAAATGTCCCCCGTATAGGGACCAAATCCGTGCGACCATCGAAATAAATTCCTCCCCAGAATATTATTAACCCCTCAACAAATGGGATCCTCGGAGAGATATTACAGGCAACAAACCTCTCTCCTGGCTTTCGCCAGACTCATTGAGGTTTATCTGGTGAATTAAGACTTACTCTTGTTTCACCTAAAAACAAAACTCGCTTACAGGCATCAATGGTCTAATTTACATGTTTTCTTGCAAAACGCAGTCTAGTAACTCTATGTTTTATGGTGGGCAGTGGTGCAATTCAACTATTCCATCTTCCTTCACAAAGCTTTCTCGTGACTGTTCTAGAAATTGCTACATTTAGAGCTGCTGCTAGGGCTCTAGGGCTGCTTTATAGCTCTATTGTAAGATTATTATTTTATTTTCTCTGATTAATAAACTTTGATTTAAAAGTACTTTCAGTTGATGATGGTCAGCTATCTCCTATGTATCCTAGGCATAAGTATTTAAGATGATGAAATATTATCGTCGATGGGCGAGTCTCTATACATTAATAACACGAAATACAAATCCTTTATATCTTCTGTTACTTTAGACAACATTTTATTTATTATTTGTTTGACTCGTTCTATCATCCCATTTGATTCGGTGTAACGAGGGCTATATTTAGTGCGTAAAAAACTATTCTTCTGAAAATTTCTCAAAATTTAATGAATTAAATTGGAGGCCTTTATCTGATATTATGATAGCAGCCTTTCCATATGTGAGCAAATTTCGAGCCCAAATTTTATGAGTCTATAATTAAAAAATAAACATAATAAAGTAATACATGTCATATATAAAACATCAAACGATAAACCGAAGAAAATAGAAGCAAATACGTATCCACGCTCTATATGCTATAAATATCCGAAAATATTGCAAATATATTTAGACAAACATGACATTACAATAGCACATAAACCATGCGACAGAACAAACAATTCTTTACAAAACTTAAACCCAATGTATAAACACAAGACGAAGCCAACACTATATACTAAATATACTATAACATCTGTAATAGCACATATATCAGCCAATGAAAACAGTATCTACACAAAAGAATATATGCACATAAATATAATACTAAAACATTAAACCAAAATTCAACAGTACTTACAAGACATGCAACAAATCAAAACCATATGTGTAATTTTATCAATAATCGTATTTAAAGAATAGGAACAAATTTCTACAGATGAAGAAGATACGAAATATTACAGATCAAAAGACAAAGCAATGCAATTAACAGCCGCACTGATATAAAAGTAATTTTAGTAAGTTAATAAATTGAAGTTTTATATCTACCTATATACTAGATAGGCAAATGAAATATGTTGTCCTATCTATCTCATTTTCACTACTCATATTACTATAAATCATTCTGTTGACAGTATAATACACCAAATCCGACAGAACTGTATCTCATATCCATTAAGGTTACGCCAAAGTATTCACCCAGAATACAGGAAATAGTATATTAAGTAATAAGAATGGTAAGAAAAGTATCTTTGTCTCTGACCAATAATACCTTTAACGTTTAAAGATGCTTATAATATTCAATAAATTTGTCTTATTAAAATGAACTGAATTTTAATAAAAATAAAAATTTCACAATACAATATTTGTTCCAGATGTGACATTAATTTTACATGAAAATGTATAAATTTCACGAAATTAGGTTGCCTGATGTTGAAAGATATTTTAAAATTAAGAACTAATAGCAATTAGAGTGGACCAACGTGGACTTAATTTTGAAAATCGTTCAGCCAAAAGTAGAGAAACGAACCTTACCTCGTAATCTTTCAAGATGGGAACAAGTCTTATTAATCCGATGAAGGATGGGCCATAGACAACTTACATCTTTCTCAATATGTCTAGTTTGTGATCAAACACAAACAGTAAAATATATTTTGTTAGAATGTATAAATACGCATCATGAGAGAAAAGTGCATAACACAATTGAAAAATTTCTCAACGATTAAATAGACAAACCGAGAAAATAATAAATTGTGTAAATAGTATCGGTCTCTATAAAGAAATTAACTAAAATGAGGTGGAAAAGTGCAAACATCTAAATAGGATATGGCTAATGGAAGCGACTAATGTCCAAAGCAGTCGATGTCATTGTCAATTTAACAAAAAAACAATCCTACTCTCCAAATGAACAATATTATTCATTACTAAAAATAGTCTACATTACTAACAATAAAACTATTCTCAAGAATAGACTTAATTTTTATTCCGAATGTTATGAATAGTCTGCCTTCTATATAATTTGATAGATATTATAACCATGACAGTATAAAGCAGTTTTATTTGTCTACCAAGTTCATTTCAGATAAATTTTTGTGGGTTATTAAGAACTATAAACATGTGTAGATATAAAATTTAAGCATTTAGTACAGTTGCATTAAAAACATACTATTATATGACTCGAATAATATCTGGACAATAACTTTTGTATTGTTTGTACAAAAAATTAATCTCATTCACAGTACTGTGAATGAGATGAATTTTTTAATTATTAATCATCATTAATTATAATTTATAATTAATGATGATTAATAATTAAAATTTAATAATAAAAATTTAATAAATAATTTAAATTATAATCATTAATTATAATTTAATAATTAATCTCATTCACAGTACTGTGAATGAGATTAATTTGTTATAAAATTTTTTTTATATAAAAGCTTATAGTCGGCCATATGAAGAAGTACAAATTTAAAATTTCTTCTCAGATGCTGATTCTCCTTCAAGAACTTTATTTCAGCGCAAGATCTAAGCTCGTCTGTAGATAACTCTATTAGCTGATATTTATATTCAGACACGCCTTTATGCAAATAAAAACGCTCAGATGCAGAAAAATCGTTTTAATGTCGATGTCATGTTCACGGATTTTAAAGTGTGTATTCCTCTAGACATGTTAGCAGTAATGCAGACATCCTGTCAAGTAAAGTGGACATACTTAATTGCTCAAATCTGCCTCGGCACGTCCGTAAATTGTATTATGTTATGAAAGCTTCTACAGTGTTTATAAATAACTATAAAATACACCGAAAGTCTTGCGCATCTGAGATCTAGCCAATTTAAAACTAAGGATTTTACCGTATGGTACAGTATATTTTAAACAGTTTTAAAACCTTAAAATGTACTTTTCCGCACGTAGAATATATGTATGTCGAAATTGAGTGGCTGAGAAAAAATAAACCAACACATAAATACAGAATATGTGTTTTATGCGACAGTTTTACTTTATCTTTTTCAAATAGTTCACCCTCGTGCTTTCTCATGACCTATGGACAGGATAGAGTGTGTTCTATCCACCTCAAAATCAATAAGTGTCGTCTGGGAGACGTCCCTGATACGAATCAGTCAAAACCCGATCAATCCAACATGACTTAGTTGAGTTATAGTGTTAACAAAAAAATTTCTCAAACAGTCCACCGTCGTGCTTTCTCATGACCCATGGGCAGGGTGGGGTGTGTCCTATCTACCTTAAATTCAATAGGTGTCGTCTGGGAGACGTCCCCGATCAAAATCAGTCAAAACCCGATCGATCCGACACGATTTAGTTGAGTTATTATACTAACAAGAAATGCCGACGACAACGACGACACGCACACAGCAATAAATTTTTAAAAACCATTTTTTTTTGTTTTTAGGCCGAAAAACGAAAAATAAACCCAAAAAAAATTTAGTTTTTCACTTTTTTTACACGATTACATTACTTTTTCGCTTATAGTGGAGTGCGGAAAAGTAATAATAAATTGTTGAAAATCTGCCCCGGTAAAACTTTACCACTTTTAAGGTAATTAAAATTTCAGTATTTCTGATATAATACTTAACACCAGCATAATTGGTAGAAGTTTACACCACTATAATTGCAAACTTTTTACATTTTAGGTATAAACCTGATATAAATGCACCACAGTATAGTACACTTTACCCAGCAAGGGGTAGATTATAGTACGTGCATGGTGAAACTATTCTGGAGTTCACCCCCATGTAGTATTCACATTGATGCTCTTGAAACTTGAAGCAATATGGCCGTTCGTAATTTATTATTACCCAACTTTTGCTGAAGTGCTTTTATATCTATCAACAAGCAAACAAATTAATTATCTTAGCTGGATTAATTAAAATTTGTTGCCAATATGAGTGAATGTGTTAAATTTTGCGAGTTACTGGATCATTTCACCGAATGGTATGTACCTAACCTCTTTCTTATACTTCATTTTATTGTACGTTGGGGGTATCAATGAGCTCATACTTACAAAAACTAATCTAAAGCAGATATACGTATTATTTAGGAACAATGGTATGGCTAAAGAAAATATTAAGGCTAGACGAGCACTCATATGGATTGACATGGTCTACATACACAACAACGATGAACAAGACAAATATATTTCCCCAATTAAAGAACTTCTATAACAATAAAGACACTAAAATTTCGTACATTAACATATTCTACCAACCCTTCAAATACGCAAAGGATCTTAAGGATGTTGATACACTACTTATATTACATTACATTATGGTATATGGGTTTGGGCCTCATCAGCCACTGATCGCATGGGTAGTCCCTTGGCGATCCCCTCTTATCCGGGTCATTATCCAAAAATGCTATCCCATAAAAGGAGCAATTTAGGCACGTCCCTCGCCTTAAGTCTTGCTTCCTCTAGGATAACAGGGGACCCTAATATAAGGTACCTCTTCTCCTCCAGTGCGGGGCAGGTGTAAAGAAGATGAATCGAGGTTTCCTCGTCTTCTTTACAGTATCTGCAGGTCGGGCTGTCTGTCAGCCTCAACTTGTGCTTATATGCGTTCACAGTACTATGGTGGCCCGTTATGATTCCCACCAGGGTTATGGCTTTGTGCCTGTTCAATTTAATGAATTCTTGAGCCCATCTCTCAATCTCTGAGTATTCGATGAAGAGTTTGGTTATTCGATAACCCATTACTCCTCTCCATCTTTTATTGTGCTGGTCTCTTTCCCAGCCATTGATACGGTCTCTGATCAGATTCTGACTTATTCCCACTGCAGGTTCTGATCCATAGAGGTTTTCCCTGGTCTCTAGTCTGACAAGGTCATCTGCAATTAGATTCCCCTTAAAGCCATTATGCCCAGGTATCCATAAGAGTTCCACCGGTCCCTTCTCTGCTAAGTTGTTCAATGCTTCATAGCAATTATAGACCAGCTTCGACTTTGTCGTTGCTGAATTCAGGGCTGCCAACGCCGCCTTGCTATCCGAGCAGATACATACCTTCTCTTGGGTCCGATTTTGATCACGTCGCGTATACAACCCCGCACCCGCTCTGTTCCCACTCTTGGCTCCATTCGTGTACCAGATATCTCCATTGAGCGGTAATCCAGCTTCACCCTCCATCCAATTGGTCTTACTGGTGAGGGTGATCTTATATTTCTTATCAAACAGGAAGTGGACACCCGTACTGTCAGAGGGCATCCATAGGACTCCCTCCTCAGCCTACACTACTTATGTAATGGAAGATTTGTGATGCATCTTCTCAAACTCTCCATTTATTACAAAAACGTCCCTGAAATTTATAGCAAATACTAACTGAAATACGAATGAAGTTTGAGTTTTCTCTATTAACCCCCTGAATTAAACCAGGCCCGATTATGGCCAGCGATCAGAGAGAAACCGCCTGCTATTCTTCATCGATGGAATCTACTACATAAACGCATGTTAATTGTCGTGATAAATTTTTATGGACGCTGACATCTATTTGATGATATGAAGAATCTCATAACAGAGCGATATCTTCAGTACCTACTGGGATATGATATTTCACAATACAGCCATAACCTCAACATTAACTTCTCCATAATAATGTAACGTCTCACAAAGACCGCGTTATGTCAGAGTATTTACCATACAGAATCATTTTTGATTTTGAATCTATCGCTGAAACTCCAGATATTAACCCTCGGATAGTGATTCTTCCCACACTTTAAAATGTTGATTAAATGACATTAAACAGAAGATGGAAATTATCATGGAATGTTTTCTTCTAATGGGTGCAAATTAGACGAAACGTGATGAGACTCCTTCAGCATCAAGAACAATAATTTTAGTAATATGCAAGTTTCACTCCTATATGCTTTCTATAATACTTTTTTATATGCATGTTTGCATGAAATTAGTAAAGAAATCGCAAAACTGTTTGATTTCAAACATGAATAAAAGATGAATAAAAGATAAACAACATATTTAATCAGACATATATTTCTTCAATACTGTACACAGATACAAAATACAAAGATGTACAAAATTTAGAGATATATAATTTAAAGACAAACACTCTTATTAGTATCGATTAAATACACCTCTTAAGAGATTATTTTGACTTATTGATATATGTAATTATTCTGTATTGATTAAGTTTTTGATCATATTTGTTTGAAATGTAAATTAATTTTGTTAGTCAACATTAACAAAGGGAAAACGTGTGTTCAGCTACTCTGCAGTGTATATCTTTAAAGTCAGTTTATGCGCGATTGAACTTTTAGCTACCTTTCTCAAAAGGGAGTATTATTATTTAATTTTTCTCCTGTCGGGTTTGTTTTCAGAAAAATCATAAAAACATTATAAGTTCTTCGCCATAAAACTTCTTTATAGTTTATTTTATATGCTAATAGAGAGGACATTTTGAGATTAAACGACTTACCTGTAAGGAAATTCAATTATAATTATACGACCGGTCCGGTCCGAAATAGAACACCCTGTAGCAACGCATTCCAATGCGTTTTGTACAGTATTTGTTGAAAGATAAACAAACCATATCTCACACGGCTCATCCAGACCCGATCCACTTCATTATGATTTTTAGGATATCTATCGCGAATGCTGGTGTAGGAAGAACTGAGGAAAGGACGTTTGGTCGGGGTGGAGGTGTTCTATTTCGGACCAGACCAGTCGTATAATTATGATTGAACATCCTTACAGGTAAGTCGTTTAATCTCAAATTATACTTCCTGGTCCAGTCCTCATAGAACACCCTGTAGACGTTGAAAGGATAAATAGAAATGAGCGATGTTCTACTCCTACACCTTTATCAAAAATATGTTTTAGCATTTTATAAAGGTCCATGACAACAATCGACAACAAGAAATTCTATTTTAATTGTTCTGTGTCAATTCACCTCATTAAAATCTAAATTGTGTTAGATTTGATTATGGGATCTCTCAGATGCATTGCGCCCGAATGTTTTTGGATTCATACTGCGCCCGACGGAAGGTTAAATATTAGCACACAATTGTATTTTATTAAACATATCACGTTTTTGTTCTGTTTTACTCTTTTAAAAACATTGATTTTTATATTCATATTTAAACCGTGTCTACAACCGTTTCGTATATCATCAAATAGAGCTTATTCCATCAAATTTGCGTTTTAACAAGCTGAAAAATTTCCCCGCTTGCCGCCGATGCCTTTATATAAAGCGATTTAAATGTATAAAATTTTCATGGGTTTTATGGGAGCTAGTCGTGTTAAATCCATATAAAGAAGGCTAAAAGAGCCAGGTGATAGGTATAATGATAAGGAGAGATAAGACCAGAGACGGGAAGCAAGACTGATGGAGAACGTGACCCAAAGACCGAGGCGGCTTGATCCACGTTTCGCAGAACGTCGATAGAGCCACGTGTATATGTATATGCATGGAATATTTACACGAGGATCGCAAAAATATACCAATACGTCTTTATAAGATCGCTGGTATTAAGTGCTCTGCGAGACGTATTTTATTTTGCCATGTTCTCGCAAATATTCATAAAAGGACGATTTAAGTATAAGTCCAAGTTTGGAGACTTTTAATGCCACCCGCTTCAGCTTATATCTACAAGATGTTTACATGAGTTTATGAAAAAAACATCTAATAATAATTATTCAAGCAGTACGAAAATAAGTAGGAAAAACTGTACATTTATATAGTTGTATAGTGGACACATAAAGGTTGAATTTTTTGAATGTAATCAATACAATGATTGACCAGATCCCCTTATTTGACTTCACTACATTATTTTCTATGGGATTATGCCAGTAGACTAAATAGTATTGAGAACTTTGAATACGTAAGAAATTAGAATACTACAACTTCAAGTAGTTCATAATGTTCTGTAAGAATTCTAACGCCATCTCGAGCATTATCAGGGCATTGTTGGAGGTCAATGTCAATATATGTCGATGTATGTTCTGCACAAATATGTATGTCTTTTGTTAATAATTCAAGTATTAAATATATTTTGTTTTTACAATTGAATTATGATTTTCTCGAACACAGTTTGGATATAAGATATAACATGAAATATGGTCATACTTTACGTAGAATTCAAAAATTAAATAAAAAGTAGGGGTAACTATTAAAACATATAGGTTGGCGTAATATCTTAGTTTTAAGTTACCCTGTATACATGAAATTCAGTTTAAGAAAATCTGCAGCTTATATAAAAACACAAAGAACGCGTGAATTTTAAACGAAGTTATTTTAACCTTTGCGTGCTTACAACATAAAATACAATTAGACAGTTTTTTCGTAGCGATGAATAATTCCATAAAATTCGAGGAACAACTTTTGGACAAAACTCTCCAATCCGTGAAATTTTATTTTTAGTTACTTTCATTTTTTAAAAATGAAGAAAAACTATTATTCTATTTCAGAATACTAAATTGAATGGCAATTATTATTTACAAAATCAGCTAAATTAAATGTTCAAATTACACACCATTGGCTATCTGTCAGTAGCCAAAATTAATAAGCTCTTTATGAATATTTTCAATAACTTCAGGAGGTATATGTTGTATTTAGTGACGAATTCTTGATTTTAAATCTTCTAAATTCTTCGACATAGTAGTATATTTTGTTTTTTAAGAATATTCAAAAAAAATTAATCAAGGAATGTCATCTTTGGCGATCTGGATGGCCGCAGAATCGGCCCCTTCTGCCTATCCAACGATTTGGAAATATCTCATTTAAATAAGTGCGAGCAGGTGTTGCATAATGGAGAGTGGCACCATCTGTATCAAAAATCATTTCTTGGACGATCAGGTTCCTCAACATCTTTATATTAAATTATTAGTTCTGGAATAAGGTGTGTTGGAAGAAAATGCAAATATCAGCAGTTAGGTTCACATCAGGTTCACATCAAAAAATAGGGACCTAAATCTCTTTCGTCTTCGACTATACCACAACCACACCACACAATGTGTGGTGTGGTATAGTCGAAGTGGTATAGAATCCCCAGTTGATGTGAAGTATTCTCAGAAAATGAGTGCTCAGAAAATGAATGACTTTCTGAGGATTTCGAGTGTGATACTTCACATCAACTGGGGATTCTCGGTACAAGTTCATATTTTTATCGGACAGAAATTAAAAATATTATCGGTCGCAAAGGCTACTGTCGATCAGTTAACGGTGCACAATTTGAACATTTAATTTGGTTGATTTTTTAAATAATCATGACCATTAAATTTAGTATTTTTAAATTACAAAATCATTTTTCTTAATAGTTTTAGAACTTATACTCACGATACTACAATTATTATTGTAACATATGTAAAAATATTCGTCCTTTCACATTCTGTAAGAAAGAAAGGGGATTTTCATTAAAAAAAGTACCCATGACGTCATACCTCCTACACGAGTCTTCCTGTATATACTAATTATATTATTAAAAAAGGTTAAAATTAAAAATTTATGAGTGAATGAATTTATGAAAAGAATTTTTTCCAAAAGTTACACCTTTAAGTTAAAAGTTATATTTAAGCGTACCTATTCAGAGATATTATACCACCAAAATATCCTGATTCTCCAGTATGCTCTCCTCTTACTGACTTACTAACTTGAGCATCCAAATAGATAGTATTAAGAAAATGTACGAATTTCTTCAAAATAATACTTACACTGTATAATAATACAGTAAATAATTAGAATTACATATTTAACATCATATTATAGGCTTGTTTTATGTAAATAAATGTTAGATTTGTATATTTTCTACTAATGAGAATATAGTTGAAATAGTTAACTTAGTATATATAATTCCTTCTCTGTGCATGCAAGATATATTTATGATAGACTGTTAGAGTGGAGGCCTAGTAGGTTTCTTTCTTGCTCAGTAACTAGGATATTAGCCTGAATTTTTGCCTAAAATTCATTTACATAAGTCTAGTTTCAAGACATTTGTATGTTAGTATTAAATAGTAAAGATTTTTTGCCTAAATTTCATTTACATAAGTCTAGTTTCAAGACATTTGTGTGTTAGTATTAAAGTAAAAAGAAACTTAAATATTTTTAAATGAAATTATTTTTTATCTTTCTTGAAGATTTCATTTCATCTTAGCTTTTTAAAATAATCATTAACATGACAGAAAGTTAAGATGAAATGATGTAGTTATGAGTTACGAGTTACGAATATATGATGTAGAATATTAGCACCATCACCCTGATATATTTAAGGATTAACATTAGATAGATCAGGGTTAACATTAAATAGTTAACATTAAACTGCTTAAATTGTAAAAGGGATATTTCTAGATTACCGTCATTCAATGTGTTTATTTCCACTAACTAAGAGACAACAAAGTACTACATACATATATATTACATATGTACATATTTCCTTTGTAATATATTCCGATCACTGTGACGAGAATTGGTAAAGCAGAAAGGTAAAATAAGGAATTCGCTAGGGGGATGTCAAGGTACTATATAAGCCACGAATGCAGAGGAAAGGTTAAAAAGGGAATATAAAGTAAAAATAGACCAAGACAATTGGATACATCAAAGTGTGCCTGTCTTGGTTCATCTGAGGAAACATTTTCACGTTAATTTAATAATACTACTGAAAAGAAAACAGAGCAAAATAAAATAAAAGGACCTACAGAACTAAAATATACATGGTCTGTTAATGACTGTAATCTGTTTATCTACAATTCAACATTTGTCCACGTTTTATGTTTTGTACACAGAGAAAACATCATTTCTGATTTTCAAGATAACGTTTATATTTAACCTTAACATGGATCACATCAGTACACTTATAAACACTTCCGTAATGGGTCCACTCATAGGCTAGAATCTGTTACTGTCGTCATGTAAGCTCATGTAGAAAGAATGTAATGAGACATTTCAATACGTTTTCCTGGAATGTAGGCAATAGTGAACTAATCTTCAAGTTAACTATACTCTTGGTCTTAAAGTGTCCCATCCAATTTTTATTGAAAAAGAACATAAATAACATAAAATTAATTCATTATTGCCTATATTTCAAGAGATGGTATCGAAAAGGTCTCATTACTTTTTTTCCTGTTACTTCATCTATCCATAGCTCACTCGTCATATGCACAGAACGTCAAGTATGGTATCCCTAAACTATGAAAAAACAAAACACGTCTAATTGTTTATTTACTCTACTTTACAAGAACTGTCTCAATTGTTAAGACCTCTGGAAAACACCACTGAGTACTAAAGATGTATAGCATGAAGAAATCAATGGCATTCATTCTTCATGTGGTGAAACATATGTATATCGCTGCTTTATTAGTGATACAATCTATAGTGCCTAGAATAGTGCTATTGTATCCATGTTGACAAGTTCCATGTCGACATGAAATCCACCTAGGTATCAAAAATAATTTAATATGTGTCTCATGTAACGTTCTTCTGCTTCATATAATCAATTGGGTGCGTTAGTGTGCGTTACTCAATCTAGAATATAAAATTTATATCTTATCAAAATATTATTATCAAAAATATTTATATCAAAATAAAATATAATTATGTGGAAATAAGTTTACATAATACTGGAGTAGATTGGAATATAACACTGACTTCTTCATTGGAATATAACACTGAGTTCTCCACAAAACACTGTACACTACACTCGACGCGTGTTTCGCCAACAAAGTTGGCATCATCTGGAGATATAATCGGAGTACCCCTATACCAATTACATTAGATTTATATTTTAGTCGGTATGAAAATAATTTGATCGCTCTTCAGAAAAATAATGTTCTGAAATTCAATGATCGACATAGTTAAACTATATAATCTTGTGTAAATGTTAAACTAACTTTTAACTGTAAACAAGGCGATAATCTCTATAGAGACTGTCACCAAACTCATTCCCTTCTGGTTCCCCTCCCCCCACCGGTCTAATGCAATTGATGACGCCGCCAGTTTTACCAGCATTTTAGCAAATCTAAACCCGTTCTCCCGTTAAGTTATTCCCGGCAATACAATCAAATTACCGTTACCCAAACAGACAAAAGCTATATTTCTCGACAGCGAATTCGTATTTTCTACAGACGGGAACATATCTCTAAAACGCATTGTCTGTGGCGAGATCGCATTAGCAATTAGTGGATGCGCGACTTTATGATCCCATTTGTCGTATTTTATGTGAAATCCGCATACACATGTTGCGGCCGGTAATGCTGTTCCTACCTTGAATACCTGGAATTGTTCATGACGCCAGCCCATTACATGTTACGTATGCGGATTTAATTCACTTAAATTTCGCTTCTATAATCAATGATTAATTCTGATATCCCTTCTGGATAATCCCTGAAAAATGCTCAAGGCACGAATATGCTAATGCCCGCGACGTCTGTGTGCATTATGTGCTCTCTATGTGTGCTCTTTTTAAAGAGAGTGGTATTTTGTTACACAATTTTTATATAGGAAAAATCCAAAAAATACAGAAAACAAGGTGTAAACAAAATTATTTACGTATTTTTGCGAACTGCTGACAGTATGCAATATATACAACAAAACGTATCCCAAAGACCTTCGATATAGCAAGAAAAACATAGGATCAGGTATTTACGAATACCTAACGATCACATATTGTTGTCCGCGCCTTTCGACAATCAAGTTGGCATAATTAGAAATTGATTGAACATAATTGTATGTCCTAAAAATGTAGTAGGTGTAGCAGCGATATCGAGCTACAAAAATGCATTTGATTTTACGGAAGACAATATCAATCACGTAGAACACACTTTCTTTAACGACATATATATCTTTTGTACAGTAAAATTCTACTCATTTTCGTAAGAAATGCAACTTTGTGGTTTACATAGCATAAGCCCCGATCTCATTGTCCAACTTTCGCTTTTTAATACTAGAGAGAAATTTTGGTGGTCAGTACTGAAGATTGTCAGTAATGGTTATAGATTGGCTACCGTATCCCTCCGATCATAACCCAGTGAACTTTTTTCTGTGGGGTGATCTGAAAGATAGCGTCTATGCATAAAAAATCATCAAGCTCCACTTTTGAGCTGGAATCTATTATGGCAAATTTTTTTGAATTTAAAAGAAACACTAGCAATAGGGACAATCTTCTTATTAAATCTTCGGGAATATCTAAAGAACACATTTCCTAATAAACTATTTGAGCATAGGGAGAAATTTAATAGACTATTTTAGCCAATATATTTTTTTTTATTAAGAATCGGTTCCTTTTAGAATCATTGAATATTTTAAAAGAAAATCTCAATTTCAACAAATTTTAAATGCCCTCGATGTATTTTGTTATACCTACCATTTCTTGATTAGTATAGGTACTGAAAATACCTTGTTTTAAAAAAAAGTGTATTCCGTCGTCGTCTGTTCGCGTATGTCTTGATTCGCTGATTGAAAATGACTCTATATGATTCTTTTTCAGAATTTCGTTAAGAGTTGTAATATGGAGTAATATATAAGATATCGCGTTAAAGAAAATGTTATTTGGCCCTACTTTTTAAAATATTATGTTAAATTATATATACCATACCATATTACCATTTTTCGCTATATACCTTACTTTAGAAAATCATCGACCATTTCCACATATATCAACGACCCTGTATCAGATATAACCCATCCTATCCAGGCTAAATTTTATTTTTATCCACAAACTTCTATTTCGTTAACCTTTGACGTTTTATTAAATTCATTCAAGAAGACATTTCCTCACTTTTCTCTCTATAACAGGTTCGTTGGGGTTTCAATAAAAAAAATCGACTATCGTATATAAAACGTATGTCAATCAGTATATACTGACATGACTGCACATAAAAAGGAAGCTTATATCGTGAAAGAATCGACAGGATACCGAAATAGAACATTTCTTTATGCTTTCAAAACACCAAATTTAAGCTTTTCTATATCGCTTTTAATTTTAACTGTTTTGATATAATATAATATATTTGTTAGACTTCACTTATTTAGGAAGTAAAATAAATTGGGATGGAAGAAGTGATAAAGAGATAAAACAAAGAATAGTTCAAGGTCGAATAGCTTTCAACAAAAAGAAAGTACTTTTATGCTCGGGGGTAATAAACTTAGAAACAAGGAAGAGACTTTTGAAAACGTATGTATGGAGCACGGCACTATACGGTTGCGAAATCTGGACGGTAGGGGAAGCAACTAGGAAGAAATTAGAAGCTTTTGAGATGTGGTGTTACTGAAGAATGATGAAAATACCGTGGACTGATAGGGTTAGAAACGAAGGAGTATTAGAGAAAGTCGGCGAGAAAAAATGTATGTGGAAAAACAGAAAGAAGAGAAGAGATAGAATGGTAGGCCACTTGCTGAGACATGGGGGAATAGTCCGCGATATTTTGGAGGCAGAAATAGGAGTGAAGAAAGGCAGAGATAGGCCTAGATTAAACTACTGCTCGCAAATAGTAAGGGATGTAGGTTGTAGCACAATTAGCGAAATGCGCAGGTTAGCACAAGATAGGAAAAGCTGGAGGTTAGCGTCCATCCAGTTTTAGGACTGATGACCTCATGATGATGATACCGCTTTTAATTTTAACTGTTTTGATATATTAGATACATAATTACCTACCCACATTAAAACAAATGTTTGAGGACTGCCATTAAAAAAATATAACCACTGTATTAATTGAAAATTAAAAAAAATTAAGTCAATGTTAAATTATGAGTTTTTGAACGAACACTGAAATATAAAATATACATTTTCTTTACATGCTGATATTTGGTATAAGGGTGGTAAAGATGGCGTCCAAAGGCGTATTAGACTATATACTATACTATACTATATACCATACTACATATTATACTGTATACTATACTATATACTATACTACATACTATATTATATCAATAAACTACAACTTATTTAAAAATTTACATCGTCCAAGTGGAAATTTAACAAAAATATACATATTATTTCCAAAGGTATTCCGTATTTTTCAAACTTTTTATTATGAACTTGAATTTCGTAAATGAAATAAAGAAGTATGCATATAACAATTTAATTCATTCCTCATCTTATATTGTCCTCAATTCATTTTAATATATTTGTTAACGACGCATTCTTTTATATATCGCTAACATTCGGTTTTAGTTATATATATTTTTTGAATATTTTAAATTGTGGACTGTAGTTTTTTATTTTGTATTATTTTTCTTGTATCTTTGGATTAAGAGTTACGATTCACTACACCGGTCACTATTTCACTGATTTATTGAGAATATGTACACTAATTTACAAACTTGTACTACTGTGCAGAAAATGCTGCCATTAGACACGCTGTTAAGTTACATAGAGGGTGGTTTGTTTCCCTGTATGGCTTCACCCCAGATGCGTACATGCGCACTGGATTTACGTTGATTGCATTGTCTTCAACAATATTTTATTACAATATGTACATACTTTGAAATTAAACTAAAAAAGGTAAGGAACTAAAGGCGTGCTGAAGCAGATTATTTGTTGTCATTAGTATAACTTGTTACTTGTTAAAGACGAATAGCCAGGGACGTATCTTTTTCCACTTTATATTCTTTACTTATCCAAAATTTAGTTATACATTATTATACACTGAGTAAAATCAATCCAAAGAAATATTAATGCAAAATTGAGAGAAAATCAACATATCTGAACCTGACGGCGATAAGATTCAATATGATGCGATTGTCCATCTAGTTAGATACCCTTTCGAAGTAAAAGTTTTGGTTCATGTTTGTATCTTAAGTAGTTTCACAAATATTAACAAAAAAAGAAACACTCAAATGCTTTATTCACCCCCTTAAGCCATGCACAAACACGTATAAAAATATTTCTATCATATTCTTCGAATTGCTTTCTCTGTGTAAAAGCTTTTCAAAATTGGAGAAGGGCACTTCTGTGACTCTGTTTTTGGACTAGATATTCAGTTATTAATTAAAGGAGTAGTATATTTTTTACTATTTTCTAAATACAATTTCAAATAATTTTTTTATTAATAAATTATTAATTTATTGTATATGTCTGTATGTATTATTGTATACATTATATTGTATATTATATATGTATCTCCTTCACTAATACATAGGAAAATAAGAATATATGTGTCATTATTTTAATATGTATGGTGTTTTAGTGTAATTACATTTTGTGGAGTATAGGTTCCTGTGTTTTAATAGGTAGAATAGTGTAGAATAGAATAGTGTAGGTAGAATAATTCTCTATATGATCTTATTTACTAATTCTATTATTAATTAATCTATCTGTTGGCCCTATTAATCATCATCATCATGAGGTCATCAGTCCTAAGACTGGTTGGACGCTAACTTCCAGCTTCTCCTATCTTGTGCTAACTTACGCATTTCGCTAATTGTGCTACAACCTACATCCCTTACTATTTGCGAGCAGTAGTCTAATCTAGGCCTACCTCTGCCTTTCTTTACTCCTATGTCTGCCTCCAAAATATCGCGGACTATTCCCCCATGTCTCAGCAAGTGGCCTACCATTCTATCTCTTCTCTTATTTATGTTTTTCCACATACTTCTTTGCTCGCCGACTTTCTCCAATACTTCTTCGTTTCTAACCCTATCAGTCCATGGTATTTTCATCATTCTTCGGTAACACCACATCTCAAAAACTTCTAATTTCTTCCTACTTGCTTCCCCTACCGTCCAGGTTTCGCAACCGTATAGTGCCGTGCTCTATACATATGTTTTCAAAAATCTCTTCCTTGTTTCTAAGTTTATTACCCCCGAGCATAAAAGTGCTTTCTTTTTATTAAAAGCTATTCGACCCTGCGCTATTCTTTGTTTTATGTCTTTATCGCTTCTTCCATCCCAATTTATTTTACTTCCTAAATAACTGAAGTCTTTAACTTTCTCCAATCTTTCGTTATTAATTTGTACTTTCGCTTTTGCTCTGCTCTCGCGCCCTCTGCACACTACACTTTAGTTTTGTTTTTATTCACCCTCATAGTGGATTTCGTTCAATGCTGATTCTAATTCTTCCTTACTAGATGCTAATACTGCTATATCATCCACGAATCTCAGCATTTTTAGTTTCTGTCCCTGTACTTTAATCCCGAAATCCACTCTATTTTTTACCACATTAATCGCCTCTTCGATGTACAGATTAAAAATTAGTGGTGATAGCGTACGTACATCCTTGTCTTACTCCTTTCCTAATACCTACTTCCCTTTTTCCCCTTCTACTTCTATAACAGCAGTTTGCTCTTTGTATAGACTGTGTACTACTCTCCTATCTCTATACTTCATTCCCGCGCTCTTTAGTATCTCGAACATTTTTTCTCATCTTACGTTATCAAAAGCTTTTTATAAATCTACAAATTCTATATAAGCGTTCTTTCCTTTTTCTATTGTTTTCCCTAACATTACTCTTAGCGCTAGAATAGCTTCGTGAGTTCCCCTATTTCGCCTAAACCCGAATTGGTCTTCTCCTAGTATTTCCTCCGCTCTATTTTCCATCCTCTTCTGCACTATTCTGGTTAAGATTTTTGACGTATGGGAGTTTAGGCTAATCGTTCTAAAGTTCTCGCATTTGTCGGTTCCTCTCTTTTTCGGTATAGTAACGATAATGTTCCTCTTATAATCCTCCGGCATCTCACCCGTTTCGTATATGTATTTTACCAAACCTAACCTTACCTATTAATCAATTTTAACAAAATTCTGCAATACCTTTGTCATTCACTCCTCATAGTAATATAATTATAGATGACGTAATTCTGGAGATGACATTATCTCTATGCAAATTTCTAATAATCTTGATGCTGAAGATATGAAACGTGACATAGCTGTTATCCTGCCTTCAAATTGAAATTGAGAACATAGAGAATGAACCTTTGTTGACATTACGTCAAGCATACAAATTATATAAAAAATAATCCTAATTATTTATAGCGGCGAATCGCCGTGATATAAAGCTGTACATACAACCCCGATGTTCTTGTCACCCTTATCTTATCATGTATTCAAATACTGAGTAAACAACACCGTAGCCTCTTACAAAAAGCGACGCTATTACGATGTTAGCAGTCAGCTTATTTCATATCCCATTTACCTCCTTAAAATCCGTGAAATAAAAAGCGCACTTGCTTCAGGGACCCCAGATTTATGTCTGCTGGTTCCGGTCCCCCTATTCCCATGCAGCCGCCCGGAAAATATTATTACCATCAAAAAGTGCAAGGCATAAAATCTGGTTTACTTTATTGCGTGAATATTTGGATAGTACGTAAAGGGTAGCTAGGCAGTGTGTAATTGTAATGATCATAAATATAGAGTGACATAAGTCTTGACGTTCTTCGTTCGACTTCCAAAAAGATGGGACTAATTTGTATAATAATGGATTGTCTTTTCTTATTTTATATTTTCTATCATTTGAGGCTTAAGCTTAGAAATAATTTATTTAAGAAAAAATTGTCAAATAGTGAAGCATAATTATGAATGTAATGTACCTGATATATATCTGAAATTAATATTTTTAAAAATGTGATCGTGTGAATTTCAATAATACTTACCTTAAGAATTTCTTTAAAGCACTATCCCACATACAATCTTTCACGAATTTTATCAAATATGCGGTTTCCGGGTAGCTTCTTGCATAACTTTAACAGGGTAGTAACCCTAGTACGAGAAATATAAAACTTAAATTGCAAGGCAATCTAATACAATATGCCGGTTTTCTTTTTGTGAAAAGAAGAAAAAACGCTTCCCCTGGCGTTTTCAAACACATGCTTGATTTTTCGCTGAGTTATCGTCGTCTAAAATAAGAAAGTCAGTTTTGACTTTGGTTGTTAGTTACTCGGGAAATAATGATCGTCAAGAAAATTCAAGTAGGGTTAGAAACTGCAAAATATTTTTTGAGTCGCAGTTATGGTTTTTAATAAAAAAAAATTCGGTGCGAGAATCTTGATTGAAAAAGATGTAAAAAATTGCGTATTTATGGATATTCGCTTAACTTAGCATAACTTTGCAAATAATTAATAGACTAAGGATGTTGCTGTTTCTGTTTCTTTTCACTCTCAAGGTATTCTAAAGAAACATTGAACATTTCAAAGCGCTGCTATTCCATTTTGATTATGTTCGGAATGATTGAATTTGTCGCTTTTGCTAAATATCAATATAAGGATGAATTTTTCATTTCTTATTAATTATTTGAGGTTGCAAATGTTTTTTAACAATAATCCATACTTTAAAATGAAAAAAATTAAAAAAGAAGTCAAAACTTTTTTACTTTGAACGACGATTCGGCGAAAAGTCATCGTGACAGGTTTTTAGACCACTCAAACTAAAGAGAATAAAATTATCTTAAAAAGCTTTATTGAAAACGATTTACCTATTGAAGTCCGTGGACCTTTTGAAAAGCAAGCAAAAATTTGGATTTTTTTTTTCGAATTGTTTTCTTATGATTACCTACTCAAAGACTGCTGATGATAAAAATTTCTAAATCAAGATTGAAAACTAGAGCCTTGGACCTTTAATTTTCTTTTTTTAAAATTGCTCTGCGACTATTTTTCTCCAAGTTACAGTACTTTGAAGATCACCTAAAAGTTTAGAATTTTTTTACATCTCTTAATTTTTGTGCCTAGTGTACAATTAGTTTCATTAGCATAGAGGAGAACGATATTAGTTACAACTTTTATCACTTGGTAGGTCTCTTAGTTTCTTATGTATTGCCTAGTATCTGCGGTATGTATATTGTTCACAATCTTAAAGAAACAAGATATGCGACGAAGAATATAATTTTTTTATATATTAGTTATACACACCAAACACCGAGGTATTTTAGTCGATAATCTTTAATGTCCTACTAACGATTTAAATAAACAGTTTTAAAACCTTAAAACGGACTTTTCCGCACGTAGAACATCTCTATCCCGCAATTGAGCGACCGAGAAAAAATAAACCAACACATAAATGCAGAATATCTGTTTTATGCAACAGTTTTACTTTTTTCAAATAGTCCCTCGTGCCTTCTCATGACCACTGAACAGGGTGAGGTGTATCCTAACCACCTTAAAATCAACAGATGTCGTCTGGTACACGTCCCTAATCAGAATCAGTTGAAACCCGATCGATCCGACACTCTTTAATTGTGCTAACAAAAAAAATTCTCAAATAATCCACCATTGTACTTTCTCATGACCAATGCACATCGTAGAGTGTGCTATATCCACCTCAAAGTCAATAGGTGTCGTCTGGGAGACGTCACCGATCAGAATAAGTCAAAATCCGATCGATCCGACACGATTTAGTTGAGTTATGGTATTAACAAAACAAATTTCTCAAATAGTCCACCATCGTGCTCTCATGACTCATGGATGGGGTGGAGTGTGTCCTATCCACCTCCAAATCAATAGGTGTCATCTGGGAGACGTACCCGATTAGAATTAGTCAAAATCGGATCGATCCGACACAATTTAGTTGAGTTATCGTGCTATCAAAAAAATTTCTCAAATAGACCCAAAGGAGGGGCTGGTGTGTGCTATCCACCTCAAAATCAATAGGTGTCATCAGGGAGACATTCCCGATCAGGATCAGTCAAAACCCTATCGATCCGACACTATTTAGTTGAGTTATCGTGCTAACAATAAATTTTAATGCAGACGACAACGGCGACACACACACAGCAAACATTTTTTAAAAACCATTTTTTTTAGGCCGAAAAACGAAAAATAAACCCAAAAAAAATGTTCACTTTTTCTTTACACGATTACATCACTTTTCCGGTAGTATAGTGGAGTGCGGAAAAGTAAAAAACTAGGAATGAAGTAGACGTAGAGAGTAAAAATCAGAAGTTTTATTGAACTTCTTAAAAAATAAATGGAGGAGATTCTGCTTTTAAAACCAATTATTGATAGATAAATATCCGCTTGTATGATAATTGCTACTAAATTTAAATGGCAGGAATTATGGTCTGGGGAGGAGACTGCAGAATGAGTAGCGTTAGTGGGAATTATTCGTATTATTTAACATTGTTTCAGTAATGATTAAATACGAAACATTAGTATTGAAATATTCATTGCTTATTTTGTACTTATGTGGACAATATACCTACGTATATTGTCCAAATATATTATAATATTGTTTACGTACATTGTAGACAATACTGTACTATTACAGTACTATTACTATTCAATACAATAGACAACATTGTACTGAACAAGTATTATATATTTTTTTCTATGTGAATCTATACGAATTTAAATATATCGATACAATATCGTTCTAGAACCTGAAGCTTTCATATTTCCTACTACCAATTTTTTTTAGACTGACATGTATGAATCGAATTCACAATTTCTATTGATAAACGATTTTGCTTAATGTAAATCCCAATTTTCCAGGATACCACCACCGTTCAAACTTAACTTTATTATAATATCTAGAACTTTTTTAGCCCTCCGAATGTCTCGCATAAAAGATATATTACCATCGTATATCCGCAGACACGTAAAAAGATTTCCATGTTAGAAAAAGCCGAAAGAAATGTTAAATGTTTAAATCCGAATTACAAATATAAAAGTTTGAAAGTGAAAATCGAAGAGTCGATCTGGAACACGGGGGAGAAAAATGTGAATGGCTGCTAAAGCGTTAGAAAAGGATTGTCGAAGTAAGGTTATAAGTTAGTTTTCCGGGTTTCTTTTCAACCAAGTGCTCGGCAATCCTGGGGGATATTTTTCAAATGTAGCTTGAATTAGGATCCATGAGCCTGTATGACATGAAAGAGGGATTTATCACGTGGCTGATATATCTTCATTTTTTATTATTTAAATCAAAGGTCGCAGACGTTCTTTCTACTCTTTGTCGCACATGTACGTACTTCAGGAGTTGTTTCTTATTTCCACCAGCTAGCAGAAGAGGAATAATATGTTGTTGTGAATACAGAACAGCTAGATGTATGCAACTGAATATAAATGGTAAGATGTAAGATGCTCAGCGACATTCTACTTCCAAAATAAGGATATGCTTTAAGATATTAATGTCGTCTATGAAGCAACTAACAGATATTATTAACTATATCAACTATTTAATCTCTATAATAGTAATTCAGAATAAGAAAGAAAAAATATTTCTAATAACAATTTTGTTTTAAAATTAATAGTAAGAAGATGTCTTTCATAAAATTTTCACTTCACACTGAATCGTTCTTAAAGTATTGTAATTCAATTCACCTTCCGCCATAGTTTAAAACAATTAGTGTTTTTTAGTGATTTTTCAAGTGGTACATTATCCTTCTGAAGACACTAACAAGTACCTCAGTTCCACATGCATACAGATATAATATTATATTTAGTATATATACTATTATTAAAAATACATCGTCTTGATCAGGATAATCAGGAATAAATTTAAATTAAGGTTATTAAAATGATTGAAATCAATAAATTGCATAAGTGACTGTAATAAAATTGATTTTGTAGATAGAAAAGTAGGTCAACTTTATAGATTTAGATTTTATAAACATATGATACTTAATTCACAAAAGTAATTCTTGATATAACACTAACTTAGCTTTCCACAAAACTAAGTGAGACTAAAAGTAGTGTTTTGTGGGAAACTAAGTCTTCATTAACTATCTTCATACCAAAGGGATCTGAAGGTGTTCTGTGGAAAACTATCTTCACACCAAAGGATTCAACGTACTCCAGAATTCTTAATATATTACAGAAATATAAGAAACTTTCCCATTTAATTAATCCACTTTCGCCAGTTTTAACATTATATTCAGTGAAGATTAGTAGCATTAGAGATACATACATTATTAGAATAGTGCATAGTACTATACAAGGCATTTAAGAACAAATATAAATTGCAAAAATCTGTAAGTTAATTCAATTAAATAATTATTCTAAGTTAATTCTAAGTAATTTATTATTAACATTTTAATAAGTTATTTATAAACAGTACATATTTTAATTCTTATCCACATAATTCATGGAAGATTATTTTTAGTCCTATGAAATGTGATAATATGAAACTATTAGTATACGCGTTAATTACTGATAGGAACGATGATTTAGATATGTAAACAGAGTGGGAAAACGACCTAAATTTAAAGTAGGCTTAACGAAAAAAATTTAAAGCACTCTTAGTCTCTCTGACAATGAATAACTCGATATTATGAAAGTGATTGTGGCAAAGTTTGCAGAATATATATTCTGTAAAGTTTGATTGTGGATCAGACGTCACTCATTTTTCTATTTGAACGTATGTACCAGGTTGGAGTGAACTTCAATGACTCTGAAGATCTTCCTGAAGATATTTTCTAAAGATCTACACTTCCAAATTACTATGTCACTGACACGTCAAGGTTCTAGAGGCTTTTTGCTTAATTGCAACCAGTAACAATATTTTGCGTAGCAACTTGAAATTTCCTATTAGATTAAACAACCGCCATAAAAGACAGGTGGGCCAATATCATCAATTGTATACAAGCAATAATATAGTAGCTACACCTTGCCACAGACTAGCAAACTACTGCTTAAATATGTCTATAAATTCATGGATTCTAATTAGAGATTTATCAAGTCAAGTAACTTGATACTAAACTAACAAGTATAAATTACTTGACTTGACTTGAAAACCAAGCTTTTCAAAAATCCGCTACTTGACGACTTGATTTTTCATCGTTACTGCTTGACTTGATATCAAGTAATTTCAAGCTCCTTGATGTTACTTGATAACCATTCAATTATGTACGAGAAGTTAGTACAATAATTCGTGCGTACGACCTATAACACAAACAGCAATTTTATCTTTAATAATGAACTTAAAAATTGAGTTTCTGACTCGATCCTAAAAATAGTCACTTCTTGTGTTTTGCGCACATTTTAAATTTGGGTGCAAGAGATTTTATGAAAATACTTGATTCGGAGCTTGAAGAGACAGAGAACACTCTGTTAAATATAGATGATAAAATGATTGGAGACCTAAATTCACCATGAGCAGTAAAACAATTCACAGTCTAGCAAAAAAATTTCAAAATTTTGAACATATATGTAAAGATTTTGAAAAATTTTGTAATACTGTGAACTTAAAAATGGCTTTCCCAAAACTTGATAATAAGGTGGAATTCAACTTTCGAAATGCTATCATGGAGAATGGTCGGTAATGGAGAAAGTCTGAAAATACTTGAATATCTTTAAGACTATTTCCACATCATTAGAAGGTGAAGCCTATTGTACAATTCCGATGGTGATAATTGGTATAAATATGCTTCTGAATAAACTTGATAAAATGGTTATAGGCTCGACAATAACCCAGATAGAGATGATACTGATGAGAAAATAATATATGGCGTCAAGCGGCAAGGGACAAAATCATTAAACATTACGAGAGAAGTAACTAGATATACTGTGTTGTTTTAATCTTAGACCCCCGATATAACGTGGACACAGCTTACTCAATACTGTATTGAGTAAGCTGTGACGTGGAAACATTCTCCAATACAAATTGGGGAAAGGACTTGCAGATGGATGCAGTCAAGCATTTTGAAAACATTTTCAAAATAAAGTATTTTAGGTCCAATTCACTGCTCATATCATCTTAATCTTCAAAACCAGATGGAAATAGTGATTCCGGTGAATTTGACATCGATCTACTAAGTTTATTTAAGATATCTCCTGTCAACCCAAAAGATGAAATGGCTTGGTGCTATGAAATAGTGCTTTAGCTCATGTGCCTTACATTGTGGACGGCAAACGATGATATTAAAGACATCTTTTAAATTTTGCTATTATTACTATGTTACTGAAGAAGAAGAGGGCATACATTGGAAAATCATTTTTATCGTTATCAGTTTTACTATTTTGTTTAATACTTTAGAATAATATGTTATGTTAGTAATATGCCCAATAAATAGATTACTAATAGTATTTTTTACATTTATATTTATATATTTAATATTATATATATATATATATATATATATATATATATATATATATATATATATATATATATTAATATATATATATATATATATATATATATATATATATATATATATATATATATATATATATATATATATATATAATTAAATCTTAAATTATAGATTATAATTTAAGATTTAGTTGAAATAAGAGGCTTTATTGCAAGGTTTCCTTTATTATTATTTCTTGATAATATTAAATGATTAATGAAAAATCAAGTAAGATTGAAAAAATTAGTTGAAATATAATTACTTGACTTGAACTTGACTTGATTTCAAGTCAAGTCAAGTCAAGCAGCTTGAAAGTCAAGTCAAGCCGTGGTGCATCCCTAATTCTAATAGAAACATTGACACTGCAAGTTCAATAATCATCTCTAAATTATTATATCATCATGTATAGAGGATGCAATATTAAAGATTATCCTGCAAAATATATTCTAAAATTATATTTCTATTCTTAATGTATCCGTTACAGTTATATAACCCTTATAAAAAACATTAAAATTTTGCCAAAAGTGTCAGTGTCTAATACTGTTTTTTAAAAAGTCACTACATTGTCACACTGTATATTATAAGATAATGATTAGAGTAGAGAAGCTATATTTTTTTCGTAACGCCACGTACTTGACCGATTACCATCCATACTTTTTCTTTTCAATGAAAAGGATCACATCTGACATATAATTTAAAAGAAAAACTAACCTTTAGAAACACTTCGTCGTAAGTGACGTAATTCCAAGGGTTGGCCGCTGACTTATAAGGAGCCTTGCCCTTTGAATTCCCCGTCTATACCGGAAGGTCAAAGGAGAGAATTAGACGTCCGACTACCGGCTGATACATGTCACGGCCTGTGAAGACGCCGACGTCGTTGACGCCTCTTCAGACGACGCTCACAAAACAATAAAGAAGACGTGTTATTGTTCGGTGAGATAGATTATTTATTATTTGGAGTTTTCTCACAAAACCTATCTTGTATACATGGACATCCTGTTATGATATTTATTTACTGAAGTTTAATTTTGATTCCTTTGAAGTTGGTACGACTGGAGCGCAGGAAGGGACTAAGGGTTTATATTGGATGGATAAACAATTGAATTATAAAGATGTATGTCACATTTTTGTGTTTTATTTTTAATTATGTAACTTTTCTTACGTAAACAACGAAAAGTATTTTAAAAATAAATTTATGGTTATACCCCTCTATCGATCGTAATGTTAAGAGCATTTGAGGAGACGGTCGTAGTAAT
This sequence comes from Rosalia funebris, assembly GCA_037954035.1. Classification (NCBI taxonomy): domain Eukaryota; kingdom Metazoa; phylum Arthropoda; class Insecta; order Coleoptera; family Cerambycidae; genus Rosalia; species Rosalia funebris. The sequence goes on along the minus strand of JAZFAV010000035.1, from coordinate 29,453,406 downwards.
TACATACGATATATTTTATTAACAGGATGTTTAGTTGATTTTACGCACATTTTCCTATATTATTTGTTTATTTTATGTTACATTGCATTGATATTTTACCGTTACATTTATACCTTCTTTCTTAGTTATTAATATAGACTTAAGACTTGGGTAGTTTATATCGCCTATATTGAAGATATTCCTGCAAATTTTACACGTATTTTAGATAAGCCATTCGATAAATAACATACCAGTAACATTGTAAATAAAGCTGCCCAACACGTATGCTGCTTCAGTACTGTTACATTCAGGTAATCGGATAATTCGAGTAAGAGACATCGTTACGTACACTTTATATTTTTGAATCGATGTAGATACTAGATATTCAGTGCAATTCAGTTTATCTTTGTCGTTGTGTTTGGTTACCTACATATTATATAATTACAAAAATACATATTATATAAATTATTATAATTTATACGTAGTTGTATCTAAGTGGGCAGCTCATTTCCTAAAATGTTATCAATTAGAAGCAGCCTGTTTGATTACTAATTTGTATACAAAAAATATCAGTGGTGTTACACAGTCTGATTAACATTTTTAAATTAAAAATATATTAAAATTACCGTTCGCTCCAAACATCAACAGATTGTATTAATATAGTAGGTATTTAATATTAGTTTATTAATATTTATATAGGTCGACTTTTAATCTAAAACGTATATCTTCTAAATAATATTTTAAATATAGAAGGTGATTCGTGTAAATGTTGTACAAGAGGGTTATTTTTCTTGGATGAATTTTCATTGATAAGTTGATTTTAACGACCTATAATACGTATGGATTAAACAAAGAAATAGAGTGTAAGATTTATGTAAAAACGCAAACTTCAATATTCTTAAAATCAAGATGATTTTTTATAGTATCTGGCACACTATTTAAGTATATACTAACGGTAAACTATATATAATGTGTGGTATATTACCCACTTTAGTTTATACACAAATAAATAGAGGTAAATTTCCCTTAAAATAAAAACAACCTATGTAAGTAGAAATAATAAAATAAAATAAAGTCAGTAAGTACGTATCTACGGACGTGGTGAAATTGTAGTAAATTTCTAATAGAAAAATTACTTTTAAAGACATTAGTAAATATTTAAAAGAAATATTATACTTAATAACTTATTAAATGGAAATATTGATGCTGATGGATTATGAGGGAAGTCAAACGTTTCAAATGTTTTAGTCAGAAGTACTATATTTTACCCAGTGTTTCACAAAGGACAGTGTTTTATTTACGCCATCTGCGTATCTATTTTATCATCTAAGAGGCAATAGTTCAGTTCCTATGAAATGAAAAATATTAACGATCTTATATTGATACCTCGTAATATATCTGGTGTAATAAGTTTCTTTTTTTTTTTTAATACTTTTCTACAAGAATTATACAAAATAAAATTAAAACACAGTCCACCAAATGTCTACATTGTGAAATTAAAAAAAAGAATACATTTGAGTAGGTTCCTTTAGGGAATAAGAAAAGTTTGTCACATTATACTTAAAAATAATAAAGAACATTGAATAATAATGTTAAACAATTATAGAAGATTATTTTATACAATTATACATATAAATCTTTTTCTAAATTTAATTCTCCAGAAAATTTTAAATATAGTATAATACATAGTATAATATACAGTAGAATAGTTACTGTCAACTCTTGCCCCAGAAATGTAGACTTTGGCAATGAAATAATAAAATGTATTAATAATATTCTGTAAGTACTAAAATATCCTAAATTAATTTTTTAATCCAAAGTAATTTTAAAATTATTAGTGATATAAATATATGGTATAATAGACAGTGGTTGTACTGTGCTGTTGAATTAAAGTTGATATTTCATCTTTTTCTTATTAAATACAAACATTGTAGTTTATTATTAAACTCATTTCAAATATTTATTTCTTTAAAATTTTCTATATAGTCTTACAGAACTTCCTCCTAGAACTCTCTATTAAGGTCCTTAATAACATACCGCATGGTATTTTTTTAAGGTATTTCAGTATGGTATTTTTTTAAGGTATATCAAGTTAAGTAATCCAGATTTAAGGAAAATTCATAAATAGGACACATAGCGTCTAAATATATAAATTATTTGAAAATGACAAACGAAAAGTGACATTTTTTCTGAAGGAAAGATGTAGTGATTATTTTATGAATCATAAAATTGTATTCAACTTTTTATGTGAGTCTTAGCTGTATAAGGGATTTCAAATGGTATACGAGTAGATAAATGTTAGCTTTCGAACTATGTAACAATTTATTTTATTTTTGTTTAAATACATTTATTTAAGTTTACTAAGTATATAATTTATTTAAGTTAGTGCTGAGACAGGAATCTTTATTTTGGTATATTTTCCCATATTTGGAAATATATTGTTGATATAATTTACAAGAAAATTTATTGTCAATCAGTTGGAAAAGTTGCGATTTTCAATATTACCTGCCATATTTGAGATAAATATATAACACAATTCAAAATACAATTCATCGTTAAACCGCTGTTTTAAAAATCAAAATTTCTTTTTATTATATCGATAATGATTGTAATTTATTAGATATATTTTATAAATTCGATTTCCTTTAACTGACTTTAACCTGAGTTTTACCTAAAATGTTTAATGTTAATGACATTTATTCTTTGAATAAAATATTTGAAAATACATTTGAAGCACTGAGAAATATTAATTATTATCATTAACATCACTAGGCGATGTTTTAGAAAGTTGAATTTTTAACAGAAGATCTAATTTGAAAATTAATTACTTTATGTTGCTTTTCCCGGCTTATCATTAGGATTGTTGACTATGATACAATAGTTCCAACAAGAGCATATAAAATAAGTATTATATCATAACAAATCTATTAACTAAAAGGTGGTACAACCAAAGCGCACGATGTTGATTATAAATAAAACAAAAAGTTTTCAGAGAATTATCTTAATACTTTTTATTATGATAGAAGGATCCATGACAATTATGTGTGAAATAGAATATCGGCCAAATGCTCGCCACGGCTTCGGTGGCATACCTCTATCCGATGGTCCATATTTTCAATGATTCTGAGACATAATTGAGGTTCAATGTCGTTAATGTGCCGAAGTATCTCATCCTTTAGCTCTTGAATTGTTCTTGGCTTATTGACGCACACTTTTTCTTTTAAATATACGCAAAGAAAGAAGTCCAACGGTGTCAAATCACATGATCGTGGCGGCCAATTAACATCTCCACGACGTGAGATAACACGGCCATTGAATTTCTCGCGCAAAATTGCCATTGTTTCGTTGGCTGTGTGGCAAGTGGCATCATCCTGTTGGAACCACATATCGTCCAGGTCCATATCCTCAATTTCTGGCCACAAGAAGTCCGTTATCATCTCGCGATAGCGAACACCATTCACGGTAACTGCTTGGCCGACCTTATTTTCGAAGAAGTACGGCCCGATGACGCCGCCAGCCCATAAACCGCACCAAACAGTCACTCTTTGTGGATGCATCGGCTTTTCAACAATCACTCGTGGATTCTCATTTGCCCAAATGCGGCAATTCTTCTTGTTAACGAATCCACTGAGGTGAAAGTGTGCCTCGTCGCTGAAGATGATTTTCTTTGTAAAGTCACCATTCACTTTTGTCTGTTCAACCAACCACTCGGCGTATTGACGACGCTTGAAATGGTCAGTAGGCTTCAGCTCTTGAATCAATTGAACCTTGTAAGCGTGTAAATTCAAATATTTATTCAAAATTCGCATCAGTGATATTCGTGAGATGTTCAATTGTTGGGCACGACGACGAGTCGAGGTTGACGGCTCTTCTGCTACACTATCGCGAACAAGAGCAATGTTTTCCGCAGAACGAACTGGGCGAGCATGCACAGATGTTTTCACATTTCCTACAGACCCGGTCTGCTGAAACTTGCGCACAATTCTCCTGATTGTGGACACATTTGGTCAATTATGCTGACCAAAAAAGTCACGAAGTGCACGAAATGCATTCTGATTTGAACGCCCATTTTCGTAAAAGGCTTCAACAATCTTAACGCGCTGCTCAATTGTGTACCTCTCCATGGTTGAATTTGTCAAACACTGAAACAAGAAAATGTCAAATTAAGTTGGGCAAAAAATTTGACGTTAAGGTGTGACAATTAACATGGTGCATTATGGTTGGACCACCCTTTATTACACAGTATCTCCATCAATGAAATATAATTAGTATAGAATAAGCACATTCTATCCAACGACTTTATTAGAATTACCATTCATCCTCTTGTTACATTTCAGTAACTCATTGATATTTATTTTCCTTTTTCCGAACGTTACAATTGCCAGTACTCTCATGGAAACAAGCCATCTGTTCTGCAAATCTGTTGCCGGGATCTGAGAACAAGAAATTTCAGTTTAACATTCTCCACCAACTGGTCTAGTTGATATTATAACACTTACGAGGCAAAAAGAAATCGTAGGATTGTTTCATCTCCAGCGAATACAAATGCAGTGAAAAATATCCAATATCAAAGCGGAATAAATCAACACAGCGAAGGGGCAACACTGTCCCTATCTCAGGAATGATAATATATTCCTATAACTATAAGCAGGCAGCATGAATATTTTTAAATGTAATCTCTCCTCGCACTTCCCACTCGCGACTTCAAATATCCAGATAGCGCTGGCGCGGGGACGTTAGGTGCGAGCAATGCATCAAACGAGGCGCCCCGTTAAGGGATGGAAGGGCGGCAGTGGTAGAAACATCAGCGGAACTTTGCATAATGTTGGCGGAGACAGCAGCGACCTGCTGCCCATAAATCACCACAGCTGCAGTGCCGAAGCTGGAACTCGAGAGGAAAGGAAAAGCTGTGAGTTTAGAATGGAAGTGGACGTGCGAAGTGTCGATGAACAACGTCTTAGAGCTTGTCGATTGTAACGTCGCCATCGGGTTATTTATAATCTATAGATCCCTCCCTTAATGCCTTAATTTTTAATAAAGAGTTCTACAAACATTTTTAATACAGAAATCTTATTTTTAAGTTTATATTTTTTACGATACAACTAACAAAACATGATGTGGAAAAAGAAGATGGCTGTTACTGAGTAGACACTGATTTTAATACTCCTTCATTTTAATCATTTTGAACTGATACAAATTTTCACTATTTGTATCAGTTTAACTATAAATTAAAATATAAAGTGCCACACAAACTTAAAAATTAAGAAGCGCAAGTGTAAATTCTTGTAAATAATACTAAGTGCATATATCTGCAGTTGATAAATTCGCGGAGGTATTAGGTTATAATCCCAGAAATCTAGTCCGACCATAATAACTAAAATCTAGAAATATCAATGAAAATAATAAGAAAAATACGAGAAATAAATCAAAAATACAAAGTGAACTTTCGACTGAAGACCTAATAAGTTTGTACATACTTTATGGAAAGAATGTTCTATATATATATATATATATATATATATATATATATATATATATATATATATATATATATATATATATATATATATATATATATATATATATATATATATATATATATATATATATATATATGATACACTAGAGCAAGCCGCCAAGACAACTCTCTAAGAATTTGCAGATTAGCTGAGGAAGGGGAAAATAATGCAGTTTCTGAAAATGTGATTAATTTCTTTTCGTCTCAACTTGAAATCAACTGTAGTAAAGATGACTTTGTTAGTTTTTATCATATTGGCAAATTAAATGGCACAAAAATAAACCACGGACAATTGTAATAAATATCAACATAAGTAAACGTCTGGAAATTATTAAAGGGAAGAAACTATTAAAAAATAGTTTTTTCTTCATCTTCAAAAATAATATTAAATAAATGTTTAATTTAATCTATTAAGTTTTTGTCTGAAGTTAATTTCATAGACTTTGTTACTTTTTTCTGCTTTACTTTATGATAATATTGTATGTTAGTTATTGTATGTTAGTGATAATAATTTTGATACTTTGATTAGTTGATTATAGTAAACCATTCGACATTCTGAATCATTATTTTCTCTGAAGGAAACAAATAATTCGGATTCGAACAAAAAAAACGTGATAATTTAATGTACGAGGACATCTCGATGATCATTAAAATATGCCCACCTAAGGGAAGTGTCCACTTATGGAGAACATGAAAAATATATAAGTATGTGCATAAAATGTGTATTTATTGTCTTCGTAGTATCAGTGTATAATATAAGAAGTATATTTATATAATATATAAGATCTAGTAGAGCAGTAGACGCATTCTAATTTATAATATTTGGTCTTGAAACTGGAATTCAGATAATAACTTAATTTCAGTGTAATTTTCTTTATTTTTGAAGTATTTTATCGTACCAATGGCTTCATATTCATTAAAGTCATCAGTCACTTATAAAATATCTGTTTGTTTCCAAATATTAATAGAAAGTGTCATTATCATCCTCATTTCTATCCTTCAGGTTTACAAATGACTAGATAAAAATTAAGATCGTGTTGTATTCTGTATATTAAATTGCTTGTTTTTATGTATTTATGTCAATATTGGCACTTTTGTCACAGACTCTATAGTTCCACGACGATATTTTTCATTCTGTCGTTTGTATGCCGATAAAGGTAAGCGGAAGTACGTCTTATATGCCCTTTATTAAGTTTAAAAGTATAGTTCGCAGTCTTGCATACCTCTATTCTTCAGGCCTAACCCCTGAAAGGGTTTCAGACCGTCCCTGATTATGCACACGCCGGAAGTTTGCCCTGTTCTGCGGAAGAGAGCTTTTTAGGTTCTAAAAATTTTCAGCTTGAGCGGTCACATTAGGAAGACAAGTCATTTTAAGGGGTCTTCGCAATGCATTTATCCAAAGAGAGTGCCAGTAAAATTAATATTACAATAAAATGTTGAATGACAGGAGTTGAAGAGTTCATTGAATGAATTAAGTGAATATTTATTCCTAATTCACTATCAGAGCTATTTTTTATTATTGTGGAATGTAAATTGATACATTGATGAATTGTCAGAAGAATATTGGAAATATTGTCGATTTATTTCCACGATTGCCAGACCTCAAATCGTTCTTGTGAACTCATGCTTTATTTAATAGTTAATCCGTATAATATAATACTTATCCATCGTTTGTTTCTGTAGCTCTATATATCACGTCTCAAGTTTTTTCTTTGACCTGTGGTAAAAATAAGTGTTCTACATTTGCTCTGTAAAATACAAATTAGCTACTTACACGTAATAGCTGCTTTGCTGATTGTCGTTTTCAGCGATGTCAGGATCTGCATCGGAAACGTTTTTGGAGTCATATTCCGACTGAACTTCAGTAACATCTTTTTCACCATCATCATCTGACTTGTCAATAGTATTTTCGAAATCCTCATCATCACTGTCACATTCTTCAAGCCACTTTAGCAACGTTTTTTCCCCACCTTTATCACTTACGCGAACCGAACTTGTTCCAGCCATAGTTTCTCAATGAGTGAATACCTGTTTCTGAATTTGCAATAATACAAGCAGGTAAAGTAATAGGCACGAAAATGTCGGTAATTGATACTCCTCATAAACCCAGCAGGTAGCAAATGACCGAAGTACTTGTTATTCCAGAAACTTTTATGAATGTAAACAGTTGTAAAATGCCTTATGTAGCGGGGGTCGCTGACGACCTCAGTGGTATTACGTGTAAGTTATTTAATTTTTCAAAAAACGAAAAAGGGTGTACGAATCACACTTTACCACAATTTTTAAAATATAAAACACGCTGTTTTGTGTAAAATCAATTTTTTGTAGAATCTTAGGAAAATCGGTTTCAAAGATATACAGTATCAAAGAGCGCGTGGAGTCTCCAGTAACCCCATGGTATTATAACGGTTAAATATTCGAAAAAATAAGTAATGGTGAACTTTCGCTGGTGTACATTTTTTGTAGGAGTTTATTTACTGTTTTATGTCAAAATATTAGAATTTTATTATTAACAGTAATAAAATTATCACTGTAATTTTTCTAATGACTAAGAAACTACAAGACGCATCTTTTTAGAAAAAATACACACATGAAAAAGGATCCATTTAAAATAACTCGACATTATTTCAAAGTTAAATTTTGAAAACGTCTTACTTGCTAGTTTCAAAGAAATTAATTACAACTGTCGTTATATAGACAATAATGCCAAAATTAAATAATCTTTGTACGTTTTCATTGATTATTTTAAAAACTCATCATCATCATCATTAGGTCATCAGTCCTAAGACTGGTTGGACGCTAACCTCCAGCTTCTCCTATCTTGTGCTAACCTACGCATTTCGCTAATTGTGCTACAACCTACATCCCTTACTATTTGCGAGCAGTAGTCTAATCTAGGCCTACCTCTGCCTTTCTTCACTCCTATTTCTGCCTCCAAAATATCGCGGACTATTCCCCCATGTCTCAGCAAGTGGCCTACCATTCTATCTCTTGTCTTCTTTAAGTTTTTCCACATACCCCTTTTCTCGCCGACTTTCTCCAATACTTCTTCGTTTCTAACCCTATCAGTCCATGGTATTTTCATCATTCTTCGGTAACACCACATCTCAAAAGCTTCTAATTTCTTCCTACTTGCTTCCCCTACCGTCCAGGTTTCGCAGCCGTAAAGTGCCGTGCTCCATACATATGTTTTCAAAAATCTCTTCCTTGTTTCTAAGTTTATTACCCCCGAGCATAAAAGTGCTTTCTTTTTGTTAAAAGCTACTCGACCCTGCGCTATTCTTTGTTTTATGTCTTTATCGCTTCTTCCATCCCAATTCATTTTACTTCCTAAATAAGTAAAGTCTTTAACTTCCTCCAATCTTTCATTATTAATTTGTACTTTCGTTTTTGCTCTGTTCTCGCGCCCTCTGCACACTAACACTTTAGTTTTGTTTTTATTCACCCTCATTCCGTATTCCTCTGTCAACACTGCCTCCATTTCGTTCAATGCTGATTCTAGTTCCTCCTTACTAGATGCTAATACTGCTATATCATCCGCGAATCTCAGCATTTTTAGTTTCTGTCCCTGTACTTTAATCCCGAAATCCACTCTATCTTTTACCACATTAATCGCCTCTTCGATGTACAGATTAAAAATTAGTGGTGATAGCGTACATCCTTGTCTTACTCCTTTCCTAATACCTACTTCCCTTTCCTCCCCTTCTACTTCTATAACAGCAGTTTGCTCTATGTATAGATTGTGTACTACTCTCCTATCTCTATACTTCATTCCCGCGCTCTTTAGTATCTCGAACATTTTTTCCCATCTTACGTTATCAAAAGCTTTTTCTAAATCTACAAATCCTATATAAGCGTTCTTTCCTTTTTCTATTGTTTTCTCTAACATTACTCTTAGCGCCAGAATAGCTTCGCGAGTTCCCCTATTTCGCCTAAACCCGAATTGGTCTTCTCCTAGTATTTCCTCCGCTCTATTTTCCATCCTCTTCTGCACTATTCTAGTTAGGATTTTTGACGTATGGGAAGTTAGGCTAATCGTTCTAAAGTTCTCGCATTTGTCGGCTCCTCTCTTTTTCGGTATAGTAACGATAATGTTCCTCTTATAATCCTCCGGCATCTCGCCCGTTTCGTATATGTATTTTACCAGTTCAAACATCCTATTTACTACTTTCTGTCCCGCACATTTCAAAATTTCCGCCTGTATTTTATCTACACCCGGCGCTCTATTATTCTTTAGCCCCCTTAGTGCTATTTCAAATTCCTCTCTCAATATAGGTTTTCCTACATCTTCCCTATCGATGCTAGATTCTTCCTCTAATATCTCTCCTAATTCCTGATCCTCGTATAAATTTCCTAAGTACTGCTTCCATCTATCCGCTTTCTCCTCTCTTCCTATCAGTATGTCTCCCGATTGACTCCTAACATTTCTACTTATTGTTCCTATATCCCTGAAGTTCCTCTTAATTATTTTGTAAGCCTCATCGGTCTTACCTACTTGCAACTTATCTTCTACTTCTTTGCATTTCTCCTCTATCCATTGTTCTTTCGCTTTTCTACATTTTCTAATGATTTCCCACTTTATTGCCTTATACGTTTTCAGTCCTTCTTCGTCTCGTCTGTTTTTGTTTTTGTTTTTGATTTTAAAAACTATACAACATATTTTCATAAAACTGCAGTACACTGTACTAATGAGTTCAAGTAATCTGCAGTACACTTTTTTGTGGATATCTTGTGCAAAAGAATCATTTAACTTGGGATGAACTGACTGCACTTGCAAACACCTTTTCCTATCCAAATTCTTTATTCAAATTTTCCAAAGAGCCAAAGATATGTAAGAACCCTTATTAACTCTTGCTGGTTTTGAGTTATTTAAACAATGTTTTAGTACTTCTTACTTAATTTAATCCCAATAATCGACGCAAACAAATATCTTTCACGCAAATAGATTTAGGCTAGAATAATGTTTCTTTGGTATACTGAATAGAACAGAGAAAGCTTTGTGGTATATGATAATAATATGAACATGGTACGCATTTTTTGTAGCATTTTATCATCCCGGAACAAGTGAAAAACAAAAGAAGAAACAATATGACACTTTTCACGACGACTGTGACAAATTAACACCGCACACACCATAAAACGAAAAGATTACACGTATTCATGTTCGTCGCAACTTTTTAATGGAAGCCTACGCCACTATATCCATTTCATTTGCCGGGACAGAGTTCCATTTCCAGGAGCATAATCTAGTTATAAAATCATGAGGTGAATCGTAACTCCATATTATCAAAAGCCGTATTCACTAAACTGCCTCTAATTACGGATTAAATTAATGACATTAATTATACAATTACCACCAAAAACTATACGGAAAAGAACACGCAATTAAAAATTTTAATTTGGTTGCTTTTCACAACATTAATTAAACGTTATCTGAGCCTCTAGGCGGAGGCTGAGCAGACCGGATTTTATTTTCATGAAAACGAAAATACGTAATTGTATAAGAAAAGTACAGCAAACAGGAATATTTTCTGTTAGTTTAATTACTCTTGCGATAAAAATAAATATATTTTGTTTGCTGTGTTGGCCATCTAATTAATTATTATCCTTATTTATGATGTTTATATTATTACTTATAATATTATTATGTTTATATAATTACACTGTAATTGTTACACTTGAAATTATGATTTTGACATTTTCTGTTTATTTGACTTATTATATTGGGCAAAGAAAGTCAAAATGGAAAACGTTCACTTTAACAAAGCATTGTGCTGCATTTTTAGCATTATGGTTGCAACTCCTTTAACAACTTCTCTTCCATCTCTTGTTCTAGCTATAGTTGTTAGCTATAGAAGTACTGAAAATCCTATTTTCTTGGATTTTCTTTAAGGAAATTGAATCAATTACAAAGGTATAATGTAGGTATAAGGTTTCTATACCATCAAATTGAAAAGATGATTCTTATGAGAGAATCCTCCAAAATAATTCTGCACTTCGGTAGGAACTGCAAAGTTCTAACTACAATCTCGAGAAACCCTTTAGCCACGGCGGTACAGTACTATAATAGTGGTACATATTTTGGGTGGTATGTAACCGTTGTCGAATGGTACTGACTACTACGGCTATCACTTTAGTTAATATGGTAAAAAGTGTTGTGTTCAACTTAGACATGAGCATTAAATAAGAGGTTTTGTTTTTGTATACAGAATTCGTATACCAAAAATTTCGGAGGGAATAGATAATAAAAATATCTAGCATGATTCGTATAGCTTGGCTCATGATCTAAATGAGGATTCCAGGAAATTTGAAAACAGTTTAATGAAATGTTGATGAGTAGAGATCTGGATAAAATAAAGTAATGAAAACAACATATTAATAATGTTCTAGAATATCTATGTTCTAAAATATTAAATATAAAATTAATGAGGTAAATTATAATTATAATTCATTATCAAACTCAAAAAGGTATACTGCAGTAACATCAAGAATAAAACAGTTAATTTACTTTTTAAATAGAAACCAAGTTAATACGTACTAGTATTTAAATAGTACTGCTTGTGAGATTAGGCGAGAAGAAAGTCTCGCCTAATATTATACCCGGCTATTATCGTGGGGTAAGGGTTTCTAATGTCATATGTATTTCTTTTACTGGTATTTAACGCTAACGTTATTTGCATTTAAATCTCGATACATTTTGAACAACTCTTGTCGAAAGCAACGTTATACTTTTACAACGTTAAAATTTCTATTTTCCTCAAAAATTACCCTCTTAAACATCTTAAACATACAGTAAATACGAGGCTTGTTTCAAAAGTAAGGTTCCCATCGCGAAAGCTCCGCAAGAAGTATTAGGTGACATCTGACAACACTGTCGTGCGCGCCGTTTCTCCCTCTCTCGGTCCTCGCCTTCACTGTCAAGCTACGCTGCGCAGTGTTGCCCTGACAGCCGTCTGTGATGGATCTCCCGATTTCCGTCACCGCCAGGTGCTCAATTCGCGCAGTGATCCGATTTTTGAACGCAAAAAAGGTTCCACCCATAGACATTCATCGTTAGTTATATCGCCATCGCCAACTTTTTCAACAATGTGGCAACAATTCCTCCCTATGGAGGAATTGTTGGACTCCACCGTCACAGGCGACGAAACATGGGGTGTTTTATTTCACTCCCGAAAAAAAAAAGGAACAATCACGCGAATGGCGCCACTCAAGTTCGCCTAAACCGAAAAAGTTCAAGCAAACGCAATCTGCGGGGAAAATAATGGCAACTGTGTTTTGGGACCGTAAGGGTATATTGCTCATCGACTTTATGCCTCCTGGATCAACAATAAACACAGAGAGGTGTTGCGAAACAATAAAGAAACTCAAACGAGCCATCCAGAACTGTCGGAGGGGAAAACTGAGCAAAGGTGTGAAGCTGTTGCACGACAACGCTCGTCCCCATGTCTCTCGGCAAACCCAGGATCTCCTGAGCAAATTTGGTTGAACTGTCATTTCCCACTCTCCCTACAGCCCAGACGCAGCCCCTAGTGACTACCACCTGTTTCCAAAATTGAAGGAACACTTGAGTGGCTTGCGCTTCGGGACCGACGAAGAAGTCAAAGTCAAAGAAGAGGTTAATCGCTACCTCAACGGGTTGGCGGTGCAGTTCTATGGCACGGGGATACAAAAGTTGGAAGAACGTCTAAAGGGTGGTCCAACCATAATGCACGATGTTAATTGTGAGTCACACCTTAACATCAAGTTTTTTGCCCAACTTAATTTGACATTTCTTTGTTTCAGTGTTTGACAAATTCAACCATGGAGAGGTACACAATTGAGCAGCGCGTTAAGATTGTTTAAGCCTTTACGAAAATGGGCATTCAAATCAAAATGCATTTTGTGCACTGCGTGACTTTTTTGGTCAGCATAATCGACTAAATGTGTCCACACTCGGGAGAATTGTGCACAAACCGGATCTGTAGGAAATGTGAAAACACCTGTGCATGCTCGCCCAGTTCATTCTGCGGAAAACATTGCTGTTGTTCGCGATAGTGTAGCAGAAGAGCCGTCAACCTCGACTCGTCGTCGTGCCTAACAATTGAACATCTCACGAACATCACTGATGCGAATTTTGAATAAATATTTGAATTCACACTTACAAGGTTCAATTCACTCAAGAGCTGAAGCCTACTGACCATTTCAAGCGTCGTCAATACGCCGAATGGTTGGTTGAACAGACAGAAGTGAATGGTGACTTTACAAAGAAAATCATCTTCAGCGACGAGGCACACTTTCACCTCAGTGGATTCGTTAACAAGAAAAATTGCCGCATTTGGGCAAATGAGAATCCACGAGTGATTGTTGAAAAGCCGATGCATCCACAAAGAGTGACTGTTTGGTCGGCCAAGCAGTTACCGTGAATGGTGTTCGCTATCGCGAAATGATAACGGACTTCTTGTGGCTAGAAATTGAGGATATGGATCTGGACGATATGTGGTTCCAACAGGATGGTGCCACTTGCCACACAGCCAACGAAACAATGGCACTTTTGCGCAAGAAATTCAACGGCCGTGTTATCTCACGTCGTGGCGATGTTAATTGGCCGCCACGATCATGTGATATGACACCGTTGGACTTCTTTCTTTGGGGATATTTAAAAGAAAAAGTGTACGTCAATAAGCCAAGAACAATTCAGCTAAAGGATGAGATAATTCGGCACATTAACGACATTGAACCTCAATTATGTCTCAGAGTCATTGAAAATATGGACCATCGGATAGAGGTATGCCACCGAAGCCGTGGCGAGCATTTGGCCGATATTTTGTTTCCCACATAATTGTCAAATCCTTCTATCATAATAAAGAAATATTAAGATAATTCTCTGAAAACTTTTTGTTTTATTTACAATTAACATCGTGCGTTTTGGTTGGGCCACCTTTTACAAACATGCATCGAAAAAAATGGCGATTATGTAGAAATATAGGTTAATGTTCAAGCTTTCCAACCATCTAAATAACTTTGATAATATACATTTCTGTCTATTTAAAAATAATGTGGGAACCTTATTTTTGAGACAACCCTCGTATAAAACCCTTAATACGAGATATTATATAGTATATAGGCTTATATTTAATAAAACTATACTGGAAAAACTTTAATGAATTTGTTTTTGTTAAAACAGAAAGTATTTCGAACAATTACATATTATAAATGAAAATTATGAATATTATGCGAAACTTTGTCATCACTCTACATATTCTTCCTATACTGCCAGACAACAAACGAACCGTGTTTGACAGCTACATGAACTGTCGTTAATAAATATCCATTTGATATAACCCGCGTAAGAAAAGCAGTCGATAAGAAATCCTGAGGCGGTAATACTTCATTATTAATACATCGCGTTTTTTGTTGTAATTTGCCTTCTATGAAGTAGACGAACAAAAGTTTTTCACGTTCTGAAAGCCGCCTATTGTTCTCATTATGCCCGTCTTCGCAACACCGCTTTGGCCCACATAAAGCAAATAACAAAAAGTTTTATAATTAGTTTTTACATAACTCGTGTTTTCTTAGGTCCCCGTTGGATTGCTGAAATTCTGTACCTTGTTATTTATTTTTTACTTTTTAATATATGGCTGCTTAACTAAAAGCTCATTAGGAAAGAGGAAAGGAATTATGGTTATGCTCGAGTTAATTAAATGTTTTGATACTGCAGGTATGCCAATTATATGTAATTATGTCGGAATTGTGTATCTAACTCCATACAGTAAAATTCCTGTAGTATTTTTATAGTTTTACTATGCAGGGGCATAAAAGCGTTTGCAATGTCAGACAATTTTTTATCGCTCATGTTTAAAAAAGTATTAAACAGTTTGGTTATTAATTCTGCATTACTCTAATATACACTAGGCACAAAAAT
Source organism: Rosalia funebris (assembly GCA_037954035.1). NCBI lineage: Eukaryota > Metazoa > Arthropoda > Insecta > Coleoptera > Cerambycidae > Rosalia > Rosalia funebris. The sequence goes on along the minus strand of JAZFAV010000035.1, from coordinate 29,438,008 downwards.
TAAGGGATGTAAAGAAATCTTAACTCTTTAGACGGTTTTCAAAGGGAATATTTATTTTGGAAAAAAACTGTTACAGCAATTTTAAAAAGCAAATTGAAGTCTACAGTTTCTAGTTTGAAGATCTTGAGTTAACATTTTTTACCATCAGCAGCAGTTTTTGAATATCATAAGAGAACCATAGGAAAAAAATACCATGTGCAGCACAGTACACGTGATAGAAGTGAATACTTCTTTAGAACAGAGAGTGAGAGAGATTAAAAGTGAGAGATTGAAAGAGAGAGAGAGAGGGAGAGGGATAATTTCAAAAGAAATATAACAATATAAATTTTGTGTAAAAAATATTCGGTTTATTCATTATCTACACTATCATCGGTTGGTGGTTCAATTGGTAATACTGATATGATTGGTTTTTGATAACTAAAATATGAAATATATGTTCGTGATTCGATATTTTCTACATAACGTGTAAAAATTGCATTTATTGTTGTTCCGGATTTTGTTGTTGATTCTTTGGGATTATTATTTATAAGCAGACTAAATGTTTCTCGAAGAAAGTTAATCAACGTCAAGGAATCATTGGATCCGAAATTTACATTGAAATCTCCCCCGAGAATCAAAGGGATTTTGTCCTCGCCTCTTCCAAGAGCATTTGCACCTGTGTGGCTGTAAACCAGTAGGGAGCGGTGAATGAAATATATTATATCTTCTAGATTTTAACAAGTTAAATGGTTCAAGGAAATTATCAAATAATCACAGAACACAGATGTAAATAACGTAAATAATTACAAAACACAATGATAAATATTCGGTACACACGCAAGGGAGACGCGGATAGCCTAAACTGATATATATATATATATATATATATATATATATATATATATATATATATATATATATATATATATATATATATATATATATATGATGTATACCTCTCTTTCTCTTTCTCTCTATGTTATGTATCTGTGTACTCTGTCTTGTAACGAAATCTCGAAACGTTACATTTTTTCCAATTCACTCTCCATTCCCGTCAAATATCAGAACGCCGCCAAAGAAGTATTCACTTCAAAAATTACAATTTTTTGCTTGCTTTCCAATGGATCCACGAACTTCAATACTACATCTTTTTAGTGATTTAATCAAAAAGCTTTTTTGCATAGTTTTATACTCTTTAATTTAAGTGGCGAAAAGCCCTGTACGATGATTTTTCACTGAGTTATCGTCGTTCAAAGCAAAAAAGTTAGTTTTAACTTATTCAAAAATCATTTACAAGGTTTCTATATCACTCAAATTAAAGAGGATAAAGTTATCTAAAAAGCTTTATGGTGAAATTACTGAAACAAAAATTTAAAATCCGTGGACCTTTAAATTTGTGCTTGAGTTTCAAAAGGAGAAATTTTTTTCCAGTGGGTTTCTTGCGATAACTCAAAAACTGCTAATGGTAAAAAATTTGAGTTCAAGATCTCAAGATCTTGGAGCTTTAATTTTCTTTTAAAATTGCTCTGCGGCTATTTTTCTCCAAGTTACAGCCCTTTGAAAATCACATAAAAACTTAAGATTTTTTTCCATCCACTAATTTTTTTACCTAATGTAGTTGGTTTTTATAGACGCGTATTTCTTGTCACCTGTTTTGCAGAAATATTGAGCCTTATAATTTTGGAAATAACTACTAAATATATTTTAAAAATATGTTACAAAATCAAAACTGAAACTAAGCAATATTAGATATGTAAAGTAGTCCTTTGTCGATATTCAATTACCAGGAATTAAGAAGAAATCATATGAATTTCCCATTATAATAGTAACAATAATAATGCTTTTATTATCCAATAGAAAAAATCCATTCATAGGACAAAAATATATAAATAAATACATGTATGTGGGCAATATATAACTAAAAAAAATAACTTTAACATAAATATACGATGAATTACTTCACTAATGCATAATTTACAAACAGAAAAAAATTGTTGTTTCCTTAATAGTAGCTCATTATAAGTACAATTATTTAAGTCACAAGTAGATCTTACATTAAAATGTTGTGACATTATAAACACTGGCGATTTTAACAGTACGTTGGTTCTTGCAATCGGACAATAAAATATACTTTCTTCTCGAGAGCCTAGTCTAAATATGCGTATATAAAACATGCTTAGCAATACAGGTATATCTGAACTGTTTTGGAACAGCTTAAATAAAAATGAAAGGCTAGTAAGCACCCTTCTAGAGTTCAATGACTGAATGTCAAATCTTTTTAGACGTAGAGTATGATCGTAACGCATTACTGAGTAAATCATTATCCATGCGAAATGACAGATAGTTTAAGAAACACCGTTGAATATTTTCATGTTGATTAATATCACTACCAGACAATGCTACAATATTATAATTTCCAAAGAACTAACGCAAAATATAAATATTTTAAGGTAGTGGTGTGCTCTATATCCTGTTTCTAATCACAAAACCAAGAATTTTATATCCATTAAGAGCCACATACCTAGAGAATGAAAATGATAGTTTATAACCACACAACAAGATCCTTAACATTTTCAAAACGTGTTACAGCTGCACTACCAAGAGAGTAGTGATATGTTAGTAGCTGCTTCTTTAAGGTATACGATAAAATTTTACATTTATTTATATTTATTGATAGTCTATTATGAAAGTTTTCAGTCTATAACATGTCCAAAAAAAAAAAACATAACATGTTTTAGGAAATTTCATTTAAAACTTCAGATATTGACTTGATCTAATTCAGCACAGTTTGCTTTAGACTACATTCCTCGCATACCAAAAAAAAATGTTTTTTAAAGAACACGGTTTCATCAGCTCTGCACTGTTACTCTTTTTTTTTATTCAATAATGTTTTCAGCGTAATGTCAAAAACAAAATTAACATAAACCTGCCATTAATCCGACAACGGCGCACTAAAATAAACATTTCGTGTGAATATTTTTAGGTCGAGCGGCTAAATTTCCCATTATGTTCGTGTATATTCATTAGGGCACTGCATTGAGACACAGAGAGAGGTGGAATGTTTCTACTCATTCGCAGAGGCGTAGCGGCTTTATACTATTACATTAGTATAAAAAAATTGTGATATAATGTTGCGGATATAATTGATTAACTATTTAAAAAGAAGTTATCACAAGACTTTTCATCTATGATTAAGCTAACCGCGACTTTAATTTAAAAAAAATCAATGTTAATATGTCTGCCTCGGTTAGTTAGAAAAAAATTTAGAGTTGTAACCTACAGTAGATTATTTTAAATAGAAATCATAGTTAGCAACTATATCTCTACTCATATTATAAAGAAAACAAACCTGATAATTTATTTATATATTCATTATTATATTTCTGCATTCCTGCAACTATTCATGCAATTGCAGGAATAATTATTATATTCCTGCAAACTACTTTATATTCATTCCCAATAAGCACATGCTATTTAAAACATGATTATAATGTTAGTTGTTCACAGATCATGTTTCCGATTTTTATCCATCCAATCATTATTTTTATCCAATTCATTATTTAATCTGAAAATGAAATTTAATATTATGCAAGAATCATATTAAGTCTCTATACAGGAACAGGTCTACCTAAAGCAACTGTAACAAGACATTAAAAGACCATCTCCTAAGTAGAATTAAATATGTAAAATTTACGATAAACATTTAAACTAAAGCACGTATATAAGCGGATGTTTATTCTGCTAAATAAAGAAATTTTACCTATTTACAACAATTTTTACTGTATCACTAACGTGAATATAAATAAAATCTTCAATTTCTCTTATATATACTGTTTCTAGTGCCACTAAAAGGAAAACTATGTGGCATTAGGTCTGATGAACTGATCGATGATTGATATTGATATTTAAGAGGTGATTTTTTGGATACCAAATACATATTCAAGCTAATGACTGGTTTTATGCTAATGAGTGATGTTACATTTATGGTAGACTCTTCAGCATCTTAAATATTGTAAGCTCTTGACTTTAGGTTGTGAAAGGACTCATGGTTAATAAAATGTTTTTTTATTTCTTTAAAATAGGTTTATTATATTGCTTTCTTTCTGGTTAGCGTTTGAAATATCTTTTGGACGCAATATCGTTTCGTACCTTTCGTTAGACATTTCTTTTCTTTTCAAATTCAATAATTAAGTAAATATGAATACAAAAACGGTATACATATATCTTTAGAATAGAAAATACTAATAACTGTAACTAACATTTTGTCAATTTATTCAAAATTTATAGACGCAATTGTATCATTATCAAAAATGTTGCTGAAAGACATTCTTCCTTAAAACTGCTCAAACGTTTACAATATTGATATGTATCGAAAAGGCGAAAATTGTTTATTATTTTATAACTTGAAAATAAAAGAAGATGACAAATTTAGATTTTCACCAATGATCTAAAAAAAAATACATCGAGAATACCCTGTATGCGTATTAACTTTCTGACATCGTATGGTATTATTCAGCCTTATTTATAATATAACTTAATTATATCTAAACATAAAATTCATTACAACTATTACCGTTATAATAAGTGATTAATAAAAATATGTGAACCATCATAGTAAATCATATCCTCAAAGGATATTACATATTTGTGACCACGAAAATCTACCCACAACTGCCACGCTATTTCATGTGATTTAATATTCACCCCGCTATTCTTTAACGATTCTGGGAAAATAACGTATTTTTATTGCAGTTTACAGTACTTTAGTTGCACTAGATCTGTTACAATGTTTTCCTGTGGCATAAATACAGGATGTGTTACTTTTGGCAGGATATTTGCAAACTCTTAAAAATACCAACGTACAAGCTACTCCGTTGAATGTTCGAGTCAAATTCAATGAAAGGGACAGATTTAATTTTGGAAACAACTGATTTCATGTATAATATTGCATGGGTAATTTCATTTGTCCAAATTAATTATCAAATTTTACTTGAGTAGGTAGTATATCGTTTATATATTAATTTAATTCTATTTTTAGAACCCTTCATTAATTTTTACCAAAAAGAGAAAGATTGTACAACGACCGTGGCTGCGATAATGCCATTCGTACTGTGGCCTGGGGTGTGCCATTATATGCTTGGGTTCGAATCGCTTTCGAGGTAGTTTGATACCTCTCTCTAATCATAGGTGTCGTTGTCCTTGTATTTATGTGTAACGTTTCCCTTTGCACATTGAAGCTTTAGGAGAAGGAAGATACTGTTTTTAACAAATAACAATATCGCAGTGTAATGCACAAATGACGTATATGTTACAAAATTACTTGTATTAATAAATTATATATAGGTTCTGTATGGAAAAAGAGGGAAATACAATTGATAACAATTAAAAAATTGGTTGAGGAAGCCGTTACTCTGTGGTAGTTCATAATTCCGACGCAATTGAGTAAAACAGCTAAGTTTCATACCACTATATTTGTACAAAATCGCGACTGCAGTTTCGACACTTTATGTCATTTTCAAAACGATGATTCAACTAAGAATCTTCGTTGCTAACGATCTTAGTTGAATCATCGTCTTGAAAATTACTTAAAAAGTGTCGAAACTGCAGTCACGATTTTGTGTAAATATAATGGTATAAAACTTAGTAGTTGTTTTACTCAATTGCGTTGATAACAATTATATAAAAACCTCGTTTAATCAATGGAGGTGATGCAAGAGATACTCTTGATTGATACTCTTATATCGATAGAGGTGATGCAAGAGAGATTTGACTACAAACTATTTTTCCACCTAATCCAATAATATACCGAAAGGGCCCGAATACCAACTGGAATAAAACCCACATTCAAATTACTTTGAGTAGCCAACTTGAACCAGTTTCAAGTTGTTCATTAGGACAATTTTTTGGAAAATTACTAGCCCGAGGCATTAATCAGGATGATTAATGTTTTTGGACTGAATAGTATTTTATGAATATACAACAATGTCATTAAAAGTAGAATGGTTTCGTATAGTATTGCTATATCTAATTTTAATTAATATTTCTTCACTATCAATGAGTGAAATAAGAAATGAATTTCTCGTTACCAATATCGATACGTCAACCAATTTATTTAATTTTATTCAACGTTGTGAACTAATAGATTAGTATGTGGCCAATAGTGTTGTTTTCACGACAATAGAAAAATATAACAAAAAATAGATACGGAAACGTTTATATAAATATGTTGCGATAATAGTGGAAATGGCGGAAAAGTATTTTCTCTTAAGTTGAATTTCGTGGAAGCTAACTAGTATCCTCATCATAATTACATCTATGCTACAATTGGATTGCTATTAATATCAGTTGTCTTCCAAAAATCGGATTACACAAAATTGCACTGATGATATATCACTTCAAAAATATCACATCGTTTATGATGTTCGACAAGTTCAAGGACCAAACAACGTCACCTGCTCCCAACTATTATATTTCCCCAAATAATCCCTAATTGGCCCGCTACTGATCACTCACCATTCTGATCCACGTGTCAACGATCCAGGTGGTGATAGTGTCAAGTGGAACTGATGGATTACTTACACCCTAACCTCTACCTACTTCTCGGTCGTGTTTGTAAGGGCCCTTCCAGTCATTTACCACCTCGAATTATTCAAAACAATTTCTACCTTTCATTCATAAGAGTTGTATTGAGATCGAGTAGTTTATCAATGTCTTGACTGATTGGTGGGAATGGAATACGAGCGGGGTCGAAAATGAGAACCTGAAATCGCGAAAACAATATCTGTATTCGTGCCGCTAGAAGGGCGATGTTAACACGCAAATTGAAATATTTCAGTGTTGATGTTTGTAGGGTAGTTCCAAATTCAGAGCAGAGTATGTTTTGCAATTAACGTTCAATGAACATTACATTGTAGTATGATGAGATATTTCTGGAGTTATGTTGTTGAACAGTATTTTGGATACCTATATCTGTAGTGTAAACACATTTTGTTCAAACTTTATAAAAAAATATTTAGCTTCCTCCACACTCGTGTTTTTGTTGTACCTTATAGGTATGGTGATTGAAAATTGAACTTAAAAGTATTAAATAGAACACGTTTTAACACTTTGATATTTCATATTGAAGGAAGAGGATTACTTGATGGTTTGCAGTTTTTGTGTTTTATTTAAGATGGCACTACAACTTGTACACAGTATTCCTCTATTCGTCTTTAACACTAGGTTAATCATTTTCCATTACTACTAGATTTTGCCTATGGAATTTTTCAATATTGGTTATTAATACATAGAAGCTTTTTTGATTTCTTGATCGTATGTTTCAATTATATTTCATGTTTTTTTTTGTCTTAGGATGCTTGATCGATTAAATTATTAATAAATGGCTTTCTTACATTTCGGTTTTGTACAATCATCTTCAGAGAAATTCGCGAATAGGTTAAATGAATATATATATATATATATATATATATATATATATATATATATATATATATATATGTATATATATATATATATATATATATATATATATATATATATATATATATATATATATATATATATATTTATACAAGGACGGCCATAATCAAGTACCCGATTTTAAGTAGCGGCCGTGTACAATGCAAGGAAATAAAAAGCAAAAAAATATGGGTAGGACAAACTCAATTAAAGATGATTTCAGTCAAATGACCGCCTCTAACTGCGATGCACATCTGAGCTCTTTTTACGGCATGTTCCATAACTCGAGTCAAGACATTTGGCTTAAGATCCTCTATTTCTTGACGGATATTATGTTTCAGCTGCTGTAGCGTCTGAGGGTTATTGGCGTATACCTTTTCTTTGAGATAGCCCCATAAGAAGAAATCAGGAGCCGAAAGATCTGATTAATCGCGCAAGGAACATGTTGCGCAACATGACCATTGTCTCTCTGGATGTGTGCGCAGTCGCACCGTCCTGTTGCAACCACATATCCTCCAGTCCTAGGACTTCCAACTGAGGTGACAAAAAGTTATTCAGCATTGCTCTATAGCGCTCTGCGTTGACCGTAACAGCAGTGCCTTCATCGTCCTCAAAGAAATATGGACCAATTACACCTCGGGCAAAGACGCCGCACCATACAGTGACTCGTGAAGGGTGGTATTTACTGAAGAATACGAGGGTTTTCTGTACCCCAGTAGCGGTAACTCTGCTTATTTACAAATCCATTTAAGTGAAAATGAGCTTCGTCGGTCATAATCAGTTTATGTGGAAAATCGTCAATATTGTCGTTAATGTTTAGGAGACTGTGACAGTATTGCAGGCGTTGTTGATGGTCTCTGGGAAGAAGCTGCTGTGCCACCTGGATTTTGTATGGAAATGCGTGCAAATCTAACTTCAAAATTCGCCTCAGGGACGTCCGAGACATGCCCAATTTTGTGGCGCGTCTTTCTGTTGACGTTCTTGGATCTTCTGTAATGCTTTCTCTTACACGCCGGATAATTTCAATTGAGCGTCCTGTTCGTGGTCGTCCAATATGCCTTGCATCAGCTGTTGTCCCACTACGCCGAAATTGATGACATAAGCGGCGTATTGTCTTTCCAGTTGGAGCAGGACGGTGAGGATATTTTCGGCGAAAATTTCGCTGTGTTGAAATAACCGATTCATTGTTTTTAATAAATAAAATTACTATTTCTGCACGTTCCTCTAGTGTGTATCGATTCATAATAAAACTTGAATATGTGCACTGGAGAAATGTCAAAAGTAAACTAACGAAAGCTGTCAGATAAAACAATTACGAACGCTTCAAATCGGGTACTTGATTATGGCCGTTCCTGTATATATATATATATATATATATATATATATATATATATATATATATATATATATATATATATATATATATATATATATATATATATATATATATATATATTTTTTTTTTTTTTTTTTCTTTTTTCAATTTCATCCTGTTAAGGGGGATTGTTCTAACGCAACAGCAGTTACACTCCCGTTATGTTCATGTAACCATTATACGAATTTCTCTCTGAAGATGGTTATATAAAGCGGAAATGTAAAAATTTTCCGACAATCCAAAAGCACTAAAACAAATGGAATATAATATTAATTAAATATGTCCCGATACTATCAACAAAATTACTCAAATAAATATATATCTTGCTCATACACTTTTCTTTCACATTTAAACGGGATGCCCTTTATATTAACCTTTGAATACAGAAAGATAAGAGTTTAAAAATGTTTTAGAATACATAATTCACTTTATATATTTGTTTCTTGGCATCAGACACCTTTCAGTTATTTTTGTTTCACATTTCAGTTCTATTTTGTATGAAATTGTTTACTGAAAAAACAATACTCTCTATAAATTTGTACGCTTACGATATAAAGAAAAATATTTCGTTATAAGAATCGCGTGAAGTTTATAAAAATAGTATTTATTAGACAAGAATATGACAGGAGTTATTTTTATAGAACTAGATGACACGCAGTTATTTTCATTAATCTGTACGCATATTTTGTCATTCTATTAACAAAAATAACGTAATGAATCGAACAGTGAAGGAAAAATAAATAATTTCTTAACTATTAGAATTGCATAGAACACATCAAAACTTTTTTACTGTAATCATCATATTATATCATCAGTTTCTAACAAGGTGATATGTAATTTCTAAATAGAAGATATATAACATATATAGCATGGTAAAATAGAGATGGCTCATCTTCTCATTCGATTCGTCAAAAGCAGTTTCAAGAAAAATATATTAAAAACCCGCCCCAATTATTAATAATACTACCAACATTATAATCGATATTTATTATAAAAAGATAACATATCACTAATATATCAATTGGTTAACATTGTTTAAAATTAGGTCTATTCGCATTTGCCCCTCGTATTTAATTTTTTAAATATATCACATTATCGTCACAATAAAAAGTGACATTAGTCAAAACACAGTACTTTGAGGATCATAACCGCAAATATATTTTGTTTTTCTATAATAACTCAAGAAGAAAACTTTATAATATTAAAACTTTTTTAATATCATACTTTTATCTTATTTACTACGTATTTTTGTAGATAATTACGAAATATTGCAAATCGTGATTGTACAATAGGCTTTGTATTACCATACAAAATAATCAGACTCAGGAGTAACGCTAACGCTAACAATACATATACCACATCAAATCCATTATAAACGTCAGGTGTTGAAAGTAATCAATAGAGTTAAAAAAAATACCAGGCGATAGCGCCTAAGACTACTAAGTTTCTACTATTACTAGATTTACTACTACTAGTACTAGATGCTACTCAGATTCAACGAATTATTTTCGAAGTACTGCGAATTTCCATGTATTCTCACGACCTTCTACATGGGTTATTAAAATTTGTAGAATTATTCACCGACAATATTATTCTATATATAATGTAATTGCATTACAACAAAGATGATTGCTACAAACTGTAACACATTTCTTTAGTCTTTCATAAGTAAATTACATTTTTAACCTACTATGACGATCGTTCAAATATAACCCAGAATTTCTCGACGCCGCGGTCGGTCTTGGAAGAGGTAGCGTTGGGTTGGATATGATTTATAAAAGGCGCTAATGGGAGGCGAGAATTGTTGCTGCTCAGCCCTAAAAACGTTAGTGTCGCAGTAGCAAATCTGACCGAGAGCAAAGAACACCCGTCTGTTGCACAAACATCATTATTAAGTTTTTGGCACGAGAGGGAGTCCGACCAGCTGAAATTTTGCGAAGATTACGAGAACAGTTTGGTGAAAGCACACACGAGTGTTCACGGCTATGACTGTTTTATTAACTCAAGGAATTCTCTAAAAGGCGAAATGGTGTCGAAAAAGCCAGGCTAGGACGAGTTCAACTAAAGAACACATTCAAGTGGTTCGCGATCTTGTAGAAAATGACCGCCCCTTCACCGTCGCTAAAATCGCTTCTGAGATAAACTCATTTAATCAGCATTGATTTGTTAGATCATCCACAATGAGCTCAGTTACAGCAAGATTTCGGCTCGTTAGGTGTCACATCAGAGGAACAAAGAAATCTTTATCTTGACATCTGTCAACGGTTTCTCGCTCGTTATATGATTGAGAAAGACTTTATTTAGCCGCATTGTAGCCTGCGATGAGAGCTGGGTTCATCTTGACACTCTTAATAGCAAAAGAGCGACCAGTGAATGGCTAAAACAAGGAGAGTTCATCCCGAATAAGGCCAAAAAATTTTTCAGCGGGGAAAGGTAGGTCTCGCGACGGTTTTCTGGGGTTCGGCAGACATTATTTTGCTGGATTTTCTTCATGGCCAGAGAACAATTAATCCTGCTTATTTCTATATGCTCTTGGACTAAGTGAAAATCGCTTATCGAAGCAAAAAATGACGACAATACGTCAGGGACGTCATTTTGCTTCACGATAATATTAGGCCCCATACGGCAAGCCCAACATGTCAGAAATTGAACTAAGTAAATCTTCTGGTAGATCTATGAACACCCATCATACAGTCCGGATCTATCGCCGTGTAATTTTCACATACTTGAATCGTTAAAAGAAGAAACTTTAGGAGGGCAACGTTTCAACGACGATGTCGGGTGAGGCACTCGTGCGCAATTGGCTCCAGATCGACCCTCTGTTTTTTACAATGGCTTAAAAATACAAAGGGGAAGAGTATGTAGAGTAATTAAGTATTTTTGGTTAATTTTCTTGGTCTTCAATGAATCCAAAAAAAAAAACAATTGTCGTTTATATTTGAACGTCCCTGTAGAACTATTCAATATCTAAAATATATACAATTTTGCAGATATACAGATTTAGTTATAATTAAAAAACGCATCTGAATAATTTTAAGTAACATCTTATCATTTCCTTATTCCAACTATTCATATAAACATGAATTTTAAACTGTTTGGATTTGTTTACTATCTAGAGCGTCAATGCCAAGACCATAAACTACATTGCTAAAACTTAATAAAGCCAAAGACTCGCATAGCATAATTTTAAGTCTTTTATTGAGATAATGATCATTAATATAGGCAATTTTTAAATAAGCATAAGTGACATGGATGTAGTTATAAATACATAATTTAAATTTTAATGTAATGTCATATATTAGCTCTATTATTATTATTATATTATATAGGTTTGGGCCTCATCAGCCACTGATCGCATGGGTAGCCCTTGGCGATCCCCTCTTATCCGGGTCATTATCCAAAAATGCTATCCCACAAAAGGAGCAATTTAGGCACGTCCCCCGCCTTAAGCCTCGCCTCCTCTAGGATAACAGGGGTCCCTAATATAAGATACCTCTTCTCCTCCAGTGCGGGCAGGTGTAAAGAAGATGAATCGAGGTTACCTCGTCTTCTTTACAGTATCTACAGGCCGGGCTATCAGTCAGCCTCAGCTTGTGCTTATATGAATTCAGGCTACTATGGTGCCCCGTTATGATTCCCACCAGAGTTCTGGCTTTGTGCCTGTTCAATTTAATGAATTCTTGGGCCCATTTCTCAATCTCTGAGTATTCGATGAAGAGTTTGGTTATTCGACAACCCGTTACTCCTCTCCATCTTTTATTGTGCTGGTCTCTTGCCCAGCCATTGATGCGGTCTCTGATCAGATTCCGACTTATTCCCACTGCAGGTTCTGGTCCATAGAGGTTTTCCCTGGTCCCTAGTCTGGCAAGGTCATCTGCAATTATATTTCCCTTAATGCCATTATGCCGAGGTATCCATAAGAGTTCCACCGGTCCCTTCCCTGCCAAGTGGTTCAATGCTTCATAGCAATTATAGGCCAGCTTCGACTTTGTCGTTGCTGAATTCAGGGCTGCCAACGCCGCCCTGCTATCCGAGCAGATACATACCTTCTCCTGGGTCCGATTTTGGTCCGCCCCCAGAACACCGTATGTAATTCTAACTAGCTCGGCCTGGAGTACGGTAGTGTATTTGCCCAAGGGGAAGGTTTTACCTATCCCGTCGCGTCGCCTATACACCCCCGCACCCGCTCTGTTCCTACTCTTGGCTCCATCCGTGTACCAGATGTCTCCATTGAGCGGCAATCCAGCTCGACCCTCCATCCAGTCGGTCTTACTGGTGAGGGTGATCTTATATTTCTTGTCAAACAGGAAGTGGACACCCGTACTGTCAGAGGGCATCCATAGGAGTCCCTCCTCAGCTAGCTCTCTTGAGAGTCTATTCAGGTCCCTTACCTTCCTATTCATGTTTCCCACCCTGTGCATTGCCTTTGCGGCTTCCGCTTTCAGGATGACATCAAGAGGTGGTATCCCCGTCAGTATCCCCATCGCCTCGATCGGTGTCGATCTTGGGGCTCCGGTTATATTTCTAAGAATCAATCCTCTTAACTTGTTAAATCGGTTGGCTTCCGACTTTAAACAGGCTCTCTCCCACCAGACCAGTGCTGCATACGTCAGTCTGGGTTTGAGAATTGCCTCATACATCCATTTCATGGTTTTCGGTTTCAAGCCCCAGCTACTACCAATGGCTCTTCTCAGTTGCCAAAGTGTTGCTGTGATCTTGGAATATATGTGACTTAGATGTTTTCCCCATGACAGTTTACCGTCCAGGATTACTCCTAAGTATTTCACTTCGTTATTATAGCTTAATTCTTGATCACCAAGTTTCAGCGGACAGTTTTGTTCCACTTATATTTCTTGGTGAATATTTCTCAGTTTTAGAGGGATTGACCGAGAGTCCCCTCTCCCTGCACCAATTCCCAACCTTATTTAAAGCTCCCTGCATTATATCGAGAATCGGCTCCAGGAAAGGGCCCTTCGTTATTATTACTAAGTCATCGGCATAGCCAATTACTTGGTAGTTCTTTAACCTTTCAAGCAGCTCATCTACTACTAGGCACCACAGAAGGGGGGACAATACCCCTCCCTGTGGACATCCCGAGTCGACCCGGCCCTCGATGGTAGTCTTGCCTTTATTGGCAGTAAGCTGTCTGTTTCCCAACATATTTTTCTATCCATTCAGCGATTATTCTGGGGGTGTAGCATCAGCCTAGTGCTCCGCTAATCACTTCCCTGGATGTAAAGTTGAAGGCTCCTTCAATAACAAGGAAGGTGCCGACAACGTATCCTCCGGGGTCCAGTTGTGACCGTATCGATGACACAACCTTATCCAGAGCTGTTTCTGTTGATTTACCAGCTTGATAAGCATCCCTTGAAGCGGCCTCTCTATTAGGACAGTATCCCGAAGGTACCTGTCAACTCATCGTTCCGCCGCCTTTAGTAAAAATGAAGTAAGGCTAATCGGCCGAAAGTCCTTAGGGTATTAGCTCTAAATATATTGAAATATTTTAGGGAAATAATTGTTGCCTATCCATCTCTGCTGTTATTTTTCAGCCATTTTTAATCTAGGATTAGCTGAACGAGATATTAAAATATCCTTTTTTTTTTAGTTTATTTCCATACAGCTGAAGTAAATACTCAAAATTTTAAATTTTTTGACTAGTAGTTGAAAATTTGGTGATTATTTTTCATTATATTTTGTTTTTCATGTCTTTATAGAGAACTAGTACGAAATCCTTACATACTTCCTATATTTATGGGATTAATATTACAGCTAATTACCTGCCTGCATTAATGATGGTGAATTGGTTCGAAGATTTCTCGCAATAAATATATCGCCGACAGACTAACAGGCGTGTAGCAGTCGCAGCTCAGGACAAATATGCACGTTATCAGAATGTCTTTGCTCACGCACAAACAGGAAAAGCTTGTTTAAGACGGGATTAAATGCTATTTCTTAATCAAAAACCGGTAATTTATTACCCGATGGTTTTTATTGCTGTCGCTTTTTGCGTTTCATGTTTGCACAGGTAACATGCTGCAGACACCATAAAGTATCCTTACTGGCAGCAACTTACGAATGGAATTCTTGCAATGTCTACAGAAGGCCATGAATTTAGTATTTTAAAGCGGCTTTTGGTCGGAAAAATAACAAATGAGAAGACAGAAAAATAAAACCTGTGCTCGCACTTCAGCAAGGATAATACTTTCTGAACAAATATGAATTAAGTCGAATATACAATTAGGACTTTACTGTACAATTTTTAGACGCTTTCTATAGTAGAGAATAACTTCAGAGAGTCACAGATTTATTTTAAATCTTCCACTTCCGTCCATTCTATCTTAAATCTTGATTGCATCCCTCATGCAATGAAACTAGGTCTTGAAAAAAGAAAATCTTGTTTACTGTTATCTGAGATTTTACTGGTTAAACAATAATAAATTAATTTAAATGTGTGGTTTTATGGTGTGAACGTCAATAAATTATAAATTGACATATAAAAAGTAAGTAGATACTGTACTAATATAGATAGTAGACTTGAATATAATTTATTTGGTATATGAAATCATCATCATGAGGTCATCAGTCCTAAGACTGGTTGGACGCTAACCTCCAGCTTCTCCTATCTTGTGCTAACCTACGCATTTCGCTAATTGTGCTACAACCTACATCCCTTACTATTTGCGAGCAGTAGCCTAATCTAGGCCTACCTCTGCCTTCTTCACTCCTATTTCTACCTCCAAAATATCACGGATTATTCCCCCATGTCTCAGCAAGTGGTCTACCATTCTATCTCTTCTCTTCTTTATGTTTTTCCACATACTTCTTTTCTCGCTGACTTTCTCTAATACTTCTTCGTTTCTAACCCTATCAGTCCACGGTATTTTCATCATTCTTCGGTTACACCACATCTCAAAAGCTTCTAATTTCTTCCTACTTGCTTCCCCTACCGTCCAGGTTTCGCAACCGTATAGTGCCGTGCTTCATACATACGTTTTCAAAAATCTCTTCCTTGTTTCTAAGTTTATTACCCCCGAGCATAAAAGTGCTTTCTTCTTGTTAAAAGCTACTCGACCCTGCGCCATTCTTTGTTTTATATCTTTATCGCTTCTTCCATCCCAATTTATTTACTTCCTAAATAAGTGAAGTGTTTAACTTCCTCCAATCTTTCATCATTAATTTGTAATTTGGGTTTTGCTCTGTTGTCGCGCCCTCTGCATACTAACACTTTAGTTTTGTTTTTATTCACCCTCATTCCGTATTCCTCTGTCAACACTGCCTTCATTTCGTTCAACGCTGATTCCAATTCATCTTTACTAAATGCTAATACTGCTATATCATCCGCGAATCTCTGCATTTTTAGTTTCTGTCCCTATACTTTAATCCCGAAATCCACTCTATCTTTTACGACATTAATCGCCTCTTCGATGTACAGATTAAAAATTAGTGGTGATAGCGTACATCCTTGTCTCACTCCTTCCCTAAAACCTACTTCCCTTCTCTCCCCTTCTACTTCTATAAGAGCAGTTTGCTCTTTGTATAGATTGTGTACTACTCTCCTATCTCTATACTTCATTCCCGCGCTCTTTAGTATCTCGAACATCCTTGTCTTACTCCTTCCCTAAAACCTATTTCCCTTCTCTCCCCTTCTACTTCTATAAGAGCAGCTTGCTCTTTGTATAGATTGTGTACTACTCTCCTATCTCTATACTTCATTCCCGCGCTCTTTAGTATCTCGAACATCTTTTCCTATCTTACAATATCAAAATATTAAACAAAAATGTTTTCCATTTTTCATTTAATGGTTAGATGTCACTGATATCAGTATATTATGTCGTTATTTTTTTCTGCTACAATGACGCTAATGCTTTGAGCAATGTTTGGCGTTTTGCAGTTTGTAGTCTTGAAGTTTTTCTAACATTAGACACTGCCCCGTTAATAACTGAAAAAAATATACCTTATTGTTCCCCTATTAAACTTGTATTATTCTACAATGATATACTGTTCCAGAGAGAATTGAAGTTGTATTAGAGCTACAGTTTGATTATTTAACCTTCGTCATCTAGTGGGAAAGTTGAACTATGCATTATAGAAAATCGACTGCAAGATCACAAATTCAGATTTTTTCTTTTTTTTATGGTTTTGTCTATGAAGACATTTGATTTAAAGTCAAATCAAACTAATAAACTAACAGTGGGAAAGAGTATTTAGAAGATTTGCACCAGATAATAGAAGACAAATATTGAAATGAAGACAATGAAAAACTTTAATATGCTATAATATATTGTTATATGAATATGGACACCAACAATTTAGCTACATAATTATCATTCATTCGTATTTTTTATTTCTTATGTCATGCTATCCATACAATGTGCAATATTTTGAAAATGTTCAGAATAAAGAAGAACGGATCATGTGGAATAAACAACATTCCAGTAGAAGTTATTCAAAGAAAGGAGGAACTATTCCAAAGAGTACAGGACAACAGTAAACATGTGGAACACGTAAAATGTATCAAGAAGTGGGATAACATTATATAAAAGTATACAAAAATGATTTATTTAAAACAAATATCAAAACTATCGAGACATTATTATTATTATGCACTACACACAGGGTTTATAAAAAATGAATGCATGTGTTTTGTATGTAGTGCATAAAAAGATCAAAGGAATCCAGTTAATAAGTTACTGACAGAGATCGTATCGATAAAGATGTATACGCCATAAAGTTTATTCGGCATTTGTCCTGAATCGGCGTACCGTGTGCGGCACTGATGAGAACTAAGTTCGAAACAGCTGTATGTCGTTCGGGTCTGATCCGGGACAAATGTCGAATCCTACTTGTGGCAGGTTTTATTTTTTCAAACCTTATCTGTAACAGGCTTGTTTGTGACATATGGCTGTGAATCGTGGGCCCTGGGAATCAAAAAAGAAGTGTTGGCTGTACTTAAAACGAAAATCTGCATACCAGTAATATAAAATGATGGGCGGTGCATTAGAGCTAAAACAGTTTCATAGGGAACTAAACATAACTAATTATCTTAAAATTCAACTACTAAAATCTGCATACCAGTAATATAAAATGATGAGCGGTGCATTAGAGCTAAAACAGTTTCATAGGGAACTAAACATAACTAATTATCTTAAAATTCGACTACTAAAATTTGCATACCAGTAATATAAAATGATGAGCGGTGCATTAGAGCTAAAACAGTTTCATAGGGAACTAAACATAACTAATTATCTTAAAATTCGACTACTAAAATCTGCATACCAGTAATATAAAATGATGAGCGGTGCATTAGAGCTAAAACAGTTTCATAGGGAACTAAACATAACTAATTATCTTAAAATTCGACTACTAAAATCTGCATACCAGTAATATAAAATGATGAGCGGTGCATTAGAGCTAAAACAGTTTCATAGGGAACTAAACATAACTAATTATCTTAAAATTCGACTACTTAGATATGCAAATCATGTCGAGATAATAAACCCACAATGGTTACCTGAGATCCTAAACGGACACCTACTATTGGAAACAAGACATTAACTGGCCGTAGAAAAATGGTAAATGGTCACTAGAGCCAGATCCTGGAAAAAGATCCTGAAAATGTTCTCTTAGAACTAAAAATAATTACATATTTGTAAAAGCATTTAATATGTTTTTAATGACACATAATAATTGATACAGATAATAATTTTTTTCTGGAATAAAGAAGGTGGAATATCAAAGTAATACAAAGAACATAGAAAGTTGTAAAAAATATGTTTGTAGATATGTTTTTTCAATACTACAGTAGAAGTAGGATAATACAAATATACAAGATGATTATCTTGTATATCCATCGAGTTAGTGTCACCGAAAACGGCTTATAAACAAAACGTATGACATTAACTATAATGTTGAAGGTCGTATTAATAGTTTTGAAAACAATTACATTGTTATATAAAATAAAATAGCTCTACAGTTCTGTGTCTTCAGATCGTGATAAGAACGTTCACTTTCACAGGACTTTCAGCCAAACATCGATTGCATGATGTACATATAAGTGACACCTATTTTTTAATGTAAGTAAACTGTTCTTTTAGTGTATATTATAATATTATTTTAAGTTATCTGGGAATAACTATATAAATATAAATACACAGAAGTTTTTAAGTAAAAAACTTTTTGTTTCATTTTAGTATAAACCAACCTGTTCGACATCGGGAAATAAACCAGTCGAATAAAGTTCGGGAGATAACAGCAAGCTTAGAATGAAGTAACATCGGTTACCGTTTTTATTACGTGTAAAGCTGTCGTCCTCAATAAGTATTAAACCAATTTTCACTTTCTTTGACTTTTCCTATTTTCGTTGCAGAACTTGCGCGAAACTTTATACTGCGCTGTCAAGATGACTGGAACGTCTGGGAAATTGAAAGATGGATGTAGTTTGAAGACTCGCGTACTTAAAGTCGTATAAGATTTTTCTCGTTGGAAAATGGCTGCACGAAATACAGGGTGGATATTCGCAACTTGTTATTGGCGTAAAAATGATTAGGCTAGGCTTCTTTTTCAATGAAAACTAGTTCCATTCACATAACGATATTTAATATATAGTATAGCACAGGGATATATTTGTATAATTTTTTATAACAATAGACTCCGGAAGTTGCCGGAAATAATAAATAATCTTATTTAAATCGTATATTGTCAGAGTTGACAATATGAATTTATATATAGACTAATGCATTTGTATACTAAAGTCACTTTGCAATTCATGAGATACGAATTGTGCTAAAATGGAGAGTAGACAGAATCCACGTGCACTCAGGACAGCATATCGGGTCCATTGCTCTATTTTCATCAGAGTCGCCATTCTGTCTATGACACTAACCTCAGACCTCATCCATCCCACTGCAGAGGTGTATTCAAAAAGAGTACTCGGTAATAGCCGACGTTCATTTTGGGCCTTGAAATTTTTTAGCATTAGTAAATTAAAATGTTTCTTAAGAGAATAAGATAAGCGTATTTATTATGCTGTTGATTCTTAGTCATAATGGCATACACAACTTAAGTTAAGTGATGTAGCAAATACCGTGATCTCAGAATTCACACGAAATAATAAAAAATTCCAGCATCTTCTGGTAATTGTCTTGGCACAAGAATGCTTCAGTCCCCACACCGCGCAGTAGTCTCTGGTTTATTCCTGGTTTATCACCTATGTTAACACTTCATCAACTGTTGAAATAATGACAATTATATTTCTTATATCTGCTACCTTCTTAAAACTGCTTGACAAACCATGACGATAGACAGTATTTACGCCTGACTAATACACACGTGTGTTGACGAATAGACAATTGCGTCATTGTTTACACTGGCCCTGGACGCTGCGTCAAATTTACAAACAATTACGTCATTGTTTCGAGCATAGTAGTCTTTGGTTATTGTGTTCATCCCCCAGCCATTATCCATGCATCTTTAGTCCCCAGACATTTCTTCAGTAGCCTCTGGTGTCTTCGGTCGCAGTAGCCTCTGGTAATTATTTTCAATACCCATAGCGGCCTCTGATGTCTTCAGCTCCAGCCGTCAGCTGTTTTTGGTCATTATCCCCCGGCCATGTCTTTAGAAGCCTCTGGTCATTGTCTTTAATTGCCCCCCCCCCCTGGTGTTTTCAGTAGCCTCAAGTCATTGTCATCAGTATGGTGGTGTCTTCAGCCGCCTCTATTTATTGTCTTCAGACCCCGAACATGTCTTCAGCAGGCTTCGGTCATTGTCCGTGTCTTCAGTCCCCGAGCCTCTGGTAATTGCCATGTCAACACCTACCGTGGTCACTTCGGTTGGACACGTGCCATCCACTTCCAGTGGTCCAGAACTAACATTGCATCACTACTTACTCCAAGGGAGTTGACAATCAGTAGAATAATTAAAAATCGCTATCAAATACAGAGCTTTACCCTTCACCTCAATTTATGTAAAAAAGGGAATAAAGTACAATTAACAATTATATACATGATTGCATGTGGATTGATTACTTCTATAAAATTCATGTGGGATATAAGTATTACAAGTTGTATAGAAATAAATTCTTTTTAGTTCTTTTTTATTCTCCGAATGTATTTAATGTTGCGTAGAACACGTCTTCTGTATTATTTTTATTAGACGAGGCGGATTCCATCCCTGGCACCCGCCGCAGAGTGTTTCACTGTATCAGCAATATTTTTGTGCGTGCCTTTCTTACGTAATAAAAGTTTCATAACCATTTATATGCTCCATTGAAAATACATAATCTACAATTTTATTTCTCTGGAGTATTTCGATGTCACGATACGTACACATGCAACCGACATTTTTTTAATCTATTTCAGTACAAATCGTGGAGAGAATCGTTATTTTTATGAAACTGGAACGTTCATGTTGAATGTTAGTAATTGTCACTTGATTAAAACTAAGCACAGATAACAAAAATTAGATACGGTTGAATCCATCGTATATGCTTTCCCAGTCCTTATGTTATAAAGATAAATCAGTTTGTATGAATGTGATAATGACCAGCTTTAAAAATATATTACAACTGCCCTAAGGCTTCTAAAAATAATTTGTAGAAATGAACTTTACAAATAAAGAGAAAAATTAAATGAATGACTGACATGCTGCGCATTGCTGTCAATATCTGGGAGGTTCTCGTGGATCCGAGAGATCATTAAAGAAATGTTCTAGGTATGCTACAGTGCGTCAGAAACTGTAAACATTCAACGCCATAGAATAGTATCTTCTAGTTATTTTTATAAAAAATGTATATAAACTATAGTGACCATAACAGCAGAATTATTACTGAAATTTTAAATATATTCCACACGACACATGAATACTAAACACAAAAAATATATAAAATAGTGACGTTTATCAAGTCGCAACAGTAACTTTAAAGTTAGATACCCATCCTCGCACTATTTGCATATGAGATGTGTAAATATCGGAATATTTGCACATCTTAGTGCAAATTTACACATCATCTTTTTATTACGTGCACATAATGACGCAGCACACAGACGTGCATTTGTACATCTTTATATTACGTCCCGACAAAGTAATACTCTACGTAATAAAATACATAATGATTGAACAGTAACATCTACTATAACCTTCCTTCTAGTATAAGCTTCCCGTAATTTGCATATCAAATGTGTAAATTTTTATATGTACAAATAATTTGAACATCAGGAGTATAAAATTTCGAAACAATAACAATCAATGGCTATCAAGTGTGAAAAAGCACTGTAACTTGTAGGTTGCAACTATTTCGGGTATTCGAGTTTTATCTATTTGCACATTACACGTGCAAAACAATAATTCTAGAAATTCTAAAATTCAACGCAATAATTCTCAGGACACTAGCAAAAAAGCTGTGATATGCCATCAGAGATCAGCAGTAACTTGCAAATCATAACTGAATCAGTAATGCACCGTAAAGCTAATTTCAAAAGTGCAAATAGCCTACGTTGTAATAGTATTGAGGATAAAAGCCGTCAATCATTATCAAAAGTCAAATTGCAATAGTAACTTGTAGACGGAAATTGTGTCAATTGGACACTTTGACCATTTCCAGAAAAGTATACTTACATACCATACTGGATGTTGTACTTGGTAGCAATATTAAGTAATGTAATGAAACAACAACCAAGTAACAACAATATCAAGTCGTCTGCAAGCATAATAAACATTTTTGGATAATCTGTTCCATTTAGTCATTATTTTACATTTACTAATATCTTCAATATGAAAGCTATGTTTTATTAAAAATTACATTTTCAGTAATAAAATGTACAAAACTACAATATATGTAAGAAAAAGCCACGAGAACGGCAAACCGCAATTTTGTCCTTATTGGAAATCATCAGTGCAGTGTATTCGATAGCTGATGCTCCGAAATAAAACTAGGAGAAATCAATATATACATTAGAATAGAACTATTACCATCTACTGATATTGAAAACGCTAAACGCCCTCCATGGAAAAAGTTGATTTGCTTGACTGTAGATGACGATAATGCCTTTCTAAGCGTCCATTATTCAAAGAATTTCTTTGCATGTAGTTTGCAATAGATAAGCTTACATTCGTCATAATTACTGCATATATTATGACATGTATACGATTCCGTTATATAAGTAATAATAGTACTAATTCAATTAACAATTTTTTGTGGTTAATATGCCATAAACATCGGTGTGGATTTATCGAATTCTTCTTCTTCCTAGCCTTTATCCCATTTTATTTGAAGTTAGCTCTCCTAGTATTACTACGCCACATCATATGGTTGTGGGTTGTTTGAGTTGTATTTGTGATTTTCCGGTCGTTTTTTATAAATTGCGTCCAGCCGTCCAGGTTACTGGAGGTTGTCCACGGTCTCGATTTCCCTCGTCTATAGAAAGTCATGTTACTTGTTTAGTCATGTGACCGTCCTCGCGTATCATAACATGACCGTATCAACGCAGGCAGCCTCTGTCATATTGTCGGAAATGCAAGCAACCTTAAAAGTTCCCATGTATTCATTTTTCATTTTTTGATTTTGTGTAAACGCGTGACGCCAGACCAAAGAAGCATCTTCATTTCAGTAACGTGTATTTTCTGTTGATCTATCTTTCTTGTTGGCCAGCAGCATTCAAAACCATAGAGAAGAGCTGGCCTTACTGATATTTTATAAACATTTCCTTTTATTTTTATTGGTAAACGGGAATAGCATAAGAAGCCTGTAAGTAATCTCCATTTTAGCCACCTGTTCTGAATTCTGTTTTCGATATCCTTTTCCATACCGGCTTTTGATGTAATTATGGATCCGAGATATTTAAACTTTTCACGCTCTTTTCAGTGGCGTTCTAGAAATGAAAGGATCTGGAAAGTTTCCTGCATTGGTCCCGGAAAAATTGCAATACATACGAGTATACTCGGTCTTTTGTGTGCTGACTCTTAACCCTCGTTTTTCAGAGACTTTTACCATGTAATGAGGTCTTTACGTACTTCTGCTAGCTTCTACGATTCTGCTATCAGAGTTATGTCGTCACTGTAGAGCATTGACCACAGTGCCAGTTTCTGGATGTCTTTTCTAACGTGATCAATTACTACATTGAATAAAATTGGGCTGAGGGTCTAGCCTTGGTGTACATCCACTTTGACCTCGAACCGTTCCCTTTTTTCCTCTGGATTGACAACACATGTGGTTGTATTGTGATACAGATCTTTTAAGAGTTCAATGTAGAGTTCCGGTACAGATTGCGCTCTAAGTGCCTGCCAAGTTCTCGCGGTACGCAGTCAAAGGCTTTCTTGAAATCAGTAAACACAATATGAAGGTCCTTCTTGCACAGCTTATACTTTTCTATGAGTATTTTCACGAAATGAATGGCATCTATTGTACTCACTCCACTAGTGAAATCGAACTGGTTTGGACGAACTTTTGTTATTCCTATAATTCTTTTTACATGCATCGTGTGCATCTGTCGAATTGCCATTAAAAATATTCATGACGTCACACCTGCTACACCAATCACCCTGCATATATCAGTTATATTTAAAAAATGCCTAACTAAAAATAGAATTTGATGGATCTGACACTTTTTCTCAAAAGTTATTTCTTGAATCTTTAACGAATTTATTCGTTACTTGCACTGTTTGTTTCTGTTACGAAAGCACTGTTTATCTCTGATAATATAATTTATTTAAGTGGCTTATATACCGGTTTTGGGTGAATATAAGAATACCAGTTGAAGAACAAGCAATTCTATTCAAGCATATATGTTGACGATTATGCATTTGATTTCATAGTTTCCCGCTAAAACGTGGCCTTCGATATCAGTCGTTCGGCAGCTTCTAACTTTAATTTACATTCGCCGCTTCCCCAGTCGGGAAGACCCAGTCAATAAGCCGCAACAATAACACATTAGGTAGTTCCGAAAACGTAATATTTTGACAGTGGCCTCCACAAACACCGGTCCCGGTAAAGGATTACGTATGGACGTCACGACTAAACCTAAGCAAGGGGAGACACGCGGGGGTGGATCGAGCGAGTTTCCCTCGTCACGTGGCCAGCCTCGTTCGTTTCGGAGGCAGGGAAGTGTGAAATTGGAAAATCTTGGGATACTCTTACTTTTGCCACCTTTTTCTTAGATTTTTTTCTTAATTCATGACAGAGTTGGAATCCATCGCTCATCTGCTGTTATGAAGTGTCCTGTCCAAAAGTTTGCTCTTCTTTGTTAAGGCTAATGCCGAGAACGTTCTTTTGTGTTTCACGGTGACGCACTGCCATATCTTTGGTGAAAATAAATATATACTGAACAGGAAAATTCTTTAGATGCTCATCTTTGTCAGTTTCTAAATATAAATATAGATACATATATATATATATATATATATATATATATATATATATATATATATATATATATATATATATATATATATATATATATATATATATATATATATATTTGGCATATTCAGCAGAAAATATTAAACCAATCAGAACATAAAAATACGTCACATAAACTGGCGCTTCAATGAAAGCTAACGTTTTCTTTTAGTTTGGTTATATTCATTATATTATTTACATTGTAAAATTAAAACAAGTCAATTAATTACACAAATAATTTCAATAAATACATTTTGCCATTAATTTAAACAAATAATTTTCATATTTACTTCAATTATTAAATGTTTTAAATAAATGATTTCGTCAGATATAGATATCGGCTTTCCCTTCAAGACTTACCTATCATACTTGACATATTAGACTTGAAAATGATAAACAGTAATATTATGACTACAATATTATGCTTTGAGTACAATATCGCTTACCTTTTCAAAAATGTTTAAAAACATTATAAAAGTTGCTGTGGAAGAACGTTATTTATTTCCCAATATTATTTATTATCCATGCATCATTGAATATCACCTAGAGTAAGATATTACTATTTTTAATGATACGAAAACGGTGCAAAATTTCATAGTTCTTTTATATAGAGAACTGATCATCGGTGTCATTTTACGCCATGTACAGTGTACATGCACGTTGCCTTACTTTGATGTTAGAACTCATAACTCCAGAATAGAGAATATTTCTTCTAATTTTATGGATTCTCTTCTTTTTCTGGATAAATTCATCTTTTAAAATTAATTGTGGATTTTATGGAATTTTACTTCATCTGCTATTAACTAATTGAGAATTGTGAAATGACCACAATATTATTATTATTGTTATTATTATCAGGATTGGAGTGGTTCAGGTTCAGAACCAGGATATGATTCTCACGTATTCCAGCAAATATATTTTCTTGTTAGAACACCTACAGGCGGAAATTTTGAAATGTGCGGTACAGAAAGTAGTAAATAGGATGTTTGAACTGGTAAAATACATATACGAAACGGGCGAGATGCCGGAGGATTATAAGAGGAACATTATCGTTACTATACCGAAAAAGAGAGGAGCCGACAAAAGTGAGAACATTAGAACGATTAGCCTAACCTCCCATGCGTCAAAAATCTTAACCAGAATAGTGCAGAAGAGGATGGAAAATAGAGCGGAGGAAATACTAGGAGAAGACCAACTCGGGTTTAGGTGAAATAGGGGAACTCGCGAAGCTATTCTAGCGCTAAGAGTAATGTTAGAGAAAACAATAGAAAAAGGAAAGAACGCTTATATAGGATTTGTAGATTTAGAAAAAGCTTTTGATAACGTAAAATGGGATAAAATGTTCGAGATACTAAAGAGCGTGGGAATGAAGTATAGAGATAGGAGAGTAGTACACAATCTATATAAAGAGCACACTGCTGTTATAGAAGTAAAAGGGGAAAAAGGGAAGTAGGTATTAGGAAAGGAGTAAGACAAGTATGTACGCTATCACCACTAATTTTTAATTTGTACATCGAAGAGGCGATTAATGTGGTAAAAGATAGAGTGGATTTCGGGATTAAAGTACAGGGACAGAAACTAAAAATGCTGAGATTCGTGGATGATATAGCAGTATTAGCATCTAGTAAGGAAGAATTAGAATCAGCATTGAACTAAATGGAGGCAGTGTTGACAGAGGAATACGAAATGAGGGTAAATAAAAACAAAACTAAAGTGTTAGTGTGCAGAGGGTGCGAGAGCAGAGCAAAGACGAAAGTACAAATTAATAATGAAAGATTGGAGAAAGTTAAAGACTTCACTTATTTAAGAAGTAAAATAACTTGGGATGGAAGAAGCGATAAAGACATAAAACAAAGAATAGCGCAGAGTCGAGTAGCTTTTAACAAAAAGAAAACACTTTTATGCTCGGGGGTAATAAACTTAGAAACAAGGAAGAGATTTTTGAAAACATATGTATGGAACACGGCACTATACGGTTGCGAAACCTTTACGGTAGGGGAAGCAAGTAGGAAGAAATTTGAAGCTTTTGAGATGTGGTGTTACCGAAGAATGATGAAAATACCGTGGACTGATAGGGTTAGAAACGAAGAAGTATTGGAGAAAGTCGGCGAGAAAAGAAGTATGTGGAAAAACATAAAGAAGAGAAGAGATAGAATGGTAGGTCACTTGCTGAGACATGGCGGAATAGTCCACGATATTTTGGGGGCAGAAATAGGAGTGAAGAAAGGCGGAGGTAGGCCTAGATTAGACTACTGCTCGCAAATAGTAAGGGATGTAGGTTGTAGCACAATTAGCGAAATGCGTAAGTTACCACAAGATAGGAAAAGCTGGAGGTTAGCGTCCAACCAGTCTTAGGACTGATGACCTCATGATGATGGTTAGAATACCTATCTTATATCTATCAAATGTATTCTTTCAAAATATGTTTTCCATTATAAAGAAAACACATCAATGACAATTAACTACAGTTTATCTAAGGGACAAAATATAAAAACTTGTCTAAATGTGTTTGATGTGTTTACTGCGTAGTAACTTTGTCGCTTTGTAAGAATAGTTACATTAACTGAACGATAAAGAATTGAAATTCTTTGCATGATCGAATTTGGAGACAGAATGTACATCCAAAGAGAAGTAGTTGAATTGTTCAATACAACTCATTCTGATTGGCCACCCATTAGTTAAAACATGGTAAGCACTGTTGAGTGTAAGTATAGAGAATTTGGACGTGTTCGTGATCTTCCTAAATCTGGTCGACCCCCACCATCAGAAGACGATCAGCTTTTTGTTGGCATGGCAAGAAAATCATCACTGAACATTTAACCAATTGGCTTTTGATTTTACTGTGGCAGCGTCTGTGCTAGCAAATGCAACAGTTATGCAATGATAATGATAATTATTTCATAAGAAACATATATTTTTTTGAATGGTGGTTTGATTTGTTTGGAATCTTTGTTTTGAATAGCCATGTCGGTTGACCTAATAGCTATAGTTATTAGGCTAGCGATACTCTCCAATGGATAATGGAGTATCACACTCAAAGTCCCCAGAAAATTAATATGTGTTGCGGCATAGGCAATGGAAGAATTCTTTGTCTCCATTTCTGTGACATGGATATAACTGGTATTAAGTTACTAGGCCGGATAATTTAGAAAAGCAAGAATTCGCCACGAAATATAATGTATTCCTCCTTGTTCTTTTTAAGTTATTGATAATGTTCAAAAAGAACGTATTTTAATCGTTTTAGCCACTATCAGGCAGCCAACGGTGTACAATCCCAACATTTAATTTAGTTGACTTTTGAAATAATCATTGCCATTAAATTTAGTGTTTTGAATTTGCAAATTTCTGTATCTAATCTATATTTATGCTAACGTAGTTATTACCGTAACGTGTTTAGAAAAATGTGCTCTTTCACATTTCACAATAAAAAAGGGATTTTCCATTACAAGAAATCTCAATGACCTCATACCTCCTACACGAATCACCCTATATGTATTAATTATACAGGGTCCAGCAACAGGATTGAACGATTTTTAATAGGCCACTGTTAAGAAACAAGAAATATATTTGGACTAATTATTATTACAACTAAAAACACAATTCTGGACATTTTCTATAACACTTAGTTTGCAAAGATCACATCCTTAAGATGACCCCCGTCTTCTTCTATTCAATCTGTTTCTGAAATTGAACATAACATGTCTGAATATATCTTAGCTTATCGAAATTATCTCTTCACAAATCCTTTCTTTAAATTCCAGAAGTGTTTGGGGACGGGTAGACTACACTTTGGACTTTAAGAATACCCACAGAAAAAAATCCGGGATCGTCAGGTCCGGTGATTTTACGGGTCATGCTAAAGTCGCTAAACCTTGAAATTAGGCGATTTGGGAATATATGCTGTAAAACAGCAATAGACCTTCCAGCTCTCTGCGCTATGGCGCCGCACTATGGGCCGATGGTGGAGGCGCCGTCTCCAAAATACCAAAACCCGAATAAGGAACACAAACCACAATTTTCTTATAACTAATACATCAAACTTTTATAATTCGGTTCGGTAATTTATTTAAATGTTGACTGGGTTCAGTTAGTAGACTTCAAAAGTAGGAATAGATACGTAGAGAGATTTAGATGTGTTGTTTTGATACTTATTTTAAAGAAACAATTTTATGCTTAAAAATTAAATAAAGTGCAACCTGTTATACACCATATTAAATAACAGTTCTTCTAGTATTAAAGACATAAAAAATATTTGTATATTGCTTATCGCTTACTACAGTAAAGAAATGATAAACGTCTCATGTTACTAGAATGGCTTTCTCAACTTCAAGAAAACTTTTAACTGTTAGCAGGATTCCCCCGGATAAGTTTATTTTCACCATCTGGCAACTGAAATAATCTTGTATAAGATCCAAAAAAATTTTTTGCGGATTTTTTGCGCTTCTTTTGCAAATCAATAAAATATACAAAGAAGCGCGCGCGACGAACACTTAAAAATCTGCAATACTCGTTCCGTAAGAATTATGAATTTGCAATATACGGCGTAATAAAAAATACTTATACATTATGGAATTCCAACAAATAAGAGCATAGCATTTCACTGAATGCCTGGATTTTAGAAATGGTATATCGCGATGGTCCCATCTGATTTTTGTTAGCAGCACCACCACATCCCACGTTTGACCAAATATGTTTACGAGTGCCTTGCGGTTAGATAAAGTGAAATAAATATTTGTAGTTGCTACACTTATTAAACAAAGTGGTATATCGATAAAAATGGTTTACGATATAATTTGAAAAAAAAATTTTTTGGCCATGAAAAATAAACCAAAGAGAAAATATTTTTTCTTCGCCTATACACGGGATGTTTATTCTGCGGTTACCATTATCCTTAGAAAAGTATATAAATTTGGGTTTGTTAAAATTTTAGGTTATTATTAATGTATACAAGCAGCATTAATTAATAGTAATCAATGATTTGCCGCTGTCAGCTGTACCTACGACAGTAAACAATGAACAATTTCAAAATTACTCAACGTAACATATCTGACGCTTTTATAGAACACGGAAAACATATATCAATAGCAGAACGGTATGTTAAGGAGCATTTCGAACTTTCTGAAAAGCAGTTGCAATGTGTTATCGCCAAAATTCAGAAACACTTATCGCCCGAATTTAAGATACGCTGGAATAAAGCCAGAAGAAAAAAGGGAACTGTGTTCTTACGCAGCAACGAGAAATGGTTAGATGGTGAACTATTACAACAAATATTTATTTACATATAATTATGTACATATATTACACCTGTATGCTATCAATTATAAAATAAAATATATAAAAATAAAACAAAAATTATTTACCATCACTACTGAATGTTAGACCTGTATTTATATCTGTATACTGAATTTCATAAATCTATAATAACAAATAGAAAAGTTACAGATTTTTGAGACGGCGCCTCCACTATCGGCCCATAGTGCGCCGTCCTGTTGGAACCATACTTCATCTTGGTCCATTCTTTGAAGTTCCACGGCCACAAATGTTTCCAACATCTCAACGTACCGAAGTGAATTGACTGTAACGGTGTAGCCGTTTTCTTCAAAAAAGTATGACCCGATCACACCAAATCTGCACACTACACACAAGACCGTTACCTTTTGGTCATAAAGTGGGTGTTCATGCATTTCTCTTGGGTGGTGTTCTGCCCAGTAGCGAAATTTCTACTTACTAACGTACCCACTGAGATGGAAGTGAGTTTCGGCAGACATGATCAGTTTATCAAGAATTCCTGCATTGTTGTTCAGTGTTTCAAGAAATTGCCTGCAGAAATTGAGTCGATTAACTTTATCAACAGGGCACAGCCTTTAGACTATCTGTACTTTATACGGATGAAATTTCCAAATCCAGATTTAAAATTCTTCGCATACTTAGCTCTGAAATTCGCAGTGCAATTGATTGCCGAATTTCAGAACGTTGTGGACTCCGTTCAACGGCTATTCTGGTTCTTTCAATATCATTTTGTATACGAACTGTACGTGTACCTCCGACAAATTTTGAGTTTACACTGTCCCTTTTGTCAAAATATCTTACCCATCTCAAAATTGCATTTCTTGAAAGGACTTCAGGACAAATTAACTCACGGCGAAACCGCTTCTGGGTTTGTACAATGGACTGGGTCAGGATAAATGATTTAATAGCAGAGACCCGTTGATTAACCGGCCAATTTGCCGTTGTAACACAAAACTTTCGATAATAAAATACAATTTTATCATTATTTGACGTTTCTCAAATAAGCAGTATTTTCACAGCAACCTATTCAAAACCATTCAATCCTGCTGCCGAATCCCGTATTTTAAAAAATGTAAAGAATATTTAACAAACCATGGCTAAGTGATGTGTTTTGTTTCAGGGCTGCGCAAAAACTGAATTTATCTGCATCCCCTCACAGAAAGAAGAGATACAACTCAGACGATGTGGATAACACAGGATTTTGCGGGGTACTACAGAGGTCACCACCGCCTGTGCCTCCCGCCCTACTCAGGCGGATAGGGGTAAAGGAAGTTACGGGAGTTGGAAAGGTAGGTTTCTTATTATTTCATATTAGGGACGCGAATATCGACTTCAACTGTAGTTTCAATGCGATATTGACATGTCGATTGGGACAAATTTTGGTCGAAAAGTGGTACCATAATATTTTATGTAAACGATAATCGTATTTTAAGTTGTGAACATTTTTTGAAATGGGAAGGTTTAAGTCTTGAAATATGAACATTTTTCTGAAATATAATTGAATCTTACTATGTGGTACAAGAACCAACCCGGATATGAATCGAAATAGAATCTGCCGATACATGTCGAAGGCATATATTGCCTCAGATAATATATTACTTTTATTTTTTCAATTGTCTTTAGAATATTGACAACAAAAAGTTTTCAGGAAGCTAGGTACTTAATGTTCAGGGTTAGTGACCTCCGAAGTGCCACAGGGTTCCACACTAAGTCCCTTTCTTATATATTCCTCGGATATATATATATATATATATATATATATATATATATATATATATATATATATATATATATATATCAGAGGAATATTGTTTCAAAAGTTTATAGTCATGCAAATTATAGTCAGTTGATTTACACCAACTTTAATAACAGCAGTCATGAAATAGTATAGAGTATTATCAACGATTACCTTCACAACGTCGTAAATAACTGTATAAAATATAAATTAAAAGTAAATTCATAGAAAACAAAACTAATGTTATTTTGTTCTCCGGGAAATAAAAAATGAAAATAGTTAAGTAAAATTTGATACTGCAATAAAAAGACAAATAAAATCCTGTAAAACCAACCTCATTTAACCGTTTCTGAGTCTCTTAAAATAGCCAAAATATCAATGCATGCAGCACCAAATTTGCCCACACTTTATATTCACAAATAATAAAATAAATTTTACTCACTTACGTAAAAGGTTTGTCGTGAGCTTTATCAACACCAAAATTTGAAATATAAGAAAGTGTATACTGTATATTCTACATGCAACGGTACATAAAAGCTACTCTGTATTATACAAACTAATTAAATTCCACTTTCAACGTCCCTTTCATAATTATTTACTGAAACACATCCAAAGGGTTCCCTTAATAAATTTTAATCATTTAAAGATACATAAAGGATTTTCTTGCAGGCTTACCTTTTCGCCCGCCAGAGAATACAAAATGAAGTATTACACAAAGTCTTCATAAAATAATCCTCTTAAATGTACCGTCTGCTTGATTGGTTACTCATTATTTAGCCCTTTCTCGTACCTTATTAGCTTTTGCTTAAATAGCTTATGCAGTGTCGTTCGTCGTTCTGAGGGTTCGATTGATATATGAAGGGGAATAATAGTTATGGACGTTACTAGCTTATTTAATTAAATTATAATCATTTATACTCTCAGTACTTATTAAATTTGGTTATTTTTAAAAGATAAAATTGTAGTTATTCGTGATAGTATATTTAGTTTTCTAATATTGTCAATGCCCAAGAGACACACGAAGGGAAGGATTTTTATTGAATTTCATAGTGTAAAGTGTTTTCATTATCGTATTACATATACAGACCTGGCAACTACAAATTTTGAATATTTTGAATAGACTACTTATGTTTGACGGAAGAGAAGAAAAGTAGCAAACACATGTGTGCCATACAACAGACCATATCACTACAATGCCACATTTATTGTGTTTTTACAACTTTATGAGTGTATAGACGACAACTACACTTTCGATACGTGTATGAAATACGTTATGAATTACATTTTAATGTAAAGAATCATCACTCGAGAAATGCATGTTTGATATTAGTAGGTATGCTTATTTCACATATTTGGGCAACACGCCCACCGCGTTTTGTAATCATCACGGTGTATATTATTTTATGAAAATTAAAAATTCTGTATGAAAACAATGACTTATAACTCATAACCCGTCAGTACAAAAAACGAAATAATCTACCTGCCCATTCGTGTGCCCAAACTTTCTTCTGCTTAAATGGAAAGGTTTGATTTTCACGCCGACGCCCCCATTTACAAATCAACCCCTACAGTTGTGGCGAGTATGATAATTGAGGCTGATTGGGGTTTCATTCGTAGGTCTCTAAGGAAGTAGAGGGTACTGTCAATGCTCGACTAACTTCCTGCCTATTCCGTGATTGATAGGGGTCTCTCAAATTAGGATGCTATTTTATGTAGCTAATATTGAATCAGGAGAGAAGACGGATTTTTTGCGGTTGCCTCGATTGAGAAGGGCATTTTTTACCTTAAGCATCTTGTCTGCAAGAATTCACTTTAAAAGGTTTTCATACAGGTCCGCCACCATTTTCTTTTAGGGATTTTCAACTAACTCGAATTCGACATGAATCATTTTGTGAGTAGAGACATACAATTCCTATTCAATGTATGTCGTATTGGTAACTGTCAAATACAACAATAATAATAAAATACTTTGTTTTGTGAACATATTTCATGTACATCTGTAAAATGAAATATATTAAACAAAAATAAGTTATACATTAACTATTTTCCCATCGCTACAAGATTAAAAAGAATTGTAATATTTTAGGCACAATACATACCAATCATAATAATTAGAGTTACATAGCAATTTAGACAACTGTATTGTTCCACTAATTATGTGGCACAATATAAATCTTACAAAAATATTTACCTACAGTGTCATCCAAAAAATTCCGTATTTTTTTTCAATTAATGTATTTCCTTAGACATTAATCGAACAAGTTAGTAACGTATCTTGATTGCTAAACCTAGAAAAAATAGTTAAGGAATTGATGATTTATGTTACTTTTATAATAAGTAGGTTTATTTATGTGATCATAGTTATAAGTACATCTCATTTGGCAAATAGTTGCCGGAAGTTGTCCTAACCATGTAATGTATAAGTGGGCACTAAATTTTTATATCACACTGTAAATAAATACTTTTGTAGTTTATTTAATATCACACGTTTTAATTATTATGATTAATATAACAATAATCACAGTACTAATAATTTATATTATTAGTGCTGTATAATTAATAATAATAATAATAATAACAATTCTAGTATAATAAAGTTTCAAAATAAATAATTAGAAAATAAAAATCAATACCACATCTAAAATGTGTTATTACGTGATATAAATATGCACCTGATTTTTATCCTTAACCCTTCCGTTGATCGACATTTCCTTGATTTAATTAGATTTTCCTTTTCTAGTACTGGATCTTCGAAGTTATCTAAAAACTAGCATTTATTGACTATTAAATTCGCTTAATGTGGTGGACCTTAAATAAGCTTTTAAAACCACGAACGAAAAATTTCTTACAAAGAAAAAAACAACGGCTAATTATAAGTGGATGACTAGAGATATTCTAGAGTTAATGGATAAGCGAAGGCAATGTAAAATTCAGAATGATCACAATGTATACAGAGTTCTTCAAAGGAGAATACGAAATGAAATTAGAGTGGCAAAAGAGAATTGGTTACATGAAAGATGTCTGGAGGCCGAGGATCTTAACAGACTTGGAGATAGTTTCCATCTCCATAACAAAGTCAAAGAAATAGCTGGATTGTACAACAATAGACCACTGAGTTTCATTAACAATGAACACAATGAAATAGTGACAGAAACCGAAGAGGTGTTACAGTTCTGGAGAGAATATACAATTAGTCTTTTCAATGACGACAGACCGGAAAACCCCTCAACAGAAGTATCCACTCTATCAGGACCAGCCATACTAAAAAGTGAAATCATACACGCCATCAATTTAATGAAAATTAACAAAGCTCCGGGTCCTTATGATATGTACTCGGAAACGTTCCACTTTATCAACGAACAAAATCTTGGAAAGATTGTAAGACTTTTCAATAACATCTACGACACTAGACATCTCCCAGAGGAGCTCCGCTTGACGTTTGTCACACTACTAAAATCGAACAATGCAACCTCATGCAAGGAATATCGTCTAATCAGCTTAATGAGCCACTTTTTGAAGCTTTTCCTTAGAGTACTACACACAAGGCTTTATCGAAGATGTGAGAAAGTAAGTGGAGCCAGTCAATTCGGATTTAAGAGCGGATTCGGAACTAGAGAAGCAGTGTTCAGCCTTCAGTCATTAGTCCAAGGCTGCCAGGATCAAAGAAAAGATGTCTATATGTGTTTCATCGACTATGAAAAGGCATTTGACAACGTTAAACACAATTTTCTGATAAAATACCTTAATAATTTGGGACTGGATGGAAAAGATATAAGGCTGATCAGTAATCTTTATTGGCACCAGAAGGCAGAAATTCGAATAAATACCGTTGGAACAACTGAGGATTTTGAGATTAAGAAAGGCGTTCGCCAGGGGTGTATCCTGGCCCCGATGCTGTTCAACCTGTACGTAGAAAAAGTTTTTTCTGAGTCAATATCAGAAAGTCCCTTTGGAATTAAAGTAAACGGAATTCCTATTAACAATATCCGGTACGCGGATGATACAGTGATATTGGCAGATAATGCACAGGATCTCAAATGTTTGCTGAATCGGGTCAATGAAGAAAGCCAAAGTTTGGGTTTAAAAATTAACATCAGCAAAACCAAGTTTGTGATTGTTAGTAGGAACGACATCCCACACACTCGAATACATATTAATGAAGAGAACATCGAACAGGTCACACATTTTAAATACCTGGGATGCATGATTAATAAAGAATGGGATCCAGACCCGGAGATAAGATGCAGGATCGAACAGGCTAGGGCAACCTTCATAAGACTTCGAAAACTCCTCACAGACAGGAACTTGGATTTCGTCCTCAGATACAGGATGGTGAAATGCTATGTCTGGTCCGTTCTCTCCTATACGGTGTCGAGACATGGACGCTAAAAGCAACAATCATCAACAAAATTGAGGCCTTCGAAATGTGGATCCTGCGGCGAATGTTGAGGGTATCTTGGGTCGATCACGTGAGGAATGAGGGCGTTCTCCGAAGAGCCGGTCTGCCAGAACGAGAACTTTTTGAAAACATCAAGAAAAGAAAAACGAGTTATCTGGGACACATACTACGTGGAGAACGCTACCATTTTCAACGCCTTATTCTTCAAGGAAAAATTGAAGGAGGTAGAAATGGAATAGGCAGGAAGAAATTATCGTGGCTGAGAAATATTCGTCAATGGACGGGGATAAAGGACTTCCAGACACTGCAGAATGCTGCAGTTAATAGGACCATTTGATAAGAGAAAATATGAACGCCTACGCAAGAATCTGCACGGCACTTTAAGAAGAATGTGGTCTCTCACTTAAGAAAGGCAATTCGTAATAATAAGAATACTTTTATTATCTACTTTATCTATGTTTTTGTCTCGAAATCGAATATTGAAACTCAAGATATATTTTTAGAAAATCAAGAGGAGAAATATCAACACTTGAATCTTGAGACAGGACAATCTACGAGATTTTCTTTTAGATAGTTGTAAAATTGTCCCTTCATTGTTTTTGGTCTTATCAAAATATAACTATTAGAGATAATTAAATAAAAATAGGAACGAGGTATTGTATTACTACTTCAATATGTATTATTTCTAGTTAATTCCCTTCTTTTGTTATCTATGATTTCAAAGTATTAACATATATTTTTTCTTTCAACATCCTTGTAGAATAAAAAAAATATATAGAATAGGATGTGGAGCGCGAAGTCACTTGAAAAGAAAGTGAGATAGAGCTGTCTCTCTATTGTCAAAACTAGAGGCAGCCATTTCTATATGAGATATGACTCTTATCGGTGAAATTATATAAAAATTACTGTAAGGATAGATATTTTATTTTTCGCCATTTCAGTTCACATAAATGGTTATTGTCGTTTAGGCAGCAGTTTATATATTCCTCTTTCAGTTCTTATCTAGTCTGTTTAAATATTATACAATATTAATTATGATTGCATGTGATTGAAGGCACATTGCAAAGTTATTTCTTGTATTATTTTTTTCATTATTTATTCTTCCATGACATCTGCATCACATTAACACAAGTTAAAGACAGTAGGTAGACTCAAGGATGAATTTACTGAAAATACTGCTGAATCTTAAAGCTAGAAACATAAAATCAACACCAAGGAAAACTGATCTTCCCACGCCTTCCGGGCGTGTAAAATGAGTCAATTAGCGTAAGCGATTTGAACGGTCACTACGAGCAGTATCCTATTAACTCTTCCAGGATATTCGAAAGCAGATAATAGATAATCCTTAGAATGTCGCAGGATGCCGTAAACAAGTCGGAGGCGAGCTCTCGCAGACTGGTCAAAGTAACAAACACATCTGGGACGCATACAACAGTCGAACTTGGCCGCTACTTGAACCTTTTCCTGCAAAGTTAAGCTGTGGCCATTGTCCTGCGTCCTGTCGGCCCGACCCAAAGGTTAGATTATGTCGAATCATTTACTTGATGGGATTAACTTGTTGAAAAATGTTTGATATATTAGATTACCGGGTTTAGTGTGTCGGGTGATCATTTCGGCGCTATTTGTTATACTTAATTTCGCGAATAATGACAGGCGCCTATGTATGTGAGTAGTTCTGTGACCTGGATTAGAGAAATGTTGCCTAACCTTAATTATATCTACGTCACGCAACTTATACTCCATTAACTGATTGATTTATGTACTGTAGATCATTTATAGAAGTTATATGCGATTTTATTATTAATTTATTATTTATTAATATTTGAATTTGAATATAGGGCTCATTATGTTGATCTATATATTAATCACAGAAATTTTAAAATAGCCTTTCTTACCATTTTTAAAGGCAATACAGAATATGGTGTATGATTTGTCTAAAATTTAAACGAAACTTCTATTCAGTTGTACCTTAATTAAAGAATAAATTTATGAAAACTTCAGTATATGTATTATACTTAAATGATACAGTATGTTCTATAATTGAGCACCTATTTCTTAACGTTATGTAGTTTATATGTATTTTCGAAATTTTGTTAGATTGATGGAAAAATGCTTTATGAGTCGTTTTATTTTTTTCCAAAAATATTAGACG
This sequence comes from Rosalia funebris, assembly GCA_037954035.1. NCBI lineage: Eukaryota > Metazoa > Arthropoda > Insecta > Coleoptera > Cerambycidae > Rosalia > Rosalia funebris. The sequence goes on along the minus strand of JAZFAV010000035.1, from coordinate 29,399,231 downwards.
TTTTTGTTTTATTTTAGTGTAAATCAGTATTCTCAAAAAGCACATTATATAATTTAATTGGCATTATCTTATCTATTGATAACATCATTGCAATTCCCATTATCGTTATTTTGATAATAATTTATATATCAACGTTATTAGTCTATCCACGAGGAAAAATTTAATTATTCAAAATTGTTTTGAATTATAATAAATGATGGTGTAGTAGTAGATTATAGTTGTATACCAAAATTTAAGTGGTTAGTATATATTACAATACTAATATAAAGAAAGGGCTTTCTTAAAAAAATAATTAGTTCAAGTACAATCCACATATTTAATTCAAATATACACAGTTTTTCAGGTAACCCATTCATTAAAAGTTCGTCATAAATATTTGGTAATGGGTTCATTGCTATGATAGTTTAATTATCTGTGACTTCTGAATACATCAGAAATTAGATATAATTATTTATATTTTATAATAACTTAAATTCTATATTATGTGTCTCAATTGGGGCTATAGGTCTTTGTGTTCTGTCGAAGATATGGTATCAATATTTAAAAACTCTTATCTACAAACCATACTACAACAACATGCCTCGATTAACAGTTCAATAACGCATACTTTGTGTACAACTGTTTTATGAAAGTGAGCAATCGTTTACAGTTGCTTTAAGAAAAATTCGCATAAAATTAGGACAATATGAAGTGCCTACAGAGTTAACAGTTCACTAAATTTGAAGTGACGGATTCTGCTACTGATAAGTCAACATTAATATGTCCTCGTCGTGGTCGATCATATGAAAATATTGCTGTAATGAAAGAGAGTGTACAGGAGTATCCAAACACATCAATTCAATTCAACGTCTGCGCAACAATTAAATATGTCAAGAGCCACCACGCATCGGATATTAAAGAAAGATCTGCATCTGTCAGCATACAAAACTCAGTTGGAACAAATTAAAGTTACAGGCGATTTACAACATCGTACATTTGTTGATTGAGTGTTAGGAAAGAAAGGTGATGCTGATTTTTGCAACAAAATTTTGTTCAGCGACTACGTCCATTTTCATTTTGACGGATACGTCAGCAAACAAAATTGTCGAATATGTGGTACTGAAAATCCACATGCTATTCACAAAATACAAATGTATCCACAGAGATGCACGGTTTGGTGCGATTTTTGGAGTGGTGGAGTAATTGGACCATGCTTTGAAAATGAAACTGCTATCGTTACAGGTTAACATGTAACATTAATTCATTTTTCCACCAAATTGATGACTTCGATTTGAACAACATGTGATTCCAGCAAGACGCTGCAACATGTCATATAGCACGTGCAACCATAACTCTTTTGCACCTCAGTTTGTCAAGTATTCTTCTCTTCTTCTTCTTCTTCTTCTTCTAAGAATGTCTATGACCTGTTCCTACCGATGAATATCATCGGTACTATGAGCTGTTTATCTGTTTTTACAGAGGGTAGGCAGCTATAATCTGGCCCTCTAACCCTCCTCTTTCTTCCGGGCTTGGGGCCGGCAACAGTACTGCTGGACTACTCAATCCACCCAGCAGCACTGCAGACTGAAAACGGCAACGACACGCGATGTTTTCAAGCGGCAACCCATCCAAGTGCTAACTGCGCCCGACGTTGCTTGACTTCGGTGATCGGACGAGGATCGATGTTCAACGTGGTATGGCCGTTACCCCTCTGTCAAGTATTATTAATTTTATTTACAAATCACATCCATATAGTTCTAAATACAGACACCAAGACATGTTGATGTTTTATGATTTATAAATGACAGTTGTTAAATACTGACACCCTGTATTTGACAGAGTACAAATGGCCCACAGTTCATATCCTGAGCCACCCTATACAAGACTTATGTACTTTATTAATTGACGAAGTATTATATTTTCTGAAAATCAAAATCTGGTATAAATACGATATTTATTAGTTACACAAACAGAAGACTCAATTTCCGTCAACACCTAAAAGATACACGTTTATCAACGCGCGTTTCACTGAACAAGTTAGTATCATGTGGAGGTGATTAAAATTATTTAATATTTTATTATTTTGATCATCTCCGCCCATTTCTCGTCAGTTTTAATCTTCTTAAATTATAAATTTAAACTGACGCACATGTGAAATTTACTTTACTATAAAGTAATATAATTCGAAAAATGGTTATAAAAATATAAAAATTTTCAAAAAATATAAATATTTGAAAAACTTATATTTTGGGATGGGAATTACATTTTAACAAAATTGAGACAAACGCGTGGAATTTAAAAATGTAAGAAAAATAGTTTACAAATAAGAAAGTACTCTCTATATCAAATTGTCAAAATTTAGTCTTTACGAGAACCTGGAAAACTTTTCATGAGTGACAAGTTACAAGTGAAAAATCCTATACACATACTGTATAGCTCACAGTCTCGTACAATTTAAGTATTTTTACGTTGTCATTCTTAAACGAGTGTTGATGGTGTGACTCTATTTAAATGCAAATTTTTACCGTGTATATTTCAGGGACGCAAAAAAAAATTGTTGATTTGCCGCCGAGAAGTTTACACCTAATAGAAATCTCATATAATAGCGAGTTTTTTATTTTACGGTGTCATTTTTCCAATTATAAACTTTATGCATATTCATTGGGCCTTGAATTACCCTTAATTCAGGCCGAATAGCTCGAGTAAAAAAGTAGTCTGCATTGCATTCTATTCGGAACAATTCTTTGGTCTCATCTGCTCGCCTGTCAGTCCCCGATTCGTATTCAAGGAGCGAAGTGGAGTCCAATTATTGGGTTCTCTTTCTGTTTCTCCTTCCTGGGGCATCTCCTGCAGTCGCCCGTGGCCCGAGTCCTCCGTGGCTAAGACTTCGACAACTCGTGATGTGGGTAACATTAGGAATTCTTTGGCTATGTCAACCTTCCCGTTCGTTATACATTTTTTCCGTGAAATATAAATTACACCCCTATCGAATTTTTGGGGAATATGTTAGCATATGAATCGCGATATGAGGAGAATCTTAATTCTGCCATCCGGGAAAGTAATTGAGATCTCGCTGCGATCGTTCCCTTTAGATTAGGATATCGCGTTCCATGCCCGTTTTTATGCAAATCTTTTAGGAATATTCACACTATTGATTCACTCTGAAATATCCAGCTTGACGTATACCGTAATATCCATAGCAGTATAATCTATCCAGCAGTGTATTCATAGCACTGTAATCCATAGCAGTGTTCATATTATGCAGATTTGTCATAAAAAACACGATTACAATATTCTACAAAACACTCAATTACATGCTAGGTTTTTTTTAGTTTTCAACCTGCAGTGCTGCTGGGTGGATTGAGTAGCCCAGTAGTACTGTTGCCGGTCCCAAGCCCGGAAGAAAGAGGAGGGTTAGGGGGCCAGGTTAGCTGCCTACCCTCTATAAAAACATAAACAGCTCATAGTACCGATGGTATTTATCGAAGAGGAATAGGTTCTAGACCTCCTGAGAAGAAGAAAGAAGAAGAAGTTTTACCAACTAAATTAGGCTAGTTCAGAACTCTTAAACAATAGGTTTTGATCCCGACGCATGTTTAGAATTTTGCCACTGGTTGGTGAATTCGCAGAGGATAACATTTACGGCAAAAATTGTTTTTAGGGATGAATCATGTTTACAAGAAACGGAGTTGTAAATTTCCATGATTTACATGTGTGGAGTGACGAAAATCCCAAAGAAATACGACCCTCTCATTTCCAGTGACAATTTAAAATTAATGTATGGGCTGGAATAATTGGTGATATTTTAATTGATCCTGTTCAATTACGAGCTCGATTGGTATATTGGCCTTCGTATTTAGAACTTATTCGAGATGTATATACTTCCATAGTTGCTCGAGGATCCCTTATTTCAAATAGAACGTATTTTGTAATTCTCTTTACTTTTATTATATTATAACTATACGAGTACTATAGATAATTATATTGTAATAATAGTTAGTTAGGACATTTAAAGATGTAATGCACATTTAAGATTGGAGTCTGTTGACACTATAGGATTTGAATTCCTCGCTATTTGTGTTCTATCGAAGATAGCGCGTCAATATTTAACGACTATCTTGTACAAAGCATACGACATCAACATGTCACGATAGCGTTCCCCATTTACTGTGATAGCCTTACCAGCTACATTTTCGAAAAAATATGATTCAATTACTCCACCACTCCAAAATTCACACCAAATCGTGCATATCTGTGGATTTATTTCTTTTTCATGAACATGTTGATTTTCAAACCCCAAATTGGACAATTTTGTTTGCTGATGTATCCGTAACGATGAAAATGTGCTTTATCGTGAACAAAACTATGTTCCAAAATTAGCATCACCTTCTTTCTTTTCTAACTCCCAATTAGCAAATGTATAACGTTGTAAATTATATGTAACCTTTAATTGTTGTGTCAACTGAATTCTGACCAACAGATGCAGATCTTTGTTTAAAATCTGATGGGCGGTGGCTCTTGACAAATTATCTTAAGATAATTTGTCAAGATAAATTAAATAAGAGAAAGAGAACTTATCTCTTCAAATTTCGTGATTAAGTTACGAACTACTAACTCTGTTGGCGCTTCACTTTGTTCTAATTACGTGCGAATTTTTCTCAATGCATCTATATATGGTCCATCTCTTTCATAAAATAGTTGTACACAAACTATTCGCTGTTCAACTGTTAACGGCGGCGTATAGACGCCGTAAGGTTTGTAGATGACAATCGTTAAGTACTGACGCCCTATCATTGACAGAATACAAATGGCGCGCAATTCAAATTCTATAATTCCAACTGAGGCACTCTATATAAGGTACATAATTAAATGAGCAGTGGTTTCTCCAGACGAACTTGATTCACACATCATCTATATTAAAAGTCAGCAACAGCTTCCGTGGACAACACTTGCATAGAGGCACTGACAGTCATGCCTCGGATAGGATACAAAATGGTCAGTTGCTTGTCTATTACATGTTAGTCAAGTAAAAAATTTACTTTTATACAAGGATGGGGGTTTAAAAAAATTCCAGGTTTGAGGTAGCTTGTCCCCTAGTATAGGTCAGTAACATATAAGTCGGAAATCGAGAAAGGAACCACCAAACCGCCAAGCGGTTATCAAAGTAGTTCCCGAATAGCAAAGCTATTACATAATCGCTCTAAGAACAACTACTCCTCGGGCTAAAGCCCCGCCAGGCATTTAATTATACCCAGCAGCGATCCTCGACCCCTTTCTCGTGTTTCTGCACGATCAGATAAGGTTTCAAAAAATAAAAACCCGCCACAGGTAGGATTCGACATTTGTCCCGGATCGGAACCGAAGGACATACAGCTGTTTCGAACTTATTCGTTCTCATCAGTGCCGTACACGGTACGCCGATTCAGGACAAATGCCGAATGAACTTTATGGTGTATACATCTTTATCGATACGATCTCTGTCAGCAACATATAAGTCTGAAATCGGGAAAGGAACCACCAAACCGCCAAGCGTTTATCAAATTTATATATTTTTTGAAACCCTAGTGTAGGTAATAGGCCTCAATATCGGATTAAATAACAATATATAATATAAAAATTAATTGATATTTTATGTATTCTACCAACCGTCCAACAACGGAAATCAATATTATCGGAAACTTTTGTACCATTAATAACTGCGAACATTCCATGTCAACTGAAGCTATAGCAAGGGAACTATAATAGCTTTATATTTTTAACGTTGCCGTTACTTCAGTTTTAGGCCATCCGCTCAAGAATCGCAATCACTATTAGTTTCAGGATTAGTTAAATTTTCCGAAAAGCTCGAATTTTTCCCGGCGGCAACCGTGAATAGGAATCGCATAAGTTTTCAAGTCCAATAAATAAGCTCCGCATAATCTCGAAAGACTGCCACAAATAGCTTTTCTCAGATAATAAGAAAACTAAAAAATTACCTCGCAAACCAAATCAATGGCGCATAACATTCAATGAAGCGAGTTAAACACATTGGATACGAGACCGGGATGAAGAAGAGGCTGCAAGCAGAACTTCGTGATTGCCAATACTAGACCCCTGACCCGCGGAGCAGACCATATCCCACATCTGATGCGAACTGACCATGTGTGTGGCTCTCGTATGTTCTATTCCATCGGCTCGAGTTCTATGATGATACAATATTTTTATTGGAGTTTTTCAATTCACTCTGCTAAACACTGTTTCTCTTTTATGCCGATTCAATTACATTCAGATTCGATGTTGGAAATCGCATCGTTACGGAGATACCTGCATATAAAATGAAATTCTATTATCTGCGTTACATTTATGGGCCTGATTCGCTCAAATATATGCAATACTATTTGCGCAAGCTTTCACATTTTTCATATTATATTCAGCGCCCTACAAAAGTATGAAATAAAATCATTTTATTTGATAATTTTACACGATATGATATACGAACCCATATTCAATCATGGAGTAAAAATATTTGTAGGGGTTAAAACTATTATTTACCAGAAAATCTAATAAACACACAAACAGTTATATATATAGGAAGTTACAAAAGATACTCTTAAAGAACGTATAAGTAGATAATACATAAGTGTTAAACACTAAGATAATAAATAGGGGTGAAAACTGAAACTACAAGGTGGACCACGGAAGCGGGAGGTTTTGAAAATGTTGTTATTTCGTAATTACGCATAGGTTGCTGTGGATTTGCTTGTCACCTTATCTGTCATTTTATGCAATTTAGTAATCATGGAGCAGTGGTCCGGTGAACAACGTTCGTTTGTGATTAAATCTTACTACAAAAATCATGACTGTGTGGTCGCAGCGCAACATCAATTTCGAATTCATTTCAATATTCCTCGTCACGGAACAGTTCTATCTGCCCATGCCATAAAGAAATGGATTCGTAAATTTGAAGAAACTGGATCAGCTAAGGATGTCAAACATAAGGGACTAATCAGGAGCGCCAGAAGCCTTGATAACATTGATTGCGTTAAAGCAGCTATAGAGCGCAGTCCAAAACGTTCAAGTCGAGAACAAGGCCAGACTTTGGGTTTATCTAGGACCACTTTTCTTCGAATTTTGCACAATTACCTCCATTTCCATCCTTACAAAATCCAGATTGTCCAAGCACTGAAACCAGCAGATCCCCCTGTTCGCCTGCATTTTGCTTAAACGATGTTAGCGCAAGAAATTGATGTTCACAATTTATGGATGTCTGATGATGCCCATTTTCATTTATCCGGCTATAGCAACAAACGAAACTGCTATTATTGGGCTTTGGAAAATCCACAGGAACTTCACCAACAGCCGTTGCACAGCCTGAAGGTAACAGTATGGTGTGCAATGTCTTCAATGGGAATTATCGGCCCTTACTTTTTTGAAGATCAGAATGGAAATTCTTTGACAATCATTTCTGCGCGCTATACTGAAACGATTAATCAGTTTCTGACACAGCAATTGAACATGTTTCCACAGAACAACCCAAACAGTTGGTTCCAGCAAGATGGCGCTGCTTCTCATACCGCAAGAACATCAATGGATGCTCTGCGAATATTGTTTTCAGTTAGCGTTTTTTCCAAACGCGGGGACATTCAGTGGCCCCCAAGATCGCCAGATCTCACGACATGCGACTACTTTTTGTGGAGTTACCTAAAAAGTAAGGTTTTTATTGATAAACCACGAGGTATTCGGGAGCTCAATATGAAAATTAGTGAAGAAATTGCTAACATACCACTGAATATGTTGCGTCGCGTTATGCAGAATTTCAATTTTCGACATCAAAAGTGTGTAGAGAGAAAAGGACGCCATTTGCCCGGCATAATATTTAAGAAATAAAAATGGCACACAATTATCTTTTTATAGTTATACTTTGTTTTAATTAAATATAGTTACTTTCTGGATTACATTGTCTCAAATCCTCCCGCTCCCATGGCCCACCTTGTACTTAGGATTCCTCAGTTCTCTTGAACTATATCTTGTGGATCTTTGTGCTGAAGAAGTTCTAGAAATGCCAGAAGAAAAAAAAAATGGTTTGTAGGAGAAGACGCTTATATTGATATACAGCTTACAGAGAACACAGTAGAGCAGATTTAAAAAATGAAAAATATGAGCAATTGCAGTAGAGGAAAAAATACATTTCAATGTTATCTCCATTCTATAATCCACGATATAGTTCTGAAACTTTTGAAATTATAGTAATTCTTATACTGTAAATTACTGTAGACTAGTGTACTATAATATGTATGGGGTTTTACCATAAAATAGTAAACATGGATTGGTTTTCTTTTAACTTCTCACTTTAACAACTTTTCTTAACATACCTCCCGAAGCATTTGGGGCTTCAGAAAACGCATAAATTGTTTATAGAAAAATATTTCGGTTTTATGGAGAATATGTTATGTAGACAACAAACGAGTGAGTTTATCAATGTAATTATTTCTCATAATACTTTCGAGACTGACTGTCATAATTTATTTTATGACGAGGAAAGTGGATTCAATTTTAAAATCAACTCAAGCTGAATTTTGATAACTAAAGGTGTGATAGTGAAATCAACAGTGCCTAAAAGTGTTTTCTTTATTTTCAAAAATAAACATAATTTGTCTTTTTCTTTTTCTTTCCTTCGTATTTATTCCTGCCCAAGAATTTATTGTGTTAATTTTTTGTTTGTTACTAAAAGTAATGCCTAACACATGTTACTTCTTTATTTATATTTGATGTTTATTGCGTATACAAAATATTCTTTCAAAATAACTGTATACAGATTGTAGGGAGGATAAGTGCCATTATTTTAATGGTCATATTTTGGACACAGACAAAAATAAAAGTGGTATTCAATATGGGTGTTCAACTGAATCATTTGTGAGGAAAAAAATTGTATATCACACAGTTATAGGCATGTTAAATATATTACATAATACATAAATATGAAAGTAAAAAGAACGATTTGTAGAATTTCGTAAATAATTTCGTTATTTCGAATTTCGTTAATAGTTTCGTAATTGATTTTTCATATTCAAGATAATTTAATTTGTAGAAAATAATTTCAGTTTCCCTTTAAGCTCTTTATTATTTAAGAAACTCCACAAAACTTTTAATTTTCACTTTTGTCGTATAATATATTTATTATGTCTATAACTAGGTGATTTACACATTTTTGTGCCGTAAAGGATATAGTTAAGCAGCCATGTTGTATACTGTTTCGCTTGCTTAGATCCATACCAAGAAATATAAGTGGAACAAAACATGTCCGCTGAAACTTAGTGGCCAAGAACTAAGCTATAATAGCGAAGTGAAATACTTAGTAGTAATCCTTGACGGGAAACTGTCATAGGGAAAACATCTAAGTCACATATGTTCCAAGATCACAGCAACACTTTGGCAACTGAGAAGAGCCATTGGTAGTAGCTGGGGCTTGAAACCGGAAACCATGAAATGGATGTATGAGGCAATTCTCAAACCCAGACTGACGTATGCAGCACTGGTCTGGTGGGAGAGAGCCTGTTTAAAGTCGGAAGCCAACCGACTTAGCAAGTTAAGAGGATTGATTCTTAGAATTATAACCGGAGCCCCAAGAGTCAACACCGATCGAGGCGATGGGGATACTGATGGGGATACCACCTCTTGATGTCATCCTGAAAGCGGAAGCCGCAAAGGCAATGCATAGGGTGGGAAACATGAATAGGAAGGTAAGGGACCTGAATAGACTCTCAAGAGAGCTAGCTGAGGATGGACTCCTATGGATGCCCTCTGACAGTACGGGTGTCCACTTCTTGTTTGACAAGAAATATAAGATCACCCTCACCAGTAAGACCGACTGGATGGAGGGTCGAGCTGGATTTCCGCTCACTGGAAATATCTGGTACATGGATGAAGCCAAGAGTGGGAACAGAGCGGGTGCGGGGGTGTATAGGCGACGCGACGGGATAGGTAAAACCTTCCCCTACCGCACTTCAGGCCGAGCTAGTTGGAATTACATACGGTGTTCTGGGGGCCGACCAAAATCGGACCCAGGAGAAGGTATGTATGTGCTCGGATAGCAGGGTGGCGTTGGCAGTCCGGAATTCAGCAACGACGAAGTCGAAGCTGGTCTATAATTGCTATGAAGCATTGAACCACTTGGCAGGGAAGGGACCGGAGGAACTCTTATGGATACCTAGGCATAGTGGCATTAACGGAAATCTAATTGCAGATGACCTTGCCAGACTAGCGACCAGGGAAAACCTCTGTGGACCAGAACCTGCAGTGGGAATAAGTCGGAATATGATCAGGGACCGCATCAATGGCTGGGCAAGAGACCAGTACAATAAAATATGGAGAGGAGTAACAGGTTGTCGAATAACCAAACTCTTCATCGAATACTCAGAGATTGAGAAATGGGCCCAAGAATTCATTAAATTGAACAGGCACAAAGCCAGAACCCTGGTGGGAATCATAATGGGCCACCATAGTAGCCTGAATGCATATAAGCACAAGCTGACGCTGACTGATAGCCCGGCCTGCAGATACTGTGAAGAAGACGAGGGAACCTCGATTCATCTTCTTTACACCTGCCCCGCACTGGAGGAGAAGAGGTATCTTATATTAGGGACCCCCATTATCCTAGAAGAGGCGAGGCTTAAGGCGGGGGATGTGCCTAAATATCTCCTTTTATGGGATAACATTTTTGGATAATGGCCCGGATAAGAGGGGATCGCCAAGGGACTACCCATGTGATTAGTGGCTGATGAGGTCTAAACCTATATAATATAATAATAATTAGATCCATACTGTGGCTGTTACATTGCTTTATACCCTTTATAAAACTGTGTATATATAGGGTGTATCAGTTGGAACTATAGATTTTGAAATTTGTGCCATTTGTGTTGTCAAAGAAACGTCACTATTTAACAACCGTCATCTGCAAACCAGGCGATAGCCTTCCCAACTTACTATGATAACATTATCAGCTTCATTTTTAAAGAAACATAGTCCAATTACTGCACCACTCCAAAATGCGCGTTTAACCAGAAACAGAAGTGCATCTCTGTGGATGCATTTCTGTTTCGTGAACAGCACGTGGATTTTCAGCACCCCAAATTCGACAATTTTGTTTGCATCAACGTGAAAGTGTCTTTCATCGCTGAACAAAATTTCGTTGCAAAATCAGCATCACCTTATTTCTTTTGTAATACCCAATTAACGAAAATGTACGACGTTGAAAATGGTTTGTAACTTTTAATTGTTGTGTGAACTGAATTTTGTATGCTGACATGTAGATATTTCTTTAAAACCCAATGGGTGGTAGATATTGACACATTTAATTGTTGTGTACGATGTCGAGTTCATGTGTTTGGATACTCCCATATATTTTCTCTCACTGTAGCAATATTTTCGTCTGAGTTACTACAACGATGGCGTATTGGTGTTGCATTATCAAGTAGTAGAACCCGTCTCTTCAAATTTCTTAATTAAGTTAGGAACTATTAACTCTGTAGGCGCATTATTTTGTCCTAATTTTATGAAAATTTTTCTTAATGCAATTGTAAGTGATCGTTCACTTTTATAAAAGAGTTGTACACGAACCATTCGTTGTTGAACTGTTAACCGCGACATGTTGACGTCGTATGGTTTGTAGGTGAGTCGTTAAATATTGATGCTCTATCTTTAACACAATAAATGGCGTGCAATTAAAATCTAGAGTTCCAACCGAGACACCTTATACAAGCACACCAGATACAAACAATAAATTATTCAGTGTCTGTTGTCTATACTTTTTCTATTTACAGAAGGTTAAAAAACAGTTTTTCGACAAAATGGCGGATAAGTCGTCAGTATTAACTAAAAACTTAATTTAAGTTAATTTGAGTTAATTGAATAGGCCCCCAAACGGTGTCAGTTCAGGGCCCCTAAAGTTCCCCATGATCCGTCCCTGAGTATAATACAAAATTCGTATTTACCAAAATTCTCTTGAACAGAAATGCGGAATTTTGTAATCTGCTTGTACATATAAAAAAAAATCGGGATATGGCACCCGCCTCTTATCGAGAACAGGAAAAGAAAAAATGTCACAATTACCCAAGCAGCTGTAAAATTTATGGATATAACTTTTACTATTAATTTAATGAAAGAGTAATTATTCATTGCGAGGCGAATACGACTTGCCGCCGCGCGAGGGTCGCAGCGGTGTAAAAACTCTGAATATATAAAGAGGGTCGGATTGCTTAAGACAATCTATAACTTTCACCGAAAGCTGGAAACCCTCATTTTTTAGGAGCGACTTGTGTTTCATAAGCCCGATGACGAAACCTATGGCCCCCGTGAATAATTTTTGGCGATTTGTTTAACTGCAGTTTTATTCGCGACGGAATAAGTAAGTACATGGTGGGTTTTATTTTGTTAATTTCGACTTCCATTTACATAGACAATTTTTAAGTGACAGGAATATTAATAAGTCAAATTATTGAAATTTTTACGTATATAAAAATTACTTTCAGTTTACTATCGGTGCTGGTATGGGTAGTAGTGCGGATCTTTCTCACTCGCACTACTACCCATACGCGTTCCACTTGGTATCAGAGTATCCGATTTTCACAAAAGTTTATTAAAAGCGCCAATCAAGTCTACATATTCCTTGACAATAGTGCGGAATTGGATGAAGAATTCTGTGGAGACAGAATAAAACTTGGTGAGCGTCGGGGTGGTTTGCGCAATGTGGCTGCGGAATATAACGAACGCATTGCCATATTAAAAATCCTTTTAGATCAATTTCTGGATCTGAATCAATTTCCCATGGAAGATGTATAGTTTATTTCATCTCTTTTTGCCAAGTAGAAAATCCCAAACGGCTCTTATTTCATATCGTGGCTTGTTTTATGGATAGGCTCAGGTAGACTGTTCCATTTATCATCAAGATAACAGAGTGTTTATTTGGCAAATAGCGATGAAATGAATAGTAATTGAGTACACTCGATAATACTTAGTTTTGCGGCTGTTTCTATGTCTAGCCTTTCTTATGTCATCTCCTTTGAGTATCCTCGTCTACTTTCTCATTATACCTATATGTGGAGTAACCTCCCATCTTAAATCCAGTAGATAATATTCAAATTAGCTAGTGATTAAAATATTTTAGTTCAATTTCCAACCTCAATTCACTTTTGACATCTCTTATCGAAACAACTTCGAAATATGCCGCTGAGTTGTTCTTTTTGAACAACTCAGTTTGAAATTATAAATCTTAACCCTTCATCGGGCGCGTCCGATCTGTGAGATCCGGCAGTCACTTTTTTCTTTGCTGTTTCGTGTGTATTGCAAATATTAACTCGAACTCCCTCATAGCTTCCTAGCTCCAAACCATTCTTCTCGATATGGTGTCGATTTTTTTAGTGCATTCCCTAGCCTTATATGGGCCGCTCAGATCTGTCAGATGCATTGCGCCTGATTACGTTATTATTTTCACTTTTATATTTTGTTAAGTTTCGTTTATTATTCAAATAATATTTTTCGAGATCTCTACACTTACTTATTCTGGCTTTTTATGGTATTATTATTCAAATTATTGGTATTTACTAAATATTGTTACCAACAATGTGATGTTTATTTGCTTGGAACATGCTAAAATGATAAAGATGATTTATATAATTCTCTACACTTAAAATAGGTAGTTACTTATAACTTTTCTTTGTAATTCACGTCCAATATTTTTTATATATAGCTTTATGACTTATATGAAAAAGTAGGTGGTTTGTTTTCTATATTCAAAATATTGTTCAATACTAATTTATGTTTGTGTTTTGTCCTTAAAACAGAAAAAAACTTGTCAATAGCGGGTTTTCCTATAAAAATCTTCCAAGTATTGTTTTACAACATTAAATAAATTCCTTTATATAAATTTAATTAGTGCGATTAAAACTAGTATCAAATATTTATTATTGTATACTATTGTATTAACTATTTTTGTTAAATATTAAACTAGTATCGTATTTTGTTGTATTCATTAAAATAAGCGGTTAATTAAGGCTCCACCTCATTAAAATCTAAATTATGTAAGATATAATTATGGGATCTCTCAGATTCATTGCGCCCGAATGTTTTTGGATTCATACTGCGCCCAACGGAAGATTTTAATCAATAAAGATGACGAAAATAAAGTATTTTGCTGGTTACCTGTTTTTTATCAATTTCAATGGCATTGTATATGAGCCTTTACATTGGACACTGCGCAGTTTTAATTCACCTTTATCTTGCGATGTTAACCTAATAACTATTTTATATACCGAACACTATAAATATTTAAAGGCTCCCAGTCTATTGCATTATTAAATTCTCTTTCCGTCCTTGCCGTCATCCCCGCAATATTTTATTAAAAAGTTATAATAGATAAAGTTGGATCAATCGATAATCTCTTAAGGGAAATAACTTACATCTTATAGGTTTAGAGCGTGAGAAAAGTCGCAAGTTTATTGAGTTTTAACCTTTCCGAGGACCACTCGAACAGTGGTCTCGGGGGAAATAGGCGCGGACGTTGTTAAATTGAAATTTCATATTTTCTCAAAACGTCGTTGATAAAGTATGTGGAAACGTAGTGCACGCCGAACGAAAATAATATACCCAACAATACGGACGGGAAGTGCAAATAGAAAAGTAAAACTTCACTAGAGCAACGTGCATTCGAATCGGTCCAGTATTCGAGGGCTATCGGCACTGAATCAAAAATTAAAGAGTTTTCCAACATTTTCTAATAATTTCCAGAAACGTGCTCTACATTAAATGCTTACAGTCAGTTTAAAAATCGTAAAATTCATTTTGTAATTGTTTACTGGTAAATAAAAATTATTATTAGTCTTTTTGTAAATTGCAATCAAAGCAAATACCGAATTAAGAGATAAAAATAGTATTTGAGATTTTTTTCACTAAGCTCTCTATTTATCGAAAAAAAATATATTAAAGATCGTATGCACGCTTTCGGGAGAATATTTTAACTGATCCGTTAATTTCATAATATTTGACCCTTTTTAAAAATGCGGCTATTTGTACAAATTTTAAAATTAGAAATTATGTATCGGCCCATATTGTTTGGCTTGTTTCATAGTTTCAAAATTAGTAACAACTTTAAACTCGTATCTGATGATTACACTTCGCAATATGACCTGTCAAATTTAATCGATTTTCAAAAAATAGCTATTTTCAATTAGCTTTAAATTTTTTCGTTTTCATTTCAAAACGTGCTCTGTATTAAACGCTTACAGTCAGTTTGAAAATCGTAAAATTCATTTTGTAATTGTTTACTGGTAAATAAAAATTATTATTACTCTTTTTGTAAATTACAATCAAAGCAAACACCGAATTAAGAGATAAAAATAGTATTTGAGATTTTTTTAAGTTAAATTACTTCTTCTTAGTTTCTGGATGGATCCTTGAATCATTGAACTAGCACCTAGCGCTAATATTTCATGAGGTTTCATCTCATGAAATCTCCATAGCGATGATGTTTCATCACCCAATGGAGGTGAGTTCCTCAAGATTACAAGAGTTTCAAAAACAATGAATTCCGCCATCCTCCATATAATGTAGAACGTCGAGCGTTCTACATTATATGGAGGATGAGCGTGAATTTAAATTTCATTACAAATACAAATTTCTTCGGAATTTTTTACAGAAAATAGCTTGTTTTTCCTTTAGTTATTCCTTATTCATTTCCATTACTCGTTTTAATTATTCCTACTGAGTCAGTTTGAATATTTTAAGAAATACAAAAGTAATATAGTTTGACATACACCAGGCACAAAAATTAAGGGGTTAAAAAAATGCTTTTAAAGGATCTAATGAAACTTGA
The DNA here is from genome assembly GCA_037954035.1 of Rosalia funebris. Taxonomy (NCBI): domain Eukaryota; kingdom Metazoa; phylum Arthropoda; class Insecta; order Coleoptera; family Cerambycidae; genus Rosalia; species Rosalia funebris. Next base: position 29,383,408 of record JAZFAV010000035.1, on the reverse strand, counting down.
ACCTTCAATTTGCTTTGTTTAAAATTGCTCTGCGTCTATTCTTTTCCAAGTTACAGCCCTTTGAAGACCACCTAAAAATTTAGGATTTTCTTTACATCCCTTAATTTTTGTACATAGTATAGAATAGTTGCTATCATGATTTCAAAGTGGTACTCTCTAGTAGGTGTAAAAAACATTCTAATAAGGACTAAAGCGAACCTGGATTTATATAAGATACATTTCAATGAAGTGTGAAGTTTCACTACGAATATTAAACATGTGTTTATTACAACCTTTAAGCAAATTAAATTAATTTTACACTTTCACTAAGAGATGGATATTTTCTATCTTTATGAAAAACTTATGAGAAATTATAAAAATCTATGTTTCCTCTTGTCCTTCTTTCTCGCCATATGATATGCATACTTAAATTAAAATTATAAATTACTTGAAGGGTATTAGTATTTTAATAATGAAAATATAAATCGATTTTTTTTTAAAAGCTTCGACAAACAAAATTGACTTACCTACCCTAAAGCCTCTGGCGGGTGAGGTGAAGATTAGATATAAAGACCCATGGGAACCTTTTCATATAATAAGACGCAATACTGGGCCTAGTCCACTACCCCAGACCATAGTTCGTGATGACATTGACGCCCATCCAGGTAATGGTTGCGGAGCAAGGTACTGCACTTCTATAACACGTAGGATACCATACCTGAGCGCTCAACGTATTATAAATTCAAAATGTTAATGAAAATATGAGGTGCGTAAGACAGATGTAAGACAGAAATCGGTCGTAAGACAGACAAATTACTCGTAAGATCTGATACATGCTGTAGGTTCTTATTCATCTCTCTAAACCATATTACGATTGATAGACTGCAATAGCAGAGATGTAAATGTTATTGACTTTTCATCTGCCACTCGGGTCTTAGATTCATTTATTCTTTAATTCAATTATCTCTGTCAGTAACTTATAAGTCGGAAATCGAGAAAGGAACCACCAAGCCGCCAAGCGGTTATCAAAGTAGTTCCCGAATAGCAAAGCTATTACATAATCGCTCTAGGAAACAACTACTCCTCGGGCTAAAGCCCCGCCAGGCATTGAATTATACCCAGAAGCGATCCTCGACCCCTTTCTCGTGTTTCTGCACGATCAGATAAGGTTTCAAAAAATAAAACCCGCCACAGGTAGGATTCGACATTTGTCCCGGATCGGAACCGAACGACATACAGCTGTTTCGAACTTGTTAGTTCTCATCAGTGCCGCACACGGTACACCGATTCAGGACAAATGCCGAATGAACATTATGGCCTATACATCTTTATCGATACGATCTCTGTCAGTAACTTATAAGTCGGAAATCGAGAAAATTCTCGATTTCTTGTGCGGCACTGATGAGAACTAACAAGTTCGAAACAGCTGTATGTCGTTCGGTTCCGATCCGGGACAAATGTCGAATCCTACCTGTGGCGGGTTTTATTTTTTGAAAAGTAATTCAATTATATTAAATCAAAGAGTTAGTATTAAATTAAATTGAGATTAAATATTTAGTATTTAATCTTAATATTGAAATGTATCTGTATGTAAGTATATATATAAATATTACTGTACATATCGTGGGTATGTACTTATCATCAACAGTGGCCTAGATAATCCTAGATATGCGTAGTATAGTAGCATATGTTCAGACTACGGGTTATATAAAATCGAGTAATGAAAAGTCGTATTTAATGTTCTAGAATACTAGAATAGTTCGAATTTTTCGACTAGTTTAAAAAAATAGTTAAAATAGAAATAATTAAAATTTCTTAAAATTTTTAAATTCATACAAATATAAATAAAATAGCTTTATATGAAACTAAATAGATAAAGGGAACGGTAGATTTGCGGAATTGTCGCCAGTTTATGCAATATTCATGGGACTATAAAAATATTAAGTCAACTGAAATTATAATTTAATATTAATTTAATAAAAACTATATTTTTTAAATTTGAAAATCAATTATTGAATTTTACATTTTTTTCAACGAAATCCATTTTCACCCTTTTAAAATCCACCCAGCTTTTAAAATCCAACACATTCTATATGAGACATTAAAATGCTATAATCAACCTGGAAAATATTGTTCTCTTAGACATTCTAACACTAAACTCAACTAGACTGTCTCCCAAGTAAGCGGTGCTCTTAAAATGTTCTTTCAAATTCGGGTTTAAACTCATTTCATCTGTAGCTTATTTAAGATACCTCTTTCAAGAAGAAAAATTATAATCCTTAATCCGTTAGAGTTTCTAGAGAGATAATTGCTTGGAATACGTTCCAATTGTATTCCAATTCTAAGCAATTATCCATTTGAGATTTGCAGAAATGGAACATGGATTTCATGTTCCTCACTCAGACAGTCTGTGAGATGCCTTCGGAATATCTGATGTATACATTTTCCTAAATATGTTAGGGTTTATTCCATTCTTGTGCGCAATACGAATAGATTTCTCATTGTCGTTTATAGGTGAAGTATGTGTTACTGGTAAACGATTATGTCAGTAGAAACAAATGCCATTAATAAGCTAAATGCTAACAGCCTTGTAAGGTAGACTTATCACAAAATAAGGCTATTAGAGGGATTTTCTCCAGTAATATATTTTTAGAAATGATTTATGAAGATAAAATTATTCTTTGCGAGAGATTTGCATAAATCGATATAATTTAATTTGTCGTATTTCTAGTGACAATACTCATACCCCGAGCACCATGTATAATAAAACAATTCTGTTAAAAGTGCTGTTCCATATAAATTGTAATGGAAGCTAATATTTTGACATTATATACGACGAAAACAAATTCGTACGATTAATGTAATATTTTACTATACTTTCAACCCCTCTCATGCAAAAACATCCACTATTTCAAACATAGGTGGACAACTAATTTGATTACACCGAAGAACTGAGCTACATTCGCAACAATGACAGAGCGCCGGCTCAACCAGTGCCACGTTTTGATGAAGGGTCATGTTTTTAGTTTTCCCCGTCATAGCCTGCCTTGTTTTTGTTAGCTAATTGACCAACCGACGAACCTGACAGGGCAATTTATAATTCACTGCCACTCGATCTGTCAATGCACAACTGGCCGGCCTGAATAATAAATATTGTCGCGAAACGGAGCAATTACCTTGAAAAGGTTCTAATTTTCGATAATGAAAGTGTGGCGCCCTTTTTTCGATAATGCTACGATTTTACATGAGATTCCGGGGATTCGTATTATACCAAACTAAATTGATATCGTATGTTAGAATCTAAAATGGTTTGTTAATGTTTACATTTTTTTAGATTATCCACGTATAATGATGTATGGCATTGATTTAATTATAAATTATTGCTAGTAGCAGTAGAAAAGAAAAACGAGTTATCTGGGACACATACTACGTGGAGAACGCTACCACTTTCAACGCCTTATTCTTCAAGGAAAAATTGAAGGAGGTAGAAGAGGAATAGGCAGGAAAAAGTTATTGTGGCTGAGAAATATTCGTCAATGGACGGGGATAAAGGACTTCCAGACACTGCAGAATGCTGCAGTTAATAGGACCATTTGATAAGAAAAAAGATGAACGCCTACGCAAGAATTTGCACGGCACTTTAAGAAGAAGAAGCTAGTAGCAGTATATATTTTACTACATGAAGAAAATTACAACACACACAACGGTTTAACTAAGAAAGAATAAACTTATTAATTATTAGAGTAAATTGGTCCCTGTTATATATTTTTCGTCATCGAAGGTCACGGTCGTCGTTGAATTCGTCTTGATTTTTCGCTATCAGCGTCTGCAGAAGAAATCCCAAGATTAGTGTATCTTCACGTCACAAGTCTTACTAACGCGATATATATCTTCTCTATTAAATTATTTTTATTCTAGGTAACTGTCCAGTAATTTTCCAATTAACGCGTGAATTATTGGAGAATCCCCAACTGCCCCTGATAGCCGATTGTGGCAAAGCATACACATAAGAACTAGCACCAAAGAATAAATTATAATATCAAAGTATTGGTTAATATTACTAACAATAAGAACCCATGATGTGAATTTTAAATAAAACATGATCTTCCCTTGCAAAGTATTGAAATATTTTTTGATTTATAATGTAGATGTTTGAGAATTATGTATGGAACAGCGCATCCGGCAAATAACCGCCACGGCTTTGGTGGTACACGAGTACTCTTCTTTTTTTTTCAGTAACGGTTTTGCCTATATGTGACGATATTTCGTTGATGCAGAAATTGAGATTTCAGAAAACTCCACAGAAACAAGTCCATAGGTGTTAAATTTCAAGATCGTGGTGTCAATTCTGGTCACCAATATGGGAGGTGACACGATCACTAAAAGACTCATGCAAGACCATCAATGTTTCACGGATCGTATGGCAAGCGGCACTGTTCTGCTGAAACCACATGTCTTCAGGAGCAATATCTTCCAATCGAGGCACAAATAACTATGTTATCATGTCACGATAAGGTTCACCATTTACCGTTAATCCATTACCTGATTCGTTTTAAAATTAAAATGGTCCAATGATTCCTTTAGGCCACAATATAGCCTAAGCAGTGATATGTTGGGGATGCATTTGTTTCTCATGAATCACTCGTGGTTTTTCTGAGCCACAAATGCGGCAATTTTGCCTATTAACAAAGCCATCAAGGTAAAAATGGACCTCATCGCAGAAGATGGTCACAAAATGAGATTCACGTCTTGTTGTTCAGTGTGATCTAATTGGTGAACTATCTGCGCTGTGCATCGTCTATTGACAGAAGTTGTTGAGTCAATTGGACTTTGTAAGTATGGAGATACAAATCCTTCGTGAGAATACGGTAAAGAGTGGCTAATTAAAATGTCCAATTCTTGTGGACGAAGATGAATCCCTAGACTCTCGGCCACACTCTCGCGAACTGATCTTTTGTTCTGAATGGCCACTACGGGCTCATGTTGTGTGTTCTAAATCAATAACTGTACAAATACTTGAAGTTTTCGATTATTCTTTTCGTAGTTGATAAATTTGGTACATTATTTCTACCGAAAGTTAGAAGAATTTTACGAATAATAACAACCAAACTTTTACCATTTTGATAGTGATGTATAAAAATAAAGACGCGTTGCCGTATCTCATAGCTCTACACTTTAACTAACTCCTATCTATCTCCTATCGGTCTGTTACAACTATTGACATATCGAATCATAACAGCCAAAATGGCGTTCAGTTCAAATCTTGCGCTCTTATTGTAACACCAGTTATAAGATAATGTCTCCAATATTTTGACATTATCATATTCTGTGGTTCTGAGTCTTATGCACATACTATTTTGACTTTATCATAACCTATTCGGTGGTTCTCAATCTTATGCACATGCTCTGCTACTGTCGATTTATTTGTGTATCCCAGAATGATGTATCTTTTATATTCTACATTTCTGCATTGCTTGCTCCTACCTGTTTGCCCACTATCATTATTTCTAGAGAAACCTTTCAACTCGTATATATACCTTTCGTGAATAAATTTGGAATACCTGCTATATCTTTTTAACTATTCCGAAATATACACGTACCTTTTTATTGTCGTATCTATGCTATTTTCTTTAGTTTATTCTTTCGGCAATGTGCGGTAGACATAGATAGCCGAATTATGTTTATCATCCTCATATTCCCTGTGGAATGAAGAGTTTTACGAGCAGCAGAGGAGACCAACTATGGGATCGCCACTTGTTAGTGGTAGCTAGCTTACTATGACTAAATTTAAGATGGTCCATTTATAGTAACTTCCAAATGGTAGATTAGGAAGCACTAGAGAAAGACCACTCCCATGTGCAATTTTGCAGCCAAAATATATTGTTTTCGTTTCATTTGAACTTGCTCTGTATTAAAACGGAGTCTTAGGTCATATTGTAGTTTAAAACGTCTGAAGACATATCCAGACGTGTTAACACCTTAGCTTATTTAACATACATTTCCAAACCAGTGCCATAAATAACTAGTATTATCCGCGTAAGACTCTAAATATCTGTTTTATGTCATGTTGTAAATTCCACACCAAATATCAGCGCCTTTCAAGTCCTATTTCCCGAGCTACTTTCCACTCGCTACTCTTCTGATTGTATGCAGAAAGTAATACCGTAAATGGTATTGCCGAAATATAAAATTTCCCAAGGATCAACGTACAACAGGCCGCTCAATAGTCATATAATCCAACTTAACTGTGATATAAACAGCTTTTAAAGTAACAGCGGTGTAAGCTATGCACTTAGAGAGGTTTTAACATTGGCGTGTGTGCAGCATATATTGGGTTTTTACATCCACTTTTTACCCGGCCCGTCGTACAATTTGCAGAGTATGTTAAAAAGATAAGGCCTTTATTCAAAAACCAATATTCGTGTTATTGCATTCCTTGAATTGTTCCCCTTTTGTGATATCATCGTCTGCATTTGCTCATTAATTATGTACAAAATGCAGACATACTACGCTTGTTATGCAAATCAACGGTACACAAACAGAATTTTCATTTAGATGTTTGTTTAACTTGTTGTCGGTACACTAGTGCATAATAATTATAACAATGGATGTTTTGTGACAGCTGTTTTTCGCCTTCAGCTAATAGAGGTGTATAAAAAATATTGAAACACTCCCACCGAAAAGTCAATATTAAAAAGCTATAAATAAAGACTTAGTAAAAATAAACATTAAGTTAACATTGAATTGGTCCTTTGTGGATTCAAAAGTACTCAGCGTTAACTACCGTCTATTTTTTACTTTGCCGCACTCAACTATACTAGCGGAAAAGTAATGTAATCGTGTAAAGAAAAATGGGAAAAAATATTTTTCGTTTATTTTTCGTTTTTCGGTCTAAAGACTACAAAAATGGTTTTTAAGAAAAATGGTTTTTAAAAAATTTTGCCTGCGTGTGTGTCATTGTCATTGTAGTCGCCATAAAAATTTCTTGTTAGCGCGATAACTCAACTAAATCGTGTCGGATCGATCGGGTTTTGACTGATTCTGATCGGGAATATCTCCCAGATGACGCCTATTGATTTTGAGGTGGATAGGACATACACCACCCTGTCCATGGGTCATGAGAAAGCACGATGGTGGACTATTTGAGACATTTTTTTGCTGGCACGATAACTCAACTAAATCGTGTCGGATCGATCGGTTTTTGACTGATTCTGTTCGGGGACGTCTCCCAGACGACACCTACTGATTTTGGGGTGGGTAGGACACACCCCACCCTGTCATGAGATAGCACGACGGTGAACTATTTGAGAAATTTTTTTTGTTAACACGATAACTCAACTAAATCATGTCGGATCGATCGGGTTTTGACTGATTCTGATCGGGGATGTCTCCCAGACGACACCCACTGATTTTGGGGTGGGTAGGACACACCCCACCCTGTCCATGGGTCATGAGAAAGCACGATGGTGGACTAATTGAAAAAAGTTAAACTGTCACATAAAACGCATTTTGCATTTATGCGTTGGTTTATTTTTTCTCGGGCACTCAATTTCGAGATATACATGTTCTACGTGCGAAAAAGTCCGTTTTAAAGTTTTAAAACTGTTTTATTGTTTTTTGTACATTATGCTGTTGTTTATCGAAAACTAGCTTAACTTTTATATCATACGGCTACAAAAGAGTCGAAAGAAAAAATATGATTAATTACATAAGAATTAAAAAATCCATAAAATTGCTACTCACCACTGAACTTTAATGCGTATATAAACCTTATCACAACTAAATTACCGTTGATTCTTAGAAACGACGATCAAACAAAAGAGATTTTTAACAGTTTTTATTTGTATTCTCTATCAAGTAATAAATCCATCCAACCTGGTAGATCGAATCAATTTAGATGAATACCCCATGGATTTAATTCGGCTTTTGTCCTGGACCGGCGTACCGTGTACGGCACTGATGAGAACAAATAAGTTCGAAACAGCTGTCTGTAATTAGGTTCCCATCCGGGACAGATGTTGAATCCTACCCGTGGTGGGTTTTCTTTTCTGAAACCTTGCTGATCGTGCAGAAACACGAGAAAGGGGTCAAGGATTACTATTAGGTGTAGTGCAATGCCTGGCGGGCCTTTAGCCCGAGGAGTAGCTGTTTCCTATAACGGTTATGTAATAGCCTTGCTATTTGGGAACTACTTGATAACCGCTTTGTGGTTTGGTGGTTCCTTTCTCGATTCCCGACTTATAAGTTACTGACATAGATCGAATCGATTTAGATGAATACCCCATGGATTTGATTCGGCATTTGTCCTGGACCGGCGTACCGTGTACGGCACTGATGAGAACTAATGAGTTCGAAACAGCTGCTGCCGTTCGAACAGATGTTGAATCCTATATCCTACCCGTGGCGGGTTTTCTTTTCTGAAATCCATATGACATGGACAATGTATATCTGTTCAGTACGTGACTAGGCACGTTGAACCAAATTTCCTACTATCAACTTGTAGTGATTTTAGTATGTTACTATGAATGTTTCCAGTAGCTTAGAGAAGAGGCAAAAGGATGTTAGTTGCAACTTTTTTTACTTCGTGGTTCTTTATTTTTTTTTGTATTACTTAGTATTTGAGTTATCCTAAAACCTTATATTTAAAATTTATATTGAACACTTTACCCACGTTCCCTCACAAATTCATAATGTCCCTATTTTTAAAAGAGAAGTTCACAGATATTTGACTTACAACACTTCCAGTTCTGCTTAGGTTTTGATAAATAATGCAATAAGATTTGTTTTTATTTTACCAGTACGGATGATATTGTACTTCCCAAATATATCTTTTAAAATAAGGAACAAAAGTAACTAAAAATTTAAGTAAACGAATTAAAGTTTTTAATATAATTTTTATTTAGTATCTTTGTCCTAAAAAGTAGAATTGTCCGAAAGAGTAATTTTTGTTCTGAATATTATGCAGCATTATCCAGCACTTTTAAAGGGCCGCGACTTTATTTTATCACGAAAAAGTAATCTCCCTTGCTGGGTAAAAAAGCTTAAACGATGAAAAGTTTCTTAGAGCTCTTTGTCATCTATTTTCGTTTTCTCTAAAGTTACTTGAGATTCTTCAAACGTTTTGTATTGTGCTCTGTCGCAGATCTTTGTACTAGGGCCGTATCTTTGTATTTTGCGCCTGAAAATGGCTTAATTGGCCCTTATTTTAAAGTATGCAGTTGCCTTATCTGGGTTTCACATATCCATAGGGAAAAGCTGCAAGAAATGGTCAAACAAGTATTTTTTAGTATGTTAAATTGTTATTATTTTTTATATTAAGTGCTTTGGTTTTAAGTAATTAAATTAAGAGTCGTATATTTAGTCGTTTATTGTATATAAATATTGGAGATAACTATTGAACTGGACTACATATTCATTAATAATTTTCCGTATACTAGGGTTCTATAAGGTCAACCATTAGTCATTTCAGTCATTCATCGTCATTAAGATCATTTTTAGTTATTCAGTCAGTTCATATATCGTTTATATTTAAATTAAAAAGAAGCAGCTTCAAACTATGATCTTGGGGTATTCGAACACTAGCCAAGAATTTCAACCAATCGCATTTTAACTTTTTTTTAACTAAGATATAATTAAGGGAGAGGTCAGTTTATCCTATTAATGTGTCTAGTGATATACACTAAATATACAGAGCACTTTCTAGGAAAACAGTAGATGATTCCTGACTACGAAGGTGGTGGAACAAAAAAGTGGCAGTTCAAGGCTTACTTATGTTATTTCATTCTTTTTTGCTAAACATATACGAATGTTTTAATTCAAAAGAAGACATAATAGAAACAAATAAGGTAATTAATAATACTAAAATTCGCTTTCACATTGATGGTAAGAATTAAACATAATATTTACAATGTTTATTATGCTGTATTCTGACGGGGATACTACCTCTTGATGTCACCTTGAAAGCAGACGCCGCAAAGGCAATGCACAGGGTGAGAAACATGAATAAGAATGTAAGGGACCTGAATAGACTCCCAAGAGAGCTAGCTGAGGAGGGACTCTTATGGATGCCCTCTGACAGTACTGGCGTTCACTTCCTGTTTGACAAGAAATATAAACTCACCCTCACCAGTAAGACCGACTGGATCTGAAAGATGAACAAACTAAATTGAAATTAAAATTGTTTCATTTCTTTACGGGTAAAAAAAGCCTTTACCGTTTCTTTGATACCACATTATTAACATGTATACAATTTTCAAAGCTCTCATAAAGTATGTGTACAAAGCCGATCTTAGGAGGCTGTTTCCACAGAGATGCTATATATAATCCATAAAAATTAAATCTCCTGCATTATCCCCCGACAAAACTGTGTTAATCCGATCCTGCTCCCGCTGGTGAACTGATGTATTTTCTTCGCTTGCTATGCCAGAAGAAAACCCTACGGCCCTAATGAACTTCGTATCGTTCGCGGATTATCAACGAGTTGCTTTGTCCTCTTCTACCTCTTGCGCCACGGCTTCCACGTCAGATTATATTGCTTTATTTGTTCCTTCGCCAAGCAATCGATATGGGAAATTGGTGGGTAAGGTATGGTTTGCCTATTAATTTGTCGTGGCACTAGTATTTTTAAAACTATAAGGTTTGCGGGAAATTCCCTTTCGTTAGTTGTTAGTTTCATTAGCAGGTATGATATTTATAAACATGAGTGCATACGATTATCGATACGATACGATAAGATAGACGTATCAGTTTTTTTAATTTAGTATTTCCTTTAAAAAATTATAAGGCATAACAAAACACGCTAAATGTTCGTTTTTGAGGAAAATAAGAAAATTCGGAACTTACTAGCAGAACTTAAATCTACAAAATACTGAACTATAATTTGTGGATGGTTTCTTATGATATAGTTTTAAAATACTACTGTGAGTACATGAAACTCTGTGGTGTTCATATTTACATAAATATTAAATTATTAGATTTAATTATACAGGCCTACAAATTTTGAAATTTTGAAAGTTGATTTGGGTTTGATAAGTGATTATAAGTGAGCTATTTAAGCTGATTTCATATCTACCTTCCGTTATTGCCCCTTATGTAAGTTTTTTTATCAACTGAATAATCAGAATAAATTAATAATTAAAGGAAAAATTACATTTTAATAAACATTATATTTAATAAATATTAAAAAAACATAATAAAAAGCAACAACACATGTAGTTTAGAGTCTCCGATTTCTGTTTTTCTTTGAGAATCTCTCCCTTTTTAACAAAAAACTTCGTTTTGTAGTTTTTCTTGTGTAATGATTCGTTGGATGTTCTCTTTATAGATTACAGCATCCAGCAGTAATCTGCCATCATCGCCACATCCCATAGATCCTGGTACCTCCTTTCCATCTCCTTTATGTTTTACCTCCTTTTATCTCCTTCCTTTTCGTTTATCTGAACGCCACTTCCTTATTAAATAAAATAATACATATTCCAATTTATACCTTATCTTATTTGGCGTGCCTCAAGGAAGCGCATTGGGACCAGTTTTATATTTGATATATACAGCAGACTTACCAACCACAAATATGACAACCGTAGCAACATATGCCGACGACACAGCCATACTTGCATCTCATACCGATCCAGTAACTGCTTCAAGAAATCTTAGTTCTCCAGACCAACTTAGATAATATCCAAAAGTGGTTCGAGCGATGGTGTATGCGGACCAATGAAACCAAATCTATGCATATCACCTTTCCATTACGCGGATAAACATGCCTGTACTAAAATATGCTGGTATAAGTCATAGATATAGTAATATCTTATGAATCATAGAAACAGTTTCGAGAAACATATCACCGCCTTGTTTAAGGCACGCATAAACATCATTCGGTATGGGTACTAAGTCCAGGAGTGCGCCCAAAAGTTGACCAAATATAAATTAAGACTATATCTCCAAATTTCGTTTGATTCACTAGTTTTAAAATAGGCCTCAATCATATAAATTCTGTACTGCTCTATGTAAAAGTCATAAGCTAAAAACTGCGTAACGTTACAATTGCAAGAAAACTTATCCAGAACTGCTTGACAGATTGTGACAATTAAAACATTATTAACATAAATGGACAATACTAGCTCTAATAATTTTGATACCTCACTACTACCTTCTAAAATAGATGTACAAATCTTAAAGGAGAATATTTGTGCATTTTGTTTGATGTTTGTTTGATGTATTGATCAAAAATGCATACAAAAATGTAAATTCGGCCTGAGGAAGTCCGCGAACCCGACTCCTCAAAAACTTAATTTGATCTAAAACCCCGGGCTTTCTGGTTGAATATCACGTAGCGTAGCCACCGAAGACGCGGTATAAGTTGGCGCGGACCGCATTACACATTCAGAGATAGAAATTGAAACGTGGATTGGCTTCATCGCAATTTGCAAGTCAGATTCGCGGATTCGGTGACACCTTCGCGAAACGGAAAGTGTCAAAATCATGCTCGGATCCTTTGTTAGTGCCCGCGAAAGCGGAGGCATTGTTTTATTCAAATACTTTGAATATCTGAATACGTCAGGGGCTTACCTGCAATTCGGGTGAATGGCGTGGAATGATGCGTCGAATGTGAAACTCATCCGAGCGAAATATGTCGAAGGGAATGCGTACTGAAAAATTTACAATAAAATAAATTTAATACGGTACATTTATGAATGAAAACAATTTAGGTGGGTATAACATTTAAGCAACTAATATTGCGTTATTGGTATTAATCAAGTGGTAGATTTTGCATATATAAGAAGGGATATAGTAAAATATAATATTAGAACTGTAAAAATGCTCTGTCAAAATTATTCTTATTATAATTATACATACCTGGCAAGTACAAATATTGAATGGACTACTTGTGGGTGACCGAAAGAAGCAGAAATAGCAAACTGATGTATGCGATCCGAGCCAACAGTATGACCACGACGCCAATTTAATTGTGTTTTGATAATTCTATGAAGATAAGAATCATGTATTTACAAGCTACATGCGTGGTAAATTAAATTTCTAATGTAGAAAAGCATCGTTCCTTTAATGAGTGTTTGTGATTAGTAAGTATGTTTCACTTACTCGGGGAACAAGCCAATCGTTTTTTGTAATTGGATCTATTTGTACCATTCCAGTATTACTATAGTAGAATTATTTTATGAAGAAAGTCGGCAATATACCATGCGACAAAGAGCAATATATAGCTTATTATAGCTTACCTTCTCCCACGCCAATGCAGTAAAAGAATTTTACGCGCGCGAATGATTTATAGGCAGGTCTGTGTCTCTTATTCAGTCAGACATGTATCTGTCTTTGTCGCACGATTTATTGCCGACTTGATCTTCATAAAATAATTCTACTATAGTTTCTTTGGAGTAGGACTAGCGCCTTACGAAATAGTCTTATTATCAGTAACTTCCCCCCAGAATATTCCATTCCACATTTTAAGAACTTGCGGGATGCAGTATTTTTCTTATAAGAATATGTACTCGAATTTCGTCTTATTAAAATTTATTTAAATTAAGTTATTTTTCCCAGTTTGTAGAAATGCTCAAATAACTGAGAACGTCTAACTTTTCATCGGTATTTATTAGTGTTTAGTTTGAAATTAAACTAGTGTTAATTAAATGAATTATGAAAATATTCTATGGATAAGTATTTCAGAGAAAATAAATAAATGAAACAAAATATTATAATAAGAAAAAAGCAATAATTTAGAAAAATTAACAAACTATAAAAATATGCAAACTCTTTTAAAAGTTATTTTATAAGGGGCCTAAACATACCTCCTTGTTGTGCTAGACAACATCTTAAGCGATATTTAAGATTAAATGATTTCAATAGAATGTTTTCCAGCCTCTGACATCACACTTTCTACGATAGCTATAAGTTTACTACATAACTCATCAAGGTTACGAGCTGCTTGATGTCCATGCCCCTAAATATTCAGTTTTCATGTATACTCATGAAAAAAGTCTATTTGGGGCTAGGTCAGGGGTCTTAGAAGCCATTTAATTATTGTGCCTTTTTCACTTATATTGAATCGGGGATATGTTTTCTTAAAACGCTCATACCCTCTCGTATTATGAACAGAACAACCATCTTGCTGATACAAAATCTTCCCGAGGCCAATGTCTGATATTCTAATAGCCCGAATTCCGACAACCCATGATTTTCTAAAAAAATTAATATTTGTTCTTCTATCATGTTACTATCAATGAGAATGGAGCCAATAATATCGTCCTGTAGAATTACAGTCCACGCATTAGCTTCTTGAGTGTACTGAATACGTAGCAGCAAACTTAGATGCTTATTCTTCCTTGATCAGTACTCAGTTGTAGATTGATTATAGTGACTGTAACGAAACTTCATCTATGAATAAGATATTTATTATGAAATTATTATTCTCATTGACTTTCTCCATAATACTTCCAAAAAACTCCATCCATCTTATACAATCTACGAGAAAAATGTCTCTTAATTTCTCAAAATCGTTTTTCTTATTCGTTTGTCTTTAAATTCCTGGAAAATACCATCAAATATAGAAGAAGTGAGATCTATCATATTCATGGTGAGACTTCTCCAATTTTCATTTGTTTTCCCGTAATGAAGTCATTGTGTGTATACGAATTAATGGATTAAATATTAAATTTAATCGTTTTAGGAATATTGAATTTATTCCAGTTTTAGTGTCCACTATATATAATGAATACACAGCGAGATCGTGGTCAGTGCAGTCTTGCTATAGATGGTGTTCGAGTTGAGAGGTCTTGAAAAACCTATGGGTTTTCCAAATATGTATATAGTCATAACAGCAGTATCTTAAGTTATAACATCTATGTTCTTTTATAAAATGACTATTATTTGGTTAAGTTACGTATATAATTTTATAAAATAAAATGTAAGATTTGTTAATCTTCTAAATAAATACAATTTTAGAACCGAATGGAGGTCCGTGTCAAACTACAGCAACGCTTCTTTATGAGAAAGTTTAATTTTTTTTGTGTGCTCAAAACCCTTTAGACTCTAAAATATATTAAATCTAGAAATGACGCCCATTTATTATGTGTCCGACTGAGGCCGGCTCCTACGGCTTTGACATAATCAATACAGAGCCGGCTTATTTAAGGAACGTTAGTTTCTATCAACTTTACTCACTTCTTCACACAAGCCGAGAAAAGGATTTGGATCAAAGAGACAGAAGACGTTTCTTTATTCTGAAAAATGGCTCGCCATATAAACGTTAGATCTTCGTGGATGGGCGGGGATGGAAGCGGAAAAACCGGTTTTGATGTTTTAGTTTGTGAGTTTCGCTGAAAAGGCAAGATAAATCTTGTAAAAGGGATAATTGACTGAAAACACTAGGAATTTTTTTCTGAGATTCGAAAACTTGTGTAATATTCTTAACTGAATTTTTCAGTTACATAGATTTCTAATATAAGTAAATCAGAGCAATTAACAAACTATATATATATATATATATATATATATATATATATATATATATATATATATATATATATATATATATATATATATATAGTTTTTAGTTTGTCCAACCTAATAGATTTACTATAAAGGCGACAGGGTTCATAATAGGCTGTCAAATAATAGATCATGTTATAACTTCTTTATTTATGACATATGATATTCTACATGATTTTCCACAACAGTCTATCTATCCAAGATACTGGATATTAATTATGATAATGATAGATTGTCTCATTTAAATATGTGTATGTGTAACGATGACCTGCACTTTAGTTACGCATCAGTTTACTATTAAAATTGCCACGGGTAATAGTGCGAATTATAGAGTATCATCAATGCTGACTTAAGTATGATCAATGCAATTACATAAAAAATGGTGTACTATTCGGTAATTTAGTAAAAGCACTAGGTGTGCGTATTCCTTAAGAATAGTGAAAAATCTCAATATGTGAATGTTGTTGAGTAGATGGTTTCACTTTGTCTTGCGGGTAGCATCGAACAAATATGTGATGTGTTCCTAGAACCAATAATATTTAAGAACGCATCCACTACAATATTTACAGAAAACTTTATAATAATAGAAGTTTGGTGATGTTGATAATGTTCGACGGATTTGGCGAAAAGCAGATGAATTTTGGATAGCGATCAAGGAGCAACCACTATAAATTCCTTACCTATAACATAGAACATAGTCACAAGTTAATCCATCGCAACTGATATTGAGTTACTTGTAGGAATATTAAACATATTCATAACATATTTTTTGTCTGTATGCATGTTTGCATGAGACGACCATTTTGCCTGAGAGATGATTATTGGCAAGTTAAATATTACATAGCATCTGGTTACTATATTTCTTGGTGACAATTTAGTTAGTTCTTAAGTATTATAATTTTGGCCACTGTCTGTAATTTGTTTTTAGTTTTCAAAATGTTCATTCATTTTCCAATAGACTGTCAATTTTCAGTGGAACGCTTGAGATATGTATAACAAATTTGGTATATAGTTTTAGTATATTTACAGATATAAAACATAAAAATCCTGATTTCTGAAATAACCAGTGGGGGAGATATGGGTACTATCATATTTTTTTTACAGTATTCATGTCAAAAGATGCGAGACAAATGCAAAGAGATAGAAAATGAATACCAACATACTGGAACTATACACCAAATTTGTAAAAAATATTTGAATCGGTTTAGAAACTGAAAATTTTAATTGAGTTTTCTTTTTAATTTTGAACACCCTGCAGCTCGAAGATGACGACCTTAGTATTTTATTTTTTTATAACTAAATTACCTTACTTTTAACAATATATTACATATATGGATTTTATGCACGTACTTAGGAAACACCCTGTATTTATGCTTTCTCAATTATACTTTATTTGGGATGTAATAAAGCATAATTGACTCATATATTGGTGGTAGAATATGTACGGAGTCTTGGAAATTTATAAAATCCATGAAAAACACAGGTAGAGATAAAGTTAATATCCAAATAATATCTATACAACAATGGGTTGAACATTACCAATACCTTATAACCGAAACAAGAAAAGAACACATGGAAGAAACAACATCGATAATAATGATTCAAGGAGAAAGAGTCTATATAAGTGCAAAAGACATAAGTAAGGCTGTCAGGAAGCCCAAAAATGGAAAATCTCGTGGACCCGAAGGTATCTACGCTAAATTGCTGAAAAATGGAACACCAAAACTATATAGGTTACTCACTTACATATTTAATGAATGTTTAAATGGACAAGAAGTTCCTAGAATATGGGCAGAAGCACACATGATCTCTATACATAAAAGAGGCAACAAGGACAACTATCAAAGCTGTAGAGACATATCAATAACGAGCACGGAAGTCGACTATATGGAAGAATACTTCGAAATCTTATAGAAGAAGAATTTTGTGACGAAGAAGAACAAAGTGGTTTTCGAGCAAGTAGATCCTGTAATGACAATTTATTTTGTGTGAAACAAATCATTGAAAAAAGAGCAACCACAAACCAAGAAATTCATATTTTGTTTATAGATCCAACAAAAGCGTATGATAATATACCAGTATGTAAACTGTATATGTGACTTATATATCAACGACTTGGAAACAATAAAAGGGTGCAACGAATATAATTATTTGGGAACTATGTTTGATTCAACGGGAACAGATGATAAGGAGATACGAGCAAGAATAATTCAAGCAAAGAAAACAATTGTGTGTTTAAATGGCATTCTATGGAACAAAAACTTAAACAAAAGACGAAAATTTTATATTTTCAACACCCTAATAAAACACGCCTTAATCCATGGGGCTGAAACATGGAGGCTTACGGACAGAAATAATAGGAAGTTTGAAGCTACGGAAATGGATGCTCTGAGAATATCGGCTAGCATATCAAGAATTCAAAGAATAAGAAACGATGAGGTACTTCGACAAATGGGACTTACAGACACTATAACCTGTGATATTAAAAGAAAACAGCTTATGTGGTACGCTCACGTACACCGTATGGCATATTCTAGATTACCCAAACAAACCATGACGTTGATACCAGCACATCGGAGAATAAGGGGTAGACTAAAGAGAAGCTGGACAGAGGGAATAAGAAAAGCCATGAGTGCCCGCAACCTACAAGACGGCCAATGGGAAGATAGGAAGGAGTGGAGTATAGACATCGGACAACGTCGCCGAATGTTCTGAACCGAACATATATATATATATATATATATATATATATATATATATATATATATATATATATATATATATAAAGCATAATTACTTTTTCTCTTAGATAATTGGCATAATATTACTATTGTATATTTTTACGCCAACATTACCCGTACTATCAAGAAAAAATGTAATGACGCACATCCGATATGTTCCAATGAAATCTGGGTAAAAATTACATCAACATGTACGTCTTTTAATGAATAAAATCATACTCATTTAAATATGTATGTAGTTTTACCTATATTTCAGGGAATTATACATTTTACATCAACATTTTCGTTTATTGAATATTTGACAAATTGTAAATATTCCCAATTAAATTTAACAACTGAATAGTTCTCTCTACTTTTCATTAAACTTCTGCATCCCTATGAGTTCACATTAAACTAAGCAAATACTAAAAAATAAATATTAATTTTAAATATAAAAGATATCGCATGAACAATATCATACATTAGAAACATATAATTTATTAGAACAAGATTTGTAACGTTTATTTGTTTTAATAACAATAAATTTATTTTAATATCAAAATATTGTGTATAGAATACCCTGATTGGCAGAGAATTACGAAAAGCAGCAAATATTTAAATCAAAATGACTTTTTGTAATCTTATAATTCATTTTGTTTTCTTAGTTTTATGATAAATTAACATGCGAATGCTCACCAAATGTTTTCATAGCCCACTGTAGTTAATTTGTGTAGTTAATATACCCCACTAATTCTAACATCCCTACTTCTATGAAATAGCTATTAATTTATCTATACCATCTAATCTGAAACTTCGGCAGCAGAAATAATTTGTCCAGCTATCCGACGGCTAGATAAAACCGGCCAAATTATAATCCAGGCAACTTATGTTGACGAAGTTTACGTTCCTCAGTCTGAATGGACCGTTAACGAAACGGCGCTATGGATCGAAGGGATTAAATAGGACAGACAAAGGGATAGAGATTCATTTACTTCAACTGATTGTGTGCGTGGGTACTCCCTTGTTTACAGAATAAGTGCAAACAGGGCAGGTAATAATAAGCTTAGTTGGTCGCTGTTTGGTCGACGATGAAACCAAAAATCCGTGTTTTTCTCACGTTCTCGGGTTTCTCGTTGTCGTATATTTTATCATGCAATAAACTATGTAACTGGATATTAAATATATTGCGACAATTACGTTAATAAACTATATTTACTTTATTTATATACACTTTGTTCTATATAAGAATGAATATCTTAGAAATGGTGGGAGATACATACGAATTCTGTTAAATAGAGGCAAAGTTATATAATTAAGTCTGTTACAATTTTTTTCAGCATCAGAACTATGGAAAAATACAATAAAAGCATTAATAAATACAATAATAAATACAATAAATAAATACAATAAAAGACAATAAAAGCATTAAGATCTTCAACTAAAGCTTAACAAATACTTTACCAGATAAAATTAACTGTAACTAAGGCTTAAAGTATAAATTCGTTACGAGAGTAAGTTCTGATTGATCTGAAAGCTGGTAGTTTCATGAACTTATCAATTTATATTCATTAAATATTACACATGACGTGTAACAGATTCGTGGTTTACTCCTCTTTTTTTTAGGTTCTGAACTATTTAAGTAACATTTCATTATTTTAATATGACAATTACAAAAAAATCCATGAATTGCATATTGACATTGTTAAAAAAACGTGGCAATCATAATCTCGTCCTCTGATGTTTCGTGTTCGTGGAACCGTCATCAATTAACATTTTGTTAAATCCGGACCTGTATTTTTTATTGGTTTTGGATTCACTTTTTATTCTAAATTCACACATATTCCAAATAGAGTTTAAAATATGTTTTTCTTTAGTTATAGTCGTTATTAGTAGTTATATAGTACGGCCTTTACCTTGAAAGTTGCAAATAAACTGTATTATTCATTTTCAGCCTTCAGTAAGGTAATATAAGGCAAATCAATTTTAAATCATTTTTTATTAAATGTTGATTAAGCAAGCAAATTATTTTAAAGGATCGTAACAATAACACCACCGTTTTCCATGTCGAACTGGGTCCTGTATTGGTAGTGTCATTGTATTATTGGGTTCGAGTCCCAACTGGTGGAGTTTAGCACCTCCCCCTCGGCATAAGTGTGTTTGTCCTCGCATCTATGTGTAACCTTCCCCTGTAGCCTTAGGCTTTAAGAGAAGGAAGTATGTTTGTGTGTCCCGACTTTTTTTAAATGTGTTTTTTTTACAAACTGCACAATTCATTTATTTATATGTAATGATTATTAGTGAAAGTAATAGTAAAGTACTTTCATTTACAATTTACAGTCGAATTTACAGATGAGGTAAATTTGTAAAATAGAATTTATTTTAAACCGATGAAATTGAAATGAAGATTAAAATAATGATAAATGAAATTCAGCTAGAGGATGAAATTAATCATCAATTCATCAATCAGTTTTCATTAATTTTTTAATAATCACATCGAAAATATTTATCAAAAATGTTATCCTTTTATTATTACAAGTTATTCGTTTCTACTATTTTCTTCTATTTTCGTTTATTCTATGTATCTTTCTGGCAAACAATATTTATTATTGAACAAATAAGTAATATCTATTGTCATAGAGAAAGCTAGCTAAATTATATTCCTCTCGTAATTTAAATAAAAGCTTCGCTAATCGATTATAATTTTTTAAGTTTTTAATATGTAACCAAAATCCTGTCGCATCCACCAAAAATTAGACAGCCTTATTGAATAACGACAAAATCGATTTATGACGCATTTGACTAGATATGACAAAGATAACCCAAATACTAAGTAGAGAAGTTAATATGACGGCCTCTTCCAAACGTATTTTTACATTATATGTTTAAAATTCTCAATATTTTATAAAATAATGGAAATTGTTTAGATGTGGCAAGTTTAACTTTTCATATTATAGAAGAATAATGTATATCGACATTACGCCGTAAGTAAGTATATACTTATCTTTTTACTGTGCTATATAACTTCAATGGAATATCTATATAATTCGAAAATTTAAAATAGAAGTTTGAACCCACAAACATTGACTTCTTTTTCCTAAAGTCGCAAGCTGCAGAAAGAGGGAAAGGTTGAACATAGAGATGAGAATATATGCACCCATTTCAGGGAAAAGCTAGAAAAAAGAAGTTCCATCAAAGTATCCACAACCACAATCAATGATATTAAACTTACTACTGCTGTTGATAGAGAAAAAAGCACAGCTGAAGAGGAAGAGATTGTGTTGTGTGAAATTTTTCTAGTATAACAATAAAGCAGATTATTAACTCGTATAAGATCAACAATAAACTTGTGAATAGTAATGATGTTTAGTGTTTCATAATATATTTTTGTTACATTTTTATCTGGACTTGTCCCAACATCTTAGGATCTGTAAGAGACACCAGGAACAGGGGTTCCATCAAGGCATTCGTAATCACGATCAACGATATGAAAGAAGGTGGAATTGTAACGTAACTGACCATCGCTATTTTATTGTAATAGAAAAGAGAGGAAGACACATCTGAAGAGGAAACCATTGTAGTAACTGTTCATTTTCTTTTTCGATCCTGATGTTTTCTATCAGCCCTACTAATGAACATTTTTTAAGGGTTTTTAAGTCCCTGATTATTTTCCTGATATACAACATATTATTTATTCACATTTACTTATTATCATAAATAAGTTGTTACGAACTATTTACATATTCTGGGTAGATCTATGTCTACATATTCCCTTCATTATATTCTTTTGTTGACCATCCCTTGCAACTAGAAAATGACGTATATTAGTGTCCAAAAAATTAAATATGAAACCCATCTGAGAGGAAAACTCTCACGTTGATGGAATATCAGTGTAACGCATCACACTAACGGATGTACCATTAGTAAATTGTGCATTCTGCGTGACAGACTGTACCTTGCAATTAACCTAGCTCAAAGGGGCTGAACCCTTCGCATACATACGGCGGGCTACCGTACTTATTGCGCCAAGACGAGTACATTATAATGCGCCTAATTATATAGAAATCCAGCGTTACAGTACCCTACATACTAGATCTGATGAAATCTGCGTGAAAATGAGGGTCTAACGAAGTCATTTAAATAAATGATCTCTTAACATATGATCCGTACAAGCGATAGTCTTCTTTGTCTTTTTTAGAAAATTAGTGGTTCGTAAATTTATTTTTATGACGAGGTTTATTTATTTTTCAATAATTATTTTTTATAAATTACGTCGATTATTGTCTTCCTACTCCAATAGATATGAGTAAGATAAACCTGGCAATCGTTCCCCACTATTCGAATAATTGAAATAATAAATGGTATTATTTAGAACATATTTATTAAAGTAATTAGTCTTGACCTCTGACTCAATTTGCATAAAAAAACTAAAAAAATCTTCTAAAGTGTAATTAAAACAATTGAGATCAACAATTTCTTAAAATCTAGGGTGGGACACATTTCACGGATACATCAGTCTTATGTGCCCCAGTAAAGTCTCTCATTTTTTTGTCTTTTTTCCTTTTCCTTTTCCTTTATTTTTACCACCGCAATTGTTGCACTCCTCTGAAAAGTTTGTACAATCTTCATGTAACCAGCCAGAACACTGCAAACACTGAATCCAGTCACTTTTTTTCTTCGTATGGTAGTAAGACTCATGACATTCTACACAAGTGTTCTTGTTTTCATCATAACATTCTTTACTAGATTCGCTGAGTTGTAACTCTTCTTCACTTTTCGATGAAGAGGAAGACGCTTTTAAGAAATTTTGATGGTACAGTAATCAACTTTTTCTCTTGCGATTTTTTTTCTTCAAACATTTTACGAGTTGTTAAATGACTCTCTGATATCCTTAACGTTTTGTTTCCTTTTACTTAATTTATGATGTATAACAGGCAATGGACTAACTATTTGTAAGGTCTTAGTTGGTGTTTCTTCTTGTGAAACAACAGAAGCATGTGGTGTAGGCATCTGGACATTTTGATTCATCGAAGATGTGAAAGTACTCGGCAAAGAAACGTCATTTATATTCTGAATTGACTGAGGATTATCATTTATTAGTTGCGGATTTTCATCACTGTTTCTAACTGATTCATCAGAAATGCTAAAAAAGTATTCTGGAATAGCATTAGGATCAAAGGGATATTGTTGCTATAAATCCCGAAATGCCAATTGCTGGTATTGCAGACTTGTATCAGGCGTCACCCATTTTTTAAATGTGGTATCGACTTAATGGCCTTCCTTTGTTGTTAATAAACCAAGTGGTGACTACTTTAGGCAAGTAAATTTTGAATGGCTTAAAAAAACTTCTGGTTTTTTCCAACTTCTCCAATGGTTGGAGAGCCTGGGTAGTATGGCTGGGTAGACAAACGATGATAACGTCATTTTCGTTAGCCAACTGTAGCATTTTATATAAATTGGAATGAGAGGAATGGCCATCTAGATTCAGAAGAACTTTCCCGTCTGACTTTCGTGGAATGAAATAATCCCTCATCTAGTTTAAAAATGGTTCAGCGTTGATGTAAGATGATTTTTGATTCATAAACACATCTAAGCCAGGCGGTACACCCTCAGAAATTAATTATTAGAGTATCAAAAATACTTCCTTTAATTTTTAATTCGCATGTTATTTTTTTATTAAGTGGGTTATTCACCTATAGGCATATTACCTTACTATGAATTTTTACAGATAAGGAGAACAAAAAATGGTATTCGAAATACAAGAAACTGATTTTTAACTACAACAGAATATAATGAGTTCATTGTATAACAGTGATATATTAGAGCTCATTACATAACTCCAAATAGTTAAATATTACAGCACGGTCGTAGATAAACATAATTACATATAACGTTAATAAAAAAAATATTATGGACGGTTGAATTTATTTTAATTTGTGAAATTAACTTCGTAAAATTGTTTATTTCCTAAAGCACTCAGGTCAAGTTACGAATACCACAGTACGCTATGTAATCAACTATACAAATAATATTTCCCTTTGTAGTGATAATGAACAACAAGTGGGATATTTATCTCCGCGTATATTACCGAGTAAAATATGATCAAAGTGTACTTTTGTTATTTATATCACAGTAATAATGAAAAGTTGCGCAAATAAAACCGTATATTTTATTATAAAATAAATAATATGAACATTCGATATCTATGCATTTCGAGGTTGTAAATTTCCGTGCACTATGGGCCACTATATCATGAGAGGAACGAATAAAAAATGCACTGTTGCAATAAACGCCAATTTGTTTGTATACAAGTATATAATTTATACATTCGCGTGAAGTCAATCTCGTAAATTAGGTTCATATTCAGATTTATTGAGGGCTAATTGCGCTTTACCATTAGAGAAAACGTTGACAGTTTTATGGTATTGCAACTGCGGCAATAAAACAAGTGCACCGCGTAAACGCAAGAAACGTCTGGAGCAGGGAATATAATTTTTCGTTCTCGTTAACGTTTTCTCTCGCGCGCAGCCTCTCTGGTGGATAATAAATACATGATAGGTGTGCCACAAAAAAAAATTTACTCGAATTTATCCACGATTCAGCGTATATACTTTCAGGGTTCAAAAGTTTGTTTCTTTACTAGTAAAACTTGGTTTCAGCACGAAGTTTCTTCATTTTTAATATAAAACCAAAATGTTAAACAGCATACTGATGTTAATATGAACTGAAAAGTTACTGATTACTTTCCATAAGACAGATTGGAAACTCTTTTGTGGATAATAAATATATGATACATAGGTGTACCACGAAAAAAGTTACTCGAATTTATTCACGATTCAGCGTTCGTGCTTTCAGAATTATACAGATACTTGTTCCTTTAGTAGCAAAAGTTGGTTTTAGCATGAAGTTTCTTTATTTTCAAATTTCAATATCAGAAAATGTTAAACAGCATACTGATGTCAATATTAAATGATACGTTACTGATTATTTTCCATAAAAGGCGTTGTAAAGTCTTTTGTGGATAATAAATAGTTAATAGATGTGTCACATATAAAGTTACTTGAATTTATTCACAATCCATTCTTTCACATTTTCATTCATACCTTCAGAATTAAAAATTTTCTTCTTTCTTTAGCAGTAGAAGTTGGTTTCAGCACTAATTTTTTTTATTTTCAGTGCTAAAAGGCGTTAAACATGTTAAGCGTTAACTTATGTTGATATTAAATAATGAATTTTGAAACTGATTATTTTATTTATAATATTCAGCAAGTCTTCGAACATGCCAAAAATATTTAAGATTTACAACAGAAAATTTCAGTATCAACATTATATAAAAATTTTCAAATACCTGTATTATTTTTGCAGAAACTGTCCTGCATAAAGAGAGAATAATTCAAATTAATTATTTTTGTTGTTGAAACCCATTTTAGTTTGTTCAGCATCCTAAAGTTAAGCAACCCGTTGTTGTATTCGCAGTTAACCTCCTTCTTGAGTTTGTAAGATGAACAAATTTTTGGAGTATTTTAGTACATAATATTTGGTACACAATATTTTAATAGCGGTCGAGATGTAACTTGCAACAACTTTAAGAAAAGCATTACAAAACCCACGTAAATTAGAAATTCCCCAAATATAAAGCTAAAGTTGTTTTAAAAGAACTACACATTTTTCATAGGTGCAAGTAAACCACATTCCTTCTGACATTGTCAATATTGGAAACCATTTTCGCAACTGCACTAAAATAGATAGTAGTTAGTAGAGCTGTCATAAAGCACACTAAATAATTGAATTAACATGATAGTGATTTTTTCATCATCATGAGGTCATCAGTCCTAAGACTGGTTGGACGCTAACCTCCAGCTTCTCCTATCTTGTGCTAACCTACGCATTTCGATAATTGTGCTACAACCTACATCCCTTACTATTTGCGAGCAGTAGTCTAATCTACCTATGCCTTTCTTCACTCCTATTTCTGCCTCCAAAACTATTCCCCCGTGTCTCAGCAAGTTGCCTACCATTCTATCTCTACTCTTCTTTATGTTTTTCTACATACTTCTTTTCGCACCGACTTTCTCCAATACTTCTTCGTTTATAACCCTATCAGTCGATGGTATTTTCATCATTCTTCGGTAACACCACATCTCAAAAGCTTCTAATTTCTTCCTACTTGCTTCCCCTCCCGTCCAGGTTTCGCAACCGTATAGTGCCGTGCTCCATACATATGTTTTCAAAAGTGTTTTCTGTTTGTTAAAAGCTACTCGACCCTGCGCTATTTTTTGTTTTATGTCTTTATCGCTTCTTCCATCCCAATTTATTTTACTTCCTAAATAAGTGAAGTCTTTAACTTTCTCCAAACTTTCATTATTAATTTGTACTTTCGTTTTTGCTCTGCTCTCGCGCCCTCTGTACACTAACACTTAAGTTTTGTTTTTATTCACCCTCATTCCGTATTTCTCTGTCAACACAGCCTCCATTTCGTTCAATACTGATTCTAATTCCTCCTTACTAGATGCTAATACTGCTATATCATCCGCGAATCTCAGCATTTTTAGTTTCTGTCCCTGTACTTTAATCCCGAAATCCACTCTATCTTTTACCACATTAATCGCCTCTTCGATGTACAGATTAAAAATTAGTGGTGATAGCGTACATCCTTGTCTTACTCCTTTCCTAATACCTACTTCCCTTTTTTCCCCTTCTACTTCTATAACAGCAGTTTGCTCTTTGTATAGATTGTGTACTACTCTCCTATCTCTATACTTCATTCCCGCGCTCTTTAGTATCTCGAACATTTTTTCCCATTTTACGTTATCAAAAGCTTTTTCTAAATCTACAAATCCTATATAAGCGTTTCCTCTATATTGTTTTCTCTAGCATTACTCTTAGCGCTAGAATAGCTTCGCGAGTTCCCCTATTTCGCCTAAACCCGAATTGGTCTTCTCCTAGTATTTCCTCCGCTCTATTTTCCATCCTCTTCTGCACTATTCTGGTTAACATTTTTGACGCATGGGAGGTTAGGCTAATCGTTCTAAAGTTCTCGCATTTGTCGGCTCCTCTCTTTTTCGGTATAGTAACGATAATGTTCCTCTTATAATCCTCCGGCATCTCGCCCGTTTCGTATATGTATTTTACCAGTTCAAGCATCCTATTTACTACTTTCTGTCCCGCACATTTCAAAATTTCTGCCTGTATTTTATCTACACCCGGCGCTCTATTGTTCTTTAGCCCCCTTAGTGCTATTTCAATTTCCTCTCTCAATGTAGGTTTTCCTACATCTTCCCTATCGATGCTAGATTCTTCCTCTAATATCTCTCCTAATTCCTGACCCTCATATAAATTTCCTAAGTACTGCTTCCATCTATCCGCTTTCTCCTCTCTTCCGATCGGTATGTCCCCCGATTGACTCCTAACGTTTCTACTTATTGTTCCTATATCCCTGAAGTTCCTCTTAATTATTTTGTTAGCCTCAGCGGTCTTACCTACTTGCAGCTTATCTTCTACTTCTTTACATTTATCCTCTATCCATTGGTCTTTCGATTTTCTACACTTTCTAATGATTTCCCACTTTATTGCCTTATACGTTTTCAGTCCTTCTTCATCTCGTCTGTTTTTGTAGCCTCGTCTCTTTTGCATTAAGTTTAAGATTTCGTCCGTTATCCAGGGCTTCCTAGCTTCCCTTTTATCGTGTCCTAAAACGTCCGTAGCCGCGGAAGCTAGACTATTCTTGATACCCTCCCACTCAGTTTCTGCGTTCTTGATTTCGTTATTACTCGCTTTATTTATTAATTGATCTGTTTTCTCCTGAAACTTATCTTGCATATTCTGATCCCTCAATATGTCTACATTTATACGTTTCTTATCCTTTCGGGTTTTCAGATTTTTTACTTAACAGTGATTTTTTACTTAACATAAATACCTCGGCTTCTGGAATTATGATTTACTGATACTTTCCACTATTATATTATAATATAGAGACATGAAACTAGAAAATTGTCAAATATTGCAACGTTATCACCCTTCAGCTGTCTTGTTTTACTTAAAGCAGCATCATTATTTTATTTATATTGTAGCCTCCTCAGTTATATAATTATCGTTTAAGATATATTCTTCGAGGTATCAATATGTGATACCAATTAGTTGGTCATAAAATTATACTGAGTGTATCTCAAATATTGTTGTTATCAACTAGGTTAATGATTAAATTGCTGGTTATATAAGAGTGGTTATTATAATGTAGTGAGGAGAAAGTTAACCACTATTTTCTGAGGAACTTGGATATGAGTTGGTAGTATTTCCATTGACTGTTGATCATTTACTGCAGAAATAGTTCTACAATGAGTTATGTGCCATAAATATGGTCGAGAGGGGTATAGAATATAATCCTATTCAGAAAATATGTTATAAGAAAAACCTGTGTTATATTTCAAGAAAGAGTATCTAAAAATGTGTAGTATAAAATGCACAAGATACAAATAGGTAATGGTACCTGCAATTATATCAACACCCTTAGCGGTAAAGGATATTCGAATTTTCGGAATAGCGAAATAAACATTTTTCTGGAATAGATTTCTATCTATGGGAACAACAAAATTACATGGAATGGTATGGTGCACTACCACATAATAATAATATAATAGTAACCATTCTTTTTAAGAATCTTTACATTCTGTAGAAGAGAAAATGAGTATAGTTTATTTCATCGCCATTTGTCAAATAAAAAATCACAAACGGCACTTATCTCATACCGTGACTTGTTTTTATGGATAAGCTCAGCTAGACTGTTCCATTTATCGGCAAAATAATGGAGTTTTTTATTTGGCAAATAGCGATGAAATGAATAGTACTATGAGATCGTCACCAAACAGCCACATGTGCAGCATTGGACAACTATTTTTTAATTACTTTAAAGAATTGTATATAAAGGGACAAAATGGAGATATTTATGACATTAAATTACAGAATACGAAATATATAACGCGTAAT
Organism: Rosalia funebris; assembly: GCA_037954035.1. Taxonomy (NCBI): domain Eukaryota; kingdom Metazoa; phylum Arthropoda; class Insecta; order Coleoptera; family Cerambycidae; genus Rosalia; species Rosalia funebris. Next base: position 29,354,228 of record JAZFAV010000035.1, on the reverse strand, counting down.
AATAATGCGAAAATTCTTGCCAACTGCTTGAATGATGTTGAACTGAAATTAGAAAAAAAAATCTATTTTTTTATTTAATTTTTTTGTCGAATTTTGTATCTACTTTTGTATCTAGTTTCACTTTATTTATATGTAATAATACGGTACTATATTTTGATATATTTATTCATGCTATATTATTATCAATTTTTTTATAACTTATATTTACTCGTAAAGCTAATAATATAGTTAACAGATATATAAAATTGACTTAAATTGCATATTTTTTCAATTCGATATGTTAATTTTCCATAAGAAACGGAAATAATTAAGGGCAGATGATTTAAGGGCTTAATTATAAAAGTACAAGTTTGTTGTTTTATCATGGACACTAACTGAATTATTATTATTTTTTTATTTGCTTTTACCTTATTTTCTGTTCTGTCTTATTTTTTGTTTGCTTTTTCCTAAAATCCTGTTGTTCCTAAAAAATACATACTTTCAATTCCCGTAGGTTGAATTTCAGTAAAATTTTATACTTGAATCATTTATTTGTAGTTTCAGAAAGCAACATGACACCTCATCAGTATCCTGTCTGTATTATAAATATATAAAAAAATATATTGATTACATCTATGAAATATTTATAAGTAGTTGTATAAGGAATAACATTAGTATTTTCCTCAAACTTGTCCTTATTTGTAATACAAGGAACTATTTATAGATACTCAAGTTCTCCCAATATAGTTTGTGAAGGGAGAAGAAAAGATTTATGAACGTTATTAATATATTTCGGTTTGGAATTCCACATAAAATTCAGAGCCTAACACAATTTTGACAAGGCTTTCTACGGCTATTTATGGGAATAGAAGAAATTTCATGTTAATTTCATTTTAGATGTGTACCTACGTACTAGTGTATTTATGAAATTTTAACAAAATAGTATTTGGTTTAAACAAAATGTTATAGAAACTTCGACATAAATATTTTATCCAAGCAAAATTTTCTTAAATCGCATATATAAGCTTATATATTTTCTCCAAGTATTATCAAAAAATCTACATTAACAGAACTATTTGCTCCTTGCAGAGTGGTCAGGCGAATATATGAAAAATTTCAAGACCAACCGAAATGAGATGAAATAATAATCAACACTGTACTTAACAAATGATGGCTACTGAAATTATAAAATGCCATTATTGCTTAGATATTTAATAACATCAGAAAAATTACATTATTCGGCGGATCCAAGTTTCCATCACATTGAAGTCTCATCTATATTTTTTCTGTCTGATATATGTATGCCATTTTGATGAAATATCCTTGCATTTCTGACGTGTACTGAAACTGCAGAATTGTACCTTTTCATTAATATATGGCATACCTATATAATTTACTGGTATGTCAGTGTTTCCAAAACGTATGTATATAGTTTATTTTATCGCTATTTGCCAAATAAAAAATCTCAAAACATAACCTTGGCTTGTTTTCATGGCTAGGCTCAGGTAGACTCTTTCGTTTATTGGCTAGATAAGAAAGTGGCAAATAGCGATGAAATGAATAGTAATTTTTGATACTGCACAAAAGTCAAGATCGTTGTACACCTAAAGTCCTTCTTCCGCTTTCAGTTTGGAACTGGGAGACCTAAAGGAACAAAAATTAGCAATATATATATATATATATATATATATATATATATATATATATATATATATATATATATATATATATATATATATATATATATATATATATAATATTCATTAATTATATAATTAATGAGTACATTGATCAAAGATGGCGTTGTGGAACTATAGTAAAAGTTGCTGTTAAATAACAACAATGCACAAGTAACACTTCATTTCCACGCTGCTCAAATATATATATATATATATATATATATATATATATATATATATATATATATATATATATATATATATATATATATATATATATATATATTCAAACGTTGTTTTTATTTTGATATGTGTCCTTTGGCTTCTTTAAAATTTTAAACAATAAAACTTTTTAGATAGTACCTCCCTGTAAAGACTAAGTATTAAGTTTTTTTCTAGGAGGATACGAGGGGCGCACGGTCAATCGCCCTGCGCGTAGCGTGCAGCACGTTGCTCGAGGACCACTACATGGATGGGGACCTATCATATGAGAATATGGTAGGTTTGGTGACCTATCATATGAGATTATAGACATTGCTGACAATGTCGTTGGTCCTGTGGCCCGGGGTGGCGAACTGGGCCCGGTATTGGGGTGTCATTGTATGCTTGGGTTCGAGTCCCAAAAGGGGGGATTCTGGCACCTCTCCCTGAGCATAAGTGTATCTGTCCTGGTCTTTACGTACAATATATAACCTTCTCGTGTGAATTCTTAGGCTTTAGGGAAATGAAGTCGATTTCTGTGTACCCAAACTTTCTGACACAAATTACAAAAAGTCACTTTTCACATAAAATGTTTTACGTATCCGGATTTTACTTTGTATTTACAATTAAAAATTGGCTTTAGTGTACTTTTGATTAATTTTAATAACGTAACACGTAGTTTAGAAGAAAAAGTTAATGCGATTCTAATTACTGACGAGAAGAATTCTATATGCATCTGAAGGAAGTTTTAATCAGAGATATCCCAGTCACCCTGCCTCATCATACGACAGATATTGCAGCAGTTTGTACACATACAAATATCAACTATACATGGTTCATCAAATCACAGACTATCCCGATCGCAGACTACAATTTTATGAAATTATGTAAGAAAAAATTGCCCGCTAGGTATGTTTAGATATATTGCAGAACACTATTGGACCGCCAATTTTGAAGACTAGAGGAAATTCTGGAAAATAACCTTTTAACAGGGTGGTCATCTACATTATTATGGAAAAATAAGGGTTTATCTCCATTATCACCTACATACATTATTATGGAACAATAAGAGTGTATCTCAATGAGTATCACAATAGATCGATCGGGCGCCGGCGTACAGTGGAGTGGTCTGCTCGGTCTCCAGATGTAACACCATTAGATTATTTACAGGGATATTTAAGACATAAAGTAGACGCTAATGCAACCCGATAATATCGAAGTTTTGAAGCAGAGAAATACTGACGAATGTCAACCAATTTTCGGAGAAGCATGAATGGATGAGAGATAAATAATAGGATGCTGATCAGCAAGAGAGAGGAAGGAACAAAAAATATTTCTTATTGGATCATGTCTATCAAGGGGAAGAGGAATTTAAATATTGGTTGTTCATACTTTTTTCTGTGATTATTTTTCATGATGCGCTGAGACTAATCAGTTTGATCTAGTTTCGTTAGTATCCTTTGGTGTTTTATAGACAAGTTACATTACAGTATTCTTACCTATTTCTATTCTTTCAGCTGATTTTCCATATTATTACACATGTCTCTTTTTCGCTGTATTTTTGCGCATTTTTTTTACAGATTTGTTTATTGTATCATTTTAATTTTTCGTATCAAATAAATATAATAAAGTATAATTTACTTAAGTTACATATCTCTTGAATTGATAAATAGTATCTCTTGAATTGAGGCTTCCGCCATTTCCCAAAATCGAGCTATAGTATATGTACGAGTAAGCAAATCGCAATAATATTACGCCGCCCCGTCGTTCAAATCGAAGGCAACTCCGGAGCATGCCTCTAGAGGTTTAGGATCAAAAAACGAAAGTTAGCACGTTGTTCGTAAGGGTCGATTTACTATACTGATTTTGTCAAAATGCCGAAATTCGAACGAAAATTATTTCGTACATCGACCTAAAAATTTCGTGACACACACACGAAAACAGCCATTAATTAAATAGAGATTATTTATATAATCCTTGCTGATGAATAGGTGGCGATAGTTTATTGCCGCCTTGTACAATCACAGTGATTAAAAATTGTTGGGAAATAGTATGAAGCTTTGTACTCATCCTAACGGTTCCACAATAATGTAGTGATTTATTTAAAAAAAACTTATTTAATATATAATATCATCTGGGCAAATATTAAATCCCTTTGTTTACAGGTGCGTCGTCTCCTCGTAAACGGCTCAAAGCGTCCATCGATTTCAACTTAAAGTTAGTAACCCAGAATCGAAATTGTTTCCTTAACATCGTTTCTCTTCCGTAAAACGGAGGCTCTTAAATACCAATTTCTGGCCCTTGTCTCGAAATCTCCAAATAAGGGGGATGACTGACCCTTGTATCGAACGTCTCCACGGGAGTCGTTGAAATCACTGTCAATTCATATATCCCATGTCATCCATTCCGGTGTTTTGTTTTGTCCTTAAGTTCGCATATCAATATAAAAAGACGATCGCTTTCCAAACGTGTATAAAACGGGGTGCGAACAAAATCGAAATGGTAAGTTTTATATCTATGTAATCCAAAAATCCAAATGATTTCGAATATGAGGAGCTATCATGTAAATCATATTTTGACTGAAAATACAGGGAATCAGTTTTCCATGAACGTGGAAAGTTTTAATCACCCGATGATGTAACTTGGTTGACGAAATGAATATCTGGAAACGTGTAATCTTTCGGTATTCGTAGAAAACTGGTGTCCCGTTTTTGCTGCTGCATCGAAGGTTTCAGCCTCTTCCCAAGATTATGACTGTGGTACATGCAGTGACACCCCCAATGTTATAGAACGAATCACATTATCCCATATGCCTCCACTATAGAAGAATAGGTTACCCATCGATGTTGTGAACACGAGACAGACTGAGATTAGCTTTGCGTCAGGGAGCTGATGGTCGTATATTGTCATATCATCTTTGTCTTTTATACATTTCTATTTATTATACAAAAGTATTATATGAAGTTTTTCATACTTTCTTAAAAATAGATCGATAAAATAGATAATTTTATGGTCAATTACGAAAGTTTTTTATTATTGAACGTTTTACTGAAGATTTGAAGTAATTATTTATTATAGAGAGAAGTTTTGATTAGGGTTCTAAGGACGACCATTGATCTCATCGTGCTGGTTGCTTCATCGAACTTCTCGGCTGGGTCTTTTTACAGTCAATATTCATCGTCGATATAGCTCGAAAGTTTATTTATTTTTGAGTAATTAATAATTATTATTTTGTGATTCCATTTGTGTGTTGTGTGCATAACTGCGTCTAATTAAAAATTATATCGAACGTACGAGGAGTTCATAACAGTTGACCATTTGCTGATGCCGTAAAAAATTAACAGGATTAAATCTGAATTACAAAATAAACACTGTGGTTGTACATGGACGAGACGATAGATTCTAAAGAAACTCTTCTCTTAATATTATAGTACGTACAGTGGAACCTCTTAAACTGTCATATACATTTAAAAAAATTAATCTTTGGTTTAACCAACAATGCCTCCGTCAGAAGATAATACCAAAATACATTAGCCTCAAGACAAGAAACACATCCAACGTAGTACTTGTTTTACTCATTTCCGTTGTGTGTCATATACATTGTTACTGGCTAGTAAGCTATTAAGGCGGGTATACATATGCGCGCCGCTCCGTGTGCGCGCCGCGCGTGTCCAGCAAGTTCTCTAGATTAGTACGGTGTTTTCGAGTTGCGCACGAACCGCACGCACGGCGCATCACGATCCACCTCGTGTCGGTTTTTTCGACGAAGGCTTTGTGTGTTCGCAGTACAGATTTTGACGGGAGCGCGAGAGGCTCGTTGTTTTTGTTGCACGTCCATTCAGCGGTAAAAATGGAGTGGTCGGATTAAAGTGTTCAAATCCATATTAATCTCGGTACCATTCCATTTTTTAAACAGGTTAGTGTGCCACTAACGTTTTCTTTTTGCACAAAATTGCCATTAACAAGAAATCACCACTCATCATCGAAACGGCGTAATTTTTGTAGCGCGATAGAGATGTGATTATCTACAATGCAAAATGTCTACTAAATATTCGTGAGTTTTCTCTGGATCGCGGAAGGTTCTTCAAAATAAATAATTTTAACAAACATTGGACGAGCAACGGGCGCGCAGGTTTATACTCACCTTTACAAAAATATACTGGCGAAGCAGGGCTCTGCTAAAACTAGTGCAATTCTATACTAAATACATGTTAACATTCAAGAAACCAACTGTTAATGTTTATGAAAGATGTAGTGACTTCTTACAAATGTTACGAGTGAACTTCTCAAATCTCATAAACGTATTAGAGAATTTTACAGACAGTGTCCCGATATCTTTAAATCACCACAGTGAATATTTACATGCTGGGAACATACTAACAGGCAGCATCTTATTATTATTATGAGCATTTCCAAAAAATACAAATCTCTAGTTTTACAATTTGATCCTAAATAAACATCAAGGAAAGTCAAGTGAAATCTGAAAATGAACAGATTTAGAAATTATTCACAACAAGTACAATAGACTGGTGGAGTCAATAGGAAAATCACAAAATCCTTCTTTGCCGTTAATGGGGTCACTACAAATAGTAGCTGACTTGAAGGAAAAATCGTATTTTACGATATTACGACAGTTTCCATGAAACTGTCTGTGAACTGTGGAAACACACCACCTGTTGCAGATCTTCTGCGACAGGTGGTATGGAGATCCTTCATTTATCTCATTCAGCTTCTGACGATAATGTTTAACATTAGTGCTCAATGTTTTATAGATGATAACTAATTAATACTTGCGGCATTTTATGTTACATATCCAGTATTATGCGTACATCTATAGTACACGAACCATTTTGCCTGCTCTAGTAAATATTAATCTGTCAAAACACCATTATTCATCATAGACAAGAGCTTATTTTGCATTGTAGAAAGAAGGTACTATAAGAATTCATTTACAATTATATTATAAATATTGTGATATACTTATAGTGCTTCTAGATTATATTTTTCTCAAAAATAAAATATACTAAGACTATGATTTACATTTTTTAATAGAACTATTCACTCGTTTCAAAAAGTAACGGTAATGTCGATACAAATAGAAGAAACGATGAGAAGACATATTATGATGAGATATTTATATTTTTTTCCGTAATAGACTCTACGGAACTTAACGTAAGTTACTTAAAAATCTTAAATTTGAATATTATAGCATAAGTTTAATACCATTAGGAAAGAGTGCCTCCCTATAGTGAATCATAATTTATTAAGAATAAAGTTTCTACTAAGGAATTCGTAATATGCTTTCCTAAGAAATGCATATAAGGGAATTTAAATAAATACCTAGTCTCAACAACATTTTGCGAAAGTGTAAAATACCGTAAATGTTGAAGTTCGGTGAGTAAAAGAGTATACACGTACCACTTTGAAGTCTTATATATGCGATTTAATGTGGTGCGATGTTTCATTTCAGATGCAAACTAATTTATTTTGTGCCACAGAAACTTTCGCGCAAATGCAAGTTGCAAAAGGTAATATTTCTTAGTGAACTTGTGTGTGTGTGCATTAATTCTTCCAGTTCTTACGGCAGCTTATTACCATATACATTAAAGTAACCTTAACGTAAAAAAAACCATTTAAATATTTAAGAACTTGTTTCAATCAATCGAAAAATCACGAAATATATTTATTGTTTGTCACTTATTTGTTTCCTTATTAATTTCCAGTTTCTAGCACTTATATCGAAGGTGAGACCGTGCGTGACTACTACCTAAAACAAGAGAGAAGGCAAGTTTGCATTAAAATGATCCAATCCATTACAAATAAAATTATAAATGGATAGTAGTTGGTTTCAAATCACTATATGCTTCTACAGCAAAAATTCGAACTGCCTGGGGCACCGTCATTAAAAAAACACGTTAGTGGTATTGTTCGGTGATTTAGAATTCTTCACTATGTTGGTTATAGTCCAAAGATATTTTGCTATAATGTTTTCCTCACATACATGTACATATACTACCAAATTCCAGAGCGACGATTTATATGCGCTTAATCTAATTTGCGGTGGTTGCGAATAATATTTCTTTGATTCTCGTATTCATCTTTATTTGGTTCATATTTCACGAAAAAACAGGATTTTCACGGACTCAGCAACTTCTTCAGATATAAATCTTTTTGTTAAAACTTGGCAACAATCTAGTTCATTTGTTACTCTACAAAATCACTCTTTACAGGTGGGCCTTATATTCTGACATCATAGGCTTCAGACATTAAGATCGAAAACCATCTAGTGGCGCTGTAGTGAATCTTCGTAGATACGAGTTTTAACATTTACAATGGATTTTTATTTGGATTTCAAAAAATTGTATTGTAAACAGTGAGTAGTTGCTTAGGATTCTTTGGAAACGACTTTCTGTTTTCCGATCAATCCGCAATTGAGTATTGGATTTCAATTGCATCGGTATTTCAGGGCTTCCACGTACATTGATTGATGGCACAGTGTTCTGACGTAGCTTTATTCTGCTTGTTTTATGGTTTCCGAAATAATATTAAATTATTGGAATTGTTACAAACATACAATAAATAATAACCTACTTACTCAAGGTAAAATAGTCTGTACTTTTAAATTGCAAACTGCATATCAAAATCCCTCTCGACGTGTTTCTTATATTGGTTGCTACTTCCCACAGCGAAATTAGATTTTTATTTTGTGGAAAACTGTGTAAGATGATGGTATTACATATTTCTGCTCGACAATGTGCCAAGGAGCAACGTTGCTTGTATTTTTTGTCCATATTTACTTATGAAGTTCGGCACTGCAACAGTGGACTAGGTTAGGTTTCATAAGAATCACTCAAAATTATATAAAGCGCCATTTCATAATAAAGTTTACTTCGTGAAGAATTAACAATTTTTTTTTTAAATTCAAATAAAAAAACCACTGCAAATGTTAAAACTCGTGTCTTATAAGATTCACTAAAGCGCCATTGGATGGCTTTGGACCATAACGTCCGAAGCTTATATCATGAATCACCTAGACACTCACTAGTATTTAGTCTGGGCTTACAATTTTCTTTTAGACAACCTGTACTATTTTTAAATAATATTAATGAGTGTTTGGTTATTTGTGATACAAAAAGAAAAGAAACCGTCAGTTGTTTATTGGTAGTACTAAGGCTGGCCACCCCGGGTGGGCTCGAACCAACAACCTATCGGCTAACAGCCGAAAACTTACTTACTTAATTTAAAATCTCCCTATTATCTTCTAAATGACTATAAATTTACGATAAATATAGTACGCCTTATTACGTTTACGTGTTTGTGGACACCTACACATATTTCGGGCTAGCAAATTGCGCCATGAAGGCTGACAAAAATTTATTCTCTATTGCTAGACAAACTTACCCATGCCGAGTGACGAGCAATTGTTAGCAAAATATTCCAAGTAGATCCTCACAGGGACCTGGGGAATTGAGCAAATAGGTATCAGCTATCTCAGAGGATGTCTAGTTCAACCCCCGAGGGCATTACGACTATCATAGTGATATCAAACCAATCCCCACAGGGCATTAGGATTGAAAGTTTCCCACAAGTTGAATGAGTTATTGCCTAAAATTATAAATTCGTTTAAATGTTTATTTACCGTTAGGAAGATGAAGATGAAGGGAAAGGGAAAATTCCTCTATCGTGCGTAATTTCGCTTGTATTATTTTGAGAGCATTCAAATATTTTCGCTTAGAAGAACATGACATTGTTGACACATACATATACATATAACGTATAACCTGCACGCAACACACTAAAGAGCGTAATGAAGTGGATCAGGTCTGGATGAGCCCGTCTGAGTTAGGGTTTATTCATCTTTCAACAAATAGTGCACAAAACACATTGGGATGCGTTACTACAGGGCGTTCTATGAGGACCGGACCAGGAAGTATAATTGTTTTATCTCAAAATTTTAACGTAATATTGACTGATTTGACCAACAGTACTCATAATGAGTTACTATCTTTAGAGAAACAACTTTTTACTGTCCTGTAAATTATATGCTAAGTTAATAAGTTATAAATAATCGATTATTTATTTGTATCAAAGTTATTTAGAGGTTTACCTTTCATTACGTTTTTTTTTTTTTTTTTAGTTATATACTGTACACATATGCAACTCAATGAATTTTAAGGAACTCTCTAAAACTATTTTGTTTCATTATTAGATCAATTCAAATTATGAGTAGTAGATATTTCGTAATAGTGAAAGGTTTTTGGTTACATTTACTGGATTTTGATTTACATAATCAGTTTGACAGTCACATTTATACATCTCTTAAATATTGGCAAAATAATTGATAGAATTAGTTATTTACGTAGGTCGTTCATTTGTACATTGACAAAGAGGGCCAACGTATGTATTATTAATAATTTTACCAGTTTAACTAATGACGCATTCAAACAAATCACCAATCTTCTCTTGCCGCCTTTCATAGATTCCGTCATAGATTGCAAAAAATTTACCTTCTTAATTTAGGTTTAATAGACAGGGTTAATTTCTCACATTGTATATTAATTGGATATCATATAATTATTTATAGTGCGATATAGAAAATAGAATCAATTTATAATAATTATCTGCAAACGTTGTGTCGGAATTTCCGGCCATATGTAAATATGTTTCATACGAAAACGTTCCGAAGGCAGTTTATGTTCCCCAATTCACCCTACTGTAACGAAATGATACATTTAAGTAAAGAACGTAAAGAAAACTCATTGAAACGGTTCACATGCAATTTACCCCGAAATGACTTTTTCTTTCAAATGGAATACTGTAAGGGAATTAAGAGAAAGTCGGTCAGGCAATATAAGATATATTAGCAGGCCGTATTTCCTCCCAATTTCCTGACTATACCTTGCGAATCTTTTTAACATTTACGTAGATTCGTTCACATTATGCAAATTATAATGCATTGCAAGTTAACAATGGATTGAAATCATTATGAATTTTACTCTTATTGAATATGGCATTATGTGAACATCAAGTAGGATCTAGTAATCAGTTTGGATATGTATCAGACTTCATGAACAGTTCTACTATCTACTATCATAATTAAATATTATGAATATACGTATCCTTAAACAAGGTTGAAACCTATGGATGCAACAACAAAAAATATCAGATCTATGCACCAGATCTTTGCACAAACACCGAATATATATATATATATATATATATATATATATATATATATATATATATATATATATATATATATATATATATATATATATATATATATATTTGGCAAATATTAACACACACAACAAAACTCAAAATAGTTTTTCTGTCTATTTACTTCCTGATAATGATAAACTTATTAAGTCAACTGATATCAGATTATTGGAATGTTGCGAGGAATATTGCCAATTATGATTTTTTATCATATTGCTAATTATGATTTTTTATCATATTGCCAATTATGATTTGTTAAAATTTCTTTTATTATATTTGTAGCAAAAACAGTTAGTTACGTGATTCTCTATCTATAATAGAACACAATATATAATAAACATGTGCCATTAATGTTAGAGAAATTTATTCGAAATACTTTCTTAGATAATACAATAGTAATATGTCTGTTATCTCTTAAAATCTGCTAAACTCTGTCTTGTCTTAAACTCTTAACTCATAACATAACTATTGATGCAATATTGCTTGAAGTGGCACTACTGTGCACTGTGTACTGTGCTTGAGGAATTGGTTGCCGTACTGAGAGCAAGGGTGTCGTCGTTGCATCAATAAGTTTCAGATACAAACAATTTCTAAGAATCGTATATAAAATATATGAATTCAAAAACGTTCAATACAATTATGTCCCTCTCGGGTATAAATTTCTTGGTCTTCTCGTTCTGAAATTTTTCTGAACGAGATTCTGGATGTGTACAGTCTTACTCACAACTATAGTCGATAATGGAAGGTGGACAGGCACGAAAATAACATATGGTAAATGTTAAATCATTTATAAGATCATCAATATTATAAGAACTTAGAGTCCTTAGGGCTTCTTCAAGAATATAACATGTTACATGGCATCTCAGTTAAATAAAATTACATTAACAGTTCATGAAATTCAGCTGTTCTGTATACTATCAGTATTTTTGGAACACTGCAAGTTGAAAATAAAAGTTGAAGTGCCCGAGCAGTTCATTTGAATATCGATAAATAACTGTTTTATTAATTTTATGCCAATATTTAGCCACTCATTGTATAAATATTGTTACAAAGAAAAAAGTACATACATTGGGCTGGATTGCAGTACTGTAACTGCATTGCTACGCCATTGCAGAATATATAAACATAATATATTTATCTTATCATATGTATATCTTAGCATACCAACTTTAGTATATTTATCTGATACAGTTCTTATGAAGTCTATGTTTGACCCATTTCGGAAACCAAATTAGTTGGTTTACTCTACACGGCTTGCCAAATGAGTGACGAGTCTCGAAACAACATGAAAAGTTTCTCTCCACGTACTTCGTATAAACGTCGCTATAAATTTCGTACTATTTTCATCGAGTTTTAATAATTAATCCGGGAATTTCTTTTGTTTTAATTCCTCCCCGAATGGCAGTTAAAACCGGAAATATATAATGCACTCGGAAAAAAGTTTAAAAACCTAATTACGGTAACAAGTTTGTGGGTATTTTGCCCAGGGGTATTCGCCCTTTGATAACATTTTAACCCTTGCAGTGTTTCCAGAATTTCATAAATATTGATTAGGAGACCTGCACATGGAGGGCGCGTTTGGTCTACAATAAATTTTTATTACCCGTTAGCTCATTAACCTTTGAACTAGCAATTCAGCTAATCCATCAAAGGCGTGATATATCAGGCATATTGCGGCGTTTTGTGATAAGTCATTTAACTTGCGATTCTGACTTTGAGTAGACATTTATTTTTCTTTTGCGTAGGCATCTTTAAATATTATTTTTATATGTGTTATATTAATGTATTAGAGTTCTTAAATAAGAAAATCAATTAACAAAAGACACTGTTTTTTCAGTAGAGTACAGTAAAATATACACTAGGGACAAAAATTAAGGCATGTAAAATAATTCTAAATTTTTAGGTGATTTTTAAAGCGCTGTAACTTAGAGGAAAATAATCGCATAGCAATTTAAAAAAAACGAAGTGAAGCTCCAAGTTTCTAGTTTTTAGATCTGGAATTTTTTACCATAGTCAGTTTTTGAGTAATGATAAGAAAACCATCCGAAATTTTTTTTTTAATTTTTGCTTGCCTTTCAAAAGGTCCAAGAACTTGAATACAGTGATTTCATCATAAATTTTTTCTAGATGGTTTTATCATCTTTAATTTGGGTGGTCTAAAAGTCTTATACGGTGACTTTTCGCTGAGTTATCGTCGTTCAAAATAAAAAAATCAGTTTTGACGCTGGCAATTAATTACTTGTGAAATAATGTTTTCATTTTTTTCTTACAATAATTAACATATTTTGATAAAAATTATTTTCAGCCTCAAGAAATGATTAAAAAATGAATAATAAATTAAACATTTATCCTTAAATTTATTTTTAGCAAAAGCGACAAATTCATTCATTCCGGACACAATTAACGAACAAGTGGCAACGCATTGACATTTTCAGGGTTCCCTAAGGATACTTTAAAGTTGAAAAGAAATACGTCAGCATCCTTAGTATATCCAGTATTTGCAAAGTTATGCCAAGTTCAGCGAATATCCCTAAATACAAAATTTTTTCCCTTCCTTTCAATTAACATTCTCGCACCAATTTTGTTTATCAAAAACCAATAACTACGACTTGTAGAGAATACTTTCCAGTTTTCAAAACCCTACTTGAGTTTTCAGTACGATCATTATTTCCCGAGTGATTAGTTACCAAAGTCAAAACTGACTATTTTACTTTAAATGGTGATAACTCAGCAATAAATTATCGTACAAGGCATTTAAACAACTCAAATTAAAAAGAATGAAGTTATCTCAAAATATTTTATGATAAAATCATTGAAGTCCGTGAACCTTTTGGAGACAAAAATTTGGAAAAGAAATTCTGATGGTTTTCTTATTGTTACCAAAAACTGCTGATGGTAAAAAAAATTTAACTCAAGATTTGAAAACTTAGAGCTTCAATTGTTTTTAACTTCTCTGCGACTATTTTTTCCATGTTCCAGCCCTTTAAAAATCGCCTAAAAGTTTAGTATTCTTTTTACGTCCCTCAATTTTTCTGCCTAGTTTACATTAAAAAAATATAAGAATACATGGGCGCTTAGGTATTTCATAAACCTGCATTATATACCAAGCTGCTATTTCATATTTTGCAGAACAAGAAATTAGATCCAGTCTAGTTTGATCTGCTGTCTAGTTTCAGTGATCCTTAAATTTTCTAAAATTACCAAGTTTCGTAGAGGTCCCAATTTTTTTTTTTTTTTGAGAAACTCGTCACTCGTCAGTCGTATTGGATCAGCCGTTTGAATTTTGAAAGTTTAAATTCAGATTCATTTATGAGTAACCTGAAAGATATACACTCAAATACTGAGTTTTGCAGACTTTTTAATTTTTTTTTTTAAACTTGTCTGTACTATTGCATCCGCTAATTTGAATTTTTAACTTCAGAGATTCGTTTTCGATTACCTAAAAAAGTTTTGTTGAAAAATTCCTACATCATATTACAATAGCCATTTTGAATTCTGAAAGTTTTACTCCAAATTCATTATTTGTGATCTCAAAAACCCATAAAGACAAACTTCCTAGGAATTCCCAACATATTTCATTGATTTCGTATCACGTGTATGATTAGCCAGGTTTTTTGAGGTTAAGAAAAAATCCTGACCTGGTGGAGCAAATATAACATCAAATTCGTGTTCAGTACATTAAAGTACATCGGGACTCTGATCTGCTTCATATTGCACCTTTTGTTGTGAGGCTGCGGTATTAATACCGTAGACTTGTATTATCAGGAAAATTAATTCGTCTCCGTCGAATCGTAGTTACAAAAAGAACAAAGACCTGAAAAGTTCAGCAGTGCCTGAACATACCTATAAATATATAAAACGTATATCTACGAGAGAAAATTCGCCGGCAGAAAGAAATTTGAAGTGACGGCTTCGAAACCGCCTGGGACTCGCCGAAACAAAAAACCGACGTTAGTTCTACATATATATTTAACAAAAGGAATAAGGACGGTTCTTTTAAAACATTTTAGCCGAGAAACACTACGCTTATTAAATTTACTGTATTTTCTCTTGTAGTTAAATTGTCTTTGGACCTGAAACGAATACAAAGAGCTTAGAATAAAAAAGAGTATAACTCAAAGTCGAACCTAATATTGGACAATTGGCGGACCGGAATAAAGGACGAGGAGGACGTAAGCGCTCACAGGGATGTGTGACCTGTAGTTTTAAAAGTATATCGAATAAAATGCTGGATTAATCTTCAAAGAGTACAGGTAATCGGATTTACGATGTTCGCTACGTTGTTCCTTAAGACCGTCTATATGTAATTGACTTAGAAGTAGAGGTTTCTATTTGTTGTTTAAATGTATTATATTTACTAAAAACAGCAACCTGGGGTCAGAATTAACTGATCTATCGTGGGATAGGAGCCAAATTTACCATCCAAAATTAGAACCCACTTTATATACATAGAATTTAAAATTATTATTACGAAAATAAACTCTTCCTCATCCTTTTCGATCAAGAAGAACTATCGAAAATCGAATAATAAAGACAATTCGTAATTACTGAGGGGCAAATATAAGCTGTGAATATCAAACTACCGTAATTTGTAATAGTCTACATCGTAAAAACTAGTCTTTATGTTACGATTTTGCTACAGGTGGGGTAATTTTATCCAAGGCTCATATAATCCTTGTTCTTACGAAGATGACGAAATAATTATCCAATCATTTTAAGTGTTATCGTGTTTGTATTAAATTAAATTGAGACCAAAACATGTTAAAATTTTAGGACATTTCCAATTACCTATAAATTAGGTAACATATGATGTTAAAAATTATTACTTCTCTAATTAATACCGGGTGACCACTGGGAACCAGACGATATTGAAATAACTGTTACACAAAGAATTTGCAAGATAATAAGGTTTTATTAACATGAGAATGAAGCGTACACAATGCCATATACGATGTATATCATATGTGGAAGATTATGTCATCGAGATGGTGTCCATCACGTCGAATGCAGTTCTCGATCTTCTTCACGAAATCGTGCATTACACGCTCCAATATCGCTCGATCGATACTCATAATTTCCTCACGAATGGCATTCTTCAAGTCGATCAAATTCTGTGGTTTGTTAGCATATACCCGACTCTTCAAGTAGCCCCACAGAAAAAAATCACAGATTGAGTCCATGACACATCTCCAAAGCGTGAAATTAGTCTTCCTAAGAACATGTACCGGGCAACATTCATTGATGCATTAGCAGTATGTGCCGTGGCTGTAGACCTAAATTATCTTCCAAAATCACTTGCATTCTGGTAGCGAAATCCTCACGAGTTTCAAAGTATCTTTTCTTTAACTGCTGAACAATCTGTAATTTATAAGGGTGGAATTTTAAGTCCTTATGGAAGATTTTCCTAACCGATTCGCGATGCAGGTTCAATGCCATTGCATGTTTTCGGGCGGACCGTGTAGGGCTTCTGGTGAGTGCCTCTCTCACTCGCTCGATGCTTTCAGGGGTTCTGACGGTCCTTTGTGGAC
This sequence comes from Rosalia funebris, assembly GCA_037954035.1. Lineage (NCBI taxonomy): Eukaryota > Metazoa > Arthropoda > Insecta > Coleoptera > Cerambycidae > Rosalia > Rosalia funebris. The sequence continues at coordinate 29,337,622 of JAZFAV010000035.1, read as the reverse complement.
GTTGTGACTTTCTCTTCATTATGCCGCCAATTGTTCTCAAATTTTTGACCCATCTTAGGATGGTGGTGCGAGACGGAACAGATCCAACGTCTTAGAAACAATAGAAGGGTGCAACGAATATAAGTATTTGGGAACTATGTTTGATTCAACGGGAACGAATGATAAGGAGAAACTAGCAAGAATAATTCAAGCAAAAAGAGCAATTGGGTGTTTAAGTGGCATTCTATGGAACAAAAACATAAACAAAAGACGAAAATTTAATATTTAAAACATCCTAATAAAAAGTACCTTAATCCATGGGGCTGAAACATGGAGGCTTACGGACAGAAATAAGAGGAAGATTGAAGCTACGGAAATGGATGCTCTGAGAAGATCGGCTGGCGTATCAAGAATTCAATGAATAAGAAACGATGAGGTACTTCGACAAATGGGACTTACAGACACTATAACCTGTGATATTGAAAGAAAACAGCTTATATGGTACGCTCACGTACACCATATGGCAGATTCTAGATTACCCAAACAAGCCATGACGTGGATACCAGCACATCCGAGAAAAAGAGGCAGACCAAAGAGAAGCTGGACACAGGTAATAAGAAAAGCCATGAGTGCCCGCAACCTACAAGACGGCCAATGGGAAGATAGGAAGAAGTGGAGTATAGAAATCGGACAACGTCGCCGAACGTTCTAAACCGAACATATATATATATATATATATATATATATATATATATATATATATATATATATATATATATATATATATATATATATATATATGGTTTAACCTTATTTTTATCATAAATCATACAACCGTTTGTTAAAATATCAGTGCATAATTTTGTTACATAATGAGGTTATAAATATATAGAAAATGGTTATATACATCATTTTACTCAGTTCATTGAAATGTTTGATTTTTCCCTACAAATATATAAAGAAGTTGTTAGAGGAGAGCTAGGTACAGAAAATTATTGTTCATTTAGTCCTTTTATTTTCACATTAATTACACTGGGAAGCAGGAAATTTTTTGCTTGTCTTAATTTTAGCTAGAATTCAGGAATCCCTGAAATTGCTCATTCTCAGCATCAGTGGTTTGTTTGCGTCGATTTAAAAGTGGTCACCATACTTATTGGACAGCGATGTGATATACTAAATATCCTTGTCACCTCTGTTTATGGGATATTAGTGCCATTAGTAAGTGCCATTAGTAAGGAAAACATTACCAGTAAACTGTTTAGCATTTGAGAGGCTCTGCGACCATTAGAAAAGCCAATATTGTTCACAAGCCATTATTAAAAAGGGAAAAAATAATACTGCCACCTTTCCACGTCAAACTCAGTTTAATGAGACAGATTGTAAGAGTACTGAACAAGTCAGGTGATTATTTTAAATACATTTTCCAAACATTTCCACCACTGAAAACCAAAAGCAGGGATATTCGACGGTCCACATATAACTTTTCACAATTTGACAGGTATACGACCGTTGTAGAATTTAATGCATGGTTTAGTTATGTATCTATAATTAAATTTTTTTTGAACAATCACAAGGAAAATAACTACCAAGAACTAGTACATAAAATACGAAAATTAAATTATATGTTTTGCATAGTCACTTCTTTGCAAATATATTTTAAAATTATTGTGAGGAACAAGATGAACGGTTTCATCAGGATATCCACATAATGAATGAAAGGTATCAAGGAAGGTAGGATCATCACATGACGGCCGATTACCGTTGGAGTCTGCAGAAGGATTGTTGATAGCAAAAATATAAAAGAAAATCGTACAAAAAACTTTTTTTGAAGTGAATAAAAACTTCTTCGGCGGCGTTCTGATATTTGACGAGAATGGAGAGTGAATTGGAAAAAATGTAATGTTTTCAGATATCGTTACACGAGAGAGAAAAAAGATATAACGTAGAGAGAAGGAGAAAGAGAGCTATACATTTGGTATACCTAAAACACAGGCTTCGTTACAAGACAGAGTACACAGATATATAACATAGAGAGAAAGAGAAAGAGAGCTATACATCATATATATCAGTTTAGGCTATCCGATCGCATGCGCGCGTTGTAGATGCACGCGTCCAGACGCTATATATTAATAGCTGAAGCAGCACGCGTGTGTACCGAATATTTATCATTGTGTTATGTAATTATTTACGTTATTTACATCTGTGTTCTGTGATTATTTGATAATATCCTTGAACCGTTTAACTTGTTAAAATCTAGAAGATATAATATATTTCATTCACCGCTCCCCACTGGTTTACAGCCACACAGGTGCAAATGCACTTGGAAGAGGCGAGGACAAAATCCCTTTGATTCTCGGGGGAGATTTCAATGTAAATTTCGGATTCAATGATTCTTTGACGTTGATTAATTTTCTTCGAGAAACATTTGGTCTGCTTATAAATAACAATCCCAAAGAATCAACAACAAAATCCGGAACAACAATAGATGCAATTTTTACACGTTATCTAGAAAATATCGAATCACGAACATATATTTCATATTTTAGTTATCACAAACTAATCATATCAGTATTACCAATTGAACCACCAGCCGATGATAGTGTAGATAATGAATAAACCGAATATTTTTTACACAAATTTTATATTGTTATATTTCTTTTGAAATTATCCCTCTCCGTTTCTCTCTCTCTCTCTCTCTCTGTCAATTTCTCACTCTTAATCTCTCTGATTCTCTATTATAAAGAAGTATTTACTTCTATCACGTGTACTGTGCTGCACATGATATTTTTTCTGTGATTTTTAATATTTTCTGCATCAATTATCCTTTCCTTTTCCTGTTAGATTTCATATGTAAAAAATTCAAAACAAGAGAGAAACTGCTTTATTTTATTTTGTTATTCTTACTTTGAACTAATACTTATCATATATGTTTACTTCAGAAACTGGAGCCAATCAAGAAAAAGTAATGCTATTATCAACATCAGGTGCAGTAATATACTCATAATCAACTTTTAAATTTCTGACAGTAAATTAAGTATTCCTCAGTGTTAGTATGCAACAACTAGCTATTATTAGAAAAATATATGATTAAGTAATGTAAAGTAAAAAAATATGAACTTTTTGTATACAGACTGTATTTTACTATGACAGAAGGAACAACAAATCATCTTTCACAAAACTTTAAAATATTGTGCTTGTGCTTATAATTGTGCCTCTAGCGATATGCATTTCACCAATAGACGTTTTCATAATTTCACATTAATAGTATCCAGTGGATGTAGAGACAATTTAGCAATATTTTTCAGAAAATACGTTTGACCATCTAGCTAGCAGCAGGTTCTGTTAATTCTGTTATATTCGCTATTTGAAATTGAAATTCATACAAACTAATTCCCCGCTGACAGTAGCGCGTCGAAATAATAACCGAGTGCAAAGTATTTTACATGTACACTTGAACACCTAAAATGATGTAAATGTTGTACGAACATGCCGTTTGAAACAGCCGCGATATCTTCCGGCGTATAGTCTCATTTCGAATATGGCTGCAAGGTATCTATAACTCTCTCCGAACGTGGTAGGGGTAATAACATCTAATCTCGAGGGCCTCATTGATAATTATTATAACAAGAGGGGTGGAAGCGTTAAGGGTGAGTTCATAGGGCACTCTTGGGCCTCTGGGTCACAACTTCCGTCAAGCAAATTTCTGAAATTTCCAATTATTAAGACGAGCGAAACTGTCTCGTTTCTGTCCAAATATTGACAATAAAGGGACCATGACACCATGTTGATCTTTAGCCTTACGCAAATTCTATCTCTATTCTCTATACAGTTCTCTATACAGTAAATGGCCAGAACGGAATGAAATATCTGCTCATTTGGAAAGCTTTAACATCCATTCGTGTCAACTGAATAAATAGCGAATAAGGACGATACAGAGGTGATAGTCTGAGTTACCTTAAAGAAATATGCGGGTTTTATTTTAAGATACAAATAGACTTGTTTTATATATTTTTTTAAATTATCATGAGCAAATTATTTTGAAGTATTCTAGGCTTTAAAGAAATATTACCCGTATTTTTTAATTAAATGGTATGATACGCTTACTAATAAAGATAAGTACTGTAGAGAAAAACCTATTGCGTATACTGAGCAAGACTAAGTATTCATAGGTTACCTTATTCAATAATGGGCGTGTATAAAATGGTAACTCATTTTTTAAGTACGTACATATCAATTTACTATCGTCGATATTATGGGTTTCTTTGCCAGTGGTCTCCATTAAAGCATAGTGATGTGGCACTGGATCTTGTGGAACTTGTTCAATATCGTTTACTAAAAGGGGGAAATCCTTAAAAAGTGATTATTGTTTACCTTTGTACTTATTCCCAATAATCCAAGAAAATACATCTTAATGTTGTTCTACAAAGCCGTTCTTAAAAGAATACAGAGAAAGCTTGAAAATGTTATAAGCAATTTACAATTTGGACTCCGATAAGGGCTCGGAGCAAGAGAAGCACTCTTTAGGATTAACGTTTTTTCCCAACGCCTTCTAGATATAAATCAAGATAGGTTTGTTTATTACATCGATTTTGAAGAGGCTTTTGATGAAGTGAAGTATAAGGATAAGTTACATAAATTACTTCTAAGCAAAAACAGTGACTAGGATGACATGAGAATAGTCAGTAACATACAAGGGCTAATACAAAGGTTAATAACCGACTAATGGAGGAAATGGAGGCCGCGTGGCCTCAACCAAGGATACATTCTATCGCCACTCCTATTCAAGCTTTATAGCTAATCTATTTCCAATGAAACCTTAGAAGAAGAATCAGGAGGAATAGTTATAAATGGGGATGTTGTTAATAACATGAGGTATGCTGATGATAACGAGTAATAACGAGTCTTGTTAACGAGTAATCTTCAAAATATGTAACACCTCCTAAGAAAATTAAATGATCGATATAACGAATACGGATCTACACATAAATTTTAGTAAAACGTTGTGTGTATAACTTTTATTCCCATAAGACGTTGACTAGCCAGTGGTAGCTAGTAGCTTTTAACAAAAAGAAAGCACTTTTATGCTCGGGGGTAATAAACTTAGAAACAAGGAAGAGATTTTTGAAAACGTATGTATGGAGCACGGCACTATACGGTTGATGAAACCTGGACGGTGGGGGAAGCAAGTAGGAAGAAATTAGAAGCTTTTGAGATGTGGTGTTACCGAAGAATGATGAAAATACCGTGGACTGATAGGGTTAGAAACGAAAAACTATTAGAGAAAGTCGGCGAGAAAAGAAGTATGTGGAAAAACATAAAGAAGAGAAGAGATAGAATGGTAGGCCACTTGCTGAGACATGGGGGAATAATCCGCGATATTTTGGAGGCAGAAATAGGAGTGAAGAAAGGCAGAGGTAGGCCTAAATTAGACTACTGCTCGCAAATAGTAAGGGATGTAGGTTGTAGTACAATTAGCGAAATGCGTATGTTAGCACGAGATAGGAGAAGCTGGAGGTTAGCGTCCAACCAGTCTTAGAACTGATGACCTCATGATAATGATGGTAATATATTTTCCTTCGATTTAAAATATCAGTTCCTGTTGTTTATAATCCGTTTACTGATTTATATATTTAATGAAGTTTAGTCAGATAATAAAACCTGTGAACAACCTATTTAAAAAGTTTTAAATAAATGGCGAAGGCGCAACCTAAAGTTTAAAGCACAATATACTCGTCCCAGCCATTTTTAAAGAAATTGCGGAGTTGATAATACCATGTCAGTTTTTAGATCTTTTTTAACCCTCCATCGGGCGCAGCCGATCTGTGAGATCCGGCAGTCACTTTTTTCTTTGCTCTTTCGTGTGTATTACGAATATTATCTCGAACTCCCTCATGGCTTCCTAGTTCCAAATCACTTTTCTCGGTATGGTGTCGATTTTCTTTTAGTGCATTCCCTGGCCTTGTATGGGCCGCCCGGATCTGTCAGATGAATTGCGCTTGGCTACGTCATTATTTTGATTTATATATTTTGTTAAATTTCTTTTATTTAATTTAATAATATTTTTTGGGATCTCTACACTTAAAGCCACTCTAATAGGCAGTTACTTATAACTTTTTTCTTTATTTACGTCTAATATTATTTTATATATAACTTTATGACTTTTGCATGAAAAAATAGGTGTTTTTTTCTGTATTCACAAAATATTGTTCAATACTAATTTATATTTGTGTTTTATCCTTACAACAGACAAAATACTTGTCGATAGCTGGTTTTCCTATAGAAATCCTCCAAATTCATTGTTTTACAACATTAAATGAGTTCCTTTGTGTTAATTTCATTAAGTATTGCGATTAAGAACTGGTGTGGAGTATTTATTATTGTATTGCATTAATTAAAATAAGCGTTTAATTAAGCCTCCACCTCATTAAAATCTAAATTGTGTAAGATTTGGTTATTACTGATCTCTCAGATCCATGTGTTTTCCTGAAAGTGTTTGGCTTCATACTGCGTCCAACGACGGAAGGTTAAATTGAAATGACACAGGCGCATCCGCCAATTATTTAAAAATTGTCGAGGTAGATGTATTATAGTATAGTAAACTTTATTTACGTATTCCTTTACTCCTGCTGAATTATTATTTTCTAACATATAGTGATAAGGAGGAGGTAACTGCATATCCTTTATATATGATAATGACTGGTAATATGAAATAATATTCTCTAACAGAGAATAGCCAAACACAGTTAGATAAACTCAAGTTTAATAAAATATCAACACACATTAAAGCGACTGGCAGCTTCGCTATTTCTTAATAAAGGTGATCGCTGGGAAGCAACCTACTTCTTAGAGGACTACCCGGTAAAGCAAAATATTAGTGATTGTCTTAAAACTTATTAACATTCGTTTTATAATATAAAAATATGTTTCTTTTCTACTAGTCCTGTAACGGCTTTAGTCAATATGTTTCGATCTTTATGTTGTCTATGTATATGCACAACTCGAGAACTCGAAAATTCATCTTGTATAGGGTGTCTCAGTTGTAACTAAGGATTTAAATTACACGCCATTTGTGTTCTGTAAACAGGGCGTCGATGTTTAACGACTGTCAACTATAAACCATATGACGTCAAAATGCTGCTATTGACAGTTCAACAATGAATAGTTTGTGTACAACTATTCTGTGAAAGTGAGCGATCATTTGCAGTTGCATTAAGAGAAATTTGCACAAAATTAGGACAAAGTGAATCGCATACAGAATTAACAGTTAATCAAGAGATTTGAAGGGATGGGTTCTGTTATTGATAAGGCAGCACCAATACGTCCTTGCCGTGGTCGATCAGATGAAAATGTTACTGCAGTGTATTATACAGCACGTATACTCACAACTCTGTTCTATACCAAATTTTCTGATCATGTTCTGATCGCGAAATGCTGATATCAATTGGCCTGTAAGCTCATGCGATTTAACACTATTGGATTTCTTTAGGGTTATGTCAAGGGAAAAGTGTACTCCACGCAGCCAGCAACGATCAACAACCTCAAGGCAAACGTGTTATTTGGGAAATAGAGCCAGTTTCATGTACCCATGTTATAGACAATTTTGTTAAACGAATGACATCATGCCAGATGAGTCGATGCGGCCATATGAACGTTATTCTTTTCCATTTGTAGCTGTATCGTCTCCATTTTATGTTGAAGAATAAAAAAATCTCAGTTTGTCACATACTATTAGTTTTATTCACAAATCATATCCTATGATTTCAAATGAGACACTCTATATATTACCCGTTTTATGTAGGGTCAACTTTTAACTCATGGTCATAAGGTCTACATGGTCGATGATACGAAACATGAATGGCAATATACTATTTACGATCAGGATATAATTTACCAAGTTCCACTCCTGACTCCTGTGTACGTAATCGTGATGTGAGACGCCACACGTGGTCGCGGTTATAAACTCGACACAACTCGAACTTTCTATACCCGCTTTATCGGAGCTCGCTGGTATATAGTTTCGGGATAATATAAAAGTTGTAAATTTAAAGTGTGTCCCTTGTAATGTCTGCTATTTGGCGAGCGGTAAACTTGGTACTCTGCGGACACGGAGGAAGGCCCCGAGGCATGCTGCGATATCGGACCCCAGACACGGTCCCGCTAAAGTGCTCCAGCCCCACGCTTTCACCTTTTGCCCCCGGCTGGAAATTAAACGCTTCCCTGTAGCGCGCTGATTGCTGAACCTACATCGAGACACAATCATACACCAATAAAATATATACATTCCCGCCGCGTTCTGCCCCGCAAATCCGACGCCACGTCGTGGAAATGTGTGGATTTCCGGTTGTTGCATTTTTAGACGTCGGTAATAGTGTCCTCGGGAGGAATAACACACGAATCATTTGCATGGCAATGGCAGCGTTGTCGACATCAGTGGAGTTCCACAGATATTGGCTTGAAATGGCTGTATCAAATGAATGTATATTTATGTATGTTTTCAAAATTAACATACAGAATTTATTCATGGTTTTAAAAAACATCATGAATTGAACACGTGATTTTATTACGCGTGTAACCGATTGCAAAAAAAAATAGAATCCGTATAAGCGCCATTGTTCCTAGCCACTGTCCATCAACTCTTTTCTGACAATCCGGGAGAGCCACAAACGAGGAACATCTTCGATTGAGAGTTTCTAGATATATAGGGTAGAACAAAATTCTGGAAAGAGTTAATTTTCTCAAAAATTACGGGTACCACAACAATATATTAAATACAAAAATTTCATGGTTCTTAGAAGGCTAACAAATGACCCCAATAGTTTATTCTAAGAGGAAAATTTGAGGGTCATTCCCATTCCAAGGTCAACTGTTTTTTGACGGAACAGTACATTTAAGGTCTCTACTCACTACACCGTACCATGCTAGGACCGTAACCGTATCGACATATGTAAAAAATGTTTAACCCTTAAGTACCGTTGTGCGGTCACCATGACCGATGTAAATATTCATTTCATGATCTTGTATCCTCACTTAATTGTATCGGCTTGCACATCCACATACCTTCATTTCAGTATGACACGCGTATCTTGAAAGGATGCAACATATTTAGCTACGAGTTCTGTTGCCCATAGATTATAAATTTTAAACAAAGCGGTGACGTTGACCGCACATCACCGTTAATTCAACTTTCTGTTGACCTGTATATTGGCGGTAAGACTTATATTTACGATGGATAATGGTGCGGGGCCGTCAAAGCGGATCCGACTAACTGATCCAAAATTCGATGAAGTCGCTTTAAGATGGTATAATGAACTAAGTAGCAGTGACAACGAGAATGTCAATGAAAACATTTGTGAAGTGAGTGAGCACGAGATAGATTCAGAAGCAGACAGTATAGATAATAAACCAGAGGAGAGGGAGACAGAAGAGCCCAGTGAGGAATACGAGCAGCAAGATTCTAATAGGGTCAAAAATTTTTTTGGAAAAAATCGATATAAATGGTCCTCTGAAAGTTTTATTTCTCGCAGTAGAACCCAGAAGCATAACATTAATGTTGTCCACCGAGCATATAAAAATAGTCCAGTCTTAGTATAAGCAGATTTCATAAAACTACTTGCGGATGAGTAGTAAAACCATATCTTAAAAGGCGAGTAGCAAATGTTACAATCCCCCGTGAAGTTCGCTTTTGTATTAGACGAGTAAAAGGTGTTCCTGAAGAACCCTTTAAACAAGTAGCTTCTGAGAAATTAGTGAAGCGAAAAACTTGTTATGCCTGTCCTTCGAGAGTCAAAAGAAAAACATATCATCTGTGTTGTATGTGCAATAAACCAATATGTCTTGAGTGTTCCCCAAAATTATGCAAAAATTGCAAATGTCATCTGTGACATATTTAGGTATTGTGGTTTCTATCACAGAATTTCTTTTGGCATTATTTTTTTACTGTATGCCTTTAACTTGAAAAGAAAACGTCATTTTGTTTTAAGTGTTCTTTGTTTTTGTTTTTGAATGCTTTAGCTGATATCACTATATGTGTACGACATTGTTACGCAAAGAAAATATATGTATGTTTTTTTTATAAAAAGAATGTATATACATGCTGTACACTATATTCTTCCAAACCATACAACAACGCACCCAACCGTTAGCGGGAAAATATTAAAATCATTTTTTATTGTTGTACACATATTTTTTTTATTGTTGTACAAATTTGCGGTCACCATGACCGCACGTCAGTTACTGCGTAACAAAACTAGTACCACAGTAGTGAATGGTTAATTTACATCAATGGTCCGGTCACGGCACACTATGGTGTTGGACGGAACGGTCTATTGTTGCAAATTGTTGCAAATTGTATTGGTTTGCATGCGTTGATGCGGCTACGGCCCTAGTATGGTACGGTGTAGTGGGCAGAGACCTTTATCGTTACGTAAATTGAAAAACCAGTAAATCTTGCATCTAAAACTATCAGACAATATTATCCTAAACTGAATAAAGAAGCAGGTAACCAGTTTTCCACAAATACCGAAAGATTACACGTTTTTGATGCGCGTTTCACCAACCAAGTTGACATAATCAGGAGATGGCCTCTAAAATTTCCTAGAGTTTATTTTGTAAACATAATTTAGTTTATCCAAGTTTTATACGACTAAAGTTACCAAACTCATCACATATTAATTATTAAATCATTCATATCGCTATTATTAAATCGCTAATTTTCATATTAATTATTGGCTTGATTTAGAAACCGAATATTTAGATTACAAGCGAAGTATGCTTGAAATCCAAGCCTACGACCTGTTCAAAAAACGAACATTTAGGTTAAATAATACAAAAAAATACGTTTAAACCATCTCCCGATTATGCCAATTTAGTTGGCGAAACGTGCATCAGTAAATTTGTAATCTTTCGATGGAAAACTGATTTCCTGTTTTTGTTGCTTACATTGAAAGTTCCAGCCCCTTGTCAGGATTAGAATGGATAGTTAATGATATATTACCACGACAGAAGAATAAATTGAAATAAAAAAATCGCTTCCCCCTATTTCCTCCCCCCTCTCCCTTCCATAGTTTGACAGCGTGCTACATATTTAAGGAGGTTAAGTAGCTGAAGTTATCCTAAAGTAAGTTTGTTAAAAATAAGTTTTGGCGATATTTCCATAGTCACCTCAAGATTTCTCATTTAATTCAAATGTTGAGGCTACGGTCAGTAAATTATCTCTTCACAATATCTCCAAAAGAAAATTAATCCAAGAGATTAAGGTCTGCAAACCTGGTAGGCCGCTCTATAGTAGCGCTCTGGCCGATCTATTTACCTAGGAAACTAGCGGCGAGAAACTCTCGCACGTTAGCACCAAAGTATGGAGTAGCCCCATTCTGGGGAAACAAAATATAGAAATTAAAGGAGACAATTTGGTTTTTCAAAATTAATCCATTCCTTAGTGGTCAGATTTTCTTCGATAAAGAAATGTTCTTTTACTTGCCAAATGTTCCTGCCTAACTTCCGAGGGCACTGCGTATGGCTTTCTCGCATACAGTGTGGACTTCGTCAAGCCATTATTGATTTTTGTGACGGTTAACATTCTTAACATTAAGACGGCTTATCTGAGACAGGTATTAAATTAAGAGTATTACAATTTTCATTGATATGCCTCATTTCTTCAGATTCATTTCATCATCATGAGGTCATCAATCCAGCTTCTCCTATCTTGTGCTAACCTACGCATTTCGCTAATTGTGCTACAACCTACATCCCTTACTATTTGTGAGCAATAGTCTAATCTAGGCCTACCTCTGCCTTTCTTCACTCCTATTTCTGCCTCCAAAATATCGCGCACTATTCTCCAATGTCTCAGCAAGTGGCCTACCATTCTATCTCTTCTCTTCTTTATGTTTTTCCACATACTTCTTTTCTCGCCGACTTTCTCTAATACTTCTTCGTTTCTAACCCTATCAGTCCACGGTATTTTCATCATTCTTCGGTAACACCACATCTCAAAAGCTTCTAATTTCTTCCTACTTGCTTCCCCTACCGTCCAGGTTTCGCAACCGTATAGCGCCGTGCTCCATACATACGTTTTCAAAAATCTCTTCCTTGTTTCTAAGTTTATTACCCCGGAGCATAAAAGTGCTTTCTTTTTATTAAAAGCTACTCGACCCTGCGCTATTCTTTGTTTTATATCTTTATCGCTTCTTCCATCCCAATTTATTTTACTTCCTAAATAAGTGAAGTGTTTAACTTCCTCCAATCTTTCATTATTAACTTGTACTTTCGTTTTTGCTCTGCTCTCGCGCCCTCTGCACACTAACACTTTAGTTTTGTTTTTATTCACCCTCATTCCGTATTCCTCTGTGAACACTGCCTCTATTTCGTTAAACGCTGATTCTAATTCCTCTTTACTAGATGCTAATACTGCTATATCATCCGCGAATCTCAGCATTTTTAGTTTCTGTCCCTGTACTTTAATCCCGAAATCCACTCTATCTTTTACCACATTAATCGCCTCTTCGATGTACAGATTAAAAATTAGTGGTGATAGCGTACATCCTTGTCTTACTCCTTTCCTGATACCTACTTCCCTTCTTTCCCCTTCTACTTCTATAACAGCAGTTTGCTCTTTGTATAGATTGTGTACTACTCTCCTATCTCTATACTTCATTCCCGCGCTCTTTAGTATCTCGAACATTTTTTCCCATCTTACATTATCAAAAGCTTTTTCTAAATCTACAAATCCTATATAAGCGTTCTTTCCTTTTTCTATTGTTTTCTCTAACACTACTCTTAGCGCCAGAATAGCTTCGCGAGTTCCCCTATTTTGCCTAAACCCGAATTGGTCTTCTCCTAGTATTTCCTCCGCTCTATTTTCCATCCTCTTCTGCACTATTCTGGTTAAGATTTTTGACGCGTGGGAAGTTAGGCTAATCGTTCTAAAGTTCTCGCATTTATCGGCTCCTCTCTTTTTCGATATAGTAACGATAATGTTCCTCTTATAATCCTCCGGCATCTCGCCCGTTTTGTATATGTATTTTACCAATTTTATTTACTACTTTCTGTCCCGCACATTTCAAAATTTCTGCCTGTATTTTATCTACACCCGGCGCTTTATTGTTCTTTAGCCCCCTTAGTGCTATTTCAAATTCCTCCTTCAATATAGGTTTTCCTACATCTTCCCTATCGATACTAGATTCTTCCTCTAATATCTCTCCTAATTCCTGACCCTCGTATAGACTTCCTAAGTACTGCTTCCATCTATCCGCTTTCTCCTCTCTTCCGATCAGTATGTCCCCCGATTGACTCCTAACGTTTCTACTTACTGGTCCTATATCCCTGAAGTTCCTCTTAATTATTTTGTAAGCCTCATCGGTCTTACCTACTTGGAGCTTATCTTCTACTTCTTTGCATTTATCTTCTATCCATTGTTCTTTCGCTTTTCTACACTTTCTAATGATTTCCCACTTTATTGACTTATAAGTTTTCAGTCCTTCCTCGTCTCGTCTGTTTTTGTAGCCTCATCTCTTTTGTATTAAGTTTAAGATTTCGCCCGTTATCCAGAGCTTCTTAGCTTCCCTTCTCTCGTGTCCTAAAATGTCCGTGGCCCCGGAATCTAGACTATTCTTGATACCCTCCCATTCAGTTTCTGCGTTCTTGATTTCGTCATTACTCGCTTTATTTATTAATTGATCTGTTTTCTCCTGGAACTTATCTTTCATATTCTAATCCCTCAATATGTCTACATTTATACGTTTCTTATCTTTCCGGGTTTTCAGATTTTTGAACTTTAATCTAGCTTTCATGACTACCAAGTTGTGGTCGCTGTCTACATCTGCTGCTGGATAACTCTTACAATCTTTTACTTGATTTCTAAATCTCTTCCTAACCAGAATGTAGTCTATCTGATACCTGTCTATCCCTCCTGGCATTTTCCAGGTGTACCTCCTCCTAACGTGATTCTTGAACAATGTATTCGCGACTACCATCTTGTGCTTCTCACAGAATTCTATCAGTCTGCTACCTCTCTCGTTTATGTTTCCTAATCCATAAGGACCTACAAATTCTCCTTCTTTCCCCTCACCTACGACTGCGTTAAAATCTCCCACTATTATTAAATTTTCATGACCCTTCATAAATCCTATTACCTGCTCTATGTCCGAATAAACGGCTTCTAACTCCTCCTCACTATGGCTAGAAGTAGGCATGTATACTTGCACTGTTACCGTTTTCACTGGCTTCGAATCTAACCTGACCATCATTACTCTCTCGCTGTATTGTAGGTAGCTATCTACACACTGTCCTGCGTTCTTCCGCATAACGATTCCTACTCCCGCGTTTCCATTTACCGATCCTGTGTGTATTACCCTATAGTTACCGCTCCAAAAATCTCCTACTTCCGGCCAACGCATCTCACTTATACCTACTATATCTAATCCTAACCTATCCATTTCTATCTTCAGATTCTCTAGCTTCCCTGCCTGTCTCATGCTTCTAACATTCCACGCTCCGACTCGTGAAATGCTACACTTCTTGCTAACCCTATTATTGCACTCAATCACGTCCCCCGGAACAGTCCTCACCCAGAGATCCGAACGGAGGACTATTTTACCTCGGGTGTTTTAAGATTCATTTATGCCAATTTATTTTATACGTATTATACTTATGGCGCTGTAAATATTCTCTATGATGTACGAGGTGATGTGGGCACCCGATAGCTCTAGTTTTAAATCCACGGCCAAGGTAGTAGACGTGACGTATAATTTTCTCAAGGCATCAGGCATATCAAGTAGGCTGTACTGATGATGCCCGGTGGGAATGAAATAGCGATATACATTTCACGTCCCTGGTGATCTCTATTGTGACTAAACTAGATGTGAATAATTCTCTCGTCACATGATTTATTTTTTTTTTATTATTATCTGAACCAGTCTACGATAATGTCATACTATTGTACTAATGTCTCAAGGGAATTATGATTATTACCAATTGCTGATTCCAGCATCTCCAAACTTTTATCATCATTAGCTGTACCTCCCTAACCGCCTCCTATATTTAACGGTTTCAGCCTTTTCAAAACGTACTACCATTATCTAAACCATATGTTTTCTTATATGGTACAAGCACAACCAGGAAATGTATCATTAAATTAGCGAATTCACTATAAAACCCAAAATCTCGATAGTTTCATCACGAGTAGGATCATCATTTTCCTTTCATTTTAATTAATTTTTCATACATTTTTATAAATGTACGTATATATGCCGACTAAATTTTAAAGTTCAAATTTTACCTCTGTTATTTTGAAGAATATATAATAGAAAATGGAAAAGTATGTTAAGAAGTATAGATGGTAGTCATAATATACATAACAACTGAAAACCAGTGAAACTAAATTTCTCCAATAAGAGAGAGGTTTTAATAATTAATTTTAAGCGAGATAAATTGGGGATCGTTTTTGTAAAATTGGATAAGTACATTTTTACTGAAATTGAGTTTTAGTGTCAACTTCTGGGCTTCTTGAAAATTCGATAAGTAGTGCGCTGTTTTTTACGACATTGCTTAAATTCAAACATTTTTTCCCATAAGATGTAATAGTTTCATGTCCGCATATAGTGTTTTTGGAAGAGTGGAGAAACAATATAGAAGACGAGAAGAAATTTTAGGACCGAGGGAGTATCATGAGATTTTGAGAAACCGGAATGGAACGGTCAATTGTTGGGGTCGAGACTGGAATACATTTGATTATAAGTCGGTATCGCACAGTATTTTAAACAAGAAGCTACCTTTCAAGATAAGTGAAGCTCGGGTCCTAACATACCAGAAAGTAGAAGAGACAGTATCTTGCATAGTCCGCACTACGTATACAGGTCATGACATAGAACTCGGTATTTTCAAAAAAGGTGTCAAAAACGCAAATCAGATATCGGCAGCTCATAAGCTTCCAGCAGTTAATCACGTTAGTGACCTTAAGAAAATCGATGTCAAAAAGCTCTTTCACGGCATTGATATTACCGATCAAGTATCTTATGTTATGAAGGGAACCAATTCTTACCAAGTATGTTATGAAGGGAACTGCCCTTAGTGCTAACAATAATGCCGATGAAAGAACGCCGTGTGATGATTCCGAAGTGGATGTGTGAAATAGACTAATTTTTTGTTCAAAAGATGTCATTTTCTTTTTATGCGAATTTAGTTTTTTTTATTTTCGTTATTAAGTTACACTACTTATCGAGTTTTGAAAAAACTGCGTATTTGTTTGTCTATTTATTTTTTTTTATCATAATAAAGTAGATATTACATATTTTTACTCAGTTATCTATTCCCATTTAGTATTATTTTGTTAATTAAATGTTTTTTTTGGTCATTAAATATTGTTGTGTTAGCCAGATAAAAAAATGCTCTCCTGAAAATTCTTCATTTAGTACTTTTCGAGTTTTAAAAAAACGGTTCTCAATTGAGATATACAGTCTTGATTAGAAGTCTTTAGTTGGATGGATTAGCAGTTGCTCTAAGGTTTTGCTTCTAGATTTTTGGCCGCAAAAGGCTATACAAAAACCATACTATTGAGATAGAACGTAATGTAACTTTCGACACGTCTCCCTGAAATACAGAAAATAATTAATTAATTATAGAGTTCTCTTCGCCGATAGAAAGTCGGTCTATTTTTTAAATAAAGGGCGAAATTAGCCACATTTTTGTCACTATTGCTTATATTTTTGAGGGGACGCGGACGTATGGAAAGTGCCTCATTACATTACTTTTCAATGGTACATCATTAAGCCTAACCTTTAATGCTTGGAATTTTTTTTTTTTTCAAAATGAGGTTATGTTCATTACACACTAAACTAATCACCACTTTACTTAAAACATTTAATAAAGTCCACGCCAGATGGCAATGCCTTAAGCACCACAGACAAATGTTTATGAGCTCTCTGTAGTCCTCTTTTCAGAGTTGTTAGACGCCCGATCTCCTCCGAGGCCTTTTTACCCTATTCCAGACACACTCTAACGCGTTAAGGGGCAAGAGTGCTTCTTGAACGCCATAACATCGAAGCTGGAATGTTTTCGAAATAATTTGATAACGACCTTACGATACTGCTGGTGTTACGAAGCCTCGTAACTTCCAACTGAAAATTATCCCGGTGAGCGCTAGTTAAAATTAAGATTAATGCTTTAATTGTTTTCACATTGCGCCCGTCGAATTGTATCGTTTGTTCTCATTCATCGATAATTCGCTGCACGAAATTTAATGTTAATTATCAGCTCTAATTAGTTTGTAAATTAGTGATTAGTAATTCATCGATTCGGGATGAAATTAAATTTTTGCTTTAGATGCATAATGCGGTGGAGCTGTCAGCAGATTGTGATGCAAATGGCAGACGAAATAAAGAGGAGATAAAGGTTTTTAATTTGTTACTAATGAAGTACTCCTATATAATATTACATTAATTTTATTCTTCATTATTGTAGTAAAATATTGCAAATTGGATAATATTGCCACGTTTATATAACATTTGTATTACTGTAGGCGATTTGTTAGATCCCTAATTAAAAATAACGTTTCAAAGAAGCTATAAGAACTGGCATACAATACTTTTGACAATTATATAATGTTATAAATATATACGTAGAATCATATCATGTTTTAATATGTTATATACTTAAATTACTTCTAGTTTCACCATAACTGATAATATTTTCCTCCAGATGGTAAGATTCTTTGATGATAACCACTGAAAGTTAATATACAAAATTACATAAAAAACATAATACAAAATCAGGTTATTTTTATTTTTCAATCAAAATGAATCTTAGAGATGAAGAACTGAAAATGGAAGAGGAAGGAAGTGAGGAAAAAGGAGAAGAGAGGATAAAGAAGAGGAAGGGAAATAGGAGCAAGAGGAAGAAGAAGAGGAAAGAAAATATGACAGTAATGGACACGATTAAATAAAGAAAGAATAAGAACAGGATTACCCTAACAGAAGACCGAGAATTAAACAAAGTCAAATGTAATGAATGGGGGGGGGGGTACTCGATATCATTTCTGATTTCATTATAAGTATTCTCGTGATTGTATTTTAACAATTTATTAAAAATAAAGTGGGGACGGAGGAAATGAAGAAAAAATTAACATAATAAATTTGGAGCTGTTTGAAATTATTTCTGATTTAATTAGGATGATATAATATTTTATATGGAAAATTCATGGAAAATTTGAATTAGATATTATTGCTTAGCATAGTATAATATCACACATGGTTATTTCTTTTCCACATTACAGTTATATTTATGCTAGTTGGCTATGAATTCGCTCTCAGTAGCTTCTTAGTATAGTAAGGGTTATTTATGTTCTTCAATACTAATGCATAAGACACATTTATACGAAGTGATATTTTCTTTTTTTTCTGTACTTGCAAAAAAAAAATATGCAATACGTCGGACTTGACATTTACTAGAACTTCTATGCGATATTGAATTACAGTATTAAATTCTCTTTTCTACTATACCTATTATGTATATACCCATACTTAATAAGTATATAATTCAGTTTACTATGATGTTATATTGAAGGAAGTAAACAGTAAAAAGAAGAGAATACCGGGAGGAAGAAGAAGAAGAAGAAAAATATGAGGAAAAGACAGAGCAAAATTAAGTAAATAATGGGAAGAAAACAGAAGAATATACAGAATACAGAAGCGTCTAAAATACCTATTAGGCTAATTAGATAGAGAAACAACCGTTTCTCTACAATACTCTTTTTGTAACATTTATTAGATATTCATGATATTCAATTATATAAGACAAGTATTCTTAACAATATTCTAGAATAACGCAATATTAGAATTTACATAGTTTCAGTCAGAAACATTATGAAACATCGTCATAATTCTTTAGAAGGAAATTTCCATTTCTCTTTAGTCAAATTTTGTCACGAAATTTCACTGATGATACTAATTTACTAACAATTTAAATTTTAATAATACCTTTTTTAAAAATAATCTTTCAATAAAATGCAAGGTCTGTGGAAAACATCGCTGCTGTGTGTGAACCTATACGAGAAAACCCGTGGCAATTAATTTCTCGTCGTTCACAGCAACATGGCTTTCTGTGACTTCAACTTGGTCAATTTTGCGTCGGGACTTGGGTCTGCACCCGTGTGAAATCCAACTGACCCAGGTAAGTGACCATAGACAACGCCGTGTGTTTTCTGATTGGGCTCTAGAGCAGTTGGAACTTGATTCAAATTTCTCCAAATAAATTATTTTTAGCGACGAGGCCCATTTCTGGATGAATGGAGTCACTGTTTGGTGCGAATTTTGGTCTGGCGAAGTCATCAGTCCATGCTTCTTCCAAATCGAAACTGGCATTGTCATAATCGTCAACGGCGAGCGCTACGGATCTATAATAATCAATTTCATGTGGCTTAGACTGGATGATATGGATACCGACAACATGTGGTTCCAACAGGACGGCGCTACGTGCCACACAGTGCATGCCACGATGGACATTTGAGAGCATGGTTATCTCGCGCAGCGGCGACGTCAACTGGGCACCGAGATTATATGATTTAACGCCTTTAGTCTTCTTACTTTGGGGCTACCTTAAACCGCAGGTCTATACGAATAAACCGTAAACAATTGATGCTCTAAAAGTCAACATAACGTACGCCATCCAGCAAATGCAGCCAGATTTATGCGACGAAGTCATCGAAAATTGGACCTCCCGAATACGTGCCACCAAGCAAATCCGCGGCGGAAATTTGAACGACGTTATATTCCATATTTAATACCATAAAATATTCTTTCAAATAATTTTTTATTTGAAGGAATATTATAAATTGAGTGGATATATTATCACACAACTTATTTTATTTGCGTTTAAAAATCGAGCGCCCTTATTGAAAGACCCTTTAGATTTGATTAAAATTTCGTGAGAATAATGCATCTACTAATGGATAATGAATTTACATAAAAAATCATAGAAATAAAAATGTGTTTCAAAAAAAAAAAGATTGACGAGAATTATGCCCATTTTTTATTTTCTGTTTTTCAAATGCGTACAATAAGTAGGCATATTGAAATTGGTATTTAAATCCGCTGTATGATGGTTCAAATTATATTTCTATGCCATAAAATAGCCGATATTAATTTAAAAAAATGAAAATGTCTACTTCCAAAAAAATCGTAAATAATAATCTCATGCTAGTCTGCGTCATATAATATTCAAACAATAGGCCGTTTCACGAGCGCGTACGCATCGTTGCGAGCCATCAGCGGTTGTTATAATTGAAGATTAAGCCCTTTTGGCATATGGACTAACTCGGCAGCCAGGATTAAATGATTACCGGGGCTAGGGCGGACGTAACCAATCATTAATATTTTCGCGAAAGGGAAGAGCACGCTCAGTTTAGTTATTAATTTATTTTCATTATTAAAGTGTTTAAATTAAAATGTTCGATTTAATTTAATTATATGAGTATCCCCGGGCTGATGTGCCGGTAACTTATTATGAAATATTTAATATGACGTGGACGAATTACATAGATATAATCTGGCTGAAATTCTGACGGCTGTAAGATAAATCGAAAATTCATCTACATATTACTCTCCGCATGACGTAGCTAATAGAAATATTCTACAATGAAAAGCGACCTTCAACCTTCACTTCTAATTAAACAAATTTTTATGCTTTGTTAATATTTTAAAATCACGTAAGAACTTTTATGGAATGACATTTATTTATCTTATAATTATTTTTAATGCAGTGAAATATTATAACACTAACTTAGTTTTCCACAAAATACCAAAACACTATACACTACACTCGACGCGCGTTTCGCCAACAAAGTTGGCATCATCTGGAGATGATTAAAACTAATCTTGTGCTAAAAATGTATCCTATTTATACCTAAATTATTGCTGTGATTTAGTGAATCCCAACCGTCACGCTTGAGGTTCATTGAACTACGATCGTCACGGCTGCGGCTCAGTGAGTCGTAACTAACCCATAAAGTGGGCTATGTGGAATAGGTCCTCTGTCACTATTCATACTATTTTTACATTTTTCAAATTATAAACTTTCAAATGCATCTAGCTGTTTAGCATTTGTTACAGTCCTAATTAATCTTATGTTGCTAATATCAATCTTATGGTTGTTCTCGTAGGCATGTTGGGCAACACTGGATTTATCTGTTCTACCATATTTGAGATGTGTCATGTGCTCTTTGAACCTGGTTTAAATAGATCGTCTGGTCTGTCCAACGTACCTTTGATTACAGTCGTGTTTTGGTGTTTTGTGGAAAACTAAGTTAGTGTTACGTCAATATGTTGTCAATATTTCAATAAATATGTCAATGTTTTCTCTCTTAATACAATCCGCAATGTATTGTAACATTTGATATAAAATTCCATTCAAGTTAAATATATTTAGAGAGTACAATTTTATATTTAAAATAAACAAAATGCATTTCAAATAAAATACACGTTATTGTATTATTTTTCTTTTTAAGGTACATTTATTGCACTAATTATAATTATCCAAGTATGTATATGTAGTGGTGCAAATTTAGTAAATATATATATAGTCATGTCGTGAATAACACACTCAAACTAATAGCACTACAAGTAATAAACTAATTTATTTTATCGAGCTTTCTATTTAAATAAATATTCTAATAGTATGAGTATGTGTGGTATGTGGTGTGTGTGTGCGTGTGGTTTGTGTGTGCGCGTGTGGTTTGTGTGCGTGTGTGTGGTTTGTGTGCGTGTGCGTGTGCGTGTGCGTGCGCGTGTATATGTGTGTGTGTTGAGACTAATATATTAAAATTAATATGTTAATTATTGTTATTAATATGTTATTCTCATTATTAATTCACTACCTACCCAACTAAGTCCAACAATGACTTGTATAACTTTGACATATTTGTCAAATATTTATTCTCTATTTAGTTTAATAAGTTGCTAATAATTCGCCTTATACAATAGACATTTAGTTTTAACTGAAAATATGAGTTTATATTTTAAAAAATTTTATTGTCATAGTAACGATGTATTATGACGATTTCGTCATTCTTCGTCATAGAATTGCGTCATTTTTAAAATTCAACAGATTTTCAAGAAATCGAAACAAATTTCAAAACTTTGACCATTTATTTTTTAGTTAGTATGCCATATTGCCTCAAGTTTTCACAAACTTTATTCGAAAGACAATCAGCATTGTGAAATAGCTACATTATACGGATTATAATATACACATTGTAATATACATATAGAGATGTAAGTCTCTACTACACTATGATACATATATTTATAATAATTTTATATTTTAAAATATATTAATATTTATAGTTTATTTCATCGCTATTTGCCAAATAAAAAATCTCAAAATATTCTGTGGCTTGTTTCTATAGCTAGGCTCAGGTAGATTATTCCGTTTATCGGCAGGATAAGAGAGTTTTTATTTGGCAAATAGCGATGAAATGAATAGTATAATTATAGTGATCGAAAAGTTTCAATAATATCACCATTGTTACGTTGTAAACAAGAAATAGTTATATTTAACGGATTTTTTCAGGCTATCAAAAGTGATAAAGATTTAATAATTCATGTTGTCAACAGAACACTATAAAATAATTAATAATAACGTTGTATAAATAACAATAATTAAATAATTAATTATTTAACGGATGCATCAACAGTGTTATAGTTATGAATAATTAAATATTTGTAATTATTATTTTTTCAGTATTGATAAATACTGCAATTCAAGATAATTGTTAATTCTATTATATATTTATTACAGTTTTTATAATACTCATCTGTGAATACATGCACCTTGCCTGTAGAATTTAATAATATGCATAATTTAATAATATGCAATAATTTAATAATATTTAATGCAACCATAATCGAATAAGCCCCAAGGTGCGGTTCTTGTGTAAAACAAAAAAAAACATTGATTTTAGTTTCCGTATAATAAATATATTTTTTGTATTAAAAAAGAAGAACATTTATAAACTATTTATTATAATGCATTTTTCTTTCTTTTACAGGTAATACATATGGAGTATTTACTAGCCTAATCCATCTACACGTGCGGTAAGAGAGAGAACAAATAATTTATCGCGAAAATATAAAATCTCCCAAAGCAATTACAGACGGAATTAATATCTATTTTTATGAGAAACTATTAACCCAAAGTCGACCCTTTTCTATTGTTTCAAGATGGTGGAGGAAATGATATAAAGACTCCCCGGCAATAAAACAAAATTATGGTCAATAAATACAGACTCAACCTTCAGGCGCCCTTTTGTTTCCCAATGTGAGTAATATCTATTTTATGGGCCGGGTAACTTTATGAATCTCAGATACACTAAATATTATGCTGAAGGTGATGTGTTTCCTCTTCCAAGATACAAAATAGCTGGCGAGAATATATAAGATTGAAGATTTAAGTGTTTATAAAATGATGTTGCTCACGTTTATAACTTTGGGCGGTATTATCTTTATGTGAATCAGCATAAGGTTGTTGCTGATGTGACTGATTTACATTGCGAATTAAGAATAGCCTTTAAAATGAAGTGAAGTTATGCCGGTATGATTTTAAGTATATACACCGATCTAGTGGTCCAATATTAATCGTTCATTCTAAATGTAACAAGTATAAAAGTAAATTTATTTAGATTCTATTCTGTTATAGTACCTATATAGTTCTTTGTGTTATTTATTATAAACATACTAGCCCGGTCAATTTAGCTCAAAGAATAGGGGTAATCTTACAAAAATTCGCATAGAGCTGAAAGTTGGTACGAATGTTTGGAACACCATTATAAATGAAATGTGAAAAGTCCCTATCGATTCCACATCTGCAAAAGAATTTATTCAAGGTCGAAGTTCGTAAATATAGGTTTATTGCATTTTTTAGCCAAACGGTAAGTTTCATCATAAAATTAGATCAAACAAAAATTGTAGATCATGCAATTATCTATTAAAATTGTTCTTACGCTTTTTTTTTTCTAAGAATCACTATTTCTGAGATATAGCGATTCAAAAGTTAAAAAGTTGTATTCTCCATAATATCCACACGTTTCTACGCCACCTGTGAGGGAGTGTACTTGGCGCGTTTTTTTAAACGTGGTTTCCCCGGTAGGCCTATTCCACGATCTATTGTAGTCCTGTTTAATTTAATAATATTGTATTAAATAAAAAATGGTACATTGGAAATGTTGAACGCAGTATGAATTATGAGTAATTGGGGAAAACTATTCGTCTGATTGATAATTATCTAATGGAACTTCAAGTGTAATGTCTTCTTCTTCATCTCTTGCTTATTCTTCTTCCTCCTGTTGGATACAAGTAAATTGCTCTAACAGCGATGCATCAGATATATCCTCGCTGATATCGTAAGAATCCTCTTCTGATAGCGATTCAACATTGGAGCACGACTGGCCTTGGCAACTGGTACATGCTAATGAACAAAATAGCCCAACTTTTTTGCAGCCGCATTTAGCACTAAACTCCTTTTTTCAATTGCAAACAATTGTATTCAGGAGTTTTTCCGGTGCAGGGAGTAAAGTCTGAATCGGTTCCAATGTATTGTCAATTAACCTCCAACCCTAGTCTTCTGGGTCCAGTTGATTACCAAGCCACACTTGAACTTGATAATGTACCCGAAGTAGATGTTGATGAGCAGATGCAGAGGTTGAGTGAAGACAAGCTAATTGCACTCGTTTATTGTTATGAGTATTTTTTACAAAAGATAAGTATCGAAACTTATCTAAACAGGTCATTTTTTTGGAGCTCCATATACAGAAAGAAGGAAGTGAATTCCGTTGGTGATTACAGCTTGTGGAGTACAGTTGCTCTCTTTAAAAGCTTTAGCACAATGAACTAAATCTTTTTTTTTCAAACAATTTAAAAACTGTTGTTTTACTCCTCCTGAAAATTGCTGACAGCGTATCGCAACTAGTTATTGCGTGTAAAAATAGTATGTGATTTTGGCATTTTGAAAAAGCAGATAAACTTTTGGATGAATACATTTCCAATTGCTGTTGAGCCTTCCCAGGTTTTAAGAAATAAATATTTTTTTTGGTTGGAGTTCGAGCAGTAAGTAATACCAATAAATCAATATCTTCACCAACAACAATAGTTGTATTTGTTGAGTTGAATTGTTCTATTGCTGTTTCAATTATCGGGACATCAGCGTCATTATCAGCTTGTTTTACAAAAATATTTTCAGTGGTAATTTTTTTTTCAACATTGAAATGAACCGAGACTTGTTGGAGTATTAGCAAGAATTTTTTGTTGGCTTGTGGGAACTCTCATAAATTGATCAAAAATGACATCAGAAGATGAAGATGTTATTGTAGTTCGACGACGTTGTTCTGCGGCTTTAATATTTTTCTTGCAATCTGTACAGCCATCAAATACAACAGTCACTCTATGGCCAAAATGTCTACGTACATACTGAACGTATTTATTTAAAATAATGTTAAATGTTTCTTCGCGATACCATACAACACGGTGTAATAGATATCCTCCATCGATGATGTACGTGAGATGTTGCTCAAAGTTATACGGGCATATAAAATGAGGGACTGGGTTTCTTTTGTATTTATATTTTTAGAATCGTACAATTTGTACGTATAAGTTACACAGACTAATATTTTTACTTGTATTACGAGCCCAGTGATGTGTATAGGCGGCGTACTCGTGCATATTATGGAGAACACAACTTTTTAACTTTTTGAATCGCTATATCTCAGAAATGGTGATTCTTAGAAAAAAAGTTTAAGAACAATTTTTATAGATAATTGTATGATCTACAGTTTTTGTTTAATCTATTTTTATGATGAAACTTATCGTTTAGCTAAAATATGCAAGAAACCCTTATTTGCGAAATTTGACCTTGAATAACTTTTTTTGCAGGTGTGGGATCGATGGGGACTTTTCACATTTCATTTATAATGGTGTTCCAAACACTCGTACCAATTTTCAGCTCTATGCGAATTTTTGTAACCTTGAATGTCTATTTTGACCGGGCTATACAGCTTTAGTATTTTTAAGTAGTTTTTGTATGAGTCAAATTGTCACTATAAGTCAAATTGTCATAAATATTTTGGAACAACGAAGTAGTGTACCAACCAGTTATATCAATCACTGTGTGATATTACTTATTTGTAACTTTAAAGTAAGTTTAAAATAGCAGTGACGTTCTATCAAATCTAGCCTAGAGCCAGTATCCTGGGGTAAAACTGATCTAAAAGCAGACTACAATGTAGCCTCTCTAATAGCTGAGAACTCAATTGTTCGTGAACAATACCTCGTAACATATTGATATATACTACTCAAAAAAATTAATGGGACAAAAAAATTACGAAAAATTTTCAGTCATTTCTAAAGGGCTGTAACTTTATGAAAAGTGATCGTATCGAGATTAAATGGAACCATTTTGCAGTTTGAATTTTCTATTTTTGAAATATTTTGGCAAAAAAGCCATGGCAGGAGACTTCTTCTGAGCTAGGATTACTGCGCAATCCAAATAAATATCGGTAGACAAAAATTTTCCAATTTTCATTACGTCCCTAGGTTCAGGAAATTTTTTTTCAGGTAAATCAATACAAATTTGGTTTGTTTATTCAATTTTAATTTATTTTTCAAGGGACTCTGTACGACCATTTGCTGCTGAGATATCGGTGGTTGAATGAAAAATGATACTCTTGTCTTTGACCATTAATATCTCAGGAATTAATGATCGTATAGAAAATCGAAGGATGGTTTTGAAAACTGGAATAAAAGCCTATAAATGATAAATGTCGTTTTTGAGCACAAAAATTTGTTTACTCTAGTTATTAATTTGAAAATAGTACAAAAAAAATATGTTTTCTGACTTTTTAAAAAATCTACCGCCACTTTGCAAGCATCGATTAAAAGACTTATGTTGCCATGTTCTTTTAGCTTATTATACTCCCAATAGCCCTATAAATCTTCAAATCGGTCCATCGAACCATTTTTCCATGATTAAAATTGAAATTATGACTGAGAATGAAAATCTACTGAAACTAATAAAAAATGAACAGTCTTAAAACGTTAAAATGGACTTTTCCACGCGTACAATATGTCTATCGCGAAATTGAGTGAAAACCAACACATAAGTGCAGAATATGTGTTTTATGCGACAGTTTTACTTTTTTCAAATAGTCCACCATCGTGCTTTCATGGGACCCCACCCATGGACAGGGTGGGGTCATATCCACCTCAAAATCAATAGATGTCGATCCGACACGATTTAATTGAGTGCTCGTGCTAACAAAAAAAAAGTTCTCAAATAATCCACCATTGTGCTTTCTCATGATCCATGAACATGGTTAGAGTATGTTCTATCCACCTCAAAATCAATAGGTGTCGTCTGGGAGATATCCCCGATCAGAATCAGTCAAAACCCGATCGATCCGATACGATTTAGTTGAGTTATCGTGAGAAATTTTATTAATGCCGACAACGACAACGACATACGCAAAAACAAAATGGTTTGAAAACCTTTTTTTTTGTTTTTAGGCCGAAAAACCAAAAATAAACGCTAGAGAAATTTTTTTTACACGATTACATTACTTTTCCGCATATAGTTGAGTGCGGAAAAGTAAAATACTCCGATGAAGGAACTATATTTTCAAGAAAATCTAAAATTATTCTCATGTATGTGTTGTAACGTGATCTACGTAAGTCTTCGGGATTATTTCGTATAAATGACAATTATGTTATCGAATTTATCTATTATTTTCCATTAAAATTAAAGTTCAGTTTAGAACCGAACGATCTGCATCCTTCAACTAATCGTGATCCTCAAAAGACGCTTCTAAAGTTTAACGAAACGAAATCAAATAAAAACAATCTGATTTGGTGATTAAAGTATTTTATGGAACTTCGAAAACAAGCCATTATAGTTCCAGACCCTTGTACTTTAAATTTAAAGGTCTAAGCCGAGAAAACAAAAACGTCTATTCAAATAACTTTACCGCCGGCTAACTAGGTCTACGCCAAAGATAAAAACCGGTGGGCATTCCACGGCACAACACTTCTTATTCTGACTTATTCTTTAATCTATAATGTCATTAAGTAAGGCCGAACACGAAGGCAGGGAAGATAAATAATGATGTAACTATCCTCTTGCCTGTAAACTCGTAGAAGTACACGGTTTTGTACGATTATTACACTAACAAATACGTTTTCTAGTTAGATAAGGTTGAACGCCTTACGTTGGCTCTTAAAGTGGATAGTCTAGTCTCGCGCATTTGCATATTTATTTTTGAAAGCGATAAATGGGTACACGGATACTAGAAAATACCTTAGCGCATTCTATGCACAAGGCAATTTTCTTGTGTTACCAAGTTGTTTTAGTGTTAAATTGCTCTACAAGTCTTGATTTATCAAATCATATACTTAATATATAGTAAATCCAGGATAGCCGAAATACACTACTCAAAAAAATTAAGGGAACAAAAAAATTTTCAGTAATTTTTGAAAATCTGCAACTTTATGAAAAATGGTCACATTGAGATGGAAAAAACCGCCAAGGGTAAAAAAATGATTGTATTCCAATACGATAAAGTTTTCAAAAAACCATCCTTCGATTCGCTGTACGATTACTAATTCCTAACATATTGATGATCAAAGACAAAATCGTCATTTTTCATTGAACTATCGATATCCTAGCAACAAACGATCATATAGATCATATAGGTTAAAAAACCAAGTTAAAACTGTAAACAGGATACAAAATAATCGACCTTAGCATTAATTTAGTCCGAAAAAAATCTCCTGAGCTATTGAACGGTCGTCAAGAAATAATTTGGAAACATTTTGTCTCACGATATTTCTTTGTATTGGGCAGTCACCGTAGCTCAGAATTTGTTGACAGAAGATTTCAAAACTATAAGCTTCGAAATGTTTTCTTTTTGTCTCCATACGACCATTTTTCATAAACTTACAACCTTTCAAAAATCACTGAAAATCTTTCGAAACTATTTTGTACCCTTAATTTTTTTGAGTAGTGTAGTTTCTCATTGAAATAATATAATTTGAAATCGGATACTTGACAATAAGGCGAGTAAGATTTATATAGGATACCTAAATTAAGCAAAAAACTTCTTGTGAGCCCATATTCAGGACGTGCTATCGGATTGGATGTTAATACGTACAAAATAAGTTAATAGAAACATATTTTTAATAACGGTTATTAAATTCACTTAATAACATTATAGATATCTCAAATTTTACAGACCCACAAACAGTATCGTGATCTCTAGTATGTTTATTTTTACAGCATCATATTTTCATTTACTTTTTTTGACAAACGTTTTTGTATTCACTGAAATATTATTAAGAAGAAAAAATGACAAAATACAGTTCATATTTCAATAGACATCGAAAAATCTATGTATCTATCTATCTCTATAAAAGTCTATCGAAAAGTTATCGAAAAATCTAGCTGAAAACTAGATAGGAATCTATGCAGATTATAGATGACACATTTATCCAATACGATATCAACTACCCTTGAGTACCTTTTGTATTATTTTTATTTTAGTTGTCCTGCATTTCAATCCTGCTTTATCCTATTCAACAATTTTATAATATCGTTTACATTCAATAAGTAAATCAAGAAACCTGTTGAATATTCACCAATATGAGTAAAATGTTAAGTTTTTATAATCATACTTACATAGTTGAGTATATATAGGATTCGGTAATATATACTATACAAATAGTTTCGATAGTTATATATAGTTCTCCTGTTAACAAAGTTCACATATGAAAATATTTGTGATTTATTTAAATACATTATCGAATGAGATGTAAATATTTAAGCAGGTGAATAATATGTTTATGATTGCAGTGAATAGCAAAATCGCTATAATTAAAGACGCAGAAATTGATTGGGTCGTTTTGCCTAATTTATTTATCCCATTCAGCTACAAGAAAACGTCAGTACAATTTATTTCATTGATCACTTAACAACTTTTGAGTTTCCATTATGATTCTTTAAGGTAGGTGTATAACTTCGTTATTCTATCCAATACCTAGTCATTCTATATATTTTTAGATAGATATAATTATAATTTAAACAGTGTTAATGCACTAGTAACGGTGTACCCACCCATATCAAAAATATTATAAAATTAGTTAATTACCAACTGGGTACGTTCTTAATAAGATTAGTGTGTTGTTATTAGTAAGATAACAGTAAGAATAACATAAAATAACTACCTACTACTACATAAAACTACTACCTACTGAATTTATCAAAATCTTATATGCTTTTCAGAAATTTAATATCTATTAGAATTAATATACGTGACCATGACAATAACTATATTTACTTTCTTAGGACATACAAGCCCTTTGAGCATAAGTTGATTATTCACAAATAGGCATACTACTTCAGATTCTAACAACTGTTAATAACTCTTATTGATACTTAGTTCTCGGTGAAAATGGAAATTTGGTGGCTTTTTTGGTTACATTTATATATTATTATAATTAACTAATAAGCAGATAATGAGAAATGACAGATACAAAATATACATTTAATAGGTTATGTACGTATACATCATATCTATTCGGTGATATCATCCAGCGATACATATAATTCAATACATTATACAGTCATCCTGGCAAAAAAATTTTAAACAAATAAACTTGGCCAACACAGTTAATGTTTGGTTCCTGAAACATATAACAGCATTTGGGCATAAGTTTGTTAATCAGAAAACACTAACAGCCATATTGCATCACGTTTCGATAGTTCCAATATGAATACTACATGAATGCGTACTCTATAATAGCCTACCTACCACTCAGGGTCGCAGGATAATATATCCTACGTGGGGTAAAATGTACAATATTGTGGTATATTTACATTAGGTTAAAGGTCTCTGCCCACTACATCGTACCATAACTAGGACCGTAACCATATCGACACATTCATACAAATATCAATTTGTATCAAACAATGCCAACTATACCTCAGTGTCGAAATAATATGGAGTGACTCATCGATGACATGTGGATAGATCAGGGGCAAGAAGTGTGCGGGGAACGAAATTCCATAGGCGTATCAATTTAGAGGAGACAAAATATAAAAAAATTAAATAATACCAAAACAGTTGCAAAGGGTTTTAAGTGGATTTGTAAGTCTTTTAGTTAGTAAACGATGTAAGTATCGTAAGTTATGTAATGTACTTATTTCATACTTACCCAGTCAGAACATCTCCTGTCAGCATATCCTGATAAAACAGACATTTTGGCAACATGTGCCCTATAAAGGGACGTAGGAGTAGCAAGCTACACACAAGTAGCCCCTCTGAATCCATATATTGACCTACCGCTTGCACTATTTAAAACTATCGTTATATTTATGTCACACCACTAACACAATCTTTATTTTATTGTATCAACTACATCGTCACAGTTACTACATTTATCACAATCATTATATATGTTACATTACTAACACAGTCTTTATTTTATTGTATCAACAACACAGTCACTATATCTATCACTATACATATATGCCACACTTATCACACATATTTTATTTTATATTACCAATCACTGTCACTATCGCAGTATCACTATGTTGCGTCGCATTAATGGTATTATTACAAGAATCACTCACTTCAGATAACACGACTTCCACTTGCAATATTACCATTCCATAGTTCACTATCAAAATCACAACTACTAGTCACTGTCACTATCAAAATGACAATCACTGGAACTGCTATCGCCTAGATTGATTATAACTGGATCTATCAACGCTTCCGCTCTTGTGTCAAGAACCCACATGCGATGTTCCTCTATTATTTCGTGTTACGTCCGTCTTTATTTGCGCCCAAATCAGCTCTATGGGGTTCAATTCGCAATTATATGGTGGTAGACGATGTATGGTTACATCACGAGCTTTTGCCATTTCATCTACTACATATTTAATGTACCGGCTCTTTTCTCGCTGCGCACTTTTTAATAGCTGCACTTTTAACATGGTATCGCCACAATCCAGATTTTTTGATTTTAACCACTCCAGGATCTGTCCTTTTCTCCATGCTGATGTTGGTAACTTTTCAATTCGCCGACTATGATATGGTGCATTGTCCATCACGACAACTGCGCCAGGTTCTATGGAAGACAATACAGATGAAAACCATTTTTCAAAAACTTCACTAGTCATATCTTCATGATAATCCCCTAACCCTAATCATCGCGATCCAAATACATTTAAACCATTTTCCAAAAAACCTGAATTGTTATTATTAATCTTCGTCCTTTTCCAGATGGTGTCTTCAATCCCGGAGATAATCCTTCTACAAATGCCTGTCGGTTATTCAGAATATTGCAGTCTTGCCACACTTTCGTCACCGTATGACCTTTGTTTACCCAAGTTTCATCCAAATAATAAATCTTCCTACCAGAATTCCGAGAATCTCTTAGCTTTTCCAAATAACTTCTTCGCCATAACACAATATCGTTTTTTTCAATAAGAAGACTCTTTCGGTTTCGTTTTAAATGATGAAAATTAATTTCATGCATAATTCTCAAAAGAACTTTACGAGAGAACTTCGGTAAATTTTTATCTTGAGCGACGGCAGCGTGAATTTTATTCAGCGTCGGAAGTTCATTAAATCCATGAATAATACTACGAATTATGTGTTTAACATCTTCAACTTCAATCTTCTTCCTACAGCGGGTTTCTGTTTTCTTCTTTTTTTGCTCTTGTTTCTTCTTCATCATACTTCATTGCACGGTACACACTACTTCCACAGACTTTTGTTAACGAAGAGCATATATCAACTGCCTCGATTGTACTAATATCTGGGTTTCGCGCCCGAATTCCTTCGTAGACTTTTTTAATCATTTGAAGTTCTTCATTTGCTAAAAGTCGCTGTTTTCGATTGGAATTCTTCGTCGTAGAACCACTACAACTTACATCCGCTGCTTCCATGTTAGAAAAACACTAAACACTCACTTTTATCGCAGAGTATAATAAATAAACAATTTCCCGAATCCCGAATCAATCGCACATAACCACAATGTAATACCACTGGCGCACTAAAATCTAGGCTAAACGACGCATGCGTCATTCTATCGATCGACATTGATCCGTGCCGCCAGTTACTGACCAATCGAATTCAAATGTATTTAAAACCGCCTAAAATGATTGGCTAGCTTTGCTACAACAGCGCACCAGGCGGTACAACCGATTATTATGCGATTTGGAATTCAATAGGAAAGAGAGTAGTCCGCATTGAACTACTGTTTCTATAGAACGGCACATAAAATTTGTATGCACATAATAGGTGATTACACAGAAATAGACAAACTGTTGAATAGTTATGGTGGTCTGATATTATATATGAATCACTCCACATTATTTCGACACTAGGGTATAGACAGTTCCGTCACCGACCAACACCGTAGCGTGCCATGACCGGACCAGCAATGCAAATTATATTTGTTTGCATGTGTCGATACGGTTACAGTCCTAGCATGGTACGGTGTAGTGGGAAGAGACCTTTATACCTAAAATATATAAAAGTTTAGAATTTTAATTGTACAGATTTTTACCTGTTACACTAGTGTTAAGTTTTATACCAGAAATAATGAAATTTTATACCATTTTCACGTCATTAAAAGTGGTAACGTATACTACGGCTGATTTTCAACAGTGTACGTCTGGCGAGGTGTCTGGAAATGTTTTTACAAATGACATGCATCTGAATTGAGTATGGAAAATTGACAGTTCGAAATATGTAAATTTACGAAAACATTCACAAGTTTAATCTACAGAAATTCTAAAGCAAAAAATAAATATTCATATGCCACCGCTGTTCTTGTTTCGATTTCTTTAAGTATTAAATTCTTGTATTCAATGATTGCCCGACGTGTTATTAAGATAGGAGTCCCGATATGCGAGATTTAAAAAGAGGGCAACCTTCCGTGTGCAGGGCCTATGACGATTTCATCACATTAAGCAAATGACTTAACGGCGGTCATAACTTCCGACACACAGCCAACCGTATTTTTTCGAACGATGTCATATCATAACAATGGGATGTATATAGCAGGTGCAACCGCCCATATTGAATTTGTGACGTTTTTTTTTACGAGTCGATTCCACGCACCTCTCGGATGGTTTAGAGGAATTCAGCACGCGAGTCTGCGAGATTTACGCGGTCAAACAACGCGAAAGTGAACTCGTCGAGCAGTAACGGGCCATCAATGGCAACCCCGGAAATAGGCTTCGATTTAAGTCTTCTAATAATGCCTGCTCTATTTTAGAAACTAAACGTCTCCCTTATTGATTCTCGTGTCTTAAATATGGGCCATGCTTTCGTCGTTACTATTTCTAATCAGAAAATGTTTAATTCCAAACTACTTTGAGGTCAGTCACACGTGCTGATTTGATTTTAATTAGAACATACATGAGTGTTTCGCTAAACAAATCACTGTTGAATTGAATTACTGTATTATATTATTTCGATATTCACGATAATTTTGTTGATTTAATGATACAGTATATAATTGAAATGAACGGTTATCTTTAACGGAAGATATTGTAATGTGTCTTCCACAAGGTTCTATTTTGAGCCCTCTACTTTTTACTTTTTATATATCTGAGTTTAGAATTTCAATTCTATATACATAACATTTGGCTACATTATTCATCATAACAACATCAAATAAATATACAACTTCACCGGTAAGATTCTAAGTTCTCCAACTTTACTTTGTCATCAAAAAATATTATAAATCTGAAAATCAATTTATTCTATCAAAAGCGCAACAAAAGAGAAGATACAAAATTAATTATATGAACTGTTCATCCATTATGTGAAGTACAACCTTGTTTTGTCACATAAATGGCACATGTGTAAATTATTACCCATTTTAGATGGTGAATTACGCCACGTGGATGTTATACAGTTACAAAGAATACAATATTGTTAATTCGTTTGACTTACGAAGTCACGAAATATAATTAATATCAAAAATAAATATTATTTATTAAGCTGTGACCTCATTCATAAAGTTGTAGCTATTAAAACTCCACGTTATGTTTACAATAAAATTATTATAAAATTATAAAACAGATCTACTATGTGAAGATTAGATGCAAGTTTATTATTATATTATTGCAAAGTAGTTAACTGATAATTTTCTAAATTGACTTTTTGGCCACATGCTTCACTGAAAGAGCTTCTCCTGAAACCTTTCAACTTTTCTTTATAACTTTTTACTTCGTTATAAATAGTTCCAAAGTACGACAAGACACAGTCTTGTGGTATTTTGCATTATTTTGATCCAAAATTGTAGCATAAGCATGTATGGGTATTCAAAAATATGAGTACAGTAGACTACAGTAGACAATTATGGAAAACAGATTTCCATAATCCAACTTTCAATGTTGCATGTTTATCAAGTTTTAATTTTTATTGTAAAACTTTAGCGAAACATGGCACCTAGAAAACCATCTTCTGCCTTTGCGACAAAAAAAGGCATTTTTGAAAATATATGGATCTACAAAAACAAATTTACTGACTAATTGTTTGACACCCTTCAGAAAATGTCATTCATAAGTAACAATTTTTATCCAAAATCTTATTGATATATGTTGATAAAACAGTTGGATTACTTTTTGTAATTTGACAATACTGTTGATTTCCTATTATACCATCCTTAACTCTGGATTCTCTTCCACGAAGAGATGTTTTCTCGAGAACAAATCTAAAGTTAAAACCTAAGTTATTATTTTTAAAATTGAAGTCACATTACTTTCAAAAATTGGGCATTGGCCTTATTCATCAGTTATTGTGATGTATGGATCTGTACCTACTTAAAGTACCTAATAACACTCTTATCATCTTAATAGCTCTCATAAGGATTCCCTCAAATAGCATCGTCGAGAGTCATCTTTGTTATAATACTTAATTTGTTATTAAATGTGTTTTTAAATTACACCAAATGTTTTCTCTATCGCTACCATACAACGAGGAAATAGGGAACCATTGCCTCGTTATCAGGCCATTTCTTCATTATGTTTTGTTTTTATCAAATTTAGCCCAAAGTTTGATATTTTTCTTGGCTGAGGCTTTACATTCAAGAGGTTTAGGTCATT
The DNA here is from genome assembly GCA_037954035.1 of Rosalia funebris. Lineage (NCBI taxonomy): Eukaryota > Metazoa > Arthropoda > Insecta > Coleoptera > Cerambycidae > Rosalia > Rosalia funebris. The sequence continues at coordinate 29,301,487 of JAZFAV010000035.1, read as the reverse complement.
TAAAATTTTAAAGAAAGAAATGTCATATAGTTAGGTTATATAAAGAAAAATTTAACAAAGATTAAAAGTTGTATAACTTCTACTTAAGACAATATATTTTAGTAGTATATGACATTAACGTCAATGAAAATATGTGTGAGCCTCTAGAACCTATGATCTAAAGGCACACACAAACCAGAATATATTATTACAATATATATTCAGTACATTTAAAGACTACTTGATTATTGATATCAGTAGTCTTTAAATGCATTATATACATATGGCGGTAATGTATCCTGGTTCTTCCTGAATTACGACTATACAGAATTGGTCCATTTCAGAAGATTTTTGTGACTAGAATTTGTTACCTGTTAACTAGGTGATTAGTTTCCTTTTCATCCGACTAGGTTACCTTTATCGCTTATCTCAAGATGTAGAGTTGACCTTAATCGGTGCTTCATGAACAGCAGTACAACTTTCGTAAACGTTTTCATGTAATGAGATTTTTCTCCAATGAATGCACTTGAATTACATCCACTACTTACATGAATATTATCATCTTTAATCAAAAATTTATGACTCTAACTACAGGACTATTTATATTGACCTTCTTCTCCAAGATTACATTGTACGGGGTGTTAGAAGTATAACTGCCATTATTTTAACAGTTGATAATTTGGAACTAAATAAACAAAAAAGTTTGTGATGCTCAACACAGGATATGTATGCCCATCTCTACCATTTACTAGAAAGAAAAAAGTGTGAATCGCCTAATTATAATATAATCAATACATTATGGGATAAAAGTAAACTGAACTATTTGTGGAATTCCTTCATATTATCTTTAATCTTCGTCTTATCTTTATGTGGAATCTTATTCATTATGAATGTTTTTGATTTTAATTAAACATCCGTTTCTTTGTTTTTAGTAATATAACTTGATGACGAGTAACCACTGACCGACGCCCTACATGGCAAACAACACCCTAGCACCGGAGGCACTATTCCAAGCGTGATATCTGCCCATTCATGTTCAATTTGCAAAGAATTATTATCTTTGAATACCTTCACGTTACCATACGTATAAACGAGTTCATTTGTATAATGTCCTGGGGCGATAAGTTTGAAAATATGTTATTGTATCTTAAACTCCAGTAATTACCTCTGTTAAAGGGTTTATTATTCTTGTAAAAATAGCATTACCTACGGCTAATTAATTATGGGTCTTTCTCGTGAAACGCGTGCATTTATTTTCCAGTTTTTCTCCAGGGGAAACTTCCGAATAATGACAATATAACAGTACGGCATTATGGCACAAATTGTTGCACAAATTTTCTCCTCTCTTTTCATTACTTAATATTCATGTCATTCTGATTTATATTCATATATATCGGAGACTTAAGTGACTCCATTCCGTTACTACATACCATGAAATAATGGAATCATTATTTCACTAAGTGTGGTAATGGAAGTGTCGGTTACTATAAAATATGATAATATTTAAAATTAATATTTTTTTGGTTCATTCATATTCATCATTGTTTTGATTAAGATTTACATCGCTATTAAAACAGTTTGTATTTTTTTACCAAGCATACTTTAATGTTTAAGATTTTCGCATTAACTTTTCATTATATAATTGGCCAAGCTTCGTAACATACTCCATGTACACTAATAATAGCGACTTTACACGAACGACCTTACGAAAAAGTAACCATACCATTACAATCAACTATTAAGGTTCCATTATAAACATATTCTTCTTTCCAAATTGTTATTTCTTCCTTTTTGTTATTGAAACAAGAATGTCCATGTATATTTTACGTTAACAGTATCATTACTGTCTATATATCTGCATCGCATCGTCTGCATAGCACAATATTTTGAATTGAGTTTGTCCCATTCTGTAACCTCGTCCTACATTTTTCACCTGGTTTGTGATGCGGTCCATTACCAGGTTGAAGAGTAGCGGACTCAGATCTCCTTGTCTGATATCTATCGATATCGGCACTTCCTCTGTGGTTGAGGTGCCTAACTGTATTCTTGTACTGTTGTTGGTATCGAGTTATTTTATTACCTGGATAATATTATTGTTGGCTCCTCGTTCTTGCAGGATTTTTAGTACATCCTTTACTTGCACTCTGTCAAATGCTTGAGTTAGGTCAACAAAGCAGAGGAACGCAGGTTTGTTAAATTCTGTGGACTTTTCGATGAATATAGCGTCGATTGTTGATCTATTCTGTCTAAAGCCTTGTTGTTCTTCGTTGATGCTGATTATACTTGATAGATGTTGGGTTATTATTTTGGTGAGCAGCTTCATGGCGGTGTTGAGCAGGCTTATGCTTCGATAGTTCCTTGGGTCTTTCTTTTCTCCCTTCTTGTAGATAGGGATTGTAATGCTAGAGCTAATCAACTGATTATAATAAAATGTTAACAACTATTAGCACATATTCATTAAAGTGAACGTTAGATGTGGCTAAATTAAAAAAAAAATGTTGAAAAACAATCTTCGACAAGTATTCATATCAATTGGTTCTAATTATGTATACATAAAATTCAATGTGTAATCAGTTTATTACATCACCGGAGACAAAAATACTTTGCATTTGTGTATCTACAGAGTTCTCAGAAAAGAAGTAATGTGCTATTTCTCTAGGTATTTCTATTTTCTATTGATTTCTCTATGGAGGAGTAATATGGAAAATAAAATTTGTAAGACACGTAAGAGTGTTAAATCAGAAAAAAACACATAAGGGAAATAAATTTACTTACGATAGTATGCATTCACTTCACTTTGATCAAGTTTAATTCTTCTACCAACCCTTGAGAATTATTTTGTTACATCATCATACAATTGTGCATTTTGGGAAAAGTCCTGAATGTAGTCCCTTTCTATGTATATCATTTAGATTAGATAATAGTTCCTCTTTTGTAAAGTTTTTAATAAAAAGATTTCATGCGTTTTAAAACAGAAAAATTAAATCTATTACAAGCACTTGCTAGTAATATTGTTTCGTCTAGTACAGTGGACACAAACGACACATTTTTTACTTACATTTTTTATAGTGACTAATTAATAAACATTCATTTTGATCTATGTGCCTATTTTAATAAATTGCATACTGTACAAATGTGCTTATTATTATTTGTCATTATTACTGTCCATTTAACCTACATCTATTTCATTTAAATGCATAGAAGCATTATTATAGAAGCATCATAATATTTAAATGCCTGAAAGCATTCCTGAAGTTGCTTCCAAGTAGTCAGAAGTGTATTAGTTATTTCACGTATAATCTAGTTATGACTTACGTATTATCATTCAGTTGTTCTTGGTGCTTGGAAGACATTTGGGCTGAAGCCTACAAAATTCTTCCATTCATTACATGCTTTTTGTACCGACTCCAATCAGTAGCATCTGGCTGGAATCTATCGATCAATCAATATTACGGAGAACAATTAACACGCATTACGAGAGTAGATCCAAATTTCAGTAGCGTAACCCGAGCAGACCAAATCCAAAAGTATTATGTACGGTAAGTAAGATTTTGATTTACAAATATTTAAAAGAACAGTATAAATAATCCATATATCAGGAATAAATGAAGAAATATATGAATTTAAAATGAAATGAAGAATTACATCCCTTGCGTTCATAGACCACACGCCACTGCAAAAAGCTCCCACATTCATCATGGTTATAGATCAGAGACGAGTTCCAACTAAACCTTCAAATATTCCATCCCTTTCTCTATTACACATATTCCCACTTGTTATGGCATGAAATTAATTTGAACATACAATAAGAAAAAGGTTTAAAATACGCCTAGCAGCAGCTGTTGTTAATATGTGAATACAAAAATAAACCACTCTTAAAAAAATCCAACCATACATCAAATCTTTATTTTTATATCGACCGTACTATTTTTCAAATAAAACAAGATGTTATTAGTCCAAACTAAACGTTCGTCAAATTTTTCTTGGTCGCAGTTGTAACGAATGTTTTGATTTATATGCTCCGTTAATGGGGCTGACAAATTGGTTACAAATTTATTTCGATGTTGTGACATCTCCAGGGGAACTATTGTTAGAAATATGTTTCCGGAAGACGGGCCCATTATATCTATAGGCATTTCTATAAAAAAGTGGAGATGACATATGGGACAGCTTTCGGTAGGTGGCAGCAGACACGCACACTTGGTTTTGATACACCGCTTTATTCTGTGTAAATAAAATGTATTATAGAATCCAGATGGCGTGATCCGAAGTAGCCAGGATTGGATCGAATTATAAAAATATGAACAATAACTTCTAACTTTACTCGTACTGATAAGTATTGAAGAACCATCTAACTATTCAGTATATCGGTTATTTTTTTACTGTTTTACTAATTTTGGCATTTATAATGGGATTCCCTTTATATTTCTACAATTTTCAGATTGTTTTACAATAAATTGTCATTGTTCACATGTTACCCTACTTAAGTTATCCCTTTTTATATTGTTCACAAAATACGACAAAAGTGTATATACTACATATGTGAAATAGAAGAAGAATCGAATCGAAAGAATTACACAACATCTATAACTTTGGGACATTTATTTTGGAAGTTTCTGATGCCATCTAATTGATATCTAACATGACTCAAACACATCAGGAAATTATTTATTGATTTCAAATTCAGAAAAAAAAGATGAACCCAAGACAGGTAATCATATTATTAACATGATATTTTTTGAACTGTAAAGATCAACACTAAGGAAACAGTACTATAAAGTACAAATGTTGATGTGAATTACTACCAAGCAGCAGAAAGATATAGATTGAACGTTTAACACAGTTTATTCAGTTTATCACTAAAATATAATTTTTAAAAGTAGTTTTTTTTTTCTCAAAATAATGTTTTGCAATTTATTTAAATTTGTACTTTATTACAATGTAAAGAAATATACTTTATTAAATAAGAAAGAATGTATAGGATTATATGTGAAATTGAAGTCGTAATGATAAAAAATGTGCATGGCGTCATAGATCTTTTAAAACATCATCAAACGTTAACATCATTTTAATAAAACTCGTAGTGTTACTACCATTTTAATAATCATACGAGTAAGCAAATCGCAATAATATTGCGCCGCCTCCTCGCTCAAATCGAAGGCACCTCCGAAACGTGCCTCTAGAGGCTTCTGATCAAAAAACAAAAGTTTACTATATTAATTTTGTCAAAATGCCGAAATTCGAATGAAAAGCATTTCGTACATCGACTTAAAAATTTCGTGACACACACGAAAACAGCCGTTTAGTAAAAAGAGATAAGAGTAACATTCATTGAAAAATATTTTTCACGAGGTAGTCACCCCATTCCTTCCCATATAGATAGTCAGGATAGTGTCTACGGTTGGGTATCTAGAAATAGATGGCCATATATGTATATTTTGCTAATATTTTACTATTACAAAGTTCTTGAATGAGGCTAGTAATTGGTTATGAAGTACATGCCATAGATACGAATTATCATTTTCACAACTGTCTACCAAAAAAATTATGGCAACTTATACTCGGATTTAATTTTATATAACTCCAAGACAAAATTTGTATAACAGAAAAATGGTTGAAGATAGGATATGGAAAGTTATTAAAAGATTCAGGAAAATGAGATTCTGTATTTGGAAACAGGAGATCAGTGTTCCATGAACACCGAAATATTACATGTTTCACCAACCAAGTTGGCAGCATCAGGATGGGATTAGATCTCGTCATTTATAATTACTATTACTATTAGTATAGATTGATGGAATAATTAAAACCGAAACAAAAATAATCACTTTAAACTCAGCACCTTAAGCCACTTTAAAGTAATCAGCAGAAACTAAAATTTACAATAAAAATACACCATTTTAATAAATTAATTAAGTTGGTGGAAGAAAGACTTCACTTATTTAGGAAGTAAGATAAATTGGGACGGAAGAAGCGATAAAGATATAAAACGAAGAATAGCGCACGGTCAAGTAGCTTTTAACAAAAAGAAAGCACTTTTATGCTCGGCGGTAATAAACTTAGAAACATGGAGGAGATTTTTGAAAACGTATGTATGGAGCACGGCACTATACGGATGCGAAACCTGGACGGTAGGGGAAGCAAGTAGGAAGAAATTAGAAGCTTTTGAGATGTGGTCTTACCGAAGAATGATGAAAATACCGTGGACTGATAGGGTTAGAAACGAAGAAGTATTAGAGAAAGTTGGCGAGAAAAGAAGTATGTGGAAAAACATAAAGAAGAGAAGAGATAGAATGGTAGGCCACTTGCTGAGACATGGGGGAATAGTCCGCGATATTTTGGAGGCAGAAATAGGAGTGAAGAAAGGCAGAGGTAGGCCTAGATTAGACTACTGCTCGCAAATAGTAAGGGATGTAGGTTGTAGCACAATTAGCGAAATGCGTAGGTTAGCACAAGATAGGAGAAGCTGGAGGTTAGGTCCAACCAGTCCTAGGACTGATGACCTCATGATTATGATGAAATAAGTTAGTAGTGCATTAGGGTAACCAGAGATAACTATGTAATAGTTAAAATATTAAAAGAATTTTAATGAAAAATAAATTTTTTTTGAGTCAAGCAAATCTTTGTCGCTTCTGCGAAATCCCTTTCTTTCAATAGAGCCAATAAAATACGTGTATTAAAGCAATTGTTTTAATTATTTGAAGTACCACGCAAGTAATTATTTGAGTTAATAGAATTCTTTATTGAATCAAACATTTCTGTCGTATATTTAATAATATATAAGAATTCAGTGGCTTTACCCAAAGTTCATAAAACATTATTAAGTATAAAATATATTCCCTCAAATCAAAGAAATATAAGTCATACGTGTAATAAAAACATTTCCATTCATAAAACAAATTCATTTTTATTCCAATACCGAATATTTTTCGTAATATAAGTACCGAATAAAGAGAATGAAGTAATTTTTAAATACACTAAGATTTTGGGATCAAACCTCTCTTCTCTGTGTATTAACACTTTCAGAAAAAAATATTTAGCAGAACACCTAGTAATTTTAATGAAGGTTTCAATAAATCAGTCTCTACCGTCTCACAGTGGACCATTTCACATATCTAGCACGACAAAAATGACATCAAAATTTCATTGAAATATATACCCTAATATATTAGGTATATAACAGTTACAAGGAATCAATAAAGGTTTATTGTCCCTTATTAGTCCCTTCCCCATGGCAGGTAAAGAGACTACGCTTTTAAGTGTAGCACTGTAGCATCGGATCAGTAGTGTGGTAACATACATTGTAGAGCGTGCACGTGGATATGGTGTATTTAGTAGCAAATTTCTTTAGTGTTAATTGTTTCAATGGATCTAGTGACTATAGGTATGTCTCCATTATTTACAATATACAATAATCTAAAAACATTTTCTACTGGTCGTGGTTTCAATGCTTTAAATATAGTAATTATTTTTCATAAAATAATAAATGTGTAATTTCTGTCGACTGAATTTATATGAAGGCCAAAAATTGCCAGGCTCCTTTTTAACTTATTTTGTAGAACAATGTTCCTAGATTTCGAATATATTTGAGTTTATTTGCGATTCTTTGCGATAAGGTTGTTCTTATATTATTTCCAGAAACGTGACATACAATGTCAAGAAGATAGTTTTTCGATAAGTGGCGTACTTTCACTATAAAATCACGTACGGAGGAACTTCTCAAATTCGTAATTAGTACATATAATATTAATGATTTAACTGATGAAGGTATAAACAATATAAAAACCGTTATAAAAGATTTTTTGAAGAAATTTTCTGAACGATGGATTAATTCTCCTCGAAAACTGGAAGTTTTTCTAAATAAATATAAGGACTGGCTAGATGGTAGCGATATAGGTTTTGTGACAATTACCTACAACATACAGCCATCAACCTCTGCTGGGATACCACCTGGGCGACCGATAAAAAAGTTTGAGGAGTGTAGCGAAAGATCTAAGAGGAGAAAAATTCAGCATCTGCTGGAATCAAGTACTTCTGCCGAGTTAACTTATGCAGCTGAAGTTTATCTACGTTCAGAAGGTAAAAGAGATGCTGCTAATGTTGTCAAGGAATTGTCTTCAGCGTCTCCTAAAAGGGCAACTACAATTAAAAAACTTCGACGTCATAATGATATTAGATCCTACAGCAGAGATGAAGCACTTGCATTATATATTGACTGCAAGCATACAAAATATACATACAAACTAGAGAGGAAGCGGGCCATGGCAGCAGGTCATTTTTTATACCCATCGTATTACAACTTACAAAAGTCGACAGTAGACTGTTGTCCGTCTGCAGAATCTATAAAAATAACTGAAATCAGTGCTGAAATGTCACTTCAATCGTTATTAGATTTAAAAGTTCAGAGAATCTGCAAGGTACAGGAGGAAGTCATTAGTCCATCTCCCATTGCCACGAATCAAGACTTACTGATAATGCTTTTGATTATTTCTGACCCTGTAATACATTTTGCTGACTAATTCAGCAAATGTATTAAACCTCTTAAAATCCCCAGATATTCCATTTCAATTCCTCCCTACAAATATTCATAACCCACCAGATTTTGAAGACGATTATACAATAGAAGAATCCACTGAATCCGACCCTGACCTCTCTTCTGATTATAGTGACTAATTTATATAATTACCATTCTCTTAATTTAAATTAAATAATAATAAAAATTGTTTCACCAAATGTGCACATTTGTCTATATTTTTTCATTAAACCCTTTTTTTTTGCTGTTCAGTTTTTGCCAATTTTTATTCAATATACGCTTATGACACTTAAATTTAACAAAAATAACCAATATAATAATATAAATACTATTTGACGTATAAAAAATAACATATATTAATATTAACAGTCGGTATACATTTTGTCCAGTTAGATTTGCGAAACGGCCCACTGTGCGTCTGGTTTCAAATTTGGCAGGAAAGGAAAATATTTATCTGAACACCTTAAATTATGAAGCTGCTATGATAATATTCGTATTTAATATCGATTTAACCGATTATACTTGCTCCTCCGTCGTTCACTTGACGATGATATAATTATTTAATCCAAATAGTTGTCTCTTGCAGTTCAAAATCATTCACTGAAACACAGTTACGTCAAATAATTGCGAATGAATTTGTTACGTCTTCAAGTATCTTTGCGCCAACTCAATACATTAAGTACTATAAACAGAAAACAACTCCATAATACTCAACTACAATGTATTTATTAAAGACTACAAAGTTAAAAAGTAATTTTCTTAGAGCCTGAATTAATTAACTTCCATAGAGAATAAAAGACCACTTTCCCGACATTCTACAGAATTAATTCCTTCCCAGACTCCGATGGTGAACTTTATAGGTAAAGTAATTAGTTATAAATGCAGCGAGTCTCCCCGAAACGGGATCGCTATTGTTTCTTGCGAGCTAAAAGACAAGAATAACTCATCGTAAGTTCTCATTAAAATTAACGGGAGTAAACAGGAGTGAAGTTGTCAAAACTGCCGCGTCTGCTGAGTTATTGTTAGAGTTACACCCTTAGACCTGTTCAAATACGGCACATGACAGTCGTATCGGGGTCTCGTACACTCTCGTCGTCGGATATCAGTGTTAAAGTCAATGTCATCTGCCATACGCTGTGTACTCTCCATGCTCGGGGGAATATCGCAACGTGTCTATGAAATTGTTAAATTATCTTTGGGATTTGTCGAAATAATCAGATCGGGCACTTGCATGCGTCGTGTACTTTCATCCTGTAAACCAAGGATGGAAGAAAGCAAGGAACCGAGTATCTTAAAATATAACCTAGTAGTATTCATAAAATGTTACCTAAATTGTTTTCTTTATAGAAATAAAGTTACCGAACGAGTTATCCTAGTTCAACTCAACTGATATAGCACTCATAGCGTATAGCTTTAAGAATTAATGAAAAGCCGTAAATAAATCCATTGTGTTTAATGGTAAATAGTTTTATTCAAAATATAAACATTTAATCCCATATTAACCTTCCGTCGGGCGCAGCCGATGCGTGAGATCCGGCAGTCACTCTTTTCTTTGCCCTTTCGTGTGTATTACGAATATTAACTCGAACTCCCTCATAGCTTTGGTTTAGAAGAGTGGTTTGGAGCTAGAAAGCTCCAAACCACTCTTCTTGATATGGTGTCGATTGTTTTTAGTGCATTCCCTGGCCTTGTATGGGCTGCCCGAATCTGTCAGATGCATTGCGCCTGATTACGTTATTATTTTCACTTTTATAGTTTGTTAATCTCTTTTATTATTTAGATTGATAATATTTTTTGGGATCTCTACACTTATTTATTCTGGCGTTTTATGGTATTATTACTCAAAATTAACACACTTAGGTGTTAAATTAGTAGTTTATACTAAATATTGTTACCAAAAATGTGACGTTTATTTTTGTTTGGAACATGCTAAAATGATGAAGATGACTTATAATTCTTTACACTTAAAATAGGCAGTTAATTATAACTCTTCTTTGTAATAGACGTCCAATATTTTTTTATATATAACTCTATGACTTCTACATGAAAAAAATTGGTGGTTTGTTTTCTGAATTCAAAATATTGTACTCCTACAATACAAATTTGTGTATGTTTTGACCTTAAAACAGAAAAAAACTTGTCAATAGCTGGTTTTCCTATCGAAATATTCCACATTTATTATTTTACAACATGAAATGAATTCCTTTATATAAATTTAATTATTGCGATTAAAAATTAGTGTGAAATATATATGATTGTATTAATTAAAATAAGTCTTTAATTGAGTCTCCACCTCATTAAAATCTAAATTACGTAAGATTTTATATGGTATCTCTCAGATGCATTGCGCTCAAATGTGTTTGGATTCAGACTGCGCCCGACGGAAGGTATTGTATTAATTAGATTGTATTAGTTAAAATAAGCGTTTAATTGAGTCTCCACCTCATTAAAATCTAAACTACGTAAGATTTGATATGGTATCTCTCAGATACATTGCGCCCGAATGTGTTTGGATTCAGACTGCGCCCGATGGTAGATTAATTAGGAAAATTTCCGTTACATCCAAATAGAAAGTAGTTGGGTATGTCAAATTTGGTATTCTAGAAATTTATTACATTATATACCGAGCTACCACAGTAACTATTTTTAAAGTATGCCAGTAGGTGCTCGTCCAGTTTTGAAAAGTTGCCGCATTATCGTCACTCAATACATTTCTCTTCACAATAGATTGATGAAGAACGATCTAGAAAAATTCATTTTCTACTTCGATAAAACACAACTAGCTTATTACCAACTTTTCTCTTAAAACAAGAACTCCTTGATGAATTCAATATTTTTGCCGTAAAGACGTTGGAAGCGCGAAATAAGTCGACGTTAGAGACCGTTTAGGCACTGTTTAACAAAGTAAGGTAATACCCGTCATAACAGAATTGTCCATTAAATGTTTACGAGCGAGTTACAAGAAAGAACGCCCTCGTCTATCTAACTTTTAAAGCAGTATAAAAATATACAATCAAGATATGAAAATAAGGAGCGGGCCTCTCGAAGTAGCGAGACGACAAAAACTCATTTTACGATCACGATATTATTATCAGAGTGAAGCCTAGGACGCGATGTGCAAGGTTTAAGGAAATGCATATCTCATTTTAGTTAGTGTATGAATAATACTTTATCATTTTCATCTGGACGAAAATGTACTCTAATGTATTAAAATATAACACAATATTTCTCCTTTATTTTCTGTATGTACTATATTGTATACTGTCTGAAATGCAATGTAAGATTTTGCTCCAAATTAAACACCATAAACATATCATCACTACGCAATACCTTGGAAAAAAGTAGATCTGTTACTTTAGTTGGTACTTTGCTCATAGACTGAAATCATTAACTTTGTATTATTCTGCCATGGAGTACACCCACATATGTATATCCAGATTTTATAGAGAAAAACCGCATTCTGCTTATTTTAGTCACTTATTGGAAGTTTTATGTTCTAATAAAGTATTTATTTATTAGCGGTCTTTTGTATAAGGAGTATAGATCGAGCAGGATTACTGCTCTTTACCGGCTCATCGCTGTATCTTGAAACCAGGCTCGTTTAGGGGTGGGAAGAACCTACTCCTTCTCTTTACTCAGCCCGCTCCAATCGCAGATGGCAGAAGGTGGCTCTAAATTTCTGGAGCCTTAATCTAGCAGCAGCAATTCAGGGTGCGTCTCCCTTGATTCTAGCTCAATGAACCCCGTCATCTGGAGTCTCTTCTAGCGCTCTTTGTCTCAATGGTCATTCCACGCTCAACAATCTGGTCAATTTTACTCTATAAAAGTCTTGCATTATATCTCTACTTAGATATAATTTGCTTATACTTCTACTATTTTCTTCTTTGGCCAATTATATTAATAAAAACTTGTGTTAGAAATTGAACATAGTCTCTATTTTATTGTAAATGATGTGATTATCTGAAGACGATTATATAAAGTCATAACATCAGATCATCATTTTTCATTAATGTAAAGAAAGAAAAACAATGGACATATAATTAATACCTAGGATCAGGGAAACAAAAATCATATACTTGTCAATTATTTTCATAAATGAATACATCGGCCTCTAATCTATTATAGGCATGTCTTATCTTTTCGATGGCCAACAATTAGATTTAAGTGTATTGGATTGGGGAAAATTTTTATTTTGAGTTGAGACTTACAGTTTTATAAAATTTCTTTAAAAGATTAAAAACACAATTTCTACCTTCCTTATTTTATTTTGTATTATTTTCTATCAAAAATTATTGATATACTATTGACCAGCGAAATTTTACTAAACTTAGGGTGGAAATATATTTCACTAGCTCTTCGTTTTTGAATCAATATATATGACTATATAATTTATATAATCTATTTTGTAAATGTTTTCATAGCCAGAAATATTTATTTCATATTTTTGATTCGCCCGTGGTTGTACAAAATTTTGTTGAAATCTAGGACCTCTGCTTCAAGAATGGTTTTTGGAGTGGTCTATTTCCATTTTAATCTTTCAGTAGGGCTGAGATCTGGTAAGAAATATATCTGTTAGGTGTCTGAAATTTTTTGGGGTTCTTTAGTTAAATTGCCAATATCATTTTGTTGAATTTAATATGGAACTGACATTTTTATATAGGATTGAATTACAACGAGATGATAGCAAATGAGGCGAATTTCCAAAAATGTAAAACTTTTATTTTAGTAAATATTGTTTGTCTATACAGTTTCATATTAATAAAATAACGTTTGGGCTGACCCATTTCCATTTTAATCCTTCAATAACACTGATATGTTATAAAAAAGATAGATATATAAAAAAAGTTATTTTTTTTTTGTTATTGTAGTTAAAATTAATTATTCTGTCGAACTTAATATGGAAATCACATTTTTATGTAAGGTTGAGTTACAACGAAATGATTGATGGGGGTTGAAGCGAATATCCAGAAATAGAAACATTTATTTTGGTAAATACGGTTTATCTACACACTTTCATATTAATTCATCATAACGCACACTTAATATATTTTACGAGGTGTAAAAATTGTAATACTCTCACTTTATTACAGGTGGAAAATTAATTTGGCTTATTCGAGGAAAATTTATTTTCTTATAATGAAGATTAAATGGAACATATTTTTTTTACCACTTTTTATCAGCTCTTACCATTTTAGAGATATGTGCCTATACCGGGTGTAACAGGATCATATTCTAAATGACCAGTGGGACATTTAGAATAAATCGGAACCATCATGGCACACTTAAATGGAAAACTAAAAATTAGATTATAAAAAATGTTGACTTTTGAAATGTCACTTATTTGGTATCGTTGGATTCGTATAGCTATGCAGAATTCAAAAATGCAATAATATAAAGTTTATTTAAAAATTGAAAGTTAGTGTCACTTCCGGCGAAACCGGAAGTGAAAGAAAAATCAATTGTATGTTAAAAAGTGCCACTTATTATGTGTATAGGATATCACAAATTTCAATCAATTATCTTCAAAACTAAAGGTGAAAAGGGGGGCATAACATGATCCTGTTACACCCGGTATATGGTTTGCAGTAGAAATTTTCATATCCCTTATTTTTGGTCCTTCGCTTAGTGTACAAAGTTGTATTGAAGTTTCGGGGCAGTTTTCTGGTCAGAATTTTTTAAAAATATATGAGTCTAAATATGCGCCTAATTTTGTCTTCATTCCTAAAAAAATCATGTACATACATACCTCAGCAACAATGTGTCATTTCTATTTAGTATTCTCGAAGCGTAAAAAATGCATAATCTCTTTCGAACTTCGCTTCTGCCATAAAACCTCAACGAACTAATGCTATTTTAAAATGAAATAAAATCCGAAATGGCACCCTAGACGGCACATAAATTAAAAACATAACCTACGAAAGTCTTTAAATACCGGCCATAATATTTTACATTACGCCCTGTCGTATCCGTTCCTCCCCTCCACGTGTTTCGTCCCGCGTGGTGCGAATAATGGGCATCAATAAAATGTTTACTACAACGTTTTATATATATTGGACCATTCTAAGCACTTTTCCAGGGGAGGTAATTTAAATATTTTAATTGCAATGTCTTTAAAGGACATCTTGGTTAAGCACCTACAGTGAAAGCACAGGGTTCTAAACTAAAATTTTTACTTTCAGTGGGGATATTAAATTTTTGTGGGCCGTAAAATTTATTGCGCCATGAATACGAAAACGGTAATAACTGATAAAAGCTTTTTACGCAAAAATTTGTTTAGATTTACATTCTGATATTTTATGACTCATTGTCACAGAAATCGAAACGTAACAGGGAGTTGAATTGAGTTTTACAGGCTTCAAAGTAAATGTTAACAGCTACTTCAATATTGTATTCAGACGAATACAATATTATCAAGTTCATCAGCTGATTTTTGACATTTTTATATAGACTCGACAGTGACCTGACTTCTAACTAATAAAGCATTAGCCATACGCAGATAATACCCATGAAAGGAGAAACTATTGATGTAGAAGCACTATACACATCATATATAAATTGAAAATGAAATATTTCCGTAACTCTCTGAAATTAATATACATTATTGTATATGAGTGCTTCCGTTGAACATAAGAAAATTATCCATGGTGTATCCGCAAGGTTGGGAAATCTCAAAAATGGAGATACTAGTTACCAAAATATGTGGATTGAGTCAAATAGATGTATGCCTTGTAGAAATGTTTCTGGATTCAGAGATGAGGTATTTAATTCTACAATTTTATTTTTAAATTAATCAATGGTTTTGAAAGTTTTTGAACGTGAATCTTGACAGTTTACGCTGTTTGACATGACAAATAAGAATTTTCAAGTAATTTTACTTGCTCATAGAGGACGCTTGTTATACTCTACTACTTTGTATATGAAGCGATTTCTATTTCTTATAATTATGAACAACGTGAATTAAGAATATATAAAAGCTCCCCTTTTGCATAAAAGGTGACTTGATTTTGATGTATCTATCCGTTTACAAGATATTTGTTTATAAAGTGCGCTATAAGTAAATTTGTTTCATTTAGTCTCGTTGATTGTAATATCGGAATTAAAAATTTTGTTGAATATTTTTGTTGTTTTGGAATTTGACACAAAAAATACTTTAAAATTAGGTATATGGAGCAGTACCCCATATGATACATCTTCATATTTAAAATTTTAAATTTAGGGTTGTTAGCGTTTAGAAAGTTGACAGTTTAATGGCGAGAAGGTGAAATCAACTCCTACAGGTGTAATTTGGAAAATAAAAATTAACAGGTCCGAAGAGCTCAAGTCAAGGAGAGTCAAATTTATTTCAAACTTTAGTTAATTATATTAACACGATTTAAAAAAAAATATGTAACTAGTAATTATGTATGTATAAATTAATTGCAAAAATAAATTATAATTTGCTTGTTTTTCTTGGGTTTTCAGTCAATTAAATTAAAAAAATATCTTTTTTGACTATTGACATTTTATCAATAGTGGCAATAAAATTACATACCTCATTAGAATACTTGTAGTAAGTATAAGAAATACACAGAAAAAATTATTTGGACTTTTTACATATTTTTGATTAAAAAAAAAAGTTTTTTTTACAATTAATATTTTATTATCTAAAGAAATAAATTGTATATATTACTCGTTTCATGTAATTTATTATATATTTATCATTTTAATTTAGTATTTTCGTCATTTTTGGTATTTAGCTGATATGTTTTATAAAATTTTATGTTAGGTAAGCCAAGTAAATGTTTTTAAAAAAACCGTTTTTTCAATTTAGTCATCTAATGACATTAAGAGAAAGGAATTTTTAAACCAAAAATTTTTTTTATTAGTTTACTATTTTTCTGTGGATATAATATTAAATATCAAGGTTATTAAGAGAACATATTTAAACAAGATTCAAATTCATTAAAAATTCCGTAACTTTGGATACTTTACAACTATAAGAAAAACTATAACACTATTTCGTAGTCGTAATCTTATACAAACTATGTTATGTCATAATAAGCGGCTAGCTTATTATATTATGTGTTACTTGGTCCCTTCAAATTAGGAAAATTGATTGAAATATTTCCTACAGCTAAGCGACCGACACAAAAGACACAAAAAGTTGTGTTGGGGTTGTGTTAACATATTTTTCACCTAGCGCATGATAAAAAAAGGGTTGTTTTTTAGATATATATATATATATATATATATATATATATATATATATATATATATATATATATATATATATATATATATATATATATATATATATATATATATATATATATATATATATATATATATATATATATATATATATATATATATATATATATATATACGCGTTTTTGGTCGTTTTTTCGGTTTTTTGCGTTTTTCTGAAAAACTATGCATTGTAGGGAAACATATCAAGAGATCAAAGTTGTAGATATAAAAATTTACGACACATTTTGTTCTTTTGTTTTTTTTTAAAGTCGCAAGAGGTCGCAAAAGTCGTTGCAAGTAGAGGGCGAGAACCCTTTTTATTTAAAGTAATAAAACAATACATTAAAAGACACCATTTTAGAAATTATTTCAAAGTGAAGAAGTACATTATTGCCTAAGAGAGCTTACGGAAATACCTGACAAAAATATTTTTACCAGTCGACTTAATGACTACGTTTATTCAACATCTCCATAGCTCTCATATTCACCACCGAATGAAGGCTAAGCTGGCGTGGATTTGAGCGATTTGAATAATGATACTGAAAGCGTATAGAGTTGAATTTCAACTTCCTATTTACAATTTATATGTGGTTACAGTCGGATAAACTGCAGTTCAAACATTAGCTGAAACTAGTCTACGTATTCAAGTGAATAATTGCTTTATACTCATATCAGATATAAATTCTAGATAACTACTATAAATCAAAAACAATTAGCAATAATCTGAATCTCTGTCTTTTATTTTAATTGTGTATCTACTCTCATAATAAAGATGATGACATATTAATAAACCAAATGTACAGAAATGATGGGACTCTAATTTGACTTCAGTAGATACTCGCTGTTTTAACCACAGCATGGTGTTACAAATTCCAGGATAAAGCTTATTTCCATACAAGTACACCTAGTATAGTATGCTTAAAACTGAAAATTGAATAAGAAATTCTACAACAATATTTCTACTTAAGCTCCAATTCAAATACAAACTAACCCAAATCGGATTAACTGTTAATTTAATAGCGGTTAATTTTTATGTATATATTGAAGTATATTTACAACGTCAAGGTTTTGAATCTGTAAATGTTTTAGGTGTACCCTAAGGATTTATATCTGGACCTCTGCCCCATAACCTATATCGATAATATCATATCAAACTTAGTTAAACATTTATCCATATAAATTAAAAAATATTCATAGAAATACCTATAAGGTGGATAGTTTCCTTTAAATCTAGTACCAAATTCAATGTATGCATGAACAAATTATAATAATAAACAACTCGGTAATTACTACATATTACATCAGATTTTAGTAGTTGTTAGTATATATCGAATAAATTTTCCAAATAAGTATTATTTTACACATTCAATATTTGATTTTATACTTCATATAGTTACTAGAGCCCTCTCGCGGGATCAAAATGCAGAGGAAGCTGTGGTATATATTTAATTTAATTTATTATCCAATATTAGAGCCCATTTATATACAATAGATCATTGAGGAAACGACAACGTCAGCACTGGTAATCCATTTACCTAAATGAAAGAATTGTACTTTTGGCTTTTACCGGGGGCCCTCTATATGTGGGGTAATAAAAAGGAAAAAGCGATGTACGATGTAAGTACACTGTGTACCAAATTCACATAAATATTTCGAAGATATAAATTAAAATTTTAATTATCTGATTAGTAAATTTACATTCTAGAGGAAATAGTTTATAAGAAGTTTGTATATAACTTGCTTTTTTCTAATATCGAACTAATGCCACAAATATTTATATTTATTGAGATAATTAAAAGCTAAAGCGGCTTAAGATGGCTTAACCTCAAAGACCTATAAAATCAAGCTAGCGAATCAGAGGGGAATTTGTCGTATTATATTATGGAGGATATGTTGGACATTTGTTTATTATAATTTAATGATGACATAGTTATCAAAAGTACTTATATCTTGTTGCCATATTAAGCCAACCTAGTGTCAACTAATTTATGTGTGAATCGGTCATATTTGCGATCTCTCATAAATTATTCTCAAACATTACTTTCCAGCTATTTATATTCGATTTTGATTTGTGCCATAAAAAACATTCTCTTGATACCAAAATTATTATTTTGTTCTGCCTAACAAACAAACGTAACTTTTCAAAAAATGTTTCAACTCGATATATAAAACTAAGTTAGTATTTTGAAACTCTATAGCTATAAGAGAAATATTTGGGTATCATATACGTGATATTTTGCTTGTTCTAAATTGAAAACAATGTTGTGCAGCAATGAGCAATAAATAGCAGATGACTCAAAATTCTTGACCGAGATATATGGCTATACTACCAGCAGGGAAAAATATAAATGGGTATTTTACACATTTTACACACAAATTTGATTCTCTTTCCGTTGGCTCTAGTGCTACAAAGTTGCATCTTTCGAAGGATGATACAGAAGGCATAGGATCAACTTTTGCCGTGCGAACTTCGTTTGGAACCCCAAAATCACCTCTTTTATTTATTCTGAAAATCACCACTGGTCACTATCTACAATCTACAAGAATAATTAGAAAAAATGTCAAATTTTACCCGTACTGGTATAAAATGTCACAAAAGAAAATTATTAGTAATTAATAATAAAAACATAGAGTAAATAATTCCCTACATTAGTTTTCAGAAGTTTTTGCATGAAACAAACAAAGTTACATAGACGTTGTTACTTATAATAGATAAATATATTAGAATTTACCTTAATTATACAAAACAATATACTTACCGAATTTTTTAAAGACATTTTCAACAAATTCTATGCCACGGTAATCCAAAACATTCTATTCTGTGCGCTATTGGACAACTAACAGCTGTCACATGAAAGACTATGTTTCAAATTATGTACTTTGGTAGCTTTAACAGCAAACATCTGCGATTTGATTATGACATATTGTGGGAACAAATATAACGAAAAATCGTTTAGAACAGTATATATTTTTAAGTGGGAATATAGTTTCTAGGGTCTGATTAAGGGTTCTGGATCTTAAACAAATTTATTCCAACAAATTAACAATATGTGTGATTGTATGAGCGATGTATATCCGGAGTACAGTTGAAAGTTTACAGCAATTTTATTATTACCGGTATCAAGTTGCAGCTTTCCATTACGATTCCGGCAATTCTCAATGAAATTCGAGAAGTAGAGAAGTATCCTCGGGCGATATTTGGTCCCCTCTATACCTCATCCAGTACAGCCAACTTGGCCGTTTTAGTGAGGAATTGCGGCGTAGGACAATTTTACCCGTAGTTTGAATGCGAATTGGATTAGATTCAGAGCTGCAGTAAAAGAGAGCGAATAAAATAAAGCGCCAAGGAACCGCCTAAAGCAGATTAGGAGCCAGCTAGTGAATATTTCGCCAGACGCAACGCTTTCGTCTAGGCTCTCATAACTCGGTAAGTTTTCCAATTGGTAAGTCGCTACACGCTACCTAAATTAACTGTTGGAGTAAGTTGAATAAGAAACGTATAAGTTTAATCAGGAGCACTCCGATGTCTGTGTAAAACTTTGCGGAAGACGTTCATTAGAGGAGGAATGGACTATTTAAATGTTTTACAGATCTCTCGTTTAATATTCATGCGTTACCGTGTCTCGAAGTTTTCCAATTTCCTTTTTAATATTCCAATAGCGAGGCCGACATGAAAAATGTAATGCAACGTGACTAGCTAAACGGATAATGCTAAGATGGGTCGAGAATTCATCACTGGTGTTTTGTGACCTAAAGGTAAATTCGAATTGATTGAACCAGATTCATTAACTATTGAATGTGCCGCTCACATGTTTTAGGATAATTACTAACATTTTACAAGTCAAACAATTGGCAACAATGATTTAAATTGACAGATAAGAGGTGCGCTTTATTGCCAAACTTTCCATCCTACTGTGTAGGGCTCAGCTGTTTCATTGGTTCGTAATTTTATTACCGCTGCTTCGAATTATATGACCTAAGTTAATTGTGTAGAACGTGGGGATATGGTAACAAATCAAAAAGCACTATAAGCTAGAGATGATTTGAGTCTCATTGGATGATTCTGATCTCTTAATTATGGCAATTCTTCCCAATATGCGATTAAAGATGTGGTAATAGCCTCGATGGATATTAGTCTTTTCATGTGTTCCATTTTCCAAAGTTGATGTAGATTTTCGAGTCGTAATTTTTCAATTGTTATTCGAACTCAGGGAGATTTCTGTCTGAAATGTATTAAATTTGTAATATATGTTCCACGATCAAATGTAATCGTTCTCTTCCACCGAAGTCCAACCCCTTCCTTTTAGAATTTGATAGAGCTAAGAAGAAAGAGTTGTGTTGTTTAGGAATATAACAATGCTATCTTTGTTTTTTTTACCTTTTTTTTAAGGCTCTAGACCTTTAGGTGGTATCTGTGGTTAAGGGACTAATAAAAATTAATGAAAATTTTTAGATAATCTCAGATAATACACTTCGTTATTACTTAGTATTCCCGTAAACACTATTACAACTTCTAACGCACCTGTGACTTAACCTGAACGTACCTGTAGACTGAAATAAACTCAGACCCACTAGTGTTATAGATAGTTAATATTTCGTACATAATTTCGTATATATATTTCATTAATCTTCAACTATTTGTATTTCTTCCTGTAATATCATAAAATCATTTGTGAATAAATAAATTTGTACTGTTTTTAAAACTTTATTCTGAATTGAATTAGTTTATAGTAAGTCTCCTTCAAATAAGAAAGTCCTACTAAGGAATTCGAATAATTCCTTATACCCTTCTACTTTTTCCAAAATTGTAGCTAGTTTAGGTTATTCACCCCTTAAAGTTCTTTTCATTTAGTGTATTATCACGTTCTATATTTATATGTAGAGCACCGAGTAAAGATTTTTGCTCTGACAATGGATGTAATAATTGGTACAGTTCACTTTCCAAATGAGGTATTTCCTTAGCAGTGTCTATAGACTACACATAATCCTCCTAATTGTAACTAATATAGGGAGTAAGATAATAGTTATTACGTCATGAATTGGAGCCAAAGAAACAAGTAAAGTAGCCCTAGTAACTTTACATAAATGTGGTATGGCATAAGTATTGTTTTTAAATAATTGTAGCCAAGCAAGCCATGAAATCTGCAAAAGCGCATATTGACCACAATCCTCTCCGAAAACAAAAAATATTGTCTGAGAAATTAAAATATTCTAAAACTTCATGTACAATATAATAAAAGACAACCTTGGGTTAGGTGCTTACAAGGGGCCTAGTGGTCATTCATTAACGAAGCATTAATTTAAAAAGAAGGAGAAATCTAAACAACAGATAACCGTGTACACCCCCATTAAACTCGAAGATTTCAGATAACAATTTGTTATCATTTGACAAACAATATTTTGTCCAAGAGATCATCATTAATTCATCAGTTAGAACAAGACAATTATAAGAGAACCTCCACATAATGCTAATAATGTATATACTAATTGTATAATAATATAGTGAAATAATGAAATCATTGTCTCTCCAGATTTTGCACCTTGTATAAAATTAGAAACTTCGCAGAATATGCTCCTTATGTTTTCTCTTCGGCCCACAAGACCAAGATAAGAGAATAATAATTTAATAACCTCGCTAAATTTCTGCAATTAAATATAAGCAAATATATACCAACTGGTTGAAAATCAAATATGAAATATTAAAATAAAAATACTCAAATAAGAAATATATTAAAATGGCTTATTGTTAAATATATTCAAATAAAAGTATATCTATGGATATTCGATCAGTTGCCCGACACGGAGCTATAAGAGTTCAGTACTTTGCCTCGCGGCCATTACATAGATGGGGCTGATCTATCGACTTCTACTATAGAAGCAACTATAACCATATCATTCGTACTGTCAATGTCTTTTGAGATGGTTGATTCGGCCCAGTATTGGGTGTTATTTTATGTTTGCGTTTGTCCTCGTCCCTAGTTGTTTTGTCCTTATCTCTATGTATAAACTTTCCCCCTAAAATCTTAGGCATTAGGAGAAATATGTCAATTTCTGTGTATGCAAACTTTAATAAAACAATATAATTTAGATCATGAGTTCTATTACATATTATCATGGGGCTTGACGTATCATTGCTAACTATACACTTATTATACTGTTTCACTATAAACATGTTTTAAAATAAAAGATGTTCCACTGCACTCCACTGAGCAATTTCTTTGCATATGCTTCAGCTAAATTACACCGATACCTTAGAGCCATGCTGCGTATATTATTCAAAATAGATGTACCTTATTAGTACCGCCTTAAGACTAGCTTATTTTCTCGTTAACCTCCGGACATATCAGAGCAATTTGTTAGAGAGAAGTAGGCAAGGTTTGAGATATCACCCCGGCACCCAGTTAGATTCTGATGGATTTATTAGTCGTATCTTGGCGGGAGGCACGAGTCAACATGTGATACTAGTAATACGGCCGAGATTCTACACAGTACTTACTTATACAGAGCAGTTTTATTTTTCACAACTGTAAAATTATTACAAAAGGATTAAGAAGTATTTTCATCAATCGTTATTTTATTCCTTATATCCAACTGTAAATTATCACGGACCATATCTACTCTAGCTAACATTCTTAAAGATAACCTAACTTAAAAAGAATAGAAATATCTCGTAGTAACTTAAATACTCGTAGTAACATATAAGTGATTCGAGTAATGGATATATCAAAAACTAAAATGGTATTGTCTTACGTGTATACTTCATTTTACGTGGATTGAAATGAAGTAGAAGGAATAAAAATTAGCTTTTACAACGAAAAATGAATAAAATACCTGATTAATGAATTTTCACATGATAAATAGACTTTTAGAGCCTTTCCGTTTATATAACAATCATTCCAACTAAACGAGGATATACTAAAATCCTAATAATAATGGATTTTGAGTATAAAAGTGGAGCTGTATAGAAATAGAAGCACTTTCTAGTATAAGTTATCCAAAGTTTATTGTTTCAAGACGTATTATTAATAGAATGAAGGAGTTATTGTAGAAGCATAAAATAGTTCCAAGATCGGTCATGGCAGAAAAATCGACATAAAGAAATTCGGAACTTTCATATACGCAATAGCTTTTGTGGAATTTATTAAGACAAAAATATGTATCTTAGGTATTCGTCACATTCTCAAGTAAAACAGACGACATGATCACAAACAATTTGATGAGGTAGCAGAAACTTAATGTTAAGTCTATATTGCCCAAATATTAATTGGTATTGTTCCTTTTTTAATTATATGATTTCATATACTAATGGGGCATATCGATGAAAAAAAAATTAATGTTTCTACAGCTCAAAGTATTAAATATAAGTATAATTTATATTAATAGACATTCGTAACAATAATAATTTGAAATATTAATTTCTTCGTTTTTTAATATTGAGATAAGGATTCTTCTAAGGCTAAGGAAGCAGAGCATATCAAAAAAATGTTTTATTTTGTGTGTTTTCTTTTTTATATATGCACTAATAAATACATTTCGGTTAGAAATTATATAATGCGATCAAAACAATATACAGGATCTTTGATATATTAAATCTTTAATATAATAATTAAACCAAAGTCGTATACAATAGGCCCAGATGGACTAGCAGCAAAAATTTGGAGCTTTCATTACAATGGATTTTTGTGCCATTGACGTATATAATTAACACATCTTTTGAAATAGGACAGTTACCCCCTCAATGAAAAGTATTGTGCATTATGCCTATACCTAAAAAAAATCCGGAAAAATACAACAATGATTTACGACCCATTAATTTACTCTGCATCTCCCTTAAAATCTACAATATACCAACAAATTTTTCAATATGTTACCGAAAATATAATAAATCCCCAAATCAATCAGGATATCAACATTTTAAAGTTTTATTCTTATTCATCAGTTTGTTTATTTTAGATTGTGTATGTTAATAATCAATTAAATATATTAATTATATATTATATATAGAAGAGATTTTTGAAAACGTATGTATGGAGCACGGCGCTATACGGTTGCGAAACCTGGGCGGTAGGGGAAGCAAGTAGGAAGAAATTAGAAGCTTTTGAGATGTGGTGTTACCGAAGAATGATGAAAATACCGTGGACTGATAGGGTTAGAAATGAAGAAGTATTAGAGAAAGTCGGCGAGAAAAGAAGTATGTGGAAAAACATAAAGAAGAGAATAGATAGAATGGTAGGCCACTTGCTAAGACATGGGGGAATAGTCCGCGATATTTTGGAGGCAGAAATAGGAGTGAAGAAAGGCAGAGGTAGGCCTAGATTAGACTACTGCTCGCAAATAGTAAGGGATGTAGGTTGTAGCACAATTAGCGAAATGCGTAGGTTAGCACAAGATAGGAGAAGCTGGAGGTTAGCGTCCAACCAGTCTTAGGACTGATGACCTCATGATGATGATATATTATATTTGCTTAGGGAATATTGTAAATCAACTTCGTTGATACATATAAAGAATTAGTTATATGTGGATGAATTGTAACGTCAATAAGACTTGTAACTCCAACATACTTTATTTAATTAAAATATAATTAGTGGTTTCGAAATATATTAATGTCGTTTTACGAAGAATTTATTATTGTCGTATGCGAAAATACATTAAAAATGTCGTAAAATACGTAGGTACTCTCTATGCTGATAATATTACATATAAAATACAAGGCTCTCAACTTATATAAAAATTCCAGATTACTCCTGTTTAAAATATAGAACCATTTGTCTCACATTATAATAAACACAATATTACAGTGGATTTAAAAAAAATTCGTTACTCACTTTTTTCATGAAAATCCGTCTATATAATTAAAAAATACTATGAATATGATAATGCATTGTAATTATCACATAAAGCTATCATATATTATTATTTTTATTATTATGTTATGCGGGTTTGGGCTTTATCAGCCACTGATCGCATGGGCAGTCCCTTGGCGATCCCCTCTTATACGGGTCATTATCCAAAAATGCTGTCCCATAAAAGGAGCAATCTAGGCACGTCCCTTGTCCTAAGCCTCGCCTCCTCCTGGATAACAGGTACCTCTTCCCTTGGTGGAGTGCACTGGAGGAGTACACCTGCCCCGCAGTGGAGTGCGGGGCAGGTGTAAAGAAGATGAATCGAGGTTTCCTCGTCTTCTTTGCACTATCTGCAGGCCGGGCTGTCCGTCAGCCTTAGCTTGTGCTTAGGTTCTGGTCCATAGACGTATTCCCTGGTCCCTAGTCAAGCGATCATATCAGTTATATGATAGCTTTGATTTGTATCCATTTCTAGTTAATGTTTCTTGATAATACCATTTTCATCACTAAGGACAATGTAAAAGAATATTTATGAAATCTCTAATTAGTTTCTAGGTAATATGTAATCATTTCTATACTTATACCTAAACGTACCTACGTTAAGTTCGTATCGTGTATGGCTTTCATGAATAAAAGTTATTATATCATGTTATTATCAACACTGCATAATATATGAAATTATATTGTGTTCCTAAATTCAACCATCAAGTAACGTCTAAAATTGACACGACTAGGAACGGTGATTGACAAGAAAATTATCAATCAGGGTTAGTCTGTACCTTTATTTTCTATTAATTGTTACTGAGGCATAACTCATTTTTATCGCCATAATACATATAATATATAAATTGCAATAATATTAGTAAAAGGTTATTTCGTTCTAACTTTCATTTGCAATTGATTCTGTGTTATATGGTCATATAAAAGTAAGAAGTTGGAATTTTACTTACTCAAATTATTTATAAATATTGGCAGAAGAAAATAGTTACACCGTGCCATATTTTTCTGTGAAAAGAATAAATCCTGTACTGAATAGGTATCATAGAATAAATACGGCCGCATTTCTGCGCTTACGACTGCCCTTTATTCGCAACAATAAACATATCACTTGCTTTGATATGCCCGTATACCTTTAGATAGGTTATTTATATGTAATAAAATACAAACGGCAAAGTCCGAATCGACATTTAGGCTAAAAGTTTGGCAATAAAAAAATAAAAACCCGCTCGAAAGTGCCACTTTCCTCCGGAGCTCAAATAAAAAATATAAAACATCACGGGCTTCCAATTTATTTGGTAATAGGGTTTTCTTGTATAGCCATATATGACATATCAGCAGTCATTTGAAATCTGATCACGCCTCGAGATGGAAATCCAAGGCATGATACGATTCTGATGACCGTTCCGATGTCTTTTGTACTGAGATTGGTGTGGGTATTGTTCAGTCGTCGCTGCCATATTTAGGGAGTATTGTGTTTTGGACGTTTTCTTTCTATCACCGAAACGTTCAATTTAAAGCGCGGCGACCATTTATCTACTTAACTGGATTTCAATCATAGTCAAAATTGCTAACTTGCCAAAGTGATTTATATACACGATATTTTTCCCCGGAATAATATCGATTTAACTTTTCCCCCAACTAATTTATGAACTGTTCAGCAAAAGAAATATTGATACACACTTATTGCGAAAGTTTTGTGCCGGGCTGAACGGTGGTCATTAATTTCGGTTTACACAATAACAGAAGGAACATTTAATGGAAACGGAGACATTTCCTTAGAAATAGTTGATATAATTGACGTTAATTAATGAAAATCCAATTTTAGTTTCTCTTAGTAAAACGTTAAGTTCGTGACTTTCATCCTTTTTTCTTTTTAAACCATATCATTTATTTCGGAAAGACATGGGCTTCCTCAGATAACAAAGTTGGATTTATCGACTCATTTATTTCACGACAAACCATCACCATTTGACAATAATTTAAGTTAATAACACTTCGATGAAATATTTCAGTGATTTGACAACATTTGACACATGTTTCAGGCATTAGTAATTCCTTTTTATAAACTTCGTCTTCACTCTTAATGTTAAGGGTGAGAAAAATGATGGACAATACCATTCTTGAAACAAAAAATAAATAAATTTAGTGCGATTATAATTAATTTAACGTGAAAACTTCGAATACCCTAAGATTATATGTTTGACAAAATTTTCATGTAATGGATCTCGTGTTTTACCGTCAATGATAGGCCAATGATAGGTGAATAACAGAAATAGCCTCACTATAAATAACGTATAAAGAATGTATAAAGAAAAAAAATATAGATAATAAATGATTTGTGAACAATGGATCACATATAAAATAGGGGTTACAACCACATTTTAAATGTTTATGAAAAAGTTCGTAATAGATCCTTTTTAAGAATAAGTAAGAGTTTTTGAATATAACACGGAGACTGAATTTTATTTTTACATGCTAGGCTTTGGCCTAGGTGGAAATGGCCTGACGTTAAATAAATATACAGAAAAATAAGTACACAGTAAATAAAATATAAGATAAAGATATAAAATTTGAATTTCTTCTACGTTTTTTTTTTCTTCTGTACTATGAAGCGGAGATAAGTACATACCAATTCAACGAAATCCTCCAACTTATTTAAAATTCCTAGTCTTTAACCAGGAATAGTGAAAGTTTATACTATTTTTACACTGTCAAGAATGATAAGTTTTATCTCACCATATTTTCAAAATATAATTTGCATTTACTATATTTTCATAACCAGCGAAAACCTCTATGGACCAGAACCTGCAGTGGGAGTAAGTCGGAATCTGATCAGAGACCGCATCAATGGCTGGGCAAGAGACCAGCACAATAAAAGATGGAGAGGAGTAATGGGTTGTCGAATAACCAAACTCTTCATCGAATACTCAGAGATTGAGAAATGGGCCCAAGAATTCATTAAATTGAACAGGCATAAAGCCAGAACTCTGGTGGGAATCATAACGGGCCACCATAGTAGCCTGAATGCATATAAGCACAAGCTGAGGCTGACTGATAGCCCGGCCTGCAGATACTGTAAAGAAGACGAGGAAACCTCGATTCATCTTCTTTACACCTGCCCCACACTGGAGGAGAAGAGGTATCTTATATTAGGGACCCCTGTTATCCTAGAGGAGGCGAGCCTTAAGGCGGGGGATGTGCCTAAATTGCTCCTTTTATGGGATAGCATTTTTGGATAATGACCCGGATAAGAGGGGATCGCCAAGGGACTACCCATGCGATCAGTGGCTGATGAGGCCCAAACCTATATAATATAATAATAATAATATTTTCATATTGCAAAGCATCTTACATGTTCAATATTTGTAGGTGAAAACCAGAATGCGTTGAATTGGTATGTACTTACCAGCTGTGAAACGCGAATAGGTACATACCAATTCAGCGAAATCCTCCACCAACTTACCTAGAAAAATAAAATTCCTAGCTAGTATTAGGTTTTGACCTAGAAATAGTGAAAGTTATATATTATTAGGTATATTATTTTCACACCATCAAAATTTGTATGTTTTACCTCGGCATATTTTCAAAATAAAATTTGCATTTACAATACTTTCATATTACAAAGCACTTTATATGCCCAATATTTGTAGGTGAACACAAGAGATTGAGAAATAATTTGCACATCGTTTCCACAAAATAATGAAGCTGAAAAATACTCTGGTGTAAAGGAAAATATGAAACCATTATTTGCATTAATTTAGTATTTTGAGAAATTTATAGAAGAATATTTAACAACTTGCAAATCGATTTTTCTCAAAAATTGTATGTGTTAACAAATGGAAAATAATTTTGTTTGATATAAAAAAAATTGTCAAGTTTTAAAACCTGAAACTAATAACAATAGTAAAATTAGTAGCATTATGAATATATTTGAAAAAATGTGATGACGACATGCTGTTTTTAAAGAGTTTTAGTTCTCTTAGATATTAATTTTTGACAATATCAGGTATGTAAATATGAAACCGAAATTTGCCCATAAATGGCCTAGCTGCTAATGTAGTTACCGTTATACCGCGTCATTGGCGCCATTTTATTGTTTTGATATCTGATATAGGTTTTTATCTCACAACAATACAAGTTTTATACAGCAATTTTGTGCCTGGAAACTACGATTTGCAGACAGTATTGATTTTCTGTTACCATTTGAAGAAAAGTGCTGCAGAATCACATCTAATGCTTGCCGAAGCCTACAGTGAGCATGCTCTTGGCAAACCACAGTGCTTTGAGTGATTTGAAAATTTCAAAAGTGACAATTTTGACGTGAGAAACGAAGAGCGTGGAAGACCACTGAAAAATTTTGAAGATAGCGAATTGCAAGCATTGTTGTATGAGAATGACGCTCAAACGCAACAATAACTCGTGAATCGATTAAATGTGACACAAGAAGCCGTCTCCATATGTTGGAATGCCATGGGAAGGATCCAGAAGATGGAAGAATTGGCTCCACAAACTAAATGAAAGACAGCAGGAATACCGAAAAACCATTTGCAAAATGCTACTCGCCAGGTACAAAAGAAAGTTATTTCTCCATCTAACCGTGGCTGACAATAAAAAGTAGATATATTTCGAGAATCTTAAGCGTAAAATATTATGGGTAACTCCAGGCGGACCATCGACATCGACTGCAAGGCCAAATCTCTATAGACGGAAGACAATGCTCTGTGTTTGGTGGGATCAGAAGGATGTAATCTATTATGAGCTGCTAAAACCTGGCCAAACCGTTAATACTGAACGCTACCGAAACCAGATGATCGATTTGAATCAATCTTTGCGTGAGAAACGACCAGAATATTAAAAAAGGCAACACAATATGATTTTGCTTCATAATAATGCGCCATCACATACAGCAACACCGGTCAAGCAAACGATTGAGGCGTCTAGTTGGGAAATACATTCACATGCGGCTTACTCACCAGACTTGGCGCCATCCATACTAATTACTTTCATCGATGGAATACGCACTTGCTGAGCAGGGCTTCACTTCTTACGAGAATGTACGAAAATGGCTCGATGTCTGGTTCACCCCAAAAGAGTAAGAATTCTTTTGACGTGGTATGCACAACTTGTCAGAGAGATGGTAAAAATATATAGCTAGTAATGGGCAATACATTGAATAAAATATTTTTCATCATTTTCATGTAATAAACGTGTATTTCCTATACAAAATATTCGTATCTCATATTTACATACCTAGTATTTACATTTAATTGATATAAAATAGTATCTATAATTTGAGCCTTTCATTTGGAAAGTTTGGAAAGTAGAGTACGGGTACCCTATATAAATGTATCGTATTTTTTCTTTTTATGAATAGACAACCTTATACAATTAAAAAAATATCTACATTATGGCTACGCAATACTAAAACTAATATGTCCGTTCCTTTGGCGCGAATTTAATTTGAAACGTTAAAGCCACAAAACCGCCTAAACATTATAAAAACATTAATTTGCCGCAACAAGTAGCGGCGTCTGTCGTACGCCCCGGCGCATCGGTCCAGTTGGGCTGCCAAGCAGATAACGCGATCTTACATCTTTATGACTTTTGCCGTTTTGTTATCTTCCACTATGTGCTCTAAATGTTTAAAGCCGAACGTTTACCGGCGCAAAAAAAACGATGAAAGCCTTTCATGCTGCATGGCGTGTTGTAGAAAGGCACTTTCCACGGAAAGGAAATTTAATTCGTTTTTTTTTATGTTAACGCATATAAATTAGCGTTAAAGCTATTAAAATATACATCTATGCTACAATATAAATATCAAGTAATATAAGGTTTTTACAGACCTTGAATATTACAAATATTAATACGAGTATATTAAAATATAATAACCCTAATCCCAAAAGAATTTTTCCCAGATAAAATATAGTTGAATGGGAATTATTAGAGTTTCTTAATGCTAGTAGATAATAATAGATTCATGCTCAAATATAGAATAGCTATAGAGAAGTATACTGGACTACAAACTTAATACATGTTATTTCCTCTGTTATCATGTATTTTTAAAAATATACGGTAGTTGGCCAGAAACATACTAATGACAACTGTGTAATGGATTAAAATATTTCAATCTATGTACTCTTGCACAAAATAACTCACACTAGTTCCACAGATCAACTGTCTTAGTACCTCGTTCCGTTTTAAATTCTAAGAATACATGTTTTGTCTGATCTATAAAAAAATACTTTCCACAAAATAATTTTCCCAAAATTTCAAGTGAGACGTGCATGGAACCTTAGATAAAATCTATTGTTATAACCATATCTGACTCTTTATTTTGCTCACGTTGTTATATAGAAAACGTTAGTAAATCCTATGAAAAATATCAAATCGAATATTGACATATATAACTTATACTGTAATGTGATATAAAATATATTATATTGAAATATAAGACAACAAATCACATTATTAAAGTGTTATTTTCTATAGACATATTTATCAATAATCTAATTTCGGCTTTAATTAAAATAACTTTTATTGTAAAATAAATTACTATACGCCACATTATATATGAAGCACTACGGGCAAAAATAGGAAATAAAATATCGAATCGATGTCTATAACAATAAAATTGAAAGAGGAAATATGCTAGAAATAAAAGTCGACCTTATTAGGATCAAGGAAACCATTTCAGCAGGGTTAATATTTTAACGCCACATAAAATATGAAGGTCGTGCACAGTTCGTAGTTTTTACTGCAATATTTCTATACTTTTATACTTTATGTAGTTTCCAGACTAAGGCATATATACTGCCATCCATAATTCATGAATAAACTAATGTTCTATAATTTACTATTTTAAGTAAAATCCTGAAATGTGTAAAATTTTCATTCTAAAATATTGGAATGGAATTTTGTCTTCCCTTTCCTCCTTTTAGATTCTATTGAGCAACATGAGGTAATGTTGGGTGTATACAAAACTATTTATATACACTCAAGTATATTCTGAAGTAAAGTAAGCCTATACTGTTTTCCCCATTTGCACAATAATAATAATATTTATTGTGTGCAAAGTTATCCAAACTATAGTAATGTTTAGGATATCCCATAATAAATATTACATTCTGACAGAAGCATTTCAATGCTTAATAGTAAATTAAGTATACACAATACGAGGAAAGTATTTAACTGTGAATATCATTAACATGGCCGCCTCGATTCATCTAACATGATCTCACACATAAAACTGACTTTGTTTTTCGAATAACACGTTGTATGTTTACGAGACAACAAGATGAGGTAAATTTGGTATGCATCACAGGTATTATTGCACGTGCCGTATGACTGTCTTTCTGAAACCACATGTTGTTCAAATCCAAATCATCAATTTGGTGGAAAAAGAATTGTTGAAATATCACGATAGCGTGCTCCATTTACTGTGATAGCATTATCAGCTTAATTTTTAAAGAAGTATTCCCTAACCAACACCCTAAATTCAACAATTTTCTTTTCTGACGTATCTATCAATATGAAAATATACTTGTTGCCTTATCAATAGCAGAACCCACCTAATAAAATTTCTTGATTGTGTTGTGAACTGTTAATTCTGTAGGCGCTTCATTTAGTCCCAATTTTGTGCGAATGTTTCTTAGTTCAACTGCAAATGATCGCTCATTTTCATAAAACAGTTGTACACAAACTATTCGCTGTTGAACTGTCAATCGCGGAATATTGACAGAAACAGATCGCGCGCAATTCAAATCCTAAATTTCCAACCGAGACGCCCTATATATAATTTTTGTATACTAGGATATACACTTCCAAAAGTTGTTAGACCGAATTTCTCTCGATGCAAATACATTTCTTAACCGTTAAACAAAATATGGAAATTCTACCCTCATCCGATTTGATTAAAATTCGCGATTGCACGAAACAATAGCCCCATACATATCGAAGAGCTAGAAAACCCTCCTCCGCCTCCTGCAGCTCTATGTGGCTATAAACACGTACCCTTCGAGCGGGCGGGAATCAATGCATAAACTATGCGAAACATATGCAGCAATTCAGCCCCCGAATGTGCTCTGCTTGATGTTAAGTTACGCCCCCCACTTGTAAGCGGTTAGAAGAATAGATCATCAATAATTCATTTTTATTTATTGCCTATTTTATTTGGCCGAACTCCCATTCTCCGCCACCTGGGGCGTTTATAGCATTCAAAATTAGATTTTCCTCTTCAATAAGAATTATCTGTCGAAGCTTTATCGTGCGCGGACATTAAGGTATTGAATTTCACAGAAATACAATTCCCAAGCTTCAAATGTTTGGGTAAAGTATGTGTTTTTAAGTTTAACATTCGCGTTATCGCCTTGAGGACGCTATAAAACTTTTCCGTTTTCCAGTATTCCAGACTTTTTGAGAATTTTATATCTAACATAGATTTACAATAAAATAATCTTGAATAATAATGGCTAATAAACTACTCACCTAGGTAGTTGATCTTTATAGCTCTATGCGTCTGCGTCTCTCAGGGAAAGTATTATCAGTAGACGACCGGACATTAACATTAAAAAATAAGGAGGAGATGCGAGATAAGAACAGATGCTTGTTGAAGCAGAATTTTTTGGTGAAGAAAATCGTTAAAAGAATTACTAGACCTGAGACTACGTTGGAACATACCAATTCAATACATCTATGAGTGGTTAAATTTTTTTTAAAGAATATAAAGTATTATAAACGACTTTCTATCATTTCAGCCCTGATATGGGATTCAAGAACTGCATTCTTGAATCTAATGCTCATTCTTTTTTCATCCAATATCAGCAGTTAAAACGATGTACTCTTTCATTTTGATAAAAAATCACGTCGTCAAAGAGAGAGCAACAAATTTAAAGTTGAGATTTTCATTGAAATGTAATATTAGTATCTTATACGAGTATGTGACGATCTGGATCATATTCATTCAAGCGGAAGTTTTCGTTTTTTAACAATTTTTCAACTTTAAAATATTAGACATAATTGTTAAAACCCCATTGACTGGTAGAAATGTGAGAATATTCATAAACTTGAAGCAATATAGTTACTTTAATGGTTTTACTGACCTAAAGAGTGCTTGGTCGAGGTAAATCTTTACCATACTACCAATTTTCGAAAATGTTTAAATTAGTTTACTTAATGTTGACCTTGAAATAATTGGTCTATCAAAATTATCTTGATTAATCAACTGACAGGCTTCTTCGTAAGATCTTAATCTGCCGCTATCTTCAGCCATCATTAAAAATTCTGCATGACAAAATCAATTTGACAGTATCATGTACTGTAATTTATGTCAAATGAACTGGACTACGAACGTAACCAATTTATAGCCATGTTCGTACCGTACTAATGACAGTGGTTTTACCAATGCGGCCGTATCTGTGAGTACACGTGGGGACGGTGAGTCGGTGAATCAGCGTCCCCACCCGATTGATCGACTTTCGTAGTAATTGTTAAACATGTTTTTAGTGGGGTACTGTGCATTTTGTTTTTGTGTTTGCAGAGTGCTAATTCATTATGTCAAATGTACATAGGGCTAAAAAACAACCACTTATTGATTACAAGCAAATTATTTTATATAGAAATTTACAAACAATGGTGCAAGATATGTTTAGTTTGCATTAAACCTTCGTTGTGTTTGGAGAAAACGGACTATAGGAAACATGTAAATAGTGCACAGCACAAATGCAAAAAAGGTGTCCAAAAAACATTGTAATCGTACATACCATTAGTGTTAAAAATAAATCGAAGACAAAACGAAATTTAAATTACACAAAACAATTATGGTTGCGCTTCTGTGTCTATAGATCAATAACATAATTGCAATGATTATTTTAGTTATGCAAATATTACATCCCTAGATGTCGAACGGTCATTCTTTTCATATAAGAAACTAAGGTATCTTCTGCTCTTCTGGCTTATTTTATTTTATTTGAATTATTAGGCAACCGCGAAAGCATACATAATTACATAATTGCAATGATTACTTTAATTATGCAAATATTACATCTCTAGATGTCGAACGGTCGTTCTCTTCACATAATAAACTAAGATCTCTTCTTCTCTTCTGTCTTATTTTATTTTATTTCAGTTATTAGGCAACCGCGAAAGTTATTATATATTAACTTACCTTTTTCATTCATAAACTGATTTTATATGCGTTTATAATTTTGAAAAACATATAGCGTATGGTACTAAACTAATGTGAAATAAATGGAAAAGCTCTATGAGATACCCTAGTACATACTGGGAAAACTTTATAGTAGTGGGAAAATAAATTAATATGTGTTAAAAAAAGGGTTTGCAATTCAACATTACTATGATAACGCAAACCAAATGTAAAATCTGAAAAAAAAGATTTATATATCAATCACTGTATTGTATTGTATTTTCACAAAAATAAGGTTGATGTGTTTCAGAATTTTCAAAATATTATTTATTAACAAATACAAAATATAAATATCGTGCGAAATATTATTAATTATCGTGCGAAATTGTATCATCACACTGGTAACATCATATGTATTTCAATATTTATAAATATTTTTGTTTTAATTTATTGAACATAAAATTTGTATTCCAACAGTTTTACATCAATCTCCGGATGGAGGCTCTGTGCAGGGTGTCGATGACAGATACTGTTTCTCAACTAATTAGACTCTTAGTCCGTTAGATAGTCCGCCTCTTGGGGTTTGTGGTATTGTTTTGCTGCTGTAGGCTTCCCGGAAACTTTGGCTTAAAACCTTGCGGACTATGAGCGATATCAGATAAAGTTGTAGTGAAGGATTCGTGCCTAATAAGACCGTCAGCGCGTTTCCGCCAAAGGTCTTATTAAGCAAGACTCATTACCAAAGGGCGGCGATAAAGGCAAAATGTGTGTACTTTATCAAAATAATCGGTTTGATAATGCTACTTAAATAAATATGTTATTTATATAAATTGATGTCCGAATTTTTTAAATCAATTCCTTTTCAAAGCCTTTCAATAAATATAATGCAAATTTTTACTTCGCAGAAGGTAATTTTCAAACTACTGAAATAAGGATATTATACTCCACCCCATCTGCAAATGCCTTATATAATAAGGACTAAACAAATTAGGCCAAAACAGCTATCCTCCTGGCTATATTCCAAATGCCGAGCGCTGAATTATATGACAAAGTTTGCCGTATTTTGTTTAACATAATTAGCATTATATTGATTAATGATCAAGTTTTTACTCGCATTTAGATTGTTCTCGAAACTACCAAGAGCTGGAGTTTGGTACGTTCTACTGCGGTGGAACGTAGCAGCATCTACT
The DNA here is from genome assembly GCA_037954035.1 of Rosalia funebris. Classification (NCBI taxonomy): domain Eukaryota; kingdom Metazoa; phylum Arthropoda; class Insecta; order Coleoptera; family Cerambycidae; genus Rosalia; species Rosalia funebris. The sequence goes on along the minus strand of JAZFAV010000035.1, from coordinate 29,264,572 downwards.
AGATGTGAGCCTCACCTGTCAAAGGTATACTCTCATATACTGCACTGACGAAACCCAAAATAAGGTCGAAACCGGTCTGCAGTTAGCGACGTCCTGAGATAGGTGACACTTTGCATATTCCTTGTGGTTTTGGAACAATCTGAATCACTGTGTTTCAGTGCTAACTCTGTTAGACAAAATACCGCAAATTCTGTCATATAATTCAGCGCTCGGCGTTTGGCATATAGCTAGGAGAATAGCTGTTTTGATCTAATTTGTTTAGTCCTTATTATATAAGGCATTTTCAGATGGAATAAAGTATAATCTACTTATTTCAGTAGTTTGAACATTACCCTCTGTGAAGTAAAACATTGCCATTATATTAAATTATTTTCATAGCTAAATTAATTTGTAGATTTATAATGTTTTAACCCTTAATTGCATGCTAAGCGGGGATTTACCTGCATTCTCAAGAAAAAAATTAAATAATTATAAAGCCATTCAAAGATTACACACTAGAGTTCCAGTTATCTTTCTTCTGTCCTTTTTTGAGTACGAAGGTCCCCCACCACCTTTCCTTCGGTGAATTATCGATTTAGATCAACCGCTAAAGTGATACCGCAACGTTTATTGAAACTGAAAGGCTGTTTCTTGAAACGTGGGTTTGTTAACTTTAGTTACCTACAAACTTCATATATTTACAGATGTTTAATTCTATAAGAAATATATTGACTTCCAAAGAATTCATTTCATTTGTGATTTTTTTACGTGTATATTTTTATTACCGGTTTTTGGTTAACTAATATTTTAGTTCACCTGTATATTCAAATTTCGATAGCAATGCTATAGAACAGCAGGATGTATTGTTTCTTGTTCGAATGAGAATATCCTACTGACAAAGGTTGTATTGCTATTGAAAGCTGCAAATTCAAGTGCAATAGAATATCGATTGCCATAAAGGTAATATAAAAAATGAATATCTTTTTAATGACATCAATTATTTAATGACATCATGGCCATTTCTTTGTTGCCGTATTGGGTAAAATAAAGTGAAAATTTAAGCTTCAGAGACAGGTAATTTCTCATGCAATTTTTATTTATTTTCAGTTAACATTCAATCATTTGGACTATAACATTTGCTAAAGCAAAAAACTTCTTATATGAAAAACTAGCAATGAAATAAAAGCTTAAAAGTCTTCCGTGAATGTAAATCCGACAAGTACATTGATCGGTTGCTGGGGAAAAACCTTCGACAGCGTTTTAGTATGCGAGATACGCTAAAAAAGTATCACTCTCATATATCATTCAGAAATAAGACCTCCCTTATACGCAAATATGAAATGAGCAGTACAAAATTTATTTTCAATCGAGGTTTGTTTTTCCATCCGAGCATGTTCCCAAGCAGGGACCTCCCCGAACGAACGAGAAACAAGACCGGACTAATACGGATCCACCGGCAAGGACAGGGACGCCGCACCTAATCGGAAGATTATGCAAATGTAATTTTGTTTGGGATATTGGATTTATGAAAATACCTTTGACGGAAGCTTTCGGATATTGATGGGTATGAATACATGGTATAAATATGGTAACAAGGTTTTTGTCGCATGAAATAATTTATTCGGAATCAATGGAAAACGGTTTAGAGCCATTGTGCTAGGGTTGCGAGGTTTGGCTGGTTTTTAAACTACCCCATTGGAGTTCATTGAAAATAGATTTAGCGTTGCTGGGCCTCGTGCGTTGAAAAGCCACTTCATTTTCGTGCATAACGTTGTGATAGATAACTTCGAGTTTATTGCCGTTTTTCAATTTTGTTGTATCTTTTTCATTTGGGTAAGTTACTGAGTTCGCGATAGTAAAATTTAGGCAAAATTAAGGCAAACTATTGATACTATTTTGCCTACTCATCATCCCAATTAATCCATAGAATTCTCAAATTAATCTATATAATTATTTAACTATCAAGTCATCACGATTTGGAGGACGCATTACATAAGGATACAGGAAATAATTCAAGTTGAACTCTTTAAGAGACTATTCTCTCCAAAAATACTCCAGATTGTGTAGTTGTGTAGGGCTTGAGTGTTGATTTAATGTTATCCGTACTTGCATTTAAATTATATATAAACTGAATCATTAGAGTTTTAGCTGTGAACAAATATCATTATTCATATCAGTATTTGAAAAGATAAATCCAGTTTTTAAACATTGACAACACAGTTCAGGTCGCCGCTGCACGAGATAACCATTCCCCCAAGTCGCTCGCGCAGAATTTTCATCATAACATGCGCTGTGTGGCACGTAGCGCCATTCTGTTGGGACCATATGTCGTCGGTATTCAAACCATCCAGTTTAGGCCATAAAAACTTGCTTATCATCGCTCTGTAGCCCTCGCCGTTGACGGTTATGACGGTTCGTTTCGGAAGAAGTATTAACCGATGATTCCGTCAGACAAAGATCCGCACCAAACAGTGACTTTCTCGGGATGCATTCGGTACTGGTGTATCTTGTGTGGATTGGTATCGTCCCAAATCCGACAATTTTGCTTTTTCATATATCCATTCATCCAAAAATGGGCGTCGTCACTAAAGATGATTTTTTTGGCGAAATTTGAATCAATTTCCCACTGCTCCACAGTCCAATCAGCGAACACACGGCGTTGTCTATGGTTATTCACCTTAAGTTCCTGGGTTAGTTGGATTTTATACGAGCGCAGACCCAAGTCCCGATGCAAAATTCGCCGAGTTGATTTCATAACAAATTTGACAGATGTTGCTTTAACATCATGGCCGTTATAAACTAACAAATTTCGAGCGTCCCTATTGAAATACCCTATACATGTAGAGCAGTGGCAAATAAAACTCCATCGTCATAAAGAAATTATTCCACTAACTGATTTTGCCAGTCTTTATAAATTTAAGGAATTGTTGCCATGAAAAGTTTGAACATTCTGTATGTTCCTTAATGATACTTAGTAAAATGAGTAGATTATAAAAATACTAAACGCTTTGTTTTAAGTAGAGAAAAGCATTAATAACTATGTAGTACTATATTTGGCCCTCATCTCTATTGTTTAAATTGAGACAAACCTCATACACCCTATACGATTTTAGTATGTCACGCTCAAACCTAACAACGTAAAGCATTCGCGCCAATATTTATTTTATTACCGAAACAAACAATACACAAAGGTATAAACACCTCGTTTATAGCCAACAAAGGCTAATTGAAACACAATTTCATTGTGGCGACATACTCTGACATAAAGCGAATCAGTACATAAACCATTTGTGTATGCATTAATTTCGCCTGTACAAACACATATGGAGCGGATAATGGCGAAAACCTTATAACTAAATCCGTTAGACTCTCAAAGGCTATTTTTGGACTCCTCAAGACGAAAGACAATGCATCTCGTGCAAATTGAGCTCGAAGCTGAGCGCCAGGCAATGCCAATAAACGTGAAGCGAATGGAATAACTGAGTGACTAAATTAGTGACACTTACACCTCCACAGTGGTGTCATTACGGTGTTATGGAAAGTGGTTATGTGAATAGTAAACAGGTGGCTATTACGAAACTTGCATACTTTGCAACAATAATACATACGTTGAGGGCGTATTTATAACCACAGGTTCGGAAATATGAAGATAGATCACTCAAAAATGGCGGTTTCATGGACTAGCCATTTTATAAGTGCAACACGATGACTATGTCTTGAAAAATAAACTGCTAAATAAGTTTCCTTCCTACACTGCGAATACGATATTTTCATCCTTAAATGATACCTCTTCGTCCATTCTGTTTACTATTTACTTATGTTTCGTTGAATTACTCTCTTCAATTACAGCGGAGAAAGATCTCGCCTTTTGAGGGTATATCTTGATTGGTATTTTGAAGATATTATGCATATATATCAAGAATCGAATATGGATTCCCTCCTGACCAACACCTAAAATCCAGCTGCTTACTTTCCAGTTCAACGTGAATGTTAACTTATTTAAAAAGCGATTGGCATCAAGAGCTACTCATGTTATCATGTTTGTTCATTATTTGTTTGCAGAAATTAACTTTACAAACGAAATCGTCTTTTGTTTGTTTCTGAATAGGCATAATTTGATATGGATGAAGTTTTGTTCAAACTATTTGTATGACTTTGTATTTGACATAAACTTGGTGTTGAAATTTCTTGAACGTCTAAGAAAATGGATAATTTCGTGTTGTCTTCAGCGTACAATGAATAGCTTAATAAAATAGTTTTGAAACATAAAATGCATCACAAATGAGTAATCGATTGAATTAACATTAGCGACTCCGCCATTTTTTAAAATAATTGTTTATAGCTATAGTAGATTTAATATTATAATATTTATGAATTCTGAAATGTTCAATAAACTTCCTCATCTTATCTTATTGGTCTTAAGAATTTGGTACAAATTAGATAAAAGTGGTAGGAATCCACATAATCAATTCGGGCTAATGAAAATATTACATTAATATATTTTCAGGCACATATTAAAATAAGAATATAGAATCTACATGTTATACAAAACATTATATGATTGATAATAAGACATATTAAAATAAAGTTACCAGTATTTAAATTATATGTAATATTAAATTATCGATAATTTAATTTAGCCTTAATCATTTACAATCAAAATTTTAATTAATCATAAAATTTTTGGAAATCATTTTCTTGACCCTCTACGTGCTAAGTCGTATATTATGAGTAGTAAAAAAGTTCTGAAACACAAATCACAAACACTTCACTAATGTCATAAATCTTATATAGACATACCACAACTTTGACATTGGAATTGGACTCCGTCATTTTTTACCAGATTCTTTTAAATAATTCAAGTTCTAAAACATATCACAAATACTTCACTAATTTCATGAATTTGATAGGCCTTTGACATTGGCGACTTTGCCATTTTTAACTTCTTGTACATACAATTTTTAACCCTCTATCTTATGGCATTATTGTATATATTATGTTAGAACTATGCATGCATTCTTCAATGTTCAAATTTTTTTATACATAAAACAGATTTATATTTAAATTCAATATAAATCAATACAATTATCGAAGAAAAATTATATTGCTTCAATTACTGCAACAACTAATTACACATTTAATTTTATATACATCACACATGACGCCTCTGACATTGACGACTCCGCCATTTTTTGAATAATGTTTTGAAATAATATTTTCGACTCTCTAACTTATGGTACTATCGTATATATTATGATAGCTATGAATACATTCTTCATTCTTCAGTTTTCGTATTTATATAAAAAATATTTAACTTTAAATTATCGATGCAATTAACGAACAAAAAATATATTGCTTATAAGGAGTAAGTACACTTCAATTTAAGAGTGAATTTTAGTTTATTTTTAACAATTTAATTTGATTAAACAAATCGTAGTACAAAAGTATTGAAGCAGAATCCACAACTCCTTCACTAATTTTGTTAATTTTATATATATCATGCATCACCCCTTTGACATTGGCGACTCCGCCATTTTTAAAAAGGATAATAAAAATTCTATTTCCTACCCTCTATTTTATAATACTATCGCAAACAATACGATAGCGATGATAAAAATTTTTAATGTTAAATTTTTTATATATAAAATAGATATAACTTTAATATCGATTCAATTATTGATCAAAAACTATTAAAACTTTGGAAATTATCGTAGTTGGAAAGTATCGCAAAATTATGAAACTAGCCGTAAACATTTTTTGAGACAGGAACCACAAATACTTTACTAGTTTTATTAATTTTATATATGTACATTATACATAACATCGTTGACATTGACGACTCCGCCATTTTTTAAAATAATATTTTTAATCTATACATTATTATTAGTTTTCTATAGAATATTTTATTTAGTTATTATATAATGTATTATTATTCTATAATATAATAAAATATAATATATTCTATATTATTATAAATTGTATATGCATCATACATCACACCTTTAACAGTGTCGGCTTCACCATTTTTGAAAAATATTTCTGGACATCATATTTTCACTCTTCTGTCTTATGGTACTATCGTATATATTATTAGTAAAAAAGTTTTCAAACACAATTCACAAATGCTTTACTAAGTTTATCAATGTTATAAACAATATAGGTACCTCGTGCTTTTGGCATTAGCGACTCCGCCATTTTTTAAATAATTTTTGATTGGCGTATTTTCGACCCTCTATGTCATGGTACTATGATACGATTTTTTACATATAAAATAGATACGAGTATAACTTTAAATTATCGACACAATTATCGAACACAACTTAAATTAATTTTAGTTTATTCTTAAAGATAAAATAATTTACAATTATGAAACCAGTCGTAGTAAAAAATTTGTGAAACACAAGCCACAAATGCTCATCACTTTTATATACATCATACATCATGGATTTAACATTGGCAACTCCGCCATGTTCTCTATAATGTTTAATGGAAAATATTTTACAAATCGAATACAAGAACTGCATGGATAGTATTTTTTTATACCATAAAATTTATTTTAAAATAATATCATATAGAATAAATATTAGTTGAGATATACATACGATATAGATACGATAGAGTAAAACAGTTTGGCATACACAGTGTGATAATCTTTGATATACTCAATTATTGTTTCACATTGTTTGTGAAATAGAATAAAATGCTAAAGTTTATTTACGGTTAGGTATTTTACTATATTTAAAAAAATATATTATTTTGAAAGAAAGTGTGTGTTTCATTATTACTTTTTTTGAAGTTGTTACAATGAGTTTTGATTTAAGATTTTCATATATATTTTTTTCAATTAGGTACTGCCAAATTGTGTGCAAGAAAATTAATATTTTCTCCAATTCCTATTTTAATAAGTTTTTACAGCATTCATTCAATGTTCCTGTGCAGAAAACGTTATCCTTTGTAAATTAACTCAATGGTACATCTGCTTTTTGCCGGGAATTTGGCAGCGCCACCATTTAGTTTCCGCGTGCATTGTGTTAATACTGCGAACATTCTCTTCTTGCATATCTACCTGTTATAAATTGAAAATGTCTGCACCGCCGTATTGACCACAGCCATAAACTAGTCGGGGCTCACCGCAAACACTGTACCCTCTCCAACCGTTACCGGAATACTCATTGAACATGTGTATTTATTACTACATTTTTGTCTTCATTGGATTTTATAACCAACAACATGCATCACATTAAGTTTTATGTTACGAGAATGACAGTCGAAGTGATATTTATTTGTGTTTTCATACGACAGGAAACGATAGATACGAATATAAACATTTTTAGCCTTAACAGTACAACGCAACGTGACAAACATCGGACAATATCAAAACGAATATTTAGTTTCAGAGAACCAGACTCCTCGTTCTGCCAGTGTCATCCCTACATTAGAACCTATTTAATTAGACAATATTCCTTCAGAGGCAAAATAACATTTGGTTGACGTTTTTAAAAAAAATTACTGTATTCAACCTTTATAGCGAATCTATTTTTAGTGAAATCTTGACTTCCAGGAAAATCAAATGATCAATATAACGAATAAACTAACGATGATTACAATATACCCACAGAATCAAAACCAGATAATCCTAGTAGTAGCAAACACCGTTATAAACATTGTATAAACGTATAGATCCCTAGGAACTCAGATAGAAAGATTGAGTGATCAAACAAAGGTCATAAAACTGAGAATTGAAATAACCAGATCAATATTTATGAAAATTCAAGTTTTTCGCTAGTCTGGATATTAATATAAAACTTGGGGTGACAATGCGGCGTTGTTAGGTACATTCTACCCTTTTCTATAGAGTTGAATACTCACAAAAATAGTAATATAGATAATTGCAAGCATTTCAAATACGGTGCTACCGTAGACTGTGGCATATACCATAGACAGATGGCATCATTAATACCAAAGTCCTAAATAAAATGTAAGAAGTTTGCGAAATAATTAACACTATAAAGAAGAGAAAGCTTCAATACCTACCATTTGCCACAATATGAGATATCCCAAACACACTTCTCCAATTGATACTTCAAGGGGAGGTTAGAGGGAAGAGAAATATTGGTAGACGCCGTATATCCTGTCTCAGAAATCTAAAGTCGGAGCTGACGTCAATAAGGTCCAGATAACTGTGATGATAGCAAATATCGGATAGGAGATGCACTATACAAAGAAGACCATATTCATATATTTTAAATAAAAATAAATTCAAAGGAATCAAATCAGATGAACGTGGTAGCCATTTATTTGATCCCCGTCACTTTATATGCCAGGAAAAGTATCATTAGAAATAATTGGACATCAACACCAAAGTGAGGAGAAGCGTGATCTTGTTAATACCGATACGTAATAATTTTTTGGTTAGTAACATCACCACTTATATTCTTGGATAATGAACTTCTAAATCTGGAATTAAGGCCAAACGTAGGAAATATAAAAATCTAACAGGCCGCAAATTTGTCAAGTTCCTAAACAACGAGTTCCCGTACGACCAGTTGCTTTGCCTAGATCGTAGTCACATTTGTTAAAAATGCAGTGAATTTCTGGATTACTAAGGATATCTGGATCAGTCAGCCATAAAACATTAAAGTTTGATCATTTAAATTTCAAGGCTCAAGTTACTCAAGTACTGAGTAGCGATTTCCTAAAGCTGAGCCAGAAGATAAAAGTGATATATTAAATGTTTTGCAATCTATGATTAACAATTCTTTGTAATGGGTGTTTTCTTAAGCTTGATAGAACTTTAAACTTGAATAAATACCACAAATATTAACTTTTGATAAACAATCTGTTTTTATTTGAAAGATCAATACATGGAATTAATATTTAAAAATGATTTGAGTATATGGCCACAGTGGCTGTTCCTGACGAAGCACGTTCTGTCAGTCCAATTTTGGGTCACTTTTTCCAGCACTGGTGGCCGTATGTCATAAATCACAGGAACAATATTGGCTTCCAAGGCATCCAGTGTTGCTGGTTTATTAGCATAGGATGTGTTAAATCGCAGGACCTGGGTGGCCAGTTGACAGGTCCATTTCTTGAAATCAACTTATCACCAAATATTGTTCGCAATAAGTCGATAGTTTCGTTCGTCGTATGGCACGTAGCCCCATCCTATTGCATCCACATCTCATGTGGATCAATGTCATCCATATTTTGAAAAACATATTCATTTATCATGGCCCGGTAACGTTCCCCATTAACCATAACATTAGGTCCAGCCTCATTCTTAAAGAAATAATCTCCATCGATGCCACCACGTATAAACTGCACCAAACTGCGCATTATCTTAATGTAATGGGGTCTGTAGGATCTCTCCTGGATTGGTGTCACTCCATATCTGGCAATTCTGCTTATTACAAAACCCGTGAAGCCAAAAATGAGCCTCATCGCTGAACACAATTTTGCAATAAAACAATGGGTCAGCTTGCAACTGCTCTAAAGTCCAATCAGCGAAAGAACGATGCAAGCGATGGTCTTGTGGCTTTGATTCCTACACCAGCTGGATCTTATATGGGTATAGGCCAAGATCTTTGTGCAACATTTTCCACGTAGTGGACGGACAAAGCCCCAACTGTTGCGACTGACGACGAATCGATAATTTTGGATTTTCTTGCACACTTTCGTTTACAGCGGCAATATTTTCTTCAGTACGGATATTCCTTCGACGTGTTAATGCTCTTCCATCCTTTCGAGAGTGTTTTGTACGAAATCTATTCACAACGCGACGGATAGCTTGCTCAGTGGACGATTATATGCGCCGTAGAATTCACGATGTAGTCTATACGTTTCCCGAATCGACGTCTGACTTTGAACGTAAATTTGAACAATTTGATCGCGTTGTTCAAGCGTGAGTCTATTTATGATGATTTTCCACACTATACTTAATACAAATGTCACTAATTGGGTGCAAACTGACAGCTGATTTCACAGCCATCGCTATCGGAAATTCTATCATGCTTAAAAAAATAGCCTCCATCAGAAAATTTGTATTGTATTCTCCAGTTACTTACAAATTTGTTACTAATGCCTTACACACTCAAATTTTGAATAAAATCTCGTAATTATAGAAAAAGCCTGAAAGTGGACATCAACGTGGTTCCACCTGCAATATGTTTCAAACTGTGGCATGTCGACTAACATATTGTGTCTGTAATGTTAATCTATTTTAACTATTTTGTTGATTAATTGAGAACTAAGCATTATAAACACAGCACTTATTGAGTCTAATCATCCGAATGAAATTCTGTAAGCATAATCAAAACTGATTTAAGTACATTATATAAAATTGTCCTAAAATAGGGTTATATAAGGAAAGCATCTGAAAATAAGACAATTATAATAACACCAACATAATTCAATTTGCACCGATCCCCGCAATCTCCGTTAAACAATGTACAAAACGACTTAGAACGGAGCGTGCACAACATGTTCATATAATAATGTACATTTCAAAATATTAGCTTGATTCCTGAACGGCGTAGTTACAATTAAGTTTAATTAACAATAAGATGCCGAGCTGAAACAAGTGAAATTCGCCTTCCCCGTCTGATTCTCTTATAATTGTACCAACGTCGTCGGTCGGTGGCGGATATTAATAAATGAGGGTCCGCTTCAACCTCTCCACACTTTAAGTCATTCAATTACTCGAAGGACCTTTAGTAAAAATAATTGAGCAGTTACAGAAGGTAGGTGTAGTTCATAGAGGGATATTCTGCCCATTAAATCATTATTAAGTACCGTTGATAAATGTTATTCCAATAGATAATTATTTCTAATACCTTTATTTTATGACTAATGATCTATTTATTATGATGTTATAATGTAGTTAAATTTTGTACTGAAGATTGATGATTTTAATTGGGGTATATTAGGGCTTTCTATAATCTTTAAAATCTACAAATCTATATTAGTAAAAACACATCCTACGAACAAATTTGAAAACTTCGCATGACAGAGAAAGTATAGTGAAATATACTAAATAAATGTTGCAACAATTGTCTATCCATTATAGTAACAATAACTTATTATTAATTAATAATTTCTATGGACAAATGTTAACTATTTAATTAATTAATCAATAACTCAACTTATAAACTTTATTGAGAAATGTATGACGTTTACTGGGCCAATATATAACTGGTTGAAAAATAGCTAGCAATTCTGTAAACATAATAACACTAATACAGCATATATTAGTTAATAAATTATTAGTATGACTTTAATATCGATGCAATTATTGAACAAAGAATATATCGCTTATAACTAGTAATAGTGCACTTTAATTTAAGAGTTAATTTTAGTTTCTTTTAACAATTTAATATTAAGAAACTGGTCGTAGTTAAAAAGTTTTGAAACACAAATCGCAAATACTTTACTAGTTTTATCAATTTGATATACATATACTTATCAGTCAATGCATCCAAGAAAACTGGTTTGTTTTCTCAACAAAGATATTTTTCAGGAGCATGATTTCGACATATTCGAAAATGAAAGTCACTTTAAACATCACACCTACCTTCGAGCATTCGGAATCGCGGTTGTCCAATTATTTATGTGCTGATATTGGGCATTCTCAGTCAGGAAATTCGAACGATTCCAATGAAGTGTCAGTCCGTCAAGATATTTCAAAGGATCAGGTCAACGACAGTAAAGAGTCTTGCTCACGGAACCCAGAAACTGCAGCTCCAAAAGGTTCTATTTCGACTGAACAGTTTTATTCAAAGGCTTCTATGGCTCGTCAAGAGATTTCAAACGGCCAGGTCAACAGCAACAAAGATTCTTGCTCACAGAACACAGAAAGAGAAGCCCCAAGAGGTTCCATATCGACTAAATAGTTTTATTCAAGGGCTTCTATGGCTCGTCAAGAGATTTCAAAGGACCAGGTCAACAGCAGCAAAGATTCTTGCTCACAAAACACAGAAAGAGAAGTTCCAAGAGGTTCCATATCGACTAAACGGTTTTATTCAAAGGCTCCTACTGAACTGAGCCCTGTAAGTCCTCAGCAAATTAAACCATTGCCAAAGGTATCTATTAAAAAGGTTGGTAAACGTTCTGGTAGTTCAGCTGTAATCACCTCTTCGCCTTATAAAACTGAGTTTAGAGGAAAGTTTGGATAAGAAAAAGACCAAGTTGGTTAAAGAACAGAACAGAGCAAGAGTTACTAAAAATGTTCTTGTTACGTGTGAGCCCAAGAGAAAAAACAGTTCTAAAAAGTCCAATAAGAGGAAAAGGGTGGAGTTGGAAAGTGACAGCTCATGTGACAGCGAAGATATGATTCTCGATGATGACAGTGATGGCGAAGAAAATTATGACGCAGAATGCTTGTTTTGCACCAATCCCTATTCCTCAGATACACAGGGCGAGCAATGGGTTAAGTGCACAAAGTGTTATCGATGGGCCCACGAAGACTGCGGTGCTGAAGATGCGAATTTCGTCTGTCCAACGTGTTTAAAGAAACAACATTAGAAAATACAACAGGGTCTCATTTTAGGAACCCATTTTTTTATTGAATATTTACATTATTTGCTTTTATTGTATATTTTTTTACAATAAGATCCAACAGATACCAGAAGTATACTTATCCGACTTTAAGAAAATGATTTGAAATTTAATAAATGTGTTTCTAATTCAAAATTATGACAGTTTTTATAAATGGGTCTCATATTAGGCTACTTTACCCTATCATTCATCACACCTTTAACGATGGCGACTCCACCATTTTTGTAAATCAATTTTTGGAAATCATATTTTCGACCCTCTATCTTACTATACGACCTTATATCTATAGCACTATCCTATATATTATGATAGCCATAAATAAATTCTTCAATGTACAATTTTGTTATATAAACAATAGATATCACTTTAAATTATCGAACAAAATTAAATCGCTTGCAACTGAAATATTCTTCAACTTAGGAGTTATTCTTTGTTTATTTTTAATAATTCAAAATTATGGAACTAGTTATAAAAATGTTTGAAACAAAAATCACAAATAGTTTACTAATTTGATCAATTTTATATTTGTACATTATACATCTTTGACATTGGCGACTCCGCCATTTTTGGAAAATATTTGTGAATCATGTTTTCAATTTTTTGTCTCATGGTACTATCGCATATATTATTAGTAACAAAAATTTACAACACAATTCACAGATGCTTTACTAATTGTATTTATCAATTTTATATACATCATATATCACAACATTGACATTGGTGACTCTGCCATTGAAAATAAATCAGTTTTAGTCATGGGAGTTTTGAAAAGCATATCACAAATATTTCACTTAATTTACTAATTTTATATCCAACATATGTACATCACGCACTTAGCATTGGCAACTCCGCCATTTTTTAGGTTAACACGTTTTTGGCTTTATATCTTATGATACCATTGTATATATTATAATAACTATGAAAATATTCTCAATGTTTAGTTTTTTTGTATATAAAATAGATATTAGAAAACTTTAAGTTATCGACACGATCATCGCACAAGGGTTGAGTCGCTTATAACTATAGTAATAAGCTCTAATTAAAGTTTAAATTACTTTTAGTTTATTTTTAACAATTCAAAATTATGAATCTAGTCGCAGTAAAAAAAAATTTGAAACATAAACCACAAATGCTTTACTAATTTTATCAATTTTACCTATGTATATAAATCATACATTAACATATCTGACATTGGCGACTCCGTCATTTTTGAAATAATTTTGAATGTCATATATTCAATCTTCTGTACCTCTTCAACCTCTCCACACCTTAAGTCATTCAATTACTCGAAGGGCCTTTAATAATAATAATTCAGCAATTACAGGACGACTCTGTAGTCCATAGAGGGATATTCTGTCCATTAAATCATTATTATGTACCGTGGATAATTATTATTATAATAGATAATTAATTTTAATACCTTTAGTTTATGATTAATGATCTATTAATTATGTAGTTAGTATTAGGATAGTTAAATTTTGTATTGAAGATCGATTATTTTAATTGGGGTATATTAGGGCTTTCTATAATCTTTAAAATCTACAGAAATGTATAGAGAGAATGTATCAAATCCATATTTATAAAAATAAATTTTACGAAAAAATTTGTAAATTTCGCATGACAGCGAAGCGACAAATGTTACAACAATGGTCTATCCATTATAGTAACAATAACTTATTATTCTCGGGGGTAATAAACTTAGAAACAAGGAAGAGATTTTTGAAAACATATGTATGGAGCACGGCACTATACGGTTGCGAAACCTGGACGGTAGGGGAAGCAAGTAGGAAGAAATTAGAAGCTTTTGAGATGTGGTGTTACCGAAGAATGATGAAAATACCATGGACTGATAGGGTTAGAAACGAAGAAGTATTGGAGAAAGTCGGCGAGAAAAGAAGTATGTGGAAAAACATAAGGATGAGAAGAGATAGAATGGTAGGCCACTTGCTGAGACATGGGGGAATAGTCCGCGATATTTTGGAGGCAGAAATAGGAGTGAAGAAAGGCAGAGGTAGGCCTAGATTAGACTACTGCTCGCAAATAGTAAGGGATGTAGGTTGTAGCACAATTAGCGAAATGCGTAGATTAGCACAAGATAGGAGAAGCTGGAGGTTAGCGTCCAACCAGTCTTAGGACTGATGAGCTAATGATGATGAACTTATTATTAATTTATTGATTATAATGTTATTAATTAAGTAACTATTTAATTAATAACTTAAATTTAATTTTATCAATTTTATATACATTATTCATAACATCTTTGACATTAACGACTCCGCCATTTTTGTAAATAATTTTTGAAAATTATATTCTCAATCTTCTGTCTTGTAATACCATCGTATATATTATTAGTAAAGAAGTTTTCGAACACAATTCACAAATGCTTCATTAATTGCAGCAATTTTGTATACATCTTACATAACAACTTTGGCATTTGTAACTCGGCCATTTAAAAAAAAAATGTTTGAATCATGGAGGGTTTTTAATCGCAAACCATAAATGCACTACTTTTATCAATTTTATATACAAAATACATCACAGCTTTGACATTGGTGACTCCACCATTTTTTTTAACTTTTTCGTTATCTCGTTTTCGACCTTCTATCTTCTGATACTATCGTATATATTATAATAACTATGAACATATCCTCAATTTTTACTTCTTTGCATATAAAATAGATATAACTTTGAATCATCGACACAATTGTCCACCACCAAAGACTTTTTTGTAATGTAATATAATAGTCCCAATATAGATTGATAAAAACATATACAAGAGTATTTTATGAACAGGACCATAGAAACTATACCATATTTTACAATGAAAGTAATAGCCTACATATATCTTTTTCAGTTACCATTTTTTTTAATTCTTCATAAACATCATATCAACAAAAAGGGCTTATTGTTTACACGATATATATAATTGTCTACGCGATGTATATAACTTGGCAGAGGGGCATAAAAAACTACCTCATTGCTATGCCCTTCACGGCAATACTAAAATAATTCACTGGAAGGCAAACCAGATTAACTGACAACGTTACTAAAGCGATATTGTCAGTTTTATATAATTTGTCACGTAAAAGTTTTGTTTCCCAAAAGCTAATTGTTATCTACATTTTTAATTATCAAAACGTAAATTAACCCACATTAGCTATTATTATTAATTAAACATGTTAATGACATAATTTAATTTCCTAAACATTACCATGAATCGGTGTTTACTAGACCGTGCCAATTAACTAAATTTTATTTTAGTTTGTAAATGATTGTATGAAAAACATGTCGAACATTAATTAATACTCTATTATTAGATTTCAACAATTAGATTTTGCTAATGCAAAAATAAAATGAGATCAATCGACAGTGTTAACACGAGATATTTATCGTAGATAACACATGATGTTAGGAGTTACGTGCAAAATGGGCTCAACTTTTCTGTGATCGAACAGTAATTGTGTTTTCTGAATATATACAATATATCAACAATGATTTTTTTTAATTTAGAGGGAATTATAGGAAAACAGAAATGTTACAGTTAACATTTATGTTGTATAGAAAATAAAGTATATTGTCTGAAATGTGGTGTTAAATATGAGATAAATTTCACACCAAATGGGGTACATAAAATAACCATACCAGTTTGGTGTGAAATGAATACCGCAAAGTCGTAGTAGATTTTACCATACATCCGAAGTGACTTTTCGTAACAGTAATGAAGTACATTCAACACTAGGGCTGGTATAAAGTTCACCACCTCTAAATGTAAGTTTTGTTTCAATTTTACATATTCAACTGCCCATATTATTCTTCCTCCTCCTCCTCCTCTTCTTCTTCTTCTTCTTCTTTAGGTCGTTCTCGTCTACTCGTGGACATAGGCCTCTTCCATGTTTTTTTATGGTAGAGTATTGGAATTACAATGCTACGCTTGCGTTGCGTATTCACGAGGGGTAGGATATAGGAAGGAACGCGGGGTTGGGGGAGGAATTGGGTTTAGGACATGGTTCCCCGGGTGTTGGGTGGTGGGGAAATAATCCATGAGCTCACGTGGGCAGGGCCGCTAGTCCCTGAAGTAGATCTATCCTCTACCGAGATCGTAGAGGAATATCTACCCGCTACCCTATTGCGCATATTGTACAACGAATAAAAATAGAACATCGATGAAATAGAACACACAAGTTAATTTCTGTGTTGCATGAATCAAATACTGATGTATATTATATGTGTAGTAAAATCTACAAAATATTCATATGTTCATCAACAACGTGACCAAATTCGTAACTATCATATTTGAAATAGTACTTGTCATAGTTGTAGTATTATCATAGTTGTGATAATATTGAGCTATCAATTAAATATTTTTATCCTATTTTAATGTGAACGTTCTTCGGGACTAATAAGTAATAAATTTTCTTCCAGTAATATAAAGTAATAAGATATCCAGATGCTTTTGGATATTTACTAATAATTTTCCTATAGTGAAGAGATTTAGTTTATACTGAAAATAAAAATTTAAATAATTTAAACAGTGTTAATGTAGTAGTACTCTTTTATTTAGAGAAATAAAGAAAGAGGGCGTCGAACCTTGTATCCAGATTAAATCTAATAATTTTTTTCCACTATATATATTTACCTGTTCGGTAGATGAGGGTAGAATCAATACATTATTAAGTCTTCTTAGCAAAACAAACATAGTAAAATTAGCCAACACAACTATTTCTTGTTTCTTCAGGCCTATAACAACCTTTGGGTATAAGTTGGTTAATCAGAAATCTTAAATAGTAGAGTAAAATATTCTTAAACAATATTTTAAATTAATGCTTGTGTACTACGTCACAACATTTTGCCGATATTTTTACTTCAAATCGTATAATTATTTGTAGAATTTGTGCCGCCCAACTTACCTAATTAATTATTCTTCTGCTTGAGAGTTCGCTGTTAAGCAGATATTTTAGAAGGAATTATACGCGTCAGTAAGTCAATTTCTGATGTGCCCCCGGCTGTCGCCTGTCAAACGTTGATCAACGCCGAAGGTACACCGCGAAGGTTGAATTTAATCGCAGTTTACTCGAACTTGGCCTCAGGCGTTATTCTTATTTCATCAAGTCGACTTCGACAGTTATTTATCGATCCCCTAATTCATTTTTAATTTCTTTGTGGTCTAGTCACTTTGTAAAAGTTTATGGATTACCTGCTAAATATTATTAGTCAATTATAGTTCTTGTTTATTTTATTCTCGACATACCAGGCTGAAGTTGTACAGCCTAGTATGTCGAGAACAGAATCCGATAAATATGTTGTGATAATTAAGAATTTAAAACTTTAGCAGTCTTTTAAAAATAAAAATAAAATTTGTCATAAATTAGTTGGAAGATTTTGACTTGTCATTATTTATTAATTTAATTAATTATTTAATTATACACACTTTACCACATGCACTGCATATCTGGATAGAGAAAATTGCTTTGATTAAAGATGCTTAAGAAGTAGAAAATATCTAGTAAGTAGATATCTAGTAAAACTAATGCTCACGTTTCTATATTTTTGATAATTATTAAAATATTATCACATTGATTTAAAATAGTAATAAAACTAATACAATCATGCCCAGAACCAGATGATATTTAGGCATTACTATTACTACAAAGAAAAATAATCATTTTCTTATTAGTAGCTTTTTTATTTGTTTGATAGAATTGACAAAATATTTATGGGATGTAAATCTGTATAGTTTATAGACAGATTTAATCAAATACTTAACTGATGCATCTCTCCACAAATGAAAAATAACTGGTATAACATAAACATTAGATTTTATAGTATGTAAAATATTGTTAACATATCAGGCAAACATAATTCAAATTCTAATTTGACACTAACAATACATCGTTTATTCTAAAACTGATTAGAACCTTTATCACTTTTAATAGTAAGGAAATGGTACAGCCATACCGGCCGGGACCATTTTTAGTATAAAACAGTTAAAATTCTATCGAATATTGCCTAGTCTATTTATATTTTACAAAGGATACCTAACTTACCAAATTACTCATTCCTTATTATCAAGGAAGTTATTGTCTATGATTTCTGAATAATCAACTTCTTCATAAATAATTTGTCTATGTTGAAAAGTTTTTTGAAAAAGGGACACCGCCACGGGTAGGATCCGACATTTGTCCCGGATGGAATCCGAACGACAGACAGCTGTTTCTAACTTATTAGTTCTCATCAGTGCCGTACACGGTACGCCGATCTAGAACAAATGCCGAAACAAACTCGTGGGGTTTTATCGATAAATCGATAAGTTCTGTATCTGTAACTTATAATTCGGGAATCGAGAAAGGAACCACGAAACCGCTAAGCGGTTATTAAGTTGTTCCAGATCAGCAAGGCTATTACATAATCGATATAGGAAACAACTACTCCTCGGGCTAAAACCCCGTCAGGCATTGAATTAAACCTAACAGCGATCCCTCGACCCCTTTCTCGTGTTTCTGCCCAACCAGAGTTATGGTCGTGCAGAAACACGAGAAAGGGGTCGAGGGATCGCTGTTAGGTATAATTCAATGCCTGGCGGGGCTTTAGCCCGAGGAGTAGTTGTTTCTTACAGCGATTATGTAATAGCCATGCTATTCGGGAATCACTTATAAACCGTTTAGCGGTTTCGTGGTTCCTTTCTCGATTCCCGACTTATAAGTTATATTAAGAAGCAAAAATTATCGTCATGACTAAGTCATCTCCAAGAAAATGTAGTATAATATTTTTTTCTCGCTGTCTAGAAAATATCTTCTAGCTACAATTAACTGTAAAATCACTATATTTCTACATCAACAATCAACAATGTAAATTGAGATAATTCTAAAATACGGGAAATAGAAATGACATAACGGCATATTTTTATAAAAAAGATATTCTTCAGTAAATCATGGATTTATATTATTCACTGAACCGAAAATAATTATTCTTTTAAGGGAACACTGATGTCGAAAATTGGAAAATAAACTAATTTTGTTTATCGCCTTAAATGAAACTTCCAACCTTCCTACATATATCTGCATTTAAATAGATCCTATGCCTCTATCTGATCTAGAAGTATTTTTTAATAAATTTCAGCTACCGCTGATTGGTTTGATGTATATACTTTGGTCCTGTAATGAAGACAATAAGTCTGGGAAATAAAAGTCGATGCCTATGAGAAGAAAATAAAATAATTTGATTATTAAGTTTTGGCTACAATCTAATATTGACCTGAGCTATAGGAAGGGTTATCAAGGATTTCAGTTTATTCGTAATGGTCTATTGTTCTGTTGCATTCATAAGGATTTTATAATATGCAGGTAGCCACTTTTCTAGGTGGATGAGGTAAATTAATTACAGCGAAAAAAGGACGCATTGATTCCATCCACTTACCTATCACTCTACTGGCATAAGCAAGCCTTATATTATACTCATAAACTTGACAGGAAACTATGACTTTCACTCCCCAACGAAATCTCCTTCCAGTGAGTAAACCCAGACCTCCGTTATATTTGAAATGTTTTATTAAAGGACTCAAAAATGTACCTAGATTATATATCTATTAAGTCATAGGCCCAATGGCTTTCAAAATTATCGTATTAATCAGGGATAAAAAAATTAGCTCCGGACAAGGACAATGAAGATCATCTTGAAGAACTTCGGGAATACGATTATTTAGGTGTATTTTCCATTTCCTCTACATCAGAAAGTTCAAATCCTGCAAGATCGTCAAGTGTTGAAGCTTTTTTGTATGAACAAGAACAAATGTACGAGAATACTTTGTCGAATAACGAGGCATGATATTAACTTTTCACAGGAACACAACAAACACTAAAAACAACTTGGTAGATTTCACTGCTTAGGAACTTAGTGGTGCCATCGAAAATAATAAATCGATCATAAAAGAACTAGGATCGACCGACAAAACGAGTTGCATAGGTGCCGTCGATTATTGATTCGAAAACTCCTCTGCTTTAACACGAAACTCCTAAATCATTCGGATTTAATAGCTGAAAATTTTAAGGTTTATCCCTAGATAGCGTAGAAATGTCCTGATAAAATAATACGCGTGAAAATAATGTAAAAACACTCAAATGTTGTTATCCGATTTTTATTTGTTTTCAAGTTATAACGTAATTAAAAATGTTTATCTAGTATGCCATGTTCGAGGTTCAAAAACGTTTGATAACTTTGTTGTAGTCAATGTGTCAGTAGATAATGTGTCAGTGTATTGTGACTGTAATTTAAGGTTCATTTTGGAGTTTGAACGATTAAAGTATTACAAAATGCCGCACATTTACTCAAATTTAGGATATGCAACTATGGTGTTTGTTTATGGTTTTAGTAATGGGAATGCTAAAGCTGCTATTAAAGAATATCGTCAACGGTTTCTACATCACAGACATCCTAATAAAAATGTATTTATCAGAGTTTTCAACAAACCGTACGAGACCGGAAAGTGTTAACGTAACATCTGAACGAGCTACTCGAAAAGATTTAGAAGAGGTAGAAGATCTTCTGGATGTAGTAGCAGAAGATGCAACTACCAGCTCACAAATAATTCATATTCAATTGGACATTCCAGAAAGAAGAGTAATAAACACACTCCACCAGCAATGCTTACATCCATACCATGTACAGAGAGTACATCACCTACAACCGGAAGATTATCCTAAGCATCTGCGTAATTTTGTCGGTGGATAAATAAGAATCCTCGTGTTGTATCACTCATACTTTTTACAGATGAAGCAACATTTACCCATGACGGCATTAATAATACTCACAAATATCATGTATGATCAGATGAAAATCCCCACCCAACAGTCGAATGTAACTTTCAACGTGTTTTCGGTAAACGTGTGGGATGGTATGGTCGATGGTTATTTAACTGGCCCTTTCATTTTAGAATCGCCTCACAGGAGACAACTACTTAAATTTGTTATAAAATGAATTACACGAAATACTAGAGGATGTTACTTTAAACATCAGAATGCAAACGTGCTACCAGAATGATGGAGCTCCTGCACATTTCACTCGTCAGGTCAAGCAATATTTGGAGGAAAGGTTTTCAGGGGGTTAGATTGGTCACGGTGGTCCTATTAGTTTGTCTCCAAGATCTCCAGATTTCACAGCACTAGATTATTGTTTACGGGACTGGTTCGAAGATGAAGTGTATGAAGTTAAAGTGGACAATCGGGATGCACTAATTCAACGTATTAGAAATGGTGCAGCCGATCTTAAGCAAAGACATTACTCAATCAGGAGAGCTACAGGCGCGCTTCGTAGAAGAAGCAGAAAATGTTTAGAGTTGGATGGCGGTATTTTTGAACATTTATAACTCTATGATTACCAAAACGTTAAAGTATGAAATTTTGTTTATTTTAAATTACGCTATAACTTGAAAACAAATAAAAATCGGATAACAGCATTTGAGTTTTTACATTATTTTCACGCGTACAATACACTCCCGTACAAGTTTGGTCCGTTCCTCCCGACTCACCCTGTATATGCAATAATATCCCAATTTGAAGTAGTAAAATTTACTTATTTTACGCAGAATAATCGTGAGTATTTCTCGTGAACTGCATATGTGGGCCCCACTCGAGGAAGATGTACTACTTGCGTTTGGCAAATGATATTTAGCTCATATATTCTCCAGTTACGTCTCAACTGAACTTTTCGCTTATCGTAACGATCTACAAACCCAATTTCCTACGAGGAATCGATCTCTCAAATCAGCGCTTCCATGAATCCCGACTATCTCCTTGTCACGCTCCGCATCTCCTCCATATTTTATGGGGTGTCGTCGGCGGGACCCCCGCGTTATCTTTCAGTCAAACTGTTTTCGTATAACCGCGGGAAGAGGTAATTCGTTCGTATGCTGCGTCGTTTCAATCATACCGTCCATTGCTAACAAAAGGGATTTTTTTATTTAGGGGAAGTATAAAGTTTAAGTTTGGGAGTTTTAAACAGTCAGAGTTCGATTTTAAACTACCATCCCATCTCATGATGTTTGAAAATGACTTGGCATACGAATATATCTGGACCAAAAGGTAACCATTTTAAGTCTGTAATCAATAACTAATAAACAGTTTTTAAAACCTGAAAACGGACTTTTTCGCACATAGAATATCTCTATCTCGAAATTGAATGGCCGAGAAAAAAATAAACCAACACATAAATGCAGAATATGTGTTTTATGCGACAGTTTTACTTTTTTCAAATAGTTCAGCCTCGTGCTTTCTCATCACCCATGAACAGGGTGGAGTGTGTCCTATCCACCTCAAAATTAATAGACGTCGTCTGGTAGACATCCCTAATCAGAATAAGTCGAAACCCGATCGATTCGACACGATTTAATTGAGTGATCGTGCTAACAAACAAATTTCTCAAATAGTCCACCATTGTGCTTTCTCATGACCCATGAACGTGGTAGAGTGTGTTCTATCCACCTCAAAATCAATAGGTGTCGTCTGGGAGACGTCCCCGATCCGAATCAGTCAAAACCCGATCGATCCAATATGACTTAGTTGAGGTATTGAGAATATCAAACCCAAATTATAGAAACCCGAACAAATCAAAATACTCCATATAAATTAATGGTATTGGCGCCTCCGCCAGTTGTTTAAAAATTATTAACCGATAATTTTTCCGATAAATCATGTCCTCCACAAGGACATGATTTAATTATTACAAGTTAGAGTTTTATAAAGTATTTACTATGTCGAGTGATGTGATATGGAACTCATCCATTTCAATATGGTAAAAGTCAAAGCAGCTTATTGTTTACCACTGACTATAATGATATATGGAATAGGGTGCATCAAATTATTATAGGCAATCAATGAAAATTATATATTTCATTATAAAGCTGCTATCTCATTAATTATTATCCAACGTTTCCAACAATTGTATTGTTTTTCTTTGTGAAATATTATTGAGTTCTGCTCAGGCTGAACTAAAATTTTCATTCATCATAACAAAAACCCAACAAAAACCAATCATCCCATATTACTAACGATCTAGTTTTACAAATTGATTAAAATTTAATGATAAATCAACATAAACGTATCGAGTGCAATTCACTATTTTAAATTACCACCCGTGAATATAGGATTATTAAACTTCTGCTTTAGCTCGTACTCTATTGATAGTTTATTTATTTTCTCTTGTTGGTATTCCAATGGATGTATGTATAGGGTGGTTCAAATTCAATGAGATTTGAAGTTTTACTGTGACCCATAAAGGATACAGGAATCCTAGTCTCTGGAGAGTAGGCAGATTAAGACGCCGGCGACATAGGTATTATATACCCTTTCTGAACCAAATTCTTTCTCAATCTTGGAACCGAGGAGTAGGCAGATTGTGGCTTTGATGCCACAATGCATATATCCTTTAATTTTTAAAATGGGTCCAATATGGAAGCTAAAACACCGATATAATAATAATTACAGACGCGAATAACATCCTACACAAATAACAAAAGTGTCTTATTATAAATGATATAATAAGTTATTTCAATTTATTCATCATTCATAAGTCATTTCAATTCATTCATTCATGTATAATACCAGATTTCTACATAAAAATATAACTCAGTGATTTCTTAACGCAATATTTGAAATAAGCCTAAACGAAACGTTGACCTGGTTAGGGTTGGTAGAATAAGGTGAGATACATCCTTACCTACAAACTGAGGTAGTTCAGTGCTATTATGCGGTCACCAAAATCGCTCCAGGGATGCAGAAATGGGAACTGTATGATGAGGTCAAACCCTATGCTTCAGAAATAACAACGCTTAAGACTCGCTCTTTACTTTTCCGCACTCCACTATACGCGGAAAAGTAATGAAATCGTGTAAAGGAAAAGTGAAAAAAAATTTTTTTTTGGTTTATTTTTCATTTTCCGGTCTAAAAACAAAAAAAATGGTTTTTAAAAATTTTTTGCTGTGTGTGTCGTCGTTATCGTCAGCATTTATTCTTGTTAGCATGTTAACTCAACTAAATCGTGTCGGATTGATCGGGTTCTGACTGATTCTGATTGGGGACGTCTCCCAGATGACACCTATCGATTTTTTTTCTAAACTTAAGTAGAGTTTCACTCTTTAAAGTCCAGATATATTCTCCGTGTAAACCTTGTAGCGACCTATTATCGTTACTATGTGGTTGAACAAAAATTATATATCTTCTTTATTAATATTATTGAACCAGAAAATACTTCATAAAAAAAATTATTTTAACTGTTATGCCTTTGCTTGTAACTTTGACCATGAATTTGTATTTTCCAAATGGTGGTACTGATACCAATACATTCAACCTATTGAAATTTTCCATTTGAATACATATACTTACGTATATTTGAACAATTATGAAAACTTATTAATATTTGTTGCATATGTTACTCTAAGTTAATTACAAACGTGTTGGAAATCGTGATTCATGATTATATCTATTTCTGTAAAAATCTGAAATTAATCTAAATACCTAATACCACTCTAGGGCAATAAATATTGCCACGGAAGCTGTTTGTTTTACTTGAACTATGTTTATTAGGTTTACTTTGTAGCCGCTGTCAACGCATTCCATATAAATTAATCTATTAATTATTCCGGCCGCAATTAAATCTATAATACACTAAATGTTGGTATATAATCGAAATTTATGCTATCTGCATATGAAGTGTGGACATTATAAACGCCGGCATAACATTGTTGTGAATAATTCATATTGATACTTACCTGCGAACCGGTGTATTTATTTAAGCTGCAATATGCCTTAAAGCTACTAATTATCGTTGTGTATACATTCATCAATATGAGATTTTACCGTCATCCTCCCGGGTAATATCGCTGATTTAACCGTCACAACTACTATAATAGTTTGCGTATATGTAGCAGTTTCTAGGTTGAAATGCGGTTGGATAAAGAGAAATTAATACAGATTAGTTAATAACAGATTGGAAATGAAGTGAAAATCAATATAGTCTTTTGCGAAATATCTTACGTTCATTACTAATAACGCATTATTAGGTTTAGCATTATCTAATTAATATGTCACCATGATTTAGTATACGAGGTCTGGCTAAAAGTAAACCGGACTGAGTATCAAGCAAATATTTATTTAGTGTTTAATACATTTTAAAAGTGATCAGCTTCCATGTATTCCCTTTCTTGATCCACACACGACTCCATAGGAGTTTTCTATCGGAAAAAACAATGTTTGAAGTCTTTAGGTGAAAGGTTTTTCTGAAGATTTGCCGTTTTTTCTTTTACCTCATCCAGTGATGAAAAATGTGTTCCTTTGAGTTCAGTTTTAATTTTTGGGAAAGGTAAAAATCACATGGTGCTAGATCTGGTAAATACGGCGGGTGTTCGAGAACAGGAATGTTTCTTCTTGCCAGAAATTGCTTAATCCAGAAATCATTGTGAACTGATGAATTATCTTGGTGAAGTACCCGCCCCCTTTCTGTCATAAATCAAGACTTTTCTTCTTCACTCGTTCTCGAAGAGCTTTTAAAACTTCATAATAGTAAATTTGGTTCACTGTTTCTTCTTGAGAGACATACTGAACATAAATAACACCACGAATGTCAAAAACACAATCAACATTGCCTTGAATTTTGACTTGCTTGCTTTTGGTTTTTTTTTTCATTCTTGGCGAGCATGGAGTTTTCCATTGCATGAATTGCCGTTTGGTTTCTGGATCTTACTGGAAAATCCATGTCTCATTTCGGAACAATTTTGAGTCTTTTTCCGATAATTTTCGTATCAATACTCAAAAACTGCTGGTGAAATTCTGAACTCAAGATTTGAAACTAGAAACTTGAAGCTTTAATTTGCTTTTTTTAAAATTGCCTTGCGACTATGTTTCTCTAAGTTACAGCGCTTCGAAAGTTACCTGAAAATTTAGGACTCTTTTTACTTCTCTTAATTTTTGTGTCCAGTGTATATCCATAACTGCAAGGAAACAATTTATCTTCACTATCCTGGTATTAATTTCATAGGTTTCGATTTAAAATTAACTGCAATTAACCATTTGCAGATAATTATCGCCATTTATGTAATAGTTTCAATTATACTATATTTTCAATTTCTATTATGCACATTTTATTTTTTATGTTCGTTCTTCATTATCAATTAAGAAATGCAAGACTCCATTTCACAATATGATAAGAAATATAGCCTAAAGATTCATATGAAATAATTCTTCCTTCTACTTGTTTTAGTGGTAACACAGTTAAAAAGATATGAGGCACCCAGTATAAACCTAACTCCCTAACGCCCTTTCTTGAACATACAACAAAGGCTAAAAGAAGCTAAATACTTGAATAACTTTTCCGATGGATATTCCATTCTCCAAAGCAGGTTTATGTTAAACAAATGAAGCGTTAAACTTTACAATCCACTTTTTACGACTCCGAGCCTATGGCATGCCTCCGCAGGAGGATCGTGAGCCAGCAAAGCTGTTTTATTTTACGACTCATTACGTAATGAACCATAAACTTACGGCACACGTGCCCCAAATGACATCTTGGCAGTTTCAAACTTGTGTGACATGCTCCCGTATCAGTCAAAACACGCTGCAGGACCTGTAAACTTGGAAGATAAGTGGCGTGTCTTTCTGTCGAGATAAATTTTAATATGCTTGGAATTTATGATGTTTTACAATAATGTACAGCAATATGCTCGGTGCTCGATGCATAAAATTCCTTCATAAAATTCGAGGAGACGAAATGATTCACGTTTTCGTCTGTGCGTCCTAAATTTCGTTATGCGAGACGTTGTGAAATTAAATTTACAGTAAAGTAATGCAAGATAGACATAAAGATATTACAGGATTATGGTATGAACTAAATTAATCAACTGATTAATTTAGATAAAATGTTAGTATGTTAGTAATTATATCAAGGGCGTCTGCAACTGTTGCAATTTGCTTATTTGCAAAAGAACAAACATAAAATCATACTCAACTAAACAGGGATAAACAATAATAATTAATAGTAGTGCTTTATTGTCCAACAGAAGAATCCATTTACAAAACAAAATTCGATATACGTGTATAACTACAACTAAAAATAACTATCACTATGTAATTCATCACTATCCATATTTTCCTCTATGTCTACGATTTTTATACAAGGATTTTTTAAATCAAGAGCCTTGATTTCATAATTTTTATAGTTTCTTTTAAGCATTCTTTTTATAATTTCTGTTTATTTATTGGTTTTATATTCTATTATAACGCCTCCTTGTTTAACATTCTTTAGCTCTTTTATTCCGACTTCCAGTTTCGCTGGTTTCAAACCTTTCTGTATAGGTTCTTTAGTCTTTTTACTTTCTTGATTAGCCTTCGATTTTATAACAACAGCATCGGTTTGATCATTACTTCCTCAGCAACAAAAGTTGTTCGTGTTCTTGGCAAATTATCATTAACAGCGTTATTATTAGATCGAATAATATGTTTAAGATCATCTCTATTTCTCTTCTTCTTCGCCTAATCCTGCGACATAGGATTGCAGAATTTCAAAATCTCTAGAAATCTTAGTAGTGAAGTCGATATAAACTACGTAATATTCGCAAAACCGTTACAATTAATAATAATTGTATCAAACCGTCTACCTACCAAACTAAGACATTTAGGATAAATATAATTTGAGCACAGTCCTAAACATCTTAAATTATCTTCCTTATCTGCTATTTCCTTATTTAAAACAAGCTAAACTTGCCATATTGAGAATATGTTATCCGAATTTGATATTTGGTTTTGAAACCAGACCTGTGCTGAAGTGTATTGTCACAAAAAGTTTTTTTCATCACTTTTTACCACTTTAAATCTATAAGAAGTTTAATAACTAGTTCAGCTTCTCAATTACGTCAATAAAAATTGCTTAATCAAAGCCAATTGTCTATACAACACAAAGTTCACATTTTTCTCTACATTTTGGTATATACACACCTATTAAATGTAAGTTCTTGACAGTTAAATCTAGTATAATTCATCATAGTTTAACAAAATCGAGTAGCACTCACTATCTCATGATACTACTACACGGTTTGTAATATCATGAGCATCATAAAGAAAATGAAAGTGGAAGGTACTTCAAAAAGAGTATAGAATTATATAAATTGAATGTCTAGTTGAAATTCATTATTTACAATATAATACGTTACATCGCTTTGAAAACCTTTGAAGTACGTTATAAATATGAATATTAGAAAGTAGATTAATCCACGATAAAAAATTTACTACCTTTTTCAAATATAGTATATATAATATACGGTATTATAGAATATATATTAGTTTATGCATATTATATAGCTATTTTATTGAAAGTAGTAAACAGGATTTCTTTCTTTTCAGGTGAAAGTCATGCTGAGGGTGTCGACTCCAACATGGGGCTCAGGTGCAGAATCAGGGAGCTCAAACAGTTTTTTCAGTTTAGACAAACGAAAGAAACAAGTCACGTTAATCGATCCTACAGTTTGCAGTGGATCGGCGGCTCCAGAGGACAGGAGGGTTGGGGTAGCTGCTCCGAAAATGTTCGCGTTTGATGCTATATTCTCGCAGGATGACTCGCAGGTGAGTGAAATTAAAGAAATGTGCCATTAATATGGTATTATTGGTATATTTTTCAAATATGTCATTATAATTTTGTTTTCTTAATATCATGTTATTATACTCGTATAGAAGAATATAGATCTTAATGGTAAAATAGAATGAAAAAAAAATAGAAATATTTAGTATTAAAAGTTTAGATTATATTAATATTATAGGTTAGTCAGTCAGAAGAGCTCATTAATAAAATGTGAGTTTTTTATTACATTGTGTTACTAATCGCTACTGCCGATACGCATTTCTGCATCTTCAATATTATCTACGATAAATATGGTCCTAAATTTTATTTTCCAAAATCCAATCAGAGAACTGGAGACATGGGATTACTTCATTGTCAGAGATAAAATAAACGCTAAGGCAATTTTAAACATCGTCAGGCACCAGCTAATTTTTGCAAAAAGAAGTTAAAACAAGGATAACATATAAAATAGCACTATGGGCAATAGAACAAAGTAACTCTCGTTCGGACGTTCATGACACCAGAATCTCTGCCGAACGCAGATACATATGAACGAAAATCCTCGTGAGGAGTTTTGCAAGAGAATTATTGCTATCTAATTTATTCTCAATAGAGAGCAATTTCATCCTCATTAAGAATAGTCAATGCAACGTATTCGATATACTTGATTCCCTGAGCAAATCAGACATATCCATCATTAGAATCATCAGTGATGACGAAATCGCTGTATGCCGTTCTCATACCTAATGTTCTGATTAAGAAAAAAAGTGGATGGGGATTGATTATTCTCTTGTATCATGAGGGCATGATTGAAACTAACTTTTGAACTACTTCTATACCCTATTTTTACCTAAGTTTTATTCAGGTTCAGTAAAGTGTTACTAATATTGTTTCCAGTTTCCTGCTTCTTTCACTAGTGACCTCAAGGATTGTAACTATTTTAGATAGTTAGTGGATAGTGAAAAAATAACATATGCAGTTATTGTACCACTGCTTCTTATGCACGCATTTCTGATAACTATTTTCCTCCGTGGTCTTTTAATCGTAAAAAAACACACTTTCCTAAACTGACCATGTCGACTAAAATTCTCAATCAAATCATCATAAAGTGTATCCTTATTCTTTACTAACCATGAAGAAAAATAGTTACAAAATATAAAGTTATTAGGGAATGATGTATGTAACTCGAAAACTATTCGCAAGCGCTTAGCACAAAATTAATTGGTAAAATAAGCTTCGAGCAACATATAATCTTTCGATGTTTCCGAAAAACTAGTCTCCGTTTTTCATCTTCATTATTGTATATCTTTGTTCACTAACACAAGTAAACAATACAAGTAAATGTTCTATCGATCATCTGTGATTTTTGCGGGTTATCATCAAATTCAATTTGATACTTTGCTGATCATCTATTGATCGGCGAATTAAAGCACATCTGCTTGAAGTACATCAGCTTCATGAGAAGAAATTCCAAGCAACTTTAAATTTATACACAATTTTTTTTCCTAGTTGTAGAATCTATAATTTTCTAAGCCTGAGGTCTGACATTCCATTATCAAATTAAAATGACTTTCGCTTATTTGACTACTGTGATATCTATATTCCACCAATGTGGAGCTCACTTGGTTTCTAAAAACTGCCAGAAAAAATATACTTGGCATGGAAATATATTTATTTACTAAACAGCTGTTCTCGCGCGCGCGCGCGTGTGTGTGTGTCACGAAATTTTTAGGTCTATGTACAAAATTCTTCGTTCGAATTTCGGCATTTTGACAAAATCAATATAGTAAATCAACCCTTGCGAACAATGTGGTAACTATTGTTTTTTGATTCGAAGCCTCTAGAGGCATGCTTCGGAGGTACATTCGATGTGAGCGAGGGGGCAGCGCAATATTATTGCGATTTCTTACTCGTCACGTCACTAATCTGTTGTCTTCAACGACAAAACTGAACTACAATAGTATTAACAACTTTGTCAACTCTAATGAAAATTGACGTGGCTTTTTGTTATCTTAACATGGTTATTTTGTTATTAAATGGAATTTTATTATCATTCCATTTTCAGTGATATCCAAGGTTACTTATCCACGTTGAATAAATCTGTGAAACTGGTTTTAGAAAGAGAATTAAAATCACTTCAATATATGGTGTAATTCAACCCCAGCCCCCTATAATAATTCAAGGAAATCGTCTCAAATAAAAGAGTCAATGTGACCAAGTTGTGCATATTTATTTGCCATACTTAGGTCATACTTGTCTCCTCCCCCCTCGCAAATAAAGGAAATTGATCTGTTACAGAAATTTGCCCTCAAAAAAACATGAACGGGGATATTCAGGGCGTCAGAAATCAAACTATTGTTAAATTACTGCGCATATATGCTTTTTGTTTTCTTGAAGGTAGGTACAATTTATTTCATTTAGGGACTTAGAGAAATTAAAATGAACTAAAAACATGTTCAGTCTGAATATAAAACAGTTATGCCAAGATCTGCACTTAAAACAATTCGCTAAAATACCTTGAAGGTGGCAATCCATTTTGATTATTGTAATTTATGTTACATCTCAATATTGGAAACATATAGTGTCATACGAGTCGTTCAAGACAGGGTAAATTATGCTCATTTATTCGACACTGTTTTAGACTTTTCTGAAATCATTAGACGCACTGCGACGTTGCTTATTCTTAATATTATTCAACTGCCTGAAAACGATTGAAGTCCTTGCCGAAATGTGCACAGAAATTCTTCCCAAAGAGAATGGCGAAGTCCTCGCCAAGTGCTCCACTCAAAGAAATCTGCAATCTTAAAAAGATTGAACACGACTTTTACATTTGTGTCCCCCTGCAGGTTGATTGGTTTCCGCGTCTCTCAGAGAGAGAGATATAAAACTTAGGGGTGCATTGCGACACTACCGCTTGGAAATAATAAACTACTGCAACTGTATTCATTAGCTCAATGGCCCTCGACGGAATAAATTCGACACAAAACTTAAAAAAGGGGGTTATGGGGTTGTTTATTAACGTTCAAAGTTAACAGAAGGTTAGTAGAAACTATAAATAAGGGTTAATATAATAATTTGTATTATGTTCTTGGTGTGGCCTATGTTTAAATACCAATTATTATAAAATGGAAAACGAAAAACGAAGAAATTTATAACTGTAGTTTAAAATTTGAATTTTCAGAGTTTCTTAGCATTTTTGATTTTGTAAAATAAAAGAATATTATTCAAATTCGGGGATAACCCTATCGGAAATTGTATTAAAAATATTATAAGAAAAATATATCATGTTCTTTCCAATCATTTAGAATACACCGACTTTGAGAAATGTTAAATGACATCTTTATAGCATGTGTTGTAAATAACGATGGAAGTAATTGTTAAGAAAAATAATTTAAGAAATAAGTGACGAAAGATAATTTAATTTTGAAAACAATTCCAAATTTGATAATCAGCAGCGCTGTATTCCTAGACAACTCACAAGCATTCAACAAATTCTGACACAGAGGCTTGCTCTACAAATTAAAATAATCACTATCAATGACCAGCAGTCTAACCTCTGTCCTCAGTGTTCAATCAACTCCAGTGTTCCACAGGGTAGTGTTCTCGAACCACTGCTCTTCCTACTATATACAGCCGATATACCTGAAATCATGACACTACAGTTGCTTCTTTTGCCGACAACGTAGCGATATATGCTGCAAACGGAGACCCTGCAAGAGCTTTTCAAAATCTACAACATCGCCTGGATATACTTCCTATATACTTCCTACACATGATGGCGAACAAAGGTAGTCCAAAAAAAAAAATAATCCAAATAACGTTTACCACGCGCCACGACATCTGCATACCTTTAAGAATGCATAGAGGACAGAAGAGTACAAAGTACGTATACCTATAGCATCAGAAGAAAAATACCTTTGTCTACATCTTGATCAACGTCTTACTTGGAAGAAACGTATTGAAACTAAAAGAAAACAACTTGATTAAAATTCCGGTAAATGCAATTGCTTCTAGGTCGACAATTAAAACTCTCTCTCTGACAACAAAATCCTGCTATACAAAACCATGCCCAAACCTATGTGGTGAAAACTAACGTCATTGAACATCACCCAAAGATTTCAGATTATCAGTTTGAAATACTAAGACAGTGAGTGATCCATGGTACATAAGTAATCAGGCAATTCACGATGATTTGAAGATTCCTTTCATCAGAGATAAGATCTACCGATCCACGACGTCAAGCAACGAAGTGAACAGTAGTCCCGCCTAAAGAAGACTTGCTAAATCCAGGCCGAAAGATTTGCTTGAAAACTAAAATAATGTAGAATAAAGTGAAATATCATAGGATGTTTCTCTATCACCCACATAACTTATATTTATTTAATACTCTGAGTTGATGTAGATTGTAAGTAAATCAAAATATCGAATAAAAAAAAGTTCGATAGTAATGTGACTTATTTGATAGATATAGTATTTCTTGATAGTCTTGATTTTATAAGAACGTAATGGAAACTAGTGCAAACTGGTTTTCACTAGTTTCCGTCACGTATAAAATTAATATATTTAAATAATTAAATATATTTAAAATTGAAATTTATACTGGTGGAAACATCAATTTCAATAACTTATTAGCTAATTATCTAAATATTCTAAACAAAAAATACTCCACAGCTATACCAATGAATATAATCTAATATGAGTATTTTAATATTAAATGCCCAAACGATAATAATTATTCATTATTATTATTATGAACATAATAGCCCCACAATGGTTATATTTATTTCAGATTTCTATATAAAGTAAGAAATTGGTACTACTCATAATCTGGTCTTTTCTTGCTACATGAGTTATAATCTTACAATTTTACTTAGTTTTATTATATGACTTATAAGTACCTTGTACAAGTTGCAAAATAAAATGGAATAAACAATATTCACATTACTGCTCAAACCTTTTTTCCATCGGCAGCCGTTTTTTTCTTTACTGTCACATAACAAAAGAGTTTCAATAGCGTAACTCAAATACGTTTATTTGACATAAAATACATATTGCCCGGACGTATCAAATTCGGGCGCTAATGAAGAGTCTACAAAAAACAAAAATGTCCCGTACTCGGCTATTTTCTGCACACAATCAGTCAAAATTGATTCGAATAGTTCGGGGGTATCCCATCAAACATTCAACGACCTCATTCGGGCTACCGAGGCATTACATGTAAGTTAATTAAATGATGACCACTCACTGAAGGTTGCCATGATTAAATTCGGCTCCGTCAATGTTTTTCGTTTCTATTTATAGTCAATGTACGGATGTCCGTTATAGTACCGTAATAAAGTTGCACTGGAAATACAGAAACAAAACAGTAATAGGAGTAAAGTTGAAAAGTTTGAGGCTTTAAAATGTAAACTATTAAAATTAATTGGGAAGTATTTATTTGCTTAGAGGCACTAAAAATATACATAGAATTTCTTTGAATTAATGAAACTTGTATTATTTAAAAATAACAAGAGTATAGTCATATGTGAAGTTGTCCACCTAGTGGACCCATCTTGTAGTTGATTTACATAAGTGATATATCACAAGTGGAGCAAGATATCATAGCTACGTTTGCAGATGATACTGCCATTTTGGCGGCAGGTAAAGTTCTTGAAGAAGCTGTAAATGAACTACAACACCAGTTAACTAAATCAATAACTGGCCCAAAAGATGATGTATTAAACTGAAGGAAGCCAAATCAGTCCGCATGAACTTCATAAATAAAAGTAAGCAACAGATTCCAATCAGCATAAATAATGCCCAGATCCCTTATACCAACTCGGGGAAATGTTTGGGTATTACACTAGATGCAAGACTTCGCTAGAAGGTCCATGTTAAAAAGAAAAAGGATGAGCTAGATATAAGATTCAAGAAAATGTATTGGTTACTTTGGTAGGCACACCAGCCTATCAACATACAACAAAATACGTATGTATAAACAAGAGCTCATACCAGTATATACTTACGGCATATATGTAACTCAGGTGGTGCCAGCAAAAGTAACATCCTAGTAATCCAGAGGTTCCAGAATAAAATGCTGAGGAACATCATCAATGCGCCTTGGTATGCCAGAAACAGTGATCTCTATCGTGACTTTCATATGTATGACCAAACAATTGCCAAATTTGCAAGGAATTATGAACAGCAACTCCATCAACACGGGAGCGTCGAGGCTATCCAGCTCCTTGACAATTCCAATATCACAAGAAGACTCAAGAGAGTGTTTTTTGAGTTGGCCAAGTGATTGTTAGTTAGTGAATAGCAGAGTATTGTACGGTCGTGATACACTAACTTATGTATCTTAATATTAGTATGTTATGATGTTATTAGTTTAGTTAAGTTACTAGAAATTAAGGAATACTAGTGAATAAGTTTTCAAAGTAGAAATTTAAGTTAGAACTTAATTACTCATTGATCGATACAACGACCAGATTGTTATCTGAATAAAGGCCCCGTAAGGGGAGTTTGAAATAAAAAAGTTGATGCAGATAAGCTAGTTATCCCATAATAAAAACGATATAAAAAACAATTGATAGCCAAATAGGACAGCAAAATCAAACCGATGGCTTGTATCTACATTGATTCAAATATATAGAGTCTACGCAACATTATCTTAGTTATCGCAGAGTTACCTTAGTATAAGGTAATCGGTACAGTACTCACAATGAATACCTTTTATAATATGCCTCATTCAAGTGAAATTTGGAACCCGAAAAAAATCCGTGATGCAATATAACAATGCGTTTTACTTTTTATGTTTATTTTACTATAAATTATTGTCGAGTTATTGTATACACTTATGCCTCACTCTAATTGCGGGGGCTTGGTTATTGCTGGATTATAATAATCACATGACTTTGTTCAAGATGGTTTCTACCCCATGCAAAAGGTGAAAAATATTCTTAGGACCAAATACCTTTCAGAATATTTAAATTATTTTTAGTTGCAATATCCTTGTAGTAAGATGGTTGTATTTACATTAAAAAAATAACTAGTGTACTATTATAAGTGTTAATGTATTTTAATAGGTGTCCTTATTTTTTAACACTAATAGTCTTTGATAGAATACAGGGTTTCATGACGGTTATCCAATGGAGTGAATTCCTTAAAACCTAAATTTACTTACTAAACAGGAAATATTTATTGGGCTGTAATATATTTATATCTTTTTTGTTTTGTTGATACATGAGTTAACAAAAGAAGCACCTGATACAAGTTATTTTGATTCTATAGCATAATATTGGAAAAGATATACAAAAAACGAATAGAATTTTATCAATACGAGTATAATTTCTACAATATATATTTAGACAAAAGGCAGTATCCTTTAATTAACGGCAAGTTCACATATTTTCGAGTTAGATTCTTCAATATCTGATGTTAATACTTGCTGAACCGCCTAGTTATAAAGTTAAATTAGAATTGTCATAGGGGTGTGTGGGTTTCTGATTAAAACAATATGATTTCAGACGGAGGTGTGTTCAAGTGCCCTCACCGACGTCATCCACGCAGTTATCAACGGCACAGATGGTTGCCTGTTCTGCTTCGGACATGCAGGACTCGGTAAGTCATTTGCAATTTTGTTACATTTAAGTACAAGTTGCGGTATGTAATTTTTAATATATTCTCCTAAAATATAGGAAATAATGAATTTATTTGAGATAAAGTTGATTATTAACTTTATCTCAAAAATGTGATTATATTTCAGGGAAATGTACCGAAACTACAAAAGTTATATAATTTGAGACTTAATTTTTAACTTAGTTCCATTTGCCATTTAGAATTACTATTATACGAAATTTTGTGTTCGTTTATATTATCTATTTAGGAAAAGTGATATATACTGATTAAACTGAACAAAATGGTAAAATTTTCAACATTTAAGGTTCTTTTGTTTACAGGTTTACCTTTTGTCATCTATTTCAATCACTTATCAAAAAATCCCATGTATTTATTTGTATGCAGTTATTTAACATCGATTTATTTCCACTATCAGATAATTATCCATACAATGAGATGAACTGCGTCCAACTTGAATTTTGTTACACCTAGAGATATATTAAATTTAAAATCACTGCTGTACTGTTACTGGAATATATATTTAATTACAGTTAAAAGAAAAGACAAAAATTATTCGACTTTATGTTCCATCCTAGGAATGGGAATTCTTCCACACAGTCTCTAGATAGAGACGAGACACTGGGTTAAGTTTTGATTGATAGAACAATTCAAACAATATTCATATTGCTTGACTTTATATGTCGATGGTTACATCGATACAATGTACATAACCAGCATTTTTCTCTTTTTGGGTTGTTTCTCTATAAAAATATTTACAGCCATGTATTTATACATCAGCCTGGCAGAAATAATAGAAATTAATACCTCTCTACGTAATGAAAGAGTCAACAGAATTCAAGTCAAATAACCTAGTTGGCCATTTAGTTGCCTCTCTTCTACTCTCTTCTTTATGTATCTTATTCATATTTCCTGCACCAAATAAATCTTATGG
Organism: Rosalia funebris; assembly: GCA_037954035.1. NCBI lineage: Eukaryota > Metazoa > Arthropoda > Insecta > Coleoptera > Cerambycidae > Rosalia > Rosalia funebris. The sequence goes on along the minus strand of JAZFAV010000035.1, from coordinate 29,226,897 downwards.
GGATGATATTTCTTCAGTTTTAGTATTTTTTGGCGTTGTTCTATACTTTTCTTTATTCTCTGTGTCATAGTTTCTAGTTAACTATTACATTGACTTCCTTGAATTGTCTATAATATCCAATATATTGAAATATATAATAATCGAAATTAGGAGAATATTTTACATCTAAATTTTGGATAAACTTTACAAGGATACAAGTTTTGAATACAAAACCTTTTACCTTTTCCGAGACACCCTCGATTTATATATTCCTTGCCAGTTTCAATGTATTTAATATTTGTAGCCTATTTAACATCTAAATCCATAATATCAAAAAATTCAACTGAGCAGTACGTTTTACCTTCGAAATTGTTATTTATAATTTCCACTACCCTGTGCACTTCTCGATTGTTGATGATTATTAACTTTTGGTATGACAAGGAATAATTTAACTTCTTATTTTTCTTGTAATATTTGTGTCGAGCAGTGTAATAGTTTCAGCAATATACAATTTGTATAATGGATCTTTGCACCTGTATCAATAATTCAGTGACGACGCACGGATCACATGCTATACCACTCGCAATTGTTACTATGATAATATGCCACAATTACCAGCACGTATGTCTAGCGATATGTTTCAATCAACTACGTACGACATAGACAGTTAATAATTTGCCGAACAAAATACAATTATGAAGTCACGTCTTAGCTTTATTGTATAATTTGATTCATGGCGTCTCAATATTTCTGTAAAGGTTATTTCATTTTTGTTCCATTTATTTAGATTTTTGTTGAATTTATTTCATATATTTTGATGGAAATATCACTTCCATTGAATGTTTTGTGGAAAACCTTTTCATTACTCTGTCATAGGTTGACGGATTTGTATTGTATTAACTGTTAGTATGTGATCAATACTTACAATTTTGATGCTTGAATATCCATTTCTAGGGTTGAGTCCTAGGCGGCTAGTTATATTGACGTTATGACGAACATAGCTATACAAAATCTAACGTCTGTAAGTATGTCAATGCGTTTAGGGTTTTTAATGAGACATCAGTATTTATTCTTTCATCAGACAAATGTTTAAATAAAACTTAGAGTCTTTCTTTATTAGCATGCTCTGCTGACATTTGATCCTTGATGATGTTGACGCTGACTGTTATTATAGTGGAAGAATAATACATTCTTAAGTAGTTAAAGTAATGGTGAATTAGGCTCCACATTATACTATAATGGCCATTTTACCTCGCTGGTATTTGAATAAAACACACGCAGGTATGAAACATCAAATTGAATTAAAGCGCATTATGAACAGTAAATTTTAATGAATATGCGTGCCGGCATTAAGATAAATCTCGGCAGTGGTACTGACGCTCCGTTTACAGACACTAACCAGATTTAAATGAACGGGGAAAGTTTCGTCTTCGCGAGGATAACACCCCATCTAATGTCCCATTTCCATGCAAACGCGCCTCCTGAAAACGCGGAAGGTTTCTCGACAAGGAATCCGAAACAGAAGTGACTCGTCACATTCGGTATTATTTATGAAATAGGCATTGTTCGGTGCCTCGAAAGCGACTACTTTTCCTCTGAGAGATGCAACAGTGCATCCGGTATGGATAATTAGCTGCCCTTTCTTTGGGTTTCACGACTAATAGAGTTGGTTGTGTACGAAAAGTGGAATAACTAAGAAGACAGAGCGTGCAGTGGCTCGAAGGTTTTGTAGCTAGTAATCTTAATACATGTAATATATTACAGTTCACCACTTTATATAGATATGCCTTCTACAGGACAAGTCATAATATAAAAGGTCATAAGTTATCCCTTCTAGGCAATAAGTCGAATAAAGATATTGGTGATAAATAATTGATGCAGAATTAGTTAAATTTACGACATTTTTATGTAACTTAAAAGGTTTCTACGTAACTGAACCTTAAATAACCTCAATCAATGTTATCGTAGGCTAAACATCAACACTGAAATAAGAAACAAAAGAGTTCAAAATAGGGAAGACCTTAGATTTAACTATAATATATAATGCAGATGCCGTTATTGAAATAAACTGGTATACGAGGAACTCAAAAACATATTTAAACTACTATTTAACATGCATAAAAAAGTGTTTTAACTATTGTAACAAACAGAAAAATTAGTCGTGGTACTGACTCCGAATTACTCACAGTTCCATAAAAAATCAATCACATACACAAAAACTCTAATTCGCAATATTTGTTATGAATCACTCATTAAAGAATAATACACAGAATATACAACAGAATTGTATTGCAAAGTATGGGAGCAGTATTATCAATATTCGCGAAATAAAAAAAAACCTAAACTTAGACTTCTCGCAATATTTTTTGTTCTTTATGACATCTTGCGTGATATCTACCAGAAAGCAACTAACACTTAGTTTTTACAAAGAGGTACTGACTAAAAAGTTTCATGGTACGCCAATATTAAATTTTATGGATTTTTTCAAACACCAAAAAGACAAATATCAAAATGAAAAAAAAAAGTTTGAGTAAATAATTGGAGAAGGTGCCAAATGAGGTAATATTGGTACACTGTTGTAGTTTTAAAATAATTCTTAAAATGGCGCCGCAAAGCTAGCTTAAATTTGTATTTTATTCCAATTTTTCACATTTTTAGGTATCTGTTTGAGGGTTAAGTAAATGCACACTGTATACTATTCACTTCATCGCTGTTTGACAAATAGAAAACCCTCTTATCTTGCCGATAAATGGAACAATCTACCTGAGCCTAGCCATAAAAACAAGCCACGGTATGTTTTGAGATTTCTTGTTTGGCAAATAGCGATGAAATAAACTATATTATATTTACATACTATATTTATTATATTTACATACTTTATAAATTGTTTTTACATATAACTATAATTATTATTATTGCTGAACAGCATGATACTTTTCCTCCAATTTTCGGAGTGTTTGAAGAGGGCAGATCAATGCTATAACTACACATATTTACATAAGATGACCTAATATGTAACTAATTCATATCATATTTAACTAACAATAATCTAAACCATAATGTCAAAAAATGTCCAACCCTTTCAAGTTCAATCCTTAGTCAATACTATTTATTATTGTATTATATAGGTTTGGGCCTCATCAGCCACCGATCGCATGGGTAGTCCCTTGGCAATCCCCTCTTATCCGGGTCATTATCCAAAAATGCTATCCCATAATAGGAGCAATTTAGGCACGTTCCTCGCCTTAAGCCTCGCCTCCTCTAGGATAACAGGGGTCCCTAATATACGATACCTCTTCTCCTTCAGTGCGGGGCAGGTGTAAAGAAGATGAATCAAGGTTTGCTCGTCTTCTTTACAGTATCTGCAGGCCGGGCTGCCAGTCAGCCTCAGCTTGTGCTTATATGCATTCAGGCTACCATGTTGGCCCGTTATGATTCCCACCAGGGTTCTGGCTTAGTGCCTGTTCAATTTAATGAGTTATTGGGCCCATTTCACAATTTCTGAGTATTGGATAAAGAGTTTGGTTATTCAACAACCCGTTACTCCTCTCCATCTTTTATTGTGCTGGTCTCTTGCCCAGCCATCGATGCGGTTTCTAATCAAATTCCGACTTATTCCCACTGCAGGTTCTGATCCATATATGTTTTCCCTGGTCCCTAGTCTGGCAAGGTTATCTGCAATTAGATTTCCCTTAATGCCATTATGCCCAGGTATCCATGAGAGTTCCACGGGTCCCTTCACTGCCAAGTAGTTCAATGCTTCATAGCAATAATAGACCAGCATATACCTTCTCCTGGGTCCGATTTTGGTCGGCCCCCAGAACACCGTATGTAATTCCAACTAGCTCGGCCTGGAGTGCGGTAGTGTATTAGTCAATATTAGTTACATATAATTTTAATTCAATGGCGGAATAATAACTGCTATTTTTCAGAATAAATAATACTTTACTAATTGACAAAAAAATAAATAGATAATTTTTTTTTGTTTATCTACGTAAAAGTTGGCACCTATATAAGATTCTGTTATCATTCTACTATTTGTCATCATTGTCCCAGAGCTTGAAAAGGAAAATAATTCAACCTATTTGCTAAATACCAGAGGATTTCTCTCTTATTAAACTTGTTTCGTATCACTAAGTATGTACATTTTGCATATCAACAAATCACCATTTGTAATTTCGTAAAAATACATAATACACTATTTAATAAATACTAAAAATTCATTTTATATATGACTACTATAATAAAGAATCAGTCAATCAGATACAACATATCATTATACTATTGTGTGTTGATGAACCACACTAATAAATTTTATAAGATTTTAATTTAATAGCTTTTCCTTTTACTCAATTGCTGAATTTGAGCCCATAACGTTTTAAGTTTATATTTTTCTTTCTATTTTTATTTTGGATGAGAGAGGTTAGCTTTAAACCTTCATTAAATCATAATTAACATATCCAAACTAGTAACCAAAATATCACAACAATCCCAATAATATACTTAGGATAAAGCAAGAACAAATTGGGATCTAGATAGGGTAAACACAAAAACAAGACATAACAATGATCTCAAAAGAATAGAAAATTTATAATTTAGCCAATCAGGAGAATTTCTTTGTTATCCAGTATTGTCAATTTCTCACATAATTTACTTTATTATATCCTTTTAGTCGGTAATTACTTTTTATAATTTTCAACTAATTATAAATTGAGAATAATATAATAATAAATTCCATTTGTTTATACGTATAACCCGCAATGGTATTCCATTATCCAAGGGTTACAGACTGTGAACAATACTGTGTGTATATTGCTTCATTAAAGAGTAACAAACCAGGTAAAATCAACAATTTCGTGTTTAGTTAGGACGTTAAATGTATATATCAATTTGCCGGGAGGAACCAAGATGGTAACACTCGAGTAAACGTTATTTAATAGATGTGTAATAATAAGTAAATATATTGCAGATAGACTATGTTAATAGTATCTATTAATATTATAAGATAGTATTGGAAAAACGAAATAAAGAAACAAAATATAGTATGAGTCAGGGTCATCTAGAATATTTACCATAAATTGTTACAAATGATGAGTAATATTATTAAGTATACTATATAATAAAATAATTTATTAATATTAAAAAATATTCTAGACAAGCGCCATTTACTTTTTGGTATAATATCATAAACCAAATCTTGTCCAAAAATATAGACATAGTTGAAGACGTATCTCCAAAATTCAGGATTAAAATAATGTAACTGAAACAAATACTTCACAAATTTACGTATGTATATACTTATTAACCATAGTTATATTATTGTATTGAAAGTATTAAATTAATAAATACAACCCTGGAACAGAAATTCCGTCGAAGAAAGTAATCAGCCATAAAACTAAACCCAAATTTTATAGAAATGGAGTGGATTCAATGGCAAAACAAATACCAATGAATTTTGCGAAAAAAAAGATGCAAAAATAAGGCAGCCTACTCAAAGATCTCTAAAACAGCTTTACAAATATTTTTACATTTATAAAGCAAAGTAATACAAAAGTGAAAGGCCTTTTTTATTTGAACAATTTTTTTACTTGTAAATTTCAAATGATTTTTTTAATTAACTCATTCGACTTTGATCTGCAACTGAGGCGATTTACACTGTATCATAAAGTCCAGGGTAGTATGTCCAGGGTTTCTTTTTTCATATAGATTCTCCCACCAAAGGAATTAAAATCATTGAATTAATCTTTTCTACTTTCTGGGGCATAAATGTCAGTTTTACTGTCTTGAGGTAATACACAACGTATAATTTCTGACTAGTAGGAGGATTAATTAAGCTAATTAATCCTCCTACTAATTTTATTTGAAATGAGGCTTAAGTGACTGTTTGATACAGGGCTTTATCCTCTGTCTATGATGTTGTGCATTTTCATTAATTTAAGTTTTACTTCAAATTTGAACCTGTTATAGGAACAACCTGTTATAGTCATTTATTTAAGATTGAAACAATACAACTAATCATGAAATATTTAACAAATGAGAAATAAACTGTTACAATATTCAATATTTTCTTATGGTACTTTGGTATTTCACAAAACAACTGCATATTTTTTTTAGAACAGACAACTTCGTAACGAAATAAAAATATTTTCTGATAATTTAATAGGCAAACTAATTATCATGTATATTACAAAGTTCATGAACAGTCCCTTGAAACTATAGTGGTTTTTATAAATTTGCTGTCTTTTAATAAAATGGATTATTGGCCTAAACATTTTTAAATGTTTCTGGGGATAATGGGTCCAGAGTTTGATAGCCTAACTCATGCATCTCTTGTCGCATGATAATTGAGATGCAAGGTCTGACGTTATTATCGAATTTTGTGATGAATTTCGTCAATTTGTTTACAGTACTTTTCTACCATAATCGTTTCGCCTCTATTCAGAAAAATTATAGTGGATCAAACCAGCGGAAGACCACCAAACGGTCACCATAACCTTCTTTTAGTGCAGTTTCGGCTTTGGAAAGTGTTGACATTTAAGATTGCAAAGCTTAGAATTGGCAAAACATTTAATTTTAAACAAATTTAATAATAAAATAATTTAAGTGTATGGCTAAAAAGGGAATAAAATAAGCTTTCTAATGATATATAAAATTACAGGATACAGAAAATACTTTATCGGTAAAAATGTATTTTAAAAAGTAAAATTTAAAGACGCTCATTTATTTTCGGACAACCCAATATATTATTAACTAATAACTAGGCAATAGGCTATTACTAAGTTAAATTTTATTTAACTTAGTAATGGATCACGTTACAAAAGATCAGACCAGAAATCGGCACCGTGGTCAATACTTTACGCTAACAGCATAGCTCTGATAACAGAATCACTAGTAGAGTGCAGAAAGACCTCATTACATGGCAAGAATCTCTGGTAAAAAGAGGGTTAAGAGTCAACCGACAAAAAATCGAGTATTTGTATTGCAATTTTTCCGGGACCAATGCAGGAAACTTTCCAACTCCTTCCATCTCAAGCACGCAACTGAAAAGAGCTGAAGAGTTTAAGTATCTCCTATCCATAATTACATCAAGAGCTTGTACAGAAAAAGATATCCAGACCAATAGTCAGAACGGGTGGCTAAAATAGAGATCACTTACAGCCGTCTTATGCGATTCCCGTTTACCCGTTAATAAAAATAAAAGGATGTTTATAAAAGAGCAGTAAGGTCCTCTCTTCTCTATGGTTTCGAATGCTGGTCGCCAAGAAAGATGAACGAACAGAAAGTGTGTATGTACCACAACCGTATGATGTGGCGCAGTAGTACGAGGAGAGCCACCCCAAAAAATGGGATAAAGGCTAGGAAGAAGAAGAACTAGATAATGTGCAATACATATTGGGAGATACAAAATATGTTTATATTAGCTTTATAGTAGTATAGCAAAGCCGGTACCAGGCCACCCTCGGATTTGTCCGCGGACATTTGATGCGGATGGCATGTGGTCATTGTTGATCTGAAGAATTTTTGGCGCAGGTATAAAACAGGTCTGTACAGGTATAAAACAGGTATGTATCGGTTTAAAACAGGTATGGTAACCTGTTTAATGACGTCATGTTTTTTTTCTAATACTACCATACCTGATTTAAACCGATACACACCTGTTTTGTACCTGTACCAAGAGTTCTTCAGATCAACAATGACCACATGCCATCCGCATCAAATGTCCGCGGACAAATCCGAGGGTGGCCTGGTACCGGCTTTGCTATACTACTCTTTATAGAGGTATATTAAAGTTTTATACCAGTAAAATTTTATACCATTAAAGATAGTTAAGTTTTGCCATAGCAGATTTTGAAATTTGGAACGGTACTAGTCATATTTATTTAAATTGTTCCACAATAGCATAGATGTGCCCGTATTATTAAACATATGTAATATACGCATACCTAGACTACAGATTCACCTAATGTTATTGCAAAGACTTTACAATTACTACAAAACTTGTAGTAATTTTAAACTGTAAGGGTTCCGTAAATGACATAAAAATAAATCTCTATCCTTTACCGATAATGTCCAAACTTTACCAATGACTGGTAAAGAGTGAACCGAGCTGACTTGTGCCCCCTTGTAACAACCACGCTTCTATAGGGCACGCAAATCCCTTTACTGCGAATGGCATTGAACTGTTCTCCCGAATTCCGTTTTAATTTTGTGATAACATTTAGCAGATGAACGAAATTGTCTTCCTTAAAATCTGAATTTAGCTACATCAGCAGATAGTCTGCGAAGTTTAAGGACGATCTGGAAATAACGGTAATCCTCTAAAGGAGATATCTTTCTTTATAGGCAGAGTATTTATTCCGAAGAGGGATTAGGCGGCTTATCGGCCCCTGAAAAGTGGCCGGATCCAATACAGCGTTTTGTATGCATACATTGCCATTCCGTATAGAACACTTTCATCAAATTGCAAATTTTCCATGTGCCTGGCGAACTATATCTACCCATTGTGCGCGCTCTGTGTGTATGTATGGATTTTTTCAATGCATCAATCTCGCGGGCACGAAGGCTCAATTAGCCTTTTGTAATTTTAAATATTAACAAAATATAACGCGTACGAAATATTTTGTAAACATGTTTATCATTCCTGTTGCGCTCGGTTCGGAGAGTATGGCGAACATAAATTATGTTAAAAAAGCTGCAGTATTAGAGGAAAAATCATACATGAATTTTCGTAAACATGTTTATCGTCTTTGTTGTGCTTGGATTTCAATGGAGGGTGAACACGAATTATGATAAATAGCCAACCGATTTAGATGAATAATTTTAAGTGATGTTGGGTATTTTTAAGTATTATCTGTAAGTATAAGGACGCAAGGTGTTGTAGTAAGTTTTACCAACACCAGAGTAGAATACGTATACATTTTACGTATAAACGTATTCTTGTACACGACTATTATAAAAGGGAAGGGCATGGTGAAAAGGCGTGCAATTTTATTATTTACATTTTTTCTTTGGAAATTTAACAGACCGATCTCAATATAAATTGGATTTAAGTTATGCTACAAAAAGGAGGATAGAGAATAATTTCTGATATTAGCCAACCTAGATTTATTTATAGATCACTATATAGGTATGAAAAGTTGTTCAAGCGGCCCTCCATTATTATTATTATATATTTATGAGGTTTGGGCCTCATCAGCCACTGATCGCATGGGTAGTCCTTTGGCGATCCCCTCTTATCCGGGTCATTATCCAAAAATGCTATCCCATAAAAGGAGCAATTTAGGCGCGTCCCCCGCCTTAAGCCTCGCCTCCTCGAGGATAACAGGGGTCCCTAATATAAGATACCTCTTCTCCTCCAGTGCGGGGCAGGTGTAAAGAAGATGAATCGAGGTTTTCTCGTCTTCTTTACAGTATCTGCAGGCCGGGCTGTCAGTCAGCCTCAGATTGTGCTTATATGCATTCAGGCTACTGTGGTGGCCCATTATGATTCCCACGAGGGTTCTGGCTTTGTGCCTGTTCAATTTAATTAATTCTTGGGCCCATTTCTCAATCTCTGAGTATTGGATGAAGAATTTGGTTATTCGACAGCCCGTTACTCCTCTCCATCTTTTATTGTGCTGGTCTCTTACTCAGCCATTGATGCGGTCTCTGATCAGATTCCGACTTATTCCCACTGCAGGTTCCGGCCCATAGAGGTTTTCCCTGGTCCCTAGTCTGGCAAGGTCATCTGCAATTAGATTTCCCTTAATGCCATTATGCCCAGGTATCCATATGAGTTCCACCGGTCCCTTCCCTGCCAAGTGGTTCAATGCTTCATAGCAATTATAAACCAGCTTCGACTTTGTCGTTGTTGAATTCAGGGCTGCCAACGCCGCCCTGCTATCCGAGCAGATACATACATTCTTCTGGGTCCGATTGTGGTCGGCCCCCAGAACACTGTATGTAATTCCAACTAGTTTGGCCTGGAGTGCGGTAGTTATTTGCCCAAGGGGAAAGTTTTACCTATCCCGTCGCGTCGCCTATACACCCCCGCACCCGCTCTGTTCCCACTCTTGGCTTCATCCGTGTACTAGATGAGCGGCAATCCAGCTCAACCCTCCATCCAGTCGGTCTTACTGGTGAGGGTGATCTTATATTTCTTGTCAAATAGGAAGTGGACACCCGTACTGTCAGAGGGCATCCATAGGAGTCCCTCCTCAGCTAGCTCTCTTGAGAGTCTATTCAGGTCCCTTACCTTTCTATTCATGTTTCCCACCCTGTACATTGCCTTTGCGGTTTCCGCTTTCAGGATAACATCAAGAGGTGGTATCCCCGTCAGTATCCCCATCGCCTCGATTGGTGTTGATCTTGGGGCTCCGGTTATACTTCTAAGAATCAATCCTCTTAACTTGTTAAGTCGGTTGGCTTCCGACTTTAAACAGGCTCTCTCCCACCAGACCAGTACTGTATACGTCAGTCTGGGTTTGAGAATTGCCAGAGGCGCGCTGCTTTGCAGATAGAAAACAACACAAACCGAAAGAAATGAAGCAAAAATCCGATACATATATCATCTGTTACATGATTACAAACGTGTGCGGAATCGAAAGTCAATATAAGAGTACCTAGCACCAGCAAAAATTGCTAGATTAAAATTTTTTCGGTTTTTATAGTTTTTTCAGAATGTTTTTAGAAGTTTGATCAGTAACCCCTAATTCTGACTTTCGTGTTCAGCGGGAAGAAATATAAAAAATAAGAATATTTTTCGTTGTTTTGTGCTACCATATTGTTAAACCAATGTTTGTAATGAATAATCCAATACTTGTACTCATTTACTTGTACTCAATAACAATAATTATGAGGACAATTATTGTACTCATAATAAGTTGTACTATCTTACAATTAGAGAAACGATAAGTTTTAACTCTCATATAAGTTACACGTTACTAAAGTAGTCTATAGTATATTTACGTTAATGTTATTTTGAGGTTTCCTTTTTTCTTTTTTTTTTTTGTAGTGTACACATATGTATGTATTTATTTCATAGTCTTTTCCTATAAATTGACATTTTTTGTATTATTAAACTTATTTTAATTAACATAAAACTAATCTCATATACCACGTACAAATTCATAACGTACATTTATTACATTCGGAGCACTGATAATTCATTGATTTGCTCATATTAATAATTCACCGAGGAATAAAAACTACACAACAACGGAAACCTTTTTATGGAATATTTAAAATGCATTAAAAGCGTTTTATTGAATGGTAATGAACATGAACTTTTTAATTGAATATTAAATGAAAATTATGACGCAAATATCAATCATACTTGAAGGTTCTGGCACAGTATATTAGTATTTCAAAACTTATAAAACTCTGACAACTTTTAAAAGTCCCCATCTCAATAGAGACGGATTTTACCCGAGTAATGGAAACTGCAAGGGACATACATGCTTTTAATTTAAAGTAATACTTAATTTTAAAATTATTCCGAATCTGTAAACTAGCTTTTGGCTATATTGACCATCACATTTCATTTTTCATTCTTATGCCAATTTAAAGCGAAAGTAAATAATATACTTCTCTCAGATTGTAGAGGAGTTTCAAGACATAATTCTGTATAACATAACTTTATGTATACCTTAGATACTTAGATACTACTAGACAATACCAAAAAAAAAAACTAAAGTGTCCTACAATATACAAAATGTTGTAATTGATATTCTACTTTTCATCCACGCTAGTGATACACGATCGTCTTGTCAGAATATTAATACAATCTTGGCATAAATTAAATTAATCTCAGACTAAAAACAATTCAGTGAGGCGAAAAATACAAGCCCTTAACCAATTTTAAAAGTGCCAGTAATTTGAGAGTGACCTCGAACCCGTGTTTTAGGATGCCACAGAAAGTGTTTTTCTTTTCACAAAATAAATATAATGCTTTCGGAAGAGTTAATACTCTCTTCGGAGAGTACTGAATGGCCTAAATGGAGACAATAAAAAGAGTAATACATTATACAATATGTAAGGAAAGATAATAGTTTCCTAGAAAGTATAAATGTTTAGTAAAGCCAAATTTATACAAATATTTTCCTTTGCCTTAAGTGTGCGACAAAAATAGAAGATTTTAACGTTAACTTATAAAATTAAGTTAAGTGCATCAGATAAGTAACGCTGCATTCATAGTGCACCTTACCAATGACCAGTTGTCGCTAATATTAACGGCTCTATTTTATTTGGCGACTTGGAATAGTCGAGACTGCATTACTTTACTTCCAATAGTTGGAAGATGTTTATACATTTTATTTTTCATTTTCAGATAAATCTCTGGATCTACATGAGATTAGGGGCATGAGGGGAATAGCTTGGGTTGAGTTAGTGAGATTTTTAAAAATTATTTTGGACTCGTGAATAAATATTTGATAATATAATTACTGAGATAACTTTCATACACTTTGATCTAGTAGTAACCTGCCTCATTAATATATATTTCATGACATGAAGAAAGTATGCTAGAAACACCTCCTACATTTGGTGAATTGTAGGCTAAATGGAGGAACTAACAAATTTAGCAATTGAAAATTTTGGGGGTTAGAAAATGTTTTATCATTATTTTGTTACATCAGAGCTATGAATATTTGTAAATATAGATAGATCAATATCTAATCTAATTAGATCATCTGAATTTATACTGACCTTCTTTATTATTTACAAATTAAAGGATATTTACAGTGTCCTCAAACCATCCGTAGTGAAGAAATAATCATCCAACTCATCACTTCCAATTTGGAAACTTCCATATTGAATAACCTTCAATTGCATCATTCTGTATCCGGTTAACAGCAGAATTCAGTCAGTATGCTATCTTATCGTCAGTAAAGCTTAGAATGGTATCCATTTACTTCTAATTTTGAATCAATAAATTTAAAGACTTTGCTGTTATTTAATGTTTTTGCCAAAGAACGTGTGGCTGTGTAAAAATTTGTACCTGTGGAAATTTTCACTAATACCGAGTCATATAAATAAACAAGTTGATTTAAGATGGTAAGATAAATCTACCACATTAGACAGTGTATCGTGGTATAAAACAATGTATCTGTCTCCGATCACAGCATTTATGAGCATTTATATATTTACATTATTTTTATTTCGATCATTTGAATTCAACGCTGTTGCGTAGGAGCCTCATATTTTTTACAGTCTATTTGCCGATCATTTATTTTCTTTTCGTAATTCTAAAATTAACCATCAGACTGATATTTACAAAATACCTAACGGGGAACAACATCAATTACTCGATGATCATACCCTAGGGGATAATTATCTGTCAATTCCTACTATTAATTTAGCCTCGATCCCATACGTTCTGCCAACGTTTTCAGAGATCATTTAATTTCAAGTATTTTCCTTTTGATGAAAAATGTTTTAAACATACAAATTTATATCTGTGTTTTTTACATTCATCGAATTGCGCTAATGTAGAAACTATTGCATTATTAAATACTCAGCAGTATTTATTTATAGCAAAGTATAAATTTTAGTAGTGTTAATATATTTAAGACATTTTTCGCATAGGTTACCTTTACGAGTACAACTAAAACAATCTAAGATCAGATGAAACGAGGAAACGTTATAGTTTTAGAGAGATAATAACAAAAGGTATTTGTTATAGAATAGTTTGAATATAATTTATTTATATAATCCATGTATGTAATCTCTGTATATAATGTTTATACAAATTTCTAATATAATTTATATTATTATGTGTCTCAATAGTTTTCTTTATATAATTGAAACTTATATATAAACATATCGAAGACTGTAACGGATAAGCAAATTGTCTATTTTGTAATAATTAAAATGAATTACTACACTAAGAGAATGGTTTATTTTTGAAAAGAGAGCACGTTTATTACACTATGATTCTTTCAACTTAAATATGCTATATTGTACTGCATTAATGTACTGCATTTCACCATAAAATAATCTCACCTTAGTCAGTAATATATTTCAGCAAATTTACTTTATCAGAAATATATTTGTTTACTGTAAAATTATGGCTTACAGTAATTAAACAATTATTATCTTTTTCTATATTTAGTGCCAATATCTATTTTTATGAGCAGATCTATCTTTGGATAAACAAATTTAGCTTTACATTTTATAAATCTTGTTTGATACTAAATTGGTTTTACCAATCATATGTCTGACAAAATTAAAATACATTATGAAAGATGACGTTTTATATTACGCTGACATAGGCAATCGAGTATCTGTATAAACATGACAATGCGAGAGCTATGCAACGTGAAGTTTATTTAATTAAATCAAGCATGTAAAATTGTATGTCATACAGGGTATGGTACTTGTCTTGCATGTTGTTTTTATGTTTGTTCCAGTACATGTTAGGGTAATGTGCCAAACTTGCTTTTGTAGTACGTAAATATTACCTTTTAAGGTAATTTAAAACAACATTTTATTTGATGTTAGTACAATACAATTAAAAAAAAAGAAAATGTGGCAAAACATTTTAGGAAAAGTAAAAAATATGGTAATACTTAGCAGATAGTTACTTAAGAGAAATTTATTTGTTTCGTCCTGTCTGATATCAGTATTTATTTGCTATAAACGTAATTCATTAAAAATAAATAAATTATTTCCTTGGTGTATACGATTGGACATATACAATGTGTCCTGGAAGTAAGGAATTAAATTCATATATTTGCAGGTTTTATTTTCAGCAAAACGCAAAACTTGCCAATTGATATCTAAACCATAAGCAACTTCATAGCATAGTTATACATTTTTTTAAATGTATCTGAGAAGACTGAATTCACAATTATTTAAGAGATGGTAAATATTGCTCAAAAATAAGATCACTATTGTCATTAAATCGTCAGTGATTACATTTGTTATAGTAGGTATTTAAATATGAGAACTGCAAGGCAGACAGGAATATATTGTATCTAAGTAGAAATTCCTTTTACTATGCTCACTATCCTTTTTATCCACAGGCAAATCGTACACGATGTTAGGAACACCAGACAGCGCAAATACCCTGGGGATAATACCTTGTGCGATATCGTGGTTGTTCAAGGGCATCAACGAACAGAAACAAAAGACTGGCGCTAGATTTTCGGTGAGGGTATCCGCCGTGGAAATATGTGGTCCAACGAATCAACTGAGGGATCTTCTAGCCGGGTATTCAAACGGTAAGTTCTTCTTTTATCAAATCTTAAACTAAGTTTTATAATACTGAAGCAATATGTGCCAGCACATGTCTTCAAATAGTACGAAGATACACAATTATTGCCAATTGTTGTTGTGGACCACCACCTACTTTTTTACACTTTTAAATACAAAGTGAAAAACTCTATTCGTATAAAAATATTCCAAAGTTATTGTTTTACAACATGAGATGAATTCCTTTATGTAAATTTAAGTATTGCGATTAAAAACTAGTGTGAAATATTTATTATTGTATTGTATTAATTAAAATAAGCATTTATTTGAGTCTCCGCCTCATTATAATCTAAATTGTGTAAGATTTGATATGAGATCTCTCAGATGCATTGCGCCCGAATTCGTTTGGATTCAGACTGCGCCCGACGGAAGATTAATTTAGACTATAAGAATTATTCTATAGATTTGGTACGTTAGGATTTGTGCAGTGTTGAAAATTTTAATAGTACGTTCCCCTTTAATTAATTCCTATAATTCAGGTTAATCATCGTTATAATAAAATACGTTCATTATAATAAATAATCTGGAACGCATGATAATAAATATTTTTTATTTCGACCGCAAATCATATTTAAGCGTAACGACAATTCCGCATATATTAATCAGTTCTATTTAACATGAATTGGAATTTGTTTGCCTTAAATAAATATGGCCGGTATCAAGTCAATTCGCATTCCATTGAATGGAAATGAAACACGAATTATTATTTAATAGTTATCAATTTTACGATTGATTTACCATTATCTTTTATGATTGCAATGTAATGATAAACAGTTATAATAATTTTGTGAATTATATAGCGTACTGGAGTTTCGAAATTATTTGTAAACTTGTAAAGAGAGATTAATTCGCTATACGCACTGAATATATGATACTGATAAAGCATGAAACCGTTAATTTACTTTTGCAAATACCTGTTTTACTCTGTCATGTATATGTCGTATTTAATTAAGGCCTCTTAAATACTGAAATATAGTTCTAAATATAAAAATAATTCATATACAAATATAGTTAACATTGTATGGTTAACATTATTTTCAACGGTTAAAAAGAAATATCCTATAGACGCGATACGTTTGTTACATTACGCGGCCGTTAACAAAATATTATTAATCATAAAAATGTTTATCCAAAATAATAAATCTGTTCTAAATTCGAAACTATTGGAATTTCAAATTTACATTCAAATAAAATATCTTTAGATAAAGACATCTTTTAATAAGCCATGTATAACGAAAATAAAAATTATTTTCTTGCCACGTGCCACTTTAAAAACTAATTTATTATTTTATTCACACTTTACATAAGATTATATTTCAATTTTCCATGAATATTTCGACGTTCATTTTACGTAGTAGTTGCTTTTTAGGCAAAATTTTATTATTTGTAGCCAATTGCAACAGTGGAAAATGCTAAACTCAATTTAACTTATTGAAAGTTCTTTATCAAGGACGCGTGATAGTTATTAATACTTTATAATAACACAACACATAATACAATAATATATATTACAGTATGACGATAAAAATAATAAAAATTTAGAAGTGGCCCATACATTGCTTGTGATTGTGCCATGTAGTAAAATAATAGTTAGAACAAGAAATAAATAGTTGACATGAGTTAAATATTGAGACATTACTGCTGAAAGACTATTTTCAAACAGCCTAAGCAGTTTTTGTGTTTCTAATTCATAATGATTTCAAACTTTCATATCAAATTGTACAACACTGGCACCTCCGCCATTTACTCGAATTTCATTTATCAGGATGATTATTTATTTTCTTCAATTCATATTTGTTTAAAATTATATTTATATAACTGTTTATACAACCTTTTGTAATTCTAAAGCTAAATTAACGAATATTAAAGTTTACTATATCGAAAATATACTTTCGTTATTAAATGAATCGAAATGAAGTATGCATTATTATTTAACAATTATGAATTTTACGATTTATTTGCCATTATCTCTTTGATTGCAATGTAATGACGAATAGTTATAATAATTGTGTGAATTATGTAATGTGTTGAATTTTCGAAATTATTTGTAAATGTGTAAAGAGAGATTAATTCGCTATACACACTGAATTTACTGATAAAACATAAAATCGTCAATTTAGTTTTACAAAACGATTAAGAAGAAGGAAGGTCCTTGACGCAATAGATTTATTATATTACTCGGCCTTTAAAAAAATATTAACCATAAAAATATTCATCCAAAATAATACATGTGATCGAAATTCGAAACTGTTGCAATTTCAGATTTACATTTTAATAAGAAACTTTGTAAGCAAACGATTTTTAGAAAAATCCTTTATTAAGTCATGTACGAGGAATATGAAAATGGTAATTTTTTTCACGTGCGACTTTCAAAACAAATTATATTATTTTATTTAGTTTAAATAAAAAATATTATAATTTTGCATGAATCTCTTGACGTTAATTTTACGTTGTAGTTGCCTTTTAGGTAAAATTTTATTATTTGCAGCCAATTGTGCACAACTATGGAAAATACTAAAATCAATTTATCTTTCTGAAGTTTTGTTATCAAGAGCGCATAATAGTTATTAATAATATATAATAATAAAATATATAATACAATGATATATTGTACAATATGGTGATAAAAATAATAAATATTTAGAATTGGCCCATGTCTTGCTTGTAATTGTGACATGTAGTAAAAGAATAAGAAAAAATAATAAGAGAAAAAACAAGAAAAAAATAATTGACGTCTTCAATTAAATATTGTAAGCATTATTGCTGAAGGACTATTTTCAAGCAGCCTGAGCAGTTTTCGTCTTTCTAGTACTTCAAACTAGTATTTCAAACTGTCATATTAAATTGCCTAGCATTAGCACCTCCGCCATTTATTTAAATTTAATTTTTTGTAAAATATTTTTTATAATTTAGATTTATTTCAGATTATATTTATATAACTGTTTAAATAACCTTTTCTAATCTGAAGCTAAATTGATGGAAATTAAAGTTTACTATATCAAAAATTCACTTTCGTTATTAAATGAAATAATAGCAGCAAAGCCAAGCAATCAATTCAACCAATTAAAAGTTGAAATAAATGAGTTGGGCATAATATTCCATGTTCATTTAAAGCTTTAAAATTAAACATTTAAGCTTTATAAATTCAGTATCGTTAATATAATGGGAGTAATCAGATCCTGATATAGCTTTCAGATTCTGCGACGGTTATTAAATTTCTTTCGAAGTTTCTTTGCTGATACCGTCATCGTCAGGTTTCCAAATAGATTCCACACATTAGTAATTATGTCTGATTTTTCTCAATATTTTTTTGCCTGTACACATTGTTCATTGGTCCCGTGTATCGGTTTTAATTTCGCTTTTATTCATTGGTCACAATTTCTTGATTTTTGTATTATGGTAATATGTGATTTATGTCACTTATCACATATTGCTGAATTGGCCCATCCTCTCCGTTCAAGACGTGGCTGATTTTCATTACTACAATGGATTTCCAGACAGCTCTTGGAGGGTATCTCGCGCGTTTAGTAAATATATCCATGTTTTCAAAATTAGTATTGTAGTTAACTAATTCAAAATCAACATAATAATAGGAATCCAGCTGCTCGGCAACTGCAGACTGGTCTAATCTGGTTCCTCTAGTTCTTTAATCGATCATATGTTTCCTCCAATTTGTCTTATGTAGTATTTATTATCCAGAACTACATTCTAGTCAGTTACTTTTTACATTATGTTTTAGAAGAAGTTTCTTATTAGAAGGTAGTGACTGTTCTATTTTCTGTATTGTTCCATATTATATTACAGTCTTCATTCTATACGTAATATTCGAGATATATGATATAACATTGTATATAAAGGGATATTCTGTAGTTGTACTTGACGCATTGTACTCTCTGCGTCTCGATGACTATCTATTTGAAACAAAACCTGAAAACGTTGAGTTTCTGTAGTAAAGGATAAGACATGAAAACAAACAGATCACTTGAGAGATACTATAGAATGTAAGAGGTGGGTTTTATTGTCAACTAGCTTTCTGTCAATGAAGAAACTGTATAGGTAAAATATATTTTTTATGGAAAAATAACCATTAATAGCCATACAATATTCTATTAATAGGTAACACTTGTGAAAACTGAAATTTTGAAAACGAAGTATGGGTTGTATTTTCCTCGATACGAGGAAAATACAACCCAATAACTTTCAAATAATGTCATTTAACATACCCTTATATTTGAGGAAGATTGAGGGCGGTTACATGTCCAAGGTGAAGATTAATAAAGGTCATTACCCTCTAAGTCTACGAACAAAGTTAAAACTCTATCTAGTACTTTATGTAAGTGCTTCATCCCTAATGTCAACCTTTAAAACCTGAGTTTCAAACTGCTGTGGAAATATACGTGATTGTGATGAAGATTTTGTGATGATTAACTACCTACCTGATCTTGACCATAAGCGTTTTTTTGAAGAACTTAATTATTATTATATTATATAGGTTTGGGCCTCATCAACCAGTGATGGCATGGGTAGTCCCTTGGCGATTCCCTATTATCCGGGTCATTGTCCAAAAATGCTATCCCATAAAAGGAGCAATTTAGGCACGTCCCCCGCCTGAAGCCTCGCCTCCTCTAGGATAACAGGGGTCCCTAAGATAAGATACCTCTTCTCCTTCAGTGCGGGGCAGGTGTAAAGAAGATGAATCGAGGTTTCCTCGTCTTCTTTATAGTATCTGCATGCCGGGCTGTCAGTCTGCCTCAGCTTGTGCTTATATGCATTCAGGCTACTATGGTGGCCCGTTATGATTCCCACCAGGGTTCTGGTTCTGTGCCTGTTCAATTTAATGAATTCTTGGGCCCATTTCTCAATCTCTGAGTATTGGATGAAGAGTTTGGTTATTCGACAACCCGTTACTCCGCTCCACCTTTTATTGTGCTGGTCTCTTGCCCATCCACTGATGCGGTCTCTGATCAGATTACGACTTATTCCCACTGCAGGTTCTGGTCCATTGAGGTTTTCCCTGGTCCTTAGTCTGGCAAGGTCATCTACAATTAGATTTCCCTTAATGCCATTATGTCCAGGTATCCATAGTAGTTCGAGCGGTCCCTTCCCTGCTAAGTGGTTCAATGCTTCATAGCAATTATAGACCAGCTTCGACTTTGTCGTTGCTGAATTCAGGGCTGCCAACGCCGCCCTGCGATCCGAGCAGATACATACCTTCTCCTGGGTTCGATTTTGGTCGGCCCCCAGAACACCGTATGTAATTCCAACTAGCTCGGCCAAGAACTTAACAATGCAAGTAGACCATAATTTGTATTACTACTTGATGACTAAGAACCTTCTTAAAGATGTTACTTTTACATTTAAGTTGTATTGATATAAAACTTCGTTTTTTTTTTAACCATTACTGTATACTTAAATGGTATTAAAATAACTTAATCAATTCAATTTTGTTTTATTTATATAAAGAGAAAGTTAGTGAAACAATACTGTACATTTCCGTTCCATTAACCAACCACATTCCATTTCCGTTCCAATATTCCCGTTGTCTGACAGTAGCAACCGATAATATTTTTTATTTCCTGTCAGGTAAAAACTTGCTGTCACATAAAATCTTGCTCGGATACATTTTCTTCGAGGCGACCTTATTTCTACACTAATAACTTTAGATCAGGATGCAGAGGAATCTGATCTTTGGCTTGAAGTGGCTTTTCTTTCAATAAGATGGTGCACCTCCCCATTATACAGCACTTGTATTACTTATTTAGATGAGATGTTTCCAAATCGTTAGATAGGGAGACGGACACTGATCGAATAGCCAGCCAGGACAACCCTAGATTATTTTTTGTAAAGATACTTAAAAATCAAAGTATATATAGTGTATGTAAAAAATGAGCTCTTTCACATTCCCTAATAAAAAAGGGGATTGTCATAAAAAATATCTATGGCATCGTACCTCCTACACGAATCATTCTGTATGTATTAATTATATTGTTATGTGTATTTTAGGGATCCGAGAATTTTTCCCAAAAGTTATTTTTTGAATTTTTAACGAATTTATTCCTTACTTGCGAAACCACTGTATTATGTTTGTTATTATAACAGCCAGGTTCGGTTTAGTGTATAACAGAGTTGTTAGTATGGTTAAATTTCACTATTTCTTCTACTTGTAAGAAAGAAAATGAAATCTATATTCGGTTCCATCTGTTTTCTTATAAGTTTTCCGTACATAATTCTAACAATTATATACTTCCTGTAATTCATTATATTTTCTTTTATTTTTTTTTTTCTAAAACTGTCGTATTGAATTGAATAAAGAAAAAAGGGACAACTAAGTAAAGTAAGGTGCGGTCTAGGTTTTCTCTGGCAAGCCTCCTTAAATGACTCTTTAAAAATATGACAACCCTCGAAATCGCTTACGAAAACCGTAACAGTTTTAAGTGGTCCAGGCATTGTACTAGCCGGAAACGAATGGGAGAGCAACAAAAACGAAATCCATGTATAGCATTTCCCCGTCTTCCAGTATGGATTATTGTAGTGCCGCTGTCGTATCCATGTCTGTTTCTTTCATGGCCACTGCGACTATGATGGATTGAACAACGGCTCGGGCTTGATACCCCATACATCATTTTACCTTTGTTTATGTTTAATCTTTTCGCAGATATGCTTTTACAAATTCGAATCCGCGTGTAAGACGACGGTCGGCATGCGAATGTGCCACGGATTTCGCCCATACTCGCTTGTTTATTTTTACCACGACTTAAACGAAAACGTACGTAAAGTACAGGATTTCGAGAGCATCGAAAGTAAACAGGCCCAATGCGTCGCTCAGAGAAAATTAAATTCCAGTTTTAATTAATTTTGGTTACCTGGTTTGGCATGGCGCTTTTTCTTACACGGTGTGTCGAGTAACAGGGGAGATAAGTATCAAAAAGCATTCTATAAATAAATTTCAGTAAGATATATAGAAGGATTTTTATATGTGAGATGAAGTGAAGGTTTAACATAACTATAACTAGATTAAACCTATCTAACAATTTTTTCCTAACATCTAGACATAGCTGTTCAGTAGATTAATATCCAGCAACACACTCTACATAACACTAATCATTTTGTTCGTATTAGACATACACTACACTAGAATTTCTAGGCGCTTTTACTGTCACTACACTCATTTGAACGGTTTTATTCTCTTTAGCCGTCGAACAAGTCTGTTGTTGTCGATGAGCGACATTACTTGGATATTTTCATGGACTTCTAATATTTCCTGATGATTACCTGCAAGAATATTAATATCATCTTCAACAATAGACATCTTCATTTCATGCTGATTTTCATTTCGTGATGGGTGTCTCCATTAAAGATGTACAATGGTGCATTTACAATGCTGTGAGGTACTTTTATAAGTTGTAATGATAGATTTCTTCATGCATCCCCAGATTTGGATGCCATAAGTCCCCACAAGCTTCTAGATTTTTTTGGTAGAGAAGCTGTTTGTTGTGTATTGTGAGTGAACTCA
Source organism: Rosalia funebris (assembly GCA_037954035.1). Taxonomy (NCBI): domain Eukaryota; kingdom Metazoa; phylum Arthropoda; class Insecta; order Coleoptera; family Cerambycidae; genus Rosalia; species Rosalia funebris. Next base: position 29,204,174 of record JAZFAV010000035.1, on the reverse strand, counting down.
GAAAGACGTCCTAATAGCCAAAACGTTTGCTTGACTTTGAGATTCAGTTGCTCACATCTTTTCTTCACATGTGTTTTCGTCGCTTTCATTACATGTCGAGGTACTTTGCTCCGTTGGCATGCGTTGACTATCACCAGTATATAGTCTTCTTTGTTGTTGTTGAAATTGATTTAAATCGACTTCGCCTCATTTAGTTTGAGGCGCAATTTCTTTGTTCAGTTGATGACATTTTTGACTGCTTCTTTGAAGTCTTTTTTTTCTGTAGCTAACTAGATGTTTTAATTGATAATGTATAGAGTGGTATCATCTTAGAGTTGATGGTATCAACTTAGAGTTGATGTCTAAGATCGTCGCCTTGAGGCACTCCAGCACCAATCTTTTCAGAGTATTCTTCGCCATGTTTGACTCTGAAGTGATGGTCAGTTTTAATACAAATTGTAAATCTTGCGTAATTCATACTATAAACGGTAATGGGTGGATTGAATAGTTTATATTCAGTATTAAAATATTTAGTGAACTAAAAGAAAAGAAAATACATTGAAACGAGATGCACCGATAATATTTCCTTCATCATACGGTTTCTCATTGAGAAACCTTATGATGAAGGAAATATTATCGGTGCATTTATAATCGAACCTTATTTCTCAGAAAACTAAAATTTTTTGTTTAATATTTTTGGAGATGGCCCGGATCGCAAAATTGATTTAAGTAGTACACTAAATGATGAAGTTAAGTGACACAATTGTCTTTATTAGACTGATAACAACTCTCACCGATACGGGAAACTCATCTCCAGTGGCCACAAAAATAAATGTATGGGCTGGAGTATGTCCCAACTATACCATAACAACCCAACTATGCCATAATCGTCCAGCGATATTTGGACAATATATTTCCAAATAAATAGATTGAACGATGGCCGAAGTCTTATTGGGTAGCCGCGAATATCTTGGGACCTTACCTCACTGGATTTTTTCTTGCGAGGCGGGGGTACTTGAAAAATAAGAGTTTTGTCTAATTTTGACAACATTGAGGTTCTGACGTAAAGAATGAGACGTAAAATTAGGCAGATCACTCCAGATATACTAGATTGTACGAAGTGGGTTTTATTATACCGACTAGTTCTCTCGAAGAAAACTGTACCCATTTTGAACATCCTTTCCGACTGAATGACTATTGGATTGACTATTAATATAAAAAAATAGTTTTTATTCTATATACATGTAATAGTTTTTGAAACGTAGAAAACGAAATGTGCATCGTATTTCCCTTGATGAGAACTTTCAAATGATATGCCACTCGACATACTCTTGTATTTAAAGGAAAATTGGGGTCTGGTACATCTCTAGAATGAATAACTAAAGGTCATTACATCCTAAGTGTGGTTTAAATAAAAAATCAACTTATTTCAAGAATTTTTCCTGAAATCATGCACAATCAAGTTACAAAAAGAATTTGAATTAAGATATCTATCCTGTAAAATGTTAGGTTATGTGTTAATCAATCTTATGATGACATGTTGTTTTTCTCCATCTAAAAACCTTTACCTTAAGTCCACTATATGTTTAGTTACGATTTAGACACAATATCTCCTGTAAAACACATGTAAGTCGGAAATCGAGAAAGGAACCACCAAACCGCCAAGCGGTTTTCAAAGTAGTTCCCGAATAGCAAAGCTATTACATAATCCCTCTAGGAAACAACTACTCCTCGGGCTAAAGCCCCGCCAGGCATTGCATTATACCCAGAAGCGATCCTCGACCCCTTTCTCGTGTTTCTGCATGATCAGATAAGGTTTCAAAAAATAAAACCCGCCACAGGTAGGATTCGACATCTGTCCCTGATCGGAACCAAACGACATACAGCTGTTTCGAACTTATTAGTTCTCATCAGTGCCGTACACGGTACGCCGATCCAGGAAAAATGCCGAATGAACTCTATGTATCGTATCTTTATCGATACGATCTTTGTCAGTAACATCATATTTGTCCTGGATCGGCGTACCGTGTACGGCACTGATAAGAACTAATAAGTTCGAAACAGCTGTATGTCGTTCGGTTCCGATCCGGGACAGATGTCGAATCCTACCTGTGGCGGGTTTTATTTTTTGAAATCTCCTGTAAAAACACGAATAGATTTATTTTCTCAGAAGAGAACAACTAGCCTAAATTTATTAGATAGTATTTAACGCAAAATTGGTAAAACAATGAATTTCCTTCGTTTATTTTATTATCTTAAATGTTTTTGTAAAATAGTGTCACACAGAGTTCAAACCCTGCATCATTGTGATACGGAGACGTGTATATTCAGAAGTGGGATCTATGCTTTCACAACTATTTAATGAGAAACCTTCTGAAATTTAACTTTGACACCTTTCGAGTTCATAACTAACTAAACACAATACGACGACAGTTGTTGTAATAACTCCTAACGTTCCATAGCACTCATTCGACGCCGTAATTGTACAGCCTATTTGTTTTGATAATAATACGAACTGCGTATACGCACCAGTAAGTATTATACAAACAGTGATATCTAAATTCAAATCACAGAGGGTAATCTTGAGTGCCATAACCGAAGCCGAAGTTTATGAGTTTCGTGCCTAGCAGTGCAGCTTGAATTTATGTGAGATTAGTTTTAATTAATTTAGGTAATTATCCTAACATTATAGTCTCCTTCGTATTACGCCCAAGCCAAGGAATGTTCTCTGGAGCGCTAGAAATCTGTTGGCAAACGGGCTGCTGCTAAATAGGTCCTAGATTGATCTTTAAGTTCGCATTGGATATTATATGCTGCAAGTTTCTCAATAGTTTAGCTATCAATATCGTTTTGTGTGTGTACAGATACCTACTTTTCTCTATTGTAATAAACTAGAATTATATATTAAGAACATGATATAAACACAGACACGATACTTTAACAAATCCTACACTTATGGTGCAAATACAAAATTAATCCTATTTGTACATAAGTGTAGGATTTGTTAAAGTTTATATAACTCGTGTTGTATACTTCTTGGTGTACGTACATATGCGATACATCTGTGTACATATTTTTTGGAACAGTCCCATTACATCAAATGAACGATGGTATTGACGATGGCTTTTTGGAAGATGCATCTTTGTTTGTAATGATTAGATATATTTATCTATCTAAAGTTGCATATAAATAATTTAACAAACGTCTACGGTTTTCGACAATATAATTTTGTTTTTGAAAATAGCATGCGAGTATGCCAAAAAATGACAGTTTCTGTGTTGCGTTTACTTTAATAATAAAATCAAAATTTTTCCCTGGCAGCTAAAAGAAATTTAAAACTTTTCCTATATTTGAAAAGAGTAACCAACTTTAGACCGAAAATCATCGTCCAATTGCAATATTATGTAATTTTACCGAAATTGTTCAAATACATATTCACAAGTCCTATTCGATTACAAGATCTACAGTGTTTAACATTATATTGGCTCATGCTAAGTATCATTGGACATTAATAAAGTTCTTTCAAACAGGTTATCTATAACAAGTCTTTTATTATCCTTTATTTATTATAGGTTATATTAGATGGCAGTTTACAACTAACTATAATATTCACTGATTTTACAATAGTGTTTGACATAATTGATCATGGTACTCTACTTTTAATATGAAAGAAATTTGGTTTCCGAAATAACTCACAACCAACTGTTAATAAACATACCACTTCATGTATTTTTAATTAGGCAGTAGTAGTATGATAATAAATTATTGTTTAAATAATATCGCTAATAATCCAGTAATATTTCAAAGTTTTTGAAAAGTTGTTTCCATTAAAAAATAAACAAGTTGAACAAAGCTCCGTACAGAAAAATATCAAGTTGCGTTAGCTCTGAAAATCTTGAAGTCACCCTTAGACATATGTCCTTCTAGGTTATGTAGCTTTATTTTATCAAAATACACTTTGAGATCATTAAACATAATATTTTCATATTCTCCTGCCTAACACCACAAAATTATAATGAATAGGTTTATATATTCTGTAAAAGTTTGAAATAGAACGCCACGGTCTCATTTAACTAAAGATTAAAGAAGTGGCTGGTGTGAAAGAGGTAGTGAAGTACTATAAATACTCTTAAATCTTAGAGTATTTAGGTAAACATTTGCAATATATTTTGAGCATTTTTACAGCTACTGTATTCCCAGATTTTAACCTCTGATTATCGAGAAGAGGTAACCACATTACATACAATGGTAATAGGTTAGAAACAAAATAATACCAAGTGTAAATAAACCTCAACAGATCAAAATAACTAATCCACAAAATTAATGGTATTGGCGCCTCCGATATTTGTTTAAAAATTAATAACCGATAATTTTTCCTCAATTTTTGGGCATATTTATTGTTTTATGACCTATACTTGTGTCTAATAATAAATTCAGTTAAGAAAGAAGTCAATAACTATTTTTATAGTTGGTTTTATATATTATGCATATTTACAGTTGGTTTTATGTAAATAAAACCAACTGTTAATAAATATATCACTTTCTATATTTTTAATGAAACGGTAGTAGTGTGATAATAAATTATTGTTTAAATGATGTTGTTAATAAGCTAATGGCATTTCAAATATTTTCAAAAGTTATTTCTATATAAAAATAGGTAACATTTTTCTATTTATTTTTGATAAATAGTAAATTATGGTATTAAGGATTCAAGGCAATAATTATTCAATGAGAATAAATATGAATTTTATGACATAATCGGTGTGATTTATATCGTCCACACTACAATAAAACCAATAACGTCTTGTCTCAACTGTCTCAATTTGGTAAGTTATCTGCACAGAAAAATGTCAAACTGTTGTAGTTCTGCAAATTGTGAGGCTACTCTTGGACATCTGTTCTTCTAGGTTATGTAGCTTTATTTTATGAAAATAGAGGTTGGGTCATCGAGTATAATATTTTTATATTTTCCGACCTGACATCCCTGCAACCTTATAATGAATAGATTCGTCTCTTCTGTAAAAGTCCTGAATAGAACTAACTTCCCAATCAGTCTGATTTAACTGAAGATTAAGTGGTTGGTGTCACAGAAATGACCAAGGTGCCACTATTATCTTGTAAAAATATTTAGATATACTTTTATAATATACTTTGGGCATTTTTACTCCTCAGTTTCTGATCTCTGATCATCGAGGAAAAGTGACCACGTTACATGTCATGGTGATGGTTTAGAGTGAAAGAATGGCGAAGTTAATTTTTTTTTATTTATTTATTATTTTTTTAAATAACACCCCGAGCATAACAAAAAAATACTATACAGATTAATGACAGTGGCGCCTCCATTTGTTTAAACATTGCTAACCGATTGTTTTCCTGAAATATATAAATATTTTCATTGTTTTATAATCTAAAGTTGTCTACCAATCCATTTAATTAAGAAAAAATCAACTTAAAACTGACGCAATAGATCTCCCCACCTTTAAATTAATCTGGTCTTATAATTTCATGTTCAATAGTCAATTATGTGTTATCTGCCATCGTCATTTGTTCTATGTTGCAATTGTGGAGATATTTCGTCTACATCACTAAAAGACTAAGATAATTACATGGTAAGTTACATCTTACGCATGTTTTTTTGTTCATAGTTTCTTAAATTTAATGCCATATTCATTATTTGCTATTATTAATTTTTTATCTTATAAATATATGTAATAAAATATGTTATTATCCTTTTTGTTTGAATTTCTTCTTGGTTCTTTAAACATATTATGAAATACGAGGTATGCTATGAGTATAAAATACCGATAATAATGCTACCACAGGCAAACTACGCATGCACCAAAGTCGCACAACCGACAGCTGTCACATTCAGTTCATTGCCGAGGCTTTGGATAAAAATTTACAGGTGGATATTATCTACATTGACTTTTTCAAAGAATTCAATGGGCTGGACTACATTATGTTTTTTAATGAATTATAGAAATATGATTTCAGTAACTCCCTTCTAACTCTTTAAAAGAATTATTTTATTTTAAAACAATCTAAAAATAATGCATCAAAATAAACTCGTTTCAGATCAGCAAATAAAAACTTTGTTGTGTGATGCCTAATCAAATGAACTATTGTGATGTGCTACATGATTCATGTTTAAACTATACTGACACCAATCTTATACGAATACTTCAAAATAGCTGTCTAAGACTTGTTTTTGGAATAAGAAAATATGAACATATAAGTCTTACTTTCAAAACATGCAACTTACTAAATATGAAAGTCTATCACTATCTTCATTCCGTTTGATCCTTTCATAAACTTTTAGTAACGAAAAGTTTATGAAACATTTACAGTTTATATAACATTTTTTACAGGCTACTAGTATACGCATCCTATCGAGACAGTGCTGTTTGGTGGTTTGCAGTACTGTCGTAAATTCGCAATAATTCGACACACCTTTTTTTGTGAAGGACCTATTAGCCTCAAAATATTCCATCACACGTTAGATATGAGAGGCGTGTTGTCTTGCTGACCGGAACTTGGCTACCATCTTTGTTATACATCACTTTGCTCTATTCTGCGTAGAGACATCCCGTTAGTGCGTCCCTCCACTTGAGTCAAAAGTTGAGCAGATCCTTACGCGTCACAGTTAATATGCCAGATGTCAGCCTCTTCTGATAGCGCTTTACGAACTGTCGCATCCATTCTGGCCAGATCTTATGGTCTATAGGAGGTTTTACCTTGTGTAACCCCCTTCGGTTACTGAGACCCTCTGATGTTGAAGGAGCTATATAGACTACATTCGTTGACGGCTCATTCGGTAATCTCTCAACCGTCTTATTCGTCAGTTGAATCGTAGTTCTCACATAACCCTTTCTGCGAAGATAGAATACATAGTCACTAAGATTTGGTGGCGTGAATCTGAACTCTGAGTGCATTTCGCACCACATATCATGCATCCGAGCCATGTACCTTCACGTAGTCCCTTTGCCTTCGTAGCATTGCAGAAGTTCAACTCATCAGTTCACTCAGAATTTCGATTTCAATCGCGGTCATCGGCCTGTCCTATTTGTTGGGCCCCACCACCTTACCTCTGACCCTCATTTAAATGGTGGTTGATCGTGGACACTGCGTCTTCTGTCCCGCGGAACCAGAAAGTCGAGCTTACCAAAGGTCAGCCCAAGAAGCCCGCGGCCTACAGTATAGTCTGGTTTCAAAATTGTAGGCAGTAAATAATTCGCAACATGTGGACCAGAGAAGGCAAATAGACAAGGCGCGTGCCTTGTCTCGCCCGCGACTAAAGATAGCAAAGATCACAGAGTGCAGGGAGTGGTCTTTACAATTTACACGTAAAACAGACACGAGACTTGTTGAATCGAATTACCAGCTCATAAAAATAGTGTTCTATACCTTATTGCCAACTATTTTGAAATCGGAATATAGAAGAAAATATGCTTCTCCTCCTGGTTGTGCTTGAACTGTCGCCGGTCCGATTGTGCACCCTGAGCTGGAGTAAGTGGTGTCGCTATTCACCAAAGGCTGAATGGGTGTTAGACAGCCCCTCTTGCTATATTATTATTGTTATTATTATAAATACTTACTTACATAAATTATTTTATGTAAGTTTACTATTTATATAAGTTTATAAGCCTTTACGGAATACAAATATGAAAATTTAACTAAAAACAAAATTCAAAGGCATAAAGTTCAATACACTGAAGAAACCAACCACTTCAAGTTTAAATAACTTTAAACCATAATTATTGATTATTTTACGTATATCATCCAGCACGCCACTGCTGATCACTATCTGCTTGTACTAAATTACAGTCGGATATGCTGCAAAGTTTTTACAACTCGGCTGCAGTGGATCTTGTAGAAAATTAATACCACTGTCAGCAGTCATCATGTAGGATGTTTTAAAGGAATTCTACAAAGAAGTAAATATTAGGTATGCAAATGCAACAGACGACCGCCATTAATATTTTCGTATGAACGTAATTTATAACGCAAAGTGCTTGAATAATATTGTACTTCCTTGCGAAGTTCGTGAGAATTGATTTTTATGCATTTTATATCTTTTTGTATTCCATTTATTCACTAAAGGCACTCTATAATTCCATGATAGCAGCAATAAATGAAATGGTGTTAAGACGAGTAATAAATACTGCTAATATATAATCGTATGTACAAATCCATTTTAAAGATATATTTCTCCTTTTTCGTCCCATCTTCGATATCTTAGGTTAAATTCTGATTCACCACAAACCTTTAACTTGAAAAGTACGATAGAAAATAGATAGGAAGTGTACCATCTAAAGATGTTTTGTGAAATACGATCTAAATGTTCTAAATAATTATGAACACAATGAATAAAATGAAATGGACCTCTTACTTACTAGATGAATATAACTATATGGTATTGTTCAATGAATCAAGATCACGGTTTTCCTCCCGTTGGAGAAAAAATTACGGGGGCAGAAATGAGAGTATATTGAAGACAATCTAGATATATTGTTTTCTGTAGTAGTTTATTTAAATTGACAAAAAGAGAAAAGAATCCATTACCTCGTTATCAATAATATTTTCTTTTGTTCATAGTTTGTCTTTTTGATGCCTTTAGTATTTGGTCATACTCATTGGGTCGTATTTTAAACGTGTACCCCATTTAAATGTATCCTAATATGAGTACCATCTCTTTTAAGTCCTTACCAAGAGGCTATTCTAGATTTTAAACTACATAAAATCAGTTATATCAACATATGTACAATTAATATTTTTTAACAACTACATTTTGTATGTGTTCACTACTGTTGCACACTTAACTCGTGGTCTTGGTTCATAGTTAGCTAGTAAATGTATATTTAAAATTCTACCACTTCATTATTCATCATAGTTTAAAACGTGCAAATGTAAAACAGCAGTAAAACATTAAATTACTGGTCACATATAAAAGCAGCACTTAATAGCCGCCTTTCGTTTCAATTTAAACCAACTCTTATTTTTCTTTTATCCGCAATTTATTTCATACATTAAAGTTTTTTATGATTATGATAGTGTCATGTCAAGCCATAAAATCGCATTTAAATATTTAATACAGGTCGCACGCTATTACGATTAATATATTTATTTTTTCTTGATTATACGCAAATGCTGTTTGCGAACCCTTTTCAGCATAAACTGCAAAGAGCTAACGTAAAAACTGAATTATATTGGTTGACTGAAAATTATGTCGGTCAAGTTAAAATATATTCTTTAACTATGCATGGGTATTAAATTAACATTTAATTTTTACAAAAATTAATTGCAACTTTTCTTCAGTAAAAAGTTACACAGATTGATATTAATAGATTTTTACCAATTTTCCTATCATTGTTACTTTTTAAAATTAAATAAACGGTATCTACTTTCCTTCATGTCTACCTTTAAGTTTCTATCTAAACTGGTGCTGAAACAATCTATAAAATTATTTTTAAATCCTATGAGAGATAGAAATTACCTACGATGCAAAATTAGTGATCGACGATGATTTTTACTTTCATTATTTAAAAGGCTTCTTGTAAATAACCATATCCACATTGTCTTAAAATTATAACAATCAAAACATATATTGGTGAATCTACAAATCTACTTTACCAAAAAGGAAAATATATTAGTGAAGAAACCATCTATAACTCTATGATTAATGATATTTCTTCCATTAATAATAAACTCAAAGCTTATACATCTTTCTGAATATTGATTATTTTGCATAATAGTAAAGCACATTTTAATTCCTATTAAAGACACAAATAATTTACTAATTTTGAATAATAATTTTTTAACTTAACTTATTATTGATGTTTCTTTGATTCGTTAATTTCATGGAAATTGCAAATTGTAAAACTATTTAAGGTTTCTTATTTTATGGAATTATTCATCTCTTGTTTTATGGAATTTTTATTATAGTTTTCCCAAAACTCACCCATGGATCACCAAGTCTCACCAGAATAAATCACTTACAAATATAAGAGGGTCAGAAAGCAAGTCGTTTTTATAGTTAAACCTCCGTCGGGCGCAGCCTATCTGTGAGATCCGGCAGTAACTTTTTTCTTTGCCCTTTCACTCGAACTCACGTTTGGCTTCCCAGGTCCAAACCACTGTTTTCGGTATGGTGTCGATTATTTTAGTGCATTCCCTGGCCTCGTATGTGTCACCCGGATCTGTCAGATGCATTGTGCCTGATTACGTCATTATTTTTACTTTTACATTTTGCTAAATTTCTTTTATTATTTAAGCTAATAAAAATTTTTGGGATCTCTGCACTTACTATTCTAGCTTCTTATGGTATTATTATTAAGAATTAACACATTTGGGTGTTAAATTATTGGTTTATACTAAATATCGTTACCAACAATGTGACGTCTATTTTTGTTTGAAACATGTTAAAATGACGAAGAGGATTTATAATTCTTTACACTTAAAATGGGCGTCTTATAGTTAGGCAAATAGTTACTTGTAACTTTTCTTTGTTATTGACATCAAATATATTTTTTTATATACCTGTATAACTTTACAACTTTTACACGAACAAATAGGTGGTTTGATTTCTGTATTCAAAATATTGTTCAATACTAATTTATGTTTGTGTTTTGTCCTTAAAACAGACAAAAACTTGTCAATAGCCAATTGTCCTATATCTTCCAAATTTATTGTTTTACAACATTAAATAATAAGTTCCTTTATGTAAATGTAATTATTGCGATTGAAAACTAGTGTGAAATATTTATTATTGTTTTGTATTAATTAAAATAAGAGTTTAATTGAGTCTCCACCTCATTAGAATCTAAACTGTATAAAACTTGATATGGGATCTCTCAGATGCATTGCGCCCGAATGTGCTTGGATTCATACAAATATTAATTGGCAGGCGTAATGGCCTTGGCTTTGTCGGCAAGTCGAGCGAGATTACCGCTCCTTACTAGTCCATCATGTAGACCGGAACCGTCGTACGAAGGTAGGCCGAGCTTTGCTTCCGCTTTCGCGGGTATCTACACGGGAGGCAAGGTGACACCCACAAACAAAAACCGCGCGACTGGCAGCGGTTAGATTCAGACTACGCCCGACGGACGGTTAATAATGATTCAAAGATCGATGATAGAAAGCCTTAATACAAAAGCTAATATTTTTCAAAAGAAGATGGTCGATAAGTTAACAAGGTGTTAAAACGAAAGTTTTAGCCAATAGTATTGTTGGCGGGAGTAGGTCATTTGTGTGCCCCATTAGAGCAAAATGCATATGTTAGCTACATGAATAGCACCGATATCGCGTGAGGGGATATTTACCTTAGGCACCCACCTAATCCTATCTAACCTAGATATTTGTTTCAGTTTATTACTTGTGTAATGCTTTAATCTGGGCCAGAGTACCAATTACTTTGTAAATATTTTGGTCCTTCGAACCACATGCAAGTTCTTTGCAGACTCTTTTCACCTTCAATGTAAAAATTTGTTTCTTTCATGTATAAAATCGTGCAGTTTTTTTTCTCAGTGACTCCTAATCCAGTTACTATATTTACATTCTCTAATTGTTGCTAATTAGAATGTAATTTCTAATTACATTTACCTGAATTACTAATAATTATTCTGCTTGTTATTATTAAAGGCATATGAGAAGTAATAATTCAAAGCTGTTTAATACACCAACGATACGTCTCCACAACGAGACAGCTGCAGAGAATCTTCCCCGAGGCACTTATTAGTGAAAATGGCGTTTCGGGGGTGTTACAAGGTGTCTTACATATTGTCGGAGCAGGCTGACATCGGAACCGGATGCGTTTTATTGTAACAACATTGGATTCCGTGAGGAACTCGGCGAAAAGTGGCGTTATGAAAAATACCGGCTTTCTTATTAGCGAACTTTATAAAAAGACCATTCTGATTAAAATTCCTCAAAGTTTCGTTAAAATTAAAAACACAGCGCCGGTATTCCGGGGTCGGAAAATTAATTATTTTTTAATTCTTGGCATATTCTAATTCTATAAGCTAAATATTGGGGTGAGTTTAATTAGATTGTAAATTTTTAAGATTAAAAAATTACTCCGTATTTTCGGCTGTTTGTGCTGGTAAGTTTAATTTAAATGGCGAACAGAAGGGATGAAATAAAGGAAATGGATTCACTTAAAGAGATTTAAGAAGAAATGTACTGACCTAAAATAGCAAAGTAATCAGGGATACAAAATAACTAACAGCTTCTTGTTTTTTGAATATATCCAATGTTAAACTGGAACTTATTTCCAACGTTTCCTCATCTCTTGTAGACAATTCCTTCAGGGCTATTTTCTGGTCAATTGTTAGACGGAGGCCGATGTTCAGATGATTTCATACAAAAACTGTTTGAGAAGTAAAAATAAATTAAAGGCCATCTAGAAGCTTTCAGTCTATGATTGCTAATGTATTTGTGAAATATCTATATTTACTATAATTTATTATCTAGGATAAGAGTATTTTTATGTACAATATCGCAATAACCACTAGGCAAAAAGCAAGTAAATAAAGATATCGAAGGGGTAATTTAAAACCAATGTCCGTTAAAGTTTAGTTCCCATATCCCCAGCTACCCCTACTTAAAAGTTTTAAATGGCACCCCTATCTTTGCAATACACCCTTTTAAAGATGTTGAAACTCTCATTCCATTCTGTTCAGAAAACTAAATGATGCTTTGTCGTTATAATAGCAAAAATTAAATAGTTAAAATAAAACATAAAATAAATTAATGGACCCAACATTGTTGGCTTAGTACAATGTATTCTGCAACTCTTCTCCGACGTTTTAAAATATGCCTTTACTTTGATATTTTTCACACATAACATTCCCTGCATTATAAATTTAAATAAAAAATAGTGAATGTAAATATATTTTTTTAATAATCGAGTTTTAATCATCCAAAAAGATGAAAACATTCTAGGACACCTCTTATTTGGAATACTTTAAAGAATTAAATTTTCCTAAAGTAAAAGGAGGTAAATGGACAGTAGAAACTATAGTATGATATCGTCACAATTAAAACACAGAAGCGTGAGCAAATGTTTTTTTAAGAAATAAGGTTGAGATGTTTCAAAGTTTTTCCAGAAATCATTTAACAACAAAATTAAAAATATTGTGCGAAATATTATCACCACACTATATAAATAATCGTGTGTATTTATATGTACTTTTTAATTGGTAAAATAAAATTATTTTTATTATTATGTATTATCATTATAATGTTGGAAACTTAACCGACCATCCTAAAAGCCATCTTTTATAAACAGGATTTAAACCGAAGAACATTGCGCTTCGCCCTTCAGCTAATTCACTTAAAAACGTCCATCTATTTATATTTCTTTCAGATTCGGAGCAATCGCCTGGAGTGTACCTAAGAGACGATCCCCTATTTGGCAACCAGCCCCCTCATTGCGAGCTGCGGGTGCCCACTGCAGAAAAGGCTGCCCATTACTTGGACGCCGCCGTTGAATGCAGGGCGCCCACCAAGGAGGACACGAGAGATTCCCATCTGCTGTTTACCCTGCATGTTTATCAGTATAGTGTCGCCGGCAAAGGAGGCGGTGAGTAAATTAGGGTAGAGAGATGCTTTTGACGAACCTGACGGAAAGGGGACGGCGGTTGAGATAAGGAATCGACAAATGGGTATTGTGTTTCTCGGTAAATGATCGACTACTTTTTGCGAAGTATGTACAGATACACCGAGGGAGGATACTATCTTTTAAACTACCCTATTTGATAGAATACGTCAGTGATATCGAAGTGCAAACATAGCAAATATATACATAGCCACTTTTTAAGCTCTCAATTGCGTTAGCGATTAGTATTCAATTATCACACCTATAATATAAATTGTCAGCCGGTATTACTATATTTTTTTAAATAATATATTAATAAACACAGTGTTGAATTTACGAAATACTGTGCAGGTTTTTGTTTTATTATTTTTCCATTCGGATTTTTATACTAGTGATTTTAAAATCACCTATTGTGATTGTGGCTATACTGATGACTCGTATTGATAACACTGGAGAACAGTCAATTTGTTTCCAGGAATTTAAGTGTCGATTTCGAATACATTACTGCTTTTGAGTACATTATTACATCAGCATTCTGATGCTGAAAATGGTATTACTGTTTCTTTACTGGTTTCTTATCCTTTTCTCACTTAGTTTATGAAATGGAAATACATGATAAATATCAATGCAAAGTAAGAAAAACAAAACAAAATAAGTAATTTCTCTTGTTTTGAATGTTTTTATACAGGGTCCGTCAGGGAGGTACGGTGTTTTTAAAAAGAATGACACAAGCTTATTTTTGAACGAATTTTATAATTTATTATTATTATATATTAGTCGCATATATTGCCATTGAAGAATACATAAGTCAGCTGCGAAAAATTACGTTTTCAACCGAAACCTTTCAATTTCGCGCGTTATGGTTTCAGAAAGAGCTTCAATAGTTCACGGTCTGTGTATGTAAGCTTTAGCTTTTAAGCAGCCCCATAAAAATTAGTCACAAGGTGACAGGTCTGGTGACCGAGAAGGTAATTTTACATCCCCACGTAGGCGCTCAGTAAAACGTTCCATTAAGAAGCCCATTGTTCTCCTTGATGCATGGCAAGTCGCCCCAACATATTGACCCAACTTGAAACCAAACTGTGTTGAGGTTAATTCGTCGTCTTCTTAGTTCTGGCAGGAACTAATCACGCAACATGGTAAGATAGCGATCTATGTTAACAGATGCTGTTCTATCATTTTCGCGAAAAAAATACGACCCAATAATGCAAGTTCAAGATACACCACACCAAACAGTTACTTTCTCGGTGTGCAGTGGTTGTTCATGCAGTTATTGCGGGTTTTGGATGCCCAGTATCGAAAATTCTGTTTGTTTACTAACCCCGATAAATGAAAATGGATATCGTTTTGTTCATGAATGAACAAAACGTCGGCCAACAATTCCGACACCGTGTTTGGGAACCTATGTCGTCTCGCATAAGTAATTTTGCTGCAGTTTCTGGACAACCATAATTTTATGTTATGTAATGATGAAAACGAATATCTAGGTGTAAAATTCTGCGAACTGAGCTGCTTGATATTGCAAGAGCGCGAGGGTGACTTACCGCTGAACGACGAGGGCTGTTTTGCATCGCTTGTCGCACCCTTTCAATGTTTTCCTGGGTTTATACAGTTCGATCTCTTCCCCGTGCAGTCCCAGATCTCAAGGACCCTGTTGTTTGTAATTTGTTTACCCATTTCATAATGGTATCCCGTTCTGGAACGCGACCATGCCATCTCAAAAACATCATACCTCCTTGGTGGACCCTATATATGAAATCTAATAAGAAGTATAATTGATGCATAAAATATTAAAAATTATACGATTTTTGCTGTGGATGTCCCCTATGTAGATTTCAACAGTAATCGGCCATCATGTGATAATCCCACCTTCTTTGATACCTGTATTTTATTATTCGAATATACTAATGAAACTATTCAACTTGTTCCCCACTTTAATCTCCTAATCACTCTAAATTAGAAGGAAATTTTTTTAAGTGACTATGAAAAAAATATAATTTAATTTTCATATTGGCTGCCAATTTTCCAAAACATTTTAGGATCTTATGTAACAATTCTTGGTAGTTATTTACTTTGTGATTGTCCAACAAACATTGAATTACAGATACATAATTAAACCATGCATAAAATACTACAACGGTCATATATCTGCTAAAATTTGGGTCTTCTACTACTTTTCGAATTTGTGGACCGTCAAGAATCCTTGCTTTAAATTTTTCCATATTCAATACTGAAAATGCTTGGCAAGTGTATTTAAAACACCTAACCTAACCTCACCTAATTTATCCAGTGCTTTACAAACTGTTTCATTAAACCCAGTTTGATATGAAGAGGTGACATGATTATCTTTTCTCTCTATTAATGGCTTGTGAACAATGAGCCCAACAAAAAATCGCTTCTCCACTGTTTTTCTTCATAATGAACACTTCAACATGATTATACAAACAGTTAATTCTTCTAAGTTTTGATATTTATTAAAAGGGCTATACTACAATGAAGATATAAGATAAAAGATCATTTTACGAAGACATGAGAATAAAAAGTTCAGAGGTGGTGAACATTCAGACAATTATTTATCTGATTAATTATAATTACTGATTTAAACAGTAGTATTTAATTAGATATAAATTTTTAATAAAACATCAGTAGCCAAATTGAATTGACAATGGGCTTCAGATCTGTATAGAATTTTTGATGATGCCATATTATACATGCGTTACATGCGCATTTAACATTTCATTAACTTGTATACCATTTACATATACATATATACTATGGTTACAATAAAGGTCTCTCATAGGTACATCTATTTTCATGGAAAACTCATCTTACATTTTCCAAATACGCGCCATTAAATTGCATCCAGTTTATGAAAATTGGATTCCTTATCTCAACCCATAACGAGTTCCGCGCATTCCACCGAGAGCCGAGTATATTCCTTCTTTCAAACTCTCTTATCTCACATTTTTTCCTAATCCGAGAAACCGTTCCACAGTCGCCGGCGGCAGGAGCCGTCTGCATTTGATCGACCTGGGGAATTCGGAACGCGGGAAAGCCAGCGGAGGCATACCCCTCTCCGGTGTCGGCAACATCCTGCTGGCAATTTTCAACGGCCAGAAGCACCTGCCCTACAAGGAGCACAAACTCACCCACCTGCTGAAGGACTGCCTCAGCTCGTTGACGTGCCACGCAGCCATGATAGTCCACGTGTCGCCGTTCGCACAGAACTACTCGGATACGTTAACCACTGTTCAGCTGGCGTCAAGGATCCACCGAATGAGGCGGCGGAGGATCAAGTTCGTATCCTCGGCGGCGGGGAACGGCTCCGGCGGAAGTTCCGGAGAAGAAGCCACGAGGACGACGGGCACCAGCAGCGAGCCTGACCCATCCAGCAGCGATTTATCCGCAGATACGGTGATTTATGTAGGTCCTGCGGACGACGCCACTGATGGAGAACATCCGCCGGTATATATCCCCAGCCTGAATTCTGGCGACAATCGATGCTCTATGAGTAAAGCCTTAAGGGGTAAGTAACCATTTAATTTACCTATAGTTATGAGTCACGCCAAAATTTAAGTATACCCACACAAAAATTTACATATACAGGGTGGGGCAGAGAAACTTGTTTATTTAGAAATTCAATTTTAAAAACAAAGTAATGCAGATATATATTTAACTCTTTGAACATCATTAAGTACAACATTTAATTTTTATGTTTACATAGTTTTAAAGATGATATCAGGCAGGTGACGTCCATTATTCTCAATACACTACGTTAATCGAACTCTGAAGATTCGTTCAACTCTTTCCAGAATGTCGATGGGTATTTTGGCGATAGCTTGTTCTTCAGGTGAGCCAGGGTCCCAGGACGATCGTTGTAAACAAGTGATTTTAGATAGCCCTATAAAAAATAGTTGCAAACAATATAAGCACGTTGCTCTGCCCTACCTTGTATATGCAGCTTGGTAATACATTTTGGCGTAACATTCGTAATTTTGTTATTATATTTAGCCCAGTCAAATTTTTTTAAATACACTGACTGGCGTAAAAAAATATTTTTCTTTAGATTTAGCATTCAGGTAACATCAATATAGTAGTTTTTTATGAATTCACCGTTTATAACATAGAGGACGTCCTCTATCCACAATTTGATATTGGCCAGTTTAATAAAAGTCAAAAACAAAATTTGCAGACCTCTAATTTGCAGAGATGCAAATTAGAGGTGTGTTCAAAAAATAACTGACATTTTTTTTAAGAGTTTTATTTATTCCTCCATCAGTGTCACCCCCTTCAAAATAGTTCCCATCAGATATTATACATATACCAGCGCTACTTTCAATCCCCGAAATACTTCTGGAGCTCGGTCTTTGGGATATCGTTTAGTTCTCTCAGCAATGTGCTTTTAATCTCACCTATGCTTGCAATACGACGGACCTTTAAGGTTTTCTTTATTTTTTTTTGAAACAGAAAAACTCACACGAAGCCACATCTGGCGAATGTGGAGGCTGGGACATCATTACAGTGTTGTTTTTAAGTGAGCATAACCTTCACATTCGACGGCACTTGTCGAGCTTTTTTCGGTCTTGGTAATCCAGAATGCCTTCACTAAGACGATTGAGCCTTAATTTCGACGTCAAAGCCGTAAACCTCTGTTTCGTTACCTGTTTCGATACATTTCAATAGTTCTACATCGTTGTTGACTTTTCCATTCGCCGCTGTTTTTGTTCAAAATTCAACAATTTTGGAAAAAATTTTGCTGCCATACGTTTCATATCCAAAACAGCCGAAAAAATTTCATCGCACGAGCTAATTGATATGCCAACATCATCACCGACTTATCTGAGTGTGATTCGGCGATCGTTCATTTCATTCACTTTTTCCACATTTTCATCGGTTGTTGGTTTGTGCTGGAGCGTCCAGGGCGCTCGTCATCTTTAGCATCTGCCTGCTTAGAAACCCTTATACCACTCGTAAACCGTTGTTGTGCTCATATCAAACACGCCAAAAAGTAATATTTAACATTTCTAAACATTACTGCACTTTTCACTATTGCACTATTGCACTTTGCACTATTCCATTCTTATATCAAAATTTAATGCAAATTCTCCGATTCATTTTTTAACGAAATAAATAATCCCCTATCAAAACACATGTAACTTTTTTGACAGCTGCCAATAGGCTAAACATTTGATCTGGCTAACATTATACAGATACTTTTCAGACATGTTTACCAACACAACAACGAGAAGATCGCGCGAATGGGACTAATGCAACCCGCGAAATTACAAAATTCCCGTTACTTTTTGAACACACCTCGTATGTAGCATTTAACATCATAATTTACTTATTTAGTAACTAACTAGTAATCTAACAACTGATCTCTTTAAAAAATATGTTACCTTTTCAGGTTCCAGCGCTGAGCAGAAGCCCTCGCAAGTACCTACATTACAAAAGTCTGAAGAAAAATCATCATCTCATCGTCCGCCTGTAAAAACATGCCAAAGTAATAAAACATCTCCCGCACATACTAACTCACCCAAAGGTTCCCCTAGTAGAATTCCTTCTATTAAAAATAAAGGCGACAGTTCCAAACATTCGTTAACCGGTGGAAGTGATGAGCAGTGGATCGACGGTCCGCGAATCTCCAAATCCAAAGTGGCAGAAGCTCGGCACTTAATGAAGGAGGCTTGTCACGTAAAAAAAAGAGAAACCTGGATAGACGGACCTATGCAAGCTGACGCATCTACAGGTTATGGTTATATGGACAGTCATAAGAAAAACATGATAAGGAAATGGGTTGAACACCAAACGATACAAATACAGAAGTCGAAATACGTCCATACGCGGTCTCAAGACGTGAAGCCAGCCAAAGAGCTAACTCAGTTTAAAAGTTGTGATGAGGAAGAAGTACTTAAACCTATAAATACAAAAAGACAAGAAATAGTAGAAGAGAGTGTTATAAGAACTGGACTTAAAATGTTAACAGTTACAAACGATGCAATACCAGAATGCCGGACACCCGAAGAAAGAGAAGAGAAGCCGCCCTCTGAAACCGAGGATTTAGAAGAAGACGAAGAAGAGCCGGAAATTCCACCAGCACTTCCCCTTATTCAACCACTAAGCAGCAGAGAAGTTTCCTTAGAGAGCTTAGATATGTTGCTCAAAGAAAGAATGTTATCTAATGCAGAGTACAATAGCTATCAAAATAGTGCATATGAAGAACAAGGAGAAAGTGAGGCAGACGATATGTTGGAAATAATAGAAGTAGAAGAACCTCTTGAGCCAGTTCCGATGCAGGACTGTTGTTTACAAGTCACCGAGGAAGACATAGCATTATGTATGGGTTACACAGAAAATCCATTGCCTGAAGTGGACCAAGAAAACCCGTTAGATCACCCCTTGAGGATTCTAAGCCAAGAGAATCTCACAGTAGTCTCCACTTTCACCGACTCCATGTCCGTTTTCACAGACCTCGAGAGAATCATGCCCCGGCACCGGTTCAATAGGTACAGCATGTACAATGACGATTACGAAGATCCTGATAATCCGTGTCCGAGAAACGGCTACATAGACGAAACTACCCGAAAAAAATTTGACCAACTAGCCCGCTTACACGAACTCTACAGTAACAGACTAGCGAAGGCCAACGTAGCGAACTCCGAGACATATCAGCAGCAGAAGCAGAACCACAGGGGACTCACGAGATGCGAATCTTTAACTCTAAGTGATATGTTATATGGAGGAGGTGGAGGGGGGCATGATAACAGTAGTATATATAGCGAACCTGCATACGTCCAAGAAAAATTTTGCGAGAACTGCAAGGTCAGTATGACCAGGCCTGCAACCGCGCAAAACTGGTATACCGACACCTATTTGTCGACCAGCACGCAAGACTTAACCGAAAAGAAAGCCTATGAGTCTGCCCTGGGAAGCAGATTTCAAAAATATAGCCATAAGTATAAGGACAACAACTTAGCTTATTTGCGCCATCCCGATGGTGCTTCTAATCCGAATTTAAGAGAAGAGACTAATACGAGAATACCCGGTAACGGGGCCTGTGCGCCAGAGAAAAACTGCGAAATTAATCCGGCCGATTCAATAACAGCCCAACCCGTACCACCACCAAATAGTCTTCCATCCGTAGAACGTATGAATAGAGCTATACTCAGCTTGGATACAGGAGTATCTGCCATTAAACTAGGCCATAAGTCGGAGGGGTACGACAGTGGTCACGATTCTACCCCGAGAACGTCCAAGCATAGCCCCGCGGCAATCTCTAGAAGGGCCGAAAGCGGATACGATAGTGTTGTTAGAGATAGCGAGAGCTCGAGCATCGACTCTGAACCAAGTAGACTGTCGCATTTTCACAGCAGAAGAGGTAAATGCAAACATAAGCACGAGAAGTCGTTTTGTTCTTGGTTTCTAAACCCTTTTACTTGTAAATATATCGATGAACCTCCTGAAACGCATTTTTAAACGTACTACACTCCTAGTATCTTTTTTCTTAATGTTTTGTTTTCGATCTCAGGATGATCATGTGTGGTGTATATATTTCGTTGAGCAGTTCTGTCCGCTAGTTAAAGACATAAACTATAACAACTCCTGTCGTAGTCTTTGAGTAATGCCCACCTCTAAAATTTCAAATAACCACAGTCACACGTTATAGTATTTTACTTTGCAACTGCACCAAATGGAGTAGCTAGTTTGTTGTGAGAATTCATAATGATTTTATAAGATTCTTGAAAATCATGAGAGCCGCACAAATATTATATTTAAAAACATACAAATAGTAATTATGGTGTAAATTCAGTAGGTACGTTAAATCTTTGACAGATACTTTAGTATAATAGTTACTTTAATCACATTCTGTTGGAGTATATTTGTAAACTAACTGTTCTCGTTTTGCTTTTTTCGGGGGGATTTTATCATCATTCATCTTACGAAAAATACTCACCATAACTTTCCCACAAACATTAATATTTCTTTATTGATTAAATATAAGCATTAACATTCGCCATAAAACTGCATAGAGATAATAAAATTATATCGACTTAGCTAAATTATATTTTGCATATAACTATGTGTACGTAATAGTATACCGAAGGTGTTAATTTAAAAAAATTGTATACTTATACCTACTTTAAAATTTCCAACAAAGCGTTTGATACTTTACTGAATTTATACCATAAATAGTACTCACAGTACATATTAAAACACCGTTAGAATATTCTTCTTAGGAAACCATTTCAACTCTGTGGTATTTTAAAGCATTCATCGAAGTTGTATAAATAGGAATTCGATATTTTTAAAAATTATGCTGCAATACATTTACCTACAATTCAATCTCATCTATACCATTGAGTAAAACGTATATCTGTTGCAGTTCTCACTTTCTTATTGTATTCAGCTGTAAGTAATCTATTCACCTTCTTTTGAATTAAAGTCTACTATAAATATCAAACGACAATAATAAATTGGTCATTATAAGCACTTCTTTGATAAAGCCAAAATAAAATCTTTAAAATTCAATATCAGAAATAAAAATTTTCGATTCATTTTAAATATATCCGTCAGCATCAAAGCCATGTACAGGGAGGCCAAAAGTTTATAAATGCTTGTAACTAGTTGCCGCTGACTTATTTATCAGCGTATTTGCAATTTAAACCAATATATTAAACTGGAATTTATTTCTACAATGTTACATATAAGAAGTATTAACATAACATTTAACTGTCAAGTTCTTTGGCACATTTATTATTTTCTCCTTAACTGATCGCGAGAACTTTAATGCACCTGTACATATGTATATATTTCGATAGCTATTGTCTTCTGCAGGAAACGTTGTTTCTCATTCGAATGCGCTTCGGATCTCGATATTGTTTTACGTTTCAGTTTCAAGTTTACGTTCAAATACAAAACATTTCCTGCTGAATATGATAACATTGCTATCGAAATACATGTATGTAGAAGCATTATACTATCATTTACGGTTAAAAAGAATATTCTAAATTATACGTATTTATATTTCTGAAAACCACAATAAAGCTATCAAGTACAAGTTATTTTTGTGCTCCCTAGTATTAAGATATTGTTAAAGATTTTTCCACTACTATCGCAATAAATGTATTATCATACATATTTTATATTTATTTACATACACAGTAAGTAGACTTTTGCGGAAAATGGAATTATTTAAATTATATGTGTATATATACTGAATACGCTTTATGTTGTTTCTACTAACATTTGCCTAAATTCAGCTCCATGACAGTTACTGCTAATAAATAACAAAGTAAAGTTAACACCAGGAGGATCTGCTTGTCGTTTGTACTAATAAATATTATCGAGGGATGTTAAAGGTATTTTTATTTTCTAGTTCTTTTGCAATTTACACGAAGATGGAAGCAGAAGAAGATTTTAAAACACTTCCAATTATACAAGTAAAACATTTAAGATGCACAGGAACATTATATATATCTACATTGTCGTTAGCAGAACGTATTTTTCCGATTATTGAAATTTTATTAATATGTAAAAATATTTTTACCAC
The DNA here is from genome assembly GCA_037954035.1 of Rosalia funebris. Classification (NCBI taxonomy): domain Eukaryota; kingdom Metazoa; phylum Arthropoda; class Insecta; order Coleoptera; family Cerambycidae; genus Rosalia; species Rosalia funebris. The sequence goes on along the minus strand of JAZFAV010000035.1, from coordinate 29,181,051 downwards.
TTTTTATGGCGTAATATTAGATAATAATTCTTATAACAAATACTACTCAAAGAATCATCGTCCAGGTAGGGTTAAGAAAACTGCTCTGTATCTGCCAATCGGAAAATTAAATTTTTGGAAACAGTTGTTTATATGGTATTCCTTATTTTGGCTATACATGGGGCAAAGTGGCTGTATGTAATCGAATTAAAAAACGCATTGTGTAACAAAAAATTTGGAGTGCTTTTCGCTAAAACATATTAGAACATATTTTTGCAATAACTGTATATGAATTCCTGCTACTGTAAATTATTAAGTAAATATTTTATCAGCCGTCTCAAAAATACTGATTTTTAATGAGGTGCCACCAATTCTAGCTTCTATTGAGTATATTTATAGGGCAAAAAGTGTTAATTATCAACCAATCAGTATGATCTGTATACGTTAAAATGTGTCAAATATTGTTAAGGTTTTTATTGGTAACATCTTGTGTATACATCTCTAAACATTTTGTACATTCTGCATATCATGTTGACTTTCATGAAGGGGATCAAAATTTATATCTTGCTAACGATTTTTCTACTCATTAAGCTAAGACTGCTTGTCAATTTTGATCTCAACATCTAAATTTTATACAAGGACTTCTTTATACCTATATATTGCCTACTATTGAAATATTTTATTTGTGATAATGTAGTTTATATTTTGAGTACGTTGTTTTTTACTATTATGAATTTATGTACATTAGTGTAAATTTGTGTATTTATTTCAATTTTTATTGTTATAATTATTTAAATTTATTTGTAATATAGCCGTTAGAGAATATTGCAGTTGTATTGAGCATATAAATAAAATATTTATCTGGATGCGTTTGTTTTCATAATACCGATAAGAAATATAACTAAAATTCAGTACCTCTACTGGTAACTATTTGCCTATGTCATGACCTATATAAAATCTATTCGACAGTAAATAGTAGCAATAACTTTCTATTATAGAAAGGGGTTCGTATCATGTTGCAGCTGCTATGAACTAGAAGCATTTTGTAAGAAAGAACGGGCCTTTTACAGCTATATCGCAGCTAGTGTCAACTAAAATAATTTTTTAAGAAATTACGAGCTATTTGTAACAGCAATCCATATGCAATGGAATCTGGGAGCTTATACGAGGGAGTACCACAAAAGAAAACGATAATTATTTTCTGTAGACAAGTCGGTTCTGCCCTCTCTAGTTAGGTAGACATTCTTCCTACTGAGTTGGCCAAGTATGGTTCATGTGAAACCATAGCAGCAAACAGAGTGATTTTTTTTAAGCCTGTTTCAGCGATTTTGGCTGAAACACTTTAAGGAGCAAAGTGCCAACATAAATTCTATTTTCTGGGAGTTTATGGGAAAGATAATCTAAGCCAGGCAAGAGATGCATAGTTTACCCATTTCGGAAGTAGTCAAATGTCACTTGAAAATGAGCACCGTTCAGGTCGCTCCTCAACGCCCAGAACAAACGAGAATGATCATGTTTGAGTGTTGTAGAACGTCAAGTCATTCACGTTGAATTTGTTCCTCAGGGCACCACCGTGAACCAAAATTACTTCCTGGAAACGCTAAAGCGATTGCGTGAAGCAGTTAGAAAAAACCTGAATTGTAGAAATCGGTTTTCCACTGGTATCTTCATCATGCCAACACAGCGTTAAAAATCAACCAGTTCTTGACAAAAAAACGGCATGACAACGATTTGGCACCCCCTTATTGGCTCGACTTAGCCCCCTTTTTTTTTACAGAAGAATATATGAAAAAGCGAAAGATGATTTCGAGAAGATTATAACTTTTTGGTTTTTATTTGGCGTCACTCTAAATATAAGACAATTTTTTTTAAACGCGTATCTCTCCTCAGGGTTTTATCTCACAGATTTGCACTATCAAGTCGGTTATTTGCTTTTTACACAAGAATATATAGGAAACGATAAATGATATTGAGAAGAGTGTTACTTCTTTGGTTTTCATTTGGCGACACTGATTATACCGGTAAATTTTTGAGAAAACAACTTCTGTCTCTCCTCAGCACTACGTCTCACATATTTCCATTATTAGGACTGTTCTTTGTTTTTTTTTCACACGGAGGTACGTGAAAACGATAAATTATATCGAGAAAATTATAACTTCTTTGGTTACTTGGTTACTTTTGTTACACTACACTCTGAATATGGGGTAAATTTTTGAGAGAACACCTGTCTCTCCTCAGCACTACGTCTCATAGATTTCCACTATCTGGATGGTTCTATGTTTTTTATAAAAGCATATATGAAGAAAAGATAAATAATTTTGAAATTATAACTTTCGTTTTTCTTTGGCGACACTCTCAATGTGGGCGTAAATTTTTGGGAAAACACCCTCTGCCTTTCTTTAGTATTACGTGTCACAGAGTTCTACTATCAAGGCAGTTCTTTATTTTTTTTACACAAAAGTATATGAGAAAACGATAAATATCGATAGCATTATAACTTCTTTGGTTTTCATTTGACGACACTCTGAATATAAGGGCAAATGTTTGAGAAAATACCTATTGGCTCTCCTGAGTGCTACGTCTCACAGATTTCCGCTATCAAGACGGTTTCCTGTTTTTTGACATAAGAATATATGAGGAAACAATTAATGATATCTAAAGGATTGTATCTTCTTTAGTTTTCATTTAGTGACACTCTGAATATAAGGGCAAATGTTTTGAGAAAACACTTATTGTCGTCTCTCCTCAGTGCTACGTCTCACAGATCTCCGCTATGAAGACGGTTCTTTGTTTTTTGACATAATAATATACGAAGATATAATTAATGATATCTAAAGTATTGTATCTTCTTTAATTTTTATTTGGCGACACTCTGAATATAAGGACAACTGTTTGAGAAAACACCTCTTGATTTTCCTCAGTGCACAGATTTCCGCTATCAAGACGGTTCTTTGTTTTTTGACATAAGAATATATGAGGAAATAATTATATCTAAAGGATTATATCTTCTTTAGTTATCGTTTGGCGACACTCTGAATGTTCTACGTCCTGCTGTAGGAAGGAACATATGCTAATGCTTATCAACTACTCCATTCAACAGTTGTGTTTGTACGCGGCCATCGTGGGCTATCACCTCCACCTAGTACGAGTACCATGTGGAATAACTTCCGAGAGGAATCGAGTCGATGTCGCTGGTCAGAGGAATTATGCCGTTTCTCTAATACTCTCTACTGGGCCCCGATAACTCATCGTACTTTTTTCAGAAATCTTTTCGATTTAGTGTTTTAGATATATGAAGAAAACTTACATTTTCCTCTGCATAGGTTCGAAAATGCTTCCGAAAAGACGTATTTTTAAATGGAACTTCCAAAATATTTAATTGATTATTTTCCATACTATGGGAGATACAAAATTAGAATTTAGTATTTCATGATATGGAGCTATCTGGAAGTTATTTGTCCACTATAGTTTAACGTGATTAACTTATTTTTGTAATGTGACAGGTGTTTTATGCATAAGAGAAAAGTTTACATTTAACAATTGAAAAATCTTCTTATTTAACATTAATTTTATCAGTAAGTGAACTGTACAGCTTCAAAGTATTTCATTTCTAGTATCTACATATTATGTACCATATAGAAAGAATATGAGATGAGGCAGTATCGATAAGTTTCTCTTAAATATAGGCAATATTACATTCACTTTAGTCAATTGTGCTCTTGGTTTCAAAACGGCCGCTCGACTCACCAAGCTCGACTATAATTAACTCTAAAAGTAAATTTTTGATACATTTTTGAAAATATTTTAGGGAAATGTATCGAGAGAGCTTCAATACATTATTTTTGAGTGGTACCTACATATATTATTTTAATCTTTTGCCCTTTAATGATAAGAGTAATAGTCCTAGTTACGACATCTGTGGTGTGGAAGTCGGAACTAAAAGCTAAATTCTGATGTAAAGTTTCTGTTTGTAATACATATATGGATATTTTTCATTCTACAAAGTAGACACCTACCTAATATTAAACTTGAATATAAAAACTGTCCTCTGCACAAAATATGAAAGACCTTTATAATATATACTTATGTATTCTAAACAGATGACGTCAAAGACTTTCCATCACTTAACTCATTAATTCAATTTATCTATTAAAATATTACTGTACATATTCATCTGTAGCTATATAGTACATTTGCAAGTATATAGTTAGACATAAAATGAATTTGAACATTAAAATACAGTATTATCAGTTATCTTCACTTTTTGCATATTTTGATTTAATACACAAATATTCTACTATCCACAACAGTACACAAGCACATGATAGTACAGAAGCAGCATGTAATGCAGGTACATAAGAATCCGTAGCATCGTGAATTGCACCTGAAAAAAATATTTACTTCACCAAATGGCTGTTTATATATATACAGGGGGTATTGTACTTTAGAGCTGTAGCCACAAAATGGGCTAAATATTAAGGTAAATGCATTAATTTATTACCTATTATTGGCCCTATACATAAGGACATCACTCCGGTGAACATCATATTAAGGCCATTAGCAGTAGGAATCTTCTCTAGAGGCACGTATTTTGGTATAATAACAGATTGGAAGACAGCTCTGGTGCCTTTCGTTAGGCCTATCAACGAACAACATACAAAAATGATGAAATAAGATTTTCCCCACGTAGCCAAAACTAAAACAAAAAGATAAAATTAGGATCGATCACGAATGGTGAATTAAGAAGCCAACTGTGCCAGACTTTCAGTGTTTGGTTGGTAATACTATAACTGTAGTAGATTTTGGAAACGATTGGTTTCGGTTTACTTATTTTTGGATAAACCTAATTTTGTAAACGTAAAGTCAGTACCTAAGTAGTACTATGGAACTACGTACGAAAATTCTTACATTGTAGTTAATTATCTTAATTTAGTAAGTCTATACATATAGTTGTTCCAATTAGATAAAAATATCTCACCAGTCCTGGACATCGTAGCTAGAACCAAAGCTCCAGCATACACTATTCTTGGTGGAGCATCGCACATGTGGAAAAGAAAAGGTACAACTATTCTACCGGTGATGTCGAAAATATATTGAACAGACGTGACATCGGCCACTTCCGACCTTTTGAGATCGGACAATTCCGGCAAGACGAACTGCATCATTAAAATGACGTTCAATTCAGCAGCGAAAGATATTCCCAGTCCAATCACCACCAACACGTAAGACGTCTGCTTGAGTAATTCTAAATCAAATAGGGAATATAATTTTTCTAATACTGACTCTTCCTTCTTTGCAGGTACCGTGGTGTCTTTATATATTGCATTTGAGTTTATTAACTTATCACAAACTTCTTCCTAAAATATAATGCAGTGTAATAAATTTGTAACGATTATTACTACATTACATTCGACGTATGGTAGAACTGATAGAACTAGAAGTTTCTATAAATTCGGAGTAATTTAATCTTAATCTTTACAGAAAACTCTAATTTTGAGAAATTAAGGATCGAGTCTAGTTTGTTTCCTTATTATTTTGTACTAATAATCAAAGTTTCATTCACCAACAAAACAAAATGAATTAAAATGGTAACGTTCACTGTTACTTGTAAAGTAATTACTTGTAAAGGAATGCTATAATGTTGGTAACTTGTAAAGTAATGTGAAGGGTTAATGTTCACTATTACATACATTTTCCGTTTTTGTCCCCTTACTGCCATCCCTTTCACCATTCTCCAGAAGTTTTTTTGTAGGGTCCCCCTTTATTGGTTTAAATAATGAACAACCAACCAAAGATAACAACGAAATAGAAAACAGTACAAGTACTGTGAACTTCCTACCCACATGAGACAATAAAATATCACAAATTTTTGGCATAAATATGGAATTCAAGCTGGCACCAGTCGTAGATATGCTAACAGCTATAGTCAGTCTTTTCTTGAAGTATGTGTATGTGGCAAGGTACGTGGCTGGCATCAATATACCTTGACCTAGTCCTAAAAAGTATAATATTATAATTTGTTAAAGTCTAAAGTCCTTAATGACTAATTTATTTCTGATTTATAGAACGATCATATTAATTAAAACATACTAACCAATTAAGATAGATATGGAGAATATTAGGAAAGCATAAGAGGTAGCAAAACTACTTAAAAATATCCCAAGACACATCAGAGATGCACCTACGAACGCCGTTAGTCTAAATCCATATTTCTTTAGAAATGGGCTACCAAAAAAGCCTAAAATATAGTTCAAATATACTTCTCATACGAACTACTACAAAGTTGCAAGTTTATTTACCAAAACAACAGTAGATTGAGCTGTGTAGGTGAAGAAGGAAAGATGTTTTAGCTGCAGATATTTCCATGGAAGCGAAGTCATCTTTAAATATGATGCCAAAACACTGGACTAGCGTTAGTAGTGATGACTGTACCCAGAAAGAAAAAAATCATTTACTAGCCTGTACATTTAGTGATCATGTAAATATATCACATCATTAAACTAAGCTTCTACTTATTAATAGACAATTGTTTTACACAAGGTTTCTACAGAATAGCCACAAAATATAATACATATGATTTAAGTCATGTACTTACATTGATTAGTATAATAGCGAATACAATCACCCATCCGTACCCGCCATCAGGAGGACTGATTTCTGCTTTTCTTTTGTCCGTATTATCTGCCATTCTGTTGCAGCACAAAAGGCGAGACTTGTATCATTTTCCTTATCTAGCTAATAAATACACGAATTGTTTAATTAATTTAACAGTATAATGAATATTTAATTATTTCCAATATAACGCCTACAAGTATGTACACATATATAAGTCGTACTCATGGTCTAATGTGAAAGTAAACAGCAGATTCATGATATCTTATCGGACTACTTATCTACAATAGGTTTGCAATCAAGGGTAATTATACATGTTTAGAAGTCGTTGCAGGAAGGAAGTAATTGGTAATTCTTGACTAATTAAGACTAATTGATCGATTGATCTATCTAATTAAAACAAATATTTTACATTTAACTATTTACTTCTATTGACTCTACTCTTATAAAAGTGCAAAATAATCAACATTCTCCGAAATAAGTCAAAAACTCATCCTCTTACATTACTAAAACATTAATAGGATAATATGTCGAATATATTCGCCACCTGCAATATTAAAATTTAAATACCAAAATAACCTAGCACACTTACACATTGAATAATGTATAACTGTGCAAGTTTGTGTACAGTAGTTTACACATTGAGTAATTTCTGTATTGTATAATTTCTCAATTTGCAACTATCTTCGGCTGTAATAACCTCTTATTGTATGTAGGCAAATATCTTTCAAATAAGTCATATTTAAATGTCTTTTGGATATTTGGAATGGTAAATATATTAAAATACTTATAGGTAATTTTTAGTCAATGCTGCTACACATATACGTGCTTTCATTTTAAAACTGTACATAGGTTCCACCGTTCGGTCCTTCTCGGAAAATTAGCCACCGCTCAGGTGGGGAGTCCGGCTGTACGCCGTGATGATCGACGACTTAGATTTCACATTTACCGTCGCATACGTGTTTGGCATTTAGACGAGTGAACTTAGATTCTTTTAATTCTAAACTTAGTCATTATGACGTACTCACTTGAGGAAAAAATTGATTTGATATCATGGTCTCTTCAAGGACATTCATTACGTGCAATAAGGGACCTTCTCTCAGTCAAATATGTAAATCGTCCGATCCCTGCCTTGAACACAATATCGACAGTAGTCGAAAAGTTTAAGTTAACGGGATGCATTTTAGGTTGTAAATGCCACAAGACACCTAAAATTAACGAGGATACTGAAATGCAGGAATTAATGGTGTGTGCAATGGTAGAAGAAGATTCAAATATTTCTATCCCAAAAATTTCCGAGGAGACTGGTTTTACTGTGGGTAAAATTCACAAAATTTTAAAGAAAAATAAATATCATTCCTATAAATACGAAGACTATCAAGAAATTTTCGATGAAGACCAGTACCGTAGAATGGAATTTTGTAACACGGTAATGGAACGTGCAAATGCGAATGACAATTTTATTTATAACATCGTATTCACCGATGAATCCACGTTTCCGTTACATGGTAGACACAATCCATCAATTCTACGGTATTGGGCTATTGAAAATCAGTATCGCCTGTTAAATACAAGGACACAATATCTCGAAAAATTGAATGCTTGGGCTGGTATTTATGGGAATGATATTATTGGACCATTCTTTATTGATGGAAATTTAAATGGGGAGACTTACTTGAATCTTCTTCAAAACCAAATTGTTCCTGCATTGGCAAATATTAACCCCAATTTTGATAACGTTTAGTTCCAGCACGATGGGTGTCCGGCCCATAACTCAAGAATAGTCATTGACTATTTGAATACGATATTCCCCCAAAGAATTATATCTACGAGGGGCGTAATTCAATGGCCACCAAGATCGCCAGACTTGGTTTTTTTTCTTATTCAAGGGGATATTTTTTAAGTTTTAAGAGGTTGTATTTTATTTTTAATTATTTTAGGAGAATCTATTTATTTTTAAACGTTTCATTAGAAGGCACTTTTTTTAATGCAAAACCAATTATAAAAATAATTGAAAAAAGATCATAGTTTGCTGTTAAATATGGCCAAGATATTTATTCTTTAAATACCTTGATCATCTTTTAACAGTAAACCCATCAACATCACTTCCCACGTAAAAGCTTTTCCCCGTTACAAATACGATGTACACTCCCTCACGTGTAGAACGTAACTGTCGTAGCGCCGCTAATTATCGACACTGGACAACCTGAAGCAGGGCGTACCGTTCGCGTCCCCTCCCTATACATTATACGAAATCGGCCGATTGACTTGCTGTCTAATAAAAAAAAAAAAAAAAAAAAAATATATATATATATATATATATATATATATATATATATATATATATATATATATATATATATATATATATATATATATATATATAAATTATTTTGGTAGCAAATTAAAATGTGAAAAAACATATATCTAGAACATGTAGTACATATAATGTTTTAAAATTTACCATATGTCGCCATAACTCTATTATTCCATCTTAGGCACTTCTATGGTACAAAATCTCGAGGCTTGAGATAGTATAATTGGGATTGAAACTCTACTCAACTTGTTCAAATGAGAATGATTTTTTTTACTGTGGTGATACCTAAAATAAAGTATACTTACACAACATCATATATATTAATAAAAAATATTTTTGATATTTCATAAAATATGTTTTTTCACAATATCAAAACAATTACTTTCATTAATTATCATCAATAAAATAATAAACAGTTAGACATTATTTGATCAATTTAATCATCAAAATTTACAAGTATAGTTTTTTAAAATTTTTAATAATCACAATTTTAGATTATTAAACAGTGTTCCTCAAAATGTCTGCGTTTTATTTAAATTAAGTTTTTCGTATTACAGTTTTTATTTAAAATTTTACATCGATTATTTAAGCATGAGGTTTTACTTAAATAAATATGTAGAATGGCTTACTTAACCTAAGTCACGTGAGTTTTTCTGTCTGTCAAAATTTACATTTTTCTAAACAATCGTGGATAGGTATATGGAAAATAGATTAGATTTCTTAATATTTAAGAACAATCACTAAGAGAAGTTGTTTCTTTTCTAATTTTATGTTTCTATACTACATTCTATTTCTTTACTAAAACATTGAATTTTTGCTATTTTCTAATAATTAACTGCGAATTTAAAAATAAGAAATAAAAAAATACTATTTTATTTTGGTATCACATTAATTATCATTTTATTACTAGAAAATTAATAAGAATGTGCACTTTCATAGTGAAAATGGAAACGACGTTTTAACATGTTTGATCCGTAGTTGGTTCCTTTTAAAAATACGCATTTAATATTGATATTTAGAAATAAATTTATGATATGACAAAGCTACCAAAACAACAAAGTTTGTTACAGTAAAGTACTTGTGTTTTTTTTAGAAACTTCGTAGTTATTAAAAATATTTAAAAATTTAGTTGTCTTAGTAGAGCGTGCAAATTAGTATAGTATTGGTACAATTAGAAAAAAAAACTTTCCTTGGTAAAACGTTTTCAAATTTTAAAAAGTAAGCCTATTTTCAGCGATATTCACGTGACCGATTTAGGGTAGGCCAATTTTTTTCTTGCTTAAAGCAAAACCTAATGCCAACGTAAAATTTTCAATAACTATGTTAAAATTTCCCATATATTGTGAACTTTTTAAAAAGACACTGTATACGAAAAATTATAGTTTTCGATATTCATCATTCGAAAATTTCCGAAATGTTACGAAAATGTGTATGAAATTGTTTTATATACTTGTGTTCCGAATTACTTACATAATATTTAAGATATTTTAATCTTTGTAAGAACTTTACAATAAACATTAAACTAATTTTCTTATACACATTAATTTGAGAACATTATAGAGATAAGATATCTTCGGAATACGTTCTTTGATGAATATTTGTAATTTCTTTTATTTTGTAATTTGTAATTTTGTTTCCAAATAACACTTTTGTGTCATTTGGAAACAAACCAGTTTCATAAGCAGAGATAGAAAAACTGATTAGTTACAGACTGTTTTTGTACCTAATCGATAACGGCAACCAGGTTAATTTAAGGTTGATGATTTATCTTAAAACGTGATACTTTGTAATCTATATTTTTTAATTTCGTTTTTAATAAATCTAAACAATGAACGAATGTAACAATAACAACTGAACCATTTAATATAAAAGAAATTATTGTAAATTGATGTGCAAAATTCGAAATAAATAATGAGAGTACCTTTACTTAACATTTAATGGTGTATATACTAAAGGGTGGTCCAACCATAATGCACGATGTTAATTGTGAGTCACACCTTAACGTCAAGTTTTTTGCCCAACTTAATTTGACATTTCTTTGTTTCAGTGTTTGACAAATTCAACCATGGAGAGGTACACAATTGAGCAGTGCGTTAAGATTGTTGAAGACTTTTACGAAAATGGGCGTTCAAATCAAAATGCATTTCGTGACTTTTTTGGTCAGCATAATCGACCAAATGTGTCCACAATCGGGAGAATTGTGCGCAAATTTCATCAAACCGGGTCTGTAGGAAATGTGAAAACACCTGTGCAGGCTCGCCCAGTTCGTTCTGCGGAGAACATTGCTGTTGTTCGCGATAGTGTAGCAGAAGAACCGTCAACCGCGACTCGTCGTCGTGCCCAACAATTGAACATCTCACGTACATCACTGATGCGAATTTTGAATAAAGATTTGAATTTACACCGTGTGTTTACCGCCGTGTGGCGATGTTAATTAATCATGTGATTTGACACTGTTGGACTTCTTTCTTTGGGGATATTTAAAAGAAAAAGTGTACGTCAATAAGCCAAGAACAATTCAAGAGCTAAAGGATGAGATAATTCGGCACATTAACGACATTGAACCTCAATTATGTCTCAGAGTCATTGAAAATATGGACCATCGGATAGAGGTATGCCACCGAAGCCGTGGCGAGCATTTGGCCGATATTGTTTCACACATAATTGTCATAGATCCTTCTATCATAATAAAAAATATTAAGGTAATTCTCTGAAAACTTTTTGTTTTATTTACAATTAACATCGTGCGTTTTTGTTGGACCACCTTTTATAATTGTATACTTACCAATTATTACGAGTACTACACTATTAAAATTTAATAAGGTTCTCTATTAAGTAATTAATACGTTTTAACATTAATTTTCTAAAATATCTAAATAAAAGAGTTTACAATGTAGACCTATTATTTTTTAAAGGAATTGCTCAATAAATAATAAAGACCTTGTAATCTGTACTTCCTCAGTTAATGGTTAGGCGACGTAATTTGGATCGTATGGCCTAGCTTTGATGTTGGTCGTTGGGTGTTTGTCATTGAAGTTAAACAATTACTAAGGCAATTTACAGACACGGGACAAAATAACTCTAAAGGATTTGGTCGCTACAGCCACCTCGCACTATTTATTTCGTAGTATGTATTTGCATTTCAATGAAATTTTGATGCAGTCGACTACAGGAATAATAGAAATGATTCCATGTTTGTTTAGAAGCAATAAATATATTAATGAAATAGTACTGTTATTTAATTGGAGGTATTGAAGTTATCTGGGCTATTTCAATTACACAAGGCTTCTGTCAAATTAAAAGAAAAATTTTGAGAAAAGGGTTTCTACATTGGATAAAGGAGTTGGAAACTGCGTCAGGTATTAAAACATGGGATATACGCAGATTTTAAAATAAAAGTTCTTGTCATTTTTTAGTTCAATCAACGATTACAAGTTCTTCTCCTCCTACTAGTCGACTTAAAGGTAGACTCGATTTTGCTGCCGCAAGGGATTTTTCCCATTCAAAGAGCAATATATCGAGTTCTGTCCAATGTATTTGCAAAATTTTATTTAGAAGACCTAGTGCTATATATGTATTTGCAAAATTTTATATCAATTGTTTGAATAATACAAAAATTTTCACTGTTTAAAATTTTCGAAAATTTTTGCAATTCATTTTTCAAAATACTTTTCTTAAAAAGTATTTTAGATATTAATTTGATTTTTTTTCTGCTTGTTAGGAATGTATTGTAGAGTAGATTAAAAATGTTTGGAATCAATACTCGATTTGTACAAAATATGGCGGCATTTTAAAGATGGTTGACGTCGTATGGTTTGTAGATGACGGTCGTTAAATATTGAGGGCCTAAAATTGACAGAACACAAATGGAAGAACGCGCAATTCAAATCCTATAGTTTCAAGTGAGACACTCTATATATTATACCACATAAAATTGAAACGCATACAACTTATTCTGTCTTTGAAAGCCACGCCAATGTAAATATAATCTCTGTGAGTATTAAAAGCAATGCTAGTAAGGGGATCCCTTACGACTTGAAACTTTTGGGTAGGTAGGTACTAAATTTTTGGTGGTAGTGGCGAAATTGAAATTGCATTAAAAGTCTGCTCAATTCTTTCAAAGAAATATTTCTTACCGAATTTATCTAATTTACGCATTGTGATGGGTTTATTTCTTGGTTAAATAATTTAAAATGCATGGTAGAATAATGAGATACGTAAAATATTTAATATATTGAATGATAAATAATATTTGGACAAAACTACTCTCACATATTTTTACAAATATTCTAGCACAATTTATTCTTCTTCTATCGTAGTTTTACATATATGCGATTATTAAATTTATTGATCAAATTATACGTAAGTACTTTATAAACCCCTTCAAGAAAATTAAGTTGCAAAGTACATGTACATGCATAACATAACATAGTATGTAGATAGTATTCAATTACCTGGTAGTAATATTTCCTGGAGACACTGAATGTAGAGAATCTGAACTATTTGTTTATACTCGTATACCATACCAACAAAGGATAAACAGCCAGGTAGCGAGCACTAAACTATGTACGTAAATTGAGGAAACGGTAGGAATTTTCAGGTCAGAGATATATCGTTTGTATGTAAACAACTCACAAACTAGAAATATGACTCAAGGGCTACATAACAAATGTGAAACAATATTATTTATTCATATGCCCGCATATAAATAAATCATTACAACATTTCTGATAAGGAAAAGAAAAAATCTGTTAACATAATTTGGTACTTGAAATAATATACCATGAGAAGCCATAACATAATTAAATACAAGTAAATAGGTAAAGAAATTCAAGATGATATCTCTATTTGTATATTAATAAGTTCACCTCTTCATGTACATTCTTGATCAAAATTATGATTCTTTATTTGATACCTGGTAACACGAAATACAGCTGACCTCAATGGCGGTTGCAGAAGTCCTTATAACATAACTCATAAGAGTTATAAATACTGTGATTCAGTATCTGTATATAATCCTTGGTCAAAGTTACGATTATTTATTTGATACCTGGCAACCCGAAATACAGCTGACATCAATAGAGGTTGCAGAAATCTTAAGTACTGTGATTCAGCATCTGTATAAATCCGTTTAACATACGAACCTGATAAAAGATTCTTTTCAGCAAAACTTTTTAAATTTTTTATGAAATATATTTGTTACTTCCAAATGATTCATCACATCATCAATAGAGGTGCCCAATTGAATGCCTCATCAGTGCCAATGCCGCTCATAAGCAACTATGTATAAGTATCATAATTTTTAAATATACAGGCTTTCAAGATGGTTTGTGGCATAAATTTATATAGACACACCACAGATACTAAGCAATACGACAAAAATAACTAAAGTGTCCCACGAAGAACTAAATTAAAAATTGTAATTATCTTCTGCCTCTACTCGGTGCTAATGGTAACATTCATAGTAGCATACTCAACATAACGTGCAGTGAGTAAGTAGATCATATATATTGTTATTGCATGTTCAAATTTAGTTCACCACCTGTTCACACAAGCATACATCGTTTATGTTAACGTGAGGTCGTGTACGGTCGCATGTATAATGACTCAACCTTAGCAATATTAAAAATGGTAGACTTTACTAACCAGGAATATGAAGATATGCTTTTAGCTTACGGTCAATGTAATGAAAATAGTGTCGTGATGATAACTTATCTTCAACGCCATACTTACACTCCACTACTGACCCATAAATTTAAAAGTCCCAGAAGTAATTCTCATACCTAAGCCAGGCAAAAACTTAATTAACGCTACATATAGGCGTATTAGTTTATTATCCGTCATCTCTAAACTACTAGAAAAGTTATACCTTTACCGAATAAACTCAATTCTAAACATACCCCAACACCAGTTCGGTTTTTGACAAGGACATTCATCTATCCAACAATGTCACCACATAGTGCATGCAGTTAGTGAAGCCACATATGAGAAAAAAATACTATATACTGGTGTTTATAGATGTGAGTCAAGTATTTCACAAAATTTGTTATGACATCCTGTTATATGAAATCAAGCTAACACTTCCCATACAATATTACAATGTTTTAAGATCGATCATACTTATCAGATAGACTATTCAAAACAAGAGAGAGTGGAGAAACTTCGAACTTTCGCCCCGTCAAAGCTGGGGTTCTCCAGGGAAACGTTCTCGAACCCATCTTATATCTAATCTACACTTCAGACCTCCAAATATCTGACTTCTTTTACATCGGCACGTTTGCAGATTACACAACATTCTTATCTATAGACGAAGATCCAATAACAGCCTCCTCAAGCCTCCAAAGACCAACTTTTTTCAACTAGAAGGGTGGCTTAAGAAATGGAAAATCAGAATTAATGAAACCAAATCACAACATAACATTTACTATAAGAAAAGAACAAAGTAGAAATACCAAAACCAACATGCGTGAACTATTCAGGTGTTCACCTCGACAGCAAACTCCTTTGGAAAAATCACATCCAAAAAAAAAGAAAACAGAAAGGCCTAAAAATGAAGGAACTATACTAGTTACTGAAAAGAAAATTAAACATGTCTTAATATACAAGGCTGTTATCAAACCAATATGGATGGATATACAGCATATAGATGTGGCGTTGCGCTAGTAAATCAAGCATATCGATTATACAATGGGCACAATTTAAAATCCTCAGGGTAATAGCTGACTCCATAGTACACGATAAATCCAACCATACTCAACAACCTTCGCATGCCAATAGTCCAAGAAGAAATACATCGAAGAAACAATAAACACCACGGGAAACTAGAAACTTATACCAACGCACTATTACAATTACTTGTGAGCAACACGACAGCAGAAGACTCAAGGGATGCTGCCCATTAGACCTGAAGTACGATTGTAGAGGTCTTTCTCATTGGAGGAGCTTCATCATGTCAGAACAAGCGAATTAACCTTCAAGTTCCCTAAATAACAGAATAGCCCATAGATTATATTATTTGATTGTTATTTTAATAAATAAATGTAACCAAAATATGCCAGCAATTTGGTCTCTTAAGCAATTTGAAGCAGCTTGTTCTTTTAAAAGTAAGAGAAACTTTTTTCTTTTCCTAAAAACAAATTAAAGCTGCGAAAATAATTGCAGTATGTACTACATTCTAATAAGGCTGTTCTATATAGGTAAGTACTATTAAAATAAGACACTACCTAAAAATTCTACTTTCCACAGTCCAAAACAAGCCATGGTAATTAGTGAGAGAGAAAAATTAGTGTAAAGCAATAGTCGACAAGATACAGAATATCAACGTCAACTGCGCTAGCTTCATTCATCCCGAATTTTCTTTAACAATTCACTAATTTGACCCAGTGGCCCAGTTCCAAATTGGTCAATTAAGTCACACTCGGAAAGTATGGTAATCATGGAAAGTGACGATTACAAAATTAGGTCTGCAAAATCTTTTGTTGTATAATTAATTTTTAAATATAAAAAAATAAAATGTAGCAACTAATTTTTAATTGTTACAAATGTGAAATAAAAGGTATAAATGTGAAGTAAAAGGTATAGGTATAAGAAAATATATAGGTAGAAACGAAAACTAGCATTAGCTTGTCCTTTTACACGCATGGTAGTTTTGTGGACGAATTATACTCATGATTTGGTAACATAAGGAATATAGATAACCAGGAAATGAATGGTGAATAACGGTGTTTGGGTTATTATTGCGTTTTATTACTTACTTGGTGCTTACCATATACCGGTTATCATAATTTATTACAAACTACTAAAAATGATTGAATATGTAAATTTATGTGAATAAAGGTAAATAGGATGGACGTCTATAATAATAAGTAACTGATTGCTAGAACAAGCTGCTAGTAATTTTTGTTAACGTTCTTGTTAACGCCACAATAAGGCCAAAATGAATCGAGTACATGCCAATTTCACGAATATGAATACACAGTTCACAAAATATCATAAAATAGTCATTTACAAATAATAATACACAATGCATAAGAGTGAAAAGGGATGTACTTATTAGAAAATTAAAAGGTATTATTGAAATTGACAATGTTCTTTTACTATAACAAATATTTCTTTTATTGTAGACACTGTAGGTTTCTTCTTTATAAAATCTATTAATTTAATGATGTATGATGCTTGAGGCCATAATGAGATATGAGACCGCATTACATTTTACCATACACCTGTTAATTATGTAAATTTATACATGAATGACTTACACACATTACATTTTTTACATGTATAAGAATAACACTGGGAAATAAAAAAAATATTATTTTGCCGCAACTTTAAGATCACTTTCTGAATGCTCGCGGACCCTAATATCGCATTATATCTTCATTTTAGCTAAATTGACTATGTTTGTTAAAACAACGAAGACAAATGTAACCCACAAATAATTCAGGCCGTGGAAAACATAGCCCTGCAATGAACTGTGGGAGCCCGCGAGAAATGCAAGCATTCAGAAAGACCTTCAATATACGACAGCACTAAATAGAATCAAGAAAAGAGCCAGGAAAACTTACGACCAGGCGGAAGATCACACAAAGCCGCTGATGAAAGCGATAATGAACTACAACCCAGAGACCTTATAAACAACCAAAACTTCAATTAGTTGTAGATCCAGGGTGAGTTTACAAAATACGAAGTACTTCTGATTTTATGTTTCACGTGGACCGAGTCTGATAACACCAAAACGTAATATATCTTAGATTTTCAGTGTACCGACAAAAACACGCTCAAAACGATCTTACACCAAGTCCAGGAAAACGAGTCAGCTCGCTCTCTCCAATTGCTCTCCCTAATCTGTCTTCGACACCCTGGGGTCCAAACGGAACAGGTCGTGCCTTGTCTCGAACTGAATAGCCCTAATCCCATCCCGCCGATCAAAATCGGAACGAATCTGAGTCTTGCAAAGGCGTAGATCACCGGACAAGACCATCACTCCCATACCCAGGGACTCACGATAGACGAGACACCCCTGGGTCAGTTTAAACCCTTCGATGTTTGTCTTCGCCGAGCTAACCGACAAGGGGGTCTAGGTCCACAGCGATGAATTAGGTAAAGAGCAGTTCATATCGCTCGGCCCAACACCCACTTATCTCACTTATCATCAAGCGTCAGGGATGGATGCAGAATGCCAGAGCCAGTGCCAGGGGAGGTCAGTACGGACCCTTCGCTATTTGTCTCACTTCCGCTGTGCAAAGGGTATATTTTGTCCTTGGTGAGGGGGAAGACCATCAAGGGAAGAGACCAGTCCACACCGCAGTGTAGGGTAAAGAGTGGTTCGCACAGCTCCATATAAAACCCATTTATCTAAAGCCATAATCATGCATCAGGGAACCAAGCATAGTTCGATATACTTGCATTCATTAGTACTAATATGGATGAAATCGCGATATGCAGTTCTAGAACAGCCTGGTGTAACTGATAATTAATTAGACGCCAATAATCTTTTGAATAATTGTAGTTTAGATAGGAAATTGTCTTGTAGCATAGTTGTAATTCTCGCAATGTTCAACTTCATTGAAATACTATGAATTTTTTGTACCTAATTATGTTCGTTTCTCCGACACAACTTTTTGTTGATGATGCAAGATTTGATAGCATATTTTTTTATACTATCTTTATGACTTTTATAGGAAATACTAAAGAATAAAGCCGAATTTGTTTAAAAATTTAAACAATAAGAAACATATAACGAACTTCGATCAACTCATAGAAAAGAAATCTACGCGAAAAAAGGCGTCACCATATCAACGAAAGCAACTAACTACTAAAGTTAGGATCCTTGTCTTTGTTCAGGTTATTATCTAATTCATATGTCTTGATACTTTTAAACGTACCCAACAGTCTGTTATTGATTATACTTTTACCTAACTCGAAATTTAGATTTTTTTTTCCTTGGAAGGCATGTTGGGCAACAGAAAATTCTAATTTTTATGTTTTTTTTATGTAATAATCTAATTTTTTGTTTTAAGTCACGTATATGCTCTCTGAACATAGCACAGTGGCTATTTTCGTCTGCCCAGTAGACTGACAATTTTTATTTGACAATCGCTTTTCTAAATTCTGTAAATTCTACATTTTAAATGTAAAAATAAATTACCGATGCACTGGTCTTCTTCTTTTACAAAAATATTTCGTGAGACTCTTCTCGAAAAACTTATTTTAAATTTTCATTTTTATATTTATTTTTTTCATAAAAATGTCGAGACATGAAGTCTAGACCGCTCTGTCTATCAATACATATGAAATAAATGTTATACGAAACCTACATCAGATTCTCCTAGTCACATTCTTATCCCTGCATGCAGTGCTGCTTTCAGCCTGCAATGCTGCTGGGTGGATTGAGTAGCCCAGTAGTACTGTTGCCGGTCCCAACCCCGGAAGAAAGGGGAGGAAGAGAAGTACTGTAGAAGAAGGAAGAAAAAGAAGAAACATTCTGATCCAATTATACCATTTTCTTATTCATAAAGTTTTTAAATGTTGAATAATAATGTTCAATGATTTTATTTGCAATGTGCGTGGTCTTTTTAGTCAAAATTCCTTTAAATTCAGATGAAAACAATTCCTGGATCACATAAATAAGCATACCTTCTATACTCCCTCCCAAATCAAGTGAATACGTTTGAGAACCGCTGAACTGTTCTTCCAATAAATACAACTGTATTGCTGTTTGAATAGTTAGTACGCGATTTATGTTGTGGTACTCACAACGGTGTTTAGTGAAATACCGAAACAATAAATAATACATGATGTTGCCACTCTAGTGTGACCTGACTTAAAAACAACATAATATCCATCTGTAGGAAATCAGCTTTAGGTAAGTTAAATTTGAATTTATAAATCAAGATTAGCATTAAAGTTCGCGCAAACTTGAGCCTGTGGTATATTTTTCCATAAATAATAAGACCGATAAATAATTTTTTAATTTACATTTACCCCCAAAATAAAACACGGTGTTTAAAAATAAATCCATGTATTTGTCTGTTACTTTATGATTTATATTAAATAACGGTCACAGAATTATTTGATATACCCCTTTAATTATTTTTTGCAACTGCAGCTTCGTAGTTACTAGAGTACATTTTCAAGCACAGTGAATATACAGATTAAAGTTGCGAATTTTTTCCCTTGAATTAGGAGGTAAATGTCTATCGTTATAATATTTAAATAAGGGTTGAAAATAAGGAGGAATTTCCTATATCTACCTGTTCATTAATATCCGATACAACGAATACAAAAAATCGTTTGAAAATCAAAAGAGTAATTCAGATTTTGCAAAAATTTTTCTTAGAAACAAAGCATTATTTTCCGTCAATAGTTAAGCTAGAAGTTATTCATTATTGAAGGAAATCCAAAAAACTAGATATATTTGTATTAGAATCAATTGAAGTATATAAACCGATACACAGCCCTTCATAATAACCAGGTGGATATAAGGAATTCCACCTCCTTCTCAGCTCCTATTTAAATATTATAACTTTTATAATATCCATTTACCTGCTAATTCTTGACAAATAATTTTCAACTTTAATGTGTATATTCACTGTACTTGAAAATGTAGTCCAATAACTACCAAACTGCAGTCGCAAAGAATAAATAATGTTATATATAACAAAATAATTCCACGCTTATTATTTAATAAAACACAGTGTATTAACTACAATAGATATTAAGTTATTACTATATGCAAGCTAATAATAAGTATTCGGAAAAGAATAACATATACCAGTGAAATAGAAGTCCATTAAGGCATAAATAATGGACTCATGATATACAGTATGAGCGATTTGCAGGGTACGCATATATAAAGGATGTTTGCATATACTTTGGCACCCCTCTATAGAGTTTCACACCATCTACAACTAAAAGTTGTTCTCGAAGCCATCGAAACTTTTTTTCAGAAAAATTGATCTATTCTTGACATTTTTAACATCGGATTACTCATACAAATAACGAAATAACTTTATTTATTTAACACAATGTCAACTTCTTAAAAACATATTCATATATCTTGACCACAGTCCGCATCATGTTTTTACGCTATATTGTGAACTGATGTTGATGTATATTTATACGACTTATACATATAATGAATTATTTATTATATTTTATTAACAAAAAATTAAATAAAATTAGGAGTCGATCTTTCCTAATCGTCTGCAAAGAAAAGAGTTTAATTCTTGTTACGTATACGAATATTGAAAATTACATAAAAAAATTTTTCTTTTCCACTGATGAGATTAATGTCATTGTAACTGATTGGCAACATGTGTTATGATATTTCAAAACCACACTGGGCTTATCTTATTGGTCCTCCAGAACCATGCTGATAATTTTATTACTCATCATCTCATATTTGTCTGCGCCCGAATAATCCATTTTCACTAAGAAATTCAGATTTCTTAATGACCCAAAAACATTATATATTTCAAAGAATTCTCCTAAGGTTTCGATAGCAGTTTATTTTTTTGGTAAGAACGATTTGCATAATTTTTTAATATATTTTAATATATATTCTTTCCATAAATAGGTGTCAATATTTAATGTATATCTTCGTTAATTTAGGTCTACAAAAGTTAGATTATAAACAGAATAAGTCGTCCCAAGTATATGAACATTTCCAACATTTCAACATAGACGAAGTTTCTGGGAAGTACCATTACATGCATCTTCGAGATGTCTCAATATTTTAAATACATTCATAGAAACAAACTTAATCAGCTTCCAAAAATTCACATGATGAGTAAAGATTTTCGCAGTAGACACTGTGAAACAAATATGCTCTTTCATAATGCTTCGGAGTAGTCCAGGCATGGGTTCGATTCCTACATAAATCGGCTGGGGCGTCTGTGTATGACCATGTGAATATTATTTGGCTAGGTGGAAGAATAGCCCTAAGCTAAATTTAATATTGATGATGGTTCAATGTTTCTTAACATAAAGGTGCTGACAATGAGAGATGTTATTTTTCTATGTATTATAACAAAATAATCTGTGATACTACTATATCTTTTCATGTTTTATCCTTTGGTGTTCGTGGAAACTGGTATCTTGTCTTTGTTGCTGCATCGAAGGTGCTGCCCAGATATGTATATTGAAAAATACAAAATTACATAGAATTATTCAAAATAGTCAATTCAAAAAAGAGTATACAATATATATATATATATATATATATATATATATATATATATATATATATATATATATAATAATGATAATACATATATGTATAATATTTTGAAAAAAAAAGAAGTAGTACTATTGGGTATTTTTTTTTTATTTTCATGATATATGAAATAAACTAACACATAATAACACAAAATAAACTAACCTTGTTTACATTATAACATATTACATACAATGGTGACCACAAAAGTGCGTCAGTCTTGGCTACTGATAACTGGAAAATGTTGTATTGTCTAGACGAATACTGTGGTATTCGAAAATTCCATTGATCGAGAAAATTAGTACAACTAATTTCATTATGTATTAATATATAGTCAAAACTGATATTAGATATAAGACATACTTCAAGGGTAAGGGCAATATCTACGAATTATCAAGCAATTTTAAAATGCAAAACTTCTAGAAAACTTCTCTGAACCTGTTCCACTGTATTTTTCTTTTATTATAGTGGTAGTGAGACCTAAATATTTTACAAACTGGCAAGCATTTGCCTGAAATTATCTAGGATAATTTATTATGTATTTATGTGTCTTCAACTGGTTGTTTCTTCAGAGTAATAGTAAGCTATTTACATTTTTCTGAATTTAAGTATAGTCTGTATATCCTACATCAAGTTTCCACTTAATAATTCTTCTTCAATTAATAAAGAATCATCAAGAGTTTCTACAGAATAATACTCGTATATGTTAAGGTTGTCTGCAAATAATTCATACTGTAATTGTTTATCATAGCATATAGTAGTCATAGCAAATATCGAAAAATTCAAACAGATTTTTGTAAATATCCTACCTTATTTCACGTCATGTAGAGTTTAAATAAGGTGTACGAAATTATTCGTATTAATTATTCGTCAATTTTGTACGACATTAAAAAAGAATGCAAATGTATAGTTTTAAGGAACATCTACCAACCACAGAATTATGTGATCTTGAATGATGTATAATTCAACAAAGATAACTACAAATAATGCAAATAATGTAATCATTTTATTTAGTGTACTTAATTTCTGATAGATATGATAATCGATTCGCCCCTCGACATATTTGAATTTACATACATCACTTATTTGAACGAAAATAAGTATTTACCAACATGCCAATACAAACGAGAATTGTGTTACATGCATTTAATTGCATTCAACGTAATATTGGTTCCTTAGGATGTTTCTATAGACCTTTTATTGGAGAGATACTTTGGAAAATATTTTTCTAATTTTTTTTCGAACTTTTCTATAACATGATCCTTATAAGACTGTACTGCATTTTTTTGTTATTAAATGAGAGAGAAGAATTGTTCTCTTAGTCACGTGATAACTTGATATTCATTGTAGGTTTAGAATTTATTCTTGTTACTACCTAGAGTGGAGTCACTTGAAATGTTATCCATGGTCTAATAAAGCAATTATAGGACTCTGTGCTAAGTGTAAGAACGAGTTTGGATCCTGTATGAATAACTTTCCTGATAATACTTAGAAATCAGTAAAATCTGAGACTGAATCTGAATGATGACCTAATGCTTTCTCGATTCCACGCAAAAAAATATATTTCTTGACCCATGTCAACCATCGGCAACGGTTAGAATTATTTGTAGCATATTCTTTGTTATATACATATGTTGAATAGTTAATATTAGTAGGTAATAGGAACGTGACTTTGTGTTCTTTGTTCTTTGATCTTCTACGGCTACTGACTGACCTCGTCAACTGAATTGAGCCATTCCGATTAATCTTTATTTTTTGGATATATTTCATTATCAATTAATCTTTTATGTTTTCTTTGCAATTACAATTAAATAAACAACATATATTTTTGAGTTTGCAATCACTTAATAATCCATTATGTCTTTTATAATTATGAAAAGATAAGATATCATATTTGAGTTATTTTTCCATTGATTTCAATTACGATACGTCAGAGAAAATTACGGAACATTATCGTCAGAGAAAATATTTTATATGAAATTAAGTATACCGAAATCTACAAGCTAAGTAGCTGCAACTGACTGGGAACTCAGAATTATGTACATATATTCTGTCAAGCGAACAATAATTTGTCAAATATATATATAAGAAATAAATCTTTACAATAAATAATTCTAGCTTTAATACTCATGTTTATTTTCTATTATATTTTTCAACATATTTTATCTTTTAATAACAATAAACAAAGTAAGTGTAAAGTGCATTTTTATGCCAGTATCTTTTATAGCTTCATAAATAAGCCATGTAGCATAAACAATCATAGGTGTACTTATTCTATTATGTGGTATCTTTACGAACAATCATTATATTTAGGATAAAGTGGGTACGTTAGTTCATGAACCTATTACCGGAAATGCGTCTAAGTAGCGTTACGGATTGTGAGCAAATCTGTATTGCGTAAGTCATTTTTGAAAAGTATAATAAATTTTGACAAAAAATCCCAAAAATACAAATACTTGAACCTACGACTATAATTTATTGAACGAGTAATCAAATCGCAATAATATTGCGCCGCCCCCTCTCTCATATCGAAGGCACCTCCGGAGCATGCCTCTAGAGGCTTCGGATCAAAAAACAAAAGTTACCACGTTGTTCGCAAGAGTCGATGTACTGTACGATTTTGTTAAAATACCGAATTTCGAACGACAAGCATTTCGTACATCTACCTAAAAATTTCGTGACACACACGAAAATAGCCGTTTAGTAAATATAGAAATATATATATGAATATATGATATTACAAGTAAATATATTTATGAAAGGTGATTATGGACGTGAAAAGTAATTATAGAAATATGTATGTATACTGTTAACTTTTGATGGTCTTAAATACATTAAAAATCATGGAAGAGTTTATGTGACAGATTTTACAGTTCATTACATCTTAATGGACTCTTTTATGCATATTCAACATTAACCTTCAGATCGAATTGAAATAATCCGGATACAAGGCAAAATTGTGGATTTGTGATAAAATGACTAATATCTCCCTGTTGAAAAAGTCCATAAAAATATTCGCAACCACTGTCTGGTGGAAGAGAACAACCCATAGCTATATAGCAAGATTATTTACAAATTGTCATTATATGGAAAACAAACCGAAAACCCAAACTTTTCTAATAAAAAAGGGATATTAGAGTAGTGAAAAACCATAGTAGGCCCTGGGACAATTCATTAACGAGACCCTTTCCACTTGATTTATAATTTATCACATTTGAACTAAGTTTGTACCAAATTTATTCATTATAGGTAATCTCACGTGCATGTATGCACCGTTCTTCGGTATCTAAAGTGATACTATTTATTTATGTTATGATAATATACTTATTTTACATTAGTAAATATAGTTGACTAAAGTTAGACTTGCTACAAACGAGTAAATTTAATCAAAATACGTACATATATTATAAAATGAAAATTGATGATACGGCCAAGATGTTTCTAGCGTCAATATTCCAAGACTTTCCTTGTATTCCAGAACTTTTTATCTCTAGCATTGGAAGATTTTGCGTTTGGGCATTGGGAAAACAAAGAATATTGTTTATTCCTTTATTTGAGATAGAAGACTGAATGAATGTTCGCCTTCAGCTACACTAACGAGAAAATAAGGAAAGATTATTAGTTCTATATAAGTGTTGGGAAAGAGTACTTTCTTAGAGTACCATCTTTACTTCATGAACCTTATTCAGCAACCGTGATGGAGATAAAAAATCTGATCTCAGACTTACTCCACGAATAATCTTGAGAGGACCAATTTCCTTAATTAAGCCCATAGAAACGTATACATTATATTTTGTACTAAATGATAATGATTCTTTTTTGAGATCTGAGTAAATGAGATCATTTACTCAGATTCGTTTCGTTCTTTTAGGAATTAATTGAAAATTCATAATTAACAAAAATCAGGTAAATTAATTAAGAATTAACGTAACGCAAATATCATTACACAGAACCTAAGAGTGACACGGCTTTTATCCATATTTCCCATTTCTTTTCGCTTTGTGGTTCTCGACAGGCAACCAGATCCCAGATCATTTACCTCAACTGATTCCCCATGCTATCATAGAAGTTTGGTACAAGGACATATTATTAGAAAAAAATGTTGTGAATACATGCGATATGAGAAATGTTATAAAAATGAAGTTAATTTTGAATGTATCGAAAACAAAAATATTTATGAAAATAGATCATAGCCAACTAAAACATTATTTATTTTCACATTAAGACTTTTTAATTCATCTATAAAATCTAAAAAAAATATAATGAAACTTCTAAAATTGCTTTAAAAGGAAATAGGCTACTTAGGAATAAAATGAATTTGCCAGGGATGGAAAAAATTAGATGAATAACGATATAGATTAATAGTAGAACATTTTATGATAATGACAGTGAGGCAATGAACAATCTAAATTTCATGAATGATAAATGAAATCCTAAACATCAGTTATATATTGTCAAATCAATAAACATCATTTATATATTGCCATTGTCTATTGGACGCGTATTTCATAACATATTTAAGTAAAGTTCACAGATATAAAGTATTCGGCATATCATTACCGAATAAACTATTTTAGATAACACGAAATGTATTTTACAATCAAAATTTTCGTCGAGACGAGCGAGCGGTACTAAAGTTATAACTCATAATTCATGAAAAATGGATATATAACCCAGACATGATTTCACGAAATGCGTAAAATCCCTGCTGCATATCTTATAATTGAGAGGAAAAAGTATACGGGAATTTACATCAAACGAAATGCCAGACACGCAATGAAACCCTATCATTTTAATAACAATGAATTTATGAATTTGTCAGGTCCCATTAAATACATGTTAGTTTATCTATTTTTGGAAGTTGCATTAAATAACAATTATAACGAAAGCTGGAGTCATAATTTTATCCAACGTCAATTGTAATTTACTATAAATTGGCGGAATAGATTCTGAAAAGACGTTACTGGTGCAAGCTTCCACTAACCATTTCTTGAAATTCGTATCGCTATCGTTGTCTACTTTACTATATTGATGTATATATAATTTTACGATCTATAATGCCAAATCAATGGGATATAAGTATTTTCAATTTTCATTTTGGTTTCACTCTCTTATTTATCAAACAGAGAAACAAAGATAAATAGAGAAGCGGTTTTATTCACTGATTGTCACTATTCGTCACTTGAAATTATTTATTCATTATTCTATTGTTTTTCAATATACTTACAAATAGTAATTTTTAATTATAACTTGAGAAGTAGTCAAATTTATTGGTAGATGTTTATAGTAAACTTATGAATCGATTATATTTAATAAACCATGAGCAAATAACCGTAGAAACTAGATAAACAAAGTGCCAATTGTCATTTGTATCTATAGATGATATACCTGTTAATAGGTGTATTATTCATGATACCTGTCCTGACGAAAAAATTTGTGAATATTAAGAAGTTAGTATTAAAATATTACGACTGGAGTGTTAAGTATGAACGAACTGAAAAGCGAACTTATCATAAGTGAAATATCGCAACTTATTCCTCAAAAATCTGCAAGACATTATGATACAGCTCATGATGACTTCGAAAAGTAGTGTACTAAAAGGAAATTAAGAAAATATCTGAAAATGTATTACTGGCTTATTTTGAATACAAGATAGTGAAAGTGAAATATTTAAAAAATATAGTTAAAAAGAATATTGAATGTCAAACAAAATATCAGTATAAAAATAGTCTCAAGATTGGTGCCCTGCTTGAAAAATCAGTCTATCGGATATCGTCCAAAGAAGTCTAAGATTTTGACGAAAATCGAAATATATATATACAAGAAGCTCCTGAAGACAATTTTTATTAATGACCTTATTCTATTATTGACCTTATTCTGTATGAGCATATTTTTCCAGGTTTATTTAATAATGAACACTGAGCACTCACGAACAGTGTAGAAGAGAACAGATATTGAATATAAGTATATTCAATATTGAATATAAGTACGAAATATATAAGACAAAAGTTATGTGGCTATGATTTTATGACAATATTTTATGATCTTTTTCGAATAATAAGTTAAAAAAAAACGATTTAAAGAAAAACTTAACTATAAAGCAAAAAATCAATGTTTTCTCCAGCAATTTCATACTTATGTATCTGTTGTTCCGTTTAATGTAATTAAGACATTATGGTTTATTATGTAATTATTATTAATTGTGTTATAATTTTGAAGTCAGTGCCAAGTAAAATATGAAAAAATATATACCTTGTTACTATAACAACGAGTTTACATTTAAAATTACAGGGGGCCAGCATTCGCATTACTAATATTGTTAATATTAATTACTATTAATAGCACCGACTTTAAAATTATATAGAACAATTAATAATCATTACATAATAAACAACAGGTAATTTCTTAATTACATTAAACGGAACAACAAATAAGTATTAAATTCTTGTAGAAAACATTTATATTTTGCTTTTTAGTTGTTACTTTTTTTTCTGAAATCGGTTTTTTCTTTTTAACTTATTACTTTACAATTCTAAGTGATAGGTAGACCTATTAAGAATGCTTTGCAAATGAGAAAACGACGGCTACTTAAATAAGGAGTGCCGTTGCGTATCTGCGAAGTCCAAGGTCCAATACCAATGAAATTAAGATGGGACCACCTTGGAGCTATACTGAACCTAACGCAAAAAGAATAATTAAAATCGGTTCATGAACATAAAAGTTATATCCCAACATAAATAAAAAAATATATATACAGACGAATTGAGAACCTCCTCCTCTTTTTGAAGTCGGTTAGAAAGGGATATAAATACTATTTTTATATTAATTTCTACATATGTAGATATTTTTCATGGATATGAAGTGAACATTTTTCAATGTTCATTTCATAAGAATTGTTAAATATCGTAATTAAATTAATGCTTTTTTTAATGCAAAATGATTTATGTTATTAACCACCAAAATACAATATTATCAACTTTATTTCTTAAATAGATGATATTAAATATTCTGAATTGAACTAGTATAACTTCTTACGTTATTCATTATTGAATTAACGTAGGATAACCCCTATTTCTTCCAATCTTGGATGATTACTAATCGTTGGATGGTTCGTCACTAGATAAAGGTATATTCATTTTTGCTATAATCGACGTAAAATTTAAAAAGAAGAAAAGTAGAATTTATGAATTTCTCTCATTACTAGAAGTATGTGTAACGTACTGATTCCTTAAATATTCAACAATAATAAGAATCGTATGTATATATGCAATTAATTACATTATGCACTACATATATTTTTTTAGTGATATACTTAATATATTCGGAAGGGCTCAATATTATGTCTTTATAAAATGATGGAGAATTAAACTAGGAAAATGAATATTAACATAAATACATAACCATCGTACATAATGTAGAACCGTTGTTATATTATGTAGAGCAATCATAGAATATAATGATCAAACAAAAAGTCAGGATAAAATTTCTTTAATCATGATTTACCGAAATTAAAAACGAATTTTTGAAATTAACCTTAACTAACATTATGAGTTTAGTGGGTAAAATAATTGTTATAATGGGGCAGATGATAAATGTATTTGGTTGTGGTTTAATGTTAGAAATATAGAAATCTGTAAAATCTAGATATACAATACTCAATTATTTGTTTTATTAAGAATATTTTGTGGTAATCTTGGAAAATATTATTCGAGATTCGTCTTATTTTATTACATTCAGGCAACTGCAAACGTTTTAATCGATTTAGTTAATGGCAATTAATTTACAATAAAATTTTTAATCGAGCAGTCTGTCAACTGATGATATATATTTGTGTTCATAAAAAGTGAAATGTGTCCCTGTAACCTTATCTGTTCATCTAGAAATAATTGTCGTTATCCCAGTCAATTGTGAACCATAAAATCCATACAGAGAACGCGTGATAGTCATGGCATGACATATGCGAAATATCTCGGGACAAAGTTTTTTTTTCTTCGACCTCAGTAAAATGATGCAAATTGCAACATGTTATGTTAATTATTTTAGGCACATGTTAAGAGTCGAATTCCAGTTAATGTAAGTAGATACTGCTATTACCGTTACAGACGGTGACACATTCCGCCAACTGCCTAGACTGCAAGTCTAGAAAGTTAACAACACGCTTATGTCATGTGTTCCGTAAAATTTGTGTTAGAATGAACTTTAGACATGTTGTCAAAGCGGCTAATAATTATTCAAATAAACAAGTTAAGCTATTGTTTTTTTAATAGCCAGTGTTTGCTGAACAGTTTAGCTATTGGCGAAGGCCAAACAAAGAAATTGACGTTCACAAATCACTCTGGCATGTGATGTATCGTGATGTAGTGATTGGTTTACTTTGTTCCGATTTTCAAAAGTATAATTAATATGTTATAAAATCAAGAGAAGGTGCAACAAAAGGCTTGGCAGTCGCTAATCACGCTTTGAGAAGCTGAGCTTGTAGGAGTAACAAAACCTTAAGCTGCGTATACATTTGCGAGCCGAATCGTTTGTGAACCGGTTGTGAACCATTTGTTAAAAATAGTTTTACAGCGAACATCTACTGAA
The DNA here is from genome assembly GCA_037954035.1 of Rosalia funebris. Lineage (NCBI taxonomy): Eukaryota > Metazoa > Arthropoda > Insecta > Coleoptera > Cerambycidae > Rosalia > Rosalia funebris. Next base: position 29,150,344 of record JAZFAV010000035.1, on the reverse strand, counting down.
CTAAACACAATCCATGGGAAAGAAGGAACTAACCACGAACCACCAGCAGTCTTGCTCAGCGTGTTTACTTGTAATAAATAATGTCTTCGTGCGAGGAAAATTATACAATTTTAGTTGTGAGTGGTACGACTTTAATGATAGCAGAAAGTTTGTGCTAAAGGAAGAGGAAAAAAAGACCTATTTCCCTCTAAGCATCTTCTTTTAAATTTTTTTATAATAGTCCTTGTGTTTAGGATTCCACAATAACGATTTCGTTTTATAAATGTCAATTAGTTTGACTATTTTCCTCTGTCCACTCCATTATAATAATTATTATAATATAAAAATTATTAAATAAAATTATAAGGGTAGGCAGATTATTAAATAAACAACCCAGAGATAAAAACATCATACAAAAAGGCACAAGAAATAAATAAAGCCATCCCCATGGTTCGCGAGCAGAAGAAAAACAACGAACTGCACACGACGCCGTCTCAATGTAAACTGCGAATGCCTTTGTGTTCGCTAAAAAAGCCGACAGTTTCGCCACGAGCGGCTTACATGCGGTTCGTTCGGCTCTCCAAACCCCGTCCCAGTCTTGCTATCAAATGGTTGAAAAGCGGTTCGCGAATGGTTCGGCTCGCAAATGTATACGCACCTTTAGGGGCTCAAAACAATACAGGGTGGGATATAGGATTCAAACGATTATTGAAATGAAATAACGTTGAAAATATGAAAGCTAAAAGCGTTTTAAATTGTTGGCGTCGTAAAGGTAATTCCATGCTATTTTGTTTTTTGAATAGAATGTCTGTGAGATGAGTTCGGTCATGGTGTACACATTGTTCTAATCAACCTCGGATATTTCCTATTACTCTATGTATCGAGAAGAATCGGTGTAACCTCATGTCTGACTGGTTGAATATTGGGGGTTGACGAGAATACACCTTACTATTGGAGTAATTCTATAACCAGTAATTACAAAATGTCAGATTCCGAAAACTGAGTCACATCTGGCATAAGTAGAAGATTCTACACACCGTCTAATAGAATTGTAAGAAATTGTTAAGCAAATTTCACGCGATTAGTCAAGTCCATAGTCCGCTTAGCTTCTGAACGACCACCATTTTATAGAAATGAAAGTAAAAATCCTCATGCAAAATTCTGAAAACTTGAAATTTGTAAGGTACTTCCTTATATCCTGGCTGAACAACGTGGACTGTATTGGATTACTGCTCTCATATTTTCGACGGTGTCGAAAGTTCACAGTATGCGAATAAGATCTGGTGGCTTTTTCTTTAAAGCAGGACCATCTTTCGAAATCGTGCACCCATAACTTTATGGTATTACCAACATACAATTAACGACAAGTAATTCCGGAATGTATACGAAATTGTCGATGTTCCATCATGAACGTAAAATACTATCCAGTCCACAGTTTCATGTTGATAAAATGGCATTAGGTGACCTCTCCTCTCTCTCACACTGGACAATGATCAGTTGCACAGTCGCCGGTAAGCAACAATTAAAAATCGTCAGGTTCCTATGCCCCGCCCTGTAGTTTCGTGATTTTTAATTCCTTAGTAGATTATACCAGTTTATTTTATTTTAAGTCGTAAACCTTATTACATTACATTAAAATGAGGAAACTTACTATAGGATAAATCTGTAATTTTTTACTGGCTTTATAGTGTTCGTTTCATTGTTATTAAGATAAATATAGCGTAGTGAGAAAGTGACACAATATTTATGTTTATTCGATTTTTTGAGGCAATTTGAAACGCTGTTTATTAAAGACATTGGCGTCTGAATATTTATGTAAAATTTATATCATTTTTGTTTCATTTATATTGATTTTTGTTGAATTTATTTCATTTATTCTGATGGAAATATATCTTCCATTGAATGTTTTTGTGGAGAACCTTTTCATTACTGTATCATACGTTGACGGATTTGTATTGTACTGTTATCCTAAAATGTGTTTCGGCACGACACTGTTCAAAAATGTCAGTTTATTGGTTCATACGATTGTTGCCTGTGACGCACACGCAAATAATCATTATACAAACCACACCTGTGATAGATCCACTCGGGCTGTTTGGTTATCTAATTCAGTAAGAGAAAAATGTATGTACCACAGTCACTTATGTGGTGACAACGTAACTTCAGAGACCACACAGTGATGTTATCTATTCGAAAGGAAACCAACAATTACATTTTTTTATAGTCTAACCATAATTACCATCTGCAATTCGTATCATGTGGCCGCTTTCATAGGAAATTTTAATTTGTGAGTTTTATTAAAAGAGCGATTGTTAAAAACGCATATGTGTCACATCTACATTATCTACATTAACTGCTAATTAAAAAGGCAAATATATACTTTGTCCGGTTACCAACTGTAATTATTGCAATATATGCTCATTAATGAGATTTTATTGTATTGTTGGTTAAGCTTGTGAAGGCTAGGCCATTATTTTATAATTTTTATGTTAATTGTTCTTTTAATTCTGTATAGCTTACGAGAGTTAAGCCTCTTTCTCACTCAAAGACTTTGTCCGGACGATAAGACGTCGGCAGATTGTAGTCAGTAAAACAATAAATGTAATGGGCTCTTTCACACTGGGCGGGAAACGGATTTTTATCGGCCGATCGACTTTCGACTGTCGTCTCAACCACTGCACTGGAAGAGGACGATATCGTGTCGGCTCCACTTTGCAGTAGTACAGGTGTACAAATTGGCCTCTTCACACTCCACGATATTTAGTCGGCTGCCGTCCAACAAGCAACGTTCATTTCTTCAGGTTTGTTTTTCATTTCGACTACTTCACAATTATGTATGTTATTTGGAGTTTTGTAAGTAATTATTTTATTCTTTTAAAGGCATCTTGGAAGATATAGGTACAGAAATTCTCATTTCGCCTGTAGAAGCCAGGCCTGTTTTGTGGGATAAATCCAAAGATGTCTGCACGGATAGGAAAGCCACAAAAAATGCGTGAGAAAAATTCTTCGTCCTGCATGATGCAAAGAAACTGAACCAATAGCGATGGAAAGAAGTCGCCCAGTGTGAAAGTATTGAAACTACGATAAAATATCGACCGAGTTTTTATCGTCCAGGCAAAGTCGTTGAGCGTGAAAGAGGCCTTAGGGTAAGAACCTGCCTGGGAAATAGAAATTTCATTATCAGGAATAGATAAATTGGTCAAATAAATAAAAAATTAATCAAAATATCAGTTGGTCAATTATTGAGTGATTCAAGAAAGGAATACGCTTTAAAATAATTAGTAATGATGGCATTAACTAACTAGTTCATTACCCAAAGATCTTGGAGCAATACTAGGGGGCAGTGATATCTTACTTCTAAAGGTCATTTACTAATATATGTATATTAAACATACATTATTTAAACCAATAAATAATTTAACCCAATAAAACACAGTTTGTAAATTTGTACGCTTCAATTACAACGTAATGAATATGTTCTATATTGAGTTCTATCGTAGACTATTTTCACGTCTCGCACGATCCCCTCGTCAACCGTTGGCCTTCGTGTATGCACGTACCAAGTCCGCTGACCAAGCGAGCCAAACTCGGGAGAGGTAAGGGGCTTCGACCACCATAGGGAGAAATAAGTCGGTTGCTAACACTCATGCACCCCACAGAATGTGAATTATTATTTAATCAACTTTTAGATATTTTACATATATATATACTGGTCTGTTGTAAAATAAGCAGTTTTAAAACCTTAAAACGGACTTTTCCGCGTGTAAAACATCTCTATCTCGAAATTGAGTGGCCGAGAAAAAATAAACCAACACATAAATGCAGAATATATGTATTATGCGACAGTTTTACTTTTTTTCAAATAGTCCACCATCGTGCTTTCTCATGACCCATGGACCATGGACAGGGTGGAGTGTGTCCTATCCGCCTCAAAATCAATAGATGCCATCTGGTAGACGTCCATAATCTGAATCAGTCGAAACCCGATCGATCCGACACGATTTAATTGAGCGATCACGCTAACAAAATAATTTCTCAAATAGTCCACCATTGTTCTTTTTCATGACACATGAACATGGTAGAGTGTCTTCTATCCACCTCAAATTCAATTGGTGTCATCTGGGAGATGTCCACGATCAGAATCAATCGAATCCCGCTCGATCCGACACGATTTAGTTGAATTATCGTACTAACAAGAAATTTTATTAATGCCGACGACAACAACAACACACATGCGCACACACACACACACGCAAAGTGATTTAAAAACTTTTTTTTTGTTTTTAGGTCGAAAAATGAACAATAAAAGCTAGAAAAAAATTTCTTTTTACATGATTACATTACTTTTCCGCGTATAGTTGAGTGCGGAAAAGTAAAAAGGAGTTGTAAATCTTAAACCATGAATAGAAATACCTTATTATAGAACTGAAAATGCTGTCTGACATGCAGGAAATATGTACTCCCAGAAGATTCGACAATTTGTCATGCCTGTGATTTATACATGTATTAGCTGTTCAGAAAACTTTCGAATACACCTAAATAAATATGAAATATACCAGGATTACCCCTCGATTATTTTAAAAGAGTTATATTGCATGTGGTTTTAGAATATGAAGTAATGATAGAGTCTTGAATATGTAGACGGGAGGCATGAAAAGTTCACATTACTTGAGAAGAGTTTCTATATGGTTTGATATATATAGAAGCTAACTCATCAATCCAACTCTACTTGACATAATTTTTAATTGGGAAAACTATGACAATAACAATCTTGAATCATATGTTAATCAACTTCATGATGACAAATTTCAAAATAGTTATTTTCAACTGTATTTGACTAGACCAAATATTGCTTAAGAACTGCTAGATATTTGCGAGAAATTTTCGATTTCAAGATCGCGTGATCTGCACTGTTTTAAACTATTTTGCTGTCTCCATGAAAAAAACATGGTTAACATTCGACACTCTTCAGTTGTTACTCGCCATAAATGATTTACGAGACAATAATACTGGCCAATATCAACTAATAATAACGTTATACTGACAACAGTTTTCAATAACATGAACCGTTGTATGTCGCAGGACCACAGCCAGCGACCGTAGTAGTGAATTTAGTAAGAAACTGCGGCACTATAGATTCAATATTTTAATATCAAGCAATGGAAATGCGGGGATATAACAAAATCACCAACAATCGCTTGATCTAATTTTTCTCCATTATTTATTGTCGAGATTTGTATAATATAGCAGTGCTTTAGATATGATTAGATGCAGCTCTTAGAAATATAATATACGTATATAGTGGTTTCATAGTTCTAAACATGATGAATAATATAAAGGTGGATTTAAGCATTACACATTTTGACTTTCATTATCTTCAAGCTTTCACTAATAAAGTTAAACATCAGTAATAATTGAAGGTACGTATCAATGTTTCCCTTAATGCAACTTAAATTTTATTTTACACTTTCATTAAGAGAGGTGATTAAACTGTTGTAAATTAAAATGGAGAATGACATTGCACTTGCGCGATTTCTTTCGAACTAAGACAATCCTAGTTTTTGTTTGAATTGTGAGGTGTAATAGTATTTACAAAATTCTTAGCTTTCGTTGAAATTTTGAGTATAAAAATAATTTACAATTTCATTCACAAATAAAAACCATGATTTATCTTATTTTCCATACACCCAAGCATATATGCATGGATTAATTAAAGAAATGGTGGGTTCATAAATGGCTTCTCCTCGTCTTTAGTATAAAGGTTTAATGAAAATGAAAATGTTAATGAAAATGTCGAAAGCATAAATTTGCCCTAAGTCGTGTTCCACATCCCTTAAGACTATAAAGTTGTAGAAGAAGGAGGCGCCTAGAGGCATTCGGTTATATAATATTTGTACGTAGATTAAATATTTCTACTTCAAACGTACCGAAGATCACAAAGCATCGCGCAAAACAAAGTTAACGTCCTTTGATGAAAATATCTTACATACTATTATATATAAGCTTTTGTAAAACAACAAAATTGTTTGTATATAAATGCCGAAGATGCCTAAGCGGAGGTATGTACAGCCATTTGAAGTAACACAACATAGCATAATATAATACACTGATTCATAAATAGTGCACCGCTTTAAAAATTTTAATGTATTTATGTTTAATCATATTTTGCCATCAAACATATTCTTGGTTGGAAAGGTAAGGAATTTAAAAGCAAATAGTATTACATATATGTTTATAAATTATCTCTTTTAAGTACCATTGTGAGGTTAGAGATTTTCCCTGCACAACAATCATTTCAATATGTGTATTGAAGGAAATTCCACCCAAGAACATCAATGAACCACTATGAAATGCCAGCTGAGGAACCATACATCATGGGGCATACTATCCTGGGCGTCTGCATGTTAAATTACGACAATCTGAAGATTTAAGACTACTCTCGCCTCATTTGTAAAGAGAACTTTCTCCCAGTTTTTCAAATTTCAATTCACATGTTCACATCTGAACTAACTTTTAGCTCTTCTGTTAGCTATGGTAAGGAAAGGTTCACGGTAGGGTATGGGGCCCTAAGGATACTTTCACTAAGTCTTTTTCTTATAGTTCTGCTGGAAATGAAAACATTTTGGATTTTCCTTAAGAGATTTCTTATCCCATTTCTAGTGACGTTGCGGTCTCGTAAAGTCAAGTGACAGACGTATTGCCTGCTGTTATAACCCACGAAATACCCCTTCGCTATTGTATGAACTGGTAATTATATCCTCACTTAAACCTATCCTTTAGATTTGTTAAAGAAAATATTGCAGAAAAATTGTAATAGTGTTCTATTTCAGAGTTTATGATCATACAATTATCTGTTATTGTTATTCCTTTGATACTTTTAATCAAGGGATATGTAAGTAGGTTCTAAGTAATTATTACTGTTAAATTAAATTTTAACCCAAATCGTGGAAAAATCGAAATTCTCCTCAACAGATTTACACTAGGACCATCTTCGTTGTTATTTGTTACTATATTTTTAATGTCACCTGGCTAGTAAACAAAAACGTAAAACTTTACACGTCGTGCCCTGTCTCAACTTACTATGATCAAATGACTCACTTCTAATGATTTTTGATTTTCTATATTCTGCGGAGCACTTCTTCTAAAAGAGTTAAAATTTTAATTGCTGTCCTCTTGTTCTATTCCAATGCAAAATTGACATTCTAAAAAGTAAAATATCGCCATTGTTACATCTATATTTTAGTGAACTGTTTGAGCCCTCATTAAGTAAATTGAGTATATCGTAATTTTTGTCCTTCCTTAAGCTTATGGCAGTCTTCGGAGTGCACAAAAGATCCTCTTCTTATCTTATTTCAAATTAAAACCTCGACTTCAAATAATCGTAAAGTGTTTTGTATTTTTTCATCACTTTATGTTGCTGTACATTTTAGGATGATGATTGTCTAACTACGATAAAGGCTACTTTGGTGTAACTAACAGATTTGCGTATAGAATAAGAGATAAAAATGTTATCGTATGACATTATCGATATGTCATACGATAACGTCATAACGATACGATTTTTCAAGTCTGTTTATTAACTATAATGCGTATGAATTCAATTTACAAATTCTCATACTTCATATTAGAAAACAAATAAAAACAAACAGTTTTAAAACCTTAAAACGGACTCTCCGCACGTAGAACATCTCTATCTCGAAATTTAGTGGCCGAAAAAAAAATAAACCAGTGATAAACCAATGATAACTCAACTAAATCGTGTCGGATCGATGGGGTTTTGACTGATTCTGATCGGAGACGTCTCCCAAACGACACCCATTAATTTTGAGGTGGATAGAACACACTCCACCCTGTCCATGGGTCATGATAAAGCACGATGGTGGACTATTTGAGAAAAATTTTTTCTTAACACGATAACTCAACTAAAGCATGTCGGATCGATCAGATTTTGACTGATTCTGATCGGGGACGTCTCCCAGACGACAACTATTAATTTTGAGGATATATTTGAGTGGATATAACACACTCTACCATGTTCATGGGTCATGAGAGAGCACAATTGAGAGAGCACAATGGTAGACTATTTGAGAAATTGTCTTTGTTAGCACGATCACTCAATTAAATCGTGTCGGATCGATCAAGTTTTGACTGATTCTGATTAGGGACGGCTACCAAATGATATCTATTGATTTGAGGTGGATAGGACACACCCCACCCTGTCCATGGATCATGAAAAAGCACGATGATGGACTATTTGAGTTGAATTGAGTTGAGTTGAGTTGAGCTGAATTATTGAAAAGAGTAAAACTGTCGCATAAAACACATACCCTGCATTTATGTATTGATTTATTTTTTCTCGGCCACTCAATTTCAAGATAGAGATATTCTATGTGCGGAAAATTTTGTTTTAAGATTTTAAAACTGTTTATTTTTATTTTATACACGATTACATTACTTTTCCGCGTATAGTGGAGTGCGGAAAAGTAATAGACTCTCATTCACGGTGTCTTATTTACTGATTAGGTTAGGACATAATGCTTTTCTCAAGTTTATTGCTAATTTTGACAGGAATATCTGTACAAAAATAGAACAAACTGATATGATAGACTTGAATCGAGACAATCGTCTTTGTGAATAATAACTGTAGATTACTGAAAGTTCTCGTAATGTTGTACAATCTTAAGTTACGTCTATTGTCATACAAACTGATAAATATCGATTGTCTGTTTTTGAAATACTAATATTTCTCCTCATAGGGTCCACTTACATTACTCGTGACATGGTGTTTTTATTTCCTACATTTTTCCCAGCCAAGATTTGATTTGTTTGAATAATGTATAACATAATTTTTCATATTTTTTCAAAATTTATGTCTTATTAAATTTTAGGAAAGTTTTATTAATATTTGTATAACCTGACCCCTTTTTTTATTTGGCTGAATTTTTTCAAACTTAATTATAGTCCATAATTGATTTTTACATTCTAAATATTTTTTGCAATATAACTCCTTATGTATGTCATTTAGTATATTTTACAATTGTCTGGTTAGAAGTTACATTATTTAGCCCTATTAGCACTTATTTTAGGGAATTTCCATCCTCTGTTGAATTTCTTTTCATGTGGGGTTTATAGGAGTATATTTTATTTTATCTACAACTGTGTGGTAACGAAGACTATATGTACAATTTTTAGTGTGGTAAGTGGTACTTTACCGCACTAGTGTAGTAAAATAAATGAATCAAATTTTACTAAAAATCTTTCTACCTTGATATTTTTAAAAAATGAACAGCTGATTGCATGAATTGCTGGCGTACGGTGGGTCGACATACTTCAGAGTTCTCCTTGTTTTTCACAAAGGACACATTTTGTTGTAGTAATATTCTCGATTTCAAAAATCGTGACAACTGAGATGGACCTTTCTTCTTCGATGTTTTCAATCTCAATTTTGGTTAACTTTTATATTCTATCGGGTACTATAATTCCAATGCCAAGAGTAACCTAACACAATAAAAAGAGACTTAATACAATAACTAATACATTTTTTCAAAGATTATGAACAATTTTGCAGATTTTTTTTAATATAGTGCCTGCATTAATACAAAATCCTTTTCTATTTTTATGCAATTTTTATTTGTTTCAAATACGAAATTAGCCTGGGACATTTATTAATGAAAATTTGATTTTTTATTAATAGTATTAACTTGAACACGGTGTAATAGTATGAAAGGGATTTTCTGCAAATCTGTCTTAATATACAATTACAACATATTCATTTATTTATTTACCGAGTTGACAGATCTGCCATTTCACAAAAGTTTTGTATTATTTTCTATAGCGCTGTATGGATTTTCCGGCAATCAACTATAAGATACTCTTTGAATCAATTTAAACAATTATTGGGTTTCCATCGTTCTAATGAAACTGAAAAAAAGTTTTCTGACTAGTACATATTTGCTGTTTCGTTGTCAAACCAAATTTTCAGATTAAGACAGATTCTATTAAATAAGAAATCTAATACTTAAAAATGTTTAAACATCTCACATTTATAGGTAAAGTAATGTAGAATGTCTTTAAATTGTACTTCATCAAAATTATAAATTATAAATGGATGTCAATTAAAATTTGTTCTTAAAATTTTACTGATTATACCAATAATTGCAGAGTTAAGTTATGAAATTACCACGTGAGACTGAATTTATTCTATATTTCTTTTTTGTTTTAAAATTATTGGTATAAAACAGGATGTTCACTGTGTATATTACATACTAGTGTATTAATTATTGTTCCTGAAAATATCCCCTAGAATATTTACTTTGCTAATAAGATTGTTTACAACAATAACGCCATTTTCAATCTTTTTAGTCTGACGTAGTCATGCCACATTTATGGATATTGTTTATAACGTTTATCACATTAATACGTATATCTTGTTTTGAAGTTAATCCAGAAATAATACGTTATACACTTTACTCTCCGATTGTAATATAAATCCTGCCTATATTTAGTAGATAAGTACAATATAATGGCAATCGATCACCAGATGATCCAAGCTACAGTCTATATCTATCACGAGTTCTGTTTTATTAAATTTTATTGGCCGATAAGCGCAGTACTTTACTTTGATTGTCTTTTATGCGCAAAATACATATCTAGATTTTCTCAGCTTAAGAATGCTTAGGAATATTGAATCTAAACTTTTATTGGTATTAAAATACATCAGATAAAATTCAGAATAGTAACAGTGAACATAGATATTAGCAAATAACATTCTTTGTAATTACTAGCTATATATAACAAATATTGTTACTCTAAATTTGTCAGTCAAGAAAAAAAAAGAATATGTCACATAACGGTCATGGAATTTATACGTAACTATAACTATTACCTCTATTACCGAAAGGATGTTTCCGATCTCCTGGAACATGTCTTGGTCATTTCCATATTAAATTTGAACTTTTAATGAGTTATGAAATCTTAATCTCTATCTCAATGATTGTCTCTAAATGAAGATTTAAGTCATAGGTTGTTGGGGGGTAACATCTGTAGAATAAGGGGTGGATTCCAAGGTAAAATATGGTACTGCAAGAAAAATGTTGACTAATATAATGGTGCATAATATAGCAAACGAGGCATTGTCATATAGAAAACAGATTTTGAATACGTTATCCTGCGCTCTGAAATCTTGGACATAATGTTACATCAATTAGAGACTGATCGTTCCATTGTAACAGTTTCCCCTTCATAATACATATGCCAATGTATATCTCCATCAAAATCGGTCATGGCATCCGTTGAGGATCCACTTTTTATCGATGAGGAATTTATAGTAGCTGCTCTCTGATCGCTAGCCAACATGGGGAATGGTTTCGTTCGGGACGACATTATACTAGTATCCATCCTATCTTCACGAAATTTTGTCATCCACTCATGCACTGGTCTTAAAGAATCTGTCTAAAACATTCACTAACTCTGTGTGAATATCGGATGCACTTTAATTCAACAGCACAATAATTTTTATATAATTACATTTCTTGAATTTCATAACTCTTGTCGAATCACTATCAATCTAGGTTTGCAGTAACTCTGATTTGGATTTTTGTCTTCTGACAAGTTAATTTTCACGTTACAAATAGAAAGCTTAGATAGATGTTTATACAGCTCTTCAAGAATAGGAACAATTTTCAAAACTGCGATATCGGTTCGCTCACGAGGTATGCAGTAAATAGCCTGGTCTTTACTCAGTCGAATTGAGGCATTTGCAGAGTGAATATCGATGAATATATATTGAATGTGAATGTACACAGAGTTCAATCCTTTTCCCTAAGAATGCTACCTCGCTCTTTCTTCTACACATACCTAGAGAATCGCACACTCTTTCCTATTCTTGACGAGCAGTACAAATAGGCAGCGTATTGATTATTATCCCCCCTCTATTGCGGCGGACAGGAATAAAGCGTCTATTCCTGCGAGGAACACACATAACAAATAAGTGTTTCTTACCAAATACGTAAGAACACTAATTTTATCTAATATATTTGTGTTATGTAGAGCTTGCCAATGTAATATTTGTTTAAGAAAAACTTACAAAATTATTGATAAATGTAATTCATTAACAATAAATTACTTGTTTTCTCAGTATATGCTAATAATTTGGCACATTTAGTATGTAACAGCATTATTTCATACTTTTGGGATACCCTGTATATATCTCAAAATTAACATAACTTTAGTTTGTCTTCCCATGAGTTCTCTTGAATATATGCACATAATTTTATGATCAGCTTCGGAATACCTAATAGCCCAAACCCTGTCGTTGTATCCAAAAGCACAATCGATAGTACAACGGCCTTCGTCGGTAAACTTTTACTAAATTACAAGGAAAAACAGACAACGTACCCGGCCGCCGACAACCCCTTGCAGCTATTGTCAGGACCGAAATTCCTCGATAATCATATGGAACCGCCACATGGTCTGCGCGTGAACATCACGTGATCTCTTCTCGCCTGTGGGATCGATTTTGGAATCTCCAGTCCGATTACTCTGAATCAGATCCGCCAACAAACAGCCAGTATTAGAGTTGTTGGAGAGACAGACAGTGCTACACGTGAAATGTGTATGTATTTTGCATTTTAATGGCTTTTCTATTCAGCATGATCAGTTGTCCCACCTCCCGTAGCTGTTGTTTTGTGAATGTAGTAGTAGTTTTAATTCAATCACTCTCGTCGTATGTATGTGTCGACCTCGCTCCGCTAGGAATTCCCTTTGTGCGCTCGGTAAGGTGTCACATCGGGTATTCTCATTTGACAATCATGTAACGCTAAGATTGATAATATTTGCCAGCAGGAATATCGTTATGTATAAGTTTTAGTAATGCAAGTGGAGACTTTTCATTTTATTCAGATTTCATCAACATTTTCCCTTATTAACATAAAATTGTAAATCTAGAACTAATTTCCTTTTAATTTTAATAATATTACACGATCCCTTAATACCTGGATTTTATTTGCTTTCAAAGAATTTATATGGTGGATATAATATCGGTTAACAGTGATGTACAGTGCGCGTACATATTCTAGGACCATAGCATGTAACCAAATGTCATATGTTTCCAAAACTCTAACTGCCACGTTTTATTACGCAGATAAAGTATACATAACAGGTAATTTATTAATAATACTTACTCGATCATGAAGTATGAATTAATAGTACTTACTCTAAGTGCTTCATTGCAACTAAATATAACAAACTCTTAAACAAATAACTTCAAATATATTTAATAAACTTTAATCCATATAAATATATTAGATATGATTCACTGTTCTCGATTATTATTCTCGTATCTATTAGCGACACCTAAATAATTTGGTGTTTACGGAATAATGCTATCTTAGCATAAAATACGTAGACTCTAGGTATAATAAATAAGTTAAAAATTACCATGTGTCGAATTATCACCATCTAGGTTTACTCATTCAATTTAAAATTTTATTTTGAAGACAAAATTCTAACTATATCTCGTTGTAAAAACACAAAATAGAAGGTTGTACACTTCCGGGCATTTATTATATTAACTGAATTAGGTACACTGAACAAATAATTTATTTTTGTTAAAAAAAGTATTTATCTGATTGTGAGTGTAATTTGTGCAACATAGATATGCTAAATTTTAGCTAATGTGATTAATTTTTCGATGAATATATTCATTGCTTAGACAATTTTTCTTTATCAGAAGTTCATGGTAAAATTATGGTTTACTATAATTAGAAAATTTTAATGTTTTGTATAGTCCCACTTTTCTTGAAAACAGAAACACAGTAAAGTCGTGAATAGAACTCCTTATGTTTTTCAATAAAAACAGTGAATATATTAGGTCCATGAAATAAGTAACAATTATATTATTAGGTATATTGCTCTCCCCGCGTCTCCTCGGCCAAAGATATTATTTATTCTTACGTTCTTACCGTAATGTCATTATTTCAGTAATAACTTATCGTCCTTAAAAAGATAACCTATATTTCAGACTAACCTTGTATTGTATCATATTCTAGAAATGAATATATTGAAATATATACGAAAATTAATTTAATATAGAGATCTGATGAAAATTTTCTATAATTGTTTCATCGTTCTTTTTAAATATTCGCCCTTTTTAAGCATCTTTGGAAAAAAATATTTAATCAATACATCATCACGTGGTGTATTAATTAAATATATTAATGAAATACTTTGAATTGTCAATGAGCAATTTTAATATCTTTATTTATGTTTATTTTATCTGGCTCAGGTGAATTAAAATTTTTCATATATTATAGTACAGATAAATTTGTACCAAAATGTTCACTTAATTAGCTTAGCCCAGTATTGTAAACCAACTTTGTTGATACACTTGCCTTTTGGCGGAAATTTGTACTTTTTTTGTGTTATTAATACAAAAAAAAATGCACCCCCAGGAAAATTTTCTGGTTATTTGTCTTCCTTTCCTCCACTTCCTTTTTCAATACATATTTCTCATGCATAGTTGCGAATAGATATCACTTCGTCTTGGTTTGCTACCATGATTTGCTAGCAAAGCTGTAGATAATCTGTCATGCCAGGTGATGTCTGGTCTTAGTGACGCTACATGGACGTTCCCCTCATTCAATTTCAGTGCAGGATACTTCTACTTCTACTTAGACTACTTCCTAGTGGAGTCTCTATCGGAGTTTTAATAGTACTTCTTAATATACCTCTCCTGAGTTATTTATACACAAATCTGCGATGTTAATTCATTCTTATCCCCTCGATGTCTGTTTAATATAGCTTGTCGACGGGTTATAATGAATGATGGTTCATAAATTTAGTTAATAGTCGACGCATTAGCCCATCTAGCTCCCGCAGATTCGAATTACTGTATTTCTGTAAATTCTCCTCAGTCTACTATTTTGGGAATATATAACAATAATTTTGTAAATACTTATTTTGTTTTTAATAGCTAATATTCTAATAAATGATATAATAATAATATTCAGATTTATTTATAGCAATTTAGGATACTATAGGATATGTGTCTAGTAGAGGTCTGCATACTGTGTATAAAACTAGCACCACCCACCGATTAATTTATTTTCGGAATTCTGTACCTTCAAACTAACATATTTTATTGTATTCATCTCCTACGAAATAAGCATTGACGTTATACTAAATTGTAGCGAATTCAAAGAAGAATAATATTATATGACGTTTCTTTGCCTTTTTTTTTACCTTCATAGATATTGACATCAAAGAAGCTATTAAGAAAAGTTTAGGTCAGAGTTCATGATTCTTATAAAAGAAGCCATTAAGAACAGTTGAAGTCAGAGTTTATGATTCACTATATGATCTGTAAATGTATATGTACAGGATGAGCGAAACTCGATGTCTCAGCTCGATTATAAGAATAGGAAATACGATAGAAAAAAATCTGAAAAGAGATTCTTAAATGGGATTGAGTAAGGTCCACTTTAAGCTAAATTTACATATTTTTTCATATTTGGAAACTGAAGTAATGGCGTCATCGAATTTTTTTCCCAGAAACATACCTATATTTTGGCATATTTAAAAAGAGATAATTCTTCTGAACAAAATTTGTAAAGAAAAAAATTTTCTATCTTTTTCCGTTAAAAAATTATAAGCAAATTTGTAAAAAACGTATTATTCAAACTTCGCAATCGTCACGATTTAAACAAGTAGCCTTTGAAAACAAATAGCAAAGTCGCATCTGTCAATAATTAAACATTATTAATTAGTTCCATTTATTAATTTAACATTACAAAACACATAATATATTACAACTAT
The DNA here is from genome assembly GCA_037954035.1 of Rosalia funebris. Taxonomy (NCBI): domain Eukaryota; kingdom Metazoa; phylum Arthropoda; class Insecta; order Coleoptera; family Cerambycidae; genus Rosalia; species Rosalia funebris. The sequence continues at coordinate 29,134,552 of JAZFAV010000035.1, read as the reverse complement.
TGCCACAGAAAGCAACAAAGTACGTAGGCAATCACTATAACAAATTTTCAATTTGACCACCTCCTACTTCTAAACACTTATCCAATCTCCGCCTTACTTCTCTCACTGAAGCCTTACGAAACATTTCTCTAGATAGTTCATCGCAAGCGTTTCTGATTTTTTCTTTTAAATGTTCCAAGTTAACAGATGGTGTTTTGTAAACTTTATTTTTTAAAGTTTTCTTCAAAAAACAAGTTTTTTGGATGGTCTTCAAAATACTGCAAAATAGTGGCAGCAGTATTGTCAGAATTTTTTTAACCATTTTCTTCCCTTTCGAGAAGAAAATGCCTCGTTATTTGCATGTAAATTGCGTTCCAATCTTGCAAATATTTCTAAGTTTGGAATAACACGTTGGGGGTATCTTTGGGCATATAACTGAACTGCTCTTCTAGGGTTTTTTTGAGATTGCCCAGAAACTAATAACATATCCACTTTTTCGTTGTGCGTGAACATTTTTCATAGTCAAATGACAACAAAATAATATTTGTCAACCATTAGATCAATTATTGACAGATGCGACTCTGCTATTTGTTTAAATCGTGACGATTGCGAATTTTTGATAATACTTTTTTTTACGAATTTGATTATAATTTTTTAAAGAAAAAAGATAGCAAATTTTTTTCTTTATAAAATATGTTCACAAAAATTAGCTCTTATTAAATATGTTAAAGTATAGGTATATTTGTGGTAATAGAAATTCGATGGTGTCATTACTTCAGTTTCCAGATATGGCAAAATATGCAAATTAGGCTTAAAATGGACCTTACTCAATCCCATTTAAGAACTTCTTTTCAGATTTTTTCTATCGTTTTTCCTTTTCTTATAATAGAGCTGAGACATCGAGTTTCGCTCACCCTGTACATACCAAGTATGTAAATATGAAACAGGAATTTTTTGTATAGAAAATACACATTTATTGTATTAAAATGATAAAAAATATTTTACTCGAAGTATTTCCATTGCTAGCTATAGATTTTTCCCATCTTTCTAACAATTTATGGATTCAATGCCAAAAAAAATTCTTACTTTTTTGGGGTAAACCAGTGATCGAGCCATTTTCGTAAGAAGTGATGCTCTGCTCAGCAAGTGCAGGCCCCATCAATGCAAATAAATAAGTAGTAATCAGGCGGAGCCAAGTCTGGTGAATAAGCGGTATACGAAAGTATTTCCCACTAAACGCCACAATCGTTTCCTTGACCGGTTTTGCTCTGTGTGATGGCACTTTATCATGAAGCAAAATCACTTTGTTTTGCCATTTTTGATAGTATGGTCCTTTTTCACGCAAAGCTTGATTTAAATTGATCATTTGTTATCGGCCGCGTTCAGCATTAATGGTTTGGCCAGGTTTTGGTAGCTCATAATAAATCACACCCTTCTGATTCCATCAAACACAGAGCATTGTCTTCCGTCCATAGCGATTTGGCCTTGCAGTCGATGTCGATGGTTCACCTGGAGTTACCCATGATCTATTACGCTTAGTATTCTCGAGATATATCCACTTTTCATCATAGTCACAATTCGATAGAGAAATGACTTTCTTTTGTATATGGCGAGCAGCATCTCGCTAATGGTGTTTCGGTTTTCTTACTGTCTTTCATTCAGCTCATGTGGAACCCATTTTTCCATCTTCTGGATCTTCCCCATGCTTTTCAAACGTATAGAGACGGCTTCTCGCGTCACATTTAATTGATCCGCGAGTGGTTATTACATTTAAGAGTTATTATCACCCAACAATGCTTGAAATTCGCCATCTTCAAACACCTTCGGTGGTCTTCCACGTTCATAGTTTCTCACGTCAAAATACCCACTTTTTAATTTTTTAAACCACTCAAAGCATTGTGATTTATCAAGAGCATGCTCATCGTAGGCTTCGACAAGGATTCGATGTGATTCTGCAGCAGTTTTCTTTAAATGGTAAGAGAAAATCAATGCTGTCCGCAAATCGTAGTTTCCAAGCATAAAATTCCATATGTTTAACGCTATTAAAAACAATGTAGTTGTATGAAACTTGTATTGCTGTGAGAGAAGAACTTTTATCAGATTTCACAGCAAGAAAATGGCGCCAATGACGCTGTACGACGGTAAATACATTAGCAGCTAGGCCATCTATGGACAAATTCCGGTTTCATATTTATATACCTGGTAGATACACTTTTTCAGAGAAATCGGAAATTAATTTATTTTCAGTCACTCATGTAATTTAAAGTTTGTGTTGAACTAAAGTAAGAAATTGGTTTCTATATTTGGATAAATGACATTTATGATCTAATATAACTAAATATAGGATATCACGTTGTCAAAGTGATGTTTAAAAAGTGTCAACTTCGTCCTGTTGGAAATATCGAGTATTTCACATTTTTAATATCAGAAACAATTCAGAAACTGCAATTAAATAATATTCTTCTCGCTCTATAAATTTCGTTCATAAAGTTAAGTGGTACCGTAATGGTACATATGGTTAATGACACCAATGCGCGGTCGGAAACAGCGATTAACTTTTTTTATAGAAATAGTACAAAGCAATAATTTATTACCATAAAAAGCTTGTGTTTCATGTTATCTGTAATTATTATTACTTTCATCTGACGTGACCTTAAAAAATAGAGTGACGGTATTAAACGTTTCGCTTGAGATATTCGTTCAAGGTCCAAGACTTTTTCACTTCGCGTTCAAACGCATCCTGAAATAAAAACACTAATTCGCGGTTGACTATTTAGAGACATACATACAAATGATGAAGGGTCTGATTCATTTTAATTTCAGTTCGTTACAATTATGTGACATAGAGGGTGAAATGAGAAGAGTGCAAGGTTTATTGTTCTAAATTAGTAAATATTGCAGTGAATCAGTGAAAATGTACTTTTACAATATATATTAAATCTTTATGTTAAAGAATCAAGGCAGCACCCCGGATATAAATCTGGATATTATTGTTCATTATTAGGCAAGTAATAATTTATGTATTATCTAATCAATTAACTGTTTTTCGTTTGATTTCCTATCTGTAAATTTACATAGTACAATTATTGGTGAAAATAATGTCTTACATCATGATAATAGAAGAGTAAGTAAAACCTAATAAGACTCATGTGATTACCAGATATGTTATTCAGGTCGAAAAATTATTTATCTTCATTAATCTTATCTCTTCTGATATAGTTCTCGTAAGGCACAACAGTATAGTAATACATAAATTTCTAACATCTAATCAAAATCAAATTACTTGTTATAAGTGACATTTTCGTTTGTAGTTAATTTCTTACTTCTTTACTTCGAAGTTTTAAATTTTTACGAAACATAATCTAATCGTGCTCTATTTATACAAGAAGAGAAATACTTTCAGAAAAAGAAAAGCACAAGTAATACATTTACTTGTGCACAAGTAATACGCAGTGTAAGGTTTTAATATACTGTATTTCAGGATTTATATTTAGCTTTCGACAAGAACATTGTACCATAAAATTCTGGAATGTCTGATTTACTCCAAATTCACTTTTAAACCTATTATGGCATTTCTTATAAAATAACGGTTAATTCAGTTCTCGACGACCATGACATGAACCATGACAATCACTGATACGCAATCTCTGAACGCAATTTTGCGTAGCATATTTTTTAGACATCGATGGGAATTTACATTAAAAAAATATTTTTAAACTTCATCACTAATAGTAGAGAGCTCGCTAGGCGTAATTCCTCTTAAAAATGAAATGTGTTCAAAGTTTTGAATCGCCATATGCGTCAATGCTTTTTCGTTTGTTAAATATTTTTTTTTGAAGCAACGGCTACAGACTTTGGGATTATTTTTGCGTTACAATATTTATGCCAACTGTGACAATCACGTAGTGTCAATAACTCGAAAATTTTGAATAACGCCCTTTTTCCCATGACAATTTTCGGCCAACTTCACACAGACAGATAATAAATTATGAACTATTAAATAAGACCAGTGGCAGCTTTTACGTTCAAACCCCCACGGGGTAACACATTTTCGGCGACGAAGCTCTCTACTATAAACGGAAATAGTTGGTAAATAAGAACCAGACAAAAGGTTCATGAGCTTATACATAGTACTTATGGTAAATAACAGTAAATAATCAGTAATAACAGTCAATGATTTAATTAAATATGTTTCCTTTAGAATGTGTATAATATATTATATAATATAGTAACAATATTTATTTACTCTGTAATAGTTACTCCATACAAATTTTAAAGCAAAATAGGATACCAACTCTGTATTACCTAATTTAACAATATATGGTAAATATAACAAAATCGTATGGAAAACAGTGGCTTCTATGCTAGTTTCTATAATTTCGAAAATCATTTAGAAAAACGCTTTAAAACATAAAAAATATTTACAGTTACTGATAAACCTAAAGAACGCGAATTATGAACTTGAATACTCTTCATGATATGGCATACTACGAGCCCTACCGGCTATGTTTTGGGACAAGTTCTCATTTTAAAAATAATACAATGCTTATCAAAATACTTGAGGTACTTTATTTATTCTTTTAAAGACAAATATGCTAATATATTCTACACTATTTTAAAATATTTTATTGCTTTGATATCGTATTGGAGTTTCTTAATAACTTATTCTATAATTAAACGTTCACAAAATATTGCGACAAACAAGAATACATACAAATTTAATCCTGGGTCATATCATTCCATATTAGCCTTAACGACTAATCAAACTCTATTAAGCATATTGTTAACTAGTGACTGACAACAATTAACTAGTGGCAGAGCCTACCAAGTGATCTAAGTGCTAAAAACCAAATTTTCGGGAAATAAATTAAGAATAGACTAATGGAGTTACACAAGAAAAATCTGTCGGCTTCTGTTGGAACTACTTCTACAACGAATCAGGAGACAGATCATTTATCACTGTATTGGCCTTGGCTTGTTGAATATTTTTGTATAAAAAACGGGAAAAATGTTTTTGGCACTTATATCACTTAGCTCTGCCACTCTACAATAGTAATCTGAGGTAATTCAGAAGTAGGGAATTGACAATAGTTTCTTAAATACTGTTTCATCTAATGCCTTGTGCGGTTTCCCCATCCAGCCCGCTGGATAGGTGAAAAAGAACCTTTGTATTGTTTTCACCAAATTATTTTGTTGGCCAATGAAATATTATATCGCCATTCGGAAACTATTTTTTTTTTTCTAGTAGTTATAAGGAAGTTCTCAATTGTTTCTTAATATTTTGGGATATTTATAATGACATCTATAAATTTGAAAGTGCATAACACCTTCGTCAATATGCAGGTCCATACCACGATGCCCTGTAAGGCCTTAGTATTTCGTCCTTAACAATCTTTATGTAAAACAACTTCTGTCTTATTCCGTATTATTTGTTTATGGATACTCCATTGCATGTATAATATTGTTATTTACTACTGAATATTTCTGATTCTAGTCATTTTCAATCCAGAAAAGTTTGATTTCGGTCTAATGGGTAGTATCGGTTTGTCGTTTAAACCTATATCAATAGTGGCTTTTCTTTGGCCTCAGTAAGAATTTGTACCAATTTTTAGATATTAGACGAACTGCAAGATACTAAAACTTACCTCATAAAATCCCACACCTCATTTATGAAGGTAAATGAAAGAAAACACTTGGTAGGTTTCACAAAAATTTCTAACTAAACAATTGTTAGAATTATAGTTAGAAATTTTTGTGTAACCTGCCAAGTACTTCCTTTCATTTACTAGTCAAAATTATTTCACCAAGTGCCCAGTTATCTCTCCATTTCCATAGTTTATCAATGTATTTTCGGCAATCTTCTCTAGCAACATTCAATTCAGTCACGTTCCATTCAGCAGTTATTTTTCGAAGGATATTATTTGTCGCTGGTTTGCTTATTGTAAGAAAATTTCGTTGAGAAACAACTTTTGATTTCTTTGAAGTTTTACCATGAAAATTGGTATTGGTAGATTAGCCATATTTTTCTCACTGTATTATAAGCTGTTGTCTTTGTATTGTAACGTATTGAATATATTGTAATATTTGTCTTTAAAAGAATAATTAAAATAAACAGTTTTAAAACCTTAAAACGGACTTTTCCGCACGTAGAACATCTCCATCTCGAAATTGAGTGGCCGAGAAAAAATAAACCAACACATAAATGCAGAATATATGTTCTATGCGACAGTTTTACTTTTTTCAAATAGTTCACCCTCGTGCTTTCTCATGACCCATGAACAGGGTGGAGTGTGTCCTATCTACCTCAAAATCAATAGATGTCGTCTGGAAGACGTCCCTAATCAGAGTCAGTCGAAACCCGATCGATTCGACACGATTTAATTGAGTGATCGTGCTAACAAACAAATTTCTCAAATAGTCCATCATTGTGCTTTCTCATGACCCATAAACATGGTAGAGTGTGTTCCATACACCTCAAAATCAATAGGTGTCGTCTGGAAGACGTCACCGATCCGAATCAGTCAAAACCCGATCGATCTGACATGACTTAGTCGAGTTATCGTATTAAAAAAAAATTCTCAAATAGTCCACCATCGTGCTTTCTCATGACCCATGGACAGGGTGGGGTGTCTCCTATCCACCTCAAAATTAATATGTGTCGTCTGGGACACGTTCCCGATAAGAGTCAGTCAAAACTCGATCGATCCTATGCCATTTAGTTGAGTTATCGTATTAACAAAACAAATTTCTCAAATAGTCCACCATCGTGCTTTCCCATGACCCATGGACAAAGTGGGGTGTGTCCCATCCACCTCAAAATCAATAGGTATCATCTGGGAGACGTCCCCGATCGGAATCAGTCAAAACCCGATCTATCCTACACGATTTAGTTGAGTTATCGTGCTAACAAGAATAAATGCCGACGACAACGACAACACACACACAGCAAAAAAATTTTGTTTTTTCACTTTTTCTTTACGCGATTACATTACTTCTCCGCTTATAGTGGAGTGGGGAAAAGGAATATTTCAGTCATTTTGATGTCATTAGTATTATTTCAAAAATAGGAGCATGTCATGAATTATGTCTACGCTAAACATTAGATTAGTATATTGTTTTGAATTTATTATTAAACATAGTATAAATTTGGTTTTTTCGGATGTTTCAAAGGTTTTATATTTTTGACTAACAAACCATTACATATATCCTATATCACCTTGTAGATAAGTAATGAAGCAATAATGAACAATGATCCATCTGAGGATGAACAAAATTCATTAATCCTTTTCGAAGTTCAACGAAATTTTCGATAGAATTCATTAACGTTGTTCGCTATTCCTTTGGACCCTAAATTTTACACCCTACATTGTCCGAATTTGATCGACCTATTTAAATGTAAATTTTCCGAATTAATATAAGTACTACGTTATATAGAAAACTTCTTATATTTCTTTGTGAAATCAAACAGATGATGCCTCAATTCGACCCCCGTTCTACTACAAAGACACTCATTAAATTCTTACAGAAGGAGGCGCCCAGATGTTCAGTAATAATGCCCCACATACGTATTCGATTTCCTATGTATGTATATCGTACAAGTACGTAAACCTTACTTACGCGTAGGAGTGTATTGATTTTTAAGAGAAGGCCACCAACATGTAATACTTATAAGATAACAATAGAACTGGTTTGACGCAATTTGTTAATATGTCTTTGATGCAATTAATAAACTTTATTCACAAAACTTGAAACGTTATGGGAAAATTTTATCTTTAATTGGAAAAGAACTACCCAGTGGACATTTGTTTTAACTGCATATCAGTGCGCACTAAGTAATTTGTAAACTAGTAATTATTATAATGTAGATGATAGATAATATTATTATATATAAGTTAAATGAGCACAAATTCCAATTTAACTCTAAGTTAAGTTGGAAAGTAGTTGTGGAGGTAAAACTATAATTCTCTTTGGAGCAGATTAAAAAGGACTCTGCGCTATATAATTTCTTATTATATATATATTAATTATGAATTAAAAGATTTTTTACTAAAAAAAAATAATATATAACAGAAAACAAGTTCTGTAAAAAAATCTAAAAAGAGATTAAACCGCTTAAATAGCTAAGTAGCTGTAGTGATGCATTAAACTCGCACATTAGCAAGGATAATGAGTGTGCCTCGATAGCTCAGCGGTCAGAGCACTCAACCGGAAATTGGGAGAGCCGGGTTCGATTCCCGGTCAAGGCAAAATGCACTTTTATCCTTGCTATCGCCAAAGTGGTGACCCCGACGTGATGTGATTCGTCATTCCAGTATATATGTAACCTCCCTTATATCTCAAATTCCCGGATTCGATTCCCGTCCTATCCATCGCCCTAGAGTCCCAGGGGTTACCGAACAACGGTTCGTAAGAATGGCGAACGCGGTCACATTCCGTTAAATTGTATCGAGACAAACCCAGTCTCTAGGGAGGGAGTACTGTAGTGACGCATTAAAACTGGCGCATTAGCAAGGATAATGAGTGTGCCTCGATAGATCAGCGGTCAGAGCAACTAACCGGAAATTGGGAGAGCCGGGTTCGATTCCCGGTTGAGGCAAAGAGCACTCTTTATCCTTGCTAATGCCAAATAACTTCAAATGACAATTATGGAACTTAGAATAGTAAATTGTGGAAACCAGTGCTTTTGAGAATGCTTTAAGCTTGAGAATGAGAGTGGCTAAGTGATACCTATAATGATTTTTTCTGTAATTAATACAGATCACCTTGTTTTGTAATATATAAAAGGCCATTCTGTAGTTTTTCTGCGGTACCACTCTCTATTTTGAACTGAAGTTGAACTTGGTTCCTGAAATTTTATCAACAATATCACACCGTTATGTCTTAATTGTTGTCTCATTATTGTAGCCAGGCTTCGAATTCCTTCATCACCATTGTCATTGTCAGAGAAAATCGGTGTATTCACATTCCTTTTTTATAAACTCTACAAAGCTGCAGAATGGCATGAAATTTTCAAACTAAAATAAAAATACGAAACAATACGAATATACGTACACTAAATGAGATAACTCGTCGACAAATAACACACAAAACAATCAAAATTTACACTGACAGTGCTGTTGGTTCTGCGGAACTACAAAATAAAAACATGAACAGTATGGGAATATTGGGAATGCTACCACTCACTGGTAAATATTACCCATACAGTATCTCGGTGTACTGGGTGAAAGAATATGCACAGTCCAGAGGCAGCAAAGAAGCAGACACATTGGCTAGGACGACATCTAGTCTAAATATTCATATCATCATCATTAGGTCATCAGTCCTAAGACTGGTTGGACGCTAACCTCCAGCTTCTCCTATCTTGTGCTAACCTACGCATTTCGCTAATTGTGCTACAACCTACATACCTTACTATTTGCGAGCAGTAGTCTAATCTAGGCCTACCTCTGCCTTTCTTCATTCCTATTTCTGCCTCCAAAATATCGCGGACTATTCCCCCATGTCTCAGCAAGTGGCCTACCATTCTATCTCTTCTCATCCTTATGTTTTTCCACATACTTCTTTTCTCGCCGACTTTCTCCAATACTTCTTCGTTGCTAACCCTATCAGTCCATGGTATTTTCATCATTCTTCGGTAACACCACGTCTCAAAAGCTTCTAATTTCTTCCTACTTGCTTCCCCTACCGTCCAGGTTTCGCAGCCGTATAGTGCCGTGCTATGTTTACATATACATATGTTTTCAAAAATCTCTTCCTTGTTTCTTAGTTTATTACCCCCGAGCATAAAAGTGCTTTCTTTTTGTTAAAAGCTACTCGACCCTCCGCTATTATTTGTTTTATGTCTTTATCGCTTCTTCCATCCCAATTTATTTTACTTCCTAAATAAGTGAAGTCTTTAACTTCCTCCAATCTTTCATTATTAATTTGTAGTTTCGTTTTTGCTCTGCTCTCGCGCCCTCTGCACACTAACACTTTAGTTTTGTTTTTATTCACCCTCATTCCGTATTCCTCTGTCAACACTGCCTCCATTTCGTTCAATGTTGATTCTAATTCCTCCTTACTAGATGCTAATACTGCTATATCATCCGCGAATCTCAGCATTTTAAGTTTCTGTCCCTGTACTTTAATCCCGAAATCCACTCTATCTTTTACCACATTAATCGCCTCTTGGTTGTACAGATTAAAAATTAGTGGTGATAGCGTACATCCTTGTCTTACTCCTTTCCTAATACCTACTTCTCTTTTTTCCTTTTCTATTTCTATAACAGCAGTTTGCTCTTTGTATAGATTTTGTACTACTCTCCTATCTCTATACTTCATTCCCACGCTCTTTAGTATCTCGAACATTTTTTCCCATCTTCATAGATGGAAAATATTCATAGATGTACCCTATTTAGTATCCTATAGATGTCAGCAATAAAACAAATAATTGAAGATATGTTGCATTGAGAACTTATGAAACTGTGAGACGAAACAAAAAGCTATCAGATTGCTCAGGAACTTTTGAGAGACCCTAGCCGAATACAGCACTCTAGAGAGAACAGTTCTCTAGGAAGAACTTACGTCTTGTGGCGGGAATTATAACAGGATACCTATTAACTTATAGGAAATACCCTCGCAATATGAGTTATGTGATACCCCCTTAAGAGACTGTGAACAGGAAAATGAAACGGGTTGGCCTTTTTAATATTAGATAATCCATTTTGGGAGAATGTTAGGCAAAACTATGACCACGGTTATGGGACTTTCCTTAGGCAACGTCATGACCTATTTCATAAGAATAGGATGGCCAAGAGGCTAGGTTACCTGTTTCGAGAGGACGCACGGGACCTCAATGGGGCCTACAATAGAACAACCATATCAGTGAGAACGCCTTCTTGTCAATCAATGACCATTAACTGCATTACTCGCAATCGACAGTTATATGATACATATTTTTCTTAAACATATACTCATTTTGCTTCTTTTATTAACATTTTTAGCGGTACTGATTTACAATTATCAGGAAATACAATTAAGATAAGGGTGATAGCATTACGAGTTCCTCGCTTTGGAATTTCGATTATTATTATGACCAAATAATCACATGCTGCTTTATTTATGCTTATCTATGTATACAGCGCATGGCTGAGTGCTGTATGGAATACACGTTTTGCTTGACTTTCAGAGCAGATTATGAACTCGTCGCATAATCTTGAGATAATATTGAAGGTTACCCCATTTTGATCGTGTTGCAGATAAAGTGGATCGTTGTATAACAAACGGTGACCTGAATCAATAATACCAGAGTGGAGATATACCTAATGCATAATAGATTTGTTTCTGCAATAAATTTCTGATAGTTTATTTCGTGGTTGCTATTTACAATTTATCTCTTAACCTATATAGGTACATTTAATGGTGGATATCTATTTAATTGGGATTTACAGACATTTTTGGAGAATATAATTTATCGATATAATTTTAATAGAGAATTTTTATAAAGAATATTTTTAATAGGTATCTTCAAATCTTCAACCACTCTAACTTTAAGTACACGGATTTGATGATAATTTGAAACTCCTAGTCAAACTTTTTGGCTTATTCGAAGAGTTTGTGACTTATTCGACAGAAACATTAATGCTCTCCTTAGAACATGCATCTAACGATTCAAACCCGTTGGTTATTACTGTAGAAAAATAATATATACAATATAAGTACTGGAGACATCAATTATACTAAATTCTATGACTTAAATATAAATTATTGCAATAAAAATTCCTGAAATACGTCATTCTTTGACTTTAGTTGGTAATAAGTAGGATGGTATTTAGGAGGTGCAGTGACCTTTAGTTATCTTCACAATGGGGATGTAACCGCCCTCAAGTTATTTCTCAAATATAAAGGTATATTAAGTGACACATCATTTGATATATCTCAACGAGAGAAAAACAACGCATACCCATACAATTTTTCTTAAGTTGCTGTGCTTTTATGAGGTCGCTAATATACAATTTGCTAGATGTCGGTCAGTTAGTGCGTCAATATCTGAGCAACGAATGCTACAGCTCTTGGTTGGTCTTTTCAGATCAATGATATATGCCCTTATTAGCCAGGATGAGAAACTTGCAGCTATATTCTGTAGTGAATGATCGAATCTCCGAACACGAAATAATTCAGCATTTTATTAGACTTGTTCAATTATCTATATATTTTTAACACTATAATTTATTAGCCAAACATGAGATGTTCAATAGTTATTAGAGTAGCGAAAAATTACAAAGGAGAAGGAAATAAATTTATTTTTTCTGGCATTTCATGGCAGAGTAGCTATATGTTTTTCAAAAAACTATTCCATAACCTCTATGTTCTTTATCACAATTCAATGGTGATACATCAACAGATGATGTTATAATTTATGTTTGATGACACAATATGGACTGGAATGGTAAAAAAAATCTTGGTTTTTCATTTACTTAAGTCTCATAGAAATTTAATAGAGATATCACCTAACAAATTAATCTCCTTGCTCTCTCTTGTACGGTAGTGAGTCTATCTGACTCACTATCGTGGATTCTCTACCAATCAGTACATGAAAGGTATTTTACTGTAAAGAGTGAAATATTGTTGATGCACCAAGTATTATAATGGCATTACTTAGTCATCAATTTCAGTAAACATGATCAGTAAACATGATACTCTCTATCCGATGTTGTTGTATCGCAGTTGATCTTCTTCCGCATAACATTAATTCTATCGAAAATGACCTCTTTATTTTCTCTTAAATCTGAGACAATACTTTATTAAGCTAATGCAACTAGAATAATTGATATTTAGATAAAATTGTTTTCAGAGCATTAAATGGTCTATAATGCTTATCTTTAGAAGAATAAAAATTTATTTTACTCTACAATGTTATCAGTTGTTAAGACTTCTATGTGGTTTATGGCAGTTTATTAAGGTCACTGTAAATAATTGGTTCCCTTAAAAATGTACTTATTGATCAAGGGACCGGTCGGGTCGGCTGTATTTTTTCGGAATCATATCTTGCTGTGAATAACTATGTTCAGTGACACAAAAGCCGTCACCGTAGCGTCACAGCCAAATGTGAGGAACAGTCTAGGGAACAGATAACCGAGAGCCGACCGCATGCATTGCTACAAAATCCACTGCCTATGTAACTTAGGTATTAGTCAAATTTTTATAATTATGTTAGAACGTTTTGTTTAAAATGTTCACCGTTGTTGCCTATTTTTAATAAATCTATGTATTGAAGTAAACACCAATGTTTATTTCACAACCCTTAAGGTAATAATAATAAAGATGTGGTACAACAGTACGCCCTAGTGATACGAAACTAGATCACAATCAAAAACATCAATAATAGGAATATATTTTATTTGCACACAGTTGTGAAATTTTATTGACGTTTCAGTGGAGTGGATTAAATGGCCTCTATATTTAGTGTAGGTAGTTATTGCCTGACATCTAGTTTCCTAACTATTATTGTTTTTATATGTCTTATATGTTATGAATTGTATGTTACTAAAATGTTGTCATAATGTTATTGTATACATAAAGCTAACGTGTCGTTAACATTATGCGTACATTAATAAAGGTAGAGAATGACATGCTGTGTTTGAAAATATAAACTTTAATGTTCATATCTATTTTATATATCATCATATAACGCTTTTATTACAGCCCTAAGAACAGTTAATAAATAACATGTCTCTTTAATGTTTCATAGAAGCATATCGTCATTAAATTTCGTATTAAACCTGTGACCGACTACGTAGATTTATACCCAATTTACGTACTTTATGTGAAGCCAGTGATCTAGAAAATCAGACAAAGGGAGGAGATCCTCGAACATCCAATCAACCCTGTATAAAATTAGGCAATCATGTGGAAAATCTTCGTAATAATATACCCCGACTGACAATAATTTAAAAAAAGGATCCGTGGTCGTGGGAGTAGAGATAACGTGAATATTTTTGCTGGCACTTCAAGAAAATTGGCCTATATTGTCAATCGACGATATTATTATAGTTTCTTTAAGTTTTATTTCATGCAGTTATAGAAATGTCCCTTATTCCACAAATACCTTTTTATTCGTAGTATGATCAAATTGATTTTGTTAAATATGCAGATATCATTTTTGTGGTTGTGTAAATTATTATACATTCTTTAATCACCAGTGTGTTACTGGTTTAAAAAAAACTAATATTAGAAAATGATGCAAAAAAGTCGTATATTAGAAAACACATTAAAATATTAGCAAAATTCGAGTAAATGAAAATCGTAATTTATTTGCAATTTTAATGTAGCCAATTTACTTTAATGTAAATATTTTATTGAACTAAAGACTTCATTTTCTATGTCTCCTAAAGGAATTCACACTCGTTTCATCCACAGGAACAATAGGTATCATGTTTTACATTTATTTTTATGTTATACATACATTATGATTGAGAAAAAGATACTTCAAGCCACTATAAACAAATATACCTTAAGAAAATTGAAAAACGCCATCTGTCTACTAAACGACAAAGCATCACCTACGGTAAGCCATACTACTTCTCATTTCTAACGCAGATTACTTCGTCTAATGCAGGTTTTCGCGTGACATCACATGAGGGGGTAATATAGACTTATTGCCATATAATTATTCTCAGTTATATCAGGCTGTCCCGAAACTGCATATCACATCACGATTTCATCCTTCTTAGGAATCACCAGTCCAAATATACCAGACTATGCCTGGCGCTCTAAGTACATTAGGCAAATCTTGTGCCAATCTGGCACGAATAATATATGTAGAAATTACTTGGCACAAGATTTGCACTGAAGATTAATAATTAATGAAGAAATCGTTATATGTATGATAGTTCCGGTACAACCTGGTGCAACTGAGAATAATTAGATGACAATAATTATTTATATATGTATATATATATATATATATATATATATATATATATATATATATATATATATATATATATATATATATATATTGGTTTACTGGAGTAAATTCGATAGAAGTCTACTGAATATAGATCTATGAGCAATAAATGCCCAAAATAAGAACGATGTATGATATGTTGGTTATAAAAAAAACGAAAAATACATCTCCATGTATTAATTTCTGTAATGTGATCATATTCAGAGACTATAAATATGAGCGATCGAATAACATTCTTGGATGACTGAATGAACGATTTAAAGAGAACCAAAGTAAACTTAAATTTAAAGCTCATTCCATATAAGTATTTCTTAATTAATGATACAAGTAATATACGAGGGTGGATCAAATATAAACGGAATTTTTGTTCCTGAACGTCTACGGTTGTTAGGACCGGGTCCGAGGTTCTAGTATGCTTGGGTGGAGTCATTACGAATGGAAAGAGTCGGTCATTACCCACTCTTAACCAGTTCATCAATAGCGCTCACGACGTCGGAGCGAGAGGTGCACCCCACTGTTGCGCAACACATTATTATAAAACTTCTTCATGAGTTCAAGCGGCGAAAATTTTCCCTAGATTGACTGCACAGTTCAGGGACTAGACACTGTTAAGGACTCGTGTATTTTCCTGGTTAAAGCATCAATTCAAGGACGGGCAAAAACAAGCAGAAAATCAGGAATATGATCGCCGTGCTCGAACCAGCACTACGGACGAACAGATTCGGATGGTTCGAGACATTCTTGAAGAAGATCGACTAGTCACCGTATCCAAAATTGCAGAAAAGGTCGGAATAAGTTATGGGAGCTATCAAGTGATCATCAAAAACGACCTGCAGTTCCGTAAAGTGTGCTCCATGTGGGTACCTCGCCTCTTGGCCGCAGATCAGAAGTTGAGACGTTTGAAAGTCTCTCAGAGGCTTACCGCAAGGTTTGCGAAAGAAAATGATGCAGTTTTGAATGAGATTGTCACTGGCAAGGTTCTTTCAACCGTTTTTTCGACCAGCGGAGCATTTTGCTCATTGGTTTTTTGGATGAGCGACGCACAATTCGTGCTGCTTACTACTGCGAGCTATTGAACCAGATGAGAGTTGCATATCGCCGCAAAAGACGAAACCAACCGATTCGAGAAGCAAATCTCCTTCACGACAACGCCAGTCTCTATACTGCAGCTCTAATGGTTGAAAAACCGAAAAGAATGCATTTGACTCCAATTGAACATCCTCCCTACAGCTCGGACTTATCACTCTGCGATTTTTATTTCTTTAGGCCGCTTAAAGACGCTCTAAGAGGGCGGGAACTATTTGAAGATAATTAGCGCGTAGAAGGATTAGTGCGCAATTGATTGCGTAATTGAATTGACCCAACCAGCTTCTTTCCATGATACTGGGATAAAAAACCTTCCTTCTCGCTTGTAAAAATGCATCTGGAAAGCAGTAGACTTTGTAGAAAAATAAAATATATTTACCTTTTGTTTTTCAATCAATATATTTCTAATAAAGTGCCGTTTATATTTGATCCGCCCTTGTACCTTCAAGTTTTGAGGCCTTTATCTGGATATGTTAATCGTAAGTCCACGCCACTGGGAAATATCAGTGACCTAAAATCATTAAAACATCAAGTTTGAACTCCATTCGCAAAACACCATTAATAACACTGCCGAGTTACTAATCTAAGTTTTCCTTTTATTACTATTTTTCATTATTCGGTTTCAAAGTTTCAATTCTATACCACGCATACTAACAACTTCGTCTTCTAAAACAACATACGAATTCCCTCGACTATTATTTGGCAATGAATCCAATTTTATGCGGACAATTCGTCAGTCAGTGAACCCAATTTACTCCAATTATTAATAATAATCAAACAGCGTGTTTTCGTGTTCGTATGTGGGCAACAGATAGACTATTAATGCGCAGGATTACTATCATTCGATACAAACATATCTAGGGCCCATAATCTAGTCCTTCTTATGTACTTCGCTAGTCACTTAAATGTCATATGGTATACATGTATTTTGTTGTTGCAGGTAGACCGGTAACATGTTTACTGAGCAATCGAAATTGGTACCACCAGATGGCGGATGGGGGTGGATCGTCGTCATCGGGGTCAGCGTCGTCAATGTAAGTATTGTTGATATTGCTTAAACTAAATTATGTCAAGATTTAAAAATTATCTTGATCAAAGATAATTTTTCATCATCAGTTTTCATCAATCACTAGCTCTTAAGAAGTCTTATTCAGGACACAAAATTGTACGAGATTGCCTAGTTTGAATTTTTTTATCTTTGTCAAGTACTTTTTTTGTCTCTATTAACTCTACAATTCAAATACCAATGTTGTGAGGATGAGGCTGGGTAACCAAGTTTCATCAAAATAAGTTAGGTTTAAAATACGTCATTCGTTAAATTATTGACAAACCACTAGCAGTATGCAAGTAAAGAAGTCCTCTCGAAAATTTTTCAAACCTTAACTGCATTCTCAAATTCTACTAACACACCAGTTTGAAAACAGACCTCAATCAATTATATAAATTTTTTAGTCCATGATGAAAACTTTGAGATTGAAAACTTAATTTGAGAACTATTTTTAAGATTATAGCAGCGATAAAACGTGATCAGAATTGCTTGATAAATTTTGATAATTAAAAAATGAATGACATAAATGCACGAATAGTACCATTGAATGTATAGTTGTCTGTACCAGTCTCTATCGATATAACCAGATTATTGGCATGTCATTACATAGAAATCTGTCAAAAAACGACCTGATGACGGAAATTATTTCGAATTTAATCCAGAAGATTGACCATTTAAACAATATTATGCACACACGTATACGTGGGCATATGTAGCTAACCTTACATAAGAATCCCTAATAAAAACAAGGCGAGAGAGCCTTGGAGTCTAGTTATAGATACTTAAATAATGTATAGTTAGATTCATTATGTACCATTTCTGTTGCTTCATGTTGGTTAGTAGCTAAAAGATCCAGCCATATTATTCTAACTTAGTTTACCCGACACCCAGTATCATCACTACCTAAGAGTTTGGCGAACATGATATGGAATGCAGATTCCAACAAATCACTGTGATAATTTGACGGAAGAATTATCTCAAAATAAAATTTCGATTATAGTAATTCGAACACCCTTCTTCATCGCTAGTTCTATTTAAATACAAAATTTTACGATTTTATGTTCTTGCACTTGCAGGAGTTGCAGGAAATACAATAGCTTGCCACTTTCCAAACAACAAGTGTTTCACTCTAAAACATATCTTTATACTGATTCAACATAATATAATATACATATCTATATTCAGATATGGATTTACGAGATTTTAGTGAACTACATTCTTTTGCTATCAAAGATAAACATTTTCCCCATGTCCTATCGCCTTTTCCTATCTAATGTTATACAATATTCAGTAGTATTATATCCTTCAACATAATCTCCTAATAATTTTTAGAGTTACCATATATAAAGAAGAATCCGTTTGATGAAAAAAAATTCTTTTGTTATTTTCCGCTGTCGATAACAGGACTCAATCGGCTTGTGTTTTATTTATTAATTCGTATTGACATTGTTTCTCAGTAATAGCTTTTGTGTGGAATATTCTGTAAAGAATAAACACACTATGTGGAAGCAATATTAAATCTACTATTCAATATGTTATCGACCAGGTGGTAAATACTGTTTCCAATTACTTCCTGAACATTTTGAATTATTCTTGCAAAATGCGTTGGAAAATTTTCAATTATTTCTGTTAAATATGGAGTGAATATCGAGTATATGTCTCCTGTGATGTTACAGACATCAAATTATTAAAAATATTCTGAGTAATCATCCTATGATGATGTCTTCAATATCTAATCTATAGTTGTGTTAGCTCGATGTATCGTTTAAAGTAAAAGTAGTCGTTCATAATTTATCTTTAACGATGAAAGCATGAATACGCCTTACATAAATTCTCAGTAATTTAATTTACACTCTTATTACACTTGTAATATGATCCACCATCGCACTATGCATTATATGTTCGAGAATAGCTGAATTAAAGGTTTTTTGACAAATAGGTTGACAGAAGATACGCTCTGGAATGACCGGCAAGACATCCAAATATAACTCCACTGGATTTCTTCCTCTGGAATTATTTTAAGACAATTGTATACAAAACTACGCCCAAAAATATTTAAAACTTAAGAAATATAATTACCCACATATGCAGGCTAATTACTAAAGACACATTTTAAAACGTCTGAAAGGAATTCGAGAATAGATTGTACTTTTGTTTAGTCAATAATCATAGGTATTTAGAGCATTTAATAAAGTAAAGTTTTAAATAATGCTGTGAAATGTAAATTAATTCCATTAATTTATTTGAGTTATTAAAATTGTAATTATAAGCAATATATCCAGAGCCTATATTCACGCGGTGAAAAAAATATATTGCGGATGTACCAGTGCAGTGAAAGTTAATAGTGAAGTCTCCGATACTTTGAGGTATCTAAAGGCCTAAGACAAGGATGTACACTGGCTCCGCTTTATTCAAGATATATTTGGAAGAAGCACTAAGGCATTGGAAGTGAAAATGTGGCAGTATGGGTATACCCATCGGTAACGAAGTGCTATACACTTTATTGTTCGCTGACGATCAAGTCGTGATGGCTACAGATAGAGAAGATGTAGGCTATATGCTGCGCAAACTAAAAGAGGAGTATGAGAAGTGGGGCCTCACCATAAATACTGAAAAAACAGAATACATGATAGCAGGCAAAGAAAATGATCAAAGCGACCTAAATCTAGATAACTGCATGATAAGACATTGTTCCTCATTTAAATATTTAGGTGTAACTCTCTCCTCAAACGGAAGAAGCAGCGAGGATATTTTAAATAAAATAGGACAGGGAAGAAGAGCAATCCGGCAACTAAACTCACTGTTGTGGAGTAAAAATGTTAACACGAAAACTAAAACCACCTTGTATAAAACTATTGTGCAAAGTATTTCTACATATGGCTCCGAAGTATGGGAATTGAACAAAAGAGAACGCCAGAAATTACTATCCCTCGAAATGGACTTCTGGAGAAGAAGTGCAAGGATCTCAAAATTAGACCACGCTAGGAATGAGAGAATACGGGAGATCATGAATGTGAAAGAAAATATATTGGACATAATTGGAACAAAACGACTAATGTGGTATGGACACCGTCAACGCATGGAAAACAATTGATGACCCAAAAAAGTATGGAGCTGGATACCACCAGAACGCAGAAAAAGAGGGAGACCACCTAGAAATTGGAAAGAGGATGTAGAAGAAGCTATGGAAGCCAAAGGACTTCAGGAAGGAGATTGGAAAAATAGGGACTACTGGAAGTTAAGATGAGAGAAGCGGCCAAGGTCGTAGATCCTCGCTATTTTATATATATATATATATATATATATATATATATATATATATATATATATATATATATATATATATATATATATATATATATATATATATATATATATATATATATATATTAAAATTGTTTTATTTTTGCATCTATTACGAGAATGAATTAATTTATTTCAATTTCCTAAACGGAGTTGAATCAGAACTTTTAAGACCTTTAAAAAGGTGTATTATAAGATAGGCACCATTTAAAACTTTTAAATGGAAGTAGCTAGGGATAAGAGTGTGAAACTGAAAATGCAACTAACACTGGTTATGATCGATAGCCCCTGCGATATATAAATTTATGTGTTTTATTTTGTTTAGAGGTAATTTTCCTTTCTAAAAGAAACAATGTGGGTAATTTTGAAGTGAAAACATTATAATATTGGTGATTGTGACCTTCCTTATACTTTCAGAAACATGATTAGAAATAAACTGTGTACAGAAATTTGAAAAATTAAAAAATAATAGTTATCGGCCGATTATTTACTAGGTCGGTTCTGTCTCTGCTTGTGGGTCACATTGACATTTCATAATTCGGGAAAATTAGGTGATGTAAATATTTTATTTTTCGGTTACTCTTTACCGTTCAGAGGCCGTTAGCTGTTTCACAAGAACAGAAAAGCTAATAAGGCGGAAATTAAGTCGACCTCCATAGTCATAGTTCGCATCATCATTTTACATATTATTTATTTCCATGTTAATTTCATAATGTGTATATATATATTTTGTATATTTATTGTACCTACTATATTTTATATGTATATTTATTTCAATATGCCTTTTCAGCTATGTACAAGATCAATCGAACCATCTTTTGGACTTCTCTTCGGCGACCTGCTGAAAGAAATGGGGGTGGAAACAACAGGAGCTGCCATAATAATGAGTACCCTCGATGCTCTGATCAACTTCTCAGGACTGTTCGTAGGACCGATTATCCGTGCCTTCTCCTATCGCAAAGTATCTTTAGTTGGGTCGGCCCTGAGTGGCCTGGGGCTGATCCTCACTTACCCTGCCAGCACAATGGCGCACTTACTAGTTACTTACAGTATTATTAACGGTGAGTACTACTGTTATGCGTCCTTAATTAAACTCCCATTTTGCATAGAAAACACAGCCGATAGTAACTAGATTGTGGAACTGCAGCAGTTACGTGACAAATTGAATATATTACACTATACAAGGAACGAAATGGGCTTGGTTGATATTTATGTTATTAATAGAACATATGTATACGTGAATTAAAATATGTTCGTTAAAATATTCGCAACTGAAAATTAATTATCGTCAACTTATTTTCTCAAAATCAAATTACAATTTGCATTTTTATTATTTTCTAATATTATTTACGGGGGTAGGGAAAAACTGGAAGGACTTTTTTCGTATAATATTTATAGAGGACTATGAGAATGGTGGTTTGTGCCATAAATATACAAATATACACTATTTCATAAAAAAAATGAGAAACACAGAAATAAGAATTAAGCAGTTTTAATAATATTTTCTAATAATTATTACATTACATTTGAGCTAATAGGATTACCTATTAATTAGTATAAATGAGTAAATATTATAAAACTAGGCTTAATTATTAGAATTGAGCTCATAATAGACTAATATGTTTTATCTGCTAGCATAACATACTAGATACATTAAGATGCTACATTTTAATACCACAAGAATATATAATGAACATGATTATAGTACTAGTATTATAATAAAACAACAGGCTATATTTTAATACCACAAGGCTGTTCATTATAATACTAGTACTATAATGTGAAAAAAGCTGCATAGCGAATAGTGAAAAAAGCGCATATTAACTGTTGAAACTTTACTACTACTAAACTTTTGTAAATGTTAAAAACTGAGTTACTACAATTTGTTTTATTGTTAATTTAATGATAGGTGCTGATATTAAACTAGTTGATTAATTTTCTGTTGTATTTGAACACACATGTTATCAGGGTCTCATGTTATCAGGTATCATTTTATTTTTCTCTTCAATGGAATTGTCTATTGACTTTCAGCTACTGTATTACTTTCAGCTACTGGATTACCAATCTCCGTGCCATTTCAATGCAGACAAATCAGCACTAGCATCTGTCAGATATAGAACAGATGGCCGCCGAAAGCAAAGTAGCCTTTCTTAAAAGCCGTGTTATCAGGCTCAGCTAGCGCCTCATTCTTGCTATGATTCTTATACCATAAATAGGTAATTTAGAACATGTCGCTCATATTGACAAATTGTACCTGTTTGTGAATTACTTTGTTATTCAGAATGGAAAATACAAGGGTGGTCTGAAAAGTTTCCGACCTCAGCATTAGGATGGCAGCACTTGTCAACAAAAGCTAGGGAATGTTTTGAAAGGTACTCACCAAAATTTCAACCATTTTGGATGCTCAGTTATTGTTTGACAATCGCTTGAGTGAGTCGATGTGACCCTCAAGCTGTCATTAAATATTTGCTTTTGAAAGGCAATACGTCTACCCAAATCAAAGAGGAGTTGGACGCTGTGTACGGGGACTTTGCACTATCATTTACCACCTTGAAATTTTAGGCAGCTGAATTTAAACGTGGTCGTACCAGCTCGAGAGACGATGAACGTTCGGGACGTCCAAAAACTGCAACCACTAACGATAATATCGCTCAAGTTCACCAGATGGCGCTAGACAACCGTCGAATTAGAGTTAGACAGATAGCAGAGATTATGAGTATGTTCAAAGAACGTATTTGTCACATATTGAATCAAGATTTAGGCATGAGAAAGCTGTCTGCGCTTTGGGTGCTGCGTTTGCTCACGTTAGACCAAAATCGTGTTCGAATGAACATTTCCAACACTCTGTTGGTGCAGTTTAGGCGCAATAAATCAGAGTTTTGGTGCCGATTAATTACTGTACATAAATCTTGGATACACCATTATACCCCAGAAACAAAAATATAGTCAAAACAATGGACTGCGAAGGGAGAATCTGATGCAGAAAAGCAAAAACTCTTTCTTTCGGCTGGGAAAGTGATAGCGACTGTTTTTTGGGATAGCCATGGAATTATCTTAATCGATTATATTGAAAAATGAAAAACCATTACAGGAGCACATCACACATCATTATTTGATAAGCTGAAGGCAGAAATTGTGAAAAAATGGCAACATTTGCAGAAAAAAATTTGTTTAACTAAGACAATGCGTCGTCTTCCACCTCAGCGGTAGCTTTGGCGAAAATCCACGAATTACTATTTGGACGTGTTAAAGAGATGGGAGTTTCGCTGGGAGAAGTGTGTAGTCTTCTAGGGAGACTATGTAGAAAAATATAAATAAATTTGAAGAAAAAATGTCTTGTAGCTTTGTTAGGTCGTAAACTTTTCAGGCCACCCTCGTATAATAGTTCGAACACGGACATTTTGAATTTAATTTATTTTCGCGGAAGATTAATAAGACGTACTCTATGTTTGATGAGAGGAACCCTCACCTACCGTCAATGAATAAACAAAAATTTAAAACAACAGAATCGACCATTCTACACTAGAAATCAATTGGAAATAAAAAATGTCAACAAAGCGCAAATCTCAAGAAACATCTTATAAATATATCATTATACTAAAGTTTCTTTATGACTTCCACCTTACTGCAAGCACTTTAAGATTCACAAGATCACCTGTCGTACAACATATGCCTTCTCAATGTGTTCTATACAAGATACAAAATTATACAAGATAACATATTTGCTGCAGTATATGAGTGCACATAAAATAATAAATATTGTATGCTGAACGTGTATTATAATAACAAAATATATATCTTGTGTCAGCGGCTCATCATGTTAAACCTCGTTCGCATGTTAATATCATCACGAATAACATTTTATGCTATTAACGTAATACATTTGGTCAACCCAATGGAATTTTGTAGACGAATTATTCCATTATAAATAATAACTCGACTTTATTCACCATAAAATAGATATGGATATACATAATTATGTAAATAACACATTTATGAAATTTTATATCCTGTTTATAAAACCAGCCTATATTTATGTTCTACATATATTGAAACAGGTATGACAAAGTATAAAAAATATATATCCTAGATTACTGCACTTTGAGTTTTGCAATACAACTATTTGTATGTAATTTGATTGACTTTGTATATTTTTCTGCTTGAATTATGTTACAAAAATTATTTGATATGGCTAATCTATGTTTTTATTCATTCTCTTTAAAATGCATATTTTTTTATTAATCATATTTACCAACAAATAAATTCGTCTAGCACTGAGATTTTAGGGTGTTTAGAAGGAAGAAGGGAATTTAAGAGAATATGGTGGGCATTCTGCATAAAATTCCGAACGCAAAATTAACAGAAGTTAAGCTTCGCGTCTATAGCATGGATGGGTGGGCAAGTGGGCAATAATGGAGGAGGGTGTCTTATTCTCGAGCCTCAACGAAGGCAGTTTGAAACCTCTCAGCATGGGTGTACCTATCCTCATCTGAATGTGTAACATTTCTCTACGAAGTCTGGGATTTTAGGAACCCTTACATTATTCAGTAAATATTCAGGTTCTATATTAAGTTCCATAAAACATGGTAGTAGGTTGGGAAGAGAAAAATTAATAATTTCCCCAATACAATGCAATGAAATATATAATTTAATCTATTGTAGACTACTTTTGCTTTCAATGAATGCCATCATTAGTAGTAGTAGTAGTATTTTTAAATAGTTGGCAATTACTGTTGAATTAGTTAAAATGTTGACTACGTTGTCTGCTATTTGAACAGGCTTTCTTTGAAATATTTTCAATTCCTTATTTTGAAAAGAACCAGTTCATAATTTTCATTCCATATTTGTGTTTTTGTTTGGTGTGGTACATATATACCGAATATTGTTCTCTGTACATATTTTGAATTAGTCTACTATTTTTGGCATTCCTTTGGCGTAAAATTATTTTAGAAGGTGTTCTATTGATCTCTTGATGAGACTTTTTCTAGTAAAACAGTATCTTGCATAACTCAGTTGCATAAAAATACAATTCTTTAAAAATTGTGTACTTTATATTCAACTATCAATGTTTTTATTTTACAATCAAACCCCCACAAACATCACCGAATTTGACTTATAACAAGGATATGGAAAATGTAATAATATACACAACACCATATTGAAAATTCTGAAGTTGTTGACACGTGATTGAAAATAAAAATTGAAACGTAACTTTAATCACAGAATGGCATGCTACATTGCTTGCAGTTAAACCCCTCAAAATTCATTTTTATTGTACTAAGCGTTTTCGAGATACATGACTAAAACGTCGTGAACCACCTTGTATATAAAAGCCTAAACCCAGACAGATGTATCACGTCAGACCTATTTAATTCAACGTCAATATCTCAACACTTAAATTAAATAGTACGTGCATGAAAGACACATTAAAGACGTATATCAGACGTGCAGAATATTGCACTAAATATACTTCAAAGATCTCTTTTAGGTCAACTACTATTTGAACTAATCAATTATATTCCTAAATATATCAGTTATAGACATATTACTGTGGGTCAATAGTGGCAGAACTACAACTCAAAGTAAAAGGGGTGCTCTATGAAATGAATAAATGATACCAATATAACAATGGAGAAAGTTAATAATTTTCTAAATACTTTATTTCTGGGGTAATATGATGATAACAAGTTTAATGATGCAACTTCAAATAATTTGAAAAGTTAAAATATCACATATATAGTTTGGCATACAGTAGTTTTGTTAAGTCATAAATGAATTCGTTAAAAATTCAATATACATTGAATTTCGTGATGAACTCTTGCTTCTAAATCTTCTAAATTCTCCCACTTAACAATGAATATTTTTCTTTTTATGTGTACCCACAAACAGTAACATTAGAACTCAAAATTTGAGATCACGTTTCTAATCTTCTTGGAATTTAAAACATCTTGAAATTACGTTTTCTCTTCCAGGTTTAGGAGTAGGTTTAACATCGTCCTCGACTTTTGTCGCCCTAAACAACTATTTCGTAAAACGTCGCGGACAAGCCGTCGGCTTTTCATTAGCCGGAACCGCATTTGGAATGATGTTGATGCCACAGGCCGTAAAACTGTTACTGGATCTATACAGTTTCCGCGGGGCCATCCTGATTTTGGGAGCATTTGCATTAAATGGAATAGTCGGTTCCGCCCTGTTACAACCCGCCAAGTGGCACTTCGTTCCCGAGAGCAAGAACGAGGAGGACGGAGGGTATCATCAGGTAAGTGCAACTGGTTCAATATGTGGGGGTATGGCTTGCATTGATAGACATATTTGTTTTCAACTAGTCGTTCAATTAATGGGTTATTGCATATAAATTTTCGTTAATCATCTATGATTTTACAATTATGTTTACAATATAACTACATGTAAATTAAAATTAATGTTATTTTCCATTATATACACTAAGAATATAAAAAAGGTAGATTAAGCTCAGCCTTCCGTAAAACATAAGATTGAAACACATGTTGCTAGTGTGAGAGGACATGTTCTATGAAATAAAATTTTTATTATTGCCTGTATTAATTCGGTGTAACGATACACGAGATGTTTATGTTAAGGCCCGACTCTCGGTCGTCTCCAAGTATAAACAATGACGGGACTTGGATGTCCGAGAGTTGGACCGGGAGAATAATTGTAAACTGACAGAGCGTAAAACGTGTACTGGTGAATTCAGGGAATAAATTGTACGAACTCTTTCTCGGTTTATTATTATTCTTAACATATCAGAAGTGCGATCATAACTCCACACCACAGGTGATGTGATCAGGTGTTTGGGCCGTTCTGTGCAACAGATGATTGTGCCGTGCTGCAACAAATGCTTGGTAGAACAGTGGTGAGTCCTTGACTTTTGTTTTATCGTATAAGTTGCCTGCTTGTCTGACTAATTCGCGAATTTGCATTTTGAGAACTTGCATTTTGTGTCGCTCGAGCTAATATTTTCCTTATATTAATGGATCGACACCGACGTAGTCGAAGTCATAGTCGGGCCAGGAAAGAACGGCGTCAGCGTTCTCGGTCGCGTAATCGTGATGGTTTACAACGATTGGAAACGCAATTTGAAAACATATTTCAAAAATTAGAGGATCTAATTCACCAGACATTTCATAATTCCTCTGGCCGGCAAAGTAGGGTATCGTCGGAGACGCGTCGTTCGCGGTCAGGATCCCATACCCCACCCGGTAGCCCGACACGTCAATCGACTGAACGACCTTCTACGACGGGAACTAATACCAGCAATAAATCAAAATCACACTCACGTGATTCGGTCATGCAACGTTACGTGGGGCGGATGGAATTGATCCCAAAATTTGATGCGTCAACCGAAAGCATTACCATAAACCAGTGGTTAAATAAAATTGATTCACTAGGCGAACTTTATGAATGGGACGATCGGGCAAAAATATTTGCTATGATAAGTCATCTTGAAGGTAATGCCAAAGCATGGTATGATTGTCAAACGGAAGTTGA
The DNA here is from genome assembly GCA_037954035.1 of Rosalia funebris. Lineage (NCBI taxonomy): Eukaryota > Metazoa > Arthropoda > Insecta > Coleoptera > Cerambycidae > Rosalia > Rosalia funebris. Next base: position 29,106,680 of record JAZFAV010000035.1, on the reverse strand, counting down.
TAGTGATTGGCGGCAGTGGAAACAAAAACTAACTCTAGCCTTTCCGTCTGTTCGAAGTATAGCGTTGAAATTGAAAGAATTTGTAAACACGGAAAGACAGCATAATGAAGACGTTGTGTCATTTTACTATAACAAACTGCGTTTAGGTAAACATTGCGACATATCCGACCATGTCATTACAGACGTCATAATTTCTACAATCAATAATAATTTACTTAAAGCGAGTGCTCAGGCCGCGGGTTGTAAAAATACCGAACAATTATTAAAATTTATTGTTGAGTCAGATTTCTCGAATATCACAGCCCGTAAATCTGACCAAGGAAATAAACAAAATTTGAGCGGCCCCAGCAAAACGCGTGGTTGTTATACTTGTGGTAAACTAGGTCATAAAGCTAATAATTGTTTTAAAAATAAGACATCTAACAACACAGACACAACGAGTAAAATAAACAACCACACCTGCAGTTATTGTAAACGAATGGGTCATACAAGAGAAACATGTTTCAAACTGAAATCAAATAATGAAGCTGTCAAGATAAATCACATTACTCAAGATGATCGGAAATACCATGTGGATGCAAAAATTAATAACGAAGTAGTGAAAGCATACGTTGATTTCGGGAGCGCATGCACGATTTTGAGAAAGACTAGAGCAAAGGCGCTTGGACTTTCTATAAATAAAAATAAGCAAACATTAATGCAAGGATATGGTGGTGCAATTGTAACGTCTTTTGGGGAGACAGAAGCGAAAATAAAGCTGGATGACGTGGAAAGAAAAGTCCCAAACGTAGTGGTAGCAGATGGTTCTCAAAGCATGGACTTGTTGATAGGACGGTCATTTACCGAGTTGCCAAGAGTATGTGTTATTAAAAAGGAAAACAATTTGTGCTTCTATGATGAAAATGATTACAGCTTACCTACCGAAGCGATCGAAGCCACTATCAAGTATCCCTTGCGTACCAATGAAGAAGTAACAATAATTCCTGGAATCAATAAAATTCAAGTCGTGTGTGAACTAGTACAAGGCTCCTTAACACCGGCGCGCTCCGAATGGAATTTAAATGAGAACATTGTTGTAATTCCATCAAAGCAAATTGATATAGTACTCGGACTAGGAATTCTGACGGTCTACAATGTCAGCAAGGTAACCACGTCATTTAAACAAGGGCAATGTGTGGCGCGGGGAATCTCTTCGGAGCAGTCTTTAGAGACTGAAGTACCTGCAATACCATCGCCTGAAACTGAGAACATACAAGAGCGTCTAACTACCTTGTTCGAAAAGGTACTAAGTGTGTTCAGTACAGCAGGGCTGACGCTTAACAAAAAGAAGTGTTCATTTCTACAAAACGAAGTAGAATATTTGGGATCCATCATCAGAAATGGAGAATTAAGACCATCGGTAGAGAAAGTAAAAGCTGTGTTAGAATTTCCAAAACCCAGCAACGTCCATGAAGTTAGAAGATTTCTTGGCTTAGCCTCGTATTTTAGAAAATACATTAAGGACTTCGCAATAAAAGCGAAACCACTAACAATGCTAACCAAGAAGAATAAGGACTGGAACTGGACAACTAATCAAGAAAACTCATATCAGTTACTCAAAAAGGAGCTTGCGAGTGACCCTGTTCTGGCATTGTACGATCCAGACTTAGAAACGTAATTGCATACTGACGCGAGTAAGATAGGTTACGGAGGAGTCCTCCTGCAAAGACAAAAAGATGGGCTCTGGAAGCCGATAGCCTATAGTAGTCAACAAACCTCAGAATGTGAGTCGAAATACCATAGTTTTGAACTAGAGACTCTGGCTGTTGTCGTTTGCGTCAGGAAGTTTCGGATTTTTTTGTATGGCAGGAAATTTACGATTGTAACAGATTGTAACTCTCTTCGTCTGTCTTGGACAAAGCGTGATTTATCCCCACGAATCGGTAGATGGTGGGTGGAGCTACAAGAATATGAATTCGAGGTAGTCTATCGACCGGGAACCCAAATGCGGCATGTGGATGCTTTGAGCAGAAGCGTAGTGGCAAATGTGAACTTGATTAAGGAATCCGACTGGGTTCAGTGTGTTCAAAATGAGGACGATGACTGCAAGTCTATTAAATTGCAGTTAGAAAAAGGAACTGCCGAAAAGGTTTACGCCATGGTGGATGACAAACTTTGTCGCATCGTTGATGGACAGCCGAAAATTCTTATTCCCAAAGATGTTCGATGGAGAGTCACAAGGTTACATCACGACGAAAATGGGCATCCAGGTTTATTTCGAACTCTCGAGTCACTACGAGAGAAATATTGGTTTAAGGACATGAGAAAATTTGTTACGAAGTATGTGAAACACTGTATACCATGCTTCTGTGCTAAAAAACCAACGGGTAGGCAAAGAGGCCGATTGTATCCCATCCCCAAAGTGGATAAGCCATTTCACACGTTACATTTAGATCATTTAGGGCCTTTTTGTAAATCCCCTGCAGATAATACATTTATGTTGGTAATTGTTGATGCCTTCACGAAATTTACATGGGTCGAGGCTGTACCAGACACAAGTACTCAATATATCATTACAACTTTGGAACTGTTAATGAAATTTTTCGGCATACCAGAGAGAATAATAACGGATCGTGGGAAAGGATTCACGAGTAAGAATATGATGGAGTTCTGTAAACGTCATAATATAAAACATGTGCAAACTGCGATTGCCTGTCCTAGAGCTAACGGGCAAGTTGAACGCTTTAATTCGACAATACTCCGTGCTATGACTGCAGCCGTGGGAGAAAGTTATGACTCTTGGGAAAGTAAAATTCCAGAGGTGCAGTGGGGTATAAATGGTACGATCAATATGACTACGGGTAAATCACCCTCGGAACTATTGTACGGGTTTCGCCCGCGGTTAAGATACGATACTAGTGTTGATAGTCAGGTAGATAGACAGGGTAACTTAGAACGTTCGCGTCGACAAGCGGCGTGCAATATTGAGAGGCAAGCAAAGCGTATGAAGAAGCGTTTTGATGCGAAGCATTTGGAGCCTATCCAATACCAGGTTGGGAACATGGTTTTAGTGGAGCGAACTCCCATGGTTAAGGGGCTTTCCAGTGGCAAGCTCGTCCAGAAGTTCACTGGTCCTGTTCGGATCACCCATGTGCTGGGGAATGATCGGTACCGAGTAGTATCTCTATCCAAGGACAAGAGGGGTGGTAGCCAGTGATTGTCTAAAATTGTTTAAGATGCAGAAGGATCATTAAGGGTGAGTTGAATGATACAGAATTTGGATATGTTTGCTTTTGACTAAGATTACTTGCTTACATTTTTGGCAAAGCAGTAGTACATTGGTCTTGATGGCTTAGAGATTGAAAGAAATCTCTCTTGATGTTTACTGAATTGATGAATTAATGAATGTTGGCATGTCAGTAGTACATTGGTCTTGATGGCTTAGAGATTGAAAGAAATCTCTCTTGATGTTTACTGAATTGATGTGTTAATGAATGTTGGCAAATCAGTAGTACATTGGTCTTGATGGCTTAGAGATTGAAAGAAATCTCTCTTGATGTTTACTGAATTGATGAGTTAATGAATGTTGGCATGTCAGTAGTACATTGGTCTTGATGGCTTAGAGATTGAAAGAAATCTCTCTTGATGTTTACTGAATTAATGTGTTAATGAATGTTTGCAAATCAGTAGTACATTGGTCTTGATGGCTTAGAGATTGAAAGAAATCTCTCTTGATGTTTACTGAATTGATGAGTTAATGAATGTTGGCATGTCAGTAGTACATTGGTCTTGATGGCTTAGAGATTGAAAGAAATCTCTCTTGATGTTTACTGAATTAATGTGTTAATGAATGTTTGCAAATCAGTAGTACATTGGTCTTGATGGCTTAGAGATTGAAAGAAATCTCTCTTGATGTTTACTGAATTGATGTGTGAATGAGTGTGAACAGATCAGTAGTGCATTGGCCTTTTCGATGGTTTAGAGCTTGAAAGAAATCCCTCCTGATGCATACTGGTTACTCGTCAGATTTTTATTATTTATTTAAAAGAAAGGGACATCGTTTCTGGTTGATTTTATTTTGTTCACAGGTCATGAGGATGGCCCGAGGACGTGCCAGGTCAGGACGGCCGATTGTGAGAGGACATGTTCTATGAAATAAAATTTTTATTATTGCCTGTATTAATTCGGTGTAACGATACACGAGATGTTTATGTTAAGGCCCGACTCTCGGTCGTCTCCAAGTATAAACAATGACGGGACTTGGATGTCCGAGAGTTGGACCGGGAGAATAATTGTAAACTGACAGAGCGTAAAACGTGTACTGGTGAATTCTGTTTAAAAGCCTTGCATAATGATATTCAAAGCAAAAAAATCAGTTTTGACTTTGATAATTAATTACTCGGGAAATAATGATCGTACAGAAAATTCAAGTAGCGTTTTAAAAACTAAAAGGTATTCTTTACAAGTCGTAGTTATTGGTTTTTGATGAAATGAAAAATTTCGGTGCGAGAATATTGATTGAAAAAGAGGTAAAAAATTGCGTATTTAAGGATATTCGCTTAACTTGGCATGACTTTCCAAATAATGGATAGACTTAGGATGGTGACGGTTTCTTTTCAACCTCAAAGTATCTCAAAGAAGCCTTGAATATTTCAAAGTGCTGAGATTTTTTTCATTGTGCTCGGACTGATTAAATTTGTTGTTTTTCGTAAAAATCAATTTAAGGATGAATTTTTCATTTTTTATTCATTTTTTGAGATCGATAATATTTTTTTTAACAATAATTCCTTTTTTTATCAAAAAATGTTAATTGTAAGAAAAAAATTATTTACCGAGTAATTAATTACCAAAGTCAAAACTAACTTTTCTGCTTTGAACAATGATAACTAAGCGAAAAATCATTGTGTAAAGTTTTTAAACCGTTCAAATTAAAAAGGATAAAATTATATAGAAAAGCTTTATGAGAAAATCACTGAAGTCCGTGGGCCTCTTCAAAGGCAAGCAAAAATTTGGGAAAACTATTTTCCGATGGTTTTCAAATGACTACTTAAATACTGCTGATGGTAAAAAAATTGAACAAGATCTGAAAACTCTAAACATGGGGCTTCAATTTTTTTTTTTAAATTACTCTGGGACTATTTTTCCTCAAGTTACAACCCTTCGAAAATTACCTAAAAATTTATGATTTTTTTTACATCCCTTAATTCTTGTGCACAGTGTAATACCTTGACAGGCAAGCAAAAATTTGGGAAAACTATTTTCCGATGGTTTTCAAATGACTACTTAAACACTGCTGATGGTAAAAAAATTTAACAAGATCTGAAAACTCTAAACATGGGGCTTCAATTTTCTTTTTTTTTTAAATTACTCTGATACTATTTTTCTCCAAACAACCCTTTGAAAATCACCTAAAAATTTATGATTTTTTTTACATCCCTTAATTCTTGTGCGTAGTGTAATACCTTCCCAATCTTATGAATATTCGTCTTACGTATATTAGCGATTGTACCAAATATACTCCTAAATAAATTCCTAACTTTGCATTAGTCTTTCATATCCTATATATCTCATTTCTTTTCAGTGATAAATAAGGCTGCCTCAACTGGGTCTCAGTTTATAAAAGTCGTAGGTTCAATTTCTGCAAAACATCCAAATGCTGCATTTCACTTGATGTTATTGGAATATATACTACACTAAGTCAGGGGATAATAATACTAGGAATAAAACCTTGGTCCTAATACTTTGTATACCTGTTGTCTTTTTAATACAACATGGCCCATTAATCTTAAGAACTTTTTTACAATTAAAAAAATATTAGTTATTGAATTTGACTTTTATAAGAAAAAAATATGATGAGAGTTGAACTGTACTTGACTATTTTAAAAATGTAATTGAATATTTCTTCTATGATTATTTTAAAAATTTGGTTGACCGGCCAAATAAAAACTGAGAAAACAAATATGTTTTTGTAGATAAGGCTGTCCCATATTAAATGTCTATGTTTAACTGTGATTTAATTTTTGCATCGCTGCAGAGAATTCACTTCTTTTTCGCATCAAACGAGGTAAAATATAACAACGAACAACGTTAACGACATCCAAATCGCATGCCAATTTTAGCATGTTTCATGGGTTTTTACGTCATTCTTTCGCGAGATCATATCACTCATTGAATTCATTAAAACGTTCTATTATTAACAATGTAGTTGCGACACTGATTTATTTTAAATGAATTACCCACTCAATTGCATAATTGTAGATTCTATAAAAATTATTTTAGTTCTTCAAGTAAAAAGCTAATGACCTTGAGTTATGCTTTGTAATTTATACAATTGTTCCATTTATCTGTGTTATTGATATTAATTTTATTAATATGCATCATTTCGCCATACCCTTCTATGTCTGTTCTAATTGATATAATATAAACTCAAAACCAAGTGAGTTTTACTTTGGGACAATACAAACAATCTATTAAGCTTATAAAAAAATGTGATTAATCGTTAATGGATTTAGCAAAATAATGGTGACACATTAAAACCCATTACGACAGTAAACAGACATAAAGTACTACTCGTAACTGAACTTGGAACCTTATAGGTAATTAAAAATAAAAATAGACTTTACGTGAATCGTGTACTCAACCTTCGAGTGACACGGAGGTTCTAGGAAACAGACATTATGTCTGGAAGAAAATGAAATTATATAATACGTTTCTACCGTAAAATATATTTTGCTCTTAAAGTGGATGATATTACATTTTTCAAAGAAGCCAAAACTTTTAAAAAACCAAAACCAAGATGATCATTTTTTATATTTACGACAGAATTATCTGTAATACTCTGTATAATCTATATCTCGGAATAATTAAAATTAGCACCATGAACACTTCACCGTTAAACTTTTGTAATGAATTAAAAAATATAGGCAAAAATATGTGTGACCAAGTCATGAAATTGTATTATAGTGATTCTACCATTTTATAATATTTCAAGGCAATACTCAAAATTTAGTTAAAAGATATTAATAGAAATGTTGAAGGTACTGTTAATAGAAACTCATATTGTAAATCTAATTTATCGATATTAAAAATAATTTTGGTCAAAAGTGATCATGAAATGGATTACGTCCGTCTTAGATTGTATCATCCTTTTGAAATAGCCCTGACAAAGTTTGTCAAGTTCCGTGCCATACCTACCTCATAAATAATGTGCAAATATGTTCAAACGTGAAAAACTAATAATAACGTTTTCATTAACAAAAGAGAACCAAATAAAAATAACTGTTGAAAATGTCCCCCGCGATGAAAGTTCTATCCCATTTAGTTCTAAAATAGATTTGTGCATAAATTTTGTGCTATTATTAATAGGCCTGTGGTGTAACTCATAATTCAAAACCTTTTTCAATTTTCAAGAAATTATTTGAAAAATGTTGACAATAAAAATTATTAATATAAATGCACAATACTAGAATTTATATTTTTCAATCCAGGATCATCTTCCCAAAATTACCAAGGTAATTTTTGATGTCTCAGTACTTTTATACAATTTTATACAGTATATGTAGGAAATCTAAAATAGATCTATTAGAATCCGTAGGATTACATAGCTTCTACTTCTCTACTACCATAATAAATTACATTTCGAGACTATACCATTACTCAACTGAATCATTATAGCTTAATATTCATTTTCAAACTATATTCATGCATGCTTGCTCTATGACACCTATATACTGATATTTCCCTCCTAGAAATATTCAGCTACACGTGCTAAGTGAATTTTCAACCTTCATTATGGCTGGCTAGTATTTTGCTTGCTTGTATTATGAAAATAAGTCGCTTCTGCCTTCTTCATAACGTATGAACCGAAAGTTATAAGAGCTATAAAAGGACATCGAAGAAAGACTATGTCCAGCCTACAATAGTATCTATTGATACCAATTTTATGTGAATGCTGTTCTTGTTTCCTTCTCTTTTCTTATCTCTCATAGCATAGTTGATGATTTCGCTATGTAGGCGTAATAACAGTACATTTGTCTATCTATATTTTCTGCTACAGGAAATGGAAACTATAAAGGAGACAGAAGACGAAGATGCAGAACTGGCTGAAGGCCAGACATTGATTAACAACAAAATCAGTTCGGAACTGGCAATCAAAACTCTAGATGAACTAGCTAAACCGGGCGGGCTTACCAGAAAATCAACTTTTCCGAGGAACTTTTCCACTATGAGTTTCATGGGAAATAAGAAGAGGAAGACCTCTACAGGGTCGATATCAAGCTTGTCAATATTGGATTTTACCGGATCCAGCATCCACCTGCAGTTCGATGTAAGTAAAGAATATGCTTTCTTAATTAAAGTTTTTTTTCTATTTGGAATAAATGACTTACAAATTTTAGTTGATAAGAAACTTAATATAAATTCTGCCTTTTATGAAGCTTTCTGAAATTAACCCAAACCAGACTCACAAAAAAAATTCTCGCCAACAGATTAATAGATTTTTGGTTTTATAGTAACAATTAAAGTAAGACTGGAAAATATAAAAATCATACCTTTAGTGTTCTAAAAACAAAATTATTTCCGTAGATGTTTTTGTTTCTAATTATGAGATATTCATAATGAACTGACAACACCGCATTTCTCTAATAGAGCGCTGATTACAACTGGTGCGCTTGGTCAGCAGTAACCAACATATCAAGGGGTTTTAAGGAAAAATTTGGAAAATGTTAACTTTTAGATACAGATAGAATACTCCACATTATGATTGAGGAGATTTACTCTGATAATTCATTGACATAATACTGATCCGTTCTCTGCGTCACTCCTGTATTAGTCGAAATTTAGAGTCCTTTATTATTGGTTCATTAACATAGGACGTAATATTAGAAAACGAAAATAATTACTTTTTTTCAGAACAAAGAAACAGAAGAACCAATGTACGGCTCTGCCCGTCAGCTCCGGAGAAACATGAGCTACCCTGGCGTACATCTATCCCCGCAGCATAAAATCCTCCACGTACAACCGATCTCTCCAAAGAATAAACCAAAGAAAACCGTTTGGCAAAGAATAGTCGTGTTCATGGACTTCGATCTGCTGAAAGATCCGATATACCTCAACCTGGTTTTCGGGCTGTCCATATTCTACGTGGCCGAGCAAAATTTCAAAATGGTAACGCCGTTCTTCTTCAAGGATATCGGATATGAAAAGAGTGACGTGGCGTTGTTCTTATCCGTCCAAGCCCTTACCGATATCTTAGCGAGGCTGATTTTGCCGCCAATCTGTGACCGCCTCACTATCTCCAAGAGGACCCTCTTTATGACAGGAATTTTTGTTTTGGGTATTTGCAGATCAGGTAACTATCCTTTTTATATTCGTTAATTAAATGAAGGAATGGGATATTGCCGAGTACAGAAACGTATTAGATTACTAATTGTGCCTGTAATCTTTCGTGTATTTGGTTTCAAAAAATTATTATACAAGTAGAAAATTAAGTTGTATGTTCTTTACGTTTTATATAATAAATAGACAATATAAAGCAACTTTTCTAAATGTGATAGAAAACCGACAATTAACTAAATATTAAAAGTAGCAACATAACATTTGTTTATCAGGTAATTACTTTTTTACTTTGATATAAGTGCAAGATCAGGTACCTACATTAAAAAGGTGTGGTTCTCTTTGAAAAATTGTTTACAATTAATTGGCCTATCAAACCATAATACATACAGGGTGTCACACTTAAAATTAAAAAATTAATGCCATTTTAGCTAAAACCAGAAATGATGGAATGGTAGTGAAGGTTGATATATAATTTTGTTGATATCTAGTACAGTTACCATAATATAAGAAAACTGTAGATTATTTCATAAATGGTGAAATATCAACATTTAAAGGGTCTCAGTCATTGACTGAAGATGGATAACATTGAACTACTGACCTCACTACATCCAGAAATAATATTTGTAAAATATAATCACCTAGCATATTACTGAATTCATTGCAGAATTATTACGAATATACAATTTAATCACTTGTAATTACTGTTTTAAAAAGTTCCTAAAGTCCTAAGTCTCGAAAATTGTTAAGCAATGTCAGTGAATTAGTCATAAAAATATTTAAAATATCGGGATTCGGAAAGTCCAATAGACAATTTTCAAACTATCGTACTATTTCCATTTACTAATCGTGTATCACGTTATTAGTTATGGACATAAAGTGTTATCGGTACTTAAACGTATTATCTTTGGCAGAATATATTAAAACGAATAATAGTTCAATGCCTACCCTCATTTTTAGATTACATTTAATTACAACGTGCTTTCAAATGAAGTACATATGTTCATGAATTGCCTTGTATGACCATCTTGTTACATTATTTAAAGACACCTCGTATATAAGCTACATATGTTAGAACGTAAAAACATGCAAAATTCGGCGAAAAGTATATCCAAAACATATTTTAAATTCTTCTGCTACAGTAATTATATAACTGAGTATCTACTCTAAACTATCATCTGATAAATTTATGACCGAACATCATTACATAATATTTTTTTCTGAATACATCATCAACTAGTGCACAATATTTTGTGTATTGTATAACTGAAACTTCGAAAGCTTTGTTTCTTTTTACTAACTCAAAAATTATTAGAAATAAACCTAAAATGTTCCTTTAACTAATTGATGCTTCTTTTATTGGAATCGGTTAATAAAATATTCTGTATTATCACAACTTTAAAAACATTATTTGTTATCTAATCAGTGTAATCACAATAGTACTATTTATAAAAAAATTACTTAAATTGAGATAAAATCTTATGTTCTTGTTTGCTCTATGCCTTTCCAAAAGTTAATTACCAAATTCAACTAAAAGTAATGTTGCTGTAGAATATTTCCATGAGAAATACCTGTATAATACTTCACAAGTCTTGAATAAATTTAATAAAATGTAATTAACCTTTTTAAATAAAAATCTCTGGAATATCAGGACGGTAAATTTTAATTGATTTATATCTTTGTTGGCGTACTAATTTAATAATGCTGTCATTGAGGTACCAAACCCTTTATCGATTTTCTTAAATGTCAGCCTTCGTGTCATTTGACAAATTGATGTAGTGGAGTGTAGTCTAATATGTCATATGAGAAGGCATCAAATCGGCAGAAATTCGTCGTAAATTCAAAGCAACAAGTAATGAAATATGAGGTCCCCACATATGTCTTTTCAATAATATAAATTTATCAACATCCAGCAAGCTACATATCTATCTGTGGTCAAAAATAAGTAAAACGAATTCTATCGTCAAGAAAATGAGTTTTTAGTTAAGAAATAAATTCTTTAGGATATGAAAATTTTACATAATATATAATCTATAACATTTCATAAATATATTTCATATATGTACTTTAGGTTTTCATAATGTGGTTTTATCAAGCTAATATATTATTATTTTTATTAATATTTATTTGACAATTGTTTATATTATTATAGTTTCTGGAGTTCAATTTTCGATTTTTACCATCAGTAGTTTTTGAATAATCATAAGTAAATCATCGGGAAAAAATGTTTCCAAATTTTTGGTTGCCTTTCAAAAGGTCCACGGACTTCAATAAATATGTTTCAGTGATTTCATCATAAAACTTTTTTATATAATTTTATTCTCTTTAATTTGAGTGGTATAAATGCCTTGTACGATGATATTTCGGCGAGTTATCGCTGTTCAAAGCAATAAAAATCTGGTGTTGAATTTTTCTTCGTGTTTTTCTCTTACAATAATTAACATTTTCTGATATAACAAAGTATGGACTATTGCTAAGAAATGTTTTCAATCTCAAGAAATAAATAAAAAATTAAAAATTCATCGTTTAATTGATTTTCAGCAAAAACGATAAATTCAGTTATTCTACACACAATGAAAAAACAGGGTTTCTTTGGGATACTCTGAACTTGAAGAGAAACATCAATTTGAGCTTTTGCTGATGGTAAAGAATTTTGAACTCAATATCTGAAAAATAAATACTTGTAGCTTCAATTTCCTTTTCCTAAAATTCCTCTACTACTAATTTTCTCCAAGTTACAGCCCTTTGAAAATCACCTAAAAATTTAGTATTTTTTTACTTCCCTTAATATTTGTGCCTAGTATATTTTGACCACTCTTAAAAAATCCTTTAACATATCAATCGATCCAATAATATTAATCATGTATTCGCACCATAAATGAGTCAATTGACATGTCTTTGTCAATGAATGAATAATTCCAATCAGATTTCATATTTTAATTTAAAATCAGAATCGTTAGAAGGCTAACGAGTTAACACTATACGATGTCGGTTTTCGTTCTTATCTGAATAAGAAACTTTAACATTCCTACAATTCGATTCACAGCTCATAGTTTGATAGTCGAAGGAAATCAAATAAGATAAAAAAATTCCAAAATTTTTTCGAGAGAAGGTTTATTATAACATAACATTTAATTTATTCATTACTTCTGAAGTAGTTGAATTTAAACATTACAGAGTTTTAAAATCTCAAAAAGGCACAAAACTATTATTCATGTAGTACAACATCCCCTCTCTTCATTGTAATACTTAACAAATAACTTCATAAGAATAATTAAAAAATGCCTACGATTTATCTTTTATTTGGTTTTTATTTTATTGTTAAAAATCATCATGTTGGAGTTAATTTTTCTGTGGTATTATATATTAAGTATGTAATAAACAATTTAATTAATAACGATATACTAAAATTAGCATATTAATTATCCACGCGGGGTTAATTGATGATGCACAAGGTAATTTGCGTCGTTAGTAATTTGCTGTAGCATATAGAAACAACAATTTAATTGTTCTATATTAGAGGCCACTTTTTCTAAATAACTGGTCCAAACACGAAATAATGATATATATATTTATGTTCAATTTAATGTTGATTATTATTTTGTGTTACATGCTTAATATATAATTTAAAGATAATGTAAAGGCCGATATTTATCACTCAATTTAGAGGCGAACGTTATGTTCAATTTCGAATAAGATTTGAATTATCTTCGGAATTATATTTGGTTACGCACGTGCGGTACGCAACTGGCTACGAAAATTAAAGATACCCTAGAAGACGGTGCCATATTCTCGTATGGTGAATGAAGATGTGGTGGTAGGAAGATGCTTTGAATAAATAATAATTCAGAGATTGCTTCAACGCTTTTGTTTTGGATTATGGTGGGTCGTTATTATAGTAATGGTTTTTTTTATTAGTCACCTGGATCCAAATAGTCAATAATTTGTAGAATAACTAATGTAAGTATCAAGACAATTGGTCTCCCAAGAAACAAGAAGGGGCATGCCATATGAATATGTCCCTTTTCAACCGTTAAGCTATTGTATCACACTTCAAGGATATGCAGAATGCATGTAAATGAAGCAACAAATTCCTATCAATGCAGTAAATGTATATTATTGTTTATATTAATTTCATCGATTATAAAACAAGGCGAAATAGAAGACGACAAAAACGGATTACCTCAGCCTCAGCCATGTCGAATTTCATGATTTGAAGATTCTTGAGATATTCAAGAGATCGGGAACTGGAAGAACGGTGGATCGTAATCATAGCAATTAATATGTTATGCTATAAATATAGCTATCGAAGACTAACATAAAGACTGGACAGACATAGTAGACGTACTGAAAGGCAAGATGAATGTTGTACAAGCAAACAACTATAAGAAGTTCGTGTGGAATTCAAGCAACTAGAATACAAAATTACAAGTAATACGCAGAACATGAGTTTTTATTGTTTCGTATTCACATCACTAGAGAAGAAAATAACGATAATTATTACTTTTAACAGATATTTCATTTTCTTTTAATGGTCGATTTTCTTCCATGTAGATTATCGTATAGCTAATATAATATAACATAATACTTTGCATTAACTACTACATGAATGAAAAATTCTTGAGTAAACTTTAGACAACTATATGGAATGTTGTGTCGTTCTTCTAATACCTTTCCCTTTATAGTTCATAGATATAAGTTTTCACTAAATTATACAAATAGCACAAGATGCCCTAGCAATATATTTTTTGTATAAGGTTTTAGACATAATTTTATATAAATTTGGATTTAAAATCCTTGAAAGTCTGAAATGAAACATCTTGTTTTCTGGATTGAAGTGACTTCTTCTACAGTATGTTTAATATGAATATATTTCAGAAGCGTTTTTAAGATATTTTCATTAGCAAAATTATAAACTTTCAGTATTTTACGCACATACAATTTTATAGGCAATACTGGGAGTCTAGATTAACTAATTTTGGGTTATAAACAATGGACAATTACCATTACATTTTAAACTTTCAAAGGGCGTTCGACAGAAGCGAGAGGGGATACTTACAAAAACATGTTGGATATAATGGATAATGTGGGTTATCCATCGATAACCCACGTGTCACAGAGAGGGTAAATTCTTTAAAAACAAAAGCGAAAAGTTCAATTCTCAATTGTTTATAGCACCAAAGTTAGTTGATCTAGACCCTAGGAGGGTTGAGAGAACTAAAGTTTCTCCAATATCACTCGACACATATTCCCTACCAGAAGGATGAAGTTGTGCACCTGAATGTGTAATATTAATGTGCCCCTGTTCCAAAAATAGAATAAATATTGATCTGTTTTATAAATTTGTCTTTAAATCGACAAAATCCAAATAATCCAGGCTGAGTCCTTCTCAGATCACTATCATATAACAGCAATACAACATAACATTCATTCAAGTTCATAATTTTTATAGAACTGTCAGTAACCGCCTGGTAATAAACTGTAATAAATATATAAACGGAACGGATGGTATGGTTGCTGTCTAGCTATATCTTCCTTATTATTCATAAGGTCTATGCGTGTGTTAATTTAGTTAAGTGTTAGTTTAGTTTAGTGTGTCTATGTGTTAATTTAGTTAAAACGTGGATAAAAAATAAAACCTTAAATAAAATCAATAAAAAGCACTGATCAGCAAATTCCATTATTTATTGGCAACAAAATATGTGACAGCGTTTTTTTAAGAGATGACTTTAACTTAAACACGTTAAACCATTTTGCACAATATCAAGATGAAATTAATTCCTCATTATTCAATTAATGTACAAATTAAAAGACAGTGAGAGTTATTTCACATTGAAGATAACTTAAAACTTTTTCCGTAGATTTTGTTGCAGGTTTGATCGTAATAGTAATATCCAGGTTCGAAGTCTTATTGTTATCGTATTATTTAACTTATTAGTATATACATCCACTAAATAATATGATTATGTGCAGACTGAATGTCTATATTTAAAAAGATAGAAATAAATTTTATATCTCCCTTTGAATTTCCTTGAATTGACAGTTATCCCACTAATATTATAAGTGGGATAAGGCTGCATATAATACTAATTTGAAAGTATTTTAAATACTTTATTCAATAATGATGTTTTTTAAATTTTATGTATCAGGCAAATTAAGTCTGACCTGTATTAAATAGGATAATCAAAAAACTGAGATACATCCGTTGAAATAGAAAAGATCCTAAGAAAAGTTGACGTTTAGTCTGGAATTATAAATTAGCAAATTAACAGACCACATCTATTTGACGGTATAGAGAATGACAGACAATTACTTAGTCCAGCTCTAGGAAAACTTATCCCTAATAAAGTTGTGCATACATGATGTAATGTAAAGTAATGTTTGACCCCGCTGTATTATATTTTATGGGGTTATTTAAATCCGAAATTTTACTCTAATAAGCTAAATAATATCGATGATTTACAAAACAATAAGAAAACCAATTAATTAAATCATGCCGGAAATAATATAAAACGTTTTAAAGGTATTTGAAAAATAACCTCCATTTTTGTAAAGAAGTAAACGACACAAAATTGGAACATCTAATTTAAACAGTTTCATTTTAAAGTTTCGCTTACGATAAGATTTTAAATATATTTCTCTGAAAATATATGAAAGCTCAAATATCCTTGATACTGCTGACCAAACAAATGACTCTAAATGGGTTAGATGATATCACACGCACGCACGCATGCCATTAAAGTTGTTAAAAGGGTATCTGCCACTCCATGATCGTTGAAGGAGAAAGTAAAAAGATCTGCTCAATATTCTTAATTTAGAAATAAATCACATCGCGTGTTCCAGGGTCTTAACTAAAAATCGTAAATTACTTAAAAATATATAGAAAAATTTATCCGCTATGGACAAGAGTATATTTATATTAAAATGTTACGGAAAAAGAAATGTAAACACTGTAGTGTACTATGTTTTATTTCAATTATGTTAATATATAATATCCATATAAATGTTTTCCTCGATTCTCTGAAAATATCTCGGAGAATATATTTTCGATACCAAATAAGTTTGGATGTGCGAAACAAAATATTTGGACTGTAATACAAATTTTCAAGATGTCAGGTATCCCCAAAAGTAAATGATTAGTAAGTTTTGGTACTAAGTATGTCATTAGCAAGACACTCAAGTGAATTTTTCATTCATTTAGTTGAACCATATGAGGTGTAAGATTTACATCCATATATGAACATTATACATCCATATATGGATGTTATACAGTTCCACGTGATGAATCTGTAGCTACGATAATTACAAATAATCTGCAATGGAACTTCAATTAAATAGTCTAATATTTCCTCTTGGTTCATAGACAGATTCCACATTAAATTGGAACTTATTGCCAACTTTTCGTCATCTATTGCAGGTAACTTCTTTAGATATACTTTAGCACAATTACTCGAATCGAAACTGGTGATTACAGTTGTCCAGAAACGAGATATGAAGATTATATGTCACAGAAATAACCTACAATATTTGACGAAACATTTGCAGTAAGTTCAGTTTGACGTGGGATTTATCTGTAAATCAAAAAGAAATCGAACAAGCATAGCGGCACTCGATATATGATTGTTTAACATTTCATAAATCCAACTTAGCATTGACTGGTAACTCGATGACGCATTGACTTGGTGATAAACATCGGCCAGTAAGTTTTCTTTTCATTTTTGCTTTTGGTTTCATCAGTTATTATACATTTTACTTTGATGTGAACATGTATTCTAATATTTTATGACTTTTTGTTGGCAGCCGAAGGAGCCATTGAATAGGTAACCACAAAAACATAGAAAAGTAAGCTTTAAGAATAAATTTGAGGCATTTATTTATTTATTTTCGTTTATTTATTTAAATATTGCAGGAGTTCTCTAAGTATTGTTTTGCTTTTGGACCAATTTGTTATTTCGTTTTTTATTTCCGCACAGAGTCAACGTCAGCTACTTGCTCCATACTGATTTATATCTCTATTTCTTACAGTGTTGGCCGAACAGACAGACTGGACAATGATCATGATATGGCTGTTTATTTGCGGATTCTTCAGAGGTGCAGCACTCATCAATTTTACTATTACCATCTCGGAATACTCATCTCTGGAAAAGCTACCGGCAGCATTTGGATTGCATATGGTTGGCAAAGGACTGTTCGTCGTAGTTCTGGGCCCGATCTTGGGTAAGTGTGTTTATCATGAAACTATTTCCAGTTCTGTTTTTGAGCAGTTAACGGGTACTGTTATAGTCTCGTATAATATCAGCAGGGAGATGGGATTTTAGAGAGATTTTCCTTCTAACTTTGTGTGAAACAAATATTTTAGAAAAGGTGTGGACACACAGAAATCCACTTCCCTTCCCCTAAAGTCTTAGGCTGTGGAGGGAAAGGTAACACTTAAATACAAGGACAAAAGAGGAAATAAAACAAATCAACTACGGCTCTGATTTACGACAGAAAATTGTACACACAAAGCAGAAGGCTACTAGGTGGATCACTAAATTAAGGAGAATTAACGTGTGAACTCCTAAGAAGACAACACAAACTGGAGTGGAGCGTCGCTCATTCGAGCTCACTCAAGAATATACCTAATAACTTATACTATTGCATGAGTAATGCATAAAACAATATTAGCAATTGTCTAAATAATATTTAAAATAATGGGAGATACAAAAAAAGTAACCCATGCTAATCGATTCTTAAATTAATCGAAAATATTTTATAAACAAAATTTGAAATACGCGTATTTGAATATTTCTCTTCCCACTGCAGCTGTTCTAAAAAAGTAAATAAACAGCTGTAGCTCTAATTTACGTTTCAGTCAATGGATAAATTATTAGATATTTGCTAAATTGTTAATACTGAAATAAAATTATGAAAATTAAATATTATTGAAAGTCATTATGAGAAAGAAATTGTCAGTGTTAAGCAGAATATGTTTATAATTAATATAAAACCTATAATCTCATTTACATTGGAAAAGGAATGGAAAAATTAAAACAATAACAAAAGATATTACTGACTGAATTTACTAAACAAACTTTACTACTATTACTAAACAGGAACGTTGAAATATAGTCTCTCTGTCTCTACAATCTCACAATTTAACTAACTAATGAATTAAGTAGATCGCAAGTCCTATAGGTTATTAATGGTAGTTTATCAATGATATAAGATTATAAAGGCTGTTTATTGTTGCATATTTTGTATTTACAAAACTCACTGCATTTACAAAACTCACTGCATATTTAACAGTTTGTCTTGAAGAATTTCATTCAGATGGCGTACCTTCTAGATTAAATTGACCTCTCTAAACTTATAGCAGAAATATCTAAAATAACGTCAAATATTCAATGGAAGTGATATTTTCATTAAAATAAATGAAATAAATTCAACAAAAATCAAAATAAATGAAACAAAACGAAATAAATGTTACAGAAAAATTGAGACTCCAATGAACCAAATTATACAATAAAGCTAAGACGTGACTTCATAATTGCATTTTGTTCGGCAAATCATTAACTGTCTATGCCGTACGTAGTTGATTGAAACATATGTATGTCGCTAGACATACGTACTGGTAATGGTGGCATATTAATAGCAATTGCGAGTGGTGTAGCATGTGATCCGTGCATCGTCACTAAATTGATACACGCGCAAAGATCCATTATACAAATTGTAGATGCGTTTAAAAGTGATATAGGTGTTTCCAGAATTTAAACAGATTTATATAATAGGTTTTTTTTAATTTCAGGTCAGATACGTGACGCCACCCAGAGTTTCCCAATATGTCTTCACTCCCAAACGTTCCTGATAATGTTATGCTGCATAGCCTGGACAATCGAGTATACAATTAGATATTTCCGATCACGAAGCGCAGAGTCAGATACAGACACGACAACCACATGACATACAGATATCGACTAATTTTAAATTAGTCGATAAAATCTTTGAATATTTGTTATTCACCCTTAGTTCGTTGTGTTGTTTTCTCTTAACTTGTTTACTTTGTTGTAATGTAGTTCCTGCATGCCGAGCACTATTGTTTACAAATATTTCGCCACATTTGCCAGTTTGTTTTCGGTTTTAGTCATCAAAAATATTTTAATTTTTTGTATAAGTACCTATTTTTCTTGTTAGAGATAGTACTTAAGTTATTTTGACAATATCATTATATGTAGACATTTATTGATATTATGTCGGCTTAGCAATACTTACGTTCAGCCTAATTCTGGAACAAAAATGAGGGAGGCTAAATATTTTGAACAATTATCAAGTTGTTTCGTACTTCAGTACTGAGGACTCTCAGTACTGAGGATCTCCCTTAAAATTGCAGAAGTGGTTTCTCTTTCATTGTTGTATTGCTTTAGTTTAAACTAATTACTTTAAACTAATGTAATGCCTGTATCACAGGCCGATGAAGGAAATAGACTGTTATCAGTAGTCGAGTCAGTTTCCTCAAATTGTTTACCCACACAGCGACATTAAATCATTCATGATTTAGTAACTTAAACAACATGTATGCACATGCACACAGCCGTGCTTCGGTTAGATATTCCGTATAAAGGTTACAACCAATATACAAGTTGAGTCAAAAAGTCTGAAAATATCGACCATTTTGGAATGAAGACATCAGACTAAATTGTAACAGACTTTTTGGCGAACATTCTATATATATATATATATATATATATATATATATATATATATATATATATATATATATATATATATATATATATATATATATATATATATATATATATTGTCTAGCTCTCAATATGCACTGTATGTGAATGGTGAATGACTTTTTGGAACTTCTGATCTAAAGCTGAACAATAGTATGTTGATATAATTATTGACTTGTTCTTGTTGATATCTAAAATTGTCATTTGATTATGATTGAATGTTTTACCACAGCAGTTCTAAAAGTGTTCAATATTTAGTAGTAGTTACTGTGCCATTTTAAATATAATATTGTTCACCTTATCACGATATAATAATAAGCGCAAGTGTGATCAAATGTATATTTTACTTTGCTTTCTAGACTGTACAATTATACTTACATATGCCGTGCATATTGATGGATATGATTGTTAGATGGGTATTTCACAATAACCATTTCCTTGTTAATTAATAGTAACGTATATATTTGGGAAATTTGGCTACTAAGGACAGGAAATTATTTTACTCCTTTTATCACAAATATCCTGCTACATTTCCTGTTCTTTTAATCCTCGTAGTAGGTATCATAAGTTAATCATACACTCGTAGTAAATTGACTACAACAAGAGGGGTTCGAAATGTAAGAGGGTTTTTTCTGATGCCAATTGAACGATCTCAATTTGTGATATAACAAAATTTGTTATGCATAAATTACACTGACTTATATGTACGTACGTAAGTTGTCACTAAATATAAGTTCTATTACTCCTAGTAAGAAATATCTTCCAATCTGTTCTCCTCAAAGTGTTTCAATTAATTTAAGGGTTTTCTACTTGCTTAGAATGACATATTTTTATATGTACCTATAAAAATTTTCCAAGAACTATTTTGTACCGAACTGTTATTTATAATGGGTATAAAAAATCAATTCACAGCTGTTCAATTTCTTACTAGGCGCTTACTGGTTTTGGATTGAAATGAAATTAGGAAGTAGACTTTGTGCGCTGGATCTTCATTCGATTTCATGATTACTTAAAACGTTTTAAAAATTTGGACTAATTCCAGATCCGAGCACAAGGTCGAATTTTATTTAAATGTTTTATAGATCGTTGAATTTTGAAGAGTATTAAGGTAATGTGCGAAAGCCGCTTTCGGCTAAAAAGAAAGGTTTTTGTGTGATATGATTAGTTTTTATAAGACTGAATCTGTGAGTAATAGTGTTCCATAAATAATAACTCAAAGATGGTGTACCTTAAAGCAAATAAGTGTAGTAGATAACTTAGAGGAGCTACGGAGAGTAGGTAACTAAAAGAGAAAATGTTCAATTGTATTTGTAACAATGCCAATGAGAGAATTCCATTTTATGTGTACTCTTTGATATCTAACTACACATATGCATGTATGCCTAATTTAAGTGAGCGATTTTCCTACTCTATTCTATGTGTTGATATCTTATAAACATTGCTAGTTGCATATACTTACAATTATATTTCGTGCATGGCCAGTACCTAAATGATATGCTGCAATGTTTCTAGAGTATCCAAAATATGATGTATTACGCTTTATTTACTAAACTACATAGTGACACGTTAAAAGAAATTACTTTAAAGAAGATTTAAATAAATAGAGCCTACGATGTTATTTTTGTAAATATATTTATATTTTTGCAACAAACATTTGTGTACAAATTACGATAGTCGCTATAAATGTATTAAATGTCAACGTACGAACTGCAGTTCTCATTTTCTTTGCAGATGTGATTTTTTGCCTTAAGGTACATAAATAATAATTCTACTTATGTAGACCAATTTGTAAATATTACTGTTAGAAAAAAAACTATTCCAAACTGTATGACTAAAAATAAATGGTTTTTATACATCTTAGTTTATTTTATTAAACCCAAAATTTTTGTTTCATCTCGTTATCCACTTAATAAATTACTACTGTTACATATACAAATCGTTGGTTGTAAAAATGTGATTGATCCCATGTGATTGAAGCCATGATATTTAAATTCTGAAATGGAAGAAATAAAGCGAAAAAAGTTAAGGTACATGGATGCGAGTGATGCGTCGCATCCCTTAAAGAATTGGCAAATTAGTGTTATTAAAAGTTAAGTCGATTTATTCATTACAACTTTTTAATTGTTTTAAACCGACCGCAAACATACATTATTTATTTTAAACGCTACCATAAACCTCTTTATTTCAAATCGGCCGTGAAGGCGCCCACAATTATTGAACTCCCGCGTTACTTGCTGTAGTGCTGAAATGCGATGGTCCACGTTACATCCAAGATACGCGTTAGCCGGCCGAAAAGGTCTGTGATCTTACGCAGTCAACAGTGGAATGTCGAGTGGGTGTTGCCGTTATTTCCGAACTCGGTTATGCGATTATGTGAACGCATCTTGGCGACTATCGCCATAACATAAGGAAAATTTGGAATGGCTTCTTAAGGTAATTGTGGAAAATGAAAATGAGGAATGGGAGCGAGAAACCATTATTTGTGCTAGAGGCCTTTTAACTTTATTTCGTTACTTTAATTTTAATTGTTTCTTAGCAATGTTTTCTACAATATTCCCACATTCCGAGAGTCTGTTTAAAATTCTACAGACAAAATATCAGATATTAGTTACTGCAATAAAAGGATCGCCAATTTCAAATCACATATTCAAAAAATGAGAAACGACTTTCTTCTTCTTTAGTAGATACATATGGAACATTCTTTGACGAAAATCATTTAAAAAGTGAATTTTCACTGATTTATAGTGATCCCGATATGAAAAAGAGCACTGTGTTTGAGCTTCACCAATATATTATGTCTCTTCAATTATCTTCTGGTTTCCCGGAGTCGTCAAAATTGTGTCATTTAATTTTGACTATTCCTGCCACAATCAGTTCCACGAAAAGATTATTTTCATGTTTAAATAGAATAAAGACATCTGCGAAATTCTTAAAAGCAAGAAAGACTGTCAGCTTTAGCATTAATAAATATTGAAAGTGCCTTGTTAGAAGAGTTTTCGCTGGACAAACAAAAACCGAATAATTAATCTTCATTTTAAAGATTAGAATATGTACCTCGGCATAATCATTTCAGGTTAATGTCTTTTTTTTTATTTTTACCATTTTTATATGGCCTACCATACATCCGACTATACCTCTTCCCCTAATAAAATTGTTATCACATTCCTAGATTATTTTCTCACGCTACGCCTCTGTGTAGCCTCTGGTGAATATACTATTGCGATCGTAGTTATTAGGGACACAGTTTATCGTTGTTAGGGGATCATTTACTAGATGTTGGCATGTGAATTATGTGTTTTTGAAATAATCATTTTACAAGTAAAAATGAGTAGTATCTATAGATTGTGATGAAACGACTTCGATGTCAAATTTAAATATAACCAATGTATATCCAATAATCCAATGTATTAACTGCCGAATAAAAATCAATTTAGGAAGCGGCTTATAAGCAATTTGATGATCGAAGCGGAGAAAGACGTTAATTTGACAAAGCGATTCTAGCTTATTTTTCGAAAAGAGCAGATTCTAAAAAATCTACTCCTTTAGGGCCAATATTCGATGTTGAACACATTATAGTACATGAAACCTAATGTAGATATGTTAAAATATTGTAATTTATTAGCATTTGTGAAACGAAAATCAGAGCGGTATACTCCAAGAAATCTAATATATTAACAGCATATGATACCAAAAAATTTCAAAAATCAAAACTAATTACTGATGACGGTGAGTCTTCAGCAATCCGTAATCTAAAAATCTAAGATATATAAAAACTTAAGTTTTAATTATTTTATATTTAATTTAAAATTGTTTTAATTATTGGATTATTTGTAGTATTTAGAAAAGAAAATTTTACTTCTATGGGAATTAATGACATTGAAGATTTAGGAAATCTTTCAAATCGCAAAATCGATTTTCGCAATTTGAACTTTCTAAAATGTAACGTGAATAATCAAACACTTAGTATAGTCTTTTCCAAATTATTTTAACCAGAGCTTAGCCACAGTTGCAATTACCACAGTTTATGTTCTTTTTACAAACAAAATAATTCATCACACTTAACCACGTCAAAAAAAAAAGTTATGGACGTTTTAACCAAGCTTTGTAACTGACGAACTTTTCATAATGTTTCAAATATCTTCAAGCCTACTGATATTATATATAAGGTATGCTACTTGATGTAAACCTAGAATTTTATGCTTTTTCCAAATGCAATAATGCACAGGGTGTATTAAATAACAAAGACAGTATGCACTTCAGTTGAACGGGAAAAAATATGTTCATTAAATTTGGAATATCTTAAAATCCCTACACATGTTTTTTTATAAATAACGTCCTACGGTCTAATGGGCGTCCATAAATAGCATGTATATACTACATGACTTAAAAAATTTCGATGTTATCGAGTAGCGTAACGTATACTTTAGCCTTTAAGTAAACCCATAAAAATAAATCTAAAGACGTTATATCTGGAAACCAAGTAGGCCATTATATTGTACCCCGGCATCTGATGCAACTATTAGGATATTTTACATTGAGATAAATCGTGACTGCGCTATAATAGTGCATAGAAACATCATCCTGTTGCATATTTGGAAATAATTTATTTCCAGATATAGAAATTTATCACAATTTTCTTCAAAAATCTCCAAAATTAGCCTAAAATATTGTATTGCATTCTACAATATGCTAAAATACACCTCTTCTATTAAATTTCGATTTAAGAACGCATTTTCAACTATGTAATTACCCAAGATCCTCGCCCACACGTTGTCATTTTTTGGAAATTATTTATATCCATTAAGAAACACATTTGAATTAACCCATCAAATATATAGACAATATCGAATGGTTCGCCGATGATTGAGTGGACGACATATTTATTTGAACAAGACAGACATATTTATTAAGTTAAATACTATGCACATGAAGAGTGCATGAGCTTCTAAACTAGTGTGGCTCAAAAACATATTCTTTGTGTAAAATGTTATTCAATTCATGACATTAATCTAAGTTATGACTAATATTCCTCCGTTCGATAATCACGTGAAATAGATTAATTACTTACCATACTTAATATAATTTGTGTAAATGCATGTTGAGATAATTGTATGTATAAAAAAAGACGTGATCAATAGCGCACGTACAGATTTAAATGCTTAATTACAAATTAATGTAAGTATTATTTTCATACCCTTTGAACTACTTTATCTTTCTTCGCTGTGTAAGTCAATTTCCGATAAAATAACAGCAAAAAATATGTACTTTTTATACCGCTAATCGATAGGTTTGGTTACTAGAAAGCAACCAAACAATGAAGTAGGTACATTAAAAATATTTAAACAAAGCATATAACGGAAAATCTGTTTTCTAGCACAAGTATAATACATATAAGCATTAAATATTGTACCTATTTTCTCTTCCTGTCACAAAAGTGTCACCAAAAACTTCAACATTACTTGGACTTCAACCTTAGTAACTTACTGCAAAGCTGACTAAACTCTCTGCGAACTTATAGTTGACTCAACTCTCTTAGCTTGTTGAATGGTTTTCCACAATATTTATTATTTTATTATTATGAATATATAATACAATATATTTTCTAAAAACTCGTGATTCTTCCTTTTTTTTTTTTCAAGAAATTAACAGACTTGCATACTTTTCTTTCACGTTTTATATTTAAGTTGTGATGTCATCATAGTTTTCTTAATTACAAGCTTCCCATTCATTATGAATGGGGATGATTGAATTCCCATAAGGCTTTCAAGCATAATGATACTATATTGGAGGTTCCCTATTTACCGTTTATAATATAGAGGATATTTTTGAGAAAATACAAATAAAGCAAATACAAGGAATTTTAAAATTTGTTAAAAGTGTCCTCCATTAAGAATTTAATATTGGCCCCGTTAAGTGTACAAAAGCCTTGTGTTGAATGTTTAATCATTTCCGAGCTGATATTTTCCACTTATCCAAACAGCGGGGATGTCCCTATCAAATAATTTTGTTTCCAGATGAGGAGAGCTTCCCCTCATTTTGGTGTTGATGCCCAGTCATGTCTTGATGACTCTGTACCTGGTAGATGAATAGAGCGACGAGTGCCAATCGAATGACCACCACGTTCACCTGATTTAATCTCCTTGGATTTTTCTTGAAGTTATAACCTTGGAACGAATTTGGAATGTTCAATATGAAGTATTTACGCGCTTGTCGGCCAATATAATGTTGTTAATTTTGAAAATTTTGAACAAATTTAAAATTTACGTCAAAAATAAAGCAAACACTGTATTTTTCTCTACGCTCTCTATCATACAAACGGTAAATGGGAAATCTATAATTTGGAGTACTGGTACTCGGAAAATTTTTAAGAAATTAATTTTGTTAAGGAAAAGAGATGTTTATAATTTAAAAATGGTGTCGCAGCTTAAACAAAATACGAAAACGTAAAATTTGTATGTTTATTAATGTATGTTTAAGAAATACTATTGGCATATATATCAAAGTTTTTCATCAAAAATTAATATGATGTGTAACTTTATCATTACACTGTATATGAAAAAAATCTCTTTTCCAATTCTTCTAAAGAACTTATTAAAATTTAGTGGATTAGTTTGGAGAACATAAAATTCAAAATAACATGAATGACTTAGATGAAAATATAATCTAAATAATATTAAATCAAAAAGCTATTTATAATTTATACCGTCAGCTGAACTACAAATCAAGCTCTAAAAGACAGATCCTAACAGTTCTGACATTTTCGTCATAATACGTATATTTTTATTTTGAAACGCTGTGTTAAATATCTTTGATATGTTATGCAGAAAATTATAGTTATTTGAATAAATTATAAAAATAGAAAGAAAACGTTCTGTTTCTAAGAAGAACAATTGAAATTAAGGTAGTTATGATCCGAATAAATGTTGGTACGACACCACATCGTCCCACGTTTTCATATTTCACTATGTACCCTTTTATATTGACGCACGTGGCGTTAAAAATACTACTGGTAAATAAAAAACTAACGTTTAGTTTTCAACTAAATCTGTTCCATGATGATATGGTCGTAACGCAAAAGTTAGTCGTAGTGGTGTCCATCTTCATCCATGTTCCAAGGCTTGAATTATTCGTTAATGGCGGTTAACGACAAATGAAACTATTACTATTATTATTATGTTTTGTGGGTTTGGGCCTCATCAGCCACTGATCGCATGGGTAGTCCCTTGGCGATCCCCTTTTATGCGGGTCATTATCCAAATATTCTATCCCATAAAAGGAGCAATTTGGGCACGTCTCTCGCCTTAAGCCTCGCCTCCTCTAGGATAACAGGGGTCCCTAATATAAGGCACCTCCTCTCCTCCAGTGCGAGGCAGGTGTAAAGAAGATGAATCGAGGTTTCCTCGTCCTCTCTACAGTATCTGCATGCCGGGCTTTCAGTCAGCCTCAGCTTGTGCTTATATGCATTCAGGCTACTATGGTGGCCCGTTATGATTCCCACCAGGGTTCTGCCTTTGTGCCTGTTCAATTTAATGAATTCTTGGGCCCATCTCTCAATCTCTGAGTATTCGATAAAGAGTTTGGTTATTCGACAACCCGTTACTCCTCTCCATTTTTCTCTGTGTTGGTCCCAGTCATTGATGCGGTCTCTGATCAGATTCCGACTTATTCCCACTGCAGGTTCTGGTCCATAGAGGTTTTTCCTGGTCCCTAGTCTGGAAAGAATGGAACTATAGTATATTCAACTTCTAAATTCAGCTCGTATAAACAGCGATCAGCGCAAAATCGTCTTGAGTCTCGCTAAATCTGCAATAGTTTTGGTCAAAGGACCATAAATCTGCGCAAATCACTCCTCTCGGTTTTAGTACAGGTGCGTACTGTTAGTTAGTCGTTTTGTTTAAATTTTGTCTTTTTAAATACCGTACCCTGTTATCTCATTGTTGTGTGTTTATAGGAATACTATCAGAATCTCAGGGTGTTTGAACTACAGTATTTTACACCTAGAGTACACCAAGACTTTGATTTAATAATATATAGGATTATTTGATAAATATATCAAAGTGTACCTGGTAACTAAAGACGTTCACATGCTCCTGTGTATATTTACTGAACACTGGATTCGAATCGACTATAATTTTTGCTGAACCAAATGCAACACATCGTATTTGGCTTCCAAACCTTCAGATATGAGAACAACATTCCAAAGTTTGAATCTGAGATAACCACAAGAGCGCTATCCTTGGCACAGGTAAATATAGAGCTGTTAGTTGTGCAAACCAAATCGTCAATATGTTTCAATAACGTCTGTAATAATATTGCTCCTTGAGGGATGAACACTTTAAAAAGAAATCAATTAAGCATTAGATCTTGTGGAAGTTATACAATAGTCTGTGTAGCTCGTAATAAACGTATTAATTTATAATTTATTATCCTTGTGTATGAATTTATATAGTAGTCTATTGTGGTGGCCTGGTCCTCTCCGATTCAGTTCAATATACTGTTACATTTCTTTCATAACATCGATCTTACATTATTTTCTAAATCACGTTCCGCATTTCTGAATAGGCAGAAAATTTTTCACAATTTAAATATAGCGATTTGACCTAAACTCATTTGACCTGATGACGCACGATAGTTCTTCACCACGCGAGATTATTAATAAACTCGGAAAAACACATTTAAATTAATATTTTGCAATTTAAATAATGTATTTTAAGATTCAATCTTAAAATTTTTCCATGAAATGGAAAATGTTTAGAACTAGCGACACTCTTTTAGCGACTTTTACCTTTTACTACCCTTAACCATTTTTTAAGAAAAAGTTACATTACCATTTTTTTAAGGTTTAGTTTTAGTTACACTTTTTTTTTGCACTTTAGTGCCATTTGCGTTCTGTCAAAGATAGGGCATCAGTATTTAACGACTGTTATCTACAATCAATATGACGTCAACATTCCGCGATAATTTAACAACGAATAGATTATGTACAACTGTATTATGAAAGTGAGCGATCATTTACAATTGTATTAAGGTCTGTCATTGATCTAGATTTGCCAGAAACACACACTAAATCTAAGAATATTAGATATTAATTAGTTACCTCTTTATGTTATATGTTTACAGTACTGTGGGGAATTATATATTTGAATATAGATAGCTAATTGTATAGTCTGAATACAGATAACATAGATAAATATAGATAATTATGGGAATAAAACAAGAAAAAGATAACGTTCCATGAACGATAACAGCGAATTATTTCATGAATAATTACCCCTCCAGGACTTTCTAGACTACTTAAACGTAACAGTCACTTTTAAAATGGCATTGTATATATTCTTAATGTGAGAAATTAATACCTATTTAGTATATACTTAATAGTGAGAAGTTTAATGTTGTTTGGTTCTGCACAGAAAAGTGGTATTCTGCTTATAAAAAGTAAATACATATCCCAATCTATAATAATCGTTATTCTAGTAACGAATAATTGTTCACCGAAGGTTGATAATGCATGATATCATTTAAAATAATATTTATTGTCAGTCGCATTATAACTCATTAGACACAAATCGATCTGTTTTCATTACAATTAGAAAAGCAAATAGGGAAACAACAAAGGATTTGAAACCGACCGAGTTTCAAATCTTTTCAGTCATTTTGTTGCCTAATTAAAACCGTTAGTAAAACCACATCTTTTTAATTTATCTTTCAAGCACGGAGTGTTTTCACCCATATGGAAGATGGTGCGAGTACCAACGATTCCATGAAAAAGAAAAATGAATTTTCAAAGAATTGTCCCTTTAAATATATTAGCAAGTATTTATCTTAAGTACCTGGTAACAATCAGATCAAAAATAAACATAAACGTACCTTGGACGTACCGATGAATCTTATATGATAATCCTAGGTATATAGTAATTAATTAGCTGTAAGAAAATTTAGGAATCTGTTCGCTGTGGTTCTAATCACATTAGAGAAGTTGGGTAGACCGCAGTAAGTGTTTATTTATATCTCAATGTATTTCTAACACCTCATTTTTACATTAGTAACTTGCGTTGAATAGTACCCTAGTTAAGCCTAAAAGTTGTACTAATATTGATTTTTGTCAGCCAAAATATATATGATTGAAAATGATTATCTGTGCAGTGGTTTCTCGTGGCATGCACATGTGATAATAGCAGATCAGAATCGCAGAAGTAGGGGTTATCTATTTCGCACATCGTCCTTTTAATATAAAGGGCAATATATGACTGCTGTGATATCGACACTATCACCGCAATTAATCATTTGTCTATTCCGTCAGCTACCAGCTTTATATAGAAAACTACTAGGAATCATTCTTTTATAAAATCATTTTCCAATGAAATAAGTTTTTTGAACAGTTCGGTCTTCTCTCTAATCAAAAAATGAGGATATGAGGATTCATAAGCTTCGTGAATATTTCTGTATTGACTACTTGCAATGTCTTCTCGACACGACAGTTTTCATCATACTCGCGAACAATTTTTTCGTAAATATAAATTGAGTAATATTTAGGAGCGGCAGCGGCAACTAAAGAGATGGTTAATTTAAAAACCTTTCAGTTTCATTTTTGGGCCACGCAATCCAAATAATTGTATTTGTAGATAGGTATTATCCACGAACAAGATTATCTACGCATAAATATATTATGTTTGTTGAATTTATTTCAAAGACTCAGTTGTTAATATTAGAAGTATTGTGAATTCTTTTCGAATTTTTACTCTTTTGAACACCCGTTATTATTAAAAACTACAACTAAATCTTAATTAGCTTAATATTTATACGACCAAAACCTAAAGACAGTTCATACATTGTGAAGGAAATCAGGAGGTGTTTTGTTAATTCAAAGGTGGTTGCGGAATCTAACTATATTGAAGAAATAAAATTAACTGGGGAACAAAAAATTCTTTTCTGATGTTGCCACACATTTAAAATTGGTTTCTGAGTACTCGAGGACCCTTATTTCACATTATATCTTCATGGTAGCTAAATTGAAAACGTTTCTTAAAATAATCGAGATTCCTGAAATTGCTTATTCTTAGCATCGTTAGTTTAGTTGTGTCGAGTTAAAAATGGTATCACAAATCATACTTCTTGTATAACAAAGTGGATATACCAAATATCCTTGTCACCTCTGGTTATGGGATAGCTGTGCGAAAGAAAAGAATTGGCAGCAAATTGTTTGACCTTTGAGAGACGCTACGACCGTTGAAAAAGCCAGCATTGTTTACGAGCCATTAATAAAGGGAGAAAAAATAATACTGCCACCTTTTTACATCAAACTTGGTTTAATGAAACAGTTTGTAAAAGCACTGGACAAGTCAGGTGATTGTTTTAAAGACATTTGCCAAGCGTTTCCAGAACTGAATATTGAAAAATTAAAAACAGAGACTTTTGACGATCCACAAATGCGGAAACTGGTAAAAGATCCAAGTTTTAACAGATATATTGACGTTGTAGAATCTGATGCGTGGTTTAGTTATGCATCTGTAATTCAAAATTTGTTGGGCAATCACAAGACAAATAACTACCAAGAACTAGTACATATGATGCTAACATGTCTTGAAAAATTGAGAGCCAATGTGATCATTAAATTGTACTTTTTTGCCACTTGGATCAATTTCCTTAGGAGATTATAGTGAGGAACAAGGTGAACGGTCTCATCAGGATATCCGAATAATGTAAGAAAGGTATCAAGGAAGGTGAGAGCGTCATAATGATGGCCGATTACTGTTAGAGTCTGCGGAGAGACTGTTCACAGCAAAAAATATAAAAAAATCGTACAAAAAAACTTCTTATAATTTTTGATATTCTCTGTATCAATTATTCTTTATATTTTTGTCAAATTTCATATATAAGAAAATTCAAATATATTAATATTTATCATGTATCTTTATTTTAGAAACTATCTTCTTTCAGAGACTTTATTTCAGAAACATTTTCAGCATTAGCAATAACGCACTCAAAATCGACTCTTAAATTCTTAGTAACAAATTGACTGTTCCCCCGTGCTATTGATACCGTAGATTATAATTCGTAAGTAATAGAGTCAGATTATAAGTTATTTTCACAATTTTAGGCGTTCTCAGTGTCTTATTTTTAAATTAGAACGACTACGAGTATTAAATGCATAAATATTTAAGACCTTATAAAAATATTTAACAGTATTTAACATGCTTTAATATTGTATATTTATTTATTGTGTAAAATTTAGCAGAATAGAATCACTTATACACAAAAAAAATTTTTTCCGAACTCATTTCTATAACAATTTAAAAATTTTCAAACAAGGAATATCCAATTAAATATAATACAGTGATTTTTCTCAACATGATAGTAAACATGATGAGCTTTTAAAGTTAAATGAAGTTCTCGTCGATTTGTTTTCTTAATATCTCCCAAAATGTTTTGTTATAAAATGTCCCTCAGGTATCTAAAAGATATCTTCAATAATGACCAATAGACGTTAGGTCTGATAATATATACCATTATATTGATCTACTTATTATTGATAAACTTTTTATTGAAATGCTTTTTCTATGAAGATGAAGGATGCACAAAATTTTAATACTATGCCCAAATGTGCTGTTTAAATAATTGTTTACTTTTTTTTTGATATTTCAAAAATATATTGGTTTTGTTGCCCTGTGACGGATATTAACTCCACTAATACAGCAGAATTGTATGTAGAGTAAGTTTCCAAAATTTTTGTTTAAATATCAGGTAATATAATTAATAAAACCTTGAAATTTATTATCTCTACACGGTGTTTTATTTTTAACGATTTTTAATTGTGTTAGCATAAACCGTGAACATTGTAGCAGCCGTTCTCGTATTTTTTGCCATTTTTTTCGACTTTTTTTTTTCGTACACGATTTGAAGTGTACGATCATTAATAGAATTGAACTATTGAAATGCCGCCAAGGTAACAAAGCCATATGATGGAGATAACGAACGATAACTTCCAGCGCATCGATGATTCCGCAAGATTGGATTGTATTTAAATATCTATTGACAATAAAAATTATAGCAAATAAAACGAATTTCGTATGGAAATGACAATGTACGAGTGTGAACTTTAATCGCGGTCCAATCAGTTTACACACACACTATATAATGACCAAAGCAAGATAAACAAACTCAGTACACAAAACGCTGGTGCGTAAGTAAACTCGTTTGAAACATCGATGGTTCTTTAATTTGCCAGAGTGACTTGATCGTCTCGAACGCTCAACTATGGAGGTCGTTATACATGAGAGTACCATCGGGTTCAACGGCGGTGGTACCTCGCGTCGCGAAAGTGTGAAACAAAGTGAACCGCTGGTACCGCACCCGCAGATTAACAAAGAAAAATGCGAATATACCAACGGGAACTCCGACCCTACGTTCAGGAGGCTGCCGCAGAAGTCGCCGATTGATATACAGTTCGAAAATGTCACTTTTACAGCTACCGAAGGCTCATTGTTCTCCAAGAAAAGTAAGTTGTTAACCTGCTAATTATAAAATACACATGCTGCTAAAAATATTTCAATATTTACCACCCCATTTTTCATTTTATATTTATTGTCAGTTTTCTCACAAATAAATTAGGTGTCTTTAATCTACAATTTTTCTTTTCTTACAACAGCAAATTCGTCGCTTTGTTTATTAATAATTTTTAATTACCTACTAGAACCATATCTCCAGAGAACATCCACATATGGGGTATAACTAAAATTAATTTATAAATATGTAATATAATGTTTACTAACGTTATAAAACACTAGAAGGAACTATAGAAAAATAAGAAAAAAAATAGAAAATGAGAATAAAGAAACAACGCATTTATCTTAACTACTATATACTTAAATACAACTGTACTGTATTTGTAATCTGTATATAAATTATAGATTCTAAGTCAGGGGAAAAAATTAAGTTATTCATTTAATATAAATGCACATTTTAAAATATTCCACAATCATGTAGCTATCGCTTTAGATCTCTGATTTCTTAATTAATTTAGTGTTGTTGTTAATAACTCAATATCAGTTATAAAGTTGAATCTCCATGGTTTAATTGCACAGTATATAGAGCAGTCAAATATGATCAAGAGTTTCTTGTACATTAGTGTTGCAGGCAGTACAAATTTCAGATGGCTTAATTTTATAAAGGGAACCATTAAATGTGTATATTGATTGAAATTTATTTGCCAATTTAGAGTGTTTTATGACATATTTCTCCATATGTCAACAGCATCTGTAAAAGCAAATTCGTGTTTAACTAGAGTAGCCCAATTATATTTTTCATCGTAATTCTCAAGAGAAAGTTACCTTTTAAAATAAAAATACGGGTATCTTTTGTTTGACATAGCATCGCTGATTATCTTTAAAAATATTATAGGATGGTTTAACTGTACCATTTCCTAGTCTTACTATAAAGTCAGCAGTACTTTTGGGCAACAGGATCACTCGCTTTAACAAAATATAATTGAACCTTCTTCAATTAAGTTCATATATCTTGAACCCCATACAAAAATGCAATTCATTATTGTTTTAAGCCCAAGGACTCAAGTAGTCTTATACGAGGTTGCCATGTGACAAATTTGGCTTTGGTGATAATAAAGCACCTATAGAATAATTAGCTTTTTCTCATGAAACTATTTTACGATACAATAATGACGATGTAAATGTCACTCGTAAATAAACATATTTATTAACTATTGACAACTAAGTTTAGTTAAACTTTTTTTTTTTCTGTAGTTCTGTACAATACCTTGCAATAGGGCATTATTTAGTATTTTTGAGTATTTGCCGTTAATTTATTTAACAAAGTGTAGCCTTCAAGGACAGCCAGTTTCCTGTATATTGAGATAATAATTCACATTTTATTTCTGATTATTACTATAATAGAAAACACTAAAAAGGGGCTTACGGTCTATATGTTTCTAACAGATTTACCTATTTACCCATTACAAAATTATCCATCTAGTCCTAGTCAGTATAACGTCGTTAGCAGGAAACAGTTTTTGATGTTTTTACTGACGTCAGTAATATTCATGTCTACCTATTACCATACGCTATGATAATGAAAAAAAAATGTGGTTTCATTAGTATTTGATAGATCGATTTTTTTATAATAGCGAACAAATCAATTTCAATTACATTTAAATTAACATTACATGGGTGTTTGATATGAAAAACGTAACGTTGTAAATATTGTTCAGGTTTACCAAACGAATCGAATATATGTATATGCATGATAAACAGTTACTCATAAAGTAGATATTTAAAAATTCATTTAAAAATAAAACTTTTTTAAAATGATTCCTATTGCCTGAATAGGAATTTTTTAAGAGGCATATCTGTTGGCTAAATATTGTCTTTCTGAGATCTATTGGTCATCACAGAGATATATCACTATTATATTGCTTCTGCGATAGGCAAATAGTGTACATGAATTACACGGTTATAATAAGTATAACTTTAACCCTTAAATTGAAACCTTAAGGATCCTAATAGTACCTGAAATGGATGTGATTTTAATTTGTAGTAGAGATTCTTTCATTAAAAAATCCTTTTCGTATCTCAAATGTACATGTTATAAGTATAGAAACTGATGGTTTATTTATAAGAGAGTTATGTTTATTTGATTAACTTCTTCTTCTTCTTCTTCTTCTAGCTCATAACCCTTGGTGGGCTTTGGCTTGCTCTACTATGTTCCTCCATCTGGTTCTATCTACTGCTTTTCTCCTCCAGTTTCCTAATCTTAGAGTTTTTAGGTCTTCCTCCACATCATCTATCCACCTTTTCTTGGGTCGCCCTTTTGGTCTTGTGTTTTGAGGTTTCCATTCAAGGATTCTCTTCACAATTCTCTCGCCCTCCATCCTGTATACATGTCCTAACCACCTTATCCTTTGACTTTTTATGCATCTTATTATATCCTCTCCTTTTATAAGTGCATCAATTTCGTGATTCATTCTTATTTTCCACATACCGTTTTTTGCACTGGATCATTAGAAGAATATACTTCTAATGATCTTTCTCTCAAATATTCTTAATTGATTTTCATTATTATTTGTTAGTGTCCATGTTTCACATCCATAGGTTACTACGGGTCTTATAAGTGTCTTATAGATTGTGATCTTAGATCTTCTATTTAGTATGCTGCTCCTTAGTAATTTTAAATAAGCATAGTAGCATTTATTTCCTTTTTGGATTCTTGCGCTTATTTCATCTTGGACGTTACCATTATTGGCAATATTGGTGCCAAGGAAGTTGAATGTCTCTTTTTATCTGACCGCCGTTTATATTAATATTTGGTGGTTGTATTGGAGGATTCCTGTAGCAATACATATATTTCGTTTTGTCTTTGTTCACTTCTAGGCTTCCTTTCTTTACCTGTGGCTCAATATCTATGGCTGTTTGATTCAAGGAGGCAAGGTCACGTGCAATTATCGTAATATCGTCCGCATACCCAAGTATTTGTGTGGATTTATTTATGATGCTTCCAGCTCTATTCACTTTTCTGATAGCTGCTTCTAGTACTAAGTTGAAAAGCACTACCGAGAGAGCGTCTCCTTGTCTTACCCCGGCTTTCACCTTAAATTCTTCGCTGAGCTGGTGTTGTACTCTTATAGTTGATGTCGAGTCTTGACCATGGTGACTTCTACCATTTTTACTAATTTTCGGGGTATTTCTAGGAGGGTTATTTGATTAACACAAACAATAAATTAAATAATCTCAACATTAGTTTACTAAGTGTCGATTTTAAAGGAGCTCCGTTCAATTAACTGATCTTCTCTCTCTGAACTCTTTTGATCACCATCTATTTATCTTTTCACTAACTAGGAGGTACATTATATAATGATCTCCTGGCTTTAGTCACGAGATGTAAAGAAATCTATTCTATTAAAATATTTTTATTTCACTAGTAAGAATGAATAATTTGTCTTGTGTTCGTTTTGTTAAAAATATTAACGCAAACCGTATGCCTTTGGAAATAATTTTTTTAATTGTCTTTCCACTAGTAGTTTGCATAAAATGGAAATCAATTGTTTTGATTTGATTGCATAAAATAGAAACGTGATTTTTATTGAAATTTCAACTGGAATTGTTATCAGTATAGACACTATCTAATGTTTAAGCCACTGGTCATAACTATATAGTACCGAGTAATAGTTTTAGTAATATAATGTATATAGTAATATCAAATAAAAGATTTTAAATGAAGGAAGGGTCATAACTAGAATAAAATGCGAAATATTCATACAAAAAATATTCAGCTCTAATAAATGAGTTTCTCCTATAAACTATAAGACTAATTTAATCTTTCTAGTCTTCAATATCTTATGTTATGATCAGCGTTTATTCTTCCAGACTCAGAATATTTATCTTTTATTTAAACAAAGTGTTGCCTTGGATGAAAATGTATTCTTGTAATCTCAAATAGGGTAATTATTATTTAATTTAGTCATTATTTGTATTCGATTTTGCGATAATTCCTACAGACAAGAGAATCCTCATGGATATTTGTTCTTACATGTCTTACATTAAACGTTCCAAAGAATTATAGTTTAACCTCCACATCAGTATCTAACATAACTTGAAGTAAACATTCTTCATTCCTCAGTAACATGGTCAATTATACAAGCATACAACATTATATGTTTGTTTTAGTATTCAGAATTATTGTCATTATATTACCAGTCAGGTATCATAATATAATGAAACTTTTTGTAAGAGTCTATTGGTATTCCTCAAATAATAAAATACGTATAGAATACAAAGAACAAAAAATGTAAACAGAATTGATAGATATATTTGAGTTTTAAATTTTATATATTTATATAAATAATAATGTATAAAGGCTAATCAAAGCCCTTTCTATAAATTTAGGTACTACAAAATTTTTAGTGGAATTACTTGAACGAACTAATCAATGTATACCAATATAATCTACCCATTACAGTAAACTATATTATCTATTAAACACCAACACTCCCCACAATATTGTTTGAATTAATATCTGTGTTACTAATATATTATATTATTAATTTATATATTTATTACTACATTTCACTGCATAGTTTCATTTCGATCTAACCTATCTCTTAATTAAATTGTATCCTTCTTTGTCTTTCTTTGCTACGCTGTGTTACTAATCGATTTACCGTAGTAAAAAACGTATATAATATACATACATATGTATATTAATTACAGATAGAAGTGGGAAAATTTGCATTAGTACATTACAACGTTGAAAAAAGAAAAAAACAAAAGCGATTTAATATGTGGAATAGTCCTTTAATAATACTGGCCTATGCCACTATTGATTTTAGACTAAAGGCCATTATAAGATTAAATTATTATAGTTATTATAATTATTATATATTAAATTAATTTAATAACAATTATATAAATTACTTTGCTTAGTCGGCACTTTCACCTAGCTTTAAGTCAAACAATAATTGTAAAATAAAACAGCTGTGTTGCCTACCACATTATGCATTGGAGTCTACTCAACTGCTGAATTTGTGCGATTTTAGCTATCTATTATTTAACCTTCCAAGTACGCAGTTGCGTTTCTATTCTAAACATATAAAGACAAAGAACATAAGTTACTTGAAACATCCATATTGTACAGAGCTAATATATTGGGTGGTCAAGATAAAACTAGAATACCTATATATTACTTTTATAATCTACTTCCATGATCAACTTCTATTGCTTGGACTGATTCTAAAGCCTTCAGGACATGAAATAGAAAATGTACAGAAAATACTTAATTGATATCAACTGGATTAAAATTTAAAAATTGTTTTACTTTTCCAAAATAGCTTGTGGAACGACATTTCATTTAATTTTAAAGTTTTACTCTTCGAGATATTTTAACGACTGATCAAAGTCCATAAAGAAATTTGAAATGATATCATCAACCAAGTTAATCAAGTAAAACTAAAAACATAACAATTTTAGTTAATTAAATAATAATAATATTTATCTTCAACATGATTAACATTGATGTCAAAATTTCATAGTCATAGTATAGATATAGATAGAATATGCCCACGTCTATATTGTATAATTTACCACTAGTTATTTTTCGATTGTCGTCATATAATTGTCTATAATTGATTATTTTAATTTCTCTAATGTTATAAAATAGTGTATATAATATACCATATAAATAATAGAGACAGGAATTTATATCTGAAATATTGGGAAGCATTTAAATCTACTCCTCGTTTCCTTGAATAACCAAGTTATATACAGTTAACATAATTACTGGTATAACATTTTTCTCTATCGTGAAACTTAAATATTAGCTATCATATAATATTAGTGGAGTACTACCATCAATTAATTCGTATAAATACATATGAAGTTGCATAACAAAATGACTTTGCATCATTGTCGAGAATTGAACCTTAAGACTGGTTATATTTCAAAATTTCTATTAACTTCTGCAGATTTCATGACATAAGTAGTAACATTTTTCCATTCTTTAAATAAACGGTCTACAGGTCGATCTTTTCTTTCGTTCTTTCATTCATTCACGTGACTAACGGAAAATAATTTTTATATTTTTTTAATGAAATTGGTGATTATTTTATTTTTACGTGAATCAATCATTATCATTATAATTTTTTATGACCATAAACTAAAACTAACTTTCCCATTAAACCGATTTTTTCAATTTGTTGTAGATTTTATTCTGAATGCAGATATATATGCGTGACGTGTTAATTAAACTCAAATGCGTCTACTTATAGAATAAACTGCCAACAATTGGGGACATTTTCAATGTTATCGTGAAGCAGTTCAGCTTTGGCTATTTCCTACTTAACCTCACAGAATCTATAAGAATTTATTACAATGTAATAAGCGTATACTTCTAGTCTTACAATTAGTATTCTCAATACACCATTTTCTGAGTATCTTTTAACTGCTCTAGTTTTCCAGAATTTTTAAATGGCATTTTTTTATTTGATTATGGGATTATTTTAAAATCTAGCGAAATGCGAGTAAAAATAAAGTAAAACTTTTTTCTGCTTGACAATGCTAACACTGACTTAGTTTTTCACAACACTATACACTACACTCGATGCGCGTTTCGCCAACAAAGTTGGCATCATCTGCAGATGATTAAAACTCCAGTTTTAATCAAGCCAGTGTCACCTTCAGTGACAGTTACTGATGTCAGTATTACCTTCATACCAAAGGTTCCAACTTACTTCAGTATTGACAAAGCTATTACAATAAAATGTCCTTAATAATACAATACCCGCAATAAGATTAACAAAACTTTCTAGCAAAAAAAAACTGCCAAATGCCAAATTATTATCATTTATTTATTTTTATAATTAGTAGCAGTAAATAAATCATAAATGTATAAATTTTGTGAAAACCGATAATTTAGACATTTGTAAGAACAGAAACTACATTTCTAAAGATATCTCATTTTCTAAAACTATGGAGTTTGTAATCGATTTGAATTATTAGCCAATGAGATACTCTCAACATGATGAACTTTAAAATAAACTGTCGTTTCATGAACCACTTCACTAAAGTTGGAGCTGTTTCGGTTATGTTTTGATAATTTCCGGATAACATAGAATTTTTGGGTTACTCTACTTTCTATGACTGTATTTTTTAAGTAAAGGTTTTAATGAGAACGAATACTAAGATCTGAAAAAGTATAAATAAATAAAAGGTAGTATAAACAAAAACATTGATTGTGTTTTTCACATATCAGAGAAATTGAAATCGTGACCTCTTAACCAGAGGAATTGACCTCTTAATATCGAATTTATTACTCTACAGGGAGAGCACATATGAAAAAAAGAAAATATATAATATAAAATCACTTCCCGAAACAAGAAATTCTTGTATATTCGCACTTTATTCTCTGAATTACTGCCACAGATATAATAAAGCAAAAATTTACATAAATACCATTTTACTTAAAATGATTAGATAGAATACCAATATTTAACTATAAATGAAAATAAAGATTGTTTATTAAAAAAGCATACGTTATAAGTTTCTTCCATAATTACAAAGAAAAGGTCAATTTTCTACGCCTTCGGACTGTTTGGTTACGAAAAGTGCATCATGTATCCGAAAGCGGCTTAATAAACTTAAATAATTGAAAAATGTAGGCAATATCATTATTTATATTTGACTGCAACTATATTATCCCTTTTCACGTTTACATTAGCTTTCAAAAGACAAGAAAAGTATACCAAAATATTTTATACAAGTAAGCAGGTGAAGATGAGGAAAATATTTGATTTATGCCAACATCGTAATTTTTAAGTAGATATAAATAATTTATGATATAAACATTTCCAAACAGAGTGACAAAAAAATTTATACGTTTCGTACATCGACGAAATAAAATGAATTTATTCAACCCTTATTTAAAATCCTGAATAAATAATTTCCAAGAAAAACTCTATTATGGTTAATCAATTAGGTACATGGAGTTAACTTTATTCATACTCTTATCGGTTATTGCTTTCTAAATCTTATTATTCCTAGCACACATTAATGAGATTGTGTGGTATGTGTGGCAAAAGTTCATATTTTATCAGCATTTTATATAATTATTGCAAATGAAAATTAATATTTAAATAGTCTACGATATCGATTTTAAGTACTGTATAGAACAAAAATAAATGATAAAGTAGTATAAGTGGATAAAAATATATATGGATGCATTTAGAACAAATATAAATGCGTAAGTAGTTAAGAATGTTAGAGTTTAGAGCAGTGAATAAAACATAAATACTACTGATGAAAGACTTTCTGAATAATCAAAATGACCACAGAATTGTTACTATATTGTTGTTGTGTGACTATACTAGTTGAATTACTGTTTTCAATGAGTGTATAGCAAGAATAATAAAGTAAATACACACAAATTAACCATTTCTGTTCTATTGCAATAACAGCTAATTCAGTAGTAGTGTTACTATATTTATGTATAAATTTTTAAATTTAGAAAAGAGATGAGCAATAAGAAGAGAAAAATGATGTGAAATAATGAGGTCTTTTTATTTGCAAAATGTTTTCTTTCGTATTAAATTAGATATATATATATATATATATATATATATATATATATATATATATATATATATATATATATATATATATATATATATCAAGAAAAACACCCCAGCCTATAACTTTTTAATTATCGACGCTAGAAACGTCATTTTTTGGACTTCGATGTTAAAGTATGTTTTTTACAAGCTCTGCATATAATATGTAACATGTCGCTTCCGGAAGTGACCAGAAGTTATATCAACTTTTTTATTTTAAATGGAACGCCCTGTATATTTTTGCGGTATTAGATGGCACATTTTATTCTGAATCCATTGATATAATATTATTTGTGCTTACTGTCAACGGTTAGTAAAATACAGACCTTTGCACATTGCATTACATTGTAGAACTAGGGAGCTGTGAGACATATCTTGAATAATGAATATCATTATAATACCACATTTTTTTTTAGAAGAATGTGCGTTAATAGTTTGAGAATGACGGTAAATAAAATAAGAATATCTAGGTATAAACAAAACTATTTAATGAAAAACAGCAGCAAAACCAACAAATCAATAACAAAAATAATTCAAGGATTCCAGAAAAAACAAATAAAACGTTGCATTAAGAAAACCAACGAATAATAATGTACCTGATAGTTCAAAATCTGTTAGTATTTATTAATTTATCAATTTAAATATTGTTCAAATTGCCAACCTTCATTTTCAATGCATAACTGACACCTTCGTATTACCCCATTTACGGTATTTTGGACAAATTGAGGTGATATGTAGTCAACAGCCACTCTAATCCTTTGCTTTAGGTCTTCAAGGTTTTGCGGAATTGTTAGGTACACCAGATCCTTTAAATGGCCCCATAAAAAAATCTAATGGGTTGAGATCAGGTGACCTAGCTGGCCATATTGTTGGGTCATTCGCTCCGATCCAGTTTTCTCCAAATTGCCCATTTAAATAGTTTACATTTATACGGGCATTATGGCTAGGGGCCGCGTCTTGATGGAAAATCACATTGGCGTATTCATTGACGGGCAATTGTTCTAAATAATTCTCCAAATCGTTTCTTAAAAGTTCATTATAAATAATAGCATTTAAATGTTCATTAAAAAAGTGAGACCCTATTATTTTATTGCCTTTCATCCCGCACCAAACATTTACACTGAAACGCTGCTGAAAATTTGTAGTTCTAGTGTGTCTGGGATTCTCATCACTCCAGTAGTAATGAACATTCCTATTTATATATATATATATATATATATATATATATATATATATATATATATATATATATATATATATATATATATATACTGTTAATTTATTTCGCAAAAAATAACTTACTGTAGTGATACTATGGCACACAAAAGCAAAATAATGTAAAAAACTGGGATGCGGAAGTTGAAATAACATTTACTCGATTTGTTGTTTACTTTTGTTTTCCACGGAACAGATGATTAGTCAAAATACGTTTGTGATCAATTAAGCGACCGGGCGCCTATTGCGGTATCGGCGAATATTTTCACCATTTTTCTGTGACAAATGTTTCACAAATGTGCATTTGTTATACATCGTTGGATTCATAAAAGAAATATGCACAATAGTAGATAAAAAAAGAAGTATATTGCCACTTTAAAAATAAAGTTGACCATCTTTTAAAAAAAAAAAAGAAAAGTTTAAAAACACTGCGGTATGCTCACTCTAGAGTTTATTTAGAGCCATTTCATTTGATTTTTTGTTTTTTAAAATCAGATTTATGGCTTTCGGCGTCTTTTAGGAGACATCCTGTATATGTGATTAACAATAAATTTTTTAAATCAAAACCCAAAAATATCGACTTGAAAGGTTTTAGTTAAGACGAAAATTAATAGCAAAAAAGAAATGCTTACTATAGAAATAAACTAACTAAGCATAGTAACATATTACCTATTCTGATGGGCTTATAGTTAGTATTGGATATCATTATAACACGAATATATTGTATGAGATAATTAGCAGAAGAGGATTCTAAGCGAAATCGATTCACCTGTCGAAGGCTTATAAGAGATATAATTTAATTTGTTTTAATAAGAAATTAGAAAAAAAACATAAAAAGAGTTCACTCTAAATTGGTCGAAGAAGTATGTTCTTTCTATAAATCTGGAGAGAATCCACGAAATCTCGCAAATATTCGCTAAAACTTTTACAAAATGAAAGTAGTTATAACGCGTATAATTCATACGTTGATCGAGGTTGTTCTAGGTTACAATTACACTAGAGAAAAAAGCAACTGTAGTTTTTTTGTTGGTACACTAAAATATTAAATTTTTAGTGACATGCCACATAATCGACAAAACGAAAACAACGAAAGGATATACTGAACATTTTTGTACCTTGAATTAAAATTA
Source organism: Rosalia funebris (assembly GCA_037954035.1). Lineage (NCBI taxonomy): Eukaryota > Metazoa > Arthropoda > Insecta > Coleoptera > Cerambycidae > Rosalia > Rosalia funebris. The sequence goes on along the minus strand of JAZFAV010000035.1, from coordinate 29,062,197 downwards.
TTATCATTGCTTTCAATTGTATATTTGTTTTGTGTTTATTGTATTATTTTATTAATTTGCATTTTTAAACACAGGAAAAAAATGGCATTTCACGATAAAAAAATTAGTTTTCTTTCTGAACCAGGCGTATAAGAAAATTGTAAATATTAATAAAAGTCCATACTATTGCCTATATACGTATAATAATCTTTAATATAGAAAAGAATTTAAATTTCAGAAATCTATCTAATGAAATATTGTTCTAATTTAATATATAATGAAGTGGGTTCTACGAAGAAAACAAACTGAAAATTGTTCATCTAATATATGTAAAGAATAGCTTATTTGAAAATAATTATTCTATAATACAGGCTTCGTGTTTATAAAAAAATTATATATTCTCTTCAAAACATTAATATCTTTATCGATTTAAAATGGAAAATATTCGTTTTCTATTTTGTTCTCATTTGATAATTAATCAATCGTTAGTGTGGATCTTATAGACTATAGACTTATTCGCATCCTACATTTCAACTTCCATACCTTCCTGTTTCCTTAGTCTTCCTCTCCTATAGCCCTTTATCATTAATCGTTTCAATTATTCATTGTTTGCCTAATTCTATTGCTCCATGATGTAGTAGATCTTCCTCGTCTTCTCTTACTTCGTGCTGTATAATGTTAATACTTTTTTTGTCCCATCTTTATTATCCCATTCTCATTATACTATCTATAACCTATACGTATATGTACTCATATTATTCATTGTATGTATTGCAATTTTAATATACCACATGATCTTACCAAGAAATCCATTGCTGTAGTCTATATAGGTGTATATACTGTGTAAGTTTTATGTTTAATTTTATATAACTGAACCACAGCAATAAACTTAGTAGATGAAGTTTTCTTATTTGTTGGGCTCTCTATTTTTGCATTGTCCAACAGTACTTCTTAAATATTGCTTACATTTCTTAATTTGTGTATTTATTTACAACTCTGGACCTTCTTGTTTCCCTTGTATTCCTACTCTCATATATTCTATTTTTACCATTTTTATATTTAACCCTCATTTTGTATAATTTATTTCATCGCTATTTGTCAAATAAAAAATCTCAAAACATACCGTGGCTTATTTTTATGGCTAGGCTCAGGTAGACTGTTTCATTTATTGGCAAGATAAGATAGTTTTTTATTTGGCAAATAGCGATGAAATGAATAGTATATTCTTCTTCTAATTCTCTGAACATATAGACTGTGTCTTCTTCATGACAAGCGGTATTGACTTTATCGTCAGCAAGCAGAAGATTCGTCAAACAACTACTATCAATTTAAAGTCCCAATCGTGTAATTTTGTTTATAAAAATTTATTTTGAGATTTGTTTCCATTTGACAATCATAGGTAAAACTATATAAGAATTCATGTGCATGAAGTAGTACATTATATTTAGAAGACCAATAAAGTATTTTTGGTAAGCATATTACCACTTCAGTTAAGAATTTAAAACAGAAAGCCCAAACTTATGACTGTACTCAGAGCTCATATACAATATACATATTTTGGTTTAACAAATATTGTTAAAATAAAATGACAATTAGCAACAACTCAAACTACAGCCACCTTAAATTACGTTAATAAAAATAAAAACAGGAGACCAGTTTTCCATGAACCCCTTCCAAGGTTCCTGCCCCTTCCCAAGAACATTAATCAAGTTACTTTCATAAAGGCCTGAAAACTACATAAACAATCGATATTTTGTTTCGATTAATCTAAATACAATGTCATATTTGACCTTCCAATCACTATGATGGAAATATATCTCCGAAAATTTCCAGTTGAAATGTGTCGAAAGATTTGGTAATTCTATAGATATTTTGTCCTTGTACCTTGAGATGCAAGATACCTTGAGATGAGTCTTAGTCATGACAATTCATCATATATTCTTTCAACAAAGTTTCCACATCAGGAATGTACCAAAGAAATACTTCAGTATAAAGCATTAGGCATTATTGAACAAATGTAATTGATAGTCTTATGTTGTGAGTTGGTAAAAAACATATATAATAAATACTCGTGCTTTATTTTTTTAATATTTTCTATATGATACTTTTTTAATAACTAAATTGCAAAAATGTAGATAGAGTCTTTAGTGTACATTAAGAAATTCCAACTAAAATATGTATTCTATTACAGGGAATTAATTTCAGGGAAAACACATTTGTTCGAAACACTCTATATGTCATTGTATAAGAGAAATGTAATCACATGGTTTACCCTTGAAATACATGAGTACAAAGTAGTGTTTCTAGAAACAAATTTGATAATATTCTTGTACATTAACAACTTAGGTGCAAATTAATTACATTGCATATTCAACTACAATACCTATTAAATTCTTTGACGCATGCGACATCATTAAGCAATAAAAGTACATAAAGGTAATCATAAATTAGAAAATTATATACTGAAGTAAACCAAACATGCTCAACATAACCTTTAATCTAGGAAATATTATAAAACAGACACAATATGAAACATTTTAGTGTGAGAATGGTTTCAAAATTCTAGATCAATGTCTCATATTCAATAATAATACCTTTTGTTTCAAATATATCTAAAATCAACAATGGAAATGATTATCTTGTGTTTTAATTACTATGGAGACCGTGTGAAAATGCCTTAGACCTACAATGTCATAAATGATAAGTGATAAGTGATAAGAAGTACTATGAATCTGTCGCTCGCAGAGTAAACAAAAATACCTACTTTAGAGGATAATTGTTGACATTTCCTATTTACTTAATATGCAGACTAGGAGGCGCATATAAATTAACCATATGACGAATACATACATAATTAATTGTATACATAAGTAATCAGATTTTATTAAGATTATTAAAACAAGTAGCTGCTTTGAAGCCTACAGATCGCACATACGTTTCAGTGGATTATATGCATCACTATCACAAGAATGACCGCTCCTGCTATATCTATTGCAGGAATAATACTTGATGTCTTGGGAAAAGGTCGAGGTATACCATGCGTTAAATAACAAAACTTACTGTCACCTGGTAATTTTATTCTAGTCGACTATTTCATCTTATAACTAAAATATGGAATACGATATAAGTATAATAATTGTGATACTCTTGGTCTTACAATTATATAGAGTTTAAAAAATAGAGCTTGATATCAGTTCATACGGTACGTGATATTCCTTATGAAAATAGAAAATAACTAACTTCTCTTCTATCCCTAACTTATAAAATTATGGTTACTCTTACGCATTATACATATTATATGACATACATACATAACATATAATACGTTGACATATCGTATATATATTTAAGACTACTGTAGTGATATTATAAGTGATTGTACTTTCTATTTTAAATTTTTCTGTTTTTCTACTGTTTTTATCATTAGAAGTTTATTGATAGGTGTGGATTATAATTATTGCTCAAATTATTTACGATCTGGTTTGGGTGACTTTGGAGAATAAAGCGTGCAAAGCAGGCACAGATTTTCAGAAGCTATACATTTTGATAGACTTTGGTTTGATTAGGACTGTCATTAACTCTGTAGATTTATATCAATCTCCAATTATCCTGAATATAGTTACTTAGACTATAACTATTTGTATTATTTTCCTTTGATATTGTGAATTTTACACACATGTAAGGCCGTTGTAGTTTTTATGCAATAACCTAAAATTTATGGTCAACAGTACCGAACAGTAGTTCACGAGGTGCAAGCCATCTTCAGTTCTATTGCCCCTTGGGTATTATAACTAATGTATTTCCTATGTGGATTTACTCCATTATGACTTTTTACTTATAGATTTCTTTACACGTAGTTCAATATGCCTTGTATTCAATATATTTTCTGTAACTGTAGTGTCTTCTTTTGTTATCTATTATAATGGATATTGTTCATATTATTAACATGCTGCTCTTCAATGCGTTTAATAAGCATAATTTTAAATATTTATGGTTACTGCACGAATAATGTTGTTTTGAAAAATGTCTTTATTTTCACCACAGAATATTGCATTATAATATGTGCTTAATATTTTTATAAAGTTCATATAACATTAGAATAAGTGAGCAATTAAATTTATTATTCGTATAATGAAGATGGTATAACATATTACTGCATTTAAAACTATAATATTTGAAATCCTCATCATCATTTATATGTAAATTTATTATTAATTTATTCTTAATTGATTGAAAGTATCTTCTGAGCTACTATATTACATCTACAATTTCTGAAAATACTATAAATCTTTACGATACTTATATAAAATTCTTACTTAACTAACTAGCAGTCTTGCAACAACTAATGTAAGAACTGTTACGAGGCACTGCATTAAAGATTGCATTATACAGTAATAATAATAATAACATACCTCATTTAATTGTGGTCTTATTATATATGTGGTAGACATCTTAATAAATATGTGCAATATAGTAATATGCGGAAATTGAATACCAGGAAAGCTAACACATTACTCTTGATATAAAAATGCTTTACTTAATAATGCACAGATATTTTTATAAATCATTACATAAAACATTTGATAATATTACAACACTGAAATATTTATACCTACGTAATATTTTAAGCGTATTTTATTTTGCGTCTAGATATTCTTATCTCGTTTTTTAATTTTTATTAAAATATTAAGCAAAACATTGCATTAAGCGATACTACTTTTCCTCAGTAATCACTATATTATGTTCATGAAGCAATGCACTGATAATTTATCATAAACATTTTAAAAGTTAGTTAATAAAATATTGCATGAAAATGCAAATTATATGGAAAAACCACGTTAGTGATAAATCGTAATAAGTTTGGTTACAATGTTATTAATTTAAAAATTTTAACCCTTATGATCAAGAATATACAGGGTTGCAAGAATATTGCATGAAAATGTAAATTATATGAATATAAAGCGAAATATCTTCAAACGTACAATTTAAAATGCAATAATAAACAGTTTTAAAATCTTAAAACGGACTTATCCGCACATAGAATATCTCTATCTAGAAATTGAGTGGCCGAGAAAAAATAAACCAACGCATAAATGCAGAATATGTGTTTTATGCAACAGTTTTACTGTTTTCAATTTTTCTCAAATAGTCCACCATCGTGCTTTCTCATGACCCATAAACATGGTAGAGTGTGTTCTATCCACCTCAAAATCAATAGGTGTCGTCTGGGAGATGTCCCCGATTAGAATCAGTGAAACACAGTCGATCCGACAAAATTTAGTTGAGTTATCGTGTTAACAAAAAAAATTTCTCAAATTGTCCACCATCGTGCTTTTTCATGACCCATGGACAGAGTGGAGTATGTCCTATCCACCTCAAAATCAAATGGTGTCGTCTGGGAGACGTCCTCGATCAGAATGAGTCAAAACCTGATCGATCCGACAGGATTTACTTGAGCTCTCGTGCTAACAAGAATAAATGCCGACGACAACGACACACATACACACACAAAATGGTTTAAAAACCATTTTTTTTAACGAAAAATAAACCTTATAAAATTTTTTTTTACACGATTACATTACTTTTCCGCGTATAGTGGAGTGCGGAAAAGTAAAACACATTAGTGACAAATCGTAATAAGTTTGGTTGCAATGTTATTAATTTAAAAATTTGAACTCTTGTAATCCAGAATATACAGGGTTGTAAGTATCATTATGGGCCTCTGCTATTTTATTAGGATCTTAAATAGTTTTCAACAAGTTACTCATAACAACGACATTGTTATTAAAATTTAAAATATTTTCAGATCCTAGTAATTATGTTTCGTGATTTGTTTCATTTTCATTCATAAAATGTTTTAATATTTTTAAAATGTTGAAAAAAAATTAAAAAAGATTTCAAGGATAGATAAGTGATGCTATTCCAGGATGGGGAGTGCTCTCAATTGATAAAAAGAGTAGAAATAAAGTTTATAAACTTAACAGAAAATCCTCGTGGTGATGAGTCCAATATCAGAGTGTACCCAAAAATGATCCCAAAAGACAAAATTGTTAGACCGTGGACCATTCTTCATTTTACTATTAATTTACATTAACTGCGAAATAACTATCGTAGATTTTGCAAACAACTAACATTGATTGCAGATTTTCTGTAATCCGTTATTATTTCCTGTAATAAATACTATCCACAAAATATTAATATATTCAGCTCTTCTGAAAATTCAGCTCTTCTGACTAATATACTTCTAGTACTACGTTCCGAGTTCCTATTGACACATTCAGAATGTCTGCTTTATCGTAAAATATCGTACTATATTTTATATTTTTCCATATTGACAACAAAAAATGCAGTCATTATCATCATCATCATTATCTGTGGCTCGATCCATTGACAATCTTAGTCCGCTTCAAGATTCGTTACTACTTCGTCTAGTTTTTTATATACGCCAACCTCTTCTATCTTCCGTAGTAACTATGGTCAATTTATTGGGAACATCCATATCTAGCAATCGCATTAAATATTCAACTCATCCTATCTGTGTACATTAATAAAAATTATAACTTGTAGTTCATTGAGCAAGTCATCCAATTCGAATTTATACCTTTCATACCTTTGGAATTTCCTTGGAATTTTTCGTTCATATTGTCCAATAATCGTTTATGATTTTGCATTATAATTATAATCCAAGTTTCTCTACCATATACAAGAACCGGTCTCAAAAGTAGATGGTCTTGTGTACGGTTAGCTTAGTTTTTCTATCAGTGTTTACGAGCGAAAGTAATTTTATATAATTTTATTAGCTAAACTGATTCGTCGTCGATTGTAGTCGTTGATATTATTAGTGATATTTAGTAAAGCGCCAAGATAGATACATCTTTCTACGATCTTAAAGATATACTCTCCAAAATGTATTATTTGCTCAGGCTTTACCACGACTACTTATTCTTGTTTCCCGCACTTCTGTAAGACAAGGTTGAACACGACAAATCCCAGCGATCCTCGTTGATGCAGTCCGTTGTGAATGTCAAATATAAATAATCAACCATATTAACCAACAGAATCATCATATTTTGTTTATATGATGACCATATTAGTCAATGTCAATATAGTTGAATTTTATATCTATCAATTATGTATCAAATTATTTATATTGATATATAAATAAGTCAAAACTAAAAGGAATGTTAAAATCTAGTAAGCGTGCAATGGACTTCGTACATCGCATACATATGTAAATATTAAAATAAAGTTAGTCGTATATAAAAACATGCATAGTCAACATATATGAAGGTTGTAATATTTGCCATAAATTGTTGTCATATTACGTACCCTTCATGATTTTAAAGTGGGTCAAGGGAAGACATTAAAGTAAAAGTAAAAAAGTAGGTACAGTGGAATCGCAATATAACACAGTTATATACCTGCGTACAGTAAAGTACGCAACATCAAATACTTAAAGATAAATTATATTTAATCCAGATCCATTATGTATAATACAGAAAATGAAGAATGATCAGAAGCTTTTATTGTTCTTGCAAAACATTACAAAATATTAATATCTGCATTATAAGTAAACAATGTTTATTATAATAAAATGCCACTCTTAGGTGAACATTCTTCAACAATAATATCAACCACAAAACATCTGAAAATATTCCATACAGGTTTGCATAATTTATTGTATATATCAAGGCGAACAGTGACGAACCTTCTGATGCTTATTTCATTATATATCTATATTTAATTCCACATCAGAAAATATCAGATCCATATGTAGTTGTAGTTATAAAAGATCCTCTGAAACCACTGATTCCATATACAAAAATTGCCTCGATAAATAAAAAGTCTACAAATCAAGAAACTGATCATAAATATATTTTGTGATCTTGAAAGACTGAGCTACCATTGATTTCAAAATTAATGTATAATATCAAAGACCATATTAGACATTCTTGCCATAAACTTCTATATATTAATATAGAAGTTATATAATATAGAAGTTATATACTATTTTCTGTATATCAATAATGTGTTTAAAGAAACACAGTATCGATGTCGATATTCGGAATTCTACTTAATACTATAAGTAGGTAATAAAATTTGTCTATTTTTACAAATAATGTTGCTATGTAATGTTGCATAATATGTACTATAGTATCTTAGGTATGTATTTAAAACAATCACAACAACTTTACCAGACGATTCAACGAATTATTTGCTATTTAAACATGGCCTAAACGCTTTGTTCTATTGATGCTTCCGCTACACACTATTAAATTAATTGATGTTAATTTATACGTCTCATAAAGTTTACAACGAAGCAAAGTTCATAACATAACTCGTAATAGAAGCTGTACGAATCATTTCACCTTGTAAAATATGTAAATTCAAATATATCATTCTATACAGCATGTGACATTGAAGTCTTAACACTTCAGTCTTCTAGATGTCAGTTGCGAATTAATAGAACTAAACGTAGATTTTGATTAAACATACCACGACAATCGCAAAATAAGAACACTTTTTTAAAAATAAGGAATTAACCTTCATCCCTTAATAAATTACAGCAACTACCCCTTAGTAAAATTATCTATCATATTTACTTGTATACATAAAACTTAAAAATAAAAAGTTTTTAAACCGATATAAATTTAGACTAATGTCCAAGCAGATCACGAAATTAACATTACTGCATCTTAATTTATTAATAAAATAAATACTAATAACATTAATTAATAAAAAATTATTGAAACAATTTGCTAAATGTCTGGTGTACAGGATGTTTCCTAAGTACGAGAAGAAAATCCATGGACGTATTCTATGGCTAAAATTAAGATAATTTAGTTATATAAATATGGGAAATTAAAGCCATTGTTTCAGAGGTTTATTTCCAAAATTTTAAAAAAGCAATTGATTTCTTTTATTTCTAACCTGCTTGATTAGTATCTTGGTAGGTATAAAATAAAAAATAAATATCATCTTTCAGAAATAACTAATGACGGAGCCGTGGATACTATCAAGCTTTCTTTGACAAAAAAGAATTATCACCCTGTATAATATTACAGAGAAACTATGTTTCCATATTTTCCATTACCTTCTCTTTATTTTATATATTTTCGTATCTTTTACTATTTAGCGACAAAATTGATTGCTTTAACAAATTTATCTTTTATCAGCCTAATATTAATTAAGCCTGACCCTGATATTAAGTCTACCTTAGTAAGTCGTGAATGTCAAGTTGAAACATATCATAGAAAAATTATGGGGAACCCTATTTACTTGTTTTCGGTTTGTTATTTTGACAAGTAGTGGAAGTAGTTTTAATTTAAGACAAAATTTAAGCTTTTCCGAAAAGCGAATGTGCATTGGAAGATGCAATTTTTAACCATTATCGTGGCTACTTACATAAATTCCAAAATGGCTAATATGGTTTATGTTCATGGTTTTGCCGATGGAAATTATTATGAAGCTAGGTGAATGTTGAAAGATATCTAATCATCTAACTTTGAATAGAAAAACAGTCAGTTTCCAAGGACATTCAGAGTCAAAATCGATTAAAAAAGCCCATAAAGACCCAAAAGCTTGTTTTAACAAATCGTTCAAAAAATTTAAGGAACAATATTGATAGTACATCCATAAGGAAAATAGTCAATGGGATGACAAATGCAAAGGAAAATCGCGTAACAAATGTTATAATGCCCTTTTAAGACCCTGGTAAGCCTAAATCATCATTGATGTCCTACTAAAAGCCAATAAACGTGTTAAAAGTTTTCTTGTGGTTTGTCCTAACATCGGACAAATCACACGACGACCTCGAACGGTTAGAACAACCAAATTGGAAGAAAACATATGAAGTGAATTTTAAAAAGTTATACAAGTACCAGACAACTTCCGACAAATTTTAACGTAAGCGTTATACTAGTATGATCCTGAACTAATCCATCCTGAAAGATCAGACATTATAACCCTACAACTATTCGACGAAAACCCACACGCGATAGTAGAATCCCTATTTCAACAGTAATTTGTTGTAACTGTATGGCTGAGTATTATTGGTGATGTTTTTATTACGCCACACCATTTACCAGGAACTCTTACTGGTGATTCCTGCGGACAATTTTCTTGAAACGGTTTGGTACCTGAACTGCTTAAAAATGTTTTCCTTGCATTCAGAAAACGTATGTGGTTTGTGCACAATGGGGCTCCCCATATTTTTATTTGATTTTTTATGCATTTTTAAATAAAGGATTCGTCAATAAGTGGATTTTATTAGGCTCTCAACAACTATCTGGTCGCGTATATCACCAGACTTGAATCCTTTAGATATTTTATTTGGGGCCATATCAAGACATCAGTTTACAAAGTTCTTATTATAACTGAAGAACAACTACGACAATAAATTAAAGCTAGTTGTGGTATAATGAAAACCACCTTGAACATTTTTTAACGTGTTCGAGTTTCAATACTAAGAAGATGTGAAGCATGTATTGTATCTGAAAGCGCTTATTACTAATCATATAATATACACTTGTTAATAAAACCAATTTTGTCGCTAAGTAATGAAAAATACGAAAAAGATGTAAAGAGACAAAAAATGAAGCGAAGGCAATGGCAAAGATTTTCTTGAAAGATTATACACATACAACAATGGTATATTTGGTTGCGATAAGATAGTACCTATAGCTTTTCCACTGGTTATTTTCTAAAACTGATTTGTTTTATTTTATACCTATCACTGCACTAGTAACATATCAACACCATAGACTATTTTTTTAATATCTCAAGCGGTTTAGAAATAAAAAAAAATAAATTTATTTTGTTTTTTATTTTGGAGATACTGTAACTCAACAATTATTTTCTTAGGACTCTATTTTTTATCTAACTAAATTATTTTAATTTTAGCTATAGAATATATGCATGGATTTTCTGCACGTACTGATGAAATAGCTTCTATGTGTAAATATAATTTTTGTTTATTTCACTTCGATATATTATAAAATATCTGCCATTTTAAGACCTGATGATACAACTAACATTACTTATTTTTAGTCATCTACTGTTACTTAGCATACTTTATTATATCCGCTTTTAATTAATCATTAAATATTTGTTTATTTATTCATCTGTATCAACATGTGGTCAATACATTATAAATATGTATTTGATTTATGTCTACCTATCCATTGAATTCAAACCATACCTTGCAATATACCCATTTGGCATCAATATTACAATTTAGTATAGTATTTAGTATATTTGTATAAATTTTTTTATAAATATTTTAAACAAGAAGTACTTATCTATATAGAAAACACGAGCTAGTTAGTGATAAAAATTACATTGTACATATATGGTAATTATCTGTAACATGCTTCTACAATGAAATCACAAAGTGCAAAATAAATTATGGAACAAATCATTTACAGAGACATAAGTCCGAGGAATAATTATTTAAATATACATATACAATATCGTCATTTAAGGATAATTATTTTTTAATGTCGATAAAATGTTTAAGTATTATTCTTTGAGTATGATGTAGTTAATAACTAAAATAGTAGTTGCAAAGGTCTAAGTGGCTACAAAACTAACAACACGTTTGAGAATAGGAGGAAACATATTTATTTTTAAATAACAGTGATTCTAAATATTGTATGTCTATTTTGTAAAGCAGTTCATTGATTCAAAGTAATCTCAACTCTTTCCGTGTCACCGGAGGTTTTTCGAATTATGTATATAGAACCTTTGGACAAAGATAGATAAATCACAAGAAAGCGAAAGAGTAAAACGTATATTAAAAACATATACGTATATCATCTTTAAAAGTCAAAAGTCGGTTGTGGACTTTGAAATAATTATTGAAACTTTAATTTATGTCAATCATTTCCTGGTTGTCGACATTTGTCAAACAGTTTTTGAATGATGGCTTTCACCACAGAGCACAAATTCTATATAATTGAACCCTATCTCCGAAGTGATTTGTCAGTCAATAGAATTTGGCAGTTCATTCTGCGTTTATGTTTGCACAATGTTCAGTATTTCTTAGGCTAAGCAGTATTACCAAAGATTTCCATGCCTACCTTAACGCCAAACTGACTATGATTCTTAAAAAATATACTGATAAACTAATCATTCGTAGGTAAGTCAAGGTATGGAATAAGAGCTTACAACATCCTTAAAAGATCTATCTCAAGACGTCAACATTGTACTCAAGAATCGGGCGTTCTTATGGAAATGATTAACATGAAGTTCTTGAATATGTATACATATAAGCTGCAATCCTGTAATCATATCATACCTTTTTGAAGATAAACAATATTAGACATCTTCCTTACTGCCAGTGGTTTGACAAAAACGTTTTCTCTAATGAAGCGTGGATTCAGTTTTCGTTCGGGGTAGGCCAATTCTCAAATACGAAGCAATACGAACCTTTAATACTGATAATTTATATATTTCTTGAATATCCACTACATGTTCACAAAATTGGTATTTAGATAGCAGTCTCTCATAGCAGAATTGAATACATTTTTAGTTTGTTTGTTTCTATTTCACCGTCAATGTAGATCGGTATAGGAATAACTTTATGACTGAACAACATCACATATAACGCAAGTCATAATAACATTTCTCCGCGAGTTTTTTATAACCCGCTAAGTGTGCATACATAAGATCAGTTATTTCTGAACGCAAGCTCAGATTCCTATGGGGTATCCTTGTATTGTACCTCATTTTCAAGAATACAAACAAAGAATTGTTCAAGATTATACAACCATAAGACAGTAAATGTTTTTGGTAACATGAAGAGGCGCTTAAACTTGTGAATTGAACAAGGCCAGCAGACATTTCCAAAATATTATTTTAATTTAGAATTTCTTAATAGAAATGTTAGCATTTTATTTTAATTCTCAAAACTATATAGTTTATTATTATTTTATCTTTAGATATAATAACATATTTGCGCGTTATTGATGATGTAAGTATAGTACATAACTTGACAAATTTTGACAGAATTGTTTCAGAAAGATAAGGCGAACGTTTTCCATTGCATCTTCCACCAAGATAATTTCAATATATCGGTGTAAACATTTTAATTTACGCCAATTTTGCACCTTGTCGTTAACATCATCTGTCGTAAGTAAATTAGATGCAATAAAATGATTAGTCGCATATGTGCTACGTCAGCCAGGCAACCAATAGTATAGATGTTGTTACCTCATAAACGATTATTATGTGCTCTATTTCATATAAACTACATCAATATTAGAGGACTTTACTCCTGATAGTTTCACAGAAAGATTTTCCTGCTGAATACTCGAGGATGTCCTTATAAGGAACCAAAAAGCGATGATTGAATACAATCTGCACAAAATAATTCATTCATTGCGACGATTTAATCTTAAGAAAATATTTGTTGACTATTGTTCTGTTATTCAACAATACATCGTTTTTATTCTATTACATAATATTGTTATTTCGTTGACGGAACACTAATCTCGCTACCACTCTATTGAACGCAATAAAATGTTAAACTACATGGTTCTAACGATAAAATTTGAATACCGTGTTAGTTCAGAAGATTAATTATTACAAACTCACAGAAGGTCGCAATTATGACGATATATCGTTTGGAAATTTACAAAACAAAAAAAGGATCTTGACAAAATAAATTTTAATTGTACGTCACACTTATTTCTAATTAGTTCGTTATATAATGTTTGGTATGTTACGACACGTGCATATATTTCAGTTATGGTGTTGTTGTGGTGATAATACCAGATGCGGAAAATACGCCAGTCATCTAGCAAGGTAAATGCTATTTTATTATAACGTCTTCATAAATATTTTACAAATTATCATATATTCAGTGTAGGTAAATAAAGAAGGACAACCTCTTAAACTAAGTATCCAAGGTTACATGTTGAAAGTAAATTAAAGTTCACCAGAAAATTCCTATCCTCGGAATAACTTAAACAGCTGAAGAAGTACTCATAATGATTGAAATGACACTGCCCTTTCTGAGAAATGTCTAAAATTCCCCCTTGAACTCGAGGAGCTGCCAACAAACTATGCGCACTTTAATAAAGTATACAAAGACAGTTTTTTGCATTATTAATATAATGCTAAGTTATACTAATAATGCATATATATATATATATATATATATATATATATATATATATATATATATATTAACTGTCGTAAAATAATTATATTCTTTATTATTTAGATTATATGTAATTTATTCGGAACGTAATGTATAACTTCAGTCAATAATTATATTGTGACGTCTCTGAAGAGATTCAGCTTAAAATAAAATAACAGTATTATTACGTCATTGATTTGTATATATTTTTTTAACAACCACTTTTTTCTTCAGGAATTCGCGAAAAGTCATTCTGGCGTAGTATGTATTAAAAACCAAAGTAAATTCATAATAATTTAAATTTAGAAGAAATCATTCATTTAAAAAGAACTACAATTCAATATCAGGTTAAAGTTATAAAAGGGGTTATTAAAGTATAATACTTTACTGGAGAGTAAAAATTGCTGGCCTTTGCTGGAGAATAAAGAGTTGTGTTTTTCATGAAACTCTAATTTTTGGCCAACACATAGTGTTTTTGAGTACGATTTAAATCTCTATATCCAAATCCATCCAGAATTCTATATTCTAGAAAATCTTCTTTCGTATTTTTCTTCGTCATTGTACAGCCCTTGTTCAAGCTCGTGATGCGCATTCTCCAAATTGATTGAATGGAACCAATAAAACGATCTATTGGTACACCAAACTTAACTCCTCCTGAATCCGGTGAAAAGTGTATCTTTCCCCAATTCTATATATATATATATATATATATATATATATATATATATATATATATATATATATATATATATATATATATATATATATATATATATATATATATATATATATATTATGCGGCATATTATGAAAAGACTATTGTATGTTTTCACGATAATCTACCCCCTTCACGATTTCTACAAACTCTTTGTTATAGGATTCAGGCTGATTAAGATAAAATAAATAGCATCGATCACATTATTCGGTTAATATGCCAATGAGTTAACAAGTACAATCCATAGAGAATGTATACATCATTATTGGAGTCTACTCGATGTTTGTAAGGTTTCTCTTTATCCTAACTTGTAGTCCTATGACTACGATACATAGGGACTACAGTCCTTACTTACTTTTTCTAATAGGAAGAACTACAGCCCTTCTTATTAGTAAAAATAGTCATAATGTATCGACTAAATGTGTGCTAGATGTGCCCTTTCTATGTCAGTTAGTATATATTAAAAATAAGACATTTAAATGAAACCTCTAATTTCACCAAATAAAGCGAATATTTTCAAAAGTTTCCATGAATTATACTAACCTATTAATAAATTTGTTTCAGATAAGAAAGAGATATTGCACAAAGTCAATGGAAGGTTTCCTCCTGGTCAGTTGATTGCTATTATGGGCCCTTCGGGGGCAGGAAAAAGTACATTGCTCGATGTTCTCAGTGGCTATAGGATACAGGGAATAGGAGGCACAGTATACATAAACGGCGCCACTAGAAACTTACAGCAGTTTAGGAAACTGTCGTGTTATATTACGCAGGACGATAGATTGCAACCCTTATTGACTGTCAAAGAAAATATGGACATAGCTGCCGATCTGAAACTACCGTCTACCGTTCCAAAAATAGAAAAAAACGAAATTGTAAGTATATAGAATAATGTATTGTGGTTTCATGATCGGTGATGACTCGTACTACTTGCCCCAAATGGTAGTGGGTCAACACCGTTATAATTACAGTCCATTACTTATAAGCCTCATGCAGGAGCATAAACATACTATACACTTGCCATATATATACACAGAAAGTAATTGCTGTTATTGGAGGTCATTGAATCTGTTTTGTATTACAAAAAAATTAATACCAAGTAACTAAGACTGATTTCTATTAAACAATTTGCTTAAATCTAGTTTTTTAGCTATGTATATAGGTAGTATGAAATATTTGCAATAAGTAATGAGCAATTATTTTCATATAAATGTAAAACAACTGAAAAAATTGCTGTGTATGGAAATTAATATCTCTAATTTTCTTGAGTCGAAATTCAAGCAATATCTAACACGCAATGATATAATTTGATATGCCAGTTGATATAAACAAGTATTTTTTATTTGGAATTGGCTAAATACTTTAGTACAGAAGTATGTTGACGAGATGCTAATTAAGTTCTGACTATATGGACTAAACACTATATTCACAGCACATCGGCATCGCCCCAACCAGGTTGGTACAACTGATTATGAGACGTGATTAAAATTGAAAATTGATTATCTCTCACTAATATCAAATATATGGCAATTGCAAAGTTCAAATGTTTATATAAACCCGATTTTTTTTACTGATGAATAATATATTTTATCTTAGAATGTTTCAATTAAATAGGACATTCCCTCTCCTCTCTCTTCCTTCCCCTCCTCTCTTTCATCCCTCCTCTTCCCCCTTAACATTTCCCCCTTCTCCTCTTTCGTATTATTTAGCTTTATGCTATAACAGTCATTTAATGTCGCTCTGAAAATATCTTCTCAGATCTTTTTATCTTCAAAATCTGATTCCATTTGAATAGTAAATTTTACTTACATAATATTAATAGAAACAGATCAGTAATTGAGATAGTAACAGGTTCGACTCTGACCACCTCTGATCATAATAAGACAATTATAGAACAAAAATCTTCTTGTTTTATAATTTTTACAATCTGTTAATAAGTGAACTTATTTGAAAAAAGTATAAGAAAATTACTAAATGGGCTACTTAATTGATAGTAAATTATTTGATGTTTCTGCAATATCAAACTGGTGTCGTCGTTTGAAACTCTATCAAGAATTAGGAATAGAAGAATAGAATCAACTAATAAAAACGTTTAAATAAACTACTCTTATGGTATAATGTAAATTTATAATTTATGTCATATATTTTTCATTAACACAATCATGTTGCACTCTGCTTCATGACATCTACGTATCTTGTCCAAATTTATTATTCATGTAAAATATATTTACGTATTACGTCATCAAAAATATGCTAATATTATTTATTAGACAATTAAATAGCATTTTATAATACTACAACGTCTCTCCTTAATATTCAACAGCATTTTTTGTATTTGACAGTTTTTATACCAGGAACACATTATTGCGTAATATAGTATTAATAGGAATAGTAATAATTTTATTAGTTATCGAGTCTTCCACATACAATTATTCACTGCCGAAGTCTACGCAATCCTGCATACGTTTCGATATATTAAGGTCAATTTTATCAATGGAACCCTAATAATATCGGATTCCTTAATCATTCAATCTATAATATTGTCACTATTAACAAGTTTAACTAAAGCTAATAAAATAATTATTTTTGTATATCTGCCAAGTTGCACTGGAATAGGGAACGAATTAGGAATCTCGAAATAAAACCAATTATTGACAGTAAAATCCTAAATTAATGGCAGACAAAATGGACCAATACAGATACCAAGTTCAAACATGTCAAAAATCCTTACCCTTCAAAATTAATCGAGGAGAGTAGTTTATTTTAACATGGTTACTAATATGACATACATACAAAACCTCTACACCTATCTTTAAGAAGATTTATTCACAATTAAATGAACGAACAACAATCTAGATGTATAACCTGTAATGTAACATTAACTGTGAGCCGTGAATTATTAGAATTCATTGATTAAGAAGAGATGGATTGCTCTACATATGCCTGAAACGTTAAGAAGAGAAATGAGAAACATTTATTGGCAACGAATATACGCAAATAAAGAAAACTTATTTATAAGAACTTGTCTTAGAATTTATAAGAAGAATTGGCATGACTCAGATGCTTTAAACCAGAAAGTCAAATTTGTAGTTAAATATAAGATAATCATATAAAGCTAATGACTTTAGACGTCGATACCGTTAATAAATTAATAATAATTCTTTAGTGTCATGAACATTTAGAGATATATTTACTTGTTGCATTATGCGATTCAATCGATACTATTTTTTTGAAGTTCTGACTTTAAAAAATAATGAAACGTAATAATTAGGACATAATTATTATCCAACATCACTTACGACTATTTACTTTCATATAACGAATGTTAGTGTCCTTATATTTCAATTAGATAAGTATCCCTCAACGACTGATAAATAACTAAAATAAATATTTAAGGTATTTAAACATTATTCTCAATTTTGTATACTATTAAAGACCCTTTTAACTGACTAATTCTTTTCGTATATATTATGTATATTCCCCTGTTAGATTTATATGTTCCTGTTCATTACTAAACCTGTTTTATGGCTACATTTTTTAACGAAATATTCACCTTACTTATTATTTATATAAAATGATATTTACATCACATCTAGCAACATAAAAGTTTGTTCTCTATATTTTTCAGGTATTACTTAATCGTAAATACTTAATATATCTAAAACCTTTTAAGAAATAGAACAGATACATCAATTATATCCTTACAAGGAGATTCCTTAAAAGGAACTAATTTTTCATTGAAATCATACATTATATAACTTTCATACGTTGTTTCTTTATAACCTGTTAGTAGAGGCCTACAATATTTATTTCTTCTGTTCGCACTAAAATTAATTACCATCAGAATTAAAAGTAATTAATCATCAAAATTAAATTAAACATCTGAATTCTTTGAAATAATCTTAAATACTATTTTAATTTTAAAATACCCTATAAAGAAATTTGATGTTGGTAGGTAATATACATAGATCATTATAATATTTTCAAAGAATCACATCTTTCACCATATCAGAAATCTTGAATGCAAATGCTTAATCTTGTCAATTATTAGAATAAATCATATTGATATACTTAGGTCAATTTTCTGAAATAAATATAACATTATATTTTTCATACTTTTACAGATTAGTTGAATTAATTTTAACCAGTATTTATCATAATTGCCATGAATTGATATCGAATACAATAGAGAGCATTTTTTTATTTAAATTGACGGCATCATGCCTACGATAAACTTATTGTTCCAGTACTTATATTAATCCGCCCCAGAATTGTAATTGTTATTAGAATAGAATTATTTGGAATATGACTAATCTTAGCAACAAAAATACCCCTTACCTTACTCTATTAATCTCTATATCCAAAGTACAAAATGTGTTCTTATTTATATTTACCTATCTCTCCAGTGCATCAAAACTTTTCACTTATCTTTGTATTCATGCTTTATGACCTCCCATAATTGCTATAATTATATCTGATAAAAAAATTAATAGCGAATAACAAATGACTGCATTATTTTATATTTATTTTCATAATACAGTGTTGACATTAAATGGCATGGAAATACTAAATATATTCCATAACTTCTTGGGTGTAGAACAGATCTGGTCGATCCATTTAGTTTTTTTGTCATAAATACGAACTCGAATTATTGATTGTTATTTGGATTATATTCACCTTTGAATTATTGCTAATATATCTAAAATTTTGTTTTGGTTTTAAAAAAATTTCATTCATCCACGAATATTTTAATTACGTGTAGATACAATGCAGTTTTTATAAATTTATACAAATACATACAGAGTCACGTGTTCATTCACTCATGCATGCAAATACGCACATATGCACCACCCTCAGAAGATGTAGCGCCCCAATTAATGAAAGGTAAAGTCTGATATGGCATAGAACTCCTATTCTAGCTAAAAATACATAAGATGAAGAAAATATAGATGAAATTACAAAAGATTACACAGGGATACTGTCTTCGTCTCACGATGCCAGTTATAATGACTTTGTTTCATACACATATAAATGGTAGGTAACGGGTTTTAAATGACCGAATTATGATATATAGGTGTTAATAACATGGAACACAAATTCCACCTAATGAAACAAACTAACATAATTTGGATTTTTATCTCAATTTTTAACATTTTAGAAATATTTCTTTCACCGTTCTGTTATTTTCCACTGAATAGAACAGAAACCCAAGATATTGGGGTAACGGAACTTTATTAGAGTCTTGAAATAGACACACAGGTCGAGCGGAATTGTGGCGATCTTAGGATTCATGGTAAAGGTTTTTTCACAATAAAAATGAAGTGAAGCCATCCTTGCGACTTTACATTTTAAAATTTGAAATTAAATCACTTTAATTCTATCCTCTACCAACGTTTTTATTGGTTTTGATAATTTCCAGGATCAGTTACCGTAATATTATATCGATAGTTTTACACTTCATATACATGAAATAAATTTTAATACGGTAAAACTGAACATCATGACGATTTTTTATAATTAATCCATTAATAATTTTATGATTTTCAAATCCTATTCAAATATTAAAAGTATTAGATAAAACCACTCTTTTTCCAATTCGCTTTTACGTATTTACTTCTCCGGCCAGTAATATGTTTAGTGATATCGTGGTGCATATTTGTGTATAAGGTCAATAAATATCCTGTTGCAAATGATATCGAGATTTAGTTTTAACTTCCTTCCTCCCGATATTGTTTAACTGTATCCCTACAATATGTCAACTTCATCACTTGTTTTAAATATTTTAAAAATGACACTAATAGCATAATTACTAATTTAGGATATGCAGCAGGTGCTGATTTGAGTATGATAGTAGATTTTAATTAATCAAGAGTGTATCAGCCTTTAATATTATATATGATGTAAAGCACCTCATTAGGAGTACATTATTAAGAATCTTGCAATTTTCTATATGAGTCGCCTTGTTCCAAAACCCGCTAAATCCAATTTTCAAACATAAATCGAACTAGTAACGCCATCTAATTGCAAGAGCCTAAATAATGTTTTAAATTATAAAATTTGTTTCAAAACCTGCTTAATCATGCTTTAAAATACCGTAGATTTCTAACGTTCGATTCAAAATCCATTAAATCCATATGTGAGTGATATTCAAACATCCCTAAATCCATCCAATAACAAAACGTACTAAATCCATATGATATTAGCATGTATACCGTATACCTAATAGCTCTACTTATACAATTTTACATCGTCGTGATTGATTCCTCTAAAGCGATATTGACAAAAAATAATATCATGATGACTTGGTTGGAATAACAAAGTACAAAAGGTTCCAACGAAATTGCTTCGGCAGTTTACAGTAAAAAATGTGAAAATTTCGGACGAGGTTTGTGAGGTAAAAATTGTATCTGATGGGTGTATCGGACAAAACAAGAATAGCACGATTGCAATGTGTATCAAATGATTGACAGACGACGCACCCAAACGTATCCAGAAAATCAATTTAATTCTTCCGGTGACCGGCCATTCATTCCTTCCGCCAGATAGAATTTTCGGGCAGATAAAAAAAAAAAAAGAATACAAACATTGATGTTATCGACTAAAATATTTGAAAGGTTTGGGACTGTCAAAAAGTTGGGAGTTCATTGAAAAGTTTTAGACTGGCGAAAGGCATCCCTGATGTAATGAAGCCAACATATTCCCTTCATTTTAAAATCAATTCCTGAAAGAGAATAATTCTATGTAGAAGTGAAAAAGGAACAATATTGAGTCGCGGAGAACCCAATTATTTAACCGACATAAACAATGCATTAGGAATTGGCAAGAAAGGTAAACAAATAAAATGCAAGCATTTTGGATCTGACTGGTAAAAAAAGCTGAAAACGAAAATCTTATGTATTACAAGAACATTGTAACGAGATTCGGAAAATTAGTAGAACATGAGAAAAGTTATGATGAAGAGGGGGGAGAAGAAGAGGGGCTGTGCGGGAGAAGTAACTTTCAGAAAGGTGACGTCGTATAATGTGTTTTTCTTAAAAAAATATAATAAATAAGAAATACAATTTCACTTAATTTAGTTATTGTGTATTTTTTATACCTACCAAACAAAATTGTATTTTTGATTTTTTTCATGTTCCATTTTATTTTTCATTTTACAGCTAACGTCGCAAAATAACCCTAATACTACAGTAAACCCATATAAATTTCAAACCAAAGTCCCCTAAATCCAGATAAGTTTCCAAAAACAGCTAAATGCCAGAGATTTTTACAGTTTTTCAAAAAACTATTTAAGTGCAATTTTTCCGAAAAACTCCTCTTATATGTTATGTCACTGCCTATCAATTTCTATAGATATAATTCTAGTATCCTTATTTTGTGACTAGTATCAAACTTTTGCGTTTCCTGAGAAACATGTTCAGGTGGATTTAGTGGGTTTTGGAACTAGGCGACTCATATAATGGCGTAGAATATAAAAATCTATTTACAACCATAACTTATTGGGGATATGTGGTGAATTAAATTTGACTCAAAATTCTCAGAAATCTTCCAAAAATTCCATTTTCTCGTATTTGCTATTCAGGCAATAAGTCTCGTCTAAATTTCGTTTACGTACCAAAAATATGAGCTCAAATTGAACATTTTATCTTTAATATAACGAAATATATATCGCGAATTTACATCTTTTCAAGTGAGATATCGATTTGTTTTTCTAAGTTGGAGATAAAACGTAAAATGCGAAATATTATACAAATATCTATTTATGTATCTTCCAAAGCGATTCATCATTCTAGATGCCAGATCACAAATATAATTACTCCAGTTCAGATTAGAATGCAATATAAATCTTAAATGTCTCATTTTTTAGATGTATGGAAACATATAGTGTATATCAAAGCGAACTATTTTACAGCTAAACTTGATAAATTAAGAAAATGTACAACTTTAACACTTTACTTATTCAATTTATAATAAAAACTATACAATCATCATCCTATAATACAATTTTCGTTAATTATAGATACTTTATATTTATATGTTATGATTCAAAACCAGTTAGTGTACGAAGTACATACTCAACATACCCAAAAATTTAATGTATGGGGTCGAATCATTGGCTATCGAATTATAGTTTCTCACTCCATTCACGATAATGAAAGTTACTCTATATATCTACCGACTGATTAGCTCTATCAATCTACCTACATCTACAAATAAATGGATTAACAGAAGAAGGCTCACAGAGTGGCCGACTAGATCACCGGACGTAAACCTCCTTGACTATTTTTGTGGAGTACTTATAGAATTTACAGAAATATCGATTTAACAATACCAACAATAATTCGAAATGTTTTACAAAAATGTAATTAGGTACTTGATCATTGTCACTTAAGAATAGTAATCATGTTAACCTGATACTCTGATTTCTTCATTGATTTGTTACAGCATTCACTCATTTCATTGATAAGAAAGTTTATTTGAAAAAACCAAATGGTCGATCGACGAAATTTCATGAATCGTAATCGTTTTAGAAATAATGAATATATTCAAAACTTTTGGTTTGCGCTGTATATTACTACCGTGGTTTCATATTTAGTCTTAATCAATGACAAAAGATCACAATGACAATTCTCGGAATCTATGGGAATAAGAAATTTCATCAAAGATATTTACACGCTTCTTCTACTTCTTTAAAAAAATACCAAACTGTTGACTGTCATTAAAAATTTAATTTGTCTCACTAAAATCAATCATCTAAATGTCATAAATGACAATGACACGTTTAAATTGCAACAACAAAGTGTGGCTAATAATGAACTAATGATATAATAATGAACTCCTATGGCATGGACGAGGTACCAACTACTGTTAGGTGCCGTGATGGTAGTTACTGGTACCATTAACACTTTAGCTGGGAAATGGGCGAATCGCATCGAGTCTGTTGGCAAATACGGAGAAAATAAAAAGTTTAGCCACCCCTTCTTTCAAGCGTGCTGCCTATTTTTTGGGGAAATGTGTTGTCTCGCAACGTTTAAGGTACTATACAAAATATACAGCTCAAAGTCCACTGGCTTAGAAGACGAAAAAGGGCTTACGAAAGGTAACAGAACCTTTAACCCACTATATTTATTGGTACCGGCGTTATGTGACATAGCTGGATCTTCGTTTATGTATATAGGACTAAATTTAACTTACGCTACGATCGTTCAAAGACTAAAGGCTACTGTGATAATTTTCGTATGTTTATTTAGCATATGCTTCTTAAAAACCTTTCCTAGAAATAGAGAATGGTATGGAATACTTCTAATTGTCCTAGGCCTTACCGTTGGTGGTCTCCCAGATTTTCTCTCGCCACGAGGATCTAGTAAGGAAAGTGATAAAACGAATGTTATAACTGGTTATGTCCTAATACTTGGTGCTCAGCTGATGACATCAATTCATATGGTTTTTGAAGAAAAATTTGTCACAAGGCAAGATATACCGTTGCTGCAAGCGGTGGGATGGGAAGGCGTGTTTGGGTTTTCTTTAATGGTACTCCTGTTGCTACCTCTTTACTTTATACGATCGGGGCCTCCAATTACGCAGAAACCTGGTGATCGCCTAGAAGACACAATTGAAGCTTTCGTTCAAATATGGAATAGCTGGAAACTAGTTTTAGCAGTTACTGGCTCCATAGTATCAATATCATTCTTTAAATTCGCGGGTATTAGCATCACCAAAGAACTATCAGCTACCGCTAGGATGGTTGTGGATAGCATGCGCACGATTTTAGTCTGGATCAGCAGCATAACACTCTTTGAGCAGAAGTTCCATTGGTTACAGCCTGTCGCGTTTATTTTGATGATCGTTGGTATGTGCTTGTATAACGGAACTATATTTGCTTCATCTTGTAACGGATTACTATACAGGGTAATGTCAGAAGAACTGTTAGATCGTAGAAGAACAGAATCTTTACATCAATAAAGATTTACGTGAAATGAATGCGTTAATAAATATATCTGGCTGTAGCTAAAAAGGTACAGTTTGAAGATGTAGTCAGTATACTCTACGTGTTTGTGAAATATGGATCTACATTAATCAACATTAATAAATATATTATATGGTAATGTATGTTTTTACTTATTTATTTGTTGTTTCTAGAACAAATATAAATGCACGGAGGCAAATATACAAAAAGCAAGAAGGAAAAGAGCGGCTGTTGTAAATGTAAAATGAATAGTTTGCAATATATTTATAGTGCCCATGCTAACAAAATTACAGCAACATTTTGTGGCTTGACGCGACAATATAGTTCTATATTAGATATATGTTTATATATTACTAAACAATGTATATGATATAAACAATAAGAAGTTTGCTAAGATATTGGGCCGCGTCTGATACAAAATTGACAGGGTACATTTGTTAAGGAGCTTGGTCCATCTTAAATCAGAGGATATAGTTATACAGTCAAATGACAGTGTAGTTCTATGAACGTTATTCCAATTATCTCGAAAATAGTCAACAGTGGAATTAAATGAAGTGTAATAAAATGTGAAGTATGTATTAGTGTTAGGAGAAATTTTGGTATAGTCAACGTGCATGTACGAAGTTTTTAAGTCTAAGTCTATTAAGAAGCTGAGTAAATTAAAAAGCACAGCTCTCGATGCAATTCCCTGTGGGACACCTCCAATAGAACAAAATATCGTGATTTGATACTTGAGCCATTAACGATAGGAAGAAATATTCAAAGATGGGTATTGATACCATTATCAAAGATATCTGTTGCTTTATTAGCATTGACTGATAACTGTTGTTGTATTAGCATTGATATTGTGAACTAAAACTGTTTCTTTTTTATTTAATGTCAATTTTTGTATTTATCTACGAGTATTCCAAAAAATTCAGATTATATACGTTCCGCTATTCACTATTCAATTCACTGGAAATCGTTGAGTTAAACTTTCCTGACTCATTATCATTTTATCAACTCACTGTATATCGTTCTGCTATGTGGTAGATGCCCAAAAGTTCAAATATATAACAGGACGTATTTATGGACATAACGTAATTTAAATTAATATCAACGTAGTAGGGGATAATTACAATATTATTGTCAAAAGTAAAAAAGGTAATACGTAATAAAGTAATAACCTTAATATTGGCCCTTCGTAAATAAACTGCATGTGGTAAAACTATTTCCAACGAAAATGGTAATATTGAAAACCAAAATACATTAAATTATTATATTGTAATACTCGATATCAGATACATAACTATATCCTGAATGAGTATTACTACAAATGCTATTAGAGACACGAATAGATATATATTATTCTTGATATTTTTATTCAATAGCGAATAACTAGTAGTTAGTATATCAATTGAATGATATATATATATATATATATATATATATATATATATATATATATATATATATATATATATATATATATATATATATATATGATATATTCTTGTCCCCTATTGTACATAGATATAAATAATGTAGAGAGTTTCTTAACAATAAGAATACTTTCAGACATACGTATCAATATATACAAAGTAATGAAGGATATATAAATCTAATGTCACAGTCTGTATATAATAATGCAGATACAACGTTTTTATTTACAGAGATTTTATAAGAATCTACATTTTCGAAAATATGTTGACTCTGTTAAAAGCACTGAGTTCAATATGCAACAAACAAATATCTGATTTAATACAAAATCTAAAGGTTAGCATATATAATAATGAGACTCTTTTCACAATAGATAATTACAAACTTATATGACATCTCCATAGCTTAATAATGGGCAATATTCCATAATTGTGTCAATCCCTGTATAGCAGAATTAAAGTTTACTACTGCAAATATTTTCATTCAATTTTTGCCACAGGGATCCATTCTAATCAAGAGCGCTCTAAAGCAAAATAATGATGTGATAATTAATCTCCCTTAATAGTAATCTTTGTCCGATTACTTGAATGATTTATATAAACATAGTGCCATATGGTGTCTTAACTTGACCTTTGCCATTAATGCAATTTGTATTGTTGGAATATTTTAAATAATTGCGCAACTATCATCTTGAATATGCAAAACATTGGTAGGTCGTGGTATCTACTAAAAAGTGCAATGTACTTCTATAATTATAATTGATAGGAATTGGGGTTATTTCTCTAGCGGATTGTTATATGTCTATATTACTTAAAATACTTTATCTTAATTCTATTCATTTCTATTTTCAATATAACGGTTAACATGGATAATACTATATTAAATCTAAAACGTTTTAAGAGGTTTACCTTTAATGCATGCACGAGGCTGCCCGGCATACATAGTCCAATCAATAGGGAATGTTTACAAAAGAAAGTTGTGCTGGGATTGGAAAAAGTTAAATAAGAAAGTTGTAGATAATGAAAAAATCTTTCGATTCAATTTTTGTGATCTCGAATCGATTCATTACTTTTCGAGATATATCGAAGAACCCGTTGAAAATTGCGTTTTCTTGTTTTTGCTCTAAAAATAACAATATTTGATGAATACATTTAATAATGTCAGAAAATATAGTCCTGAGTGAGACGAAAGCAATCGTTTTTGTACAATTCCATAATATATATTTTTTTCAAAGTTATAGCTGTTTTCGTAAAAAAAGGTGTTTTCGTAAAACGGCTTTTCTATCGAAACGAATGGTCCTACGGACATGATCGAGAGCTTATTTTCTTCATTAGGAGTAGTGCTACAAACATATTTTGAGCAACAATCGATTTTTGAAATTTATTATATAAAAAATCGCGTTTGAAAATGACGTAATTTTCGTACATCGGTTTTTTGACAATAAATTCTTGTAATAAAAGCGAATTGCTTGGCGAATTTTTTAGGTTATGTGAGCGGTCGCCATTTTGAGAGCAAAAAACTGTAAGTTTCTTGAAATTTTATTTTCTATATGCTCAAATTTTTTTTTGCTGTTTACAATTAGTGACCATTTAACATAGGGGCTCAGACAGATTGATTGGACTAACAGTCGATTTTTCATGAAAAAATATTGAAAACAGGTTTTTATTCAAACATCGGTCAAAACTGTTTTATTAATTTTATTATCAAATTCTGTATATACTGTGGTTTATATATTTATACATTTTATTACGTAGAAGGTTTCAATATAATTTGTATATTTATTGTAAATTACAAATTTTCTCCCGAAATAACATAAACTACAATGAACTAGTAAACATATATATTTTAGTAGACTAATTTGAAATTTAAAACTAGTAAAAAAATATTCGAAAATCATTTCGTATCTTATCCTATTATAATCTCCAACGCAATGGTTAATACAAATCTATTACAATAATATACTTAAATCATTTGTAAACCAATTTCGTGATAATGAATTTGAAAGTGACTTTCAACACGAACAGTACTACATATTGATAAAAACCACTATGAAATATTTACGAGAATAGTCCAATATGACTTGACTGAAATTGGACAGTTTATTGTTTCCGTGACTAGAAGACCCTAATTTTGTAAAATTAATTAAGAATTTGTAATTAGTTAATTATATACTGAAAAATAGTATTTCAGCCGTCAAATAATGCATAAGATAATTAAGGCATATAGTTACTATGGGTATATTAATAGTAATTATATGCCTGTCTACAACAGTTATTTAAAAATAGTTACATTACGTACAAATAACAGATATAAATAAATTAAAAATATACTGTAAAAGTTAAGTATAAACAAATTAGACAATGTTTACAACCATAGATTATTGATGTATTATAAAATATTACATATTTTGTCACAGAACATTCCTACATGCTAGATAATCATATGCTATAGCACCGATGAATTAGTATCTAATGATAATGAAATTTATTTACTTCATAAACCTTTATTTAGACTTTTTATATAATAAATACTCATTTATTCTATAAAATGTATTTTGAATAAGAAATTCTTTTATTTTTGTTTAAAATACACTGTCATAGCTGATGCTTCTTTTTTGTATCTAAGTAAGTTGTCAAGAAGCAACATGCATCGTTATGCTTAGGAATTTTAATGTGTCTCCATGTCCACTATTGTATCTATCTATTGTATCATTTGATTTTTGAAATGTTGTTTTTCGTTTTGTAAATATGCATTTTAAAATGAAGAGACATGAAACTGTTAAGGATTTATTTATACCCAGATATATTTTTTCAAGATTCTAGTGGATAAAAAATAAATATTAAGCGCAGAAATCTTTTTTCGCAAATATTCACATACGAGTATTATATTGTATTTACATCCTTGCTTAAGCCCCACAATATAATATTATTGGCTATGTGGCACAGCTAGGGAACATTATGCTAGCTATATACTAATAGACCATTAATATCGAAACTGGTTCTTAACTAAATAGTAAAAGAATACTATGTCAGAATTCAGTAAATTTTGATCATTTACATGTGGAATAGATAATTGAGGTTCCGGCACATATCCCTGAGGAACTCCTAATAAGTATCTTAAAAATTTTATTTAACATCATCCTTTTTGTTATTTATATAATTTATCCAGTTAAGAAGATGAACACTCATTCCAATGTTTCAAAGCCTTGTAAATAAATTAATAATTTAACAGTATACGATGCTCGTGGCATATCGAACATTAATGTAACTACACACTTTCCATAATGTACTTCAATATACATATGGGTTGGTAAATAATAGGAAACTGTTCCTATATATTTTTTTTAATTCCAAAGCAGTATTGGGCTGAAGACAATATTCTATGAGATTCTGATAGTGATGAAATTAAATTATAAATGATTTTTTCAATTTTAAGGCAAGGTACTTTTGTTAAATGTTCTTATAACTTATTTTATCAAATTATCATTGATTTAACAAATTTATCATTTACTATAAATATCTTAAAAATCCAGATCAATTTAGAGATGTGCTACAATTAATGGCATCCTAGTTATGGCCAGGTAATATCACACCTGGTGATAATGAGAGACCATCTCGAAATTTGGAATTAGTGATTGGAGAAATTAATAAGAATATAGTGGTAACCATATTGAAATTAAAAAAATGTTCCCTAGTCCTAATATACATACATAATATTATTAAAAACATAGCAAAAATTGGTCGTTATTGTTCCGTTTTTAATAGAAAATTTCAATAAACTTTTTAACCAAATTTATTTTTGAATCGTTAAGCGACTACCTATTAATGCTTATTAAGGGTGGCCATTGGCCAAACCCCTGTATCTCGGCTTCTCTGTCAGGTACAGATGAACTAATATTAAACAGAAGTAAGGCATGTTGTAGTTAATTCAGTGCATTACTTACAATAACACTGACCAATCTACACTTGAGATCAGCTACTAGTAGATTAAAACTTATTTTTCATTATACATATTATTATTTATTTTATGAGGAATCATAGCGGCTGATATTTTCAAACGCATGGCGACTTATCTACAACCGTTGACCCTTGAATAATGGCTGCTGACAAAGGCAACTAGGACAATACTGAATAAATACTGGCGTATTTAGCATACGAGATTATTATTTTGAGAATTATTTATTCCTCGGTTGATAAGGAACACTGTGTTTGCTTTATGTCCAGTTGAAATGAGAGATAACGGGCCCTCTTGGAAGTTCCGCGAAATGGGTAAAATTAAGGCAGAGATTTATCGATTTTTTTTGGCGGAATTTGCTATATTAACAGAACGTTTGTTAACAGAACGTGATTTGTCGAACACTTATTAACAAGCATATGCTATCTGGTGTTAGAAGTTAGAGGTCACATACATATGTAGGAGCTCCAATTTTGTTTTTTTTAAATACTTCTAAATTATGATAAGACAAGTACGCTTTTAAATAAATCATAAGAATAATCATAAATTAGATACAAAATGGTAATCTGATAATAACATTTGTTACATAATAGTCGTTTTTAAAGTAAATTTTATATATTTAATGCAAAGTAAGCAGAAATAATGCATAGAAAATCTAAGCATTGTAAAATTTGCAAACAATAGAACAACATGATCAAATTATTATATATACTGTTAACACATTTTATTAATTGGTTATCAAAAAAAAATCATTACACATTGAAACTTCTGGATAAGATGGAATATGAAGAGCATTGAAATACAATACTTTCATTATACGGGGTGTCTAATACCTCAATAGACAGTGGTAATAGGCGGGATAATTTATAATTTTTTTCAATTTATATACCTATGATATATTATAGATTTCGAGGTCGTTTTTTTTTTTATTTGCTCTTTGTTTCACTATATTATAAGTATTGATAGTAAATTATTAATCGATAGTAATAATGCTTTATGTATCTATATTTCTTTTTTCGAAACATGCAATCAAAAAATTCTGGATATTGAACAAGGAATAGAAGGAAATAAAAATAAATATTTTTATTTCCTTCCAAAATTTAGTAGCATTCTTTTATAGAATAACGTTAAGAGGAGTTCAAATACGTCCAAAAATATCCTTCTCTTGGATATTCTAATAATAAAGGGTGGTCCAACCATAATGCACGATGTTAATTGTGAGTCACACCTTAACGTCAAGTTTTTTGCCCAACTTAATTTGACATGTCTTTGTTTTAGTGTTTGACAAATTCAACCATGGAGAGGCACACAATTGAGTAGCGCGTTAAGATTGTTGAAGCCTTTTACGAAAATGGGCGTTCAAATCAAAATGCATTTCGTGCACTTCGTGACTTTTTTGGTCAGCATAATCGACCAAATGTGTCCACAATCGGGAGAATTGTGCGCAAATTTCAGCAAACCGGGTCTGTAGGAAATGTGAAAACACCTGTGCATGCTCGCCCAGTTCGTTCTGCGGAAAACATTGCTGTTGTTCGCGATAGTGTAGCAGAAGAGTCGTCAAGATCGACTCGTCGTCGTGCTCAACAATTGAACATCTCACGAACATCACTAATGCGAATTTTGAATAAAGATTTGAATTTACATGCTTACAAGGTTTAACTGACTCAAGAACTGAAGCCTACTGACCATTTCAAACGTCGTCAATACGCCGAATGGTTGGTTGAACAGACGGAAGTGAATGGTGACTTTACAAAGAAAATTATCTTCAGCGACGAGGCACACTTTCACCTCAGTGGATTCGTTAACAAGCAGAATTGCCGCATTTGGGCAAATGAGAATCCACGAGTGATGCATGCTGTTGAAAAGCTGATGCATCCACAAAGAGTTACTGTTTGGTGCGGTTTATGGGCTGGCGGCGTCATCGGGCCGTTCTTCTTCGAAAATGAGGTCGGCCAAGCAGTTACCGTGAATGGTGTTCGCTATCACGAGATGATAACGGACTTCTTGTGGCCAGAAATTGAGGATATGGACCTGGACGATATGTGGTTCCAACAGGATGGTGCCACTTGCCACACAGCTAACGAAACAATGGCACTTTTGCGCGGGAAATTCAATGGCCGTGTTATCTCACGTCGTGGCGATGTTAATTGGCCGCCACGATCATGTGATTTGACACCGTTGGACTTCTTTCTTTGGAGATATTTAAAAGAAAAAATGTACGTCAATAAGCCAAGAACAATTCAAGAGCTAAAGGATGAGATAATTCGGCACATTAACGACATTGAACCTCAATTATGTCTCAAAGTCATTGAAAATATGGACCATCGGATAGAGGTATGCCACCGAAGCCGTGGCGAGAATTTGGCCGATATTTTGTTTCACACATAATTGTCATAGATCCTTCTATCATAATAAAATGTATTAAGATAATTCCCTGAAAACTTTTTGTTTTATTTACAATTAACATCGTGCGTTTTGGTTGGACCACCTTTTATATATTTAAATTTATTAGTAGATTTATATTCTTGGTAAAATTAGAAATTCTATTTTGCGGTCATATATGTAAGTGTTTTAATTGGCTCCTTTTCTCCCTTGTCCAATACTTAAAACTTAAATCATAAATAATTAAAACATTAGTAAAGTTGCTCAAATCGATTGCCAATTTATTATTACTTATAGTGGAAAACAGGAAAGAGGGACATATTAATAGAAACACAAATACCACGAATTCCATAACCCTTAATATATAGGTATATAAGTTTAAATAATTTAAATGACCTACTCCTCTATCTATACATATAGCAAACATCCTGTATATACTTCGAAATTAACAATTCAAGTTGTTTTTTGTAGGTATTTTAAGAAATTACAATAAAGTTTAATTTTTGGTACTATCTATTATTTATTGCATTAGCAATGTTGCCTGCTTCATTATATAATATAAATATTTTTAATTAAAATTAAAACTTTTAGTCTTAGTAGTAATTATGTATATAGTTACGCTATTAAGTCAGAAGTTACGTTCTAAATAACTGCAATCATCTCTAAGTGTAAGAATAGTCATTTGACTAAAGTTAAATTTATCAGTATTATATAAGTTTATAATTAATAATATATATCAAAACCTATAGCCTACTAATTTATTTTGTACTGTGTGCTAAAAAAAATGTAGTCATTATTATTATTATCAAATATTATTATATACTATAAGATGATCAAAGAAAATCACTACGCCATTTTACACAACCCAAGCATTTTACGCTTAAATTTTCATAAAAAAAATTCAAATTAGAATACACGGAAACAGTCCCGTTTAGTATGTATCAAGACAACAACACATTGAAATGAAAAATAATACGTAGGATATACGTATTATTTTTCATTCAACTCGATAACTTTTTTCGTTAACACTATAATGTATTTTATTTTCAGATTGACGAAATTTTAAAAACATTAGGATTATTTGAGTCGAAGAAAACGCGCTGTTCGGGACTATCAGGTGGACAGAAGAAAAGGATGTCTATCGCTCTGGAATTAGTCAGTAACCCCTTGGTCATGTTTTTGGATGAACCTACCACGTGAGTGTTTCCGAATTCATAAATATTATGCCATGCCTAAATCAACATATGAGCAAGTCTCTTGCTTCTTTTGTAACTTTTTTTACATTAATTAATTAATGTATAAAGATATTACCAATTAGTAAAATAAACATAAAAGAAATTTAATGGAGTTAGCCGTTAATCTGTGATAGTTAATCATAATGATACAGTAAAACACTTAACTTTGTTATTATCACAGATTTTATTGTAACTTAACGCTACTGTAGTTACGATACTTTCGCATATGATTTTCAGGGTGATTCAAAAAAATCAACTAAATTAAAAACAATGTTTTGAATCGCTCTGAAAGTGATACGCTAAAGTACCGTAACTGCGGTAGCGTTAAGTTACAATAAAATCTCTGATAGTAACAAAGTTAAGTGTTTTACTGTATCATAAAGATAATTACTAATTACTATTATTATTGTACTTAATAAAACATCATTTACTGTGATTTATAGATTTTTTATGATTGTCAATTATTTCTTTCGATAAAGTAGTTCACATCCATAAAATTACACACGCTGTAACTCCATATGCGGCATATTGTTCCTGTATTTACTCTGCATCAAAATATACACGAAAATACAAGAGGTGTGTTCCTGTATGTTTTGGTGTCTGGGTATCTCATTTATTACTTCAAGTCATTCCTAGAAGAATTGATAGATATCCGGTCTTTGTACAATAACAAAGGCTGCGTTTATCTACCTCAAACGGGAAAGTGCAAGACTATCCTCGAATTTTGCGCGTGTATCAATTTAGTGACGACGCACGTATCATATGCTACACCACTCGCAATCGTTACTAATATGTCACAATTACCAGCACGTATCTCTAGCGACATATGTTTCAATCAACTACGTGCGACATAGACAGTTAATAATTTGCTGAACAAAATTCAATTATGAAATTACGTTTTAGCTTTATTGTATAATTTGATTCATTGGCGTCTCAATATTTCTGTGAACTTTATTTCATTTTGGTTTTATTTAAAGCATTTTCCTATTGTATTCGTCATATTGAGTTCCATTTTGAGTTATGTTTTGTAGAGAACCTTTTCATTACTCTGTCGTAGGTTGACGGATTTGTGTTGTACTAACTGTTACCCTAAAATGTATTTTCGGCAAGACACTGTTCAAAAATGTCAACTGATTGATTCATACGATTGTTATCTGTGGCACACACTCAATGAACCATTATACAAACTATATATTCCTAATATATACAGAGATAGAAGTATTCCTGTCCTAGATAAGTCTAAGGTTTATCAATATCCTCAGTGTAGGTTTAAATTTCTCTTTGAGTTCTCATTGAAAAAGAACGTGATGAATTAAAATTGGTACATGAACAAATTTACACCAACCGATTTTTCATAAAAAATAAATTAATTTTGTCATAATGTACTTGCGACTTTGTAGCAACCTTTATCTCTATCGTAATAAATTCGTCGACATTAGCTCCTTAAATAATTAAAAAACTATATCAAATGAACTTTAGACTATCCATAAAACATCTCTGACGAAACACAAAAAGTCTGTTTGTTGTGATATATTTTTCTGTGAGATAACACATTGTCTAAAGTCCAGTTATACATTTAGCAAAGGAAATGTCAATTCTTTGTTTACTATTAATGCGTCATTAAAAAGTTATCTGTATTTTTTAAAACACTGCCAAAGTTCGATTAAAGTCCGCATTGAAAAATTCTGTACATACCAGAGAAATAAATAATACACCGTGAGTCAAACAGTCGATTAAAGTCAGAAATGCAGAACATAGCCAAAATGGTTTCAGACTATTGTATAACGTGGAACATCTTTGTATAGTCTTTCATTTACTTATAAACTTCTTAAATATACTCGTATCAGTGGGGATGCAATATGGGAAAGGAAACTGTAACTATAATTGTTTTCAAAATATAAATGAAATATTGAAAATAATATTGTATGAATAATTGTTTAGTAAATTCTTAGCACAAATGCTTCGTAACAACAGAACTATTTAAAATATGTCTCTTCCCATTTATTAATAATAATATTTATTTATAAACAATCTCACAGTACAATATAATATATAGAGCATATATATGGTAATTAAAATAAGCGGTATTCTCACGAAGTACTTTAAAGTCAGAGACTAGCACCTCCTGTTTGTGGGGTACTTTCTGCATTAATTACTTCTTTTTTCATTAAAATCCTAATACTGGAAGAGCCCTAAATGAATTTTTAAAGTCAGCGAAACTGGGGTCCTCTTTACCCTCTCTCATTCATAACTTGCTCACATTTTTAATACTATTGTAAAACGCAGTATTATAAGAAAATTTTAAGCCTAAATTATTATAATAATGAACTACTTTCTTTAATTTTTGTACTTGAACTGACAAAGGGGAAAAGAGAAAGTTTCAGTTTTTCTTTTCTCCTGAAAAGTTTTCCTTTTTCTCCAATTCCGCTGAACTTATTGCCTTTTTCAAACTTAGTAATAATAAGATTCATAAACGCTTTAAGAGTTTTAATGTCTTTAAGAAAAGATAACTACAAAATGAGAATAAATTTTTGATTTCTTTGACAGGCTATAACTTGTTTGTTTTTGGAAATTATAAAAAATCATCAATGTCGCTTATTTATTTGACAATACAAAATAATTTAAATTTTTATTGAAATCGGGTGAGCGGCTTCCGAGAAAAAGGAACATAAAGTGCCCATTTTCCCATTTGAATAAGAACCTCCTTAACATAATTAATGTTATTTATATGAAGAAAAATAATTATATAAAATTGATTATTTTGTTTTAGGGGTCTAGACAGTTCTTCTTGTATGTCTTGCGTGAGGTTACTAAAGGTATTAGCTCGACAAGGAAGGACGATAGTCTGTACCATTCATCAACCGTCTGCCTCTTTGTTTCAACTCTTCGATCAAGTATACGTTTTAGCGGCTGGAAATTGTTTGTACCAGGGGGGTACAGGCAACTTAGTACCATTCTTGCAGAATGTTGGGTTTCCTTGCCCTATGTTCCACAATCCAGCTGATTACGGTAAGTTAGTCAAAACTGGTTAGTACTTTTCATATTGTACCATGAAAGGGCAATGAATGTAATAGCTCGGATACACAAAGTCCTTTTATTTAAAAAAACTGTTTAGGGTATAAATAGTTATGATACATGGCTTAGTTCTATTATACAATTCTCAGAGTTGGTCATTAATAGGAAATGTTATTTATAATTTTTGTGACACTTTCTAAGGTTCGAAGTGCTTAAAGTACTTATTAAAGTACAACACTTTTACTGTTCTAATAAAGATATACTCGTATGATATAATCACGACTGGCTCATTTATATAGCACAGTATTTGACTTCATATTGTTCCATATAAAAACATTTCACATTTAAATAGTAAGTAAATATAGTTTTGAACAAAAAGATAGTATATACTGTAGAATACTATATAAATTATTAAGATTTATAATTGATATTATTTTTGTTTTCTATATTACTACTCAAATATTTTATATAAAAGATTATAGTTACTACACGCTAAAAAATTGTAGGAAATTTTAGAGACGACAAATATCGTTAGAAAAGTATTTTATATATTGATTACACCGATATTTCAAAAACATTTTCATTATGGTATATGAAGAAATTTAGTAAATACTATCCAAAATTATGTCAAAAGGTCTCCTACATTATTATATTACTGCTGTTCTAATAACGATAATATCACGATTAATTCATTTATGTCTAGTTCATTTTTATAACATAATATTTAAATGATCTAATTTAAGTACAAGAGGTTATAAATATGATGATTGATTGAGAATACGACGGAAAATTAAGATCTCTGCGCACTACACCGTACCATATTAAGACCGTAACCATATCGATACATGCAAACAAACATAATTTGCATCAATTTGTATCAGACAACACGCTACGATGTTGGCCGTAATAGAACGGTCTAGTGGGCGTTGTCTTATACAATTAATGCAAATGATATTTGTTTGCATGTGTCGATACGGTTACGGTCCTAGTATGGTACGGTGTAGTGGACAGAGGGCGCAATTTGTTCCGCATAGAGGTTAGGTTTGGTGGACACAATTACGGGTGTCTTTCTATGATTGGATCGAGTTCCACCTGAAGGGGCTTTGCGCCTAATATAGTTGTGCTTACACTCATTATGATATGTAAGCTTTCCCTCGGAAACTTGAGACTTTAGGAGCAATCAATCAATTTCTGTGTCTAAAATTTCAAAAAATAAAATGGTTCGGGTACCAGATCAACCAGATGTACTATTTAAAATATAATGTAATATTTTACATACAACTTACGCTAAACAAGGCCGTAGTTAGCGAATCTTAATGCTTCTTATTAACAAACTTCTCAGTGACACATCATAATGTCGTAATTGTTCATCGTAATTAAGTTAAAAGTTTATAGTTTGTTTCTGGTACTAATAGTTGTCTTTAATAAAATAGTTTTGAGAGTGTTATTACTTTTATTTAAATATATTAGTTGTAAAATTATGCCTGGTCGAACTATTATGAGCCTGGGCTCGTATTATTAGCTATGCTGAAATGTTGTCTTCCGAATTGTCTTTAGCAACTCATACCAACAAACGAATATTTACACAAAGATCTAGAGCGTACGAACATAACTTTCTGAAAGACTTTAGCACAATTATTTATAAAGTAATTACATACTCATATCTAGCCCTGCTTGTGAATAGTAGCTTATCAGTCTTATAATTAGATAACTTACGTACTGGATGAATTATAATCGTTTAAAAATTATAAATAAAATAAAATTACCACCGTACCTCTGGCAAAGCAGTAATTATTATTATTGTAAGGCAATGGGAAATGCACTATACCCAATTAGCGCAAAACAGGCAAATACGCCACCAATCAGTTTTAACACTTTGTTGTGCACCGCAGAAGATAATAAGTTTTAAAAAGCAAATTTATGTTGTTATTGACATTTCATATATTCATTTCAAAGTCCAATCTTTGTCAATAATAATTGTGTAACGTACTTGTTAATTCATGTTGTATCAGTTAAGTGATGTTTTAATAAAAGTTTAGATATTACTAGTTTCTCATCTTTGAAGTCTTTAAAGTTTACAAAGCCAAATATATTTTAGGAGATATTTATAAAATATAGTCTAAATGTGTGTTTATTATTTTAATAGTAATAAAATGCATATTTTACACACCCTTTAGACATTACAAACATATTCTATTCTACTACAACATTTCCAAATAAATTCCACATGTTTGCACCTAACAAATCAAGGTACATTTTCAAAATATTTTTCAGTCATAAGAATAGCTTCAGACTAAAGAGAGGATTACAATGGTCCTACTATATGCTGTGTTCGTTTTTATAGTTTAAGGCCAAGTTTACACACACGGAAATTAGATACCCTCGATTTGATTTTGTTAACCAAGTTGACATTAATAGAGATTAATTAGAATTGTATATGAACAATTTTCAATTGCCGTATGACTGAAACTATTAACAGCACATATCCATTGTCCTAAGCTATGATGCCGCTATTCATGATGTTGATAACAGCCTCATTACCAACAAGAAAAATTTAAACAAACATATACATATATCTTCAAGTAGGGTATAATGATATAGTTTTTCCTTCAGTATTCTAACTATAGCCGTTTTTATTTTTTCATAGACTTGTCTAATGAATCACTAATAAACATAATCATAAATAATTTCCAATCAATAATTAGTATAAAAAATTACTATATGTGTTTTTAAACGATTTTGTTCCTCAAATCTCAGTACATATTTAAATAAATGTGAAGCATTTATTACGCATCTAACTTATAATGCCAAGAACAGCTAATAAAAACAATGAAATATTGAAAAATATTCAGTAAAATCCTGTCCAGAGTTATCCTATCCAATATACATGAAATTTTTGACTATTATCAGAAATCAATTTTTTTAACATTTCCAACACTAATGTTCTCATTGGACGTAAACAATTATGTGTAAAAGAATTATAAACAACAGGAAATAAAGCAATATTATTTCGTCGTCTAATTTCTAATCTTCTCTCACCAAGTATATTTTTATGGAAAAATTTATATTCAATTTGTTTTTGTTATTTTCAGTTATCGAGCTGGCATGTGGGGAATATGGTCAAGATAAAATTGAGCAAATGATATACGCTAGTAGTAATGGGAGGTCACTTACGTATTTTAATGACCACGATAACTTACCAAATCTTCAGAAGTTAAAAGGTAAACAAACAATATTGTTTCTATTCAGTATGTAATTAAAATTTCTTATTTTAGACGCGAGTAGTATAGATGATAATGAAGAAGGACTATTGGCCACCTCCCAGAGCCATCAATTGAAGGTGTTGCTAAGAAGGGACTTTGTTAAATGTTTAAGAAATCAGGTAGGTAATTGAAAACCCAATTTTAAGCGCCGACTACTTTCTGGTAGCTATACACCATATTTATTAGGCGTTTAATAATATAATATACAGGATGTCCTGGAATGCGTGGACAGTCTACCGGTGCCAGAACATCAGCAGACTGGCGGTATAATAATTTTGAGTACTGCTTTAGGTACATCGAACACTCTTCTAAAATTAACGTTTGTATATTTCAATTACTCTTACCGTTTTTGAGAAAAATATATTCAAATTTCATTTCACTTATGACTTACAGTATCAAAATAAAGTTAAAGGAATGAATGTACCTAAAAGTTTGTTTATTCTACTGACTGTCTGATCTTGGTATGGGTCTAAGCACCGATCCTGAGAATGTCAGTAGGAATGGGTGTTCTTTACGTTTTTTTAATATGTACTCTCCACTCTCCACCCATACAGTTTCGATATTGAATTTACACCGTTTCATGTTTCCTTTTTTTGTTATTTAAGTACATTTTTTCGAATATATATCTTAATATAATCAAAATCAAACAATACAGGTAATGTATGTTATTTTTTAGAAGGTTTGATGTACTTAAAATATACTTAATATAGTTATAATACCACTGCCTTTGTTGTAATTGTTGAAATGCTAAGGTTAGCTAGTCCTGACACCATATATGAGAAAAAAAATTGTATCATAATGGACTAATGACCTTAATTTACAGCGACATTTATTTTCTTCCAAAGAATATCCACAATATTATATAAAACTAAAATCACTAAAAACAATTCTTAATGTTTAAAGCGACTATCTTAATCAGTATACATTCTAGAGGAAAGATTCATATTACCTTATGGTTCTGGAGATATTATCTACGTACTCTAAGACATCCTGTATATCGAGGTGGGAAGCCGTATTGGTTTACTCGATTTTTAAAGAAGTTATATTAATTTATATAATTGATGTTTCTAAAGGTATTGTAGCACGTTTGCATAATTATCTATACAACCCTCTACAAAATCATCTATATGATATAATATTCAATTTAAACCATCATACACTATATTAGCAACTTATTAGTATTACAAAACAACATTAGGTTTCATTAATGTGTAGATAATTTTAAAAATATTCTTTATTTTTATTGCAGACACTAACGTATTTACGACTTGGCGTAAACATACTTGTTGGACTAATGTTGGGTACTCTTTACTG
The DNA here is from genome assembly GCA_037954035.1 of Rosalia funebris. NCBI lineage: Eukaryota > Metazoa > Arthropoda > Insecta > Coleoptera > Cerambycidae > Rosalia > Rosalia funebris. Next base: position 29,020,817 of record JAZFAV010000035.1, on the reverse strand, counting down.
GCAAGCTGGGATGGATGGATCGAAAGTTTTAGACAATTATAACTTATTATTTTCGATACTCATGCACCATATGATGTCTACAATGATGCTAACAATTTTAACATGTAAGTTGATGTTTGACAAATTCTCATGTATGTGGAAATTAGACTCAGTTTTTTGTACAACTTTTATCAGTTAATCTACTAGATTAAATCTGTACTAAAATATAAATAATAATTGAAATGTATTGGATTATATCTAACTATAAATTCCATTCTTTATTTATTCTATTTTTCTATTTTTTATTTATTTTCTCTATTATTAATGTCATCTAATGTTTTATTTTCTCTTTTAGTTCCATCTGAGATGTCGATTTTAATTAAGGAGCATTTTAATAGATGGTACTCGTTAAAGATGTACTACGTCTCAGTTACACTTGTGGATATTCCATTATCGGTAAGTTTTCGGACTTTCAGTACCTCCTTCTTAATACCAAAACCAAGGTGATTTTAAGAATAAAATATCAACCAAAAATTACCATTGAATTTTGAAGTTTAATTACTTAATTATCAACAACAAATTGCAATTTACTTAGTAGTTCCCAAGTACAGACTTTTATTACTTGGTACTAATTTAACTGAATTATCCACATTAAAATATATTTCTTTTAACTGAACAACAGAATTTTAAAAATTGCTTTAAAAATTGTACGCAGGAAGAAAAATTTAGACAGTAATATAATTTATAGATATGTAAAGTATTTATTTTTTATTTATAAAATTATGGCGGTCTTCGGGCTGCTTGTAGTGAAATGGCACTAGTGCTTATGTTGCTATGGCTACACTTATTTGATATAAATTAAATAGCGTGTAAGCTAGAACCGAAGAATGAGAATGTCTCGGGGCGAGATGCGGAAATTGACTGATTTGAAAACTTATCGCAAAAGCCATCAGTTTGGTTCGTTATTTATTAAACGCCACACGTGTCATAAATGATTAACCTAATCTGTAAGGGTTTTAACAACTGTATGGCTGTCACAACAAACAGAGAAATTTATTTCCTGGGATAATCGTATTTTTACTCCTAAGAAACAGATGTGCCCTGCCCGAGTACTAGCCAAACAAGGTATTGTTTGCCGAGTACTTTCTAATATTTACACAGCCTAAAACTAATAAAACTAATAATAAAACTAATGTATACAAAAAAAACCATCACGGCTATCAATAGGCGTATGTGGAGCCACGTATGCCCGTAAAATATTTAGAATAAATATATTTATTTACATATGTTTATATTACTTCTCATTACAGGTTATATGCTGCTCGATCTTTACGGCACTCATTTACTATATGACCGGACAACCCTTAGAATGGGTCAGATTTGGTATGTTCTTCGTAACAAGTCTACTCACAGTCTTTGTGGCACAGAGTTTTGGTTTAATGATAGGCGCTTATTTTGATGTCGTGGTAAGTATAGCTAACAACAATAATAGAACGAATCTGTTCCATTACATATAACAGAATATGTTACAGATACAGTACATTATTTGTTGAGCATTTTTGTCAACATCCTTCCCTATTTGATGATTTCCATTCTACGGGACAAAATATTGTATTACATAAACTCATTCTTTTCAGAACGGTACATTTTTGGGTCCCACCCTGTCAGTGCCAATGATGATGTTCGCCGGCTTTGGAGTGTCATTACGTGACCTACCTTATTATCTCTATTGGGGAAGCTACATCTCCTACCTGAGGTTTGGATTAGAAGGAATTGTAGGAGCTATATACGGACTTAATAGGGAAATAATTGATTGTCCAGAAGACGCTTATTGCCACTACAAATATCCTAAGAAATTTTTGGAGGACGTGGCCGTGAGGGCAGACCAGTTTGATAATGATGTTATAGCTCTACTATTATTCTTGTTTGTATTAAGAATAACGTCATACGTTGTTCTAAGGTATAAATTGATGGCTGTGCGATAGTGTTTCAAAATTTCTATAAGAAGAATGTAGAAATATCATGAAACCTTGTTATTTGTACACTATTTATGGTAAATGATTGGAAAAAAGTGAGGTTATATAACATTGTTCGTAAATCTAGTCAATCATTTTAATCTGAGAAGTGGCATTGGCTTACTTTTCGTCATGTTCTGACATTTTACTATTTTTTTTTAAACACTTTGTTGTCATATACTCAATTATTTGCATAAATGATAACAAAAATAAAACCTCGCTCTTTTGCTACAAATGATAGCTAATTTCGTTCCATAGTGTTGGCTGTGTATTTGTAATATGTTTGTAATTTTATATTTATTTTATTCTAACATGTGTGTCTACTTATTTAGTTACTAAATTATAAGAAAGTAATGAAAATAATGAAAAATAATAATACATACTCAAGTGCATGTAATAAAATGGTGGGATGAATAGTGCAATTTAAATTTTAATTCTTAATTTATATAAAATGTGGATTATTATCGGTAGTAAGTACTATAAAGTAATATAATATGAACTACAATAAATAAATTGTGAATATTGGGTACTGTTGAAGCTCATGTTTTATTTATAGTTATTGTAATTATATATTTATATAAGATAGATGTGAAGCGTAAATCAAACTATAGTTGAATGTACATTATTTGTTCTAGATCAATCGATGGAGCTAATTCTTAGCCATTTTTTCAGTTTGATTTGTGTTACTGTAGCAATGCAATTTTTTTACGAATAGTGACTGATATTAGGTGATACATATATTTATATTTATAATTGAAGTAGATTGTAGTGTAAATAAAAACAAAACGGAAAAATGTGTTTTATTACTAAACCGTTAATAAAAACAGAACGCCTAATAGTAAATCATATATGTTCTCTATTTATTCGTATTAAATTAATTCAATTTCGGTTGCTTCAGGCGATATATGTAAAAAAAAATGAGGACGAAATAAAAGCGTGTCAATGATGATATGATTTAGATTAAGTTTTATTTTAGTAATTCCGTATTATGCCCCCTATAAAGATTAATGGGTTTCCAGATATCTATGACAAATACTTACAGATTTTATGAAGAAAATTTGAGTATTCTCGAATACATGATCAAGCATGGGTCAAAAGTCAGAGTGCTGTACTTGGCTTCAATTTTTATCAGAAAGGCTTTCAATAAAAATGCTAGTAACTTCACTAGCGCAGTCATTATTGCGATAATAAATAATATTGGAAGCATATGTATAAAAAGTTATAATGTTTAAGGTTATCATATCCTCAAATATACACGATTAAGTTTGTCATATACATTTCATATCATTAAATTAGGTTTCAAAGGCCCATACGAAACAGCACCTCCGGATCTAGGAAGAGGGGGGTAAACCGAAGAAGCTGCCCCTGACGGCAATTTAAGGGGACGTCAAATGCATATGTTCGAAAAAAAACTTATTTCACTAAAGCACCTAAATCCATCCAAAGTGCGTCACACAATCGAGTATTCATTTGAGGCTAATACTCATTCTGGGCTAATATTTTTGGAGAAATTAATAGAGTTAATGTCGAAATACAGAAAGTGAACATAATCATTTCACGTTATCAAGATCTTGTGCAAGAAATGAGGAAAAAACCAATAGAATATTGGATCGAAGAAGCTGCCCCTACCTTTATCAGAAAAGTAAACAAATTTTCAGAAAGAAAGTGCAACATGAGGAAATCTGTGAGGACGAATCAACAACACTAGACCCGACTCGGCTGTCTTCCAAAGATATAAAAGTAGTATCTGATAAAATTTTAACAGAAGTAGGAACAAGGATAGAAAGCGGGAAAACTTGAATGAAAATTTCACCTTTCTCAGTGGCCACGCCTTTGTAAATATGTTCACTGAAGATCTTCAGAAAAGTGGAGCCAATCTAGCCCAAAAATATTTCAGAGACTTAAACCCAGTTGATTTCTGCCAGAAAATCGCCGTATTTAAAAAGCAAGCCCCACTTGTAATAAGAATTAACGAAAAGACAAGTACATTAGAGTTATTGCAGCATATATGCAAACATGACTTGTAAGAAGCTTTTCCCAATATTAGTATAGCCTTAAGGATATACTGTACATTACCGACCACATCTACAAGCTGTGAGCGAAGCAAACTACAAGTAATTAAACCCTAAACTGCCTATAAGATGAATTTTGATGAGATAATAGATTATTTCGTGGAAAGAGAAGCTCGTTGTGTAAAGCTGTAGCAACATTAGATAGTAAAATTTGCTAGAACCTAAGGATCGAAGGTGTGTATACTGTCTTGCTTGTGAGTTATCTACACTGGTTGTATGTATTCTATATTAACGTCACACATAAGGAAATGTAATTAGCAAATACGTAATAAAGAGTGCAAATTAATTTAAGGGATTTTATTCTCCCGGTCACAAAAAAAATCCCATCCAATATAATTGTTTTGTGAGTTTTTTAAAATCATTAATCTCAAATGCTGAAGGTGAAGGAGCTCCAATGTCAAGTTTCTGCCCCGGTTCGAGTTTTTATTAAATACCATGATATGGATCTAAATTTAAATATTTCATTTAAATTGGAATGTTCTCATTTAAATATTTTAACTGGGTTAAAATAAAGTTATTTGCTGGAGGACATGTCACTCACAGTAACAAATTTTATGTCAAAAGATGTTCCCTTGGAAACAAAAATTGTTCTACAAACAATTTTTCCAAAAAAAATAGTATTTTCCTATAAAAAAATCATTCAACAGTTAATCGGGGTTTCAAATGGGACACTTCGTATAACTTCGCGTCTAGTAATACACCTAACTGAAAACCAGATAATTATATTGAACAAGCCTGCTTAAGAGCCATCCACACAGATGGCGTTAGCTTTAAGTTTCTAGCTCAAATTTAAAATATATCGTCATTCGATCCCCATAAGAAGACAAACAAACTGAGTAAAATGAAAATTACAAAATAACAACTGTGTAAATATTATGATGAAGGCATTTTGAAATAACATTTATTCATATGCCTATATGCAGCCTAAAATTTAAATTTATTCTTTATGTCTAGGTACCCTAGAATGAGAATATAAAATACATTTGATACGTTACCTTGAAATATAAACAATAATGAATTAATTGTAATGTTGATTATGCCCTTGGTCTCAAAATAGTCGCATCCCATATTGGCCAGAAGCATAATTAACTTCTATATTAAATCATTATTATCTATATTTCAGAAGAACGTATATAAAGTATGAATGAAGTGGTACTAATGAATCTACATCCAACTAGTTCATAAGAATTCTCAAATAAAGTCTCTTCCCTCATACTTTCAGTTATTGGTTACTAGATAGTAGCATTGTTCTAACAGTAAGTTGTGTATTGGACTGTAAAAGGAAATATTCCTTAGTCTTCCCTAAAAAGCCTTTACGACATAATGTAGAAGTGTGGTATTTTATTGAAATCATCTCCAGTCGTCTCCAGAATCAGTTTGGATTATATGTATTGGATAAACATTACCCAAAAAGAGGAAGAGACTTGGAAAACGTTATAGTTATCTGACACCAGTTGAGTTTTCATCAAAACAGTAAAGTATTTCAAAAATTCTATTTACAACAGTCCCTACCAAAACATATACTTTCTATAGATGTCGCTTATGGTGTTCCGGCTTTCACTATGGATAATCTCTCACCCAGTATAAAAAAAAAGAAGAGAAATAATATTTCACACATTCTTTAACACTTGAATTCCAGCTTTCTGCTTGTTTTGTTCCTTTATTATCTTCAAAACACTTCCCAAATTGTATATTGTAGAGAGACTATTTATCTTGTACAATATTACTCGTAGATGAGAAAAGCATATTGTGATTTATTGTGGTATGGAGAAAGCTACTAGATTCTCATCGATAAGATATATACACATAACATTGTTTGGTCATCTGATATTTCTGAACAGACCCTAATTCATGATAAATTCGTTATATTACCCACATCCATGAGTTTGTTTTTCGATTGTACTTTGGTGTACGATATCGACACTACAAGACTGCATCTACTGTAATCTACAGGAATTAAAATTGTAATTTCATGAATTGGGTGTAAAAGCCTCGCTTCTTGAGACGCTCACTGAAATATTAGATTATTTCAAAACATTCGCATACATTACAGAGTACTGTGTACTGTACAACACTTCCTTTTCCACAAAAAAATCTAAAGGAGTCAGATCGGGTGATCCAATTGACCACCTTTGTAGCTCGTTTCGATTCCTCAGAAATTGATTTAAAAATGATAATACTTTTAAGAAGTTATGCATACATTTCAGGATAAGTTGAGTGAAACATTAGAATATTAAAAAAATAATTGCCCTAAATTTTACTACCCCTAAAAATACAGTCCAATGTCCAATGATTTGCACAGAGCCCTGTTGAACAATCATTTGCCATAATAATTTGTATAACCACAAGTTAGCTACAACGGCCACAACTGCCACAACCATTAGTTATTTTATAAGTGGTGCCATCTTCTAGATATTATTTCAATGTCGTTCAATGCATTTGTAGATAACTTTATCTATATTGTTCAGTTATCTCTCATGATATACAGAGACCAGTAAAGTGTTAATAATTTTTTAAATAATACTACCGTAGAAAAGAAAATAATTTTTAACAAACTTCTTTCCCGCCCATTAAATGTACATAAAATATATAACAGATGTATTTACTCGAGTTTGTAAACATTTAATGCTTCCTAAGAGTGTTTTTTTAATTAAGTAACCTAATTACTAGGTCTTAGTCCCAATTAAATCTAATTCACGGAAACGTAAGAAAACTTGAAAAGTTTTTCATAAGTGACTGCAAACCTAACAAAATTAATTTTCTAAAAAAACTATCAAAATCTTCCTCATTACAAATCAAGAGATTACAGGAAATATTTATATCTATGTTTAATAACTTTAAATAATTTGTATAACATAAGAAATTGCAAAAATATATTTTATTAAAAGAAAATAATTCGATGTTCATAAAGAACACATTATTTTGTTTATATTATAATTCCCGATAAATAATCCAACCCATTTAAAATTTCTTCTTCATATGGCATGTATAGTAAACGGTGGTTCAACCATAATGCACTATGTTAATTGTGAGTCACACCTTAACGTCAAGTTTTTTGCCCAACTTAATTTGACATTTTTTTGTTTCAGTTTTTGACAAATTCAACCATGGAGAGGTACACAATTGAGCAGCGCGTTAAGATTGTTGAAGCCTTTTACGAAAATGGGCGTTCAAATCAAAATGCATTTCGTGCACTTCGTGACTTTTTTGGTCAGCATAATCGACCAAATGTGTCCACAATCGGGAGAATTGTGCGCAAATTTCAGCAAACCGAGTCTGTAGGAAATGTGAAAACACCTGTGCATGCTCGCCCAGTTCGTTCTGCGGAAAACATTGCTGTTGTTCGCGATAATGTAGCAGAAGAGCCGTCAACATCGACTCGTCGTTGTGCCCAACAATTGAACATCTCACGAACATCACTGATGCGAAAGATTTGAATTTACACGCTTACAAGGTTCAATTGACTCAAGAGGTGAAGCCTACTGACCATTTCAAGCGTCGTCAATACGCCGAATGGTTGGTTGAACAGACAGAAGTTAATGGTGACTTTACAAATAAAATCATCTTCAGCGACGAGACACACTTTCGCCTCAGTGGATTCGTTAACAAGCAGAATTGCCGCATTTGGGCAAATGAGAATCCACGAGTGATTGTTGAAAAGCCGATGCATCCACAAAGAGTGACTGTTTGGTGAGGTTTATGGGCTGGCGGCGTCATCGGGCCGTACTTCTTCGAAAATGAGGTCGGCCAAGCAGTTACCGTGAATGGTGTTCGCTATCGCAAGATGATAACGGACTTCTTGTGGCCAGAAATTTAGGATATGGACCTGGACGATATGTGGTTCCAACAGGATGGTGTCACTTGCCACACAGCCAACGAAACAATGGCACTTTTACGCGAGCAATTCAATGGCCGTGTTATCTCACGTCGTGGCGATGTTAATTGGCCGCCACGATCATATGATTTGACACCGTTGGACTTCTTTCTTTGAGGATATTTAAAAGAAAAAGTGTACGTCAATAAGCCAAGAACAATTCAAGAGCTAAAGGATGAGATAATTCGGCACATTAACGACATTGAACCTCAATTATGTCTCAGAGTCATTGAAAATATGGATCATCGGATAGAGGTATGCCACCGAAGCCGTACGAGCATTTGGCCGATATTTTTTTCACACATAATTGTCATAGATCCTTCTATCATAATAAAAAATATTAAGATAATTCTCTGAAAACTTTTTGATTTATTTACAATTAACATCGTGCGTTTTGGTTGGACCACCTTTTAGAATCATTTTATGAAGAGCAAGTTGGCAATAAACCGTGCGATAAAGAGCAATGTATAGTTTACCTTCTCCCACGCGAATGCAGTAAAATAATTTTATAATTCTTTTTTAAGTTGGTTTAACAAAGGAATTTTAATTATTTGTATTAATATGACAGTAAAATACAAAATATTACATGTTTATTACATTATAAATAAATTTCTTATTAAAAGTTGATTTGGATATCCGAGTAAATGATGATTTGATTATATATTAACACGCACCAAAATAGAAAACGCGAGATAAAAACATTTGAATAGAATTATTGCTTGCAGTTATAACAAAGAACGGATATGGTTACTTAATTATCAGGAGTTTTTCCTCTGGTGATATTTTAAATATTGAGATAATTAAATAATGACGGTATTTACTATGTCATTTTCTGGCGTAGGCAGTAATTTTTCAGCTATATACATATTTTAATTGTTGCTTACTTCCTGTGATTAAGCCACGTGTATATCGCAAATTTCAAATTAAGGTAAATATGCGGTCTTATGTTAAAGAGATATGCTTGGATTAATGTGGTTAAGTTACACTTATTGAATTAACAATACTTAGCAATTAAGGTCTCTGCTCACTACGCCGTACCATACTAGGACCGTAACCGTATCGACACATTCAGACAAATATAATTTGCATCAATCTGTATCAGACTATGTCCACTAGATGGTTCCATCACCGACCAACACCGTAGCGTGCCATGACCGGACCATTGATGCAAATTATATTTGCTTGCATGTGTCGATACGGTTACGGTCCTAGTATGGTACGTTGTAGTGGGAAGAGACCTTTAGGTGAACTGAATCAAGAAAGTTGTTACAGGTATATACATCTCCATTTTGAGTCATATTGTGTACATACATATATTATTTATCATTAAATATTAAAGTATGCGTTGTGAAATCTCTTGGCAAATATGTTGTGGTGAACTCAAGAAACTCCATAACAAATCTGTTGTCACATGAGCAAGAACCAGGTATATAATGTGAATTAAAGCAGAATTATAGAAGTTTTTACCACGGAACTAATATTGAAATCGCAGGAAACTGTAGCAGTTCAAATAAATTAGATACAGTTTTTTGGATATAAAATTTAAAATTAACATAGCAGGAATTTATCAAAAATTTTGAAAGTATCCTTAGCAGAGTCACTTAAAATTAGTGTAATGAAGTTTATAGTAGCATTTTCAATCACTTTTAGGATAGCTATGAGCATTGGCCATAACCTGGTTACTATATAGTTAGTTAAAAATGAAAAAAAAAAAAAACTGAAACTACCCCGATCGACCTTGGGATCTCCATGTAAACAAATCAGTTTCTATTATACAATGGGTTTCCGATGTACAGGGTAGTACACATGATCGTTTAAACTATTATTAACAATCCCTACCGACCCCTTCATGTTTTTACATTTTCATATCTATACCATACAGTTTCATCCCCACTTAACAGCTAAATATGGACATCGACATAATCATATGAATCTCGTCGAAATTATTAACAAAGATGTGCCTATAGTCGAAATTTAAATATTAGGAGTATTATTTTCAAATTTGTAATCGTAAAAACTGCTCTGGAAAATGCTAAGAATTGGCTCAATGCTGGACGGGTTCATAAAACCGTTTTAATTTTTACATTTTTGCAACGCATCTTTTGTCACTATTTATTTTACTCACTAAGTATGAAAACAATTAAATGATGCAGAGTATATGCATACATACACTGGGCACAAAAATTAATTGATGTATAAGAAATCCTAAATTTTGAGGTGACTTTAACTTGGAAAAAATCAAATTGATGCTCCTAGTTTCCTGAAGCTTCTAGTTTTCAGATCATGAGTTTAAAATTTTTCACCGTCAGCAGTTTTTGAATAATTATAAGAAAACCACGGGAAAAAAATGTTTCCAAATTTTTGCTTGCCTTTAAATAGGTTCAGGGGCTTCAATACATTTTTTTTTTGTAATTTCATCATACATTTTTTCTAGATGGCTTTATTCTTTTCAGTTTAAGCAGCGTAAAAGCCTTGTACGATGATTTATCACCGAGTTATCATTGTCCAAAGCAAAAAAATCAGTTTCAACTTTTTTTGATTTTTTTTTCATTTCTTGTTTCTTACAATAAGTAACATTTTTTGATAAGAAAATAAATAATTGCTAAAAGAAAGCATTTACAACCTCAAAAAATGAATAAAAAGTAAAAAATGTATCCGTAAATTGATTTTTAACAATTGATTTGAATTGATTCTAAACGACAAATTCAATCATTCCGAACAGAATGAAAAAAAATCGCAGCGCATTGAAATTTTTCCGATTTCTTTGGGATACTTTAAGATTGAAAATAAATAGTCTACATCCTTCGTTTTTGTTACCTATTTCAGGCGATCAACAATAAATAACTTTCCTAACTAATATTCTACGTTTGATATTATTCTATTTATAATATACCTGTGGCTGTGAAGGTTTATTATAACTTCAACTCATATATACGCTCTTTATAACATATACGTGATTTATAGTAACACCAAAATCGGTTGTAATATATATAAAATTAGACTAGAATTAGACCGATTGGTCATATTAATAACTCAAATGTGCATAAAGTATATTTTTCTTATGATTTTCATATTCATCTATATATTTTTAAATAAACTCATCATTGAGTCGTTGAATGACGTTTTAACGTAATACAGGAAACTACGAAAATTATCCTTATAGGAGGCTTATCCACATCTTACGTTAGTGGCCGTTAAATATAAGGTGTATTATTTCATATTCATACTCTGCAGATACTAATTTCATTGACAAAACATACATCGATTCCTACAGCTATAATACTTTTTTATGTAATACGTATTATAGTATGTACGTATTATAGGAAAAAATCTTACCTTGTAAAAACGGTGTCCAGCTCGTTCGGAACCTACCTGGAAAGGAACATATATTTTTACTTAATTGACAATTATACAGAGTGAGTATCTGATTACTTCATAGATTGATATTATGTCTAATATAACTAAACTAAAGTAGTGTTTTTTAATTACAACAAAATCAGTCATAACCTATTATTAACAAAGAAAGTCATTAAATTTGTTCTCCACGACATTTTATATGCAATATACTGGGTGAACCACGGTGGACGGACTATTAAAAGTATATGGAGAACGGATCAACAAACTGCTTTGAAATTTTGGTTACCGAGATAATCCAGCACGATCTATGCAACTAAAATATTTTCGAAAGTCCGGTGTTACCACTTATACGTAAAACCGACAATATCTTCATTATTTTAAACATAATACCCTATATCTTTCCATATACTTTTAATACTTCATCCACCGTGGTTCACGCTGTATGTATAGATATATGTATTATCCTCAATTTGAAAAAAAAAATCCCGTTCGACTGCTATGTTTTCCTTCAAAAACTATTTTGTATTTTAATTAAAATTAAAGTACTTAAATGCTTAACTTACCTATTTAACTCCTTCCCTAATTCCAATCGTCTAGACCAGCTTCCTCCATACACCAATCACAAAATATGCCCAGTAAATTGTTTATGCACACCCACTATCTATTTACACCGCACAGATTTTCGATTTAATTAAAACACTAGATTAATTAATTAACACTTCAATCGAATTGAACAAAGAAAAATCACTACCGCACTTCACTTCCACCTTCACCAACTTTTCGACGACTATTCAATAAAACGTCCGGCAAATCTTAACGTTCAGTTTTTTGCACCTATAAAGTAACATCAGGTAATATATTTTTCATACCTTAAATAAAAAAGGGATGGTGGGAGATCTTAATAAATTGTCATTGGTTGCCGTGGGCCTTACAATATAAATGCGAATCTGGCTATAAATATACAGGTACAATAGTTCACTTATTCGAATTAAGGCAAAATAATTAGGTAATAATAATTAAGGAAGTTTTTTAAAGTGCGACAATACGTATGACGGAAAAAAGTAGATAAGAACAGATACCAGATACCCTTGCGGAGAAAGCATTTAAAATATGTAGGTATATATTCATCGTATTTTCTTGCATAACATTTTTCTTGCGTTGCATTTTTACAAACCGTTGACAATAATGAGAATTATTGGCTTGTTATTGGTAATATTAAATTTTACAGAGAAATTTTCTATAATAATTATTCTTTCCACCTGTCATACCACTCGTGATTCCACCCGTTATACCACAAAAGATTTCATAAGAATCCTTCGCGATAATACAGAACTTATTAGACACTTCGACGGTTTGGATATTTATATTTACTTTTCATGAATATAGTAATCTATAAAAGAACCTACGAGGACCAAAGGTTTTACTGAAATGTTTACGTATTTTTTATAACAAGCCGCAATAACTAAGAGACTCTTTTCTATTATTTTCTAGTACTCTAGTTTTATGTGGTTCAGCTCGGAGTGACCTTGTGTACTTCACAATGTACTTCACATTTGATTAATAGGCTTTGTCGCATTGTATACTATCTAATAATTGCACTTTTACTACTGGGCCCTCAAAATCTATTTTTTTTTCAATTTTAACCGGTCTATAAGTTGTTCTTTCCTATAGTATACCTACCATACTCTCGAAGCATATCTACCTTCCATTCAGGGGCGTAGCGTACATGGACGCGAGTGATGCGTCACATCCCTTCAAAAATTAGCAAATGAGTGTTATTTAAAAGTTCAATCGATTTATTCAATTAATACAATTTTTTAATTATTTTAAACCCATCGCAAATATACATTATTTACTTTAAACGCTACCATGAACTTTTTTTATTACAAATTGGGCGTGAAGGCGCCCAATATTATTGGACTCCCGCGTTACTTGCTGCAGTGTTGAAATGCGATGGTCCACGTTACATCCAAGCTACGCGTCAGCCGGCTGAGAAGGTCACTGATCTTATATAGTCAACAGTGGAACCTCGAGAGGGTGTTGTCGTTATTTCCGGACTCAGTTATGCGATTATGTGAACGCATCTTGGCGACTGTCGCCATAACATAAAGAAGATTTGGGAGCACTGTTTCAGGTAATTGTGGTAAATAAAAATGAGCAATGGGATCGAGAAACCGTTATTTGTACTAGAGGCCTTTTAACTTTATTGCGCAACATTGATTTTATTTTTTTCTGAGCAGTGTTCTCTGCAATATTCCCACATACCAAGAGTCTGTTTAAAATTCTACAGACAAAAATATCAGATATTAGTTACTGCAATAAAAATATCGCTGATTTAAAATCACATATATAAAAAATTAGAAACGAGTTTAGTGACATTTGGGACCGTATGGACAGATTTGTGTTAGAAAATCAACCACCAAGTAAAATAATGTGTTTGGATTCAATTCTTGAAGAAGATACGAAAATCACCTACGCAGGATTGTTTTATGAAATTTTGGATGTTATTACTTTGAACATTAGTCAACGGTTTAGTGAAATTTCTAAACTGAAATTCTTAAATCTTCTAGATTCCACATAATTTCCTTCATTCGTAAAACGTTTTCCTGACGAACTTTTTTCTTCTTTAATAGATAGATATGGAACATTCTTTGGCATAAATCATTTAAAAAGTGAACTTTAGTGAAGTGATTTATGATAATCCGGATATGAAATGAGCACTGTGTTAGAGCTTCACCAATATAGTATTTCCCTTCAATTATTTTCTGTTCTCCCAGAGTCATCAAAATTATGTTGATTTATTTTGACTATTTCTGCTACAAGCAGTTTCGCGGAAAGATCATTTTAATGTTTAAAGAATAAAGACATCTGCGAAATTCTCAAAAGCAAGAAGAACTGTCAGCTTCAGCATTAATAAATATTTAAAGTGCCTTGTTAGAAGATATGAGATCGTCTACAACATTTGAAGAAACAGTGATAGACGTTTTCGCTGGACAAAACAAAAACCGAAGAATTGATCTTCATTTTAAAAATTAGGATATATACCTCGACATAATCATTTTAGGTTAGTGTTTTTTTATTTTTACCATTTTCATATGGCCTATACTTCCGACTATACCTCTTCTTCTTATAAAATTTTTATTACATCCCTAGATTCTTTTCTCACGCTATGCCCCTGCTTCCATTGACCATCAAGAAAATTTTAATCCGACTCCTTTTCGTCTGTTTAAAAGTTCAGAGTACTTCAGAGACACACCGTTTTGTTAAAACCATGTGGCACTGCTATCTTTAATGAACTGTGTAAACTGTATAACTTCTAAGCAAATAGTCGATCAGTAAAACTTAATACTAAATAAAGTTATCAAATTTTATATATATTTGTATATGGTAAATACACAACAATTTGTTGGCTCAAACTCATATTTAATTACATACAAATACATTTTACAATGATCATATTCAATTTGATGAAAAGAGGGATATTCAGCAAACCCCGTATTACTAATTATAAACTATGTTAAGAGAGATATCACGTACCCCTTCCTTACATTTAAAACTATTACAGAGAGATACTTAAACTGCGTTAAAGGGAGAGGTTCTATTCAAACAATATCATCAAAATAAAAAATACGTGTTTCAGAACTTTATTTGAAAACATAAATCGCTTAGAAAATTCATTTATTCATTATACTTATAGACTAAAGCGCATAAAGTTTACGTGGAACCAGGAGTTATTTCTCAAGCCAACTGCTTTTTCTATTTTACCACATGCAGAATATATCAACGTATTTGACCATCATATTAAGCCCCTGATTTTATTTGCCTTGTTTTTTAGACTCAGGTAGCACTGACTGTAACCCTCAGCCCTTACGCACCTCTTGGAATTTATTATTGTACGTAGTTATACAGCACTCCGCCATATGATGAGGGTAGTAGAGGTCGCCTCGTCCCCGACACTATTCCAAGGAACACCCTTTACTTTAATATCGATCGACGCTTGAGGGTCTGTCAGTTGTGAGATTCCGTTTACGTTGTAAACACAATACATTCTATATAGTGAAGTGTTGAAACATTTACATATGTAAGTACATGCATACATATGAGAACAAAGGGTATATCTAATGAAAATATGGAAAAATAATATGAAGTCACGTAGTATTTTTATATCATTATTATTGTCGGCATTTGCAATGACGATAAGCAGATTGGCCTACTGAATGTTTATTGCTGCTTTTCGTTATCTCAAAACCGTGGGATAGACAACATCTCGTATTATGAGTTCTCTGATGAGGAAATAGTTATTTTATTATTATAGTTTATTTACGTGACTCCTAGTCGACATGAACTTAAAATTGTAATTGTGAGTACACGCATGAAGTGAACGAATAAGCAGTTAGTACAATAGGCTCCTTGTTTGTCCCAGTTGTTATTCACAGAATCTGTATTCAAAGATGGTTTTCCGGTATATGGAAAACCGGAACTACAGAGTTAAGTTATATTGAAGCGACAGTCCGAAAAGAAACCGAAAGCGTTGTTATTGATTTTGTTATATATTATAGTACGGTGCCAGAATAGTGATTCATACATAACACATATATGGATGAAATATGCGGGAGAAGTTATAGTACAGTCGTACATCAGAGGTCACAAAATATTAAAAAATAACAAAACAAAACCAAAGTTATCTTAAAACGTGTGAGCCATATTTCGTTAAGAGCCGAGGAATTAAATAATAATGTAAAAAAAATAAATAAATAAATAAACTATTTATAATGTCAGGTTTCAGAATAAGCAGAGCGTAATAATATTCAAAAAAAAATTACAAAATTAATGTTCTAAAGATGAAGGTACTCCTGAGCAAGGTGACAAGACAAGTGAGATACCTGGAACAAAACAATAGTCTGAGCAACCAATTCGCCATATGGTTTTCTTTATCAAAACTTGCCTTTAATATGATCACATAGATCTTCACTAAAAGTGATATTATTTCTAAAGCTTAATTTATCGTTATAAAGCACTTCGTGTCTGTCACCCACTAGTGCAAAACTAAGGATACGCTAAGTTGTGCAAAGACTTATAGAATCGAAAATGAGGTAACAGATAAAAGTATAGGATCACAGTATGGCTCAAACACTCCATAGCAACCTGAACGGCTCAAGCACTCCGTCAGGTAAAAATAGGAAAGGGTTATGCCAGCGGCTCAAGCACTCCGCAGAGAAATTCCAGGGTCACGCTAAACGGCTCAAGCACTCCGTAATAGCGATACATAGGATTAAAGAATTGCGCAGCTCAGCTATCCTTATGATCGCATTGATCTTCACTAAAAGTTATACTATTTCTATAGCTTAATTTATCGTTATAAAGCACTTCGTGTCTGTCACCCACTAGTGCAAAACTAAGGATACCCTAAGTTGTGCAAAGACTTATATAATAGGAAGCGAGGTAACGGATAAAAATATAGGATGCACTGTGGCTCAAACACTCCACAGCAACCTGAACGGCTCAAGCACTCCGTCAGGTAAAAATAGGAAAGGGTTATGCCAGCGGCTCAAGCACTCCGCAGAGCAAATCCCAGGGTCACGCACTCAAGCACTCCGTAATAGCGATAAATAGGAATAAAGGATTGCGTAGCTCAGCTATCCTAAAGTTATAATATTTCGACTTGTATATTTTAATGAAATACTTAAGTGATTAAACGTAAAATCAATCAAGATATAGTATTTGATATTTAGGAGAAAATGGAATGCTCAGTGAATAAACTCACCAATTGATGATTATCCAGGAATTATTATAAAGAACACAATTTTTAACACAATTCAGTTTTGTTTTTAGCTGCAGTCACAAAGGCACTCCATATATATAATGAATCGACCGATGTAGGGACTATTGGCTTCAGGCGTTTGTTTATAAAATATGTGCCTGCTGGCATCATTTCTTTGCCTGGCCTGTGTGTTTCATATTCAACCGGTCTTATCTTAATAGGAGTAGTGTCACCGGCGTCGGTGTGACAGCGGGCCCATAAATTAGACTAAGGAAATAAACTTACATCTTACAAACGTTTTTAATATTTTCTGGTTTACTGTGAAGTATTAAAACTTACGATATAACTAATCATTGTCATTCGTATGACAGCAATAACCACTATCATTAGGACTACTGCCATCTAATATTATAATAATAGGATCGGTCCAAATTTCAGTTCATGTGTAAATATTCCACATGTATTGTTCCTATTTCTGCACGTATAAAATGCACTTAACTATATATTCCAATTTAAAGTTGGTATTATTTCGTGATACTTTCTTTTTATTTGCATCCAGAGTAGTCGCATGGGGTTCAACTCGAAGTAAATAAGTGGTAAGCTTATACTTAGTAAGGTTATACTAAATGCCTTAGCTATTTCATGTACTACACATGTATTGTATAGTTTTGTTTTCTTGACGTATAGTAGTTAATAATTGCACTTTTGGAAAATCAGCTCACTCAAGAACTGCATAATCTAGTCCCCATTGGACCCCTTGTGTAAGTAACCTCCCTAAAGAAGATCATGCCACCAAGCCTATTAGCTATAAAATTGTTGCGAAATACGTGATTGATGACCATCTATGGTAATGACCACCTATAAGAAGCTCCCCCTAATGTTCGCTATAATTGACCAACTGGAAAAGATATTTATAGCCAACTACTGTCCTTTGAAGGACGTTCTTTCTAGTGCCTGAGAATCTGCACACATAATCTCTATCAAAAGAAAAAAATCGTAACCGTGATATGATATGTGTAACTTTGTAACTACTATGTAGAGAGCACTAAAAATACTGTCAAACTGAGTCTTTTCAAAACTCATTTTCAATACAAAGGGGTTTTCGCAAACACCATGGTATTAACCCATAAGATGTATCGATGCTGGAAAAAAACTTGTTTAGTTCTTTTAGACTTCTGGAAAACATTTGGTAGATTAGATCACAATATTTTAACCTAGATGATATTGCTGTAATGTTGTCATCTAAATATGCTTATAATAAATGTTTGCTTATATAACAGGCGTTAAAGAAGTATAACGAACTATGATTTGTCCAGTTTTATTAATCAGGATGTTTTGCAGTGTTTAATAATGTGTGGATGAAAGGTTTGGAGTGTGGTCGTTTAGATTTGTACTTAGAATGGTGTAAATTTTTAATATTTGCTTTAATCTTGTGTTTTGATCTTTGTTTTTACTACAGTGGTGTTTTCTGAAGTTGAGTTTTACATTGTTTACTTGATTTCTGTTAATATTCTACACATTTTCTTAATATTTCATAAATCTATAATTATATTTAGATATGACGGGTTTATAAATAATAATTTTCGTATTTTAATTATTATTTTTAATATAGTAGCATTTTAATATTTTTCGCGAAACCACAGAAATTTCATCGTTAGATATTTTTTTTCATTTGATTTCAAAATAAATATAAAGTATGCTATAATTCCATAAGGCATAGCTTACATACAAGTTTTACCTGAAAAATATATTGAAGACGTTATATTATTTAATTAGCATACGCCATGTGTAGTATTTGTACAGCAGAATATGGACAAAAGAAAAATAAAATTGATGTAACAGAGGATACTACCAAGAATGCACACAATAGGCAATTTGCATGAAACTTCTATACGCCTGAAAATATATTTTTTCTGCCATATAATAAGTACTTAAGAAGAATATTATAGTCATGTTTTATGAAAATCTGTAGTTTTTTGCATAATTAATAGAATTAATTCACTTATTTATGTAAATAAAGTCACGTGTTCGAAAACGCTAGTCTGATTGGTCCACGTCACTGTATGGGGAGGTATCCCAATCGTCACCGTTTTGATTTGGTTTAGTGCTAACAGTTTGTAAAATCTGTAACAAGTGTATTTTATAAAGTGCCTAACGGTATGGAGCCGATAAAACACAAATTTTATAAGTATTGCATCGTGCCAATGTGTACAAATACTACGGTATCAACGCCCGAAAAGTTTTTCTCGGTTCCCAAAGAGGAAAGAATGCGGAATAAATGGTAAAAATAAAAGAAAAATATAAAGCAATCAAGTTCGACGCCGCTATATTGTTGCGAGGATCATTTTATTGTGAGTACCTAATAACATTTATTTGTTTTAGATGTATTTGTACATAACCTCACTTTCACGTTGTATGCTGTTTTCATATTACTTGCCGCATGGAATATTTAGAAAATGTTTGTTTTGGAGGTCATTAAATATAGATACTTAAATAAGATTTACATTTGAATCTTTTTTACAGTTGGAGGAAGACATGGAAAATTCCTGGCAATACAGACTGGCCGAAAATGTACAGAGGTTAAGTTTGAAAAAGGGCATTCTACCTCATATTTTCAGCTGCCAGAGAGAACCAGTACCTGAGCGATAAACTGGGGGCCATAGTCTACATACAATTGTTCAATATTAATAATAATAAATAGATTCGCACACCGACAAAGGAATATTTAACGAAATTACACTAAGCGCCCATCTATCTGTCAACAAAATAATATACAGTGACGTCACGCGACAGCTATTTGCATTTCTTGTGTTTGCGCGCGCCGATAATAATTTCAAATTTCATTTATTTATTTTGTGTCTATTATTGTACAAAATGTGGTAAATTTAACGCTGTATGGATTTAATGACCTATAGAATGTTTTGACAACATAATTAAAAATCATGCAAATTGCCTATTATGAATATTACATTTATCCTGGGTATTTATAAGATACTGTATATAAAGATGGAGATTAAAACACGAGAATAGAATTGGCTGGCTCCACGATTCAAAGTGTACTAACTAAAAATCTCGAATTGACATTTTCTAGCGAATTTTGCATAAACCAGTTGCTAGAATTACATATACTAAATTTTCTCCTTTCAATACAATAAAACATCACTGTATAAAAATCAATAACGTCTTGCAATTAGGTGAAAATAGTTATGGTTGTTTGATATTATAAATTACTACTTTGCGGAAGCTAGAATATGGACCAAGTTTCATTGATATACAGAAATTGAATTTAGATGAAGAAAAGTCAATGTTTATCAAAAGGTGTCCACTTCAATGTCTACTTAAGGGTGTCTCCACACGTTCGTATCTAAAGAGGAAGATGTCCAATTTTATGTTCCCTTTTCCTTGAAAACCGCTATATAGATTTTGATCAAATTTTAAAAATTTAATTTAGATTGCTATTTTAGATAAATGCTATTGAAGATTTTTTTAAATGTCAAAAATCAAATAGGAAATTGGCAAATTTTATGTTCCCTTTTCCTTGAAAACCGCTCTACAGATTTTGATCAAACTTTAAACACTTCATTGTAGAGCTAAGTGCTTAAAATTTAAATGTGTAAATACACATTAATGTCTAATATACAGTTACAATGTGTATTAACACGTTGTAACTGTTACTTAATAAATATCAAACTTAATTTAATATTTGTAGAGAAACAGTTCCAATGTTTTTAAAACCCTTATATACTACCTTATTACTAACAAAAGAAGAAGACAATACATTCAGTAGAACAGGGGGAAAGGTTAAGTGAAAAACTGGAATTCCCTCTTTTTTCCTTTCTGTTGATTCAAATTTAATACTCGTAGAAGCTTGTCGTAGAAATTATTGATTCTTTTGCTAAATCAAGCCTGTTTATAATAATTCAGGCTTCAAAATTTCTTGTATATTCCATTTACAATATTGCTAAAGGGGCGATCAAATTACTCATGCGACTGGGGAAAGGGGACTCCTATTTCTCTGACTTTCAAAATTAGCAATTAAGGACCCTTACGATGTTTAAATTTTGATGAAACAAAAAATAGTCAATACAGGAGTTCTTCTTTAAGGAAAAAAGTAAAGTATTATTTTCATTGATTAACATGAGTAAATAGTTTTTGAACTTACTATTTGTATGGCTCTAATAAATTACTTTACATCACTATTTAATATAGAAAAACCGTAAAATGCTTTGTTTATTTATTAAATATACCAAGCTACTTCCATGTGGTTTGCAATCAACGTCATTAACTACTTTTGGGGAAGATCTACTTTTCTCCTTTGGGAAAATAAGCCTACCACGTCGTACCTACGAATATGTTATCGTCACAAGATCTGCATAATGTTAGCTAACAAATTTTATGGAGCCATGTAATATAAATTTACTTTGTCCGGTATATCAATTAAAATGAATTAAATTACACTAATGGCATTTTTTATTACAACTATTGACGTGATACAATTAACTCATGCTGTGATATACAACAAAAGTTATACGAGTTTAATTATTGTTCTGAGTGAAACACACCAATTATTCATGGCATTTAAATTATACGTACATGTCACTGTAGATGTTGTACACAAATGTGGCATTCTTAATTGTATTAAAAAGACGATTAATGTGTAAGGAAAACAAGGTTATTAGTAACACAATAGATTTTCGAGGAACTCATGTATGTATAGACGAGGTGCTGTTGAAAGATACATCTTTAGCACAAATTATGGATAACAAATAATTATATTGAAATTTATTTCCATGTTATTGTCGAAATATAGCAGCAAAATTATGGGTGGAAGTCTGAGAGACTCCAAAACGCTCGAGACTCTTCCAAGATGCCTGCATGTAAAATAAATAAGTTTCAATGGATTAACTATAGTTGAACCTATCAGCGCGTTAAAAAAGCAGTTTTAATAACAGCAATGGTTTAAGTTTATTTAAATATTCAAAATAAAAAATTATATTCGTGAAGAATAGTATACATCTCCTGTAAACTTCCAACTTAAAATAGCAATGCTAAATAAAACAAAACTACAACAGTGTATATGGGGAATATGAGAAATAAATACATTTTTATTTCAATAAAACAGTATTTTCGTTTTCGTAAGGAGTGCACCAAATTTTAGCGTGCATAATAAAGGTCAATAAAATCGTATAGTGGATGATTATTGGCATGACCAGATTTTCTGAAAAAAATTATTCAATAACTACCTCGCAGAAGGACTTCGTTCCCTGCATTGATTCGAGGTAATGATACCAATCGCTTGGAGCTAGCCCTAGATTGCCGGCTCGGAGTAATCTAGGGTGGGTTCAATTTCTACATCAGTTAGCTGCGTCTATATTATCCGAGGGTTGGATATCCATCCGAGGCTGGAATTATCCGAGTTATCCGAGGGTTGGGCCAAAGCATAGCACTAAGTTAAACCTTGTTCCCGTACAAATAAATGGGCGTAAATACATAAATAAAATAAAAAGTCTTAAAATCTTAAAACGGACTTTTCCGCATGTAGAACATCTCTATCTCGAAATTGAGTGACCGAAAAAAAATAAACCAACACATAAATGCAGAATATCTGTTTTATGCGACAGTTTTACTTTTTTCAAATAGTCCACCCTCGTGCTCTCTCATGACCACTGAACAGGGTGGGGTGTGTCCTATCCACCTCAAAATTAATAGATGTCATCTGGTAGATGCCCCTAATCAGAATCAGTTGAAACCCGATCGATCCGATACGATTTAATTGAGTGATCGTGCTAACAAAAAAATTCTCAAATAGACCACCGTCGTGCTTTCTCATGACCCATGGACAGGGTGGGGTGTGTCTTGTCCACCTCAAAATCAATAGGTGTCGTCTGGGAGACGTTTCCGATCAGAATCAGTCAAAACCTGATCGATCCGACACGATTTAGTTAAGTTATCGTATTAACAAAACAAATTTCTCAAATAGTCCACCATCATGTTCTCATGCCTCATGGACAGGGTGGGATGTATCCTATCCACCGCAAAATCAATAGGTGTCGTCTGGGAGACGTCCCTGATCAGAACTAGTCAAAACCCGATCGATCCGACACGATTTAGTTGAGTTATCGTGCCAACAAAAAAAATATTCTCAAATAGACCCAAGGGAGGGGGTGGTGTGTGCTATCCACCTCAAAATCAATAGGTGTCATCTGGAAGACATCCCCGATCAGGATCAGTCAAAACCCGATCGATCCGACACGATTTAGTTGAGTTATCGTGCTAACAATAAATTTTAATGCCGACGACAACGACGACACACACACAGCAAAAATTTTTTAAAAACCATTTTTTTTTGTTTTTAGGACGAAAATGGAAAAATAAACCCAAAAAAATTTGGATTTTTCACCTTTTCTTTACATTTATTTACTTTTCCGCTAGTATAACAAAATTATTACATGTTCGGCAGCAAAATTAAGATTTTGCTTTTATATTCCACGCAGTAATTTCTTGTAGCTTCTAGTATAACTTGGTTTTGGGTATATTCAGATGAACTACCGACAACCTCTTCTCGTACTACAAAATTTGTTTGTGTTGCGCAGCTTCAAAAGTAGATCTATTAGTTCCAATGAAATTTCTTTCAAAAATATTCTGCGTTTTAACCCATCATTTGGGTTAGAGTTATTTAGTGTATTATTGACATGACTATCTATTCCAGTGATATTTATGAAAATAAAAAAAATACCACAGGCCACAATGCTACGTTGTTTAGCAAACTAAAATCGTCCAACGTATCTACTCTCTCTTTATCTCATTATAAAACGGAATTATTTGTGCTTTGTTTTGGTCGTTAGTAGTTAGATCAATAGTATCATCATTATGCAAACTGGAGATCACAGGAACTTTACTGTTTTTTTTTACTTTTTCGCACTCCACTGTACTAGCTGAAAAGTAATGTAATCGTGCAAAGAAAAAGTGAAAAAAACAAATTTTTTTTGGGTTTACTTTTCGTTTTTCTTCCTAAAGACCAGAAAAAAAAAAGGTTTTAAAGAATGTTTGCTGTGTGTGTGTCGTCGTTGTCGTCGGCATAAAAATTTTCTTGTTAGCACGATAACTCAACTAAATTGTGTCTCTGATCGGGGATGTCTCCCAGATGACACCTAGTTATTTTGAGGTGGATAGAATACACTGTATCATGTGCATGGGTCATAAGAAAGCACAATGGTGGACTATTTGAGAATTTTTTTGTTAGCACGATCACTCAATTAAATCGTGTCGGATCGAACAGGGTGCTGTTCAGTGGTCATGAGAAAAAACGAGGGTGGACTATTTGCAAAAAGTAAAACTGTGGCATAAAACAGATATTCTGCACTTATGAGTTGGTTTATTTTTTCTCGGTCACTCAATTTCGAGATAGAGATGTTCTACGTGCGGAAAAGTCCATTTTAAGGTTTTAAAACTGTTTGTTTTTGTATGTAAAAGAAAAACAAATATTTTTTTACTCATAATAAGTTGGAATATTTCTACCACTTCCGTTGTCCTTCTACCTACCAGTTGGTCGATACAAGCCTGTTACTTACGTACCCACTAAATATTATAGTTCTAAAAGGGCTTTGATGTCACTTTTATTTGTAACTTTACTTATTTTGTGTATGTTTTAGCTTGTTTAGTTTGTATAGTTTAGCTATTTTTGTTTTCAGGTTTAATTTTAATATAATAATTTGTATTTTCAATAATGATCTCTAATATTTCATAATTAAAAAATATATTCCAACATTCAATAGAATTTTGGCATTTTAGCTACCTCTCTTGCTAATTCCGTATTATGTTTCAAGATCTTATGTTCTTGTTTGGTAAATTCTTTTTTAACATTTAGTAACACTGTCCTTCTCAAGAAAATAATATTTTTTTTCATCACAAGAATCGTCTGTCTACATGATCATTCTCTAAGTCACTTCCCTATTGTCCCATTTGTCAGCAAATAACTTAATATAGCTATCAGTATTGAGCGAAATGATTGTTTAAGTGGATTTTGATGTTCGATGTAAAAGCGAGATTAAAATTATAACATGTGGTGTACTGTAGGGAATTGTGCTAGTACCGACAATGTTTGTAATTTATATCACCGACTATTATCACCGACTCTATTGGAACTGCTATTTCTTGTAGATAATAGGACTGTATCTTTTTGCAGATAATAGGCTTGTATTTAATATTAGTATTGTCGTTGTTAGTGCTTGTTTCAGGGATCCTTAAGAACTCCAAGTTGGATAGACCTGAAACAAATAATAATTTGATAGTTAGGAACTAGTAAGTAATAAATTACAATAAAGCGTATTTTTATCACTATTTCTGTGCTCTTAAGATAACAATAAATGTTAAAATGATAACGAATATTAATGTGTAATATTATAAGTGTTTAAATCAGTTTTAAACAGTTATTATAACTGTATAAATTTTTTAAACAGTTATAATAAGACCATATACATCCAAATCTTATCTTATATCAGGTGGTCCAACCAAAACGCACGATGTTAATTGTAAATAAAACAAAAAGTTTTCAGACTTTTCAAATATTTTGTTTCACACAATTATGTGTGAAACAAAATATCGGCCAAATGCTCGCCACGACTTCGGTGGCATACCTCTATCCGATGGTCCATATTTTCAATGACTCTGAGACATAATTGAGGTTCAATGTTGTTAATGTACCGAATTATCTCATCCTTTAGCTCTTGAATTGTTCTTGGCTTATTGACGTACACTTTTTCTTTTAAATATTCCCAAAGAAAGAAGTCCAACTGTGTCAAATAACATGATCGTGGGGGTCAATTAACATCGCCACGACGTGAGATAACACGGCCATTGAATTGCTCGCGCAAAAGTGCCATTGTTTCGTTAGCTGTGTGGCAAGTGGCACCATCCTGTTGGAACCACACATCATCCAGGTCCATATCCTCAATTTCTGGCCACAAGAAGTCCGTTATCATCTCGCGATAGCGAACACCATTCACGGTAACTGCTTCTGCTACACTATCGCGAACAACAACAATGTTTTCCGCAAAACGAACTGGGCGAGCATGCACAGGTATTTTCACATTTCCTACAGACCCGGTTTGCTGAAATTTGCGCACAATTCTCCCGATTGTGGACACATTTGGTCGATTATGTTGACCAAGAAATTCACGAAGTGCACGAAATGCATTTTGATTTGAACGCCCATTTTCGTAAAAGGCTTCAACAATCTTAACGCGCTGCTCAATTGTGTACCTCTCGATGGTTGAATTTGTCAAACACTGAAACAAGGAACTGTCAAATTAAGTTGGGCAAAAACTTGACGTTAAGGTGTGACTCACAATTAACATCGTGCATTATGGTTGGACCACCCTTTACAAACACTGGGCCATTTTTAACCACTATGCTCCACAGTAAATATTTGAATAATAAACAAAAATCCTAGCAGCATAAGTGTTGATGTTCATTGGCTATGGTTTCAAAAACTCCTATAGAGGGTGTTAGATATAGAACCTGACCTCTTCATTTGATGAATAACTTTTTATACTGACTTTTAGAAAATAATGTTTTAAACAAAAGTTCTAATTGATTACGAGAGGCACTCTCAAAAACCTTAAAATAGCAAATCATTGTTTTTTTAAAAACCGTATTCTGGGAAATAAGATGCTTACGACTAACTCTGTGTGATGACCTCTGTGAATTTTGAAAACCTACGCATACTTGACTATTGAAAATCAATATAAATAATTACTGTCAATTATTACCCATTTAAATTTATTTATTTACTTTTTCCATTTTCATATAATTTTCTATTAAATCCAAGATCAACTACGTACTTATATATACAAAAAAACATCTCTTAGCTGCTTATGTTATAAACACTTGAGTTCACAAACATGTTTTACCAATTTAATATTAGATAATTGAACAAATATTTAACGTATTAAAATGATTTCTTATTTAATTATGAACTTTATTAACTACTTAGGTGATGCGATGACCATAATTGTTAAACGACTCCAATATGAAAAAATTTATAAAATGAAAAATTGCTGATTTGTAAAATGAAAAGTACTTTCGAACTCAATATATTGCATAATTTACTTTATAGGGAAGGAAATACATATAACAATTAGAGGCTTCGTAACACTCATAAGGGATCTCAATATACCTATATATAAATAAAGATACAATAATAAAATTTGCAATAAATATAGAAAGTAAAATTTGATTTTAAAATATTGAAATCAAAATCAAAATTTAATTAAAAAATACATAATTTTCTGAAATGCTGTGGTTTAGTCTTATCAATGTATTCTAATTACATTAAAAAACAGTTTTAATTGTATAACATTCTTCCAATTCAGTTTCAATAGTTCAATACTTTTATCATATGATTAACATTACAAGAATATTAGAAACGTATTGTATTCATTATATTCATAACCTGAATTTAATCTTGAATACACAATAATCTATATAAAGATTCATATACCAAATATATTAAATTCATCAAAAATAATCTAAAACATTATTGTTTTTAGTCTATTCAGAGATATACTTTGAAATTTAAAAAAGCTCCACTTTTTCAAATATGAGGTCAATAAATGTTTTATTTATCATTTCATTTAACTCCATTTAACCCCAACTCCATTGATCGCGCGCACGCGACGTTACACATTGAGCTTGGAGGTAAAATAACCCTAATTAACTAAGAAGTTAAGTGTATAGGTGGGGATAATTGAAATGATCATTACTAAATTTTTTCAATAAGAATGAGAGCAAATCAGACCAACTTCAATTCGTTTACACTTTGTCTCGGAAAATATGTAGCTGTTATTAGATAAGATTAAATTTCTGAATAGTTACCTCAACATAGAATTAATGTCCGATAATACCCAAATGCAACATTTCCGCAAAAACTGATAGATCAAAGATCTTTGTATAATCTGCCTACCTGACATACTCTCTTTGCAATTTCTTTTTACAATTAACTTTGGAAATATCAGCTCATTTCCCACCCCCAGTGGTACTGTTAACAAGTTAAGAGTCTGCTGGTGACATTGAAATATATCTAAAGAACTGGAACGGCAACGCTCTTGAAAGTTATATGGTAGGAGCCGTAACCACCGAGAATGAGAGAGACAAAGCAAAAGTAGGGATCTTCATTCCTTTCTATTTCATACGTTCATACGTTCTTAGGGTGGTTTATGCGAGCGTTTGTTCTTAAATTGATATTTTGTTTAAAATATTCTGAGTTTTAAAACTGTAAACATGGTGATGCATTGTATATTGTGTGGCATATAAGTGTAATAATCTTCATGATAAACGTAACAATATTCAGTTTTAGGTAAGATTTTGCTTTGATTTATTCTAGTCTAATGTCATCTTTGGGAAATTGGGTTATCTACTATATTTTCTTTGTAGTTTTCCCTTCAAAATACCCGGATATTTTAAAATCATGGATATATGCTATAAGAAGGGTTCACTGGGAACCAACAAATAACAGTAGATTGTGCAGTTCACACTTTTTGGAATCCGATTATTAAGATCAGCCAGGTGCTAGCGTGAAATTATTAAAACCTGATGCCGTGCCTAGTATCATTAATTTCCCACAATATCCAATTTAATTTCCCAAACATCTAATTATTGAAGAATTTGGTTGTGGGACTTGCATGAAATTCAATTAATAAAACAAATTGTTAATCTTTTTTTAACTTGTAGATTGTATAAGAACAAGAAACTGAAATGTTAGTAGGTAAAGGAACTAGCATAAGACAAAAATTAAATAAACTAATTTTATTTAAAAATGTATAAGAAATATGTACTTTACTGGAAATAAAAATATAAATGTGAGTATATTAAAGTGTTTCTTATGAGATGGTAAACAAATATTTTTCAGTAGCCATTATGCACTTCAATTGGTAATTATAATTTATTTCGCATTTAAACTTATTACGATATAGACCCAGTTTTGATTTAAAAGTGTTTTTCAACAGCTGAAGAGCATTTTTACCAATTATACACCTTAAAAATGAAAATGAAGTCCAAACAATTAATTAGGTTTGTATGAATCTGACAAGGATGGATATACCTACGTTCTGTGGGTTGCCTAAATTATTCTGGCTTCACAGTTTATGTATATGGTTGCCGTTCCTTACATATATTTCACTGGCTGGTGACTACAACGGTTTGAGGTGTATAGTGGTGGAGCGTAAGCGTGGTTAGTGGTTGACCAATAAAAAAGTGGTGGGGGAAGGACGAGTACACTTTACCCTACTTACATCAGGAAAGTCGTCTGCGTAAGGTGGACGATGTCACCGTCAATTCGAGGAACTTTCAGGAACGCGAGACACACCTGAAATTTGTGTTGGACCAAGGACTCCGCTGTTCTGCCCACACAAGGACTCCCATGATATCTTCCCAAATACCACTTCGGCGAGACGCCTTGTACTATTGTATCTGGGACTTCGGATCACGTCCCAACACAACGAACCCCTAGAATGACACTTACTGAAGATCCAGCAATTCCCTCCACCACAAACTATGAAGGAACTGCTAGGGTCCCTGTTGAGTCCCCATTGAGTAGCCATCATCATTACAAAATTTATATTATTTACATTATTTTCTTCAGTGACTGAAAATCAGTTTCACATGCGAAGAATGAGTTAGCGTGATTGATCAGTTACATATTATTGTATCGTTGAACAAGTATTATCTGAAAATAAAAAATATATAGAGGGTCCTCTATTAAAAAAGGAATGCCGATCACATCCCATATGAGAAATGGCGATTGTTAGGATTAATTAATGTACTTAATTGAATGGAAGAAATTGTAATTTAAATGCATTAATAGGGAGTCATTATTTACTCGTGTTGTAATTTATGTGTTGTGAATTATGTTTTATTAAAATGTGACGCTAATATAATTGTTAATTAACAAAATGCTGCCAACACGTGTACGGAGCAATGGTAACAGTACTACAATGACAAATTTATAAAGTGATTATATGAATAATAATGTTTTAGTTACCCTATTAATTGTCAATTATAATTTTTAATGAATTGCGTAAAATTACCTATTTTAGTTGAAAAAAATCTGTTACACTAACTTGATCGATGGACTAACCAGGTCGATCACACTTTATACTTGAAATCATAATTTACTGTATAATAATATCAACTATTATATACATGCATCCATCAAACAATTGGGTTAGTTTAAAAATAACAGTTGCAGAAGTCATTGACCTATTGTCACTGGCCTATTGTTTACGTCTCGCATGCGTTACAAAAAAATTAACATTATGAACTAAGAATGTATTTTGTAATTAAAAATTGACTGGAACTGAAGCCAAAACTAGAAAGAATATGATTGTATAGAAATTTTATCGATTTAAAATTATTTGGTAATATCACTAAAAAATAGGATATTATTATCCTTGCATGAACTTTAATGAACTACAAGTTCTGCAAAATTGAGATAAGGCCTATCCAAATATTCAGTTAATCAATATTGACCGTTCCACAGCACACCATTATTTGAAGGAAGGACCCTATAATGTAATTGTCATTTAGAGTTCATTCAGCGTGACATCATTTTATTAGAGTTCATCAGTTATTTATAGTCATTTGGATGTCAAGAATTACATTCTTATTCCAAAGTATTTTTGATGCATTTTTCGCCATGTTATTTCTCCTACTCCTAGTTTAAATCTATTATAGTCTCAGCTCTATTATAAGAAAAGGAACAGCGATAGAAAAAATCTGAAAAGACGTTCTTAAATGGGATTGAGCAAGGTCCATTTTAAGCCGAATATACATATTTTTCCATGTTTGGAAACTGAAGTAATGACGTCATCGAATTGTTTTTTCCGAGAAACATACCTATGTTTTGGCATATTTAAAAAGATACAATTTTCTGAACAAATTCTGTAAAGGAGAAAATTTGCTATCTCTTTCCGTTAAAAAATTATAAGCAAATTTGTAAAAAAAAGAGTATTGTCAAAAATTCACAATCGTCACGATTTAAACAAGTAGCCTTTGGAAATAAATAGCAAAGTCGCACCTGACAATAATTAAACGTTATTAATTAGTATTATTTATCAATTTAATATTACAAAACACATAGTACAAGTATGTTACAAACTATTACCACAGAAAGAAACAAATAATGTAGGCAATCACTACAACAAATTCTCAATGTGACCACCTCCTACTTTTAAACACTTATCCAATTTCCGCCTTACTTCTCTCACTGAAGCCTTACGAAACATTTCTCTAGATAGTTCATAGCAAGCAAACCTGATTTTTTTTAATGTTTCACGTTAACAGATGATGTTCTGTAAACTTTATTTTTCAAAGTTCCCCACAAAAAGAAGTATAGTGGGGTCGAGTCTGGTGATTTATGCGCCCACTGTATCGGTCCATTTTATTCCTATCCAATTGTCCCTGTAAGTTTCATTTAGATTTTGTGGGATAATTCTTGCTTTATGCGGTGGAGCTCCGTCATACTGGAAACACATGTTTGCTGATATCTGTAATAGCACATTTTCGAGAATCATACGAAGTTGTTCTTGAAGAGATTACAAATATCGCTCACTATTTAAAATTCTATCGTAAAAATATCGACCAATCAAATGTCCATTAATAATACCACACCAAACGTTAATTCTGAAGTGTACTTGGTTTTCAATCGGATTGACAAAATAATCCACATTTTGTCAAGAAGTAGCCCAGTAGTTCAGTAGCCCAAAAATGTTCATTTTTTTAATTCGGTTTATCGTTACTAACAAAACGGTTTTCATCCATCAACAACACATTCTGAAAAAGCCTATTGTCATTGATCTCCAAGATTACCAATTCTTCGTTGTTAATGTTGATCTGACAAGTGTTCTAGAATTGTATAATCGTGATTACTATTTTTTTTTCAACATTTTTCGCGCCAAACTATATTTTAAATTGAACTCACGATAGGCTGGCCGAATCGAGTTCCTTGGATGGTCTTCAAAACACTGCAAAACAGTGGCAACCTTTTCAGTCAGAATTCACCCTTTTAACAATTATTATTCTTCCCTTTCGAGAAGAAAATGCCTCGTTATTTGCACGTAAATTGCGTTCCAATCTTGCAAATATTTTTAAGCTTGGAATAATACATTCGGGGTATATCTGTGCGTATGACTGAACTGATCTTCTAGGGTTCTTTTGAGATTCCCCATAAACTAATAACATATAGACTTTTTCGTTGTGCGTGACCATTTCTCAAAGTCAAATGACAATAAAACAATATTTGTCAACCATTAGATTAATTATTGACATATGCGACATTGCTATTTGTTTCCAAAAGCCGCTTGTTTAAATCGTAACGATTGCGAATTTTTGATTATACTTTTTTTACAAATTTCCTTATAATTGTTTAACGGAAAAAGATAGAAAATTTTTTTCTTTACAAAATTGGTTCACAGAAATTAGCTCTTTATAAATATGTCAAGATATAGGTATATTTATGAGAAAAAAAATCGATAATGTCATTACTTCAGTTTCAAAATATGGAAAATTTTGAAAATTCGGCTTAAAAAGGACCTTGCTCTATCCCATTTAAGAACCTCTTTTCAGATTTTTTTCTATCGTTTTTCCTTTTCTTATAATAGAGTTGAGACATCGAGTTTCGCTCACCCTGTACATGGTATTTATAAATTTCAAATAAAGTCTAGATATAATTCAGAATGTGTTCTGAATTTGAAGTTTATCTATATTTTTAATTCAGCACATGTATCTAGTCTTCACAGTCTTCACAGTATCACATAATGAGAACTTCAAGAAACTTAGATACTTTAGTTGTTTTATTGTTACGATAATTTAGTTGTTTTATTGTTATATTGTCACATCATAACCAATAATGACTGTCATGTAATTATGGTTATGTAGGCACAATCTATCAATGAAAATTAGTGATTGTTTATCATCACTGACTGTTATCGCTGATGGTATCATTCATGGATGGCTGGATAATTCAATAAAGGTCTAAGTTGGAACTATGGGATTTGAAATGCGCGCTATTTGTGTTCTGTCAAAGATAGGGTGTCAACATTTAATGACTGTTATCTACAAACCATACCACGTTAACTTGCCTAAGTGACTCATTTGGAACTATAGGATGTAATTTGTGAATAAAACTAATAATTTGATAATTTGAGGTTTTTTATTCTTCAACATAAAATGGTGGCGATACAGCTACAAATGGAAAAGAATATCGTTTATATGGCTGCTTCGACTCATCTGGCATGATGTTATTCATTTAGAAAACTTGTCCATAACACAGGCATAAGACTAGCTCTATCTCCTGAATAAAACGTTGAATGGTTGCTTTAAGGTCATTAACTATTATTGGCTGAGTGGCGTACACTTCTCCATTGACATAATCCTATGCTGACGAAATGCCTAGCTATGCCATGCTGATAGATGAAGATCTTCTTTAAAATCCGAGGCGTGGTGGCTCGATGTAGCCACCACGCTGGAATTGGTATGTTTGGATTTGGACTGGCAAAAAAAAAATCAAATATTCAAGGTTTGGGTTAAGGTACACATTTGGTAATGGGTTTGGTACGGTCCTGGACACCTGTTGAGGTGTCCAGGAGCCGAGAGGAACTCCCCGAGATTCCTCATTAGGGATACATTAATAACTCAAACCAAGCAAGAGCTCGGAGCTAACAAACGGACTGTTTCCTTAGGTTATGTAAAAATACCTATCGTAAAGCCGTTAGATGTGAGTTCACTCTAATAATTATTATAACGAATAATGTACTATTAAATGAGTACAATTCTAAGCAGATTATTACTAAATCTATATAATTCTAATTTTGAATCAATATATTATAATTCACCTTCTTAAAGGCGGGCCTTCGAGAAACCAGTACACACTGTATCTATTTGACATTTATTATCTTGTGGTTTGCGATAATTTGGATAAATTTGTAAATATGTAGCGTTTTGTTATGAACCCATATTGCTTAGGAGATAAAATAGGTTGCATACCTATAACACAAATGTGGATATATAATAATATTTCGAATAAAAAGTTTTAAAACCTTAAAATGGACTTTTCCGCACGTGGAACATCTCTATCTCGAAATTGAGTGGCCGAGAAAAAATGAGCCAATACATAAATGCAGAATACGTGTTTTATTCGACAGTTTTACTTTTTTCAATTTATTTTCGGTGGATGATGCATGTTGCACCATCGTGTTTTCTCATGACCAATGGACAGGGTAGGGTGTGTCCTACCCACTCCAAAAGCAATAGATGTCGTCTGGTAGACGTCCTTAATCAGACTCAGTTGAAACTCGATCGATTCGACACAATTTAATTGAGTGATTATGGTAACAAAAAAAAATTCTCAAATAGTCCACTATTGTGCTTTCTCATGATCCATGAACATGGTAGAGTGTATTGTATCCACCTCAAAATGAATAGGTGTCGTCTGGGAGACGTCCCCGATCAGAATCAGTCAAAACTCGACCGATCCGATACGACTTAATTGAGTTATCGTTCTAACTTACTTTAAAATGCCGACGACAATGACAACGACACACACAGAGACAAACATCTTTTAAAACCATTGTTTTTATTTTTAGGCCGAAAAACTAAAAATAAACGCTAGAAAATATTATTTTTTCCATTTTTCTTTACACGATTACATTACTTTTCCGCTTTGGTATAGTTGAGAGGAGAAAAGTAATAACGTTTGCAAAATTTGACAGAATAATCATGAAGCGATATTTTTCTATATTAAATATATTGCCAATTATATATATGGCAGATTCTTGTCAAATACCATTATCGTTTTAAATAATAAAAACTGAATGAAATAACAACGAGTACCACCGTGAAATAACAACGTTGATATATTTATTAGTTAAATGATCCCTCCTTTACCGACACTATTTATTTACGATAATTTGGATATTGACTGAACTGAAATATGAGTAATCAAATAGCCCTCAGTTAATAAGAAGCAGATAGTCGTCCCAAAGTATATCAGTGTCGGATCTTCTTGTACCCTAACATATAGAGGGGCCGATGTCAAAGGATAGTCCTCTGAAGTCCTCTTCCTCTTGTCTTCTGATCATCTAGTGCTCTTCTGGTCTTCTTGTTTTCTGGTCCCTTTGCTTTCTGATCTTGCCTTCTGGTCTTCTGGTCTTCTGGGCCTCTAGGCTTCTATTCTCCTGGTCTTCTTACATTCTACTCTTCCTAATTATTTTTTCTCAGATTAATTTTCACCTCTTCACAGATTAATCTCGAAATGTTTCTTTACGGACTAATCTTAGACTGTCTTACAAATTGACGGACACTCATATGTAAGCAAAATGGAGATTCTCTATAAGAAAAAACATAAATCCCTGAAGCCCTTAAAATGATGGAAGCAACATGCACGCGGCGTACCAGCTCCAGAAGTTGCGATCACCCTCATTAGTTATTATACTTAGTATCCCTAAATAATAATATCAACTTGTATTGCATACACAAAATAAATCATTATGCTTTGAAGTAAATAATCATACGCTCATGTGATGCTGAAGTTTAGCTAATTGTAAGTGGTTACTCTTACAATTAAATATTTTGTTAAACTCTTTAAAAACTTTAAAATGGAAACGAAGTTTCCATTTTAAAGTGTAAGGACAATAATTGTATGTCGCGAAAAAATGTAATTATTTATAATCTTATTAGTTGAAGCAGCGGTTAAGATTGCGATTCTAAACAACTTAATCCAACAATTAAAACATCCTTCTCCGCACGAAGCATACTAAATACCTCAGTTTCCTGAAATTTCCAACCGCTAGCGGCGTACGTCATTCAATTATTCTTAGAATGATGGGTAATTGATTATAAAACCACAAATGACAAAAAAATTATATCGTGAACCACTTAATTGTGCCGTAATATTATAAATTAGCAGCAATTATTTACAGAACGGAATTCTCATGTACATTTCAAATTATATAAATGCATTTTAAATATGTATTAATTTTCTTGTAAAGGTTATTTAAATAACCCACAATAATTATTTTGGCATTATAAAACGATAAATACAAAACTTATTGTACAATGGAATTAGGCACATGAGAAGGATAGCTTTATTAGGAGATAATTGCCTTGTACTTATTGTACTTGAGATTTGTTAAATTCCTTGAGATTTGTTACATTCTTTGTCAGGTATTGGCTGTTATATGGAAGTATAAATAATATACTCATTTAAGTGCATTTGAACATAATTAATCAAAGTCGTTGCAAGTAAATATGTACCGAGTGGGTAAATTTCGATATTCTTCTCTATCTCTGTTTTCGAGTGAAACCCAATGTCAGAAAGTAATTGACTATTTCTTTTCTTTTCCCAGCTATAAACCAAAATTTGTTGCCTCCAAAAAAATTATTCGAGGTTTGGGGGGGGGGGGGGTGCATTTCTTCTACCACTTATAATTCTGCCGCGAGATTTCCTATAAAAACTAATTTTTTTCCACTAGGTGTAATAATTTCCTCTTCTACAAAAAATCGAAGATACTATATTTGTAGGATCCGGAAGGAAATGAGGAAAGTCTATTCAATCTGATGCATTATCAAACTATTTCAAAATACAGAGCACAGACGGTGTAGAGATATATTTCACACACATCGAAAATAACTCTAGTAAGCTTGTCGTATTTTGTCGACCATATACAAAGTGCTCCAAATTATGGTGTTACCAGCAAGGTATACCCTCTTCAGTTCTCCGATATACAAGATTTACATCAACGAATTAATGACAAGATTGCCCCGACTCCTCACAAAATTATGCAGAGAGTAATAGGATATATCCCAGGTTGATTAGAACAATGTCAACGCAAAACGAAGTTTATCTCACGGACGTTCTATTTAAAAATAAAATGGCATGGAATTACCTTTACCATGATAGAAAAAGCCGAATAAAAACTTTTATATTTTCAATATTATTCATATCCAAAATTCATCAAGTTACTATGCCCCGCCCCGTATGTCCAATTGCTGTTGTTCTGTGATATTCCTTTTCTTTGTCCTCCTTGTAGTTAAGAGATTTTCAGTGAGGATCGATTTCTATATACCTGGTAACTGAATTATATTTATTATTCTTATACATCTCTATTTCTTCTCTGTAGTTCTGTAGTGTTTTATGCAAAATAATCTTTCCCTCATGAAAATTTTGTCTAATCCTGCAGAGCAGCAATGTTCTAGCATAACTAATTTCTATCAGTAATTGTTTACGAGGTGACCCCTTACACAGGGTTGGCGCTTACACAGGGTGTATTATATATCCCGGAGCCTTGAAGATCGTCACGATTATATCTTGTTTTAGGGAACGCTGATGATATATTTCGTGTTGTGTTGAAAATAGGTTGATGTTCCTGTTCGTTAGACGGCCTATATTATTGAAGCATTTTTTTACATAGTATTTCTTGAACTGCAGACTCCTCTCCATTGCTCTCCCTATATGGTCCATTTTTATAATTAGTCAAGATTCTCTCTAGATGCTCTGGTACACTGATAACTCAATATATTAAAATATTTATCAGACCTTGTTTCTGTACTTGATAGTAGATTTAGATTCAATATCTGAGTATCCGTCCATGTGAGTTGGAGTCTACTATAAATACCTTTAAGTAAGTCCATAAGTACCATTTCCTTTTATTTTTACTTGAAGGTTTACTAATGAAAGTGTAATTATGTATAGATGTAAAGTATTTACTGATGTATGTTAAAAAAATTCTTAAAGTAACTCATCCATGTGATTTGATGAATATATCCTTAGCAAAACCAAACCTTCATCAGTGCTAAAGCCAAGACTTCTTCTTCATATAATGCTATAAATATGTTGAGTAAACCATCTATTTCGGTCATCATGTTTATAGCATTAGTCAAAGGTGCGTCGATAGTTGTTCTCTTAATTTGTTCGTAGAACCTGTCTCTCAACATGAATAAGTTGATTTGAAGCACGCACTTGCTAAAGCCACCCGTTTTACATCCTTCACTACAGTAACTCTTTAATAGACTTTTTCTAATGCTTTGTTGATCAATATTTTTGTGAAAATCGATTTAATGTCGATAATTACTAATGTGTTATCTGGATCAAGATGAATGATGTTTTCAAGATTCGAAATTTGGTACTTTTTCTTTGCCATTAGGTGTTTAGATCTAGTACATCTTATCTTCTTGCTTACATAATGAGTTAAAGAGTGCGTTACTGATTCGACTGGCATTACTATCGATCGTAGGATCATATTCGGCTTGTAGATAATTGTAATGTTCTGGTAATTAGTACAATTTCTTTCATAGACAAACTAACTATGCTTTACTTACCTTAACGATGTATACCTATTGATCTTCATATATTCAAAAATAAAATCAGATTTACCTTGGAAAATAAAGAATAAAAATAACACGTGTGTTCATTATCTATTCAATTTTAAAAAGCCATATTTCTGAAAAACAAAAACCTGATAATCGCACCTGTCCTAGCGTACATTCTTCTCGTATAAATATGTAAGTACGTTTTTGATCTTTGACATCAGAAGTACGTGTACACATATATAATAAAATGGAAATTTTATAAAAATAAACACAGTTGTTTACAGTAAGTGGCATGTGCGTTAATTAATTAATTTACATTAATTACAATTTTAAAAAATTCATCTTCTGGTTTCGGAGAAAATTTCTCAAGAAATATGCTACAAAGTTCAAATAGCTAGGGACTGATATTATAGTTATTTATACAAAGATGATGACGAAAATTAATCCTCAATCTCAACTTAACTTATTCGGTTAACTGCCAGCAAATAGTGAGGCACATAAGTGAGACCAGACCCATTGAAAAATAATAATTGTTAACATATTTGCACTCCTTTTTTTACAGGACATTCGAAATCACTTCATTCCAGTAGTGTTATTTGATTTCAACTAGAAAGAACTCCTCTGCGCCTTACTCGGTAGATCGAGATTGCTTGGACTCATGCTTTCTCAGGGGGAGGATAGAGAGATTAGAAAGGAAAAATTCAATTAGACGACATTGGAAATTAAACCAATGCCGATCGATTAAATAAACTGGGGGATCTCAAAAATCTAGTAATTTCTGAAATTCTACAAATTAAGAAAAATGTATTGAAAATCAAAATTGTGAATAGACTTATGTACATATTGTTAAAGAATTAGTGATCAATACACTGATGGGCTCTATGCAGTTAATTTAACGACTGCATTGAGCTTAAAAAGGTTGCCAATGTTAATTTAAGTTGTTATCGGATGGATGTCTTTCGGGTGGATCGCATTACTTATTTAAAATCATCTACAAAATGTACATATTTATATTATCTACATTATACACTGAGCTCTTAACTGAGTGAATTTGATTTTAGTAAAACAGAGAAATTAGTTAATAATGTAGGAATTAATTAATAATAGTAAGACATAAAATGATAACAAAATTATAGTAAATATTTCAGCAAATTTGTATTTCATCATAACCTTGTAGTATGAATAATGGTGATTAAGTTTCGTTTGCTATTTGTATACATTTCTTGTTTGTTCTAAATTGTAATAGAATAATTCTAGATTTCTGGAATATTTTTTTATATAATAAGCCAAACAAAATTAATCCTAAGCACTAAAACATTTACGAAATATAAAATAAACAAGAAACGAGGAATACATATTTACAATCCGCACTTGCGGACTCTGAGATTTCATATGTCCAGGAATAAATGAAACTTTTATCTACTCATATTTTATTTTTAAATAAATAAGAAACTACTCCGAAAATAGATAAACATACATAGTTACTGTGAATTATAGTCATCACATAGATATGCAATTATAGCCATTAACGATATATACATCATATAAGTACTAACAATAATTTAAAGAACTTTTGATTGCATTATTATATTAAATCTTAATTAACTAATGCGCGCAATAAGAAAAATAATGTCTTTAATAGCAGTCGTGGTATTTGGATAAAGATTTAGGCATTAGAAATCTACGCAATGAGTCTGTAAACAATTTCACATATTTTGTTTAAGAATATGGTGAATAATCAGTTCAGTATCCGACTCAGAGCTAATAAAAGGCAAACACTTGATTCAACCATCTACCTACAGAATGGATTTATAATCTGTAGTATTCGTTGATCATATTCTTCCACAGAGGTAGCTTCGACAATGTCATTCATACTATGATCAAGAGGGGCGAACTGGGACCAGTGTTTGGGGGTGTAATTGTTGTGCATTACTGATTGTGAGTATGTGTGTGTCTATTCTCGTCTTTATGTGTAACCTTCCCCTCTATAGCTCGAACCTTCAGGGAAAAGCATCCAATTTATGTGCGCCTAAACTTTTTTTATTACTGGACTATTATTATTTATTAAATATGCTCCGATTATGGGAAAATGATTATGCTTGTAGAATATTTTGATTAGAATTGGTCAACATTATCGTCAATATGCAAAAATGAAATAAACATCAAATAATATTTCACCTCTGCAATTTTTCTATGCTAGGTACATAAATAACAAATTTGCACGTTTATAATAAAACTACGTTCACTGCAAATATACTTTGTTATATTCTACATTGTAACTGACCACAAACAATATTTACTCAACATCATCAACCTAATAACACAAATACTTACCTTTCCAAGAGAATTTTATGACGTTCTCTAAATATCTGTAGAGATTTTACTAGGTACTAATAATCTGCAACAACGCATTTTACCATTATGCGTCAATTCAAGCTAGAAGATACATAAATTTGCTAGATTATTTATGTTTATTTCATTGCCGATCATAATATGTTATTAGCATATATTAAACGACTTGTACAAAACAGCGCTGGTATTGAAAATTTCCTTGTTTATGAATATTTTTTAGTAATAATCAAACAGGAAAATAGAGGGATGAAAAACGTTTGTAAATTGTTTGTATTTTGTTCTTATTTAGTTTATGTCTATGAGTAAATACTTTACAGACACTCATTGTAAATAAGGTCGTACACGTTTACTTAATATTGGAATGATAACAGGATAGTTATTTATTCAATAAATAATATTGTAGTAATATTGTTTTGAAATGTGTTCACAACTATATTTAATTAATATCGATACTGTTTTTTATTTGTATTAGTGTAAATTATATAACTGTTGGCTTTGGATGCTAGTTATATTTACCGAAAAAAAAATTCATAATAATAATTATTGGGAAATTTCTTCCAAAATGTCAAAACATAAAATTAATGCCTTAGGAAATTATACAAATAATTTCAATGAGCTATAACCAATGAATATACTATAATAACCGTTAGTCAAACAATAAAGTATACATTTTATAATTGCGAATTTTATAAGGAGGCTATCATCTATCATCAGTCTTATCTCCAAATTTATTTCTTTCTTGTTTCTTTTTTAGAAAGTGATATAAACTCCTATGTTATATACCCAAATAAATACTGATTTCACTGTTACATGTAACATTTATACCATATTTACCACGAAACATGGATTCTGTAAATCAAAGGATCTTGATCAATTCCGATTTGATCCCATTATTACCATTGAATCGAAAATAAAAAACAATAAAGGAATTATAGGCATTCTAACACACAATATTGTATAACATAAGAATAATTTAATGCTACTTATGCTATTTCTTTTAAAACGTGCCAAATACGCTCACAAATTTAAGAAATACTCTGTTTGCCTGTATTATTAGCCCAGGTACTCACGAATTTTATACTATATTAGTAACGAATTCTATATATACGTCTGGGGTCTCACTAACATGTCGACAAATTAATAGTTAAGTAATATTTCAAGATATCCCTAACTAGAAAATGGATATTTATTCCCAGAGGTGCCTAATAAAATGAATAATTGGTAAATGTTCACAACCCAGTCAACTTTAGCACACTGGTGTTCTAGGGATTATCTGCTGGAACTGGAACCAGCAATAACACTTAGCGAAGCCATTCAAAATTCCATCATGACAGGCTACGCGTTGCGGCACTACAGGCACTGAGTCAAAACTAGCAGTTATAGACAAAGAAAAATACTTTTAACTACACTTTCCA
The DNA here is from genome assembly GCA_037954035.1 of Rosalia funebris. Taxonomy (NCBI): domain Eukaryota; kingdom Metazoa; phylum Arthropoda; class Insecta; order Coleoptera; family Cerambycidae; genus Rosalia; species Rosalia funebris. Next base: position 28,978,629 of record JAZFAV010000035.1, on the reverse strand, counting down.
GCAAACTAGCAAAATATTGTTTCAACCAGTCTCGCTCAAATCTACGTTTCCTAATGTGATTATTGACGGAAGCATATCTATGTTATGAGATCTACTGTCACTCTATGTATGGAGGATGTAATCTGGAGGATAATTCCGGGAAACATATCTTAAGGAACTGCTCTGTACTCTCAACAAGACGAAGCCTACAACAGTAGGGAACTGTCGGCCGAGTGCACGTCTTCCGTACATATCTCGAATACATTCACGCAGTGTAATGAAAGGAGTGAAGTCGATGTTTGGCGACCAATTGGCAGCTTTGATGGAGGCACCACCATAGGCCGATCTTGAAGTCTGAGTGTCTACCCTCCTTCCTTATAGAACCCGATATATCAAAGGTTTTGATCTATCGAAAGAGATTCTTGAATAAAATTAGGAAAGGGAGTCTTACACAAATTTATCTTATACCTATCAGTACGTTCGCTTTATCGTGAAATGCTCCTACTTGAAACTAAGAAAAGAAAATTCTTTCTTACACGACACCTACCTCTCATCATCTGTCGTGATTCTTCTAGCTCCATATCGGAACAAATACTCATTTGGATTTTACTCTTTATGTTCAAGTCACCTCAAAAATACGTATATTTAAATTTACACTGGTCAACGAGAGAAAATACTGGTTTAGTAAACACGGGAAAACGTTTAATTTTTAGTTTAATAACAAATAATGTTAACAAAAATATAAAAGGAAATGAGAAAAATGAAAACAGTTAAATTACTGATAAATATTTGAGCAATATTTGAACTGATACAATAAAATATGGTAAAGTTTCTAACTGATCTACAGAGGTAACTCGAAACTACCAAGAAAATAACCATACAAAGTAATTCCAATAATTAATTTATTTACTGAAAGAAGACCGAAACAGGACTGACAAAAATTGTAACTTTATTCAAGGGCACAGCGTCTCATAGAGGGGTTTAGTACGACCCAGACTGGGATGGATTAAGATCTTCGACCAATGATATTGATTTTCGGTGTACCGTCTGTACAGATGTCGAATGTGGACATCCTTCTTTATTGCGCGAACAAGATATGATATAAACTAATAACACATATCAGTGACACTATATAAACCAATAACACTAATAACAAAATCACAGATGTAATGATAAAATACAATATAGATTATTAACTGTATCGATAATATCTTCCCTTATGGTCACATGTAACGGCGTTGATATGATCAGTTTATGATTGGTCCATGCTGGTTATTATACAGATAGAGAACCGCGACGAAAGCTCTGCATGGATCAATCGACGGGTATTTACTTAAATACTACAGCATTCATTTTCTTAACTTCGTCCTTTATTTTATTATTTTAAGTCGTTCCTCTATTTCAATTAACTTCATATTCAATATAATTTAATCTGATGAATTTATCTCTTTTCGGACATCTTTTATGTAAATCTTTTAAAATATAAAACTATTTATCTAACTGACGGTTGTTATGGTAATTTGGAGAAATATACGTCAATTAAATATGTATCTATATTTATGTTGAAAGAATGCAATTGGCCTAACCACATGACTGCAACCACCTATATTCAGGCAAGTGTTAGGGTACTTTTGCAACACAGTATCGTCGTCGGCTTTCTAATGAATTTTATTGTGTTTTAAACAGAACTGTGTTTTACTAATATCGAAAAAGGTTATTTAGAATAGAGAGCTTAATGCCAGCGATATATTCACAAATATGTGGATCTGTCTTAAAGGACACTATACAGGGGGTTTCAACAATAAGAAGAATGTACAATTACTGTCTTGTTACACCGAATTAGTCAACTAGAATCTGAATTACTTGTTTTGAGCTGTATATAGGATTTCACTAATGTCAGCCTTTAATTAATACTTTTGAGATTGACAATTCATCTAGCACCTACAATTAGTTGCTCATTGAGAAGACAAACTAAAACAATTAGTAATTGAAATTTTCGAAACCATTGACATCACGCCTAAAATTAGTAATAATTAAGACAAATTTTAGTTAGTAGAAGGTTAGTGAAAAATAAAAATTGTAAGATTTCCTAACAATCTCAATAATCTTTGAAATTAGTGTTTGTTGAATTTTGTAACAATTGTATAATTACTATAACTATTATCTATCGTAAGATATTGACTATTACAATATAACCGTGAACTTGAACTGTCGCTATATATGCTTGTGCCATTCATTAAAGATCATTATTATGGATTTGTTTCTAGAAACGATTTGTCTTAATGGCGTCCATGAGATGAATAAGTTAATGGGTTTATGTTGCTCAATCCACAACAATCGATTTAATTATGCTAATGATATTGCTTTAAAGTTACATTTACTATTTAAATTAAATTATTGTTGAGTATTTATGAAAATGTCGCACCTACGATATGCTGTTGTTGAGTAAATAAGAATATTTTTGCTTCTTCGTTTTCAATTTATGTTACTTATCTTCAATATCTCATTATATTTCTTTCAGAGATTGAATAATAATAAATATTTTAAATAATATATGACCTTAAATACCAACAAACCAAGAATTACATCACATATACTAGTCAATATGAAACATAGTGTATACGCTATTCATATTTAATGTTAACTAGGCCGACATAAATGATAAAAAAATGACAAATCAAATAATTATATTATATTAATATTAATAAAATGTAAATACAGTAAAAAAACTATGATATATACCTAATAACTGAGAGAACATTTCTCTCGTCGTTATATTTTACCCCTGTTTAGATATAGAATAACTGCATAACATGCTAACTATTTTCGTTTTTTAAATAATTGCAAACAAACAGGATGATGCATTTTCAACAATACCTCATATTTGTTTAATTGGGGATGTGGCGACATTTTAGCAAATACATTCTTGTTTTTCATATTGGATTTTTCAACGATTCGATATAATTTTTTTCTCTTTTCAATTATGTATCACGTCATTAGAGAATTATAGGATTTGGGGTTGTAAATTGAATATTATTTTTTCAAAAGTAGCCATAAAATAAGTGTTAAAACCTATGAAAAAAGTGCTTAACCTATCAACAAGTAAGCGTCAAAAGGTAACAATAATAAGCACTACATGAACTATTCAATATGTCCTTCTTGCTGGATACACTTATTGATCCTCTTCAAAACATAGTTAAGAGTATTTCTATTAATTGAAGCCAAGGTATTTCTGACAGGTTTTTCAAAAGCCAACATGTTTTCAAAAGAGTATACCTCATTTTTACATGTCTCCATATATAAAAATCCAAAGGATTGAGATCAGGAGAACCGGCTGTCCATTAACCACTTCCACTATTTAAAGTAAACGTTTTATTAAAGGTCCACTGTAAATATTCAGTTAGTATACGCCTATTATGTACACCCATCTGTTGAAACCAAATTTCGATAATGCCCCCAAATAGCTTATCTGGCAACATGTAATTATATTTCCGTGCAGCATTTGTAAGTAGGTCACGTAGTTCTATTTATAATTGAAAATCAAAGTTCCAATCACATGATTTCCTACAAACTATATAATTTTAATTACTTTTTAATGCAAACAAATTAAGTTTACGGGACATTAAAGTCTAATCGGGTTTACAATCTTCTTTGGCTGGTTACGTGAGGACTGTTAATTGTCTATTAATGCGTATTATATCTGTTATAAATCCGCTATTTATAAACTTTGGTAAAAAATTCATTGGAGTATTGATGATATTTTTGCTGATATCCCAACACAAAATCTAACTCCACTTTCAATATCATAAAAAAATAATCACTGAATTCATAGCATTGAAAGAACAAGCCTTTTTTCGCCAGGAAATCTATTAGCGTCTTAGCGTCGACAAAAGATAGTAGAAGATAATAGTGGCTCTCGTGATTGATATTTGTGCTATATTTGATTCTTATTAATAAAAAAAATAGTATAAAAACCGATAGAATGTTCTTGGACATCTAATATTTAATAAAAACTTTTTATTTTAATCAAAGATGGTAATAAAATGGAAAACGTTCATCTTAACTAACTTCCTCTAATATCATCCTCTGGAAATTCTTACCTGTCTCCTTATATATTGCAAAAGCATTTAGCAAGGTTTCTAGTGTTATGGATACACATTACTTAACAATTTTTTATTTCAGTCGTTTCAAATTAGCTACAAGAGTTCTGAGAATCCTATTTTTTAATGGCAAGGTAACACCAGATAGTCCGTAGTAGTCAAACAAGGAAAGCCGATTTGTGTGCAAATTTATGAGTCAACCAGTTAAAGGAACTTGCGGAGGAATACCGGAGTATCTTGTGTGGTATGTGCTGTTACAAAATGTTCTTTCTTTGTGAACTATTCTGCATTGACGGTGAATCTAAGAAGAAAGGGCCTCATTAATTTCCTGAAAAAAAGAACTGTCATCCGATCCTTTTATTTTTAAGATATAGTTGGGACCCTGGGAAATTACACAAATTATAATCGGTATAATTTCCCGTGGAGCATTGATAATTATCAATGCACCACGCTCTCATATTTTGAAAATTCACCTGCTCCGAAGTCTAAAGCCACGCCTTACAGAAAAAAAAAATAGATCATCATCAAATTATTAACAAACCACTACAAGTACGTAATACGTCTGGGATAGTCTGCCAGCGAAAGGGCTTGTCATTAACAACTTCTTCTGTACAACGGTTGGTCAATCAATACCTTTTGTAGTCGCAGATCCAGATTTGACAAACACACGAAGACAATTGCCTTTAGACAGTCAAAAAGTTGCTAGCATAACTGCACAATAATATTTACGACAGTTATTTAAAATCTATGACTACTAATGATGATTTTGGACCCAGTACGTGTATATGTACTTTGGGTTTGCCTAGAAAATTGACCTCCTACCTCTAAAGCTTCATTCTACAGAGGAAAAGGTTATACTTGGAAGGGACCTCACCCCAAACTCACAAAAGCACAAACTAATTTCATACGTCACATTTGAAACATAACATGTTATACGTTCTTCATTTCATCTGGAAAAGGGTTTAGGGATTTGGTTTAGGGATTATAATTGTAGCATATAAAAATAAGTTATCAGGCTAGCTCAAACATATCCCGAATAAATTATGTATGAAACAAATTCTTGTTTAATATTTTAAATATAGCAGGGCGGCGTTGGTAGCCCTGAGTTCAGCAATGACAAAGTCGAAGCTGGTCTATTATTATGAAGCATTGAACCACTTGGCAGGGAAGGGACCGGTGGAACTCTTATGGATACCTGACATAATGGTATTAAGGGAAATAAATCTAATTGCAGATGACCTTGCCAGACTAGGGACCAGGGAAAACCTCTATGGACCAGAACCTGCAGTGGGAATAAATCAGAATCTGATCAGAGACCGCAGAGATCAATGGCTAGGCAAGAGACCAGCACAATAAAAGATGGAGAGGAGTAACGGGTTGTCGAATAACCAAACTCTTCATCCAATACTCAGAGATTGAGAAATGGACCCAAGAATTCATTAAATTGAACAGGCACAAAGCTAGAACCCTGGTGGGAATCATAACGGGCCACCAAAGTAGCCTGAATGCATATAAGCACAAGTTGAGGCTGACTCACAGCCCGGCCTGCAGATACTGTAAAGAAGACGAGGAAACCTCGATTCATATTCTTTACACCTGCCTCGCACTGGAGGAGAAGAGGTTATCTTATAGAGGACCCCTGTTATCCTAGAGGAGACGAGGCTTAAGGCGGAGGACGTGTCTAAATTGCTCCTTTTATGGGATAGCATTTTTGGATAATGACCCGGATAAGACGGGATCGCCAAGGTACTACCCATGCGATCAGTGGCTGATGAGGCCTAAACCTATATAATATAATAATAATAAATGTTAAATATTTTAAATAAGAATCGTATGCACAATATTATTTCTATATCCTTGAGTGTAAACATTATAGAAGCAAAATATGAAAATACCATTTGATATAAGACTATTATCACTTACATGCATCATCAAAGTGTAAATTAAAATGCAGTTAAATAATTATTATTTCTTACAAAAAAATAACCAGGTAGTTATTCAACTAACATTAATTATATTTATTTTAATAAATATCTAAGCACATCGTTTGCAAACATATTTTTTTAATTATACTGTACGAGAGGCACTATTTATATTTTGAGCCTAATAATAAGAGAACGATTAATTTGTCATTGAAAATTATTACTTTATTGTTTATGAAAATATTCTCCTTCATAATCTATACACTTTTGCAATAGTTCGTACACTTTTGCATTTTTCAAAGCATTTTTTCAATCCCGTTGAGATAGCTCCAAAACATGGCTTTGAACGCATCAACGGCTTCTTCTGCCACGTTGTCCATTTTTGACGATCGGGAACAAAAAGAAGTCCTTGGGTGCCAAATTAGAACTGTATGGCGAATGACCCATTAATTCGATTTTTTGAGTGTATAAAGATTCGGTTGTTAGACGAGATGTGTGAGAGCTCGCATTGTCATGATGAATGATTCGATGGCGCTTGTTTGTTTTCCTTATTTCACCAAAGACTTCCGGCAAACAAATGGTTGTATACCATTCAGAGTTGACCGTTTTACGTTCCTCTAAAGACACTGTTGCCACATGACCAGTTTTTCCGAAAAAACAGACGACCATTTGTTTCGAAGAGCTTCGAGCGCGAACAACTTTTGTTGCATTTGGTTCATCTTGAAACACCCATACAGTTGACTGCTGTTTACTTTCCGGCTCATACGCATGGATCTGTGATTCGTCACCTGTTACAATATTACATACGTCTCTTGAAGCACCGCCATTGTATTTCTTGAGCATTTGTTTGCACCAATCGACACCACAATCTTTTTTAAGATTTTTTCAAATTATGTGGGATCCAACGAGAACAAACCTTTTTTACAGCTAAATGATCATGAAATATTTTATGTATGTTAGTCGAATTAATGTCTAAGGTTGCCTCAATATCACAGTATGTCACATGACGATCTTGCATTATCAGTTTCTGCACAGCATCAATGTCTTCTGGCACATGGCACAACAACTGACTTTGGATGACCTTCACGACTTTTGTCGGTGGGCGAATGTCGACCACGACTAAACTCGTTATATCAGCGTTTCAGAGTAGCAAAGGATGGGACTTTATCACCAAAAGTGGATGTAAGTTGATCGATACACCCTTGTCTTGATAATCCACGTCGAAAGTTGTAATGAATCATCACACGAAAATTTTCACGAGTTAATTCCATTTTTTCGCTGAGATACAATTTTCAAATCACTGTAAACAACACAAATTGCGCTTAAATGAGAAAATCTCCTAAAAAAGGTTATGGTCAAATATGTCAAACTTTCCATTGGAAACGCCAGATGGCGCTTGACAACACTTAGTGTTGCCAAGGTTCAAAATATAAATAGTGCCCCTCGTATACTTAGATTCTATAGTACAAATATTTTTGTATTTTCTGATTGGTGGGATTGCGTTGGCGGTAAACTTAATTTTTATTTAAATTAAAACAACAAAAACAAACTTTTTAATTATTACTTAAAATTTCCATGTTTCTCTTACAGTTAGTTAAATTAAGTAACTAAACAACACTGAAATCTGATGAACTTCTCGAGCTATACCTCGGCGTTAAATAACTTCAATTTAATTACTCAATAGGTACCTGGAATATATTTAATAGAATCGTTTTTGACTATATAAATCACGTTTGATATATTTATATGGGCCCTTGAAATGCTCCACTTGTTAAAAATATACACTGTCACAAAAAATATCTTGTTTTAAAATTCATACCAAATAAATACTTCCTAAGAAGGTTACTTCCTAAATTACTTCCTCACTACGTGATTTATAATTGTGTACATTGAAGAAACTAAAATTGTAAGAAACGAGACACTATAAACCACGATTACCATATACTTAAGAATTCCTTAACGAAATACATCACGGCGACTCACCTGCGTAAATACTACATATTCTGTTATAAGAAACGCACAGTTAAAATTAATATTCGTAATGAGTATACTACATGAGTAATTTTTTTAACGTCTCTATTTTCTGATATATAATAGCCCTTATTCCGAATAGTGATCCCAAGACGTACGTGCTGAGTGACACACTTTTGGTAGAATTCATTCACTTCCTGGAAAACTTTTCCAATAATTAGTAATAAGTTAACTTAATTATCACTAACCCACAGTTAGCTACATTTATTCCCATTATAGCTGCATCTGGTACAAAACATGTATTATGAGATAGAAAACCGTCCTAATGAAATAAAGTTGAGCAAGATGGTGATATACTTCTTTGTTACAATTTTACATGAACGTCGTTATTATAAAAGTAATAGGTCATTACGAGCATTGTAAAGTTGTTCTGCCATTTAAGTGTGTATTAATTTATTAACGATGCCAATGTGAATGGTAGCGCCAGTGCTCCACAGTTAATGACGATGAACATTAAATTAAATATTAGGATACTACTAGGTAATAATGCATACTATATTGCTATATTCACAAAGAGTTAGTGAAAGCCTTAGATAGGTCTGAGTATTTGTTAAGAATTGTATAAAAAAGTATGAGGGTAGAACCTATACTATCGAAGGTCAAAGTGATTTTCACAACACTACGATGGACCATAACAATCGCATTATAGCAATTACATCCGACCTTTTCACGTTCAAAGTTGATTAGCGATCGGAGAGCAACCGCCACAAAGTCCTCATTGACATAGGGTAAAACATAAGACCCTTTCAATAAAGGTTTAATGATGGTTTTAATGATGTTGTATACTTTCATATGTATGACATACTGGTATATGTATGACGAGAGGGTAGGTTTTTGCAGCAGAATCGTATTTAATATGGAACCAATACTTCTATCCTCTAGATATAATCCTCTCAATATCATGACTATTTCCACATTTTAAACGTTCATTAAGTGACAATCAGTTTTCGGATTCGTTAAATTCTGTCCTAAATTAGTTCAAGTTCACATTTAAGGTAGGAATTATCAAGAAATCTTTCAGAGTATGCACAAATTGGAAAAGGGGTGCCAAGCTGTACTGCAGTAAAAGTAGAAATACTTTGTATAAATTTTACCACTGCTATGTTTGAGAATTTCGTTATTCGTTTAAATTATTATTACATTAGCAATAAGGTAAGTTTTTTGTATTAACCCCAAATATATTCATGAGCTGCCAATTGGCAATAAACGAATTATGTGGTGACTGTGGGTAGGCATGATTTGGAGATTGGGTAGGCATGATTACATTTAAGTTCCAGCATTAATGGATTACAGCTAAAGTAAAGCCGGCCACAGACTACGAGCATGTTCGGCTGATTTCATCGCCACGATTCTGTACGACGAGCATGTCCGTCCAATAGTTTTGAACATAGACATCGAACACGGATCATTAGTGCTCGCGATGAATCGGCCACAGCTGTTGGCAGTGGCAGCGACAGCTGCTGTTTTAAGTGTAAAAAAGAAAAAAATGGAATCAATCTGGACCAATGAATGGTTACTAAAAGAAAAACGCTTTCTCGTGTTAATTTTTTGAATGTTTTAAAACTTGAACCAGGGGATCGGTTCAATTACTTAAGAATGGACGAAAATATATATCTGGAGCTATTAAAAGCTGTAATTTCATTAATAATAAAGAAAGATACCCACTTAAGAAACCCTCATGGAATCTATTTTATTCTTTACTGTTTGAAACTTTGCGTCCTTATCAATTTCCTTATATTTTAGTAAAAGTTCTTCGTAGGCCTTGATTTTTTATTCTTATCTCTATATTCTTCCGACTTAATTTTCCATGAACATGGAAATTTTCATTATGTTTCGATAAATTCGATAAGAAATTGTTTGTTTTGGCTCATGGTTGTTATTGTATTAAACGGCGACACTGGAATATCTCACTGTTTTCGTCGCGAAATCCCCACAGACTGCGTTTCTACACGACAACAAGTGGCTCGTCATGGACGATTTCAGTCTTGTGCAGATATTTTGTTCGGAGATTCTGCACGACGAATTTATGCCACAGACTACGATTTAGTACGACGAACCTCATCGCGGCGACGATGTTCAGCAAAAATGTACGAAGTTTGTGGCCGGCTTAAGCGAATGTTACGTAATATATTCATAGAAACAATTTAAATCTCTTAGATTAATCTTCTCTTTAGTTTATGCCCAATACCGAAATAATCCAATCGTTTAACGCGAAACATCAAAACAGTGATTATTTTTATTATGACGCGTACGTCAAGTCCCTGCCAGGAATTATGTCTACTTCTTGCAATTTGTAAACTCAGTTTCGTCAGTTTATAACACACGTTAGTGATAAAATCCATGACTCGACTGTACTTGTCTTAAAACTGCGTATTATGTGAACCATCAAGTATGTGGACGAACATAATCTAGGTACACCCAAAGTCCTTGCATTGTTCTCCGAATACATATGCAATTGGCGTTGGTTGTATTAAAGGCAGCAAAAGACTAATTTATCCATAAAATTACATACTAACCAGTCAACCAAATCCTACACCAAGTATCTGTAATAACAGACATCAGGTTAGTTACGTTGTGTGGCATGTTCTTCATAACTTCTTGAAGCTTAAAGTGCGTTCCTATTTAATATAATCTAATAACATTAATCTCCTTATAATTTGAATTATCCATATTTTAATTATATAGGGTGTCTCAGTTGGAACTATAGGATTAGAATAGCGCGCAATTCGTGGTCTGTCAAAGATAGGGCGCAAAAATATTTAGTGACTGTTATCTACAAACCATATGACGTAAAATTGCCACGATTAACAGTTCAACAACGAACAGTTTGTGTAGAACTGTTTTTTGAAAGTGGGCGATCACTTACAGTTGCATTAAGAAAGAAATTGCACAAAACTAGTACAAAATGAAGTGCCTAAAGGATTAACGGTTCATAACTTAATCAAGAAATTTTAAGAGATGCGTTGTGTTACTAATAAGGCAACACCAATATGTCCTCGTCGTGGTCGGTCGAATGAAAATATTGCTGTAGTGAGAGAAAGTGTCCGGGAGTATCCAAACATATCAATTCGACGTTATGCACGACAATTGAATCTGTCAAGAACCACCACGCATCGGATTTTAAAGAAAGATTTGCATCTGTCAGCATACAAAATTCAGTTGATACAACAATTAAAAGTTACAGACCACTTACAACGTCGTAGATTTGCTAATTGGGTGGTAGAGGAAAAAGAAGTTGATGCTAATTTTTGCATCAAAATTTTGTTCAGCGATGAAGCACACTTTCATCTTGATGGATACGTTAGCAAACAAAATTGTTGAATTTTGGGTTCTGAAAATCCACGTGCTGTTTGACATAACCCAAATAGCGCACAATTCAAGTCCTATAGTTCCAACTGAGTCAAGATAAGAAAATAAAACTGAGATCATTTATTGTTGGATTGATAGTTTTGCGATTTTAATGATGACGACTTTTATTACACTCGCGTGATATAAAATTCCTCCATATTCACCACAAAAAGTCTTATAAGATACCTCTTGGATTTAGCAAAATTATACATAATATCACCTACTATCTATATCAAACGTAACACTTTCGAGATCCTAGTTATCACCAATAGTAGCCTATATATTTATGAAGCCCTTGAAAGAAAAGATACTTATACGAAACCTAAAAGTGTTGGTTATGGGGATATACACTTTCCTCATTTGGCAATATTGAACATCTTCATATGAATTTCTACATTATTTGAATTAACAACATCCCAATATTAAAATCACAGTAAAATGTGAAACTGAATCTAATAGACCCTTCACTTTTCTAGATAACTTACAATTAACTGTTTGAACTTTTCCTTACGTACAATAATAGCAGATATTTTATATTCTAATCAGGCAATTACAATTACCCAAGGTAGTACTAATATCTAAAGGATAAGGACAACTGGCAAATAAATAAAACTTAAAAAATTAATGGATATTTACTCTATACTATTTAATTACTCTCCTCTTGTAGTTAATATCCTTTAATGGATAAATTCAATTTTAAGTACTTGAATTGATTCTGAGAATCTAATATGTAGTACTAAATATGTATTATAAATAATGTGTATTATTGATAGAAATGAATCATAACAATGTTTTGCTGTTTATTAAAATATTTGTCCTTAAACGAGGATCCTGAATGTGGACACAAGGAGTTTCACTTTTGTTCTGTGATTGTAAGATAAAGAGAAAACCAAGACACCTAACAAGGTAATCAGATCAACAATGTTAAATCAGCTTAAAAATAAATAAAGGTTTATATAATGTTTTTTAAAAATAAATAAAGGTTTATATTTATATAAACTTCAGGAGGCTTTGCGGTATTCGTCAGTAGTTGTGGAAACCAAAGTTATGTAGACTATTAGTTACCTACCACGATAGAATGTGCACTACATAATATAAGATGTCTCAGTTGGAACTATAAGATTTGAATAGCGCGCGATTTGTTCTGTCAAATATAGGGCGTCAATATATAACGACTCTAAATCTACAAACCATATGACGTCAACATGCCTGTAAGAGAATTACCAGATTAATTTTCTAAGAAGTGCGGTGTTGGAAGAAGTTTTGACCACTCCAAAATGCGTACCAACCCATGCATTTCTTTTTCGTGAATGACGTGTGGATTTTCAACACCCCAAATTCAAAAATTTTGTTTACTTACCGACAAGGTGAAAATGTGATTCATCCCTGAACAAAATGTTGTTGAGATAGATTCAATTGTTCTACACGTCGAATATATATATATATATATATATATATATATATATATATATATATATATATATATATATATATATATATATATATATATATGGATACCTCCATACACTTTCTCTCACTGCAGCAATATCTGACCAACCACGATGGAGACGTATTGGTGTTCCCTTATCAATAACTGAACCCGTCTCTTCAAATTTCTTGATTAAGTTACGAACTATTAACTGTATGCGTTTCATTTTGTCCTAATTTTGCGAATTTTTCTTAATGAAACTGTAAATGATCGCTCACTTACATCAAATAGTTGTACACAAACTATTCGTTAAGTTTAACTAAGTCGTTAAATATTGTTGTCAAATATTGACACCTTATCTTTGAAAGAACACAAAATCCGGAAGTGGAGGGCAACTCAAATCCTTTAGTTCCAACTGAGACACCCTATATAACGCAGCTAATAAAAAGATACGCTTGCACCAGTCAACCAGAATCATTGTTGAAGTTAAATATTCTTCTGAACTGATACTTATAGATAAGGACCATATCAGTACTATATACATTATTTTATGTAATATCTAGACTATGTAATACATAAAATAATGTCAGAAAAATCGAACAACAGTTCTAGTGACACTTGCATCAACGAAGTTGATGTAATGATTATGTAATTGCATCATCACAATACATATAAAAATATGTATCCCTACATATTTTTTAATAGTCTTTAAATCTTAAAATATTTAAAACAATCTCATGTCAATATTTGTCAATCTAATGTTTAAATAATTCAAAGGGTCGTTGAATGTATCATCTAATTCCAGTTCTTAGTTTGGAATCAAGTATAAGTTTCATAGGACTCAAATAGGTATGAGAGTATAGTAATTAATAAATGAATAATTAAATAGCAGAAATTATATCGAGGGAGAGCGAACGAGAAATAACTGGACTGGTGCTCTTTTATTCGATTTGCATTTAGAGTTCCCGAATGTGTTTACAAACTGTCCATAGTGCTATATATAACTTGCAAGTTGTATTCTCTGAAAATTATTTATAGATATGCTATATGCATACATAATTAGTTTACATACGTAGTTCTTTTGGGTCAGTCTAATGAATTGGTAATATTGGTATATGCCGATAATGAATTCCTTCAATTTAAATTTTAAAGTTAAAATATGTTTATGGCTTCGCTATGTTATACCTATTTTTAGTATAATAAGTCCTTATGAAAGAGGGTCATGTTAATATATCAACTGAAATCTATTCACTAATATTTTATGCTGCATACAATGGTTCGAGTGTGAAGGAAAAAAATCCGTTAGCTTTGGAAAAATGTTTAAAATATGCATTTTAGTGTGAAATTAAAATACGGTGGGCATTCAGATGAGGTCGGTAACGGACCAAGTTTAGCACATGTTTCTGAACATGTGTATATTTGTCCGCGTCTGGACAAACAATTGGTAATATAAATACTTATTGGATCTTATCCAGACAAAAAAGCAAAGCAATATATAAAAAGTGTATACAATTACGTTATTGTGTCATATAGGCATTATCTTGCAACTGATATCAAATTTTATCTAGTAGTAAATAAAAGTAAAAATCTAGTAAATCAAAATCAAACCAAGAAAATCTTTGAACAACAGTAATTAAGCAAGTAAATCCCTTTACGTTGCAATTAAAATCACTTTTTAATCCAAACAAAACATTGTTTAATTTAATTTAAATGCTCTTCGTGTTTTATTCTGAAATCATCATAAACACTTACTGAAACTTAAACTTTACAACTTTTTAAACTTACCTTATGTAGTCGAAATGCACATAATGATTTTATATTCAATGTATGTTTAAAGGTTATATTATCTGTTGTATTGTTCATGTACTATAGAAATAACACTTGGTAGGGTATAAATTTTAGGACGAAGACCGGCAAAACAACATGATCAGGAAATGTTGTCTGCAACAGAGTTATGGTTGCACGTGCTGTATGGCACGTTGCACTGTCTTGCTGAAGCCATATGTTCTTAAAATTCAAATCATCAATTTTATTTTTCCCAGTTGCCCATTTACTGTAATAACATTATCAGCTTCATTTTGATAGAAGTATGAACTAATTTTGTGTGAATCTTTCTTAATGCAACTGTAAATGATCGCTCACTTTCAGAAAACAGTTATACACGAACTATTCATTGTTGAACTTGTAATAGTGGCATGTTGACACCGTATGGTTGTAGATGAAAGTCGTTAAATATTGACGCCCTGTCTTTCAGAGAACACAAATGGCGCGCAATTCAAATCCTATAATTCCAAATGAGAGACCCTATACAGATGGAGTAGGTTGTTATGTTTATAGTCGTTTTAACAAATAACCATAATTTGTTTCAGATATTTAGAAGTGTCCAATAAAGTAGAAACATAAAAATATATATTAAATAGTATTATTCGAGTGGAAAATATATTTTATGTATACACATATACCAATTATATCTGAAGACATGCAGTAGTGATCGAACGTAAACTTAAATCAGTAAATAAACCAAAAACTGATTTATTATTTTCATTATGGTCATTATGTTGTTAATATAATGTAAACAAAAACATTTTTGTTGCCTTCGAAGATTTCTGTATTCGAGATACATATCATAATTTTATTGTTATTCTTGTTTTTCATATAACATTACACAAATCACGTACTGTTCTGCTTGTTTATTTCATACCGTTACTTTGCCGGAATTTTCTGGGCTGAATATCTGGAATATTTCGACTCATATTAAAACCAGAACTGTTGTTGTAACTAGAGACAAAAGGTCATTCGTGACGCCTTTATCCTTTGTTAGTTTATCCATATTGATAACGATATTTCACGTACAAGTTATTTAACATGGAACATACATAACGATATACATATTATAACTATAAACCACACCATGCGCAAAACCTGTTAACATGCTAATAATAAAATGTTTTAAAATTTATAAAAAAGCATTATTCCGAAGTGTTCCAAATCTTCGAAAATTGATAATTGAAAAATCAATAAATGATTTGTTTTTAAGAAATTTATTTATAATTTTTATGAATATTTACTATTTGACAGACTTCTGACTAAAACTTAAAAAAGTTATTTTCTTTATTGTAAACTTAGGTGAGGCTATTTAGTCACGAGCAACCCTTGCATCGAGGAAAGGGACTAACGAAAATTAGATTCATTCTCTATCAAAATATTTTTTTAATATCACAACTATAGGGTGTAATAGTCAATCGGTTTTTCTCCAACCACTAACTTTATAACTTAAAAAGTGACGTAGGTTTTACGATAATATTTGACCAACCACAAGCACGAAAGACGTAGCCTTCGTAGTGGTATAATGAACTGCCCCTCTTTCAAAGTAAAATTATGATCTGCTCAAAATCCCATGCCTGAATGATTTCAGGAGAATGTGAAATTGCCTCAAGATACTACAAATTCCGTTGCTCTTTACCTGGAGAAATATTTATAGATAACAAAATTTTTAAATCCCTGTTAACCCAAAACAGATAGGTTTACTTTTCGTTCATCCTCGTTAAAATTCACAATCGCTCGTTTTTTACCATTGGGCTTATATGTGAATTTTTGAATTTAAAACTTTATCTTTAAATATATACTAATAAACCCTTGAACGGTCTCTCTATACTAGATTATATCAGTTGCCTATTTCATTAATTAAATATTACGACCCCAAATAAGCCAAACAAAAACAATTTCTTGCTCTGTTTGATATCTTGTTCTTATTGGTGAGGCAATACCTCATATCCCCACCCTAACAAGTCCTGCTTGAAAAATAATTATAGCACTATTGACTATTAACAACTGAAAATCACCAGACTGTCAAGCTCTTTTGATGTCATATTTTAACTGTCACTTGATCTCGTGGAAAACGAGACCTATGGTATGATACCTCTTCTTAATTAAGAATACGATACCTTTTCTTAATTACTTATCCCGTAACAAATCAGGATACTGTTAAACATGTGCAAGTCGGTCAGTAACTTGCATCCGAGTTACTTCAACAGTTTTTGTTTTTACTCGCCCATCGCCTTCCCCCACCACCCACAAGGCAGCAGCTCGCATGCGACTCGGACGTCAACTAGCACGATTTTGCTAAATGTCAGTAGTTCGTATGTTCGGTACATTTACACACAAAGAAATTCACACTTGACTGCATTCTCTCGGGCAATACCTGCTTACTGGTGTCATAGCAGCTACTCTCATCGTATGACCGGTCGAGGTCAGTCGAGCTTCTGTCAAGCGAATGTACAATGGCAGTAGATGTCTACTATCACGTCAGCAGCTCGTACTGGTTATACAGTACGAGCTTACGAGCTGCTGAGTAAGTTAGGCCTTAAGGCATAAGCAAAACGTGGCCGTCATACACTAACATTTTGTGCATATCGAGTGCACTTTTATGCAGTAGCACACAATGTACTTACATTTATAATTTCATTGATCGCTAACTTAATAAATTACCAAACACAAATTTACATTACCAAACATTTAGTCTACTAATAATGTGTTTTAACACACAATAATATTTTATTTATGGTAATTCATCTGTCAACATGTATAACTTGGATAACATCAAGACAAACATAAGTTGGAAAATTTGGAACATCGGTCAAATTAGTCAAAATGAATTGAACATTAAAACCTGCAACAATAAAAAAGAACAAAAACACACGTGTCTTACTTACCTAGTCCCAAAACTACATAATATACAACTTCCCCAAATAAGAAAATAAACTTCTTAATATTGTTTCAAAAATATGTAAACAAAATGAATGGACGAATGAATGGTCAGCAGTAATTTGTATTTCATGAAATATTAGAAATAATGACACATTCTTTTATTCATTTTACACGTACAACTTCAGATTTAAGCAAAATTTTATTTGATTTTCATTAAGAATTTTTAAATAATTTATATAGTAAACTATTTTTAACTATTTCTTAACTTATCTTTTAACTTAATATTATAATTGATAACTATAATCTTACATGTGATAATTCATTTTTAATTATTTAAATATGTAACTAATTATCTTTAATTTAATTTTATTTATGTAGACAATGTATATACCATTTGTTTGTCATGTAGGCGATACCTTTAGCTGGAAGCTCTATGACGTATATAGGGTGTTAGACTGTACAATATAAAATATGGATAAGGACACATTAAAATATAATTACCACAGTTATAAACTGTAATTTTTATCCAAGGCTTTTAACCTTGTTTAATGTTTGGTTTATTTACTTTATCAGGTAATTCAACGTAATTGATCCTCCGATTTTCTTTTTTACTTTACTATTATATATGTTACCCTGTTTCTATATCTAAGTATGTAACTAAATTAGTTAGCAGTTAGCTGAGGTTAGTCTAGTGTCCTGTATGAATAGCTAGATGAGATTAATTAAGACAAAGAGTAGAAGAAAAGGTACCATTTGAAGGTATAATAGACGATTATCGTAGTATGGAGTAACGAGGTACCCCGATTTGAAATGAAAGCATGGCGTCGAGGGTTGATGTTGAGGATTTTAATCACTAGAAAGTAGACGGCATTGCCTAGGGTTGGAAATATGTAATAGCGATGTAATTGATTATAGTGTTCCTAGAGTGTCTTACCTACTATGCTTTATCATACCAGAGTCCAGGAAGAAGAGAACAAAAGCGAGTGTGATCATAAATATGACGTGAGATAGGGAAGGGGGTTATAATATAATATAGGTACGAAACATACTGAAAAAATTACAATGTTTCTCTTTTTTCAAGACTTACTAGAATATTTATATATATATATATATATATATATATATATATATATATATATATATATATATATATATATATATATATATATATATATATATATATATATCTCCCATGTTAATAATAATATCCAAATTTTGGTTAGAATTAGTTGATCCAGTGCATTTCATTATCGTAGATCCAATAAAAATAATAGATTTTAAAAAGGTAGCAATGTATTTTTTAAACAAATTTTGTTAAATAATGAAATACTATTTAATTCAATTTTCTTATTGATATTTCAATTACTCTACGTGATCTACTATTTCTAGGGACTATTATTTCTTTTGTAGTATAATGATAGGAACTTGACCGCGCCTCTATATGCACAGATATAATCTAGCACGTCCATGTAATTACACTGATGATGTTAGTTAATTATATCGTTTTGCTGATATTTTCTTACTGATATCTATATTAGTTGCGGCCTTCTCTATGACGCAATTCTGATAATATAATATAATCTAATTCGATAAGAATAGATAATATTCGGTCCTAATGGCACTGGTAAAATAATTTACGTCATGAGAAAAACTCCTTTTACAATATAATGTTGGCGCCTTTACTTAACCTGTCCTGAAAATGCCATTTACTATTTTTTTTTTCGTAACGGGACCAATGAACTAATAAAATAGTAGTTCAAGTAGTTCCATATCTTTTATAGTGATTGTCATTAAGTAAATGTTTTAGGATTATACCGTTATCCTTTGGAACTCTCCTTGCTGTATCTCTGATCATTCTATCAGCTTCTGCAGAAGAAATCTAAAGGCTAACGTATTGCTCTTCTGAGTTTTTTAAAAAAGTTAATGATATGATCAACGAGACGTACCTAAAGATGTGTTCGAGGATGATGAGAACATAACCCGGAAGAATTCACTTCACCAATAAGACAGTTAACTAAACAGCCTAAAAATTCTTTACGATAAATTTGTGCCTTGGAAAGAACATAAATTTGTCCCATATTCTGTACTAGGTATGATTTTTCACACAAATATCATTAGAAAATTAAGTATTCATTTACCTGTAGATGCATTTCATACAAGTTTGCCTTGTCGCTTTATAATATTGGCAGTTCCTTTGCAAATCATGAAGTAGCAGATCTGTTGGTATGGCTTTTTCTAATCCAACTTTTCAACCAAAGTTGATCGTCGGATACCTTGCCCGAAGTCATCTTAAATGGTGCGGACGCACTTATGAATATTAGTTTGATAATCATATTTTATGTATCTTTTCTTCTATTTGCGGATATCAATATAGTTGTAAATTAGAACATATCTTGCACAATTTTCCTTCGGATACTGCCTAAATTAGGTACAATCCAGCCTGCTACATGAGAATACCTCTTTTATCCTCATGTAATAAATACTAGTTCTTTTGGGCTAATTATAGCAACCTGATCAAATGACTAATGAAAAATAAAAAACGTAGTGACCTAGGTAAATCATCAAAGAGGATCTTATATTATTTTCTAATAATGTTTTTACATTATAGTAAACTATAATCTTATATATTCTATAACTATATGTTTTATTGTTAAATCGACTTCATTGTAGGGTCTCCATTTAGATACATCTCAGCAAATATATTGATAAAGGCGCCTTACTCTTTCACTCCATTTCGATCTTCAACCAGCAACAACTATTAATACACTAGGCACAAAAATTAAGGGATATAAAAAATCTAAAATTTTTAGGTGAACCTCAAAGGGTTGCAACGTGGAGAGAAATAGTCACAGAACAATTTAAAAAAAAGGAAATTGAAGCTCCAAGTTTCTAATTTACAGATATTGTATTGAATACTATTTACCATCAACAGTTTTTAAGTAATCATAAAATATCCATCGAAAACTTTCTTTTTCCAAATTTCTGCTTGCCCTTCAAATGGTCCATGGACTTCTTTATATTTTTTTTGTGGTTTCATTATAGATTTGTTAGATAATTCTATTATCTTTAAATTGAGCGGATAAGAGCCTTGTACGATGATTTTTCGATATACGATGATATTTGTCGTTCAAAGCAAAAAAAATTACTTTTAACTTTTATTTTTCTTCATTTTTCTTACAATAATTAATATTTTTTGATAAAAAAAAATGGATTATTGCTAAGAAACATTTTTTAGCCACAAGAAATGAATAAAAAATGAAAAATTCATCCTTCAGTAGATTTTTAGCAAAAACGACAAATTCAATCATTCCAGACATAATGAAAAAAAGTCGTAGCGCTTTGAAATTTTCAGGGTTTCTTTGGGGTACGTTGAGGTTGGAAATAAATAGTCAATATCCTTAGTCCATCTATTATTTGCAACGTTATGCCAAGTGAAGCGCAATTTTTTTATCTCTTTTTCAATCAACATACTCGCACCGAATTTTTTTCTATCAGAAATCAACAACTGTGTAATATAAAGAACACTTTTCAGTTTTTAAAACCTTATTTAAACTTTATATACGATCATTATTTCCCGAGTAATTAATCATCAAAGTCAAAACTAACTTTTTAGTTTTGAACAACAATTATTGTACAAGGGTTTCAGACCTCTCAAATTAAAGAAGAAGAAGTGATGTAAATATATTTATGATGAAATCACTGAAAAATATTTATTGAAGTCCGTGGATCTTTTGAAAGGCAAGCAAAAATTTGGAAAAATTGTTTGCCGATGGTTTTCTTATGATTACTTAAAAACTGCTGATGGTAAAAATTTTTTATCTCAATATCTGGAAATTTAAAATCTATTTGCAGCTTCAATCTATATTTTTTTAATTATTTTCCGTGTTACAGTCCTTTGAAGATCACCTTAAAATTTAGAATTCTTTTACATGCCTTAATTTTTGTGGCTACTGTATTTCCTTGTATTCACACGCATTTTTTGTTCCACCGAGACTTAAATTCTCTAATGCGTGAAATAATAATTTATTTTATTTGTGGAATAAATACAGGGCAACTAGTATATTACACATGCATATGAAATGTAGATTTTTCTGTATTTACTCAGCTTCTGTCATTATAATTTTGAAGATAAAGAAACATTGTTGAGAGATAACGTACAAGGGGAATTGTCACCTTAATATTCCGATAGTTACTAAATAAAAGCAATGTATTGTATTGCTTAATAATCTCCAACTATAATGGACACTTTAGTATCACTAATCATACACGTGTAGATCCTTATCTAATCTGTCACATGGTGATATGATATAATCTAATGAAGATCAGTTAGTTACACCATTAGATGCGAGTGTGTTGTTGACGCCGAAATTCTAGATACGAATAGTACCATAAAAATAATAATAGGTGAGATATGAACTTCCATATTTTTAAAAACTATTTAGAGATTAAAATTTGTATTCGTTCAATCATTTTATCACACAATGGAATACGCAGCATGTTTAGCTGATGAGTATATTTATTTTTATTTCTACGTGCATTTTTAGTAGATACTTGTATGGACTTGTATACAAATACATACTTATATATCAGAATAAAAGTATATTATCAAATTTAGATATGGAATGAAATTTACCGTTTTTATTTTTGTTTGTATTTTATTCACAATGCACAATAAAATGAAATCGATTATTGTAATTTACGACTTGGTGTAAAAGTGTGATTTATAATATAATTGATAACTAAGCCATAGTGAAAATCGCGAGAAAAATATGCTGTTTTGCTGTTGAGAAATTATGTATAATTATTTGTATGTATTTATCGACATTTCCGACATTGCGTGGATTAGAATGGTCGTAACTGTTCTGAAATATTATTTGGGTTATTTCGAATAGCCCAAAAAATTAAATGCAGTAACATTTCTAGTAAGCTTAAATAACATTACTAAAAGTATTTCGTTGTTAAAGGCTTCCCCAACCAAAGGTAAAAGAAACATTTTGCTTTTAGTCAAAACTTCTTTTAACTACTATTAGATTTATGGAGACAGAAATTGACCCTCTTCCGCTAACCGAAGTGAAACGTCACACATAGAGACGAAGGCAATCACCGCCATATTCAAAGAGAGATATCAAACCCGAATACTATTCCCTAAGTTCGTCATCCAGGATGAAAATTTCGCTTTTCGAAAATAAATGAATACTCACAACTTTATATACCAAATATTATTAACTGTGGTTTATTTTATGTAAAGGGTGGTCCAACCAAAACGCACGATGTTAATTGTAAATAAAACAAAAATTTTTCAGAGAAATATCTTAATATTTTTTATTGTGATAGAAGAATCTATGACAATTATGTGTGAAACAAAATATCGGCCAAATGCTCGCCACGGCTTCGGTGGCATACCTCTATCCGATGGTCCATATTTTCAATGACTCTGAGACATAATTAAGGTTCAATGTCGTTAATGTGCCGAATTATCTCATCCTTTAGCTCTAGAATTGTTCTTGCCTTATTGACGTACACTTTTTCTTTTAAATATCCTCAAAGAAAGAAGTCCAACGGTGTCAAATCAAATGATCGTGGCGGCCAATTAACATCGCCACGACGTGAGATAACACGGCCATTGAATTTCTCGCGCAAATGTGCCATTGTTTCGTTGGCTGTGTGGCAAGTGGCACCATCCTGTTGGAACCACATATCGTCCAGGTCCATATCCTCAATTTCTGGCCACAAGAAGTCCGTTATTATCTCGCGATAGCGAACACCATTCACGGTAACTGCTTGGCCGACCTCATTTTCGAAGAAGTACGGCCCGATGACGCCGCCAGCCCATAAACCGCACCAAACAGTCACTCTTTGTGGATGCACCGGCTTTTCAACAATCACTCGTGGATTCTCATTTGCCCAAATGTGGCAATTCTGCTTGTAAACGAATCCACTGAGGTGATAGTGTGCCTCGTCGCTGAAGATTTTCTTTGTAAAGTCACCATTCACTTCTGTCTGTTCAACCAACCATTCGGCGTATTGACGACGCTTGAAATGGTCAGTAGGCTTCAGCTCTTGAGTCAATTGAACCTTGTAAGCGTGTAAATTCAAATCTTTATTCAAAATTCGCATCAGTGATGTTCGTGAGATGTTCAATTGTCGGGCACGACGACGAGTCGATGTTGACGGCTCTTCTGCTACACTATCGCGAACAACAGCAATGTTTTCCACAGAACGAACTGGGCGAGCATGCACAGGTGTTTTCACATTTCCTGCAGACCCGGTTTGCTGAAATTTGCGCACAATTCTCCCGATTATGGACACATTTGGTCGATTATGCTGACCAAAAAAGTCACAAAGTGCACGAAATGCATTTTGATTTGAACGCCCATTTTCATAAAAGGCTTCAACAATCTTAACGCGCTGCTCAATTGTGTACCTCTCCATGGTTGAATTTGTCAAACACTGAAACAAAGAAATGTCAAATTAAGTTGGGCAAAAAACTTGACGTTAAGATGTGACTCACAATTAACATCGTGCATTATGGTTGGACCACCCTTTATAAAGTGAGCCTAATTTAGTGGGATTGAATAATTTTAATATTTTGTACTCCATGTAGTTTTTCCTCAGAGGTTGTAGTTCTATTCTTCCTTCTATAAATAAATTAAAATAATTTTATAAACTTTAATGGAGTTTGGATACACAAACCGAAATTGGCTTCTTTCCCTAAACTTGTGGCTGCGGAAGGAAAGGTGACACATTAAGACGAGGATAAATATACTCATGCTCAGGGAGAATACCCATGCTTAGGGAGACGTGGCAAGCTCAGGGAGACGTGGCAAACTCTTCTCTTTCGGACTTGAATCCAAGCGTACAATGACACCCCAATACTGGACCCAGTCTCCCTCCCCGGACCACCGTACGAATTATATTACTGCAGCTACTTCTATAGGAGAATGTGATAGGTCGTCCATCCATGCCATGGTGCACTCCCAGGCGGGGGTGGGGTCATGCCACTATTATAGCTTCGTTCACGTCGAACATGTATGTCCATCTTATTCTTAAACCCTGTCCATTATTAATTTTTATACAATTATATTCATATTTCTTGAGGCTTTATATATATCCTTCTGTTTATAAATAAAAAAAAGAAGAATAATGCATTTTTTTTAACTGAATTTATTTAAATTTAATCAAACGAAATTTAAACTTAATGTAGACATAATCATAATTGACAGAGAGATTAAGAAAAGACAAAGACATTGTGTTGTTTTTCTAATTAAGAACTAACTTTATGATGCTTGTAGTAGTCATGTCCCGTCAATTTAAAAAATTCAACTTCACGAGTTTGATTGTTTATATTTTTGAAGGAGAAACAAATGCAATATGCAGTTAAATTTTTATGTAATACATCGAATTTAAAAGTATTATAAAAAATATCAGAAGTATTTCCCCCGTCCGAACATTACCTAATACATGTTGATTATATCTGATTTATTATAGGCAAATAACTACAATAAGCACAGCAAGTGACTTAAGTCCGACCAACTAAGCGTATAAGTTGTAGTTCTTATTGGAATCTGAAATGTCAATGTATGATGTCTCCATAGAAGAAATACCAATTTCCTTTTCATTAATTATCTCAAAAAATACTATTTAAACGAATTGTTCAGGTGTGTGAATAACTAGGGCCACAATCAGTAATGTCTAGAGACAATCCATCGTTTGGCTATTGTTATGTCCACAAAAAATAACAATTGACAAATTATATCTAATCTTGTAAATCTCTTAAAGATACTTGAATAAATACAATGAAATTCTATACATACCTCATAAAGTATTGCCTGCTTTTCGTGAGACCTTGTACAATGCAACTTGGTCTAGAATAACATTTATATTGTAATATATTAGAAATGTAAATGGTAGTTGGTAGATAACAATTATTGGTGATTTTGGACATATATTTCTCCGTTATCTGTTTAAATGTTATGAATTATGCCATATAATTTTTTACTTAGCAAAGAATAATAATATTATTTCTTATTTTATTTGTTATAAAATTGTATCCAGTTTCATAGCATTTTAAGAAAATGTCTAATTCTCTTTAGATTAGCCTTAACACGTGTTGTCTGTTTTAATAAATTATTAAGTTTAACCAAAATAATGATATTATTATACAATATACCATTGAAATAAGTTTCATAACAACTACCTTAGATAAATTAGTTATTTTCAGTGGTTTACAATAAAAAACAATCAGATTAAAAATGCTATCAATTAAAATTTTAAGTAGCAAATATACGAGTATATGTATATACATATGAAATAAATATTAACGATTTTTTTTATTATTAAACAATTATGTTATTTTTAAAATTTAAAAAATTGATGGAGTAAATCGGAACATAATACCACTTAGGATACGGTGGGTATTCTTCGATAAATCACGGACGAGTGACATAGTATTTTTCTATAGAGGTGGCTGCGGAGATGTCATTTGTACTGTGATCCAAGGTGGCGAAGTAAAGTCAGTATTGGTCGAGTCATTGTATGTTTAGGTTCGAGTCTCAAACGTGAGGAGTTTTGGACCTCTCTGTGTGTATATTTTTAGATATCTGAGTTAACTAGACGCACACTGTGTATAATAGATTTTATTATATTTACTTAATTCGTTTTTTTTTTTACATGGCCTCTTCAGTAACTGTTGCAATCACGTCTGGTGTGCGTAAATAAAACTATGCTCCGTGCTCGGTGCTGAATAATTATTTTTTACTACCATGAACAACATGCAAAGATGGTTATCAGAACTGGAAGGAAATATATCCTACGACTTAACGATCTGTATCTGCGCCTTTATTTTTTCCTTCACATTTTTGAATACCGGTGACGTCTTGTAAATATTGAAAGTCATCATAACATACATAACATACATAAAATATTAAAAGACATTAAGGTCGATTTGGAAATGGTAGATGAAAAAATATGAAATATATGTAGCTTATTCTCATGTTTATTTTAATTATTCCTCTTATTTTTGAAATCTGAAGCATTTTCAAATAAATAAACCTTATTTCGATACCATGAGGTATCTATTAAATATGGATTTGGGAAACTGATATATTTGTGTTGTAAAACAATGCACAGTGTGTTAATAAAGATTCGCCCAATATTCAGAATTTTGTTTTTAAATATTTTTTCATGTTCGTCAATCATATTTTTTTAAAATGCTTTGACTAATGTCAAAACTTTTATTTATTTATCAGTTTCTGTTTGAGCTGTAACATTACCGTAAACATTTTTTAAATTGTAACCCCCTCTCTTTTTAACAAAAATGAATTCTTTGAGGTTTTTCGAGTACAAAGAGTTTAGTGATTTCATATTTACCATTTTTAATATATAGGGCGTTATACTAAGATTGGCGATATTGTAAAATACTGTTACATTCAATAATAAAGATGGTTTGCAACTAAAAAGGTATCTCGTGTCAGGAATATGGTAGACAGTGGTACAAAAATATAAAAAATACGAGTTTGTGACAAAAGACGGTAAATTAATGAATATTAAAACATTTTTTGCTCACAGATTGAAAAGCAATAAAAATGTTCTGAATCAAAACTGTTCAAGTTTTGATCAGATCACTAAACTGATCAATTATTTTATTATTGGTACTATCAAGTTGTCTGTGGCAGGAATAGATTCTCATTGCTATATTTAAATGTTATTGATCGTCGGAAATGGTAACAGATTGCGGCATAAGGAAGGTTAATTGGTTGTTTAATTAAGCACATCGTGATAAACTACCTATTTCATGATTAAAAGTAAGTAGGTTAGTACAAAAATGTTCAAAACTAGTTAGAGAATCCACTAAATTAAACTAATTACTTGAAATTCAAAAATATCTTCGCCCATTAACCAGACAACTGGGTTTAAGCAATCATGTTAACCCTTACACAGTTGGATATTTTCACCCTTATAAAGTATGAATATTGCACAGTTAAGTGAGGATGATCATCGCATACAATTTTGCAAAGGTATCATATTACGTTGAAACAAGGATCCCAATTTTTTAAAGTTCGGATTATTTTTTCTCACAAGGCGACTCCTTCCTTCGTCATAAAATCGCCATTAGAATACTTAGCCTCAAGGTAAAGTAAATGTGTGAAGTGGAATGATAGGAAATCGTCATTTATGATCTCCATCTTCTAAATAAAATTTACCCGCTGCTAGATATTCAGCATTTCTACGTTTCTTCTTACGTCTATCATTAGTAGTTCTTTATTCTAACAATGATGATGATTTTGTTTGAAGAATTTTATTTCAAATAAATGAAGATCCTCACCATTGTGATGTTGAGATCCTATCATTTCTTGAGGATACTTTCATTGTAGATGGATGGATGGATGGATGACAATGAGAACCAACCCAATGGCCACCTCATTCACCTGACTGACGTCGCCCTCTTGGATCTCTTCCTATCAGTTATCTAAAACCGAGAATTTAGTAACAGTAACGTTATCTGCTCTATTTGTATTTTTCTTTTCAGAAAATACCCTCTATATAAATGGTAATTAGAAAACACCTAATATGTGGTACGGCTCAAAAAAAAACTCAAAAAACAAGAATCTTTAAAAAATGCATTATTATTAAAAAACAAAGATGTCACGGCTCACATGAAATCTGAAAAAGAAAATATTTTCTCTTTAGTCAATCTATTTTCAAAAAATTAATTTGACGTGCTGAGAATTTCCCAAAATATTATGTGGATTATCAGAATATTATTAATTCTGAGATTCTTAATACCATTATTATTGAATTTTCTCCTTTGGCTATACGTACATTTTAGGATATTTTAACTCAGCACCGTGTCCCCAAAATCTATTCTTAATTTTTTTTCCTTCTTGACCCTGCTCTTACATGTACTGTGTAAATTATACTTCAGGAAAACATGACCAACTTCTGAAAAACAGCTGCTTGTCCCTGTCTAATCCTTGCACTATTTTGTTCTTATTCATGTTTCTTGTTTCGTAATTTTCATTGTACTGTATAATGGTGTAATTTGCTTTCTAATACTATTGTAATTTTATATGATAAATATGGAATTGTTGTGAATATAATCGACATCAATATAGATTAAAAAAATCATATTTTTGTATATTCCATTTCGATATTAATATTACGATAATAAGTTATGATTGCCTGTATGATTCAGGTTCATGATCCAGAGTCATAAAATGAACAATTTTAAAACCTTAAAATGGACTTTTCCGCGCGTAGAACATCTCTATCTCGAAACTGAGTGGCCGAGAAAAAATAAACCAACACATAAACGCGGAATATGCGACAGTTTTACTTTTTTCAAATAGTCTACCATCGTGCTTTCTCATGTCCCATGGACAGGGTGGGGTGTGTCCTATCCACCTCAAAATCAACAAATGTCGTTTGGTAGACGTCCCTAATCAGAATCAATCGAAACCCGATCGATCCGACACGATTTAATTGAGTGATTGTGCTAACAAAAAAAAATCTCAAATAGTCCACCATTGTGGTGTCTCATGACCCATGAACATGGTAGAGTGTGAACACACTCTACCATGTATCGACCTCAAAATCAATAGGTATCATCTGGGAGACGTCCCCGGTCAGAATCAGTCACAACCCGATCGATCCGACACGATTTAGTCGATTTGTCGTGCTAACAAGAAATTTTATTAATGCCGACGACAACGACAATGACAGACGCATACACAAAATTGTTTAAAAACTATTTTTTTTTGGATTTTAGGTCAAAAAACGAAAAATAAACCCTAGAAATTTTTTTACACGATTACATTACTTTTACGCGTATAGTTGAATGCGGAAAATATAACTTTCCTATACTTTCGAGAGTGTAGAAAGAAGTGTTTTCTACAGACAATATTTATATTTTCATTACCTATTAACTTTTCATTTAACATAAACCCTGATAATGTGATCTGATAATTCAGTAAGTATTACTCGTCCCAGTGATAATAAATAACATTGTGAATACGACTCGCAGCTGTGACGAGGCGGCGTATAAAATAAACAAACGGCGCGATTCAGCGCCAGTATCGTTTAAACATTCATATCGCGCACAGGAAGAACCTTCCTACTAATCTTATTCCGGTCAATTTCAATAGTTCGTCGGCTACGCCGCGGCAATTCGAAAAACCATCTTAAACTGACGCATTACCACCAGACCTGCCCCTTTTCATTCAGATTTTTGTCGTAGGATGCAAACGTGTTGAACCCCAAAAAAAAAAAACGATGGTGTCAAATAAAGAAGATAAAATTAGAACTGCATCTGGTAGTGCGCTGAGATGCTGCCAAAGTAACGACTCTCTGATGTCAGTGTCGATGCATGATGGTAACGCTGATATATGTGAAACGAACAATGTTTATGTGAAAACACCCGCGAAAGAAAACGGTAACAATAACAGTATGTTCCATGTGAATCAGCGAGATATGAGGAATCAGCACCATTTTCCGAAGAAACAGGCTGTGGATTTGAGTTTTGAAGATATCACCTTCACGTCTACAGTGTGGTCTCTATCGCAGATAAGCAAAATGAAAATGGGTGAGTAGATTTTGACTTTACCAATTCTATCCCATTTACTCGTAAAAATATTAATGAAGAAAAGTTTCACTTCAATAAAAAATCCAAACTCATACAATTTCACTGGAATGCTGTTTGCAATTGCTTTTGGTAAAATATATTCATAAATGGTGTCAAATATGTGGAGTCATGCGTTTTATTCCACCAGATTTTTTATGTTAAATAAATTACTGTTGAAAGAACTTTTGGCCAGATATAGAAAGACTTAGTATATTAAGTTTCTCTCAAAATGCGCAAATCACGAATATTTTTATATAATAACTATAAATTATTATAATAAATTATAATAATCATTGTCAGAAAAATTGTAGATCACGACAAAAGGAAAATGAAATAATTAACATTGTGTACTATAATATAATCGATTACATTTTTTTGGTCATTCTATGGAATACCCCCTTCTGAACTATCGAAAAACTAAACTTACTCACACATTCTACATTCCATCACGACTACAACGCACCTTATCATATCTTGCGCAAATGGCGCTAAGTATTTTTTATAAATAAATTAAAATTGGAACATTTCTCCATGCGCACAGCTGATTTACTGTTTACTTAATCGTTTCTGTAGTTCACCAAAGTTCCCATGTTGCCACATCAACTTTTGTACAACTATATATCCTTTATTTTTTATTAAAACCTTTCAAAATTATTTCGTTTATCTTTAGTCCAATACATTGGATTGAAAAATTTATAACTGCAATTAGACTGTAGCAATTACATACGCATATGAACAATTAAAATTTAATATTTTCCAAGAATTTTCGTAGATCTAATAATTCATTATGATTGCTGTCATGTTTATCTATAAATTAACCACGTATAATCAACATTATTCAACCTCTGTTATTTCTATCAGAAACGGAAATAAAAACAAACCAAATGTTATTTAACATAAAATATATAACGCAAAATTATGGTTCCCGATAAAATTAAATCTCTAAAGTAAAGAGGAAAGGCAGAATTTAAACTGAATATAGCACATCAATATAATACAAGAAATTTTATATACACATATAATACCAATCATAAAGCTGATTTTTCGAATACTCAGTGTTTAGATTTACAAAACAGTCTTCTTAATTTTTTTTTTAATTTTGTTTTTTTCACCTCTTCTTAATAACTTTTTTCTGAATAACGAAGATTTCACCTTAACAATACCAAATATGATTTACGTCTTGAATACGATTTACTTTTGATATTACTTTTCATTCACTTACTCAATTGTTTCAATAATCTGTAATAAGTAATAATTCACTCGAATAATATAGAATGTGCTTTCGATTCTGAATTATATTGTGCCTTATTTAATTCGAATATCCACTTAAAGAAATAGTGTTTTGTTTTATTTTGAATTTTTATTTCAACAATTAAGCAGTTAAACAATTTAAACATCTAAAACTTAAATAATATAACTACGGAAGACTATAATAGAGGCGCAATATTCGCTACTATATACAGAGTAAAATCAATTATAAAAGAGTAGTTGGTATTCTATTACAATAAAAGTAAAAATGCGACGTCTGCTTCGGTGGGAAAATGTAAATTCTTTAGAAATGGATAATGATCTTAAAATTTATTAGCTTAAACAAAACAATTATCAAATTTTCCACAAACACCGAAAGATTACACATTTCTCAACACGTATTTCATCAACCAAGTTGGCATCATCGGCAGATGATTAAAACTGTATTTCACATTCTTTTTTCCTTTATGACACTTATATTACATAGGTATTTCTTTATAAAATCAATATTGATCATTTCATAAGATTCAATATTGCATATAATATATCCAATATTCTACATTATTGTATATACATATTTATAAAATTAAAATATAAACCCAAATCATTATCGATGTATTAAGAATATTCGTTTAATTAATCGTTATTATTTAATTTAAATTGAAAATGCGGAAACGACAAAAGGTCAGTGTCCAATAAAATTTAAAAAAATATGGCACAGATAGCGTTGTCAGTGCAAAATAAACAGATTTATCAACGGTTTAAATAGAGTTTAATATTATCAATGGCAAACAAAGAAATGAAGCAAACAGTTAGTACCTGCTACGTAATGAATATTAAACATTTTATGCTAAATATATGTACAATATATCTGGCATATCTAATAGGGTTTAAAACAATTTTATCTATAAAATTACTATTTGTGGTAACATTAGATGATAGGTGTAATGTCTGTTGTTGGATAGCCCATGTAGGATATTTGGTATTTCATGTCTGAGAAGAAATTTTCGATCACAAATCCTATTTAAACAATTGCTGTTTTTTGATTACTTAATTTCAACCAATAGTTTCATTGGGAGCAATGTTGATAACATAATTATTATTCCACTATGCTCGTTAAAGTAATGTAGGTATCATTTGAAAACATAACAATCATTCTATTTTATAAATCATATTCAATTTAGTCAAAACATAAAGTTATTCAGAGCGCATAAAAGTTTACACCAGAGCCAATATTAGTGCTGTGGTATTCTCTCATAGTGTTTCTTAGTAAACGGTAATTGAAATATAAACCAACCATATGAACAATGTAACACTTTTTAATATATGGTGTGGCCCATTTGAAATGGAAGCACCCCTGTGAAATAAGTAATTTCCTACAGATTTGCATAAACTTGTTCTTAAAAGATGAAGCACTAAAGTCCCTATAAAGCAACCATGTCAAACTCATTTTATATTACGGGCCACATGATCTATTTTATATTAAGTTGTTTGGGCCGCATGTTTTCAATGTTCAAAAAATTAATAAAATACGATTTTTAGAATGATTATATTATGTCTTATGTATTTATTAGACTCAATGTCAAGCTCAATGTATTGTATATTATACATACATAGTTGTTTCATACTTCATGTCATTTTTTAAACTAAAAATATTTTACATTTTATTGTATATTGTACAATATGCATACATACACATTTTATATTTCATGTTATTATTTAAACTTAAACTATAAATATATTATATTTTTTATAAAAAACAGAAATAAAAGTTATAAAAAAAAACAAAATCGCAGTTTCATATTATATTTTAGAAGATATTTGATATTGTTTTTCATAAAGCAAGTCTTCAAAATTGGGTTGAATATATTGAGCTGATGCAATTTTTAAAATTGATGATAAATGGTGATCGGTTAATCTTGACCTTTCTAAATTTTTGTTATTTTTCATTAAACAAAATAGTTTCTCGCATAAATAAGTGCTTCCGAACATCCAGTATACGCGTAACTAACGATAACATTTTAGGAATCCGATCTACAGATAAATATGTATAAAAATCTAGAATTCCAACATTCATACATTTTTATTTCAGCAAAGAATCACATTGGATTTTAATTAATTCCATTTTTGTAAGTTTTCATTAACAACTTCAATATCGATAGATAGAGGTGAAGTAAAAAGAAGAAATTGTAAAAATTTAAACTGCATACAACTGCATTAAACTAAACTGCATATAAATAAAAATAAAATTTACTTTAAAATAATTAATTAATATTTTTTAAAAACAAGTTTTAAAAAATATCGACGGGCTGCAACCTATGTATTGGCGGGCCGCGTATTTGACATGCCTGCTATAAAACAATGACAACGAACATTTCCCCAACAATTTTTTTTAATCAAGATCATCAAGAATAATCAAAAATATTTATTTATATTTTTAGTTCTTCGATACATTAACTTTACAATACATTTCCAAATACATTTAGAAAATTAGTTTTTCCCAAATTTCGACAACACTTAATTTTAGCGTATTTCTAGGCATACTGTTAGGCAGGTACATCTTTACTATTAACTTATAATTTATTTCATAGAACATTATTTGTATGATCTTCACTGTAAGATAATTCCTTTAAATAATTTAAACATCTACTGGCTATTAAACATTAATTTAACAAGCATTAAACTAGTTGCCGTATAATTTAGTATATAATCGTTTACATTTACGGTTCTGGTACACGTTTTAATATTCTGGGTAGCTGAAAAATGTATTTCTTGTAAATACAGATGGTCATAAGTAATGTATACAATTTTATATTACGATATTCATGATCTAATAATATTACACGATATTATAATACAGTAACATAAAAGCTTTAAGGAAAATCATTAAGGAAACAAAAAATTCCGAAAAAATTTTAGTGACTTCTTGAAAGAATGTAACTTTATGAAAAATGATCGTATCGAGATGAAAAAAAAAATTAAATTTAAAGTTTATAGTTTTGAAATCTTCTGGCTCCGCTAGCTAGCTTTCTGACTAAAAAATTTAAAAGTGAAATTGTAAAGAAAGTATAGAATTTTTGTTCCATCTTGCTAATAATTAAATGATGTTTCAAAAGCAATAATCTTGTTAATTCTTTTCAAAGGTTTAACGTTTCTCAAAGTTAAAAAGAAAGTGGTTCCAGCGGATCAACTTGAAAATTTACAGGATTATTGGGAGTATAGTAAGCTAAAGAAACCTAGAAACATAGTCTTTTCCTCAATATTTGCAAAGTGGCGGTAAATTTGTCGAAAAAAGTTATTCGTTTGTTTTTTTTCAAATTAATAACGAGGATAAAAAAATTATGCTGAAAAATTACATTCTTCATTTATAGAGGTTTTATACAAGTTTTCAAAACCATCCTTCGATTCGTTCTACGATTATTAGTTCCTGAGATATCGATGATCAAAGATAAAGGCGTCACTTTTCATTCAACCACCGATATCTCAGCAACAAATTATTATACAGAGTCCGTTAAAAACCCAAATTAAAGCTAAATAAACAGGCTAACCGACCTTTAGTTTAAAAATAATTCTTTAACCTGAAAACACTCGTAAAAGAATTGGAAGGATTTTGTCTCGCGCTATTTCTTTGGATGGCGCTGTAACCGTAGCTTAGAAAATTTTATTTTGAAATAATTTTTTGTTACAATATTTCAAAACTAGAAACTTCAGTTTTTAAAATGTTTTTTTTTTCATCTCGATACGACCATTTCTCATAAAGTTACAACCTTTCAAAAATCACTAAAAATTTTTCGGTATACTTATTGCTCCCTTATTTTTTGAGTAGTGTACTTTAAATAATAACAAAAAATATTCCACATCCACTCCAATTATAAATATATTCGTAATATATGACGTAAATATAAAAAATGTTTATCCAGGACTTTGCAAACTATTTTTACCTGCTTAATCCAGAAGGTAATGTTATAATATATGCATTAATAAATCATTAACGTGTTTAAAAGTGTCACAGTATTATTGATTAGCAGTTGTAATAAATGTTATCTGAAGTATATATAAATTCTATGTTCGATGACGAAACAGTGACAGGTATTTTAATGACATGAACCGATTGATGTTCCCTAGATAGAAAGAAATCCAATTGTCTCAAAGATATGAGAACTCTAAAACAGTTATTTTACTAAAAATAAAGGTTCTACTTTATATCAGAATGCTTTTATTTATCGTAATTTATTTATAATACTGTTTGTTATAAATATTAGTTTCAAAGTATACATTTTCATTAGTTATTGAAACTGTTATTAACGGTATGATTTGTATGCAATGTTTTCCTGCTTAACAGCCGGAAAACTTCTGTCTTGTTGTTTTATATTTGACAACATATAAGAGCTTACATTTTTTTAAATTATACGTACTTAAATTGTTCTGCTTAGACTCAGTTTGCATTCAAAATCCTCACCTGACAATGAACTGTACACACTTTAGCTGTCAATTATATCCTAGCAACCAAATTTGGTGTTGCTATATCAAAATAATTATCAGATAGATAACTGCGTGTCCATATGCAGGCAAGAACGTGACTAGTATGAGTATAACAAATAAATAATAATACTTGTACTCCTTTCAAGATATTCAAAATTGAACCTCCTAAAAAGTTTCTTGTAAAAGATAAATTAAATTAGCAGCTACTGCCATATTGTTAAAATATCTTAAAGTGGATAGGGTAACAGTTATGGTCACTAATACTGTCAGAGTAAAAATGTAATTCATTAATCCACCAATCAGTCATAATGAGAGTGTAATTAATAAATATGTATATCCTTGAATGTATTTTGGCAAGGTAACAACAGATCGAGTAAGTAATCGCAACAAAACAAGGAACAGTTCATTTGTCTCGTCTCGATTACTTGACCTATTTAAAAAGGATAATGTAAAGGTATGATTGGATATTTATAAAAGCAAATTCCACACCGGCTTTTTTAATCATATTATCAACAAATTATATAAAAGTTCGGATTTTACATTTACTTTTATTTAAAAAAAAAACAGTGTTACCTAATCGCAAATATATTTCAGGAAATAATATGTTCTTATTTTTTATCATTAACATTAATTTGAGCCTATACTTTTGAATATAAACTTTAAGGCAAATATATATTTAACACACATGTATAGATGTTATGTAAATAAATATTTATTTTAAGTTTCCACAGCTGAGATTAAATTTTAGTCATTAATAATATGTTGTCTTGTTATTAACTAAATAAATAATATTTATTATTTTTAAATGATAAAAAAGTATTTTCTGATATTCACAATATTATTTTAGAATTATGTCAATAACTATAAGAAGTACATTATTATTTACAATAGAATTATTCTTTTAAATACATTGTACCACTCAATACCCCCTTCTGAGCATTATCTCGCGAGAATGTCCTTTCATCAGAAGTTAATATTGATTTCGCAAGTTAATATTGAAGGTATCACATTCGGCAGTTGTGACCTACAGGATATGATACCATAAACCTCCATCCTTCATCACATTTCCATCTGATCCCTCTTAAGAGAGTGGACTTTAGGCCCACAGACTTGGCGTGATTCTACTTCGTAGGACTTTATTACGTTATGTTTTCTTCCCACATTCTTTGCATAAAGGCTGATAATACTTGCTTTCATTATCTGATTTGGGATTTACTGTGATTAATTTAATTTTTTAAAACTTAGATATCTGCACTAAGTCTCATTGAATTGGAAAAAACCCAAAATCCACTTTAATTTAATATTCATTATCGAAAGTTGGATAGGTAGGTATTCTTGATACGACAGAACCCTTTTGTTCGTAACAAAAACTTAGTGGAACTCTACAATATCCTGAGAGGAACCCAAACTCCCAAAGAGACTGCAAGGTTCCCTAGGGACCTATTGAGAAAGGTTGTGTATAGGAGTCCCAGTAAAAACTCTAGATGGGAGACAACTGTCTCTAATAATGGTTTTGTGCCAAGCACCCACTCGCTGTGAGATACCCAAGTAAAAACAACTAGCCCGATTAAAGATTTTGCCATTGTGCTATAGACAAGGTTCACACCCTAAGGCGATAACCACTAAATAACAACAGGAAAACGTCGAGGATGATAGGGAGCCCCATAACGAAGTTCAGATATAGTAACTTCTAATCTACTTTTATAAATTGCGTTCGACCCTAGATGTATTAATGACCCCGTATGGTGACACTCACATCTGGTCTATAGGATATAATAAATTATTAATGCCGTGTCGTCAGACTGTCAACCTCAGTACATGGTTTCTTTATGGTTCGTAAAAGAGATAAATAAGGGGAATTAGACTCCCAGTAAAAGAAATATGTAATTATAAATGAAGTGAAAAGCAAGCGTACGATGTAAATTGATTATGCTAAAACTAGATAAGATAATTATTATTGTGATACAAATTACTCAAGATGTTTTGGATTTCAATGAAATTCCATGAAGTAACAGTCCATGGTATAGATTCATTATAGTTAAATAAACCCCTTTTATCGATATTTTTGGTGATAATAATTTGAATGTTAAATGGAATACGAGAGAATAACGGTTAAGGAATAACGAGGAAAATAAAATAACCATCACCTAATAAAGAATAGGTCGTCAAGTTATCGATAGTCAAAACTCTTCCCTAGATTTAAAACTCCCACTTTCGATTACGTCCATGACGGCGGACACCTGACTATTCTGAAGCCGGCTGAAGTTTGTCCCAAAATATGTTGGAGTCAGGTTTAGTTATATGCCAATCACAGAGGGTCTAGATCGGCGAACATATCCCGATATTAATAGATTTTCGGTCTTCTGGTCTTCTCATCTTCTGATCTTCTAGTTTTCTGATCATTTTACTATCGACAATGATGTTGATAGCAGTGCGAATGTT
This sequence comes from Rosalia funebris, assembly GCA_037954035.1. Taxonomy (NCBI): domain Eukaryota; kingdom Metazoa; phylum Arthropoda; class Insecta; order Coleoptera; family Cerambycidae; genus Rosalia; species Rosalia funebris. Next base: position 28,940,322 of record JAZFAV010000035.1, on the reverse strand, counting down.
TCGCATTATGGTAGACTATGTATTATTTCAACATCGTGAAATACGAATCGATAAAGGTTTTGAATTGAGTTAGTAACAACGATCTACACAACTATATAACAATGGATGTGCTACTCACTAAGAGTACATCTGCTATTCACTAAGAGTTAGTAAACGCATTAAGCATGTCTACGTATTCTGTAAGATGAGTACAGTATTGAGTGAAAATATTCCGAAAGAGGCCAGTGCGGACAATGTGATCCACAGAATTTTATTTTGGAACATCACGATTATACCGGGTGACCACTGGGAACCGGAAGACTTTGAAATAACTGTTACACAAAGAATTTGCAAGATAATAAGGTTTTATTAACATGAGAATGAAGCGTATACAATGCCATTTACGGTGTTTATCATGTGTGGAAGATTATGTCATCGAGATGGTGTCCATCACGTCGAATGCAGTTTTCGACCCTCTTCACGAAATCGTGCATGATACGCTCCAACATCGCTCGATCGATATTCATAATTTCCTCACGAATGGCATTCTTCAAGTCGATCAAATTGTGCAGTTTGTTAGCATATATCCGACTCTTCAAGTACCCCCACAGAAAAAAATCACAGATTGAAAGGTCTGGAAACCTTGGGGGCCACGGCACATGTCCAAAGCGTGAAATTAGTCTTCCTAGGAACATGTGCCGGGCAACATTCATTGATGCGTTAGCAGTATGTGCCGTGGCACCATCTTGCTGGAACCACACATTCCTTAGATTTATCCGTTTTCTTCGAAGTTCTGGCATAAAAAATTTTTGAAGCATCTCAACGTAGCGGTTAGAGTTAACGGTGATGGTACGCCCGGCCTCTTCAAAAAAATAGGGACCAATAATGCAAGTAGGGCCAATGGCACACCACACTGTAACTTTTTCGGATTGAAGGGGTCGTTGATAGATAGGTCGTAGATTTTCAGGAGCCCAGTACCTGAAGTTCTGTTTATTAACCGTTCCACCTAAATGAAAATGAGCTTACCGTAGCCTAAATTATCTTCCAAAATCACTTGCATTCTGGTAGCGAAATCCTCACGAGTTTCAAAGTATCTTTCTTTTAACTGCTGAACAATCTGTAGTTTGTAGGGGTGGAATTTTAAGTCCTTATGCAAGATTTTCCTAACCGATTCGCGATGCAGGTTCAATGCCATTGCATGTTTTCGGGCGGACCGTGTAGGACTTCTGATGAGCGCCTCTCTCACTCGCTCGATGTTTTCAGGGGTTCTAACGGTCCTCTGTGGACCTTGTGACTTTCTCTTTATTATACTGCCAGTTGTTCTCAAATTGTTGACCCATCTTATGATAGTGTTGCGAGATGGAACAGCTCCCCGCCGACCAATATTGAAGTGAGTGCGAAAAAGCCGCTGTGTAGTTATTACTGACTCGCCGTTGCGATTAAACGTGTCGTATGCAAACACGCGATGCACTGCTGTCCATTGCTCCATGGTTATTGAAATGGCACAACATTACGCAGGTGGTAACACCACATTTGCCCCACTTCAACTGCGCTAAGCTCCGCACTACGCGTTCTAAAAATATCTGGTTCCCGGTGGTCACCCTGTATTACTGCTGCGAAAAATCTTCTAACGTAATGAAGATACTAAATTGATTCCGAAGCTATTCTCTAACTAAAAATTCATGTAGCAACCGTATATGGTACTGTAATGATAGACGATATCAATATAAACAACGACAGAGAATAAACTCAAGCGAGTGTTAATAGTCGCGATAGATTTTGAGGATGGATGAGGGGGGAATGTGATGGCTGGTAGACTTGCTGAGGGAATAGAAGAAGCTACCTTCTATTTTTGGCTGGTGTGTAGGATATCAGTTCCCTGGACTACGGCTACTCCAACACCATAAAGCATTCATTAATTAACAATCATTTTTGGAATTCGATCAAGTTATCTGCCTCGATGGAAGTTTAAATTCAATACGGAAATTACCAATTATGGAAATTACCAATTACTGTTCCAAGTCACTTGAAAATTGCGGCAGAGGTGGCAGGCTGTCCTTCAGTTCCAGGAGCAATACTTATGTATAAGGTTTATCACTGTGTTTTACATATATTGTCATTCTTTCTACTATTACATACCTTTAATTTTAAACAAATAACCAAATTTATTATTTTGCAGGCTTCATAATTATATTCAGTAGTCATTTAGTTCATAGTCATAGGAATATGACATTACGTTTTCTAGTAAAAATTACGAAAACTGATGTTTCCTTCATTAATTATTAATCAGTCTAATTACAGTCAAGGTCTAGTTTCACTCATTACAGGTTGCGTTCATTAAAATGTATATAAAGCTATTACCTACTCAAATTGTGTACAAAGCTTTTCTATTAACTTTTTTTACGGGCGATAGACATAACTACTTATACAATTGTATCGAGTATGACGTTATAGTTGCGAAAAACTAAAAGGCGAAGGCTGAGGATACAAAGGCCACTTGATAAAGGTGAAGAGAATAATTAGAGATTGATTTGTCGTCTTGGTTATCGTTTTTCCTATATTCAAACCGTTTATAATTATTATCGTTACGGTAGACAACAAATACTTCAGACGTATTTGTGTTTTTAGTACATAATTTATGCTTTAGTATACTTTGTGGTGATAAACTTTCACACAAAGTTCATAATTTTATAATTAACAATTTTTTTTGGTAAGCCCCAAAACACTTCATCTCATTTAAAAAAGAAACATTGACTGACGTAAACATTTTATTTTTTAGAGATGTTGTGTTTAATTTTCGAATTTTGAATATTATGCCGACACTTTATCACTACACTATATAGTACGCAAGCTCTACGATTTTAATTTTAAATACATTATGTTTTCAAAAAAGAAAGCGTTGATTACTCTAACTCATCTATAATGCATTACTCCATGTAAGGTACTGCCCATCCTAATGGAGAGTTGGATTAATCATTTTGATCCCTAAGCCTGGAGAACCAGAGAAGACATACCGTCATACAGACCCATCACACTATTGTTTACCCTGTCAAAATTGTTTAAGAAAATACTCCTGAAGAGACTAAAACCACTGCTAGATGCATTCAATATTGTCTCAGAGTACCAGTTTGAATTTCTCGACAGACATTCAACAATTGAACAGATACACAAAGTAGCGAATGTTAGAAATAATACATTCGAATGCAACAAATATTGTTCTGACATCTTCCTAGACGTAAAGCAAGGTTTCAATAAAGTAGCAATCCTGGATTGCTACATAAATTGAAATAATAATTAAATCTATCTTACTATAAAATACTACTCTTATATCTTAGTAATAGATACTACACTGTCAAGTATAAGGAAGAATGAACTACCGTTTAATCTATTCAGTCAGGAGTTTCTATTACCTATTCTATACCAACTCTTTACCTACGTACTTACCTAGTTCTTCAGGCACCTTTACTGCTACCTTAGTGGAAGATACGGCGGTAATAGCTACAAGTATAGCGCCAAGATATGTAACCCATAAACTTCAAGAAGCTATATAATATCCAGGAGTGAATGAAGAAATGAAGAATAAGAGTCAATCAGTCAAAATATCAATAGATAACTTCCACTCTGAAGAAGGAAACATGTCCCAGCATTACTCTGAATGGTCAGCTACTCCCACAGATCAACACAGTTACATATTTAGGCATGCACCTTGATAGAAGGCTAAATTGGAGACACCATATATTTATGAAGAGAAAATAACTTGCTTTAAAGCTCTCTAAACTGTACTGGCCAATCGAAAGAAAATCTAAGGTCTCGTTGCTAGTAAACTGGCCATTTATAAAGTGATGTTTAAACCCATGTGGTCTTAGGGTATACAACTGTGGAAAACCGCGCGTATATTAGATATCGAAATCCTCCAAAGATTCCATTTCGAAATACTAAGAACCATCACTGATGTTCCATGGTTCGTAACGAACGAGACACTACACCATGATCTGGAAATTAAAAGTGTATTAGATGAGGCTAAGTGCGAGAATGTGAAATATCTATCGCTATGTTCTTGCAATGCATCCTAACTCCCTCGCTGCTAACCACCTAGACAACAGTCAAGAGTTGCACCGGCTGAAGCCAAGCAATCCCTTAAAGATAACTGATAGATTATAAGTAATAACTGAAGTATGTATATATAATTACAACAACAAATATTAGTTCATACAGGTCAGGGCTTTAATATAAGAGTACTAACCCATGATTTCCAGACAGTTTGTTATCTGTCACTAGCATTTTCTTATTAATTTTGGGCAGAAGTAGAATAGAGTAAAAGCAGTACATTCTGAGCTACATCCTCCTTACATAAATTTTATATTATCTGTAGTTGTGCTCTATATAATTTATGTATTCTTTAACAATCTCTAGTCACTGGAACAAACCTACTGTAAATGATTCAAAATCACGGTAAAAATAACTGTAAATATTGTCAGAATATTATCAATTTTATTTAGTAATAGGAATAGCATTCCCATTGAAATAATTATAATTATTTCTTCAGATAGTCTTCAGATACTGTAAAATAATATAATTTTAAAAGTAATCTCTAATTGTTATGTTACATGAAATGTATATCTTGTAAATACAAAGCCTTAGTATTATAATTTTGATAATGTAATATGAACATAATATTATAAAAATTCTTTTGTTTCCACCAAGGTATATTTAAGGCCACAAAATCACTTTCCGTCGTTAAATATAAAACCTAGTCTATGGTGCCAAATTGTTTTAAAAAATCAAAGTAGGAATTATTCAATATTAATAATAAAAAGTTTTAATAAAACTTTATTAAAAAACCCTGAACTCCAAGTTTAGTTAAATTCTAAAAAAATTGAGATTTTGATGAAAAAAATTTTAATCCCAAATATCTCCAGTTTTAATAAGCCGTTCGGATTTCATTGTTCCTACTAAAAGCCCAAGTAGTAATATCAGATTAGCTATCAAGTAAATCTGTTGGAATTTTGTCTTATTTTTTGTATTCTAACATAGTTTATCTCAATGAAAGTTCTGATAACTGTTGGTGGTGATTAGTTGATGATAAATCTCGCAAAGTGAGAGAAACTGCTACAGAGCGAATTAATGATTTACTCGATAGAACTGACAAAGTGTGAAATAAACAAGAAGAACGTGTGAGGGATTATGTTAGATATGCAAGGAATCTCCAGTTTGTGAGAAAAAATCCAAGGTGTGGGTGGCTAAGAAGAATCATCACAATTTTAAATCTACCCAAGGATACAATTTGGTGGTGCTTCCGTCGAAATAAATAGTTTCATCGAGCCTGCTCTCTTATACACAATAGAAGGAGATGAAGAAAGACGACTGGAATATTGATATTAGTGTCAAGGATAGTCTTAAACAACCCTAATTTTTTTTTATGTCTTCAGTTCATGCTACATTACAACTAACAGCACTGTTAACTCTTAAAATACTCGAAATTGGTACATTGAAAATCCCCATTGGGTTGTAAACTGTCGATGTTAGTATTCTGAAAAGGCAGAAGTTTTGTGCGGTATTTTGAATAAACAAATAATTGGGCCATATTTCTTTGAGGGAAATTTAAATGCGATACGTTGTATAATTTTTGCAAACTGAATTTTAAATCAAAATAGAAAACTTGCTTCTTATTGCATACAACAATCTAATATATCCATTTGATGGAGCTCCAATTCACAATGCAATGTTAGTATCAAATGGGCTAATCGACAACTTTCTCCAGAGGTGGATTGGAAGACATGTTTTTTTTTTATTAATTGGTCTCCGAGATCACCTGACCTCATGCCCTTAGACTTTTCATGGGGGTTCCTAAAGAATTAAATCTACAAGACGTAGCCACGAAATATACTACAAACAGAAAACCAAATTAGGTAACCTTGCACTGAAATTACGCTTGCAACTCTCTGAAAAATGAACAACAGAAAACAAATTGATGCGTGCATTAGGACTGATGAGTTGCTGAGTTGGGCTGAGTTTTGATTGAATATAATATTTAGTTCTTTTGCAGTGAATTCCGTACAATGTGACATTAAACGTATATGAGCACCATCATCGTTATTATGCCATATAAGATTTAATGCTACCCCGCATAACGGTTGATGGTAGTATAAAGGTACGTTCTTTATATAAATCTCAAAGCTGCATCACTGACGTGGCAAAATTGAAAGTCCCGATCATTATTACGTACAACACTTGACAAAAGCAGGTATTTATATCAAATTTATAAGCGTATCATTAAAGTGTTTCAAAAACTTAAATTTAGAATTATTAAAATATCTATAACGATTTTTTTCATCAACACCTAATTTTTATTGAATGACTTCGAACAAGTTTTGTTAAATAAATGTTTGATTAAACAATATGTACTATGATGTTTTGATTATATTTACACCATTTGGCATCATAAATGGGCTTGCATTTAAAGATGGAAAGTGATATTGTGGCCTTAAATAGACCTGGTAGACGTCGGTGATCTCTTAAGACCAATTTCAATAAAATTAGACATGAAGCAAAAGAAAAGTTATTACGTTGTCACACCCTGTATAAAACTACTATAACTAAAAAAATTGTACGTTACATCTGCTTGTGTATTGTGTTAGCTATTTCATTAATGCAAACTTATTAAATCCTCAATAAATGATTCGATCAACCTGTATCTCCCCGGACAAAGAAATAATCTAAATACGTTTGTGATAGAACGAAATTATTTTTTTTCTCGTTCGTTCGTATATGATACAGGTTGAATATGTGTTTTTTATGTCAATGCAAAATCAGAACAACAAAACAAACAACAAAAGTGTTAACAAAAGAAATTTCTCAAATAGTCCACCATCGTGCTATCTCATGACCCATGGGCAGGGTGGGGTGTGCCCTATCCACCTCAAAATCAATAGATATCGTCTGGTAGACGTCCCTAATCAGAATCAGTTGAAACTCGATCGATCCGACACGATTTAATTGAGTGATCGTGCTAAAAAAAATTCTCAAATAGTCCACCATTGTGCTTTCTCGTGACCCATAAACATGGTAGAGTGTGTTTTATCCACCTCAAAATCAATAGGTGTCATCTGGGAGATGTTCTCGATCAGAATAAATCAAAACCCGATCGATCCGACACGATTTAGTTAAGTTATCGTTAACAAGAAATTAATAAGAAATTTCAATGCCGACGACAACGACAACGACAACGACAATGATAATGATAATGATACACACACACAGACAAATATTTTGTAAAAACATTTTTTTTTGTTTTTAGGCCGAAAAACGAAAAATAAACGCTAGAAAAAAATTTTTTCCATTTTTCTTTACACGATTACATTACTTTTCCACTCTAATATAGTTGACCGCGGAAAAGTAACTAGTCTAGCGTCATAATTCCAACATTATATGTTCACAAATTATACAGCTAGACTGTATATTCTGTATTTATATGAGAACATAAAATTTGCAAATGTATTATTTGTGTAGGGTTTTAACGATACGATAAATTACAATATTTAGGTAACATCAAGTGGTATTCCGTTCCATAAAATACGCATATCGAAAGCATATTGAACGTCAGTTAATATTACTGAATAAAATACATGTTAGCAACATTCTGACTATTTTCCACTTTTATAAAACATGTCGCCTAAAAAAAACCTCTTTTCTTATTAATGTGTTTTGAAGTCTGGTGACGTTATATGCTTGATTTTCGCAATTTCTACTAAATAACGGTAAATCACATGACATTTTTGTCTCAAAGCCATCAATGATAGTAGTCGATAATTAAACGCTATTTTACAATCCCCCTTATCAGGATTTAATGAAATTTACATAGCATATTTCATTGCTAAAGGTAAACTGTGACGTAATACCAAATCTATTACAAGGCCTTTCTGACAACTTTTAAATAAAAATCGCATCCGTTGGACTCGTTCTTGCCATTAAAGATCAAGCTTGCTTGCTACAGTTAAACCATACGTTTTAACGTTAAAGAAACAACATAAATTGTTCTTGCTTAATAGTCCTTACTTGAAATATTCGTTTAACAGGAGCGACAAAAAGTTGCAAAATTCTGAAAACAAGTTCAGTGCCAATTGAGAAATAATCTCAGTTTTAGGCCGCTTGTAGCTTCAACTGTGTTATTAACCTATTTGGCGAGTTTACGAAATATTAATAATGTAATATATGTATAAATATCAGCCTTCACCTTCTATCGTCATTGCGTAAAGCATCATGGCAAAATATTAATCTAAAAACCTCATTCAGATGAGCTAGGAAGACATTTTACAAACCGTTTGAGAATATACTGAGATATGGGAAATTGTTTTGGCTAAAAGCGACCAATCATTAAATAAATAGAAAATTCCTCTCTTATATTCCATTTTGAAATCATTTTGTCAACGTTTGTGAAGTTAAGTATCACAGTGATATCATCATAAATATGCAATTTTTTTATTTATTTATGAATACTCCTCTTTTATGAAGACTATTAATTTATGAATGCATTCATGGATATTAGAATCTGAAAATAAATATCAATAAGTAAACTTTATCTAACTTATAATACTACTTGGGAAACTCATAAGTTTGTACTCAACATGATCCTTAGATTTCTAATAAACCAGGTACACTGAAAACTGACCTATACACTAAGGCATACAATGCTCTAATTTGTCACATTACTGAACTAACTCAAAGGGCTTGATTCTCTTGAGTCTTCTTGTCCATCCTGTGTTGTCAATGAGCTGGAGCGTCTCAATCTTGACATGTTGGAGGAGTTGTTGTTGGTCATGACTCCGGGCAATCCTAGATATGGCTTGTTCAATAGTATCCATAACCAGGTCTCGATGAAGGTTACTGTTTCGGATATACCAAAGTCCTTATATGTTCCTTAGCACATTACTTTGAAATCTTTGAATGGTTTATACATTGATCTGACTAGCACAGCTTCACAGCTGAATTTCATAGGTCCATACCGGTTTAAGTATCTGCTTATATAAATAACATAAGCTTATTTTGAATAGTTAGAATGGAGTTTCTTCCGATCAACCAGTACATTAGTCTGTATCAAATCATAAGTTCTTCTCTTTATTTTTGATATGGGCTTTCCAGCGTAGCCTAGCATCAAAGGTAATACTAAGATATTTAACTGATTTGAAAACGGAATTCGTTTATCATTTATGCTTATGGGTAGATATTGATTAGCTAATACAGATTTTAATTCATTTAATTTTAGTCTCCACTTTTTTTGTCCCATTGTTAATTTTTTTGACTGATATCTGCAATTTTTCTGCTAAATATGCAAATATAAAACAATAATGAACTACAGATTTGTTAATTAAAGTAACTATTGGAAATATCCCCCATCTTGTTCAAAGGAGAAGTCTACGTCTCTTCATGCTATTACATATAAGCATTTTACATCACTTTAAACGTTATCTTACTTCGCAAATAAAAAAACACAAAACTGTCAAACAGGGAGCTTCGAGGAAACTCAACTTATTTGTACAAACTTATTAGCCCGCCATAAGAAAACACGCGGTGTAAAGCTATAGTATCTCTTATCGTGTGTATTAAATAGAGCACTTAGAATAAATATTTACGAGGTAAACTTCTTCATTCCCTTAGTTTCACACTTTCATTGTCTTCTTCCAGAATAAAACCTAATAGTTGCTTTTCAAAGTATATAATAATAATAATCAAAGTTTAGTCTTCGTTATTATTTATCTTTAATAAAAGACACATATAAAATCAACCATATGAGGCATATACATATATCAGATGAAAATTTTTTTAACGGTTCTAGTATTTAACAACTTTTCTTTAATATTGTAGCATATCATTTTATTAACATCATGTATTCCTTAGTATCAAAAAGGGAGATCTACTCACCCTGAATACACTTTAGACCTATAATTTGGAATATAGTAGTTGCAACCGAGTTTTGAAATTTTCATTACAATGTATTGCAATGTATGCATAATATTATTCGGCCATGTAACGAGAAGATGAGACACTCTTTAATTTTTGTATTTTATCAAGTTAAACATGTTAATCTGTAATTAAATATCACTACAGTATTTAATTAATAGCAATAAAATTTAACCTTTATCATTTAGTAAGTATGCATAAACAGAATTGTAATTTACTGAAGACATTGAAAGCATTGAATATATTCATGTTTCTTTGTGAATGATTTTTATTTTACACCTAATATTTTTTTGTTTAATTTTCACTCTCAGTAGAGAGTCGACTGCATATTTTAATGTTCCTTATGTTCTGCACAATTGATTCTTTCTCAATAATTTGTGGTGTTTGAACTCAACCATTGATAAACTATTTATATATTTTGAAATTAATGTTACGTAGATGAACTTTTGGTACAGCGGAAATTGTGAAATAAGTGCCGAAATTAAAACAAAGAATCTCTCTTATTGTTAGAGGCAAGATGACTCTCTCTTACCGGAAAAATATCTCTTACAGGTAACAATTTTTATATTGAAATAACGGCGTGCAGAAAAATTATTTCAAAATGATAAGAAAATATGTGGCTGTCATCGTCACAATAGAAGTAAAAAATAGTAATTAGAACATATTTCTAAAAGTAAATTTTCAACAGTTTTTTATACAGAGTGATAGTTTATTTATGAAGCCTGTTTTATTTATAACTCATACTATTCGAAACAAATCAATTCAAGGTCATCAGAAATTGGGAGCAATCATAGATAGGATGCATTTCTTCAGCCGTGAATTAGACTAATCTGATTAAGTTTAGTATATGATTTCAACAGATCAGTATAAAATCTCTACCGTATATAATGCATATTTATAAAAACTCCTTATTTATATTGTTTAACAAATCTTATCTATACACTTAATAAACTATAAATTAATATATCTATAAAATAAGAGATTATCAAAATCCTGCTCTGATTATGTCGATAGTATTTAATTTTTTTATACGACAAGATTGTAACATATGCTGATAAAATGTGATACTTATATAAAAATATTTCATGAGGAATGTGTTGAATTAAAAAAAATGTTTAATAAATACATAATTGATATATATATATATATATATATATATATATATATATATATATATATATATATATATATATATATATATATATATATATATATATATATATTATTTATTTATTTATTTTTGGTAAACATTATTCTCATCCATAGAAAGTTATATCAAGCTCTCTCTTTCTCTTAACTTTAAACAAAAGATGCTTTATAAAATCATATAACTTACGAAATATTTTTGAGATTAAAATATACGTCTACTTGATATACCTAGATTGTAGTTTTACAAAACAAAACTAAACTATAAATATCAATATTATTTAAAAAATTAGTATCCAACTATTTAATTTTTCACTAGTTTCACTAGCGTATATTGGTACTACTATATGTATCTCACTTCGTTGCATTCGTTGTCCATCTGCAAAGGCATAACATTCCTTTACTACGTTCTGTATATAATACGATGATAAGGATTCACATAATATTCGCAGTTTTAATCTTGTTACACAAATATGTTACTTAAATCAATAGTTATATTAACCCAATCACTAATTTACACCATAAAACAATTAATAATTATACTAAAATTTTGAACATTCCCCAGTTTTATAATGGCAAAAGTTATTTGCTAGCTTGAATCATTAAGATCATGGTATTTATACTAACAATATATTCATCATAATAATCTAACATTTTTTGTAAAATATCTCATGAATACATATCATGAAAACATCTTTCTTTCATTTTTCTCAGAAACTGTTCTCTCACCTCAAAAAGTTCCTCCGACCAGAATCTTTTGTTTCCATTCTATTCGATTCCAGAAAGATGCGTATTTTGTTCATCTCATTTACTTCAAATATACTTAAGCAAATAATGGCTTTAACTATTAACGAATGAAAATATAAGACAAATATTTTTAACCTCAATTATTTCTCATTTTTTCCCTTGTTTCTGAATATGAGATATTTTGTTTTACACTAACGTCAATTTATTTTAATGGTAATATATAAACTGATAAACAAAACTATTACAAAGAATCACTTGACAGTTTTATACAGTTACTATATTACCTTAAATTATCTTAAAAAATTCCAACATGTAAGTAACACATGTATTTAATAACCCTGGTTAATTTCCAACGTTTACTTCTTGACTAAATGTTCTGGCTTTCAGTCTCACAGATTTATTTATTTTGTCCAGACTAAAGAGTCAAGACTTGAAAGACAAGATATTGCTAAACGGCGACTTGTAAAATTAGAATAGATTTATATCAAAACATGACTGCTCATTGTATCATACATTGTATATTTGGAAATAAGTCAAAATATTGCATTTTCAATTCCAACTCGAATACAGTTACCTTCAATATACATTGTTAGTATAAGTGATTAGTGTATCATAAGGTTTTTATATCACCTTTGTGTAATTAAGTGAAAATTGTTAATGTATATAAGGTTTCCTGTTTTGCAAAATAACCTTCTGTATAAGTAACATATGAAGAGCGAAGTTTAATGACAAGTTAGCGTGAATGAATACGGTCTTTCCGCAGTTATTGCTCAACGATTTGTTTTGTCTGCAAGCTGAAAACAATACTGTAATACACATCGCATATATCATTATATTTAAGTCACAATAATAACTACAAATTATCAGTGTTACATAACGTAGGTAATGAATAGAAATAAATTCAAACTGATTGAACTAGTTGTTTAGCTTATTTGTTAGAAGTTTAAAGCACTTAATGAATTTGTTAATTGTACAATTAGTATATAATGTCAGACTGCATTCCACTGTTACTGATTGAATTTCGGAATTTCATATTGACTGTCTGGTACAATCATTTATGTATAAAATTGAATCGTTTATCAAAAACAGCATCAAAATAAGAAGTCGTTCAAGCATAACAAATTTCGTTTCGTCTTGAAGATGAATATGATGTATATAATAATTCCTTAATTTGATCTCATCTAGAACACAAAATAATTCAGCTGAGATGATACTATCAATATCAGTTTCATCTTATTTATTCGGATTACACAAAGAGGCAGGGCAGATATGTAGTACAGTCCACGTGTCCTTAGACCATTATATCGGGTCCTTCATCTGTGCTATCTCCATCAGAGCCGGTATTTTGTCACCTGCACGACTCTTATCTAATCTTGAACTCACTTCGAACAATGTGGATGTATTGAAGAAGAGTGATTAGTGATAGTCGAAATAAATCAGCTATTTCAAGCTAATACTTCCACAATATAGTTTTTCTATTTGTCTAGAATACTATGTAGCTCTTTAGAATATATTCTACAGTCTCTTTCTCAACAGTCCCACATACGACTGTCAGTACAGTTTGCATCTCTACGTGATATGGAGATGCTTATATATCCCGCAGTGTTCTGTAATAATTAATATTAAGGTCCGTAAATTATTACAGGATAGCCCCGAGAAGTAATTTACTAATTTACTGCAAGGTGTAGTTCATTTTGACGGGTTTACAATTTTTCCTTTCTGGCCTACCTATCTCTTGCGGTGCAAAGCCCTACAGTCTCTCTTGTCATGGAATTCGTAGCACATTCGGCGACTCACGTTATGAACGTACATTGCAGTATCATATTAGAACTAGTCATGCAATTATAAAGGTTCATCAGAGTGGCATTTATCTCTACGAGGATGCCAATTATTCTTCTAATAATCCCCTGATTAATAATTTATTTAATGACTCGTAATAATAATTCCATAACCTCAGCTTAACAAACCTCCCATATTCTGATGCAAAGAAAATATATTTTCTTCAGAAAATATATTTAGACATTCCAAGAGTTTTTGAGCCATTAATATAAATTAAAATTTTTAGCTTCTGAGCGTTATCGAAATTTATTCTAACCTAATACTTCTTTTCGAATATAAATAAAAGAGATCTGATCTACGTATGTCTCTAAAAAGGCAGTTGCTTGTTTATTTCTTTCCGAATGCGGATTTTAATTCTAATAACTTTTTGTTAATAATCTTATATAATAATGTATTTTTTGTTAATAATATAGTTAATAGACTTGTTTATTTCTGTGAAAGAGAGTTTATTTGAACTAAAATACTCTTCTAGAAACTTCGAACTAAAATGACTAGCTGAGTATACATAAGCAGCCCCAAAATTGATCGGCCGATCTACAAAAAGTCATACACAAGACATTACGGGAAGATTTAACTTACAATTTTTAGTCGATTTTAGTTATATGAGATCTTATTAACATGTAGAATACACATAAATGATATACACATTAGAATATCAGCTTCTGTGTTCACTACAGACAATTTAATGCCATGTGGCATGACTTTAGAAGATCGGCGAATCAAACCGAAATGAATTGGGAAAGCTACAAACATTTTATATGAACGCGTTTTTCATATCGTTCATTGAGCGATACATCTCTCCCAAATAATGTTCCAAATGTCTAAATACTTAAACGACTAAATCTGGCACATCTCTTTGCCGCCGTTTTGAAAACAATGATTTGATATCTTATTTAACTACTGCTGAAAGATCCAAAGCTAACACAATACTCCTAACAGAATAGTTTTGTCCTCGATCAATAAAAATTCGAATTGAATTGAATATTGACACAAGAGTATTATACTGTATTGTTGAGTAAACTATGTTAAAATAATTAAGGGAAATTGGCGTGAAATGCGTGCTTTTTGCAAGGAAATGGACCAGTCCACAAGTCTACTCGCATTGCAAAAATAAGTGACCGGAGTTTTTTCATAATTTGTATCGTATAAATATCGCCAAAGCTTAAGAAATATGTGAAAGGAAGCAGATTTCTTCATCAAATGTAGCAGTAGTAAAGCTGCGAATGAGTGGCTTATAAACCAACAAGAGAAAAAATTAAACCTTAGAAATGAGCCTTGTACTAAATTTGTAAGGTTTAAAATGCTAGGATAAGAATTTTGTATACCCCTGTAGATACTGAAAATTCCAAACTATTCAGTAATGTAAACCACATACGAATTTTCAACAAGGCGTTATACGAGCAATGGTTTGTTTAATATAAATAAGAATCTTAATTTCTTAACCTCATTTTAATTTTCATAAGAGTAATGCCCAAAAGCTTTTATATTTTCGAATTAAACATTAGTATCCAGGTTAAAATATATAGCTTGAATGGTAATGCTCGAATTATTATATATAATACTTGAATTATAGAGAATAATAAACCCAGCTTAAAGGTACGTTTAACGACAGTAATTAAACCAAAAACACAACATAAATGCAAATTGTTAAAATATGTTTTTATTTTTTGAAATATCAGAATCGGTCATTAAATGTATCTTAGATCATTTACAACTTAATAACATCAGACATCAAAAGAAGCGTTATCATAACATAATATACTTAATTTCGCAGAAATGATTCATCTTGTTGAATCTAGTCGACTCATCGTCTAGCAATAAATATCGCACTGTAGAGAAACAGCATTTAAAAAGGGTTTTATAAATAATAGGAAGAAGGTTTAGGTAATATAATATCGGTAATGATTTTTACAATGACATATTGTTATTATAGAGGTATACAAACAACATGCAACAATAAAATAAAATAAATGTTTGTTAATTTTGTGATATAATGTATATAGTGAAGCCAACAATTTAAGATGAAGGAGTCTATTAATTAACTGCATTGTAGAATTGACGTTATACCATTACTATTAGGTGCAACATAATAGAAATACGTATGTATGTATATGGGTCATAGGTAATAGTAATTATTTGAACAATTATTTCAAACAATTCTAATTCTATTTTACCATCAATGAAAATTAATTTGCCTAATGGTCTGTTAAATAAATTGTCACTAATTTTCCATATCTTCTATTTCATTCGAATAATAGTACATGATATTATTTTAAATGTCGATTTATGTTCGACTTACATTCTAAATATAAGCTTCAGAAGCACTTTTTATAAATGAAAAATCAAGCCGTTAAAAGTCAGCAGTGATTTTTCAAACTTCATTTTATCTTCATGGCAATTCAAAAAAGTATATAACCTATAAATCGAAGTATTCTTAAAATTAAAATTCTTTTCCTTAAATTTATAAAAAAGAACACTTGGAATGATAAGACGCTTTTATCTTTCTTATCGCTTTAACTCTCGCAGTTCGTTGTGTACTAATGGTTAGATTTAAAACGGTTTCATTTGAATTAATATTTCACAATAAATACAGATATTTTACGAAATATTTAAACAAGATTTAAACCCGGAAAACAACAATTTTTTTTTATAATTAATTGGAAGAAATAATCGATCCATTATTACCAATCACTCTTTATCGTACTGAATCCATATACAGTGCGCATCTAAAATATTTCCCTCTATTTTAGCTTTAGAACTAAGAGACCTAAAAGGACAAAAGTTGGCATACATACATTAAAGTGTAAATATGTTTTAGTTAATAAATAGTGATATAATCATCAAAGATGGCGTTGCGGTGCCGTTTTGAAAATTATTTTTAAACGTCAATAGCTCACGAGTTTAGAAGCTAATAAAATCTCTATTCAAATGTTGCTTTCATATTGACATATTTCCTTTTATTTTTATCAGGATAGTGCTCTACACTATTATGGCGCTATAGGAATTTATCGCAGTGATCCCAATAGGTGAATTGGACATTGAGGTACAATAGATTGGCCTGCTAATAGGACTACTTAATCTACTTACTTATTAGACTTAGACTATTAGTTATTACTGTTGTTACTTTCGGATTACTGTTTATGTATACTATTTGCTTTTAAACCCACTTACTGTTGCTGTATGAATTGCAAACGTTCAGTATGTTGCTATATAGGTACTTGTTTTGATTATAGAGGTAGCCATGACCCTTTGATAATGCTATATTTTCTATGGCTGTTGATTAAGCATTTTGTATTGGCCAATACATTTTATATGCCATAAAATAAAATTGTAACGTTTTGGAAATAGTATGGAGAATAGGTAATTCAAGAATAACCTTCAGTACGACCTAGAGAAAAATATTTGTTAACGGTTATACTAATAATTATTAATACTGTTACACTTCAGACAAACTTTGACCGGATTTAATTGAATAAGCAAAACTGGCTGTAGATCATAAGTTACATTGACCGAATTTCGTATTTCCTTTTATGAAACTTTCGACCCAATGTCGATGTTTCTTTTGCTGTAAAACAATGAATTATGAATCGAAAACTCAAGGACGTATATGCCTCATTATAATAATTTATAACAATGATAATAATGAAGTGCGGTTATCAGCAATGGCAATAAATAAATTATGTGCATCACGTGTGATGTTCTTTATAAATTTTACTGTCAATTTTACTGTTTTATGTAACTGTACACGACAAATTATCTTCACTTGGTGTAAAAACGTAACCGTTGATGACCATGCCATGTAGAAAGTTGAAAAACTATGTCTTAATGTTTCTTAAAGAGTATAGAGAGTATAGATAGACAACGCGCATTTCGTCAACCAAGTTAGCATCATCGGGATATTATGTCAACGATCTAAACTAAAAATCAAGTTTTAGTTTAGTAGTAAAACTGGAGTTTTAATCATGTATCCCAATGATGCTAACTTAGTTTGCGATACACATGTCGAGAAACCTGTAATCTTTCTGCGTTCGTGGCAAACTGGTCTACTGTTTTTGTGTTTAAGTTAGTCAGATTTTAACATTTCGTATTTAAGTCGCTATCATTATTTTACTGGTATCGTATAGCAATAGTTTTCATTGTTACTTTGCTTACTTTTCCACAGAGACTACTACCACAACAACTATATAATAGTTGTTGTTGGTAAATTTTATCTATAACTTCAAACAGAAAACTGTTTTCAATTGATTACTGATTGGTTAACAATAAAATTGAACGTTGACTAACAAAACTTATGTATAAGTTCATTTTTACATGATATTTCATCAGATGTATTTCAACATTAACAACCAGTGATTATTGTTAATGTTGATAATTAATGTTGATAAGCAATAAATTATTCATGTTTTATTCACGCCTATTTAATTACTAGTGTGTATGATAAAAACACTGTAAAAAACTAACTTTGCAAAAGGGATATAACATATGTCTTACACTGAGAGAACAATTTGTTCATAAACTGAACATGAAACAAATCAAAGTCTATCTTAAATAAATAATAACTTCTAATATACAGTTATCAAACCCAGCTAAATGCAAACGTACCAGATAGGGTATAATATTTTTGTTTATTAAGTATGAAATATATTTTTTATATGAGATAAATCTCGGTTAATGTTTAATATATTAAGTAGCGAAACCTAAATACAATTCTTTTTATAACGATGGTATGTTTAAAATAAAATATTTAGTATTATTAAATAAATTAAGTGTCTCGTGTAAAATAAATATCATAACCCTATTTTAGTTCAACGATGCTTCTTGCTGAAATGTACAAAATTATAAATCATATTTTCTGTTCCTAAATAATATTCCACTAACATCGCGTTATTTTAAATTAGATTGTTTTTTTTCATAATTGTATTGACATAGAAAAGAAATCCTAAAATATTTGTTTACTACAAAAACAAGTAAGTACATATTACCCCACTATGCACTTGAATGAATATAAAAGCAACATACAAGTCAGGATATCTATATCATATACAATTTCAGACGGTTAATACAGTTGAACCGTATCCCACTGTCCTTTCTATACTAATTTCTTAATATATGAATATGATAGGTAGTTATTGTAACGGAATCATATTTATATATAATAGAGAAACAGATGGTTACAAAAAACCAAATTAGTATAAGACAAGATCTGTTAAATGTAAAATTATATCTTCTGCCGCCAAAGAATTATTTGTTCACAAAAATAGATGGTAGAACAGTACAGAATTGGGGTAGGTTATAATTTTAAAATAAATAAATATATTTCTGATAAATGGAATTTGCCTAATTAAAGGATATGTTCTGAGCAACCTTACGATCATATGATAAACTCTACTATGCTGTAATGTATGTAGCACATTTACGTTCAACAAATCAAATTCAGGCTTTTTATTAGAAATAAACTGTTCTCTGCGTATAGCTTACTGCTAGGATAACTTCGACTTTAGAATGATCTTCAATACTGAATGCAGAGAAATTCGAAAGCAACGACCGGGATTATTTAGAAAGAGTTATGTCTAGCTTTTTTACATGTGTAACACGTAAAAAAGTTATGATGAGTAACATAGCTTGTACATGTTCTATCCTCTAATTATCCTTTTATATTGTTATTTTTGCTATTACTAATTTTGAATACATGTAGCATCTTTTTTAAAAGGTTGAACATATAGAAATCGACCTTCCCCTAAAACATCAGGTTGCAGAAGGGAAAGTTGTAAATATAGACCAGGACAAATACACTCAAATTCAGGGAGAAGTGAAAAAACTTCCCTCGCTGGGATAAATACCCAATGATACAATGACACCCCCAATACTAGGCCCAGTCCTCCAACTGGTCCACAGTGACATTGTCGCCGCCACCAATTCTTATAAAAAATTAACTTTTCACATGCAAAATAAATTAGTCAATACAAATAATCGATATTACTACTATATTTTACACAATTAATCTGTTTCTTATAAATCACAGAATGTTGTTGAACTTATTATTAAACACCGAACTCGTTAGTCTTGACACTATAACCATAAGTAACATACCCAAAAAAAAATATTTGCATTAAATATATTGCATTCAGACTGCTAATAATTCCTGGGTCTACAGTTAATATAAATTACTTTTATTAATATATTTTATTGGCAGGATAAGTAAATACTAAAAAGAAATAAACAGTTTTAAAACATTAAAACGGACTTTTCCGCACGCAGAACATCTTTATCATGAGATTGAGTGGCCGAGAAAAAATAAACCAACACATAAATGCAGAATATGTGTTTTATGCAACAGTTTTACTTTTTTCAATTTTTCTCAAAGAGAAAACCACCATCGTGGTTTCTCATGACCCATGGACAGGATGGGGTGTGTCCTCTCTACCTCAAAATCAATAGATGTCGTCTGGTAGACGTCCCTAATCAGAATCAGTCGAAACTCGATCGATCCGACACGAGTAATTGAGTGATCGGTGCTAACAAACTAGAAGGATGTTCTAATTTCTGTGTGTCCAAACAAACAAACAAATTCTGAAATAGTCCACCATTGTGCTTTCGCATGACCCATGAATATGGTAGGGTATGTCCTATCCAGCTCAAAACCAATAGGTGCCGTCTGGGAGACGTCCCCGATCAGAATCAGTCAAAACCTGATCGATCCGACACGATTTAGTTGAGTTATCGTGCTATCAAGATTTTTAAATGCCGACAACGACACACATAATTTTTTTTAAAACCATTATTTTTTTGTTCTTAGGCCAAAAAACGAAAAATAAACCCAAATAAATGTTTTACACACGATTACATTACTTTTCCGGAGTGCGGAAAAGTAAAATCACAGGAAGATATATATATATATATATATATATATATATATATATATATATATATATATATATATATATATTTGTAGCGACGCGTTAAATTGGCAACATTAGCAAGGATAATGAGTATCCCTCGATAGCTCAGTGGTTAGAGCAACCAACCGGAAATTGGGAGATCCGAGTTCGATTCCCGGTCAAGGCATGCACTGTTATCCTTGCTATCGCCAAAGTGGTGACCCCGACGTGATGTGATTCGTTCCAGTACATCCAGCCTCCCTTACATCTCAAATTCGCGGATTCGATTCCCGTCCGATCCATCGCCCTATAGTCCGGGGGTTACCGAACAACGACTCGTAAGAATGGAGAACGCGGACACATTCCGTTAAATTGTATCGAGGCAAACCATGTCTCTAGGGAGGGAGTACTGTAGTGACGCATTAATCTGGCGCATTAGCGGGGATAATGAGTGCGCATCGATAGCTCAGCGGTCAGAGCAACCAACCGGTAATTGGGAGAGCTGGGTTCGATTCCCGGTCAAGGCATGATGCACTATTTATCCTTGCTATCGCCAAATATTGAAGACTCATACCCACATTATTTAATAGTTCTGGAAAAAGCTGAAACCTCAAACGCAACTAGTTTATTTATAAACAGAGGACGAGTTTGCCAAGAATACCGAAATACTACATGTTATTCGGCAGTTTACTCAATGAATGATGAGGATATGATCATGATCTTACGTAAATAACGTTTTACGTCTCCTGATGATGCCAAATTAGATCAATTTGATGATGTATATAATAGGCAAGGCACAATTAACCTTAAATCGAGATCTAGCACGTCATGAAGGTACCTTGTTTAATTGTTACCAGAGGATGCAATCTGGAGGATGAGGTAAGGCAGCACATCCTAAAGAGTTTCTCAAAAACTTCAACCAAAAACTATATTGGCGAACTATTGACCGAAAACGGCCGATTTTCATCGACCGCTACCGAGAGCACTTCTTCAATATATTCACACAGTGGAATAGCTAAGTAAAGGCCTGGTTACACAGTACGAGCTGCTGACGTAACCAGGCCTAGTAAACAACTACTGCCACTGTATACTCGCATGACAGTAGCTCGACTGGCCTCGGCCGGTCATATGATGAGAGTAGCTGCTAGAACACAGGTGAGCACAGGTGACACAGGTGAGGTTAAATGTGAATTTCGTTATGTGCAAATGTACCGAGTATACGCGCTACTGACATTTCGCAAAATCGTGCGAGTTGACGTTCGAGTCGCATGCGAGCTGCTGCCTTGTGAGTGGTGGGGAAGGCGATGGGCGAGTAAAACAAAAAATGTTGAAGTAACTCGGATGCAAGCTACTGACCGACTCGCACATGACAGTAATTCGTATGAAGCGACTCGTATGGTGCGAATAGCTGTATTACAGTAACTGACTAGGCCAGCTCGCACTGTGTAACCAGGCCTTAAGTGACTCGGAATTTGGTAATAAACTGGCAGGTCTGATAGAGATGAGCCCGATATGATGACCTAGGTGCATGTGGACTTTTCCCAGCCTTCCCCTCTTGTAGAATCCTAATCCATATTGCAGCTGTTTGAAAAATATTTTTTTAGATTGTCCAATCGATTCGTATTCTAAGAAAGTAATTTAAAATTAACAAGTAAATATCCATATCAGCTTATAAAATGAATGGTTCGTTGGCGAGATTAAAGTCTTCATAACAAATTTACGCGTAGAATATAAATTTTTCGATGGTAATATTTTATGGCACATTAAATAAATAATTGAAATGTACTAATTACTAATTGTATAGTATTATAAATTTTACGACTCGTTATGTTTTGCGTTGATTGCTTTGTGAAGAACGAATTATAAATGTTTAAACAACTGGGGCATATTGTGTTTTACTATAAAATAAACAAGCTATAAAAGAGATTTATTAATCATCATACGTCAATTTACAAAAATCCGTTTTCAACTGAAATTTATTAAAGTGAATTATTATGACTCCACATGTCTCTAAATGATAAATATATGTATTCAAGTAAAAATTAGATACTTTTTAGCAATTAAACTAAATATAAAAATTGTCTAACTTACACTCAAGCGTAATGAAATTCAAGGTAAACTCATTTTGTGGCAGACCTATAATGTTTCAGAGGCTAAAGGAAAGTACATATATAGAATATCACTCTGGTTTACGAAATTATTCCAATCCTAAAGAAAATGTGCTTAGAAATTATTTTACCCTAAGATAAACCATTGTACTGATACTTTAAGGCAATTTTAATTGAAAAGTAATATATCGTATTACGTAGGTACTATTTATTTCATCGCTATTTGTCAAATAAAAAACTCTCTTATCTTGCCGATAAACGGAACAGTCTACCTGAGCCTAGCCATAAAAACAAGCTACGGTATGTTTTTAGATTTTTTTATTTCGCAAATAGCAATGAAATAAATTATATATGCAGATCATCCCTGTTCCTGTTCATACGTATTTTGTAATCACTAATAATTATATAATGAAAATATTAATTCTGTTTTGTTTCGGTAACGTTTTCGCATCTACTTTTTGCATTCCCGTTTTACTGTTGGCCTGAATCTTTTCGTAAAACTTATCATCATAGAAAAGTGATTATGCAACTTAATTTTGAAACATTTGCTACATAGCTCTGAAATATATTTCAATTAAGCGAGTATAGGAAAATAATTGTCATTAATGGACTCCAATGAACTGATTTCCATACAGTCTCTTGATAAATATCAAGTAAATTATGACATCAATTAAATCAGAGAAGTATTAAAAAAGAGAAACATATGAACAAGAAAGTTTTATAAACATTGGACTACTATATTCTACAGTAATCTTAAGATACTTGGGCCATATTTTTGTAGATTTTGAAGTTGGTCTCTACAAGTACACATGGATGCTATTTTTTCAAAAATAAATGACAAATTCACGTTGATTTCTGATTCATAACCAATCGTTCATACCAAATAAATTGGACTAGAAGTTTAGTTGGGATTAACATCAAGAAATCTATAGATGATTTAAAATATAATAATGTACAATACTAGATAATTTAATGCCTTTAAGAGTATTTGGGTTACTCAATATCAAAATAGTAGTTTAAAAGGCAGAGAGAAAGAATAACATTATTGTGGTTAATATCATAAATGATAACAGTAATGGTTTAATAAACCAGAATTGATCACTTATAACGGCTTATCAAATGTCTATGAAAAATAGTACAATTACAAGTACCGCTTAGTATATAACTTCGTATAACAAAATTTATCAATTTTGTTCATAAATTACTTGTAGGAAACTGAGCTGAATCAAGTCAGATGAAGTGCAGTATAATATTTTGTGTCTCGTCAATCAATTGTCTTTTTATTATTAATTTTCTCCTCAAAGTTTTCAAATTAACTAAAAAAATATTAACATTTCAAATTTCTTAGAACCTCGCCACAAAAATGCTCCTACTAACCACTGATGAGTAAAGCACTTACTAAGTTATTAAGACGGCATTCTAAAAGGAATTATCTAATTTACACTAATATAATATGTCCTACCACTGAGCTACGCAACACTCGAGAAATATAACGTCTAGTTTAATTTCGTTTGAACTTTGAACTACCATATTTGTTGGTTTTCTACATGTGTTAAAATATGTATATAAATTCTCTTTTGGTATCCACTAAACAATACATACTCCAAAATAATTGATACTTTAAACAAAAGGTAATGCAAAATGTAATTACCATATGTCTATTCTTGGACATCGCCTCGAAAAAATATTTTATGGTTAATTAATCTCCAAATGTGTCATATTTTATATGTACTCGTATTAGTATTTTACTTCCTCAATTTTGTAGTAAATAATCTGATTACGACTGAAATTATTTAATGTATATAAAATATTTAGTTTTAAAAAATTCCACATTTCTTGGTATATGGACAGCTCGAATTTGTCCAGTTTAGAAAGCCGGTGATATTTCTTTTCTGTGTAATTGGAGGATAATCTTTGTATTATGCAACGTCGCTATATAACCATACGTATCGTTCTATAACAAATCATATTTCTTCTAATCATCACGAGTTTATAGAAAGTCGTTCAAGTCATCAATTTATCTCCGTTTTTATCAAAGTTTGAAAACCTAATTTTTTTAGATTTAATAAATCTTTACTAAAATTATTTGTTTCATACTTAACAGATCAGTCATAATATGTAGCGTATAATGGGTTTAATTGTAAAACATTGTGTCCTACATCTGGAATGCCACAGGGATCCAATTTAGGGCCGTTACTGTTTATAATATTGTTAATTATTGATATTACTAACATTCTAGGCCCACACTATGAATTATTTGCTGACGATGTTAAGATATATTATACTATCGAAACTCTTGACGATTGTTTATTTACTCAAGAACAATTATTAAATGTCGATACTTTGTGTAGAATGAATAGAGTATATTTAAATTCAAAAAATGTAAATCGCTGGCTTTTGCTCCGAAGAAACAACTAGTTGAATATATACATACATCATAAGTCATTCTCGGATAAATGCTTACCAGTTTGTAAAAGATTTAGGTGTAATCTTCCATAATAAGCTGTCGTTTACTAAAAATATCGCACAAACTACATCAACAACATGAAACAGAATTCACAACAGGAGTTTTTAATCCGAAGCTGTAAAAACGTTCATTCGATTAAAAGGATTTAATATTCGTTTGTACGGTCCAATCGGAATATATCGTTAATATACAGTATCCCTACCACAATAATAGAAAGAATCTAGTGGAATAAATTCAATGAATATGTGTAAAATTTTAATATATATATTTTAATATATATTTTATAATACATTTTAATATATGTGAAATATACCCTGAGAGAGGGTACACTGATAATTGAAAACTTCTAAATGTTGACAATTTTACTACTAACTACAGAAATAACGAGATTATACTCCAACTCATCTACAAATGCCTTATATAATAAGGACTAAACAAATTAGATCAAAACCATATAGCCAGGAGAATAGCTGTTTTGACTTAATTTTTTTAGTGCTTATTATATAAGGCATTTGCAGATGGGTTGTAGTATAATCTCATTATTTCTGTAGTTTGAAAGTTACCCTCTGTGGAGTAAAACTGCATTATAATTTTACTACTACTTGTTAATTTTTAAAAGTAGTCCTTACACTTGAGGCCTGTCCTTCTTTAACTTCTAGGTAATCTAGCATTAGTTTTGGCTAATACACAATTAAGTTGATTGTAGTTACCTTCTTAGTTAGTTGAATGTTCAAATACCACAATATTCTTCTAAAGAACACGACATCTTCCAATTGCCAATAGTTAAGACTAACATAATGTTTAAGTCACCATTGTATGCAATATGCTTGAAACTACGAACGAGTATATATATATATATATATATATATATATATATATATATATATATATATATATATATATATATATATATATATATATATATATAGATCCGGTGCCCAGAGTTGTTCAAACTACCACTAAATGCCCTTGCAAACCCCTACGAATGTAAAAAAGGGGTCGAAGGATCCCACAACAACCAGACCCGTAGTTTACATAAAGTTGATTTATTTTGTGACATCATGTAAGTTTAAAACAATTATGCAATATTACTAATCTCATTCTGTATAATTTTGTATTTTCTTTACTATCCATTATCAACTAATCTAGCACCACCCTTAGTTGAACTTTATATTAGATAGACTATGTTAATTTGATATTTCAATGAATTTGTCTTGTAACTAGATTGTGATTTGTTGGGTAATAAAATAAAGATATAAATTATATTATTATTATTAATATGTATTATCTATAAGACTATGATGGGCAAGAAACACGCTAACATCAGAGGGATGCAAAGCCAGAACTACAGTATACGCAAATGTTTTATAAAACCTTTTAAATGAAAAGTATTTCGATGAATCTGAAAAATTATTTATTCCGAAAATAATCGCAGTTTGATTACTCAATTAATCGAATAACCTTCTCCTGACCTTGAAATCATTCGTCTACTCTTGAAAATCTAGTGTCATCACCAATCATATTGTATGTTATTCATACCCGGTAATAGTCTGATTAAAACATAATGATTAAAAATTTTACATACTCTATAACAAATGAGTTAATTTTGTGGGCCATTGTCCTTTAAATTAACTTTATAAAATTATTTTGTTATTTTAAGAATGTCTTTTATATTCTGACTTATGTAAGTGTGAAATTAATATCCTTGAAATATAATTGTATCTTCGCAAAATCACTGATGTGGATAAACGTTCCCATTTAAGTAATATTTTTTTTTCACAATCAAAGTTAGAATTTAATAAATGCCATGCTAAAAGCAATTTACAGCTCATAAGTATCCAATTATACATTTATATAATTATCTGTGTCCGCTCTTTCTTTTTCTATGAACAACGATTTTTATTAATCTGTCTTCTGTACTCTTACAAACATTTATTTTGAAATACTTCCGAGTTCCTTAGCGTAATAACAATAATTACATTGTTTCAGAAAAGAAAAAAATTCTGCATGAAGTCTCAGGGCAATTTAAGTCGGGAGAACTTTCAGCTATTATGGGGCCTTCTGGAGCGGGAAAGAGCACTTTACTCAACATATTAGCTGGTTTCGTGTAAGTAATTATTAGTTTGTAAAATATAGTATGCGAAAGGACGCAACCTCAACCGGTAGAATATGTAAATGTGTACATTGAGAGTAAGAGTTGTGAGTGAAAGTTTTTTAAGAAAAAAATATTAAGAACTATGCATATGACTTTCTCCTTGAAAGCCAGTTAAAGCAATAACATCAAAATAAACATGAGACACAAAAATGTGAGTACCTGAATCTGAATTGTTTTATTTAGTATATGAAGTTATAATTATGTTACATTTAGACTTAATAGTATTGTTAAGCAAAAGTGTTAAACTATATACATATTTTATTGCAATTATTCTAGTAAGTGCTTGATTAACTCATAACAGGTTTCACTTGCTTTTGTGTTTTATGATATTTACGCCTGTTTTTAGTGGAAGGTTAATACGTGATGAAAGCACTTTAAAATCAGCTCCAGATGTTTTAACTTTACATGTCCTTGGTAATTTATCTATAATTTCGTTCACTGACGACTCTATATATACATATTTTAATGAAAACTTCAAGAAGGAGATACAAGGGAATCTATAAAATTCCACTGAAACGCATAAAGCATTAATGGCCCAGAAATCGTAGTTCCTTGGGTGAATAATGCTAGTATAAAATTAAATTCCAACCACTCTAGTTAGCTATTACTACCTGTGACATAGAAGATAAAATAAGGATTTTCACAATTCATTAAAGACCGGCCTGGTTATGTAATTAGTATACAAATAAAATTATATCAGTATAGTATTATCTATGGGAAAGTACAAGTGTACATTGAAACTAACGAATACAAACTTAGAGGGCGAGGTTTAGCTTCATTTTATTCTTCCACCTAACCACCAATGGTCACAGGGACACATACAGATACACTTAGCCGACCCCACTTCGATTTCCACTATGTGGGAATCGAACCCGCACACGAATTACTCCAATCCGTCAATCTAGGCGAGCTCCAGGCAATTGATATTTCCCTAGATTAATGCAGGGTACTTGGAAACCTTCTACAAGGTAACTACGGAAGAATTACCCTCAGAAGATCTGGCTAATTAAACTGTCAATTATAATGGCAGTAATTCGACGAGTAGCCAGTTATGGTTATGTTTGTATCCACATCTAGTGACGTATCCAGATGAAATCTGTCTGAATCCATAATGAAATCACATAATCTAGTACAATAAGTGAATTTAGCAAGTTACTGAATTTAGAGCATAGTATTAACACATACTTATGTAAATTATGTTCATAGTCCTTATAAAAGAACTGTATTAAGTTCTTTAAACCCACTAATGTGCACATCCTTAAATAAGCTATTTAAATATATCTATTCCGAATGTTACCTCATATGTATTTCATAATTTGGGGAAATCTCTCATTATTTAGGAACAGAATTGAGTGTATGCCACTATTCAAAAGAGTAATCATGGGATTCGCCCACTTTTCTAATGGTTGATATCCAGTTAAATTTTATGCAATAAAAACGAAAGAATTAATGGACATATTACCCCCCTGATTATTCGTCCACACATTTAATATTTGAGGTCTGTCGGATCGACCGACACCCTAATAAAAAATAAACAGATTTAAAGCCTTAAAATGGACTATTCCGCACGTAGAACATCTGTATCTCGAAATGAGTGGCCGAGAAAAAATAAACCAACACATAAATGCAGAATATATGTTTTATGCGACAGTTTTACTTTTTTAAAATAGTCCACCATCGTGCTTTCTCATGACCGTTGGACAGGGTGGGGTGTATCCTATCCTCCTCAAAATCAATAGATGTCGTCTGGTAGACGTCCCTAATCAGAATCAGTCGAAACCCGATCGATTCGACAAGATTTAATTGAGTGATCGTGCTAAAAAATGAACAGTTTTAAAACCTTAAAACTGACTTTTCCGCACGTAGAACATTTCTATCTCGAAATTGAGTGGCCGAGAAAAAATAAACCAACACATAAATGCAGAATATGTGTTTTATGCGACAGTCTTACTTTCTTCAAATAGTCCACCATCGTGCTTTCTCATAACCCATGAACAGGGTGGGGTATGTCCATTCACCTCAAAGTCAATAGATGTCGTCTGGTAGACGTCCCTAATCAGAATCAGTCGAAACCCGATCGATTCGACAAGATTTAATTGAGTGATCGTGCTAAAAAATGAACAGTTTTAAAACCTTAAAACTGACTTTTCCGCACGTAGAACATTTCTATCTCGAAATTGAGTGGCCGAGAAAAAATAAACCAACACATAAATGCAGAATATGTGTTTTATGCGACAGTCTTACTTTCTTCAAATAGTCCATCATCTTGCTTTCTCATGACCCATGGACAAGGTGGGGTATGTCCTATCCACTTCAAAATTAATAGGTGTCGTCTGGAAGACATCCTCGATTAGAATCAGTCAAAACCCGATGGATCCGACACGATTTAGTTGAATTATCGTGCTAACAAAAAAAATTTCTCAAATAGACCCAAGGAAAGGGGCGGTGTGTGCTATCCACCTGAAAATCAATAGGTGTCGTCTGGGAGACGTCCCCGATCAGAATCAGTTAAAACCCGATCGATCCGACACGATTTAGTTGAGTTATCGTGCTAACAAGAATAAATGCCGACGACAACGACGACACACACACAGCAAGAAATTTTTAAAAACCATTTTTTTCTTTGCTTTTAGGCCGAAAAACGACAAATAAACCCAAAAACAAATTTTGCTTTTTCACTTTTTTTTTTTTAAAGCGATTCAGATACTTGTTTCTGTCTTCCTTCAGTATACGTAAAAGTATAATTTTATACAAATTTACTTGGCAACTGTTGACTATTATCTTTAACCATGTCAGCGCGGAGTTGTATATCTATTTTAATTACTTAGTTGGTACACTACGAATATATTTGTGATTCATATTGTAAACTCAACCCGTTAAATAAATTCTACTGCATACTTTGATTCGCTAGATGGAACCGGTCATTTTATCTATAGAAAAACATAATAAGTATATGAACAAGAATTCCAACACAATGTTTTAGTGTTAGTATTCGTTGTGCTCTCTTCCATTCTCTAAACTACAATAGAGGTCATTATTTTTAACTTAATTAACATAATTATGTACATATAAGAGATTATGTTGTAGGCGCGATATAGATAAATTTTTGTGTTTCCTGTAACAAAAGATGTAAACAATGCATTTCACGCCATCGAATTCTTTACCAGAGTATGTAATTAAGCCAAAAGGTGTTTTTCTATTATGCTACTAAAGTATAATATGTATGCATAAAGCTAGTAACACCAACTTTGACTCCTTTAACGTTTGAAATCTCAGAATAGATATTACTTTGTTCTGCGAGTCAAAATAAAGGGCATACAAATGGGGAAACATTTTAGTTAACTAATATATAAGTAGTATTAACTAATGACACCAACGTATTTCTTTTTGTGTGAGGAAATGCGTACTGCATTTCCTGAAATACTTATTGCCAAATATCCTCAGAAACATAATAGCCATGTGTCCTTATATGAAATAACCTATGTTTATTAAATTTCTTACGGTGTTGTTTCATATGTTTAGAAAAATGTGTAGGGGAATTTTATTTGAATTAAAACACTATATTTTAAAGTTAAACATATTCCTTCAGAACGCTGTAGAATATATAAAAATGCTAGAAATACAAGATACGTTGTTTTCATATAGGAAAATAATAACATACTATTTTATCATGTCTGTGGAACATTTTCGAACGTATTTCTTTGAGTAAATTTGGATTGATTAAACAGTGAATAATATTATTCACCCATTCAAGATAGCATGGAAACGTAGTTTCTGGAAAACAATCGTGGAACAGTTAAACGAAAATTTTCCATACGCCTTGCAGAAGTTATCGCAGCGATAAGCCACGGAAAAGCAGGATATTATTGCGAAGCTTTGGAACACATGCACATAATTTGTGACACCGCATGCACAAGTGGAGCTGATTATTTCCAGTAAACTAAAACTGAGAACATAAGTTCATGGTCGATTCTGCGTCATTGTGTACGATCTCAGTGACGTTTTTAAACGAATTTATGATAACTAAGAGGGATACAATAATTTATTAATAGTGATTATACTTTTATTGTTTATATTCGATAATTCTCAACCTCATACAGTAACATACCATTATAACGTAAGTATACTGGTATGGGCATTGGTGGTCGATAAAATTTAATATCATATTGATAAGGAAGTGTGAGAACGATGCAGTATTTTATTATTTAAAAATTAACTGTTAGATACATCAAAGTTGCAGGAGCTTAAATTACCCACTTGAGGATATCCAAATTTGTTTCACAAATATTTACTAAATATATAAATTACATAAGAATTGTTTCTATAACTTTAACGTATGTTGATGTTATGTCTAACCGAATTTAATTTGGTATTTATTTTCTGTTTCCCACATATAAAACTCCTGTAACTTAAAAAAATTAACTTATTCTATTTAACTTCACTCTCTACAATAAAGTGATGTCTAATAGAATTTAATTTAGCATATCTTTTTTGATCTGATCTAAAAATCTTCGTAACTATTTCTGGGCTCGAAAATGTATCAAAAGTTATGTTTTTACAATATGAATAACAAATCACACCCATCGATATATTATTATTTCATATTCTAAAATAATAATCAAATCCGTGAATAAACAAAGCCATACATTATCACTTATCACTATTTTATATACATATCATTTACTTATACTATCTATAGCATCTAATAATTTAAGTATAACAAATAGTGAAGTATTTTACGCCATATTTTTGAAGAATATTCATGAACATAATATGAAGAATAAAACCCCGAAGTGAAGTGAACCCTGAATAAAAAAACTATTTAATTTACATTTTATATTTTAAAGAAGAAAGTTATATGATTATGGAACAAGAGATTGTATGGTCAAGAAAATGCAGTGGTACATTTTGCTGAAATACAGGCAATACTTAATTAATTTTTTAATTAGTTATGTTTTTAGTCGATAAAAGTTATGACCATTTTGAGATCAAGAGTAGAAATAACACCAAGAATTAAACTATTATCATATACACTTCACCAGAAATAAGCATAATTAACTTTTGAATTAATTATGCTTTCGTTCAATAGAAAACAAATTAATTATTTTCGATTATATTTCATATAGAAAACATATATAGTATATCATTACATTCTTTCTTGATATTATGTATTTACAATATCAGTTTGTCCAAATTTGCCATTGATCAAAGGTTCAATTATATAAAACACGTATGATAAACAAAATTCATATGTAATGTATATGTTCTACACGTATATGGTACATTCATTTTTGTATTATTTTAGATTTTAGAGTGAAAGAACCCTTCTTCTTTAGTCTGTTCTCGTCCACTCCTGGATATAGGCCTGTTTCATGTTTTTCTACCGCTGTCTGTCCTGAGCATTCAAAATCCAGTTCTTGCCGGCTTTCTTCTGAACATCATCCCTCCATCTTGTATGGAGGCGCCTGACACTCCGTGGAAGAATTATATTAACCAAAATATGGAAGCATTGTTTTTACTTTTCCGCACTCCACTATACGCGGAAAAGTAATGTAATCGTGTAAAGAAAGAGTGAAAAAACAAAATTTTTTTTGGGTTTATTTTTCGTTTTTCGGCCTAAAAACAAAAAAAAATGGTTTTTAAAAAATGTTTGCTGTGTGTATGTTGTCGTTGTCGTCGGCATTTATTCTTGTTAGCACGATAACTCAACTAAATCGTGTCGGATCGATCGGGTTTTGACTGATTCTGATTGGGGACGTCTCTCAGATGACACCTATTGATTTTGAGATGGATAAAATACACTCTACCATGTACATGGGTCATGAGAAAGTACAATGGTGGACTATTTGAGAATTATTTTTTGTTAGCACGATCACTCAATTAACTCCTGTCGAATCAATCGGGTTTCGACTGATTCTGATTAGGGACGTCTAATAGGCGACATCTATTGATTTTGAGGTGGATAGGATACACCCCACCCTGTCCATGGGTCATGAGAAAACACGATGATGGACTATTTGAAAAAATAAAACTGTCGCATAAAACGCATATTCTGCATTTATGTGTTGGTTTATTTTTTCTCGGCCACTTAATTTCGAGATAGAGATGTTCTACGTGCGGAAAAGTCCGTTTTATCGTTTTAAAACTGTCTTAATGTGGTAAGGTACTTTCAGTACCTCTGAGAATCAATTATACTCTGGTTCAAAAGAGGGCTTGACAATTTTTAGACCAAGATCATAATTAACTCTAAAATGAATTAATTATATTCATTATCAATAGTAATTATCAATGTCTAATAGATTACCACCAAAATGTTTGTCCGTGTAATTACAGAAGAATACCTCCTAAAAGTAGACATCTCTCCTATATTAAAGGTGACCTCTGAACATTCCATGCAAAAAAGTATTTGCACAGCTAGTCTTATGTATTTTTTTCAATACATAATTTTTTAATTACTTGAGTAACATGATCACAGAAAATGATAATATTTTAAACATCATTAATATAATAATAATTGCTGTTAAGTATCCAGTATATACAATTGAATTAAATTAGTTATAATAAACATGCAAATTATATGTTACTTTGTTAATAAGTGTATTTACTATTGTTAGTGTCACACGATATAACAAGTTTTGTCACGAATGAGATATGCATTTAAGTTGACAGATAATAAGTATATTATAAACTACCATGTAGCATCATAAAATATAATTTACAAATAGATAATTGTGTATACTAAAAGGGACAACAAAAACGAGAAGAAACAATAACGTTAACAAGAGACAAATTAACATAGTTTGTTATTCACCTTAAGCAGATTCGCTTTTACTTGGAAGAAGAAAAATTAACAAGAATATTTTTTTTTTTATAAAACTATTATGGTAAACGATCATAAAAGCTGGCTGCTAAGGTTGTCTGTATCCGTGGATTTCCTTTTTTACGTCCTTTTAGAAAACAATTTTTATTCAGTCTATAAGAGAAGAAAACAGAAAATCACCCGAGTTGAAGATGCTCAACATTAATGAATGGACGAATTTCTTTTAATGACCACACACTTTTTTGCCACTGCTCCTTTTCCATATAAGGAGAGGGGCGGGATTTTAGAGCAACAATGGCGTTGCAAGAGCTAGCCCAATTTTTATGTTTCAATATCACAGTGGGATCAGCAATCCCTTTTCCCAAATTGGAGATTGGATTTTATTGGACTACAAAGGATTTGAAGTCCTTAATATTTAGTGTTAAACCTAATTACATTCATAGCTCCACGTCAGTTATTACTTTCCTTAAATCGCTTAAATGTTTACAACATTAATTTTTGATACATAAAGTTGTGTTGTGCAACTCTGATGGGTAAGAGTTGTATTATAATTTATGTTACAAGAGTATTAGTATAGAAAAATTACTAAAACTCAATTTTTTATTGCATAGAGAAAATACATTGTTATTGAAAATAGGCTGTAAGTGACAGGAAGCATGAGGAACGTCACTCATAATTTCAGCACACTTCAGATAAATATGCACTAGATTTAGAGACCTTTCCCCGAATAAGGCTGAGATGTACGTAATATGAAGCTTATTGAAAATACCTTCATGTACTCTTACTGAAAATGCTACTCTTATTGGGTAACGAATGGCCCGTACGTGATCGACAAACTTAGCAGAAAAGATAAGTTCTATAATTATATGATCTATAAATAAGACTGAAAAATTTTAAATACATATCGAAGAGTTTTTGTGACAAAAATGTTTAATTTATCTTGTACATATGTATACTTGTCGAAAGAGCATTTGTTTTAATTGGGTTCAAAGAACGCATGTCTCTAAAAACACGATAACTGTAGCTAAATTCTTCCAAACCTTCTGTGTTGCAGTTCATATCAATTGTAGCAAGTTGTTTATATCATAAAGATTAAATGTCTAAGGCTATGTCCCTGTATTGAGAAGTACTATTTATACATGCAGATCAGAAAAAGAAAAGAACGCTTATATAGGATTTGTAGATTTAGACAAAGCTTTTGGTAAAGATGGGAAAAAATGTTCGAGATACTAAAGAGCGTGGGAATGAAGTATAGAGATAGGAGAGTAGTACACAATCTATACAAAGAGCAAACTGCTGTCATAGAAGTAGAAGGGGAAAGAAGGGAATATTAACAGAATTAAGAACAGATATTAGGAAAGGAGTAAGACAAGGATGTACGCCATATGTACGGAAGAATTAATATTAAGAACAGGTATTAGGAAAGGAGTAAGACAAGGATGTACGCTATCACCACTAATTTTTAATCTGTACATCGAAGAGGCGATTAATGTGGTAAAAGATTGGATTTCGGGATTAAAGTACAGGGACAGAAACTAAAAATTCTAAGATTCGTGGATGATATAGCAGTATTAGCATCTAGTAATGAGGAATTAGAATCAGCGTTGAACGAAATGGAGGCAGTGTTGACAGAGGAATACGGAATGAGGGTGAATAAAAGCAAAACTAAAGTGTTAGTGTGCAAAGGGCACGAGAGCAGAGCAAAAATGCTAGTACAAATTAGAAGTACTAGGAGGAAGGCTAGGAGGAAGTTAAAGACTTCACTTATTTAGGAAGTAAAATAAATTGGGATGGAAGAAGCGATAAAGATATAAAACAAAGAATAGCGCAGGGTCGAGTAGCTTTTAACAAAAAGAAAGCACTTCTATGCTTGGGGGTAATAAACTTAGAAACAAGGAACAGATTTTTGAAAATGTATGTATGGAGCACGGCACTATACGGTTGCGAAACCTGGACGGTAGGGGAAGCAAGTAGGAAGAAATTAGAAGCTTTTGAGGTGTGGTGTTACCGAAGAATGATGAAAATACCGTGAACTGATAGGGTTAGAAACGAAGAAGTATTAGAGAAAGTCGGCGAGAAAAGAAGTATGTGGAAGAACATAAAGAAGAAAAGAGATAGAATGGTGGGCCACTTGCTGAGACATGGGGGAATAGTCTGCGATATTTTGCAGGCAGAAATAGGAGTGAAGAAAGGCAAAGGTAGGCCTAGATTAGACTACTGCTCGCAAATAGTAAGGGATGTAGGTTGTAGCACAATTAGCGAAATTCGTAGGTTAGCACAAGATAGGAGAAGCTGGAGGTTAGCGCCCAACCAGTCTTAGGACTGATGACCTCATGATGATAATCAGGTTTTTGTATTTTTGGGAAGGCTTTTTAAACCCAAACTTCTAAGTCTTAGAAATCTTCCCTGAACTATATATAGATAATAATGTATCACGATTTAATTGCCAATATAACTAAGTTACAATTCTTCATTATTCTAAAATAACACAAAAATTCCGTTATTTCTTTGGATTCATCCGGTAGAAAATTTAAGTTACAATATTGACAACTTCTGCAATATCAAATTTTTTTTGTTTTTGTTTCACTAGAAATCATTTTTTATTTGCGCATTTCTATTTACTAAACGCCTGTTTTCGCGTGTGTCACGAAATTTTTGGGTCGATGTACGAAATGCTTTTCGTTCGAATTTCGGCATGTTGACAAAATCAACATGGTAAATCGACCCTTGCGAACAACGTGGTAACATTTGTTTTTTGATCCGAAACCTCTAGAGGCATGCTGTGGAGGTGCCTTTGATATTGGCGAGGGGGCGGCGCAATATTATTGCGATTTGCTTACTCGTTTCATATTAAATTCTCAATGAATACTGTTAACGTTAATAATTAACGGTGTAGGTGATATTATGTAATCTTGCATAAAATTAATTATTTAAAAAAATTCGTCCCATTATTTCCGAACTAGTTTATTTGAGAGCATTAACCCACTGGTTTATTATAACGTAAGAGAATTATTTCATACGAAATTTGACATAGAACTTGAGCCTTGGTACGATCATTTACACTCGACTGAAACATACCAGACTGGCTGTTACGCAAGGTTCATTTCTATATATTACGAGATTACCAAAACTTCGTAACTATCGCCTTGACCTCGACCCACTCTTCTACGTGCATTTCATACGAAATACATAAATGAATTTTATTATTATAGATAATGACTTTTGCAATTCTGTCATTTTCCCCTGTTTACATATTTTTTATTTTTAGATGCTACATAAACTAATAGCATTTAAGGATATACAGTGGAATTATACTAGTGCCATATTGTTATGGCTAAATTTATTGTTAGGGAATAAATAAATAGCGAATAATCTAGTACTGAACAAAACACAATGTTTTGTTCAGTATTAGTTCAGGTTAAGTGCCAGGAATGGACTATCTTCAACTTATCCATCCCCAAAATGTCAATAGCCTACTGCGGTTATTACGCTTTTAGATGCCTCATTGCCATTTGTCATATACGTAGTCTGCAGGGTGTTGCCAAGAGGCTCGTATGGTTGTTAGAATAAATAGCATAATTTTACTCCTGAGAAAACGGTGTGTTCTATTAGAGTACTAACGCAATATGCACGACCTTCTGCTCTAATATTTATAGGACTTAAAACTAATACATACAAATAAAATCACTGCTGACAATAAGCGTCTGTGGAGCTACATATATGTGTCCAGAAGTAAAAAAATATTTCATCATATTATCTTCAGACATGCCACATGCCCAACTTTCGAGGATAATTTCACTCCTTCAAACACTTTACAGTACAGAAAACATGCGTCTTTAATTTTCTCTCTTTTATCTTCTGTCTAGACTCTAGCCCATCAACGTTATTCTTTGCATGGATAATAAATATTTCTCTATCGTTAGTAAATAGTACGAGTATCTCACCAGAACACCCGATATGTTCTGGTGAGTCTGGTGTCACTAAAAATTATTATATAATCATCCACAAAGTATAAAATAAAAAACTAAAGTAATTAAACCGACCTATTAAAGTAAACGCAGAAACATTTAAATAATATGATTGAAAAATCTCAGTTCTCAGTGTTTGTAATTATTTTACTCATCAAATTACTAAATAAAGGGTAATAAAAGTACTAATACAACATATTTGTGTATTATGTTGATACTCTATGGGACTTATGCCATGAATTGTAATTTGATTATATTAAAAGACGTTTCAATAATGTTTATTTACTTTATGACGGAACAACTGTGAAAGGAAATGAAAGAAAGAGGCATTAGGAGGTATATAATTCACGTATCAATAACCAATTCACTGATTCAACGACTATTCGGTTACATATGACATATTTTACTTTGCGATAAAGATGTATAAAATTTTAAATTAGGATTTTCAAAAATACTTCCTATAGAAAATTAGAATCAACCTATGTGTGTAACATAGTGTTCTCCTTTATTTTTTATTTTTGCTAACAGGATCCGGAAATCGTTAGTTACATCACAATCTAGCTTCCATGAAATGTACAATTATATCATAACAGATGGATGAATTAATATTGTATCATAATAATATAGAACACACAATTTTGCGGGTGTTCCATTTGATCCCTTGTTGAAAACACCATGGCTGGTCCTTATAACATAGAAAATATATTTCAAATGGGATTTCCATTAAATAGGAAGTTTTTCATAGCTAAAATTTTCGTTAACGGTAGAATTTGATGGCAGTAAATAAAAGGAGTGTATGTAGCTTGTTGTCAACTTAGTAATTAATTAAATGCCATCCTTTGTGATTAGTAGTTGTTGCCTACATAACTATAGTCGTTCCCTATTTATATAGACGGTATGATGTGGCAAAACTTTTGCTAATAATAGTTACTAGTAAGAGTTCACACTAACAGTTATTTATACTGATTTAACGCACATATGCGAAGTCAAGCAACAGTAGCCACCATTGGTCACCTCGTTCCAAAGAGCACTGACGATAACGACTCAGTTATTACTTCTATCGGGTTGTATTTTTGTGAGCATGAAGAATGTACATAAACTTATGTGATATTTGCATGTAAGATATATCCCCCTCAGAAAATATGTGTGAAATCAAAGCCAGAAGGTCTATTACATGTAGGACAAATAAAGCATCACCAGTCTACCACAAAAGTGATCGAGGGAGTGAGTAGGTGCGACAATCGACTGTTTCCCTTTCACTGATCATTACAATACTTACTAGAGAATTAACCATTTTCAGGTATAATCTAAAAAAGAACATACCTACTGGCTTCATATTTACAACAATATTTTGGGTTGGTGATGGCAGTGTATTTTAAAATAGATAATTTAAGTTGATGAATCAACATTTATTTATATCCTCAATGTTTTTTTATATAGGTATGGATAGATAATATAGCTGAGCAATAATATACATGTAGTGTATGTACAGCTCGTCAATAATAGGAACAAGTCTCAAAACTGCGATATCAGACAGCCCACGAGGTGCTCAGTAAATAGCCTGTTTTTACTCAATCACATTGAGACCTTTATATAGTGAATATCGATTAATCTATATTGAATGTGAATGAGTGAGCAGAGTTCGATCTGGCTGCGCGTAAAATATATCATTTTTCCTCCGAATGCTGTCTCACACTTTCTTCTACGCATACCTAGAGAATCTCACACTTTTTTCTATTCTTGACGAGCAGTATTTAAATATACATAGCGCTATATTATATTGGTATTGTAATTATTTAAGTACCTTCACTGTTATTACTATTATCGCTCTACACATACCACATTTACTGTCTACCTACCGTGCCATTGAACTTGAACTTTCACTGTCTCCTTCGTTCCGATCTAAAAAGCGATCAAAATTAAGTATGCTCGTTCTACGCTAGCTGTGGTTTCACTTTCACTGACCCTTCGTTTGTTACAGAACGCGTGGCAGCAGCGGCACTGTAAGGCTAAACGACACAGTACGAGACGACAGTCCTCGATACAGAAAGCTCTCGGCGTACATTCCTCAAGATGAAGAACTGCGTATGGCTCTGACGCCCAAGGAATCCATGGCCTTTGCTGCTCACCTCAAACTGGGCTACACAGTTACCAATGAATTCAAAATGCAACAGGTAGTTTATCTATTATTTCATGGTACTAACTATTTGATAAGATAATGCATAAAATGGGTCTTTTCGTAATGAAACGTATTCAAATGACTATGTTCCATATTATTTAAATTATTCTTGAGGAAAACCAAAAGGCATTTATTACTTCTGTAGCATAACGTTATTTATGTAGCCTATTTGAAAAGTGGATTTAGATATGGGATTCAAATGTAACCATTTTATAAAATAAAAAGTAACGAAGTAAAATATGTTACAAGAAGAGCGAGCGTTACTCTTCTGGCGAAGCTCTCAGTAACGGTTTTGTATAAATTTAACGGTATTTCGTTGATACAGCATTCAATTTCGGCCTTCAATGCTTAGGTGGTCATGGGCTTACTGGTGTAAACCTGAAAGTTCAGAAAACTCAACAGAACAAAATTCATAAGTGATAAAGCGCAAGATCATGGCGGTCAATTCTGGTCACCAAAACGGGAGATGACATGACCAGGAAAATCTCGTGCAAGATATCTCGTCAATGTTTCACGGGTAGTATGGCAAGTTGTACCATTCTGCTAAATCCGCATGTTTTCAATATCAATATCTTCCAATTGAAGCACAAAAAACTGGGTTATCATGCCACGATACCATTCGCCATTTATCGTTAATGTATCGCCTGCCTTCACTTGAAATAAGAATGGTCCAATGATTCCTTTTGACCAAAATGCACACCAAGCAGTGACACGTTGGGGATGCATTTGTTTATCATAAATCACTTGTGGACTTTCTTAGCCCCAAATGAGGCAATTTGTTCTATTAACGAAGCCATCAGGGTGAGAATAGGCCTCATCGTTGCGGATGATTTTGCTCACAAAATCGGCATTGCCTTCTTTTTGTTCAGTGATCCAAGTTGTTGAGTCAATTGGACTTTGTTAGTGTTGAGATGCAAATCTTTAGCGAGAATACCATGAAAAGTGGCTGTTGAAATGTCCAATTTTTGTGCATGATAACGAATCCCTGGACTCTCGTCCATACTCTCGCGAACTGCCGTGATGTTTTGTTCTGAACGACTACTACGAGCTCGTATCGTGTATTTCACGTCAGTAACTGAACCAGGACATTTCAGTCTAACTTTTCAATTATTTTTTTCATGGTTGATAAATTTGGAACATTATTTCTACCGAAAGTTGGACGTACTTTACAAATCGTAGCAACCAAACTCTCACCATTTTGATAGTTGTTTAACAATAATGACGCGTTTTTGTATCATGCAGCGTTCCAAATTTAGTAACTCCTATCTATCTCCTGTCGATCTGTCACAATTATTGACCTATTAAATCATGACAGCCAAAATGGCGCGCAATTCAAATATTATGCTGTTATTCTAACACCCTTTATTAAAAAGCATACCATTAGTGTACATGCGAGAATAGGGGTCACCATCTTCTGACATGTTTCGATGAATTATAGTAGAAGTATAGTAGAAGTATTTTTCATCATATGCAGTGAATATGATGCAAGATACTTAGTATGACATTTCTTCAGTGGATTTTTTAACTGCAAGTAAATTAAACTGTGAACACAATAGAAACAAATTCAGTGTATATAATAGTGAATATAAGGTTTTGATTGATGGGTATCATGAGCCCAAAAACTATGACTCAAGTATACGTCTATCAAGTACACATATTTAACGTTTCATAATAAGGAAATTACAAAATCAACTATCAAAACCATTCAATTGTCATACTGTTGACGTTACTTCATTATTTCGGTGTCTAGTTTGTTTGTAGGTATCTCATTTCATTGTTAAAATATAAACTATGTAATTCAAATTCAGAAATGGGAGATATACATTTTATATATGGTGTTGTGGACATAATAATTGGGCTGAGGTATGCCCTATTTTCTGGATACGGAGAATGTTAGCCCTATTGAGCACTACCTGGAAAAAACTACTTAAAAAAATTCATACGCAACTAAGCGTTTCTTAAGGCCGAAATATTGGGTCATGGCGAAGTAACAACTTGAACTCTTGCGTTATAAGAAAATATTCTTAACTAAGTAGAACAAAATCCTGGTTAATGTAGGAGGAGATTTGCTTTAGAGGAAAATATGATTATTTTGATAATCCTAAAGTACTGCCAATTATATTTTTACTACTTCCAACGTGTTCAAGCACTTGATACAGACGCTTTTGCACTAAGGCTAATATGCTATACTTGGTTTTTGGATAGATGTGGAAATTACCCTAATTTCTTCAATTATATCATTTAATAACAAGGCTGGTTTGTCTAGAGATGGAACAATACATTATCACAATCTCTGTCTTTGACGAAACGAAAATTCACATGCTGTTTTTCCACCATGGCACTAACAACAATTTTCTCTAGATGTTTATGGTGAACTAATAAATAATTTTGTGGAAAAGTCCACCATATTTAGACCTGGCGACTTCGGCATTAATTAAATTGTAAACCTTACTACAATTCAATGGCAAAAAAGTCATCTAATTATTCGTTATTTTGCATTAACCAGTGTATTATTTAAAGTAGGGCTAATACTAATCAAATTGCCAATCTCGCAACTATACCAGGGCAGTTGTTATTTAAAATTATTTAAATACCTAAAATTAATGTTGAGATGTGGGAATATGATAAAGTATCTAGTAATCCAACAGGAAATATTCATCAACAGTAAACGTTTGTTTTACCATAAATCTTCTTTATAGTAATATTCGTGTAAATGTTTATGATTTTGGTGTCCTTTTCCATCTAATGATATCTGATTATCACAGTTTGTCTTCCATTTCAGCATTTTGATTACCGTACATCTCTTTGATTCAATATTTTGAATATAATATTAATCTAGAGGGATTATCACAGCAATTTTATTAATCTTATGCTTCCAAATTATCTTTCATTCCGTCGTTTCATGTCGTTTTTACAACGCGTCTAAGTAAACGGACTGTGGAAATTCTAGGAATTGTGTGAAAATTCCTTCTTCTAGCGAGTTAAGTTATGATTAATTTATTAATAGTTGTAAGATATATTCACATTAACAGCTTGTCTCAGAAAAAGTAAATATATACAGGTGTTATTTAAATTTAAAGATAAATACAGGTGGTGCCAATGAAGGTGATATTGTTGAAATCGGCGATCATTCATCGTGTCTGACCTAGATGTCTAATTATAAATTTAATTTTGTATCATCCTCCTGGTACGGTTTCCACCAACTTTTGATTAAACAAATAATTCAAGTGGTCTAGATGTCTTTTCCATTCCATCAAAGTCGTTGTATAACTAGCATAGCTTATTATAGAAGACAACTTCCTACTACAACTAAATATTGAATACTCGTCTACTCATCTACTTTTTATATAGAGTGTCTCAGTTGGAACTATAGATTTGAATTACGCACAATTTGTATTTTTTCAAAGATAGGGCGTCGATATTTAATAACGATCATCTACAAAAAGTGAGCGATCATTTACAGTTGCATTAAGAAAAATTCGCACAAAATTAGAAGAAATCTGAAGAGACGGGTTTTGCTATTAATAACGCAATACCAATATGTTCTCGTCATGGTCGGTCAGATCAATATATTGCTGCAGTGAGAGAAAATGTACTAGCGTATCTAAACATCAATTCCACATGGTACACAACAACTGAATCTGTCAAGAGCCTCCACGCATCGGATTTAAAGAAAAATATATGCATTCTGTTAGCATACATAATTTAAATGACAACAATTAAAAGTTACAGACCATTTACAACGTCGTATATTTGTTAATTAGGTGTTACAAAAGAAAGAAGGTGTTGCGGATATTTGCAACAAAATGTTGTTGCAGTGAAGCACATTTTCATTTTGGCGGATACGTCAGCAAACAGAATTGTCGAATTTGGGGTGCTGAAAATTCACATGCTGAAAATCCACGCGCCTCCATACAGATGCACCTTTTGGAGTAGTGGAGTAATTGAACTATATTTCTTTGAAAATGGAGCTAGCAATGCCATCGCAGTAAATGGTAAACGTTATCGTGACATGTTAAACAATTTATTTTTCCACCAAATTGATGATTTGGATTTGAACAATATGTGGTTTCAGCGAGACAGTGCAACGTGTCATACTGCACGTGCAATCATAACTGTGTTACATACCAAACTTCTTGATCATATTGTCTCGCGAAATTCTTACATCAATTGATCTGCAACATCACGTGATTAGACACCACTGGACTTTTTTCTTTGGACTCATGTCAAGAGAAAACTATACGCCACCCAGCAGGCAACGACCAATCACCTCAAAGCAAACATCCAACGTATTTTTCGGGAAATAGAGCCAGTTTTATGTGCTCGTGCTATAGACAATTTTGCTACACGAATAACATATTACTAGATGAGTAGAATCAGCCATATCAAAGATACTCTTTCCTGTTTGTAGCCGTATGATCTCCATTTTATATTGAAGAATAAA
Organism: Rosalia funebris; assembly: GCA_037954035.1. Classification (NCBI taxonomy): domain Eukaryota; kingdom Metazoa; phylum Arthropoda; class Insecta; order Coleoptera; family Cerambycidae; genus Rosalia; species Rosalia funebris. Next base: position 28,895,635 of record JAZFAV010000035.1, on the reverse strand, counting down.
TATCCTTAGTTTGTCACATAGTAGTTTTACCCACAAATTACATCCTATAGTTCCAAATGGAACACCCCGTATATGGCGTAACTTGCCTCAAAATATTTAACTCATGTTAATATGTAATTTTACTTCTTCGCCTCCAAATTTTAGCTGTGTATGTTGTCCCGATTTTCGGTAAATGTCGTTATGCAAAGTCCGAGAAAGAGAAACTTATATTCCTCTTATCTTTTACCACCATTTTTTATATTGGCTGTTTTTTTTCGAATACTCCTTATAGTCTATTCTAGGTTTATTAAATATTTTTGTTTTCTCTTTCTTTCATATCTTCTCTACAATATACAAGTATACAAATTGGGTTTTTATTCCTAAAGTCTGATTGTAGAGCTTTTTTAAGTTCTATAGTCTGCATAGTTTTATGATAATGAATTGTCATATTTATATTTGGTTCTAGTTTACTGTTATTCTTCTTTCTTGTAGATGTAAGTACTCTTCCTTTTGGCCTTTCCTCTTTCAACTGACGTTCAAACTGTACAAGTGTACAGTCATTCCAATCGTTGTTCATGATTAAAATCCTTACATTGGTATGACTTTTAACCTTTTATAACATGTGTAGGGCATCTACCTGATGTCAGTTCAAAATTCCGATATTTACATCTTTCTTTGTAGTAATTTATGCTCACGTATTTTATTTAATTTTTCCGAATTTATAAATCTTGCAAAACTATTTAAAATTGAGAAATTATTTGCTTTAATTGATAGATTGTCCCTTACCGGACACACCACTACATCTGATATTATAGTAATCGTCTAATAAAAAGTATAAATAAACACATTTCGACCTTCACTCCGAAAATATTGAGAAAGATGCCACTCACTCTACCAGAACTACACCAGGGTGACATTTACACTTCATTGTATTACCAACAAATCCAAAGTTTAATAACTATGTCGTAAAACAACTGGCCTAGTTTTATTGCTAAATAGGCAATGGAATCAGTATCCTTGAAAAGCAATTTATTCGTAACGTTAAGTATTTCTAAATTGTCCTGATAAGGCCGGGTATCCTCTAAACATGGATATTAACGGAAAATAACGTAGTTTTCGACATCGGTACTTTAAGTTAAACAATGTATTGACTTAACGTTTTCTATTTTCATAAATATGTACTATTTGGGTAGGTACTCAATCTTAAGGTTACTCATAAAATCAAAGTAAATAAGAAAAGACAATATCCGCAAGGAACTAATGATTGCGTACGTTTCTATTTGTATTATCGTTTAAGTCTTTAAGGCCAACATCTTCGATTTAGTATAGATTAGTTTATTTATTATTGCTATCAGTAATATACAATTTACCTCACAAGTAAGGAGTAGAGTTTATATATTCTCTCTTATTTATATATATATATACCTTCGTGCAGAAAATATTAAATATACGTCATTTTTATTAAATTTAAATGAGTGATAAATATATTTATTTTATTTAAGTCATAAAGTTGTGGATATTTCCTATAATATTACCGCTTACATATAATTATAAGTCTAAATAAAAACTAATTGAATTATACTTCTCTACAGAATTAACGCGTCAGTGAAACTTCACATTATTGCTTTTGTTCTTTCGAAAATTTGAATCATGGTACCTACGTTATATTGTAATTAAATGATTTCAGCTAACGTTTAACATATTAGAACGTTGTTAATGAAAAACTTTAGAAAAAAATTTATGTTGAAATTAAATTGTATATTTGAATTCAGTAACGTGTATATTCTTCTGTAGCTCCTATCACTGCTTCCATTCGTCTGGGAGTGTTATTGATCGCGTAGTGAATGATTTTCTGAGCAATCCTAACTGATCGTTTTAGTGCATATCCCATAGATGCTCGTTGGAGTTCATATCTAGGCTTTTTGGTGGCCAGTCCATAGTTGGAATATTCACAAATATAAGGTAGTCCACTACCTCTCTAGCAATATCGGGTCGTGCGTTATCCTGCATCCTCTTGCAAAACGCAGTCTAGTAACCCTATGTTCTTTGGTAAGCTATGGTACAATATCTGGTCTTCTACTGTCAAATTCACCTCCATTAAGCCTTCTTCTGGCCGTTCGTCTGGAAATTGCTACATTTCGAGCTTGTGCCGAGGCTCTGCTTAGCTCAAAATCAGTAGAATGCCTGTTTCTTAAGGCGATTTGTATAAGATATCGCTCATCTCTTGCATCTGTAGACTCCTTACGATATTGTCCTGAGGTTCTAGAGTAACTTTCAAGTTCATTGAAACGTTTAACTATTCGAGTAGTTGTTGATTGTCTAATTCTTAACAAATTAGCTACATGTCATTGGCTATGTTCCAGTTACCGCTTTTACTGCTTTATTTTCTCTTAAGTTGCGTGGACGATTCATTTTATGGCGGTCTTCGGGGTGCCTGGGTGTGGTTAAATGATACTAGTGGTATGTTTTTGCTGTAGTCACGTTTATTTGGAATTAATTAAATAGCGAGCAAGCTAGTACCGAAAGAGGAGAATGTTTCGGGGCGAGATGCGGAGATTGACTAATTTAAAAACTTATTTCTACGCCACGCTTGTCATAACCATTAACCTACTCTCAAGAGTCTTAGCAAGTGGCTGGGGCAGTAAAACTTATTGCCTGTGATAATCGCATTTTTACCCATACGAAACAGATGGACCCTGGTTCCGAGCATTAGGAAAACAGGGGTTTCTACTTTCTAATATTTACACAACTTAAAACTATATATACAAAAATACCATCACGGCTGTCATTAAGCGTATGTGGTGCCACGTGTGCCCACAATTTCTTCTACTCTAAGTATACTTGATAAGGTGTTACATTAACTTGATGTCATTAAATTTTAAAAACATCACTGACGTAATTGAATTTATTGAATTTTACAAATCACTTGAAACAGCGTTAAATGTATTATTAATAAACAATTACAAACAAGCAACTTTGTATCTATCAAATAATTGAAATTGTTTATTAGTAATGATAGATCCTAGGCCACCTACATAAAATATTTATAGATTTAAAACTTTGAAATAATGAAAAGTTTTGCTGCCCAGGAGTGTATATAAGGTACTAACAAATTCATAATACTTACCGAAAAATGCCGAAAAAAAAATTAATTAATAAAAAACAATAATATCCATAGATGATTGTTTGATTAATCTATATATTTATAATAGGCACCACTGAGACCCAAGATGATCCAATAACCGTAGTGGTAACAACCTACCACCATGACGCCATTTGTACTCATTGGTCTCCGCTGGTCCATTTTAAACATATCTCTTATTCTTCTAATTTCTTAAAACTTTTCGAAACTTGAATATGAACCATTTGGCAATATGTAGATATGTAGTAAAGTAAGCATTAGAATGTTCAAAAGTCTTCCATAATTAAACCCAAATTCGTATTTATTTTCTTTTGTTAATTGAGGAAAAGAATCAAAACTCATTACATTCAAGAATATACATATACATAACAATGGGTACGTTTAGGGAATCAAACCGTCGAGAAACAACTTCTAAACATGTTTTGTTTTGATAACTCAGCAGTTTGACAATTCCTTGAACGTTACCAAATCATAGAACATAAAAGTACCCAACATACAAAAATTGATCTGTGTTCTTTGTTCTACGCACATACTTCTATGTGGTCAGCATCCACATTATATTCATTTAAAATCATTATTTTTGCTATTTTCGACCAGAGCGTTTTCTCTTTTATTGAAGGATTACGAAAATCATTAATTTAATTTAAAATATTCTAAAATATTTTAAACACTATATTTACTGTTCGATTATGGTTCTAGTTGATTATTAACCCATGTATATCCTTTTAGAATGATTGTCTTTTGTGCCATTTGTATCGAATTAGGTATGAAAAACAAAATCAATTTAGTGAAAACAAGAATACGGTGCAAAAACGAGGTTAGTTTTTTCCATAGATCATAACTTTCGTCGCTGACTAAAACCAACGTAAATTTTGAATGCTAACCATTATGCTCAACGGTTGACTATTAGCACTCACTCAGCACAATCGTTTAGGGAAGCGCTGTTACAACAGTTGCCAACAGTTGTGTTCTCTAAACGTAACCCGTTGGTACCCGTACGAAAGTTATACCCTATATATATATATATATATATATATATATATATATATATATATATATATATATATATATATATATATATATATATATATATATATATATATATATATATTAGTAATTAATTGACTGAAATAACTTCAGTAGCTGGTAAGGACTGGTAGCTGCCTAGGCTGACTGGGCATTGCGTATAATTTCTATGTTAGTGGATTCGCTGAACATCTCTGACATTGCAGGTTGCAGATACTTCTATAGGTGAAAATGATATGTCACCCATTCATGTTGTAGACGCGGAACAAGGCACTACTTCGATTAGCTGTGCGTCGAACAACTCATTTGAATGGTCATCATAGTTAAAATCTAAGATTCCAGTAAATCAACCTTGAAGTACACTTGATATTGCTGAGACTAGAATGCCTTAAAACCATGGCAATACACATTCAATACAAAGATTTTATTAAAATTATATGAAATAGAAAAAAAGTGAAATCAGTGGTTAATCGAAAATTATATTGCGTTTTGAAATAAAAACCATTATCAGCCTGTCAGGAGCCTCAAATAGATTTTCAAATTACATTACCTCTACCAACACATCCATCCAATGATTTGATTAAAAAAATGACAATACTTTTAGTTGCTATGCATGTACCAGCTAGAAAATAAAATTAAATCTGTTACTTCGTAGGAATAAAAAAAAATATGTTATTTAAAATTACAAGAAGTTTGTAAAGAAATCTGTAGGTGGATGACTAAATTATATTCTTATCTCCGCTTAATTCTAAGAAACTTTTTAAATCAGAATAGATACGAGAAGATTAATATCGCTATGGAACATAATATTACTTCAGATATTACCGAATGTAAATTATATTAATAATGTTTAACACATTTATTATTATACATTATTCAGTATGTTTAGATATATATTAACGTTTACAGATCGATGTGTATTTTTTACTTAAAAATTATATGCACTTAATAGAAATATTAAGTTGTAAGCCTAAATATGTATTTTACAAAATACGTTTTTTTCCATAAAATTAGGTACTTAGTTCCAATTTATCGATATTTGAAAGATTCTACATAACAAACTTGCCACAAACCAAAATATATTAATAATACAGGGGTCAATACTCGGCCTTGTAGTAATTATAAAAACCAGTAAGGATTTAAATGATTTATTGCTGTATTAACATTTCTTTTATTTATTAAGTGGTTACACCTGAGATAAGTGTTTGGTTTCATAACGTTAATCGATTATGTCACAATGGAGTAGCAGTTGATGAGTTAATACAATATCGAAAACCTTTAGAGACCTATTTAGGCATGCAATTGGTTTATAATAAAAACAGTGCGATAAACAGTCTTTGTGTAAAAAAGTGCAAGAACTATTTAAATTTCACGCCATAACGCTACAGTTATTCTTTTGAATACTTCAAATACTCTCAATTAATACAAGGAATCATGCCTAATGTACAAAATAGATTATTATTATTATTATTATGTTATGTGGGTTTGGGCCTCATCAGCCACTGATCGCATGGGTAGTCCCTTGGCGATCCCCTCTTATACACGTCATTATCTAAAAATGCTATCCCACAAAAAGGAGCAATTTAGACAAGTCCCCTGCCCTAATCCTCGCCTCCTCTTGGATAACCTAATATAAGGTACCTCTTCTCCTCCAGTGCGGGGCAGGTGTAAAGATAAACCAACTTCAACTTTGTCGTTGCTCAATTCAGGGCTATCCTGAATTCTCCAGGAACGCCGCCCTGCTATCCGAGCAGATACATACCTTCTCCTGGGTACGATTTTGGTCGGCCCCCAGGACACCGTATGTAATTGCAACTAGCTCGGCCTGGAATGCGGTAGTGTATTTACCCAGGGGAAAGGTTTTACCTATCCCATCACGTGGCCTATACACCCCGCAGCTGCTCTGTTCCCACTCTTGGCTCCATCCGTGTACCAGATGTCTCCATTGCAGTCAGTGTTTTCTGAAAAATTTACCTTTTCTTTTTCTGAAAAAAAGCGTGTTGTAAATAAAAAACAAAGAAGTTAAAATCTTCTCTATATTATTAATCATGTTTTCTTGTGTGAAAAATTAACGAATTGCTTTTATAGTAATCTATGTTACTATATTACAATTGTTGTAATCTGCGAAACACAGTACCCAGGATAGATAGCCGATGTTTTTCTCAAAAATTTACTTTGAAATTAGGCGTATCGCAAATGAAAAGCAAATAAATTATAGTCGTCTCCATTTTATTAATCATATACGAGTATGTAACCACACGTTCTTGGGTAAAAAGTTAACTAACCGTCTTGATAGTTGCAAATTATAAAACGTAATATTGAGGAGAGATAGCCGGGGTTTTCTCAAAAATTTACCTTGTTATTAAACATGTCACAAGATAAAAGTAAAGAAGTTAAAAAGTGTTTTAATAATTGCAATCTGTGAAACGTAGCACCAAGGAGAGACAGGTGATGTTTTTTTACAAAAAAATACCTAGAAATTAAGCGCATCATAAATGAATAGTAACTAAATTAAAATCTCGATTTCATTGATCCTTTTATCATATTTTCTTGTGTGAAAAACAAAAGAAGTGTCTTGATCTGCACTGTGTACAGAACCTCAAAATGCGAATTATATGCTGATCAAATCATAATCAATATCATCAATTCCTGTTGCAATAAAATATTGTAAAGATTCTCTTGTAACTTGAACACTCATATAATACAATAGCTATGCGATAAGACTATTTGATTGTACGTAGTCTTGAAAGCAACTTTATTCAAAATTAGTTGTACTGCTCAATTTTTTACCCCCATTTCCCCACACGTCTGTCCCATTGGTAATTTAGTCATCTCTAAAGACAACTGGGCTGTTCTCTTCTTACATCCATTGACTGAAATATTCTGCAATCATTTGGCTTGGTTTATTATTCACTGTTATTGTGCTATCAGTAAATTATTTTGACCAGTCTTTAGAAGAACAAAAGGCAACACACACAGTGTGGGGAAACTTTTTAAAATATGTTTCGCAGTTTCATCCTCCAGATTACATCCTCTACGATTCTACGTGTGGAGGATGCAATCTGAAGAACGGGACTGCATATCCTACAAGAGCTATCCTACTATCCTATAAGAGCTGCTCAGTACTCACAAATCAAAAAATAAGGAGACACTTTGGGAAACGATTAACCGGACACGGTAGGCAGTGCAGTGGGCTCGATATAATGGACTGATCTATCTACCCTTGCCTTTATAAAATCCGAATCCAAAGTGAACATGGCAGAGAAATGACAGGATGTGAATATTATTAGAAACGTGTCTTTTCTCGTAATAAAAGTCGTTATGTGAACACTAAGGCACTTAGTTCTATTCTAAAGGGAATATACTAGTTTCAAAATTATTTAATGAAAAGATCCACACTACTGCTTAGGGGTTGAAGGGGGATATATCTAGAAAAAGTATCTCCTTCAAAACAAAAGCGGTGAAGTACAGTAAATATGTTAGAGATAACAGTACTGTTTTGAGTGCTAATTCTAAAATATATATAAAATACAATAATAGATCCACTGAATTAAAAACAAATGAACTATTTGAGGAGCAGATAATTTATGATGGCTATAAAAAGTTTACCTAATGTTTTATTAATTCAATGTTATTATTCAGTCGTGGTTAAAGTACTCTACCTAGTTCTAATAGTGCTGAAATTGATTCCGTTGTACTATGTGAACTGAATACTAATACTAATGATTAACGGTTTTGATTTTGATTAAATCAATGATGGTATATTCCCGTCAGCGGAAGTTATTGCATAAAAACGAAAAGTTGGGGCTAGTTTTTTAAATAAATAGATACTGGAGATGATTAAAACTCAGTTTTAATCATCACATTGTTATTTTCGCAGCAAAGGTTTCGACTTATTTCAGTATCCATTTGACTACAAATACAGAAATTCACATCGTGAACGACGGTATTCTTACTTTATACTAGCCCTATATGAACTTGGCACACATATCATCAATATTAATTAAGGTGACTGTAGTAACTACTGGAATTGATGACCGGTTAGACGACTTACCTATAATTTATAGCGGCTTGTATGTTAGTAGACTTGCAGAAGCTATACAAACTTGGGTGAGATATGTGTAGAAGGCATACCATCCCTGAGATAAGATGTAAAATCGTAGGGTTCCCTGTCGATTACATACAAATGTTATACCCAAGCTACCAGTAAAATATCCCTTCCCCACTTCATGGTGGCGGTTCGCCGAAAATTACATCTAAAGATTGAGATAACCCATCTCCTGGCGTAGGTTATAGGCTTTAGTAACGAAAATAAGCCGTTGTTAAATAACAATATAAAAACTGATGCTATTTAAATAAATTTATATTAAAATATTCTTAATTTATTTTTTAATAATCAACATATAATGATAACATTGTTATCACGTATATCGTTATTATTATTATTATAATAACGTTAAGTGTATCAAACCCAAGTGACCTGTGAAATAAATATTACTACAAAGTTGATAAACATATGTACATTCTCGTTTAACAAAAAATGTTAGTATGATACTGCTTGATTTAGTCTTATGTGTAATGTAAGAAATTGTGATTCACGATGCCTTCTTCTGCAGTGATTAAAGGCAGTAGTTAGTCATTCAAGAAATGTTTGCAATAGTCTGGTCTGTGGCCCCTATCAAAGAAAAAAACGTACATAATCGTAATCATGAGCTGATGACTAACGTCAGAGCATTTTTTCTTGGTTTTATTAGTCACAAAATATTGTTATTCATAATCTATACCAATCTGTGTATAACAGAAAAGAAAAATGGTATTGAAAGGTTAATAAACAACACGCAGATATTGTAAATGAAATAATATATTGTGTAACAGATTTGTTAGGATTTGGTCGCCTTATAATTTTCAAAAACTAGTTTTAGAAGCATTATTTTAGTGACAAAAGAATTCACATGAAAATATCACCTTATGCATCGATATGATGTCTTTATATTAAGTATCCTCATATTTATATAAATTTTTATCATATATATATATATATATATATATATATATATATATATATATATATATATATATATATATATATATATATATCCTAATATTAGATGTTAATAATTTATTCACATCTAATAGGAAAACATGTTTAATTATATTGTATTTTACATAGGAAACCGATTTTCAGTTTTTCTTCCATAAAGCTTTAAAAAAACTGTAAAACATTGTTAGCTGCTTCTACTAACCCTTTCCTAACTCCTTTTATATCCCTTTATTAAGCATCCCTTGTTACTTCTAGGATATTTAAGATCTCATATTGCACATTCATGCTGGAGGCATATCTCCAATTCATCACCTGAATACAAGACCTAGGTAGGCAACTTAAATTTTTTATAGCTTGAATTTCTATCTAATTCTAAAAATAAAATTATTAAATAATATTAGATATCATATAAAAATTTAGTGTATAAAGTGGAGCTCTTAGAAATGAAATAGAGACATCTTACAAAATGAAAAAATAGTATAAATAGAAGTAGTTCTATAACGATTTCTTTTTGGTTTTACCTCAATTAAGAGATCTGAGTTACCTAGTTCTTACACTCAAGTGACGAATTTTCAACAACCGATAACTTTGCTTAGTTATCTGTGAATATTGTATGGCTTTTCTAAATCTTCTACTAATTCTATTTACCCATTTTTGAATAATAATGCAGTCATGAGTCACCAACAGTCTCGACTATTGCTTCTTATCGTCTTCTGGAGTACCTCAAGGCTCAAATTTGGGACCATTATTCTCTATCTTATTTATTAACGATTTGTCTCTAACACTTATGCTGTATCATCTTCTCTTTGCCGATAACTTAAAATTATTTTTAAATATAACCTGCGTATGTGATCACTTTTGAAGGTTACAAAAACTTATCAGTCCTGTTGCATCGTATTCGGAGAATAAACTATCTACAAACAGATAAATGAAACGTTTATTCATGGAAACAACCACTATGGTATATAACGTTTGCTCATGCTTCAAGAAGCAACCACTATATATGACTATTCTCTTTGGTAGTATAATTTTACCATTTTCTAAAAATTAAGGATCTTGGTGTGTACTTTGATGATAAACTGCCGTTTTTTGGGCATATCAACCATGTGACTTTTAATACAAACCTTTGGTTTTGTTATTAAAAACACCATATAGTTTAATAACACTGCTGCTTTAAAATATTTATTTTTGCGTTAGTCCGTTCGAAATTAGAATATTGCAGCGTTATTAAGTATCCCTAGTATTTAGGCCATGTAAATAAACTTGAAAATATTTAACGGCGTTTCTTAAAGTATTTGTCATTTGGTATAGACCATTATTATCCAGTAAGGGGTTACGGTCTTACTCTGTTTCTTCAAAGATTTGACATCCAGTCATTAAATTCTAGAAGGGTGCTTACTAGCCTTTGATTTCATTTAAACTCTTTAATAATAGCACAGGAGTTAATTCCAAAGCTCTTATTCAAGTACTTTTATATTGCTAGTAACAGGTTGACATTTCACTTGATTGTTCGTTGCTGACGGCATCTTCAGTAGTGCCATAATCATAATAGTGGCATCAGTCATCAGCTACTTCAGTACTGACCTGATCGTAACTGATCTACTTACGACTGCGACATCACTGAAGTTGGCGTCAGCGATGAATGCTGAAACGTTTGGGGAGACACAGCTGCTTGACCTTCAGTAGAATAGCCGGGATTCATACTTCTTTCTGACATTTGGAAACCTTAAAAACAAAATGGATTATTATAAATTGTTGTTAAGTCCAAATTATGTTGAGTTGGGTTTTCTTAAAATTTCCGTTTATTATATAAATTTTTGACGTGGAAGATTATGGCAATAGGTTTAGTAGAACAGAGAATGGTTACTACAAAGCAAAGCTATATATTTTGTTGTTGTTGACTGATTAAGTAACGTGAAGAAGTCGATTTATATTAAAAAACAAAACTGATACCTCATTTAATATTAACCGGCAGTATGCCAACTTAGCTCAAGTGCGACCTACAGAAGTGTATCGGTTTCAGTTGACTGAAGTTTTATGTCAACGGTTTGTGGATAACCACTTTATAGATAACAGCATTATTAAATATTAGTTAGTACATAATATTATATGTAATTGTCAATGACACCGTACTGGAGCAGGTTGGAACCTTTGGTGTGAAGATAACACTGACTTTTCCACAAAACACCAAAACACTATACACTACACTCGATGTGCGTTTCGCCAACAAATCATCTGGAGATGATTAAAACTGACAGTTTTAATCATCTCCATAACAGTTTTAATGATTAAATGATGATGATTAAAACTGACAGTTTTAATCATCTCTATAACAGTTTTAATCATCTCCAGATGATGCCAAATTTGTTAGTGAAACGCGCGTTGAGTGTAGTGTATAGTGTTTTGGTGTTTTGTGGAAAACTAAGTCAGTGTTGTCAATGATATCAATGATAGCTGGTGATATCTCTTGCAAACGTATCATATGAATTTTACGAAAATCTGAAATGATTATTGAAAGAATCAACTACTGATAAATTTATCTTTTGTTCGTTTGGTCATAAATTTTCTTCACTTGCTCGATTCACACTCCCACTATGTATTTTAATACTGATTAGGGTGGATACATTCCCAATACAGGAAACAGACTATAAGAAATAACGTAAACTGTCACCACACCTATTACATTGAAATTTGAGGTATTTACGTCAGGAAGTTTTTCGAAAACAGAGTACACGCATGCATAATTAATATTTAAAATGTAACGGCAGTCTTTCATCGACCCAAACAATGTGGTTTGAATAAATAATTTGTTGTTTTTATTGCTTAGTAATTTCCTAGTTTTTTATTTATTGTATGTTCCAGAGTTAATGAATAATGGTGTCAAATAAACATACGTGCTTAAGATTACAATGTAACACAAAATTTAAACTGTAATAGTAATCCGCTACAAAATTATTTGCAGATCATTAAAATATGTTTTTTTTTCTATAAAATAAAGCATTGGGAATGGAAATTTTTAAGGAACAATGTTATGTCACTATCGCTCTGTTATATTCTATTGACAAGATATCATTCACAACTTGAGTGAACATCTGCCTGTATGATTTATAAATAATTTTTAATCAATGTCGCATTATTTTATTTACTTTTTTACATTCCATTTTTATTTTGATTTATTTTCAATCAGTAGTGTTTTGTATCAAAGATAGCGGTGATATATATCCGTTACTGAACTAATAAAAATGAGTACAAGGACATGACATTCAGTGAAATTGGTACAATTTCTATTTTAATATTGAATACATACTTTTATCGTAAATCTCGTTTCATTTACCTTGAACAATATAAAACTTTTTTTTGTTTGGATGAAGAAATAATGTAATGCCATTTATACATATATATATATATATATATATATATATATATATATATATATATATATATATATATATATATATATATATATATATATATATATATATATATATATATATAGTTATACTTTACAAATATATTTAATAATTCTTAAGTTTTATAACTTTACTTTGACATCCATTCTTCTTTTACTGTGGCATTTACTATTTTACATTCTTCGTTTACTGTGTCTTCCATACTTTGTACATTCATTTTCATTTTCAGACTCATTTTTACATAATTTGTTATGAGTCACTATTAAAGATTTTTTAGATACAAACTACTGAAGTGGGGAGATATCTCCACACCATCTTCAAGTGCCTTATACAATAAGGACTAAACAAATTAGGTCAAAACAGCTATTCTCCTGGCTATATGCCTCGACGAGCACAATTATATGGTGAAATTTACCGTATTTTGTCTAACAGAAGCACTAAAATACAGTGATTTAGATTGCTCTAAAACCAGAAGGAATATGCAAAGCGTCCTCTATCTCAAGATACCACTAACTGCAGACCGGTTTCGACCTTATATTGGGTCTCGTCAGTGCAGTGTAAGTGAGTATACCTTTGACAAACGAGTATCGCATTTGGTTATGTTCAGAATGATTGAATTTAAGGATGAATTGAAGCCGCAACACCGTTGTATCTACAGATTTTGCGAAACCGAGTTGTTGGTGAAACAACGTTATCTGGGAACTGGGAGTTGTACATCCTATTAGGTAAATTAGAATATAAGTGAACATATTTTTTTCTTGGAAATGGCAGGAGGAACACATTTTATTGGATACTGAAAAGAGGTACAATGTTGTTGCGGCCACCCCTTCAATTTTTAATTTTTTATTCATTTTTTGAGGTTGAAAATATTTGTTTTTAGCAATAGTCCATATTTCTTTATCGAGAAATGTTAATTATTGTTAAGGAAATATATTTTCTGATTAAAAACTACTATATTACTAAAAGTCAAAACTGACTTTTTTGCCTTCGTCGTAAAACGTTTTTTAAACCGCTCAAATTAAATAATATAAAATTATTTAAAAAAGTCTTATCATGAAATCACTGAAAGAAATAGTCTTCCGTTCCAAGTCCGTGGATTTTTTGAAAGGCAAACAAATATTTGTAAATTTTTGTTTGCTATGGTTTTCTTATGATTTCTCAAAAACTACTGATGGTAAAAATTTTTTAACTCAAGATCTGAGAACTTCGATTTGCTTCTCTTAAAATTGCTCTGCGGATGCTTTTCTCCATGTTACAGCCCCTAAATCTAGTTAATCTAAGAAAATCACCTAAAATTTAGGATTATTTACATCCTTTAATTTTTGTGCCTAGTGTACATGAGTGACAGAATTTTCATCAAAGTATATTATGTTTTAAATTACGAGAGTAATTATGAAAAAAATATTACAAACCATGCGAAGCCAAACTATCATCTAATATTATCGAATTTACAATATCTAAATGGAAATTTGTGTAGGATGCAGTGGCGGCTCGTGGTATCCATATTAGGGTAGGCGATAGCGGCGTATGAGCTTCATCAACCCTAAAAAATAGCGCCGCAGACGAAAATTTTTAAAATTTTCAAGGTCACGCGCTTTCCTGGTACTTCAGAATTTCAATGATTGAATTTCATTTATACAAAAATATAGACTTTCACAAGGATTTTTTGAACTTAATACCTCTTTGTTATTCGTGAATAATAATATTGTGGGTATAAATAAATTGGAATAAACGAAATATATTTATTGAGTATTATACCTATATTATGTAAATTGGGTTGGCAATAATACATTATTTTAGGGCGCTTTAGGGTATAGACCTCCTCCTCCCCTCACAGCCTTCCTTAACCATCGCCATTATTGACTGACAATTACAAAGTGGATACCTACTACTTTTTATAATTTAAATTAATGCGCCTATCTTTAATTAATGAAAATTTGTTAATTATATTTTCCGTGAAGTCATCAGATTTCTGAAGTGTGATAAATAATTCCTTTTCAATTGAAATAAGTGCAAGCGACGATAAACGTTCATTTTTCATAGAGTTCCGACTATGCGTTTTAATACGTTTTAAACAGGAGAAATGTCTTTCAACCGATGTACTTGTTGCTGGAATTGTAGCAATTAAAACAATAAGTTTAAAAACCTCTGGAAATATTTCTCGAAATTCATATTCCACAAAATATTTCAACATTGACTCGATATTTAATGTTTCAAATTGATCATCACAATGGCTATATAACCCAATATCCAGTAATGTCACGGCTTATTCAATGCGAAGGCGTCTTCGGATCTGCCGAAGAACGCCGATCTACTTCAGGCGGCGATTGCATTCGCCTTCAACTGCTTTATTTAAAGAGTATAATTGGCTGCAGACGTCTGAGCTGCGATTATTTTGCCATTACAACAACGCTGTTTGTCGTCTTACCGACATCTGGTTGACGTGTTAGCTATCGATTTTCAGGCGGTGGGATGGAGAACCGACCCTGGTCTAGTTGTTCTGTTTACGAATAAAATGATTTAATTCGGTGTAGCGCGGCGCCGTGCGGACTGCGGTGGTATATATAAAGGGTGTTTACGGCACCAGCGCCGCCGACGGCGATAGATAATTTAATTAGTATAAAGTAGTTATTATTAATTATATTAAATATTTCTGTATTATCAGGGACGTTAACAGTTCATTGTAATTGCGCTGTTATGAGAAATGACATAAAATTTTAAAGGTAGGCGGCGCCTACCTTGCCTACCCCGACGAGCCGCCACTGGTAGGATGTACTGATTTGCAATTGTTTATGAACTAAACAAAATCAAATTCGATAACCTAGATTTGCTTTAGACCTAAATTCTAATAATTTTCATAAAACACATTTCATGCCCGTCTACATCTTACTTATTTCCTTATCGAATGTCTGTTGTTGCAGGTTGCCGAGATATTGGAACTATTAGGTCTAGATCAATGCCAGCACACGCTGACGTCGAGATTATCTGGAGGTCAGAGAAAGAGATTGGCCGTGGCACTTGAATTACTCAGTAATCCCCCCATCCTCTTCCTCGATGAACCCACTACGTAAGTGATTCTATGAGAAACTATAATAATCTACTTTATAACTAGACTTTCCACCTTTTATTTGAGCAAATAAAGTATATTGGTTGTTAAAGGTAGGTAGGAGAAAAGTACATTGTATCAAAATAAAGTATTATTTATTTTACTTTATTATTTTCTTTAAAAACATATTTTTCATTACTTTTAGCAATCAATACTCAATAAATAATTATTACTGCTAAACAGCTTCACAGCACCTTTGCAGTCTATATTCAATTTTGATATAAATAATTCATTTTTAATCAAATTCAGCGATGCCTTGTTTCTTTTATCCCGCCACTTTATATTCATCATCATCACAGAAAAAATACTCTGTGAATGCTAAAGTGATGGGAATCGACAATAGAAATGAAATTAATTTGTACAAATTTGTAAAATCACCATTCGTCTGATTAAATATTTGCTGTCATTTCTATACAGTGGATAATTCTGGAAACTTTTTGAATATATTTGATCATCGGTAAATTCAAAGTACCATTAAATTTAAAATATGTATAATACGGATATATAGACTGGCGTTTTATTAAATATAAAAACAAAACAAAATGAAAAATAATGTCGGTCGTAACAAAAAATAAAAAAAGATGAAAATATTACTACAGTGAGGGAAAATGTACGGGGGTATCCAAACACATCAATTCGACATCGTCTACAACTATTAAATGTCTCAAGAGCCACCACCAAGTTTGTATGATGACAGATACAGATCTTTCTTTAAAGTCCGATGCATGGTGGCCCCGTATACTTTCTCTCACTGCAGCAATATTTTAATCATTGACTGACTTATCGTTGCATTGATGTTGCCTTATGAATAACAGAACCCGTCTCTTCAAATTTCTTGATTAAGTTCCGAACTGTTTATTAAGTTATGAACTGTCCTAATTTTGTGCGAATTTTTTTTAATATAACTGTAAATGATCACTCAGTTTCATAAAACAGTTGTACACAAATTATTCGTTGTTGAAGTGTTAATCGCGATATGTTGACGACGTATAGTTTGTAGATGATAGTCGTTAAATATTGACGCCCTGTCTTAGGCACAGCACAAATGGCGCACAATTCAAATTCTAACTGAATTCCAACTGAAACACACTACCTATGTATGTGTATATATTCATAGTTATTTTTTAAATTTTCATTCTAGTTATATAGTCACTACGATTATGGCGATTAAAACTGAAACGTTAGAATAAACAGTTTTTTATTTCAATTTGACCAACATCTCAACAAATACAAGGAAGAATACAAATAAAGCAAATAACACTTTATTTCTGGTATTGGCCGGCATGGCACGCTTGTAAACACCTTGTATTCGTTCAATAATTTCCACGTTGAAATTTTCTATTTGTGTTCGAATTCATTGCTTTGGGATTCTTCTAATTATGTGACCTATAAAATTGACCTGCGATTTTAAATAACCCCAGAATAAAAAAATCCAAGGGTGTCAAGCAGCTCAACCTCACAGAACTTTTAATACTCCTAAAACTAAGTTGCACGTAAAAATGCAAATATCAGTTCAAAAGTATCAATTCAGCAGTCAAATTTTCTTCAAATAAGTAAGGAAAAAACTGCTTCCCGTCATTTCAACCCATACACTTAGTTTATTTTGACGCTGGTTATACTATAATCTTGATTTCAATAAAGATTCTCCGGAGACCAACATTTGCTGTTATAACGATGTGCTGTTCCATTCAAGTCATTTGATAAAAACCAATATACTTTAATAAGTTGCAAGACATTTAGATTTTTCAATATAATCCTATGTAATTTTTTAAGTTTGCGCTATATTATATACGATAAATAGGAAACCCCTAATGTGGGACACCGTTGTTCTCGGAAAGCTTTAAGGAATTCATTTTTTCTCTTTTGCGATTATAATGTCATAACTGATACATCACACACAATTTAATCAACACAACTTATGAAAAATAATAATGAATTAAAACAAAAAACGATAAGCCATATTGCCAGTTTATTTACTGCAGTAATTGCTATAAGATGGAATAGTTATTATTAATGTAACGGACATAATGTTATATGCTTTGTAGTTGCAATAAGTTCTACACTGTGTGTAAACTTGTGTATCAAACCTATTCTCAAAGACAACAAGTTTTATTTCCTCAAAATGCTTATTATAATAAATTAGAGCTTGTAAGCAAGTACCCCATCTTGTGTAAAATGACAGCTGGTTCAGGGGGTAATAGTATGTCAGTCAGAGCTTCTCCAAACGTGTCTGCCTCAGTAGGCGCTTTTACTAAAATGTTGTTCACATTCGTTATTACCTCATTAACTAAAAGGGAAGCTGTCTCTTATTGTATGAACTGCATAAAAAGTTTCAATTAACAGATGCCCTCCTTTTGTTAGCATTACTGGTACTTTCTGGGAATTGTCTTCATCTGGCCCTACACAGTGATAGCACACAATCAGAAAATCTACAATTTTTTGTAGTTGATTGTGTCTGATATTTTAGAAACCACTAAATGGCTGCCACTATCACTGTTATGAAGTGTGAATGTACAATGAATTACATGTGCAATGAAGTTGAACAAAATGTTTTTCAACGTGGTTGAGAATATGTTGCGATACGTCCTAGTATCCTAGATCCATTTCTTGGTGTACTTGTATTAGAGAACTTTCGGTGTATATATTTTTCTAGTACCTAACTGGCGCACTGTAGGGTTCTTCAATTTATGTAACGGAATGTCATTTTCCAAAACAGCTAAAGGCATAGTAGAATATTGGTTCATCGTCATCGTGACCGCTAGATGTAGCATGTCTTTCCACATGTGTTGTGGAATCGTCAAATACATTACAAAATAGATCATTTCCTCTAATACACATCCGCAAATAACTCCGAGTCACATCAATCCAGGATTGCAGTAATTCTGGTCTGGATTTTATGTCTCATGGAATTTTGATTTTCACATTACCGCATAAATAAAATCAAGGCCGCGTAAATAGTGAAAATAGTGATGAGATGAAGACAGACCCATAACATGCCTCTGTGTAACATGCGGTGGCAATGTTGTTGCTATAGAAATGGACATGGGTAGCATGTCGATTGTTAATCCGTCTCTGTTACAGCTCGTTGGAATAGATGTTTTAGTGATGATGTTGAAAAATATACGTATACCAAAGAATGGGTATCTAAAAAACAAAATTCACTTGTTCAAATATATTTTTCCTATTTCTTCGATCACATTTATTCCAGTCATTACGAGCTTACTGTATGTATTAAAAGCTACTTTTAGTAGGGTATTATTTACCAAAAAAAATAAAATTCTTTCAGAGTTTTTCAAAAACAAATCATAAACATTATGCGAAACTTTATCACTATACCATATATAATTATATACGTTAACATATACAATTTACATGGACTTATATCACACATTACAATAATTACAAATTCTATTAATTGGAAAAATGTGTAATGTCTAATTTATATCCTGATTTACTGTATAACTAACTACCGGAAACTTGTAGTATACACGCAATGGCATGACAAAATCACGCGTAATACCTAATTTTCAAACAATAGCCTAACTACGACATTCCCTATTTTTCTGTGGTGCAAAGTGTAGCAAACGAAACTGATAACTGGTACAATAACTTATAAGTACCCATTTTCTCTTATAATACAAATAAAAAATAGCATTGTCTTCGTTCAGAAAGCATTAAATTGTTAGTTGCATGACTCTGGTGTTGCTAAACACAACAAATTCGAGCAAAATTGCGGCCGCCGACAAACCGAAAGTCGCGCCCCAATTAAAAGAGACATAATTATACGAAATTATCGATAATACCTGCAATTATTTTACGAGAAGCGGAATTATCAAATTTACGTTTTACGTGGAATTTACGTGGAAATGCACCACTAATGAAGATTGTGACAATTCGTCGTAGCCCAGTTTATTCTAATGAACAATCAGGTTGGTTTTGTAATCAATTGTGACAGGATAAGTAAGCGAGGTTCAATGAATTAATTCAAACAGGTCAAAAAGTAATGACGATTTTTAATAGAATTTTATTGTTCGGTGTTTTGAGGTATGGTGCAATATTCTGTATTGTTTGATCAATAATGGTAATTAATTTAATTTTAGATATTCTGATTATTTTTGCAAGAACTTTACATTCACTTTTACAGAACTTTATTTTGCCTTATTCACACTACGTTTGTTAGTTAAATAAAACGTTCGCAAAATCTCAATAACGCAAGTATATAAACTCAAAATATGGTTTACATTTTTCTCTGGTCAGTAAATCATCCACACGGCCAAGTTGGTTTTAGAGAAACGAAAATTCATATTTATCTTATAAATTAAAAAAACGCGATAGAAATGTTACACACCGTGTTCCACGCGAGACTTTTTAAGAAACATTAAGAAACGATTAATTAAACAATAACAGGATTTACTAAACGTATTACTAAATACTACAAAATAACAGACCTATACGTTACGTTATGTACGTATCTCTCGTAAGAACTACCAAACGCGATTAAAATTAAATCTAAAATTAAATAAAGCACAGTTAACCAGAAAGAAATGTCGAATTTTAAAATGTTTATGCCTTCTACATAATTTTCACTTATTTCAATACATTTTATTTTTAAATACTGAATCATAACTTCTGTGTAATCTTGGCGAATTCTTACACAAAATTTTGCATTATTCCGTGGACGTGTTTTATAAACTTGTCGAACTAGATAAATCCATAAAAGAATTATGTACCGGTATATCGGGCGATCCAGGTGACCATTCAATTAATTCAATAATTTCAATCAACTATTTGAAAAACTTCCAGTTAGGCACTACTTTCTTGAATAATAATAATAACAGACTATGTCATATATCTTCTTCTTCTTTATGTGTCATATCAGAGTTATCCGACGTTGGCGATCATCATAGCAAAGGCTTCTCGATCTTCTGCCATGTGGAAAAGTTGACCTGCATTTCGTATGTCCGTCCAGGCTCGGATGTTTCTCAGCCAAGACATCTGTTTTCAGCCTACACCCCGCCGACCTTCTATTTTTCCCCTGATAATGAGTTGTAAAATACGATATCGATCACCTCTCAATATATGACCCAAATAAGTAATTTTTCTACGTTTGATAGTCCTGAATAGTTCCCTGTCTTTGTTGATTTTCCTCAGCACTTCCTCGTATGTGATATGTGCTATCCACGGTATTTTTAACATTCGCCTATGTATCCACATTTTCAGCGCCTCTATGCGATTAGTTGTTGATATTTTAAGCGTCCACGCCTCCACTCCATACAACAGTACAGGCCAAACATAGCACTTGACCATCCTTTGTCTAATTTCTAAATTTAGATGGTGGTTGCAAAGAAATGATTTCATCTTTAGAAAGGTTGTTTTGGCCATTGCAATTCTGCGTTTTATTTCTTTGTCTGGATCTAGTTGGTCTGTTATGATAGTTCCTAAGTATGTAAATTTGTGGACCCTTTCAACCTCAACTCCATTTAATTCTAGTTTCGTATCTAGGTGAGGGTTACGACTACAGACTAAAAACTTGGTTTTATTTTCATTTATTTTGATGTCCATTCCTTCCCCTGCTTCGTGGATTCGATTCAGCAGTATTTGGAGACCTTCGATGTTGTCCGCCAAGATTACTGTGTCATCCGCATATCTAAATGTCATATATAGCTACATGAAATTGTTAGTTGTATTAATTTTGATCCAAAAATATTTATCCAAATTGCATACAATAGCAACTTAACTATTCTGAATGGATGTATTTTACATTATTTGACAAGAGATCATATTAATTATTAAGTTCTAATCTTATCTAACATATCATGCATCATATCATGCAATATTTTAATACATAAATTTCATTGTTTCAATTAGTGCAAATCATCATAAATAACTAATAATTATTACCCTTTTACGAACAAACTGTTTCTTGTTTTCAAAAATACCGGAAACATCTTATGCGCTAATAAATATAACGAATATTTTTTAACTATACGTTATATATAGAATTGATGTCAATAAAACATTTTAAAAATACACAGTTTTAAAATCTTAAAACGGACTCTTCCGCACGTATAATATCTCTATCTCGACATTGAGTGGCCGAGAAAAAATATACCAACACATAAATGCAGAATATGTGTTTTATGTCACAGTTTTACTTTTTTAAAATAGTCCACCGTCGTGCTTTCTCATGACCCATGGACAGGATGGGGTGTATCCTATCCAGCTCAAAATCAATAGATGTCGTCTGGTAGACATCCCTAATCAGAATCAGTCGAAAACCGATCGATCCGACATGATTTAATTGAGTGATCGTGCTAACAAAAAAAATGTCTCAAATAATCCACCATTGTACTTTCTCATAACCCATATACATGGTAGAGTGTATTCTACCACCTCAAAATCAATAGGTGTCGTCTGGGAGACGTCCCCAATCTGAATCAGTTAAAACCCGATTGATCCGACACGATTTAGTTGAGTTATCGTGCTAACAAGAATAAATGCCGACGATAACGACAACGACGACAACGCCAACGCCAACGACAACGACAACGACACACACACAGCAAATATTTTTAAAAACCATTTTTTTCTTGTTTTTAAGCCGAATAACGAAAAATAAACCCAACAATAAATTTTGGTTTTTCACTTTTTCTTTACACGATTACATTACTTTTCCGCGTATAGTGGAGTGCGGAAAAGTAATAAAATACATAGTTACTTTTCTCACACATTGTGACAGTTATTAATCCTGTTGAGTTAGTTAAGTTATCGAATCGACAAGTATTATCAGACATTTTAAAAATATTGATATATATGGATTTGTATCGATATCTAGAATATGCACATTGTCACTGACGTTGTCTATAGGATGTTTTCGTTTCTGTTACCAGACCCAGTCATTATTAACGTACTTGAATTAAGCTGACACTTTATAGCTTTAATCCAGAGTATTAAACCATAAGTGAATCTTAATTTGACTTTTACATATTATCTCTTTTGAGTGTATTTCGATATTTATGCCATTGAGTATTACACAAATTAAATTACATAAATAATATATCATGAATCTATAACTCATGGGTCACCTATTGAGTCACAGTAATTAATTAATATTAATTAATAGCATAACTTTCTTACGTTCTTGATACGTCACTACCATTACATCGCCTTGAACTTTTACAAAAAAATGATAATAATAGTAATAAAGTGGCTAAGATATAAATATAAATCATACTTCACTTTTTTGTTGTATTGTTATTAAAATTTAAGTAATTTCGTTACATACGCCACTATTTTTACAATTGTCACCATTGTTATTTACTTATAAAATGCGTAAAACATAACAACAGTAGGTAATAAATATGATCGTAAAATATTTTTTACATCAGTCTAGAATTATTACGGTTCATTTTTATGTATGTACATATTACAGTCACCGTGGATAATAAACAAAACGTTGATAGTAAATTCGTTCTAAAAATATTTAAATTAACATAATTGTATTCTATTGGTATAATTGCTAGTGCCGCTTTATTACTTTATGGTAATGTACCTAAACAGTATATCGTTATTACTAGAACAGCATGTTATGAATTCACGAAAACTGAGTGTCCAGACCGCTGCACAGTGAGCAAAATCGCCGATTTAGGTTGACACAATTATTTTATGATTCTATCTTACTGGAAATTTTCCTCTGATTTAAAATACGAGTACCTACACTCCATATGATAAGTACCAAACCAAGCCAAACCAAACCAATGATGTTTGAACAAAGAAAAACGAGAAACATTACTTTTCAAGTAATTTTTAATGAACTTCTACAAAATCTTTAATAAATATTGTAGAGAACACAATCCTGCATAAATAATTGAACACATAACCAGTCTCCTACTACGAAAATTACACAACAGGAACTAAAACACAATATATAAAATAAGGAAATTAGAAAAATGTACGCAAACAATAAATTCTCAAAAAATATATTTGAAATAACAAAAATACCATATACATAATATTTACATATACCCTAACTAAATAACTAAAACAAAATTCTTTAATCTTTTTTTTTTTGGCTTTTTTGCTGATCAAAATTAAATAAAAATTACAATGGTTGATTCAATTAACTAATAATTATTTGAATAATCAATTTTAAAGTATCTACGTATTGACGTTTCTATACATGTATTTAATCACTACCACTGCCAGAATTTTCGAGTGACTGTTAATCGTCATCCTCATCACAATACTCATCGTCCGAATCAGGAATATCGAAGACTGAGACGGACTAACAACTTCGAAATTAAAGGCATGGTTTCAATTTTTTAGACTCTTTAGAGTTTTATGTATATTATTGTCTATAATTGAGTCAGATGAAACCAATAACATCGCCAACAAATTTATATTCGTAGTTTGCCGGGATCGTTTTTGGGTATTATGCTCTCTAAATCTACGGCGGTGTTTGTTGCGGGTCTGCTGTGCTTCCTTAAAGAACTTCCCGATTATTATAATATGGTGTTTAATTTCACGGATATGTTCCAATATTTCGTGAACAGTTACAGTCATTGGAAAACAAGGATAGAGATTTACGAAGAGTCTTTTGAAACTACAGAAATAAGGAGTTTATACTCCAACCCATAAATAAGGAGTTTATACTCCAATCCATCTGCAAATGCCTTATCATCATCATTAGGTCATCAGTCCTAAGACTGGTTGGACGCTAACCTCCAGCTTCTCCTATCTTGTGCTAACCTACGCATTTCGCTAATTGTGCTACAACCTACATCCCTTACTATTTGCGAGCAGTAGTCTAATCTAGGCCTACCTCTGCCTTTCTTCACTCCTATTTCTGCCTCCAAAATATCGCGGACTATTCCCCCATGTCTCAGCAAGTGGCCTACCATTCTATCTCTTCTCTTCTTTAAGTTTTTCCACATACTCCTTTTCTCGCCGACTTTCTCCAATACTTCTTCGTTTCTAACCCTATCAGTCCATGGTATTTTCATCATTCTTCGGTAACACCACATCTCAAAAGCTTCTAATTTCTTCCTACTTGCTTCCCCTACCGTCCAGGTTTCGCAGCCGTAAAGTGCCGTGCTCCATACATATGTTTTCAAAAATCTCTTCCTTGTTTCTAAGTTTATTACCCCCGAGCATAAAAGTGCTTTCTTTTTGTTAAAAGCTACTCGACCCTGCGCTATTCTTTGTTTTATGTCTTTATCGCTTCTTCCATCCCAATTTATTTTACTTCCTAAATAAGTGAAGTCTTTAACTTCCTCCAATCTTTCATTATTAATTTGTACTTTCGTTTTTGATCTGCTCTCGCGCCCTCTGCACACTAACACTTTAGTTTTGTTTTTATTCACCCTCATTCCGTATTCCTCTGTCAACACTGCCTCCATTTCGTTCAATGCTGATTCTAGTTCCTCCTTACTAGATGCTAATACTGCTATATCATCCGCGAATCTCAGCATTTTTAGTTTCTGTCCCTGTACTTTAATCCCGAAATCTACTCTATCTTTTACCACACTAATCGCCTCTTCGATGTACAGATTAAAAATTAGTGGTGATAGCGTACATCCTTGTCTTACTCCTTTCCTAATACCTACTTCCCTTTCTTCCCCTTCTACTTCTATAACAGCAGTTTGCTCTATGTATAGATTGTGTACTACTCTCCTATCTCTATACTTCATTCCCGCGCTCTTTAGTATCTCGAACATTTTTTCCCATCTTACGTTATCAAAAGCTTTTTCTAAATCTACAAATCCTATATAAGCGTTCTTTCCTTTTTCTATTGTTTTCTCTAACATTACTCTTAGCGCCAGAATAGCTTCGCGAGTTCCCCTATTTCGCCTAAACCCGAATTGGTCTTCTCCTAGTATTTCCTCCGCTCTATTTTCCATCCTCTTCTGCACTATTCTAGTTAAGATTTTTGACGCATGGGAAGTTAGGCTAATCGTTCTAAAGTTCTCGCATTTGTCGGCTCCTCTCTTTTTCGGTATAGTAACGATAATGTTCCTCTTATAATCCTCCGGCATCTCGCCCGTTTCGTATATGTATTTTACCAGTTCAAACATCCTATTTACTACTTTCTGTCCCGCACATTTCAAAATTTCCGCCTGTATTTTATCTACACCCGGCGCTCTATTATTCTTTAGCCCCCTTAGTGCTATTTCAAATTCCTCTCTCAATATAGGTTTTCCTACATCTTCCCTATCGATGCTAGATTCTTCCTCTAATATCTCTCCTAATTCCTGACCCTCGTATAAATTTCCTAAGTACTGCTTCCATCTATCCGCTTTCTCCTCTCTTCCTATCAGTATGTCCCCCGATTGACTCCTAACATTTCTACTTATTGTTCCTACATCCCTGAAGTTCCTCTTAATTATTTTGTAAGCCTCATCGGTCTTACCTACTTGCAACTTATCTTCTACTTCTTTGCATTTCTCCTCTATCCATTGTTCTTTCGCTTTTCTACATTTTCTAATGATTTCCCACTTTATTGCCTTATACGTTTTCAGTCCTT
Organism: Rosalia funebris; assembly: GCA_037954035.1. Lineage (NCBI taxonomy): Eukaryota > Metazoa > Arthropoda > Insecta > Coleoptera > Cerambycidae > Rosalia > Rosalia funebris. The sequence continues at coordinate 28,869,409 of JAZFAV010000035.1, read as the reverse complement.
CTTCGTCTCGTCTGTTTTTGTAGCCTCGTCTCTTTTGCATTAAGTTTAAGATTTCGTCCGTTATCCAGGGCTTCCTAGCTTCCCTTTTATCGTGTCCTAAAACGTCCGTAGCCGCGGAAGCTAGACTATTCTTGATACCCTCCCACTCAGTTTCTGCGTTCTTGATTTCGTCCTTACTCGTTTTATTTATTAATTGATCTGTTTTCTCCTGGAACTTATCTTTCATATTCTGATCCCTCAATATGTCTACATTTATACGTTTCTTATCCTTCCGGGTTTTCAGATTTTTGAACTTTAATCTAGCTTTCATGACTACCAAGTTGTGATCGCTGTCTACATCTGCTCCTGGATAACTCTTACAGTCTTTTACTTGATTTCTAAATCTCTTCCTAACCAGAATGTAGTCTATCTGATACCTGTCTATCCCTCCATGCATTTTCCATGTGTACCGCCTCCTAACGTGATTCTTGAACAATGTATTCGCGACTACCATCTTGTGCTTCTCACAGAATTCTATCAGTCTGCTACCTCTCTCGTTTCTGTTTCCTAATCCATAAGGCCCTACAAATTCTCCTTCTTTCCCCTCACCTACGACTGCGTTAAAATATCCTACTATTATTAAATTTTCATGACCCTTCACAAATCCTATTACCTGCTCTATGTCCGAATAAACGGCTTCTAACTCTTCCTCGCTGTGGTTAGAAGTAGGCATGTATACTTGCACTATTACTGTTTCCACTGGCTTCGAATCTAACCTAACCATCATTACTCTCTCGCTGTATTGTAGGTAGCTATCTACACACTGTCCTGCGTTCTTCCGCATAACGATCCCTACTCCCGCGTTTCCATTTACCGATCCTGTGTGTATTACCCTATAGTCACCGCTCCAAAAATCTCCTACTTCCGGCCAGCGCATCTCACTTATACCTACTATATCTAATCCTAACGTATCCATTTCTATCTTCAGATTTTCTAGCTTCCCTGCCTGTCTCATGCTTCTGACATTCCACGCTCCGACTCGTGAAATGCTACACTTCTTCCGAACGGAGGACTATTTTACCTCCGGAGTTTTTTGTCCCAGGAGACGCCATCATTAATTTAGGATAAGCTTTCTGCTAGCTGTTCTGAGGATTATAATGTGGTGGTTTCCTCTTGCCTTCCACATCGCAGTCGTGTGTGTCATAGCACCATACCAACCCCCACGGTTTCTGCCACTATGACTACTGAAAGAGCTGCTGTCCTCCTTCAGGGACTTGTCTTAGTCTGGTTTTTCAATAAGGACCCCCCACTATGGTTAAACCTATGGTACGGCTCCTTAAATCATTAAAACGCGCAAGCCGACCCACCCGTTCCAGTTTGCACTAGAACTTCGTCAAGGTTCAAGTCCTATCGGATCGGATAAGGATTAAACAAATTAGGTCAAAACAGCTATTCTCCTGGCTATATGCCAAATGCCGAGCGTTGAATTACATGACAAAATTTGCCGTGTTTTGTCCAACAGAGTTAGCACTAAAATACAGTGATTCAGATTGTTCCAAAACCACAAAGAAGATGCAAAGTGTCACTTATCTTAGGATATCGTTAACTGCAGACCGGTTTCGACCATATCTTGGATCTCGTCAGTGCATTGTAAACGAGTATACCTTTGACAGATGTCTGCAAGTAGACAAGTTTTTCGAACACGATGTAACAAACATATTTTTCGAACGTTTCGGGACAGTAGTATCCAGAGGAGAGATGGTTAGAGGGAAAAAAGGAAAATGTTCTGGACCTACCTTGTGGCTGATTAAAATGAGAAGGATTACGTGAAGATCCAGTCCACACTAATCTAACACTTTCTATAATGTACCTGTATATTTGTAATAGGTACCAAAATGAAAATTGGACCTGTTTTCTTCATACTAACCAAAAAACTTTTTTACATTATCACACAGAAAATATGAAATTAAAGAATGGAATATGGCTTATCCCAGTTCACGGTCATGAACATATACAACTATATACAGTCAATACTGAGAATATTTATACATAATGTCGTTTGCAAAAACATGTTAACTGAAAACTAGCAACAGCATCTCATATTTCTTCTTTGTTTCAGAGGGCTGGACAGTTCTGCATGTTCTTCTTGCATCTCATTATTCAAACGATTGGCTCAGGAAGGAAGGACGGTGATAGCCACCATCCACCAACCCTCTGCATTACTCTTTGAAATGTTCGACAAGTTATACGCCCTATCCGATGGAAAATGTATATATGATGGAAAAACTAGCAATTTAGTTAATTATTTAGGAAATTTGGACCTGCGGTGTCCGCCTTTTCATAATCCCGCAGATTATTGTGAGTATACAGGGGTGGAATAAGATGCGGGAAAGTTTATAGGGGAAGAAAAATATTGTGCAACAAAATTATCGATTAAGTTGACTTGAATTTTGAAATTTACACTGCTGAAGATCATTTCAGTTAATTCAAGTAACTACATGTGTCATAATAATTATTGCATAAATATGTATTCATAAACGTGGCATACGTTGCACGTTACACGTAACATGTTACATTCTATTTTAGTGTAACATGTAATACTGTTACGTTTTGCACATTACATGTGACAAGTTATATTTTACACATACAAATAACATTTAATATTTAGTATCCATCATATGTCCCATTTTTGTATGATTATATTTTGAATTTATACTTAATTATGTTTGCTATTTTTACATAAATCGAACAGTATTTTATATAAAACTTATTTTTATTCTAAAATAAAGAAAATATAGATTCACTTGTGATCATAAGTAGTAGTAGTGGCAATATTTTCTCGCCTGTGGCGCTTATGCCTTATATAAAATTAGAAGATTTTGTTTGTGACCATAGAACTATGGGTATTAATTATATTTTGGGTCACATTACTGGCAGATTATTTTTTACATTTCAGTAAAATATTCATTTATACTTTTTCAAGTACGAGGCGGTAGTAATTAATAGACTTAAAGTCCTGTATAATCTTACATTGCTCAATTATAGTATTTATCTTTAGCTTTGTAAGGATATGGTTTGTTATCTATGTCTGCATTAACGTCTAAACTATGTTCATGATCACTACTGTCAATCATAATTACATGAATTTCATGAACTTTATTAACTTACTTTTTAGTATTGATTGAAAATTTGTTAATTAAATGCATACTGTTGATTAGTAGATAACTTTTACTCATAATATAAGAATTATCTTCTTTATAGAAGAAGAAAATTACTTGATTACTTTTTTTATTTATCTCATTTTATGTAAATATATCGATAATCAGTATAGTGGATTCCATGAGATCAGATGAGGATTAAAGGATGACATCGAAAGAATTTGATAGTCTGATGATTTTTAATAACTAATGACAAGATTTGTATAATCTTTGGTTGTATACCACTTCACTTTAAAATTAGGAAAGCATTATTTTCCAGTTGGTTTGTTTGGATTCTTCAAAAAATAAATCTATTAAATCATGAATATGTTATCTTTTAATTGGCATTTGATCTCGCGGAATCCACTTTACAGTTCAGTTTGAAACATTTGTTATTCATTATATCACTTTCTTATTACCATCCAGACAAATTATTATCTGTTTTATAACATGTACCATTTTGCAAACAAAATTCATCTTATTTAACCATCATAAATAATATACTTACAGAAGATGAATGATTAACATGAAACAGTTTTCATGATGCAACATACTTTAATCAAATAGAAATTGGGCTAATAAAGAAATAAATTTCCTTAATGCATCAGTACCTTTATTGAAATAGTTTACAATTCATTTCCTTGATAAAAAAAATAAACCGTTTCATTAAATCTAATAATAAATTCATTGATTTTTCAGTTAAATTTGCTTATTGTTTCAATACATACATTGTATTTCCTCTGTTAAGAGCGAGTATTTATTTAAAGAAAATTATATTTTTTAAATCAAAGTGTCTATATACCTATTTACGTTAACGAATTTTTGTTTCGACCTACATCTGATATTGCCTAATGAAATGTGACTTTAAAATAACCCTAAAATGTATATAATTGTAAGAAGAAAAATTGATTTATATTTACGATGACTTCTGAACAAATAATTGTCATCAATATAATGCAAAGTTTTACTTGGCAGAGGGCAATTTTCAAACTATTGAAGTACGGAAATTATTATACTCCACTCCATCTGCACATACCTAAATATATAATAAATAAGGACTAAACAAGTTAAACCAAAACAGCTATTCTCCTGGCTACATGACATCGACGAGTGCTGAATTAAATGGCGACATTGACCGTATTTGTCTAACAGAGATAGCACTAAATACAGTGATTAAGATTGTTCAAAATCCACAAGGAAGATGCAAGGTATCACCCATCTCAGGATATCGCTAACTGCAGACCAGTTTCGATCTTATCTTGAGTCTCGTCAGTACAGTGTAAGCGAGTATACCTTTGCCGGATGAGGCTCACATCTTGTAGACGCCATTACGTTCTACCGCAGTAAAACGGACCAAGCGCCATCTCTCGGTAGTTTCGAGAAATCTAATCCTCCTAAGCTAATCTCCTAAAGAGCTAATCTCCTTACTTCAGTAGTTTGAAAACTACCCTCTGCCAAGTAAAACTTTGCATTATATTGATGATCAAGCTTTACTTCGATTTAGATTGTTCTCGAAAGTACCGAGAGATGGCGCTCGGTACGTTATACTGCGGTAGAACGTAACGGTGCCCGTCTCTACAAGATGTGAGCCTCATCTGTCAAAGGTATACTAGCTTACACTGCACTGACGAGACCCAAGATAAGGTCGAAACTGGTCTGCAGTTAGCGGTATCCCGAGATAGGTGACACTTTGAGCGCTCGTCGATGGTATATAGCCAGAAGAATAGCTGTTTTGGCCTAATTTGTTTAGTCCTTGTTATATTTACAAGGCTTGTGCAGATGGTGTGCAGTATAACAATCTTCTTACTTCAATAGTTTAAATAATTGTCAATTAATTACTTACTGCTTTATAATCTTTACATTTATAATAGGAGTATCATATAATTTATATAGACTGAACCAGTAATTTGAATATAACTCTAATTATGATATTATATTGCAGTAATAGAGGTGTCTATTGGTGAACATGGTGCGGATATTAACTTGCTAGCTCATGCAGTAAGGACGAACCAGGCTATGAAAAGTATAGACTATAGTACACCTAAAGGTAAGTGTTAATAGTTTATTAAATAATAAATATATACAGATATAATTTTCTCATTATATTTTACCAATATTTTATAGATAATACTTGTAATGTACCTTGTAACCTTTATATCTATATGTAGAATTTCCCAATTTTTTACATCTACTGCCGTTATTTTCCACTACATTTGCATACAATACTATACCAATAATCAATAACATCTGGATATATATTTTTCTTGACTTACATTGGACGTTTTCAAGTATAAACGATTCATTTTTATAATCAGTTTTTCTACGGAAATATTTTGAGAAATAATTTATTTCAATAAATGAGGACAAGTACGAGCTCTAAATATTTCATTCTCAAATATTGATTTAGGTTCAATTATTATATGTGCATGAATTTGAATTAATTACAATATGTTATCGGTTCAATATCCTCCTTGAAATAAAGATAAATATTTATCTATCATTTAGTATAATTATTTAATGTAGTAGATTTTGATTCCAATTTTAGTAATAATAAACAACACAAACACAGACCAACGTTTACACAAATAGTAGTAAACATATACACATAATCTCCCATTGATATTAGTGTAAAAAATCGATACTACATCAAAACATCTACGAGTATATCAATTATTTTTAAATGATTTGATATTTTACCTTGACAATTTAATGCAACGCCTATTTTTGAACTATGAACTTGGAATCTGTCAATCACAAGTATGAGAAACTCATAAGTTATAGCTATATGGTCTTTAGTTAATTTTTGATCAACCAAATTTTAGTTAATTTGAGCCGATGTAGGTACAAGCAATGCAGTATATGACATTGTATATGGTGCCGCCACCGATCAGCCATTTAAGTTGCCAGCTATATTATATTGCTATAAAAGCAGAAATTGTGTTAAACCATAGATTTAATTCATATATCATTTCAGTTAAAAGTGCTTAACAATTATTAATTCACTGAAAGAGATAGGAAATCTAAATTATATTTGAAATAAGATCATAATCAGGCAAACTTTCTTCACTTCATACTCGACATTCAATGTCAATGTGCATAACATATAATAACCAAAATACCAACCTTAAAACATTTAATTTGGGATGCATCCTATTTAGTAAAATATAACATTAAAGATACATGCAGTAGAATATCCAAATGTAAATAGAGACGATAATATACGTGTATATATGTGTATGTACTAGTATATACGTAGATAAAGTATGAAATTTATCGATGTATTTAATATTATTTTATGTCTGTTATAGAGAAAGAGGATTTGTTCCAAAGTAGCTTGGAGAAGAAAAGCCTGAAATCCGATCCAACATCACCACCACCTGCAGCTGTGATAATGCAATTTTTATTGCTTTATAGAAGAAATTTACTGACGACACGACGTACTTATGTAAGAATATCACGTTTTCTATTTTAGTTTTAAGTTTATTTTACATTGAAATTTGTACTATCAAGGTTAGTAAACTATATTCGAAATAAAATTATATTCACGCATTAGATAGTAATAAATTATGTATATAATTTATATATGTACATCCTTAATATGCATTGTGATTATATCTACGTTCATAATATTAGGGAGAGGAGAGGGTCCCATGAATATGGTACAAGTAATAACAGACTTAGACTGACTTTCTAAATATTGTGGCACCATGCCATTATATAAAAAAAAATATTTATACTCTAAAGAAAATACCATAACCTTAAATGTTTTACAAATACCATAAATTTTCATTCAAGGAAAGTAATTGATTGGAGGGAATACATATTTACTAGAGTTTAACAACTTCAAACCTCACGTGGAGTATTTTTCTTAAAATACCAACCTGATTGAACCTAGAATGATCTTATCTGATAATGTACTACTGTGAAGACCCTATAATAGCTATGGCTAGTAAAGGTCTGGTTTTGTATGTCCGTGATATGAATAAATAGATGGAAAATATCAAATGATACGCTCATAAATTCGGTTATTAGTTCTTACAGACAACTCATCCCATAATCTCTTGATTAAGAGATATTTTACAGTTGAATACTTCTTAATCATCAACATATCCTGGAATTGGTCACAATTGTAGTACTTATTGGTTTTTATTTTGAATTTAGCACCAAAATATTCTCTGAAGTTGTTCGACATGTTTGAATAAGAATCAGTTTGGTTTATTATAAGCAGACAGAACATATATAAGCTATATGAAATTTATTATTTTATGTAATCCCACTGAAACAATACGCTCACTTTATTTCTGTAATGCCACTATCAACTGATTTTGCACCCTGCATCCAGGAAGTTGATAGTAGTCGTTTTTAGATGATGATATTTGGTGAAATTAGAATTGTAACTTCCTACCAAAATGTATGCTTTTAATAGGACCAGATGCTGTCCTGAAAAACCCCAAATTCTGAAGAAGATATTCATTTTAGACTCATTGCTTACAATCATAGCCATTTGGGGATTATTATAACTGTTTTATTTCAACTTAAAAAAATTCGAAACTGTTAAGTTTTGAACTTTTCAGCGATAAATTTTTTTCAATGATTACTATTTCATTTTGACTACGTGTTCCAGAAGCACCCTATATTATTATTCTTGGAAGGAATAATAGGGTGGTTTATGAAAACGTTTCGCGGATGAGTGAATTTATTTCCGTGGAATTAATTCTGTAACAATGGGAGATCAAAATTTAAGGTTATAACCTTCAAATTTAATCTTTTACCAATATTTAGATTCATTCATAATTTATATTTTTATATTTAAAAAAAATACACCAACGGATATTATTTTAAATTAGTCACAAAAAGTCTGTAGTAAAAAGTCAATCTATTTTGCAATTGATTTCTCATTTATTTTCTAACAATTAAAAAAATATATAAAGAGATAAAATTACTTTAGATAATCTACAGTATTTTAACAAGGAGAGGAATATAATTATAAAGTGAATATAGGGACAAAATATATAATACTAAAATAAATTTATTCAGAGAAACAATTTTATTCTATAAGCAAAAATAATGTTACGTCCTATTTTTTGAGAAAGAAAATGTTCACCTGTTTTGTATACCCCTTGAATCAATTAATCCATATGAGTTTTGTGGGTGAAATAAGTTGTTTATTGGTGAAATTCTTTGTTACAGCTAATGATCATAAACAGGCTACTAGCACATATAATCATCGGCTTCATCTTTGGATATTTATACAGGAACGTTGGAAAAGGCGCAAACACAATTTTAGCTAATTACGTATATATTTATGGCACTCTACTACTTACAGTATATACAGGGGAAATGCCGGTCACGCTATCATGTAAGTTAATGAACACTATTTGACATTATAATTTAGTATTTTGTTTTGTCTACACAAGCAATTTTTTTTTGTTTTATGTTGTTTAGGTTTTTGTGCTGTTTATTTTTTTATGTTGTCTATGATATACCAAATAAAATATAATTTCTATTAGTTTTGAAGGCACAGTGAAGTGCCGTGAGGCACAAAAGTAAGCTTTGGTTTAAGAATATGCCATAGAAAATCTTTTATATTGAATAACAAGAATTTGTTAACAATTAAATACAAACAGAGCATGGTTTTGCTGCAAAGTACAATTAAATTCATCTATTTCCAAAAATAATCAACATGTCTTCAAAAAATAAATTTAATCGATGTCTATTTCCAAATTAGTGTAAAAATACAATTTATTTCTTTTTCAAATAATCAGTTACTTATTGACTTATTATATCAATAATAAGTCAATAAGATTATTATCACTGAAAACGAAAACCAAATATCTTTAGCTTTGGAACATATGGTCTGCTACATATTCCTGAGACTAATATCTTGATTATGTAATATGGCCATAAATAGACTTCGATCATTGTACATCATTGTGAAATCTCAGTTTTTTAGATATCTCTCCATAAAACTAATTTTAGTGCAAAAATACAATTATATTCCTTCATTATCAAAAATAATCACCAGGAGTATTTGCGATGATTACTTCTGGAAATGGATAAAAATAAATTAAGTTTAAATTAAAATTTAATACATTTTTTAACTATCTTTGATTAGTAAACCAAAATCCAATCAAAATATTTACTAATAGCCACTTCGGTTCAATCAAACTTTCCACTATCACACTTAATTTTAATTTTCTCTCAAATACTAAGTAATACATACATACATACGTGTACAAGACGTTGTTTTCTAATTAGATTTTTAATCTTCCTGTTGCCCATTACTTGTCTCATTACTTGTGATATTTTAAAGTTTTATAGAACTATGTATGTCTATCAGATTACGTGAATATTTTAAAAAACTATTGCGTTAATAATACAATCGCGAATAATCAAATTTCTACATATATAGACTTTTTAATTTAAAATCTTTATTAAAGAACTGTAAAGTTTTCTTATAGACCCCACGCAAGCGTAGATAATTGGAAAAAAGTGGACCCTCAGTCGCTCTTTTCATGATGCTCACTTAAATTTATAAATCCATGATAAATTTAAATGAGCGAGTCGCAATAAAAAAACAATAAGTTTGGAAAAAAAAGCGGTTCAAAATGAATCACAACTAATCAAACCTTGAACTATGGGCGGGCGAAACAGATATGTATTGTATGCTGGTGAATAATACTCATTTCCTGAGTAATTACATGTTCAAATAACCAGAGAATGAGTCAGATAATCGACATGCTGGGCTTAAAATTAGTAGGGCATTTTAAATATTCATGACCGCTAAGTGAGATTTGATATAGCCGAAGTTACCTCTGGAAGGAAATGAAATTAAACCTATCTATAACTAAGCAAGTTATACATTTATTTATTCCTGCTCTGTAATACATACATTTTGTTAAATAATTAAAATACCTCTAAATGTATGCGTGTGATTTCATCAAAAATCATATCACACATGATGTAAGAGTTATGAAAAATAATGGAAGAACTACATATTTTGAGCATAATTTCTGAAAAGCGTAAGGGTTTTTCAGTTCCTGTAAATAATAGGAAACAACTTGATTTTCACATCAGGAAACCAAAATATGAAAATATATAAGACATACGAAGTGTTTTCTATCTCATTCCACAATGAAATGCCACAATTAAAGATCCAGAACAAATTGCAAAGTATATACTGTTAAGAATAACTGTATATGTATATTAATACCAAAAAAGTTCGTAGAAAACAGATCGTCTGTCATTTCCGATTAAAATTAATTCAAACGAATTTGAATACAGCTATTAAATGACTCATGCAACGGGTATAAATATGCTTAAGCTATTGAGCAATGAAATAAAGAAATTGAGTAATTAAATTAATTTCAATAGTCATCATAAAAGTAGTATGTTTAAATGCTAAAATGTTCACATCTATAAGTTTTATACATATTCTATATACTTCTGACACATATAAATGCACATAAAATGGGCCAGTGTCAGTGAGCGTATGACGTCATTTACACCGCCCTTATTTTTTCTACATTTGAAACATATAAATGTACGTTAAAATTGCAGTTTTCTCATTAGGTAGCATGCAATAATGCAATATCTTAATGCCATATGCATTTACAGGAAAAAAATATTTACAGGAATATTTACAATATCCATTTACAGGAAAAATAACACATTTTAAAGCTTCGATGTGTATGTATAGACAGATACCTAGAAAGTCGGTCTGCTATTTTGTATTTAATGGTTTTCAAGAATATGAAGCATATAAAAAAAAATTCTTTCATTTTCATGAAATAAACTATAACTTTGAAGATAAGATTTTTTTTAAAACATTTTACAAAAATAAATTTAGTTTTATATCAGTTTCTTCCGATCCTAATAGCCAATACGGCCAATACTTTTTATTTTGAGTTATACAGACCGCACCATCTTACGTCTATAATAGTAGTTTGTCCCGAAGGGTGCCGATAGACCCCGATAACGAATAACGTTTGAATTCAAATTTTTCTAAAATGGCGGTGTAAAAATCTTGTGTGCGTAGGTATATTACACAAGGTAATGATTAGTTAATTATTATACACGTTTTAGGCAATGCAGTACAATAAGGCGTCTAACTCACAAAGTTTCCTTAACAATAAAACTTGACTGTCATGAATCTACAGATCGTGTTTTCAACTACAATATATTAACAAGCCTGTTAACTATATCAACAGCTTGTATAAGGTTTTTGGAACCAAAATATCTATATATACAGTATAATCAAAGTAGCACACAATATTTATAATTTTATTATCAAATGCAAAGGGGTACAACTTAATAAGAGCCATGATGTCACAGCTTAACAACAAAATGCATATTGTTCTAAATTTTATCATCACACTGTATGTGAACTACACATTATTAGAAATGTCTCTTTAAAACAGAAATCTAACACATTATGTTCTTGAACAGGCCTGACACTATCAAATTACCAACTTACATACCTAACTATAATTTTTTAACATAAAATTATATTTGTTTCCTCTTAAATGAATTACTGCACCCTCTACCTTCCCATAATTGTAACTGCATATTACCATACAATGCTATTTTCATGGCGTCTGGCATTGTCTAAAGTCTATAATTAAAATCCTGTCGGTGTTAGTTGGTTTTATGAATAATGTATAGCATATATAAATATATTTACCTGCAAATTAGTTCTAAAAATTATTCGTTCGTATGATTACCATTAATCATACGAACGAATCTGTCCTTGACATATTTACTACAAATCTATGTATACATCTATAATTAATTATACAGGGCACATACTGATGAACATACTTTTGTAGATACTGTATGGATGAGCTTTGGACACAAATCATATTTTACGAAACATACACATATGATATCTCTCACACATAGTCTGAAACTTAAAAAAAATCAAAAATTCATAGGTATTTTCTCAACTAGTGATGTACTCAACTCAAAACGTTTCATTAATACAATATGTATTGCAGGATAAATATTGTAGAACTAATTCAGTTTCGAAGAGTTTTTCCTTTTGCTATAATGAATATTTTTATTCCATACAGTTTGTTTTTCGGCAAATAAATAAAACGTATATTCAACAGTATAAAATTTAAAAATTATGATAAAATTATGTTGTTTTTTGTTACAGTTCCTCTGGAAATGAGAATATTAACTAGGGAACACTTTAACAGATGGTACAAACTGACTCCCTATTTGTTATCTGTGATACTAATTGAAATTCCATTCCAAGTAAGTATGAACTCGATAAAATCATATTTCACGCCTTATTCAAATTTAGTAAGCGCCTAAATACATATTTCCTCGGATTACATATTACAGCAATTATAATTCCAGAAATACAACTCGCTGAACTTACTTTATGTTCAGGTACCTCAAAACAATTTGTAATATAGAAAATGTGTAAGAAAATATGAGGTGAAACCAAATACTCGTTGTTAATTTAATGAAACCTATGGTTCTCTTAAAATTATTAATAACATAATCTGTGGATCTACTGCTTCTTATAGTATGTCAAACAGAAAAGTGATCAGCATAATTCAAACCTTATTTACTGTTCAAAAATTAGGCATACGGTATACTGCTAGCACTACCAGGCTGTCATTTGTTGAGTTTCCAGTCACCAGTCCGCGTTAGTTATCTTGGAGGAATGGATTTAGGAATTTTTCCGAAACTAGCTTACTCTTTATATAAAGTTCACCATATCTGATGTATATGGCTGATTTGACGTTTTTGTGCTATGTTGTCCTTTCACTTGTGCTTGTGTTTTACATATACTCAAATATTCTCTAGTATTAGCATCGGGCGAGTATGGTGGCCAGTTCCTCTGGTCAATATTATATTCTTATTTTCAATGCGTGCAAAGACCGATATGATGTTATAGATAAATAATTATTCTCTTACAACATTCAGTTTTCATTTTATTGTCCAACCATATTTTCGTAAATGGTGGTAAAACTTTTCGGTAAATTTTTATTTTTTTCTACGTTTAGATTCTTGGTGAACAAATTGCGAATTGTTTCTGGAAGTGTTTCTTTCTCAATTCGTTGTTTGCAATAAATTACTGGAAATAGACTATTACCAGAAATATACCTACTATAGGGAATATACCTACTTTGGGGAAAATGCGTCAAACATTTAAAAACTTGCAGACAGAAAACTAGATTATTATATCATCTAATTATTCTAAATAATATTTTTATTACTAATAGAATTTTTTAAAAGAGCTCAATCATAAAAGTTGTAAGGTATAACTTTTGTAATAGAGTTTGTTCAACGTTCCAATAAAAAATAGTTGAAGTAAATGGAAAATCTCGTTTAATCATTCTGTATTTAGAGACCCTTATTCAGATGACTTGACAGCGAGAAATTTTGTTGGAAATATATTGTGGAAATTCCTCCTTAATTTTGTGTAAAAGAAGTATTACGATTATGTTTAAATTATTTCGTGATTTAGGTGATATATTTTTCGTAAATTATATTAGATACTTCTTTCTAATTTTATAAAAATGCCTGTCACCTATTCTGACAATTTCTTTATTAACCTTCGTTTACCCATGTATTCAAGTAAAATATTTTGTTATAGGGGTTACGAAATTCCCTTAGTTTTTCGAAATAGTTTCTTAGCCACAACTTTAAACTTCCGCCTTCAGTTGTTACGATTTGTTTGCCTATCCCTATTTTTACTTAGGTTAAAGGCAGAGAGAAGTCATCCGAAGACTTCTACTTATAGTTTCAGATTGCTTTGCCTTCTGTGGCTATAATGTGGCTCATTTAATTTGTGCAGATAATTACATACGTGATATTATGTCTGAATCTCCCCATATTATTTCGGCACCAAATGAGGCTACAGTGATAGGGCTACGTACCCAAAGAAAGCTTAATCAAAGGATATGATCAACGCAATCACGATCGACATTTGCTCGTGCACAAGTGATTGTCTCTTTGATGTATCGTTTTGACACAATGGTTTCTTTACCTCTCCTAAAATGCTCTCCCATTTTAGATTAAGAGCCATATATTAGGCTTTGAATAGACAATCCAGAAATATATTAATACCTGTTTTATTCAGTTTTTCTTGTTCATCGAATAACATTAGTGGATGATTACTGAGTTCTGGAGCTCATTCATCATTTTTGCTTTACTTTTAAATTTACTTCACCTTTATTTACACATATCTACATTTTTACACATATCTATCTTTTATACATGTACTTTGTCGTGGCATTTCGCAACATTTTTGGTCCTTTCGGGTGTACATAAAGCAAAACTCTTCCAAACGCTTTGGAATTCGGAATTTAATGAATTTGTTTGACAGATATGATAGAAGCACAATTCAAAAAAAAAAATTAATAAAAAGAAGTACCTTTAATAGCGAAATTTCTTACATGTATACATTTATTACAAGTCATTGTTAATAGGATATTCATAAAAATAAATCCGTTTTCAATTTTTACTAAAACATGTATGTTTGTTATAGGTGATATGTGTATGGACTTACATCGCAATATCCTATTGGTTGACAGAACAACCATTGGACTACCGACTATTTCTGTTTGTTTTATTCTGCACAGCTGGATCTCTTTGTGCACAGTCGATGGGTTATTTCATTGGCGCAACAACCCCCATAAAGGTAGGTACCTATACCATTCCGAATTGTGTTCTGAAAATAACCTAATACCATTTTTCTGGTGTTTTTAAATTATACGAGACGTCGGAAAAATAAGAATCTGCCATTGGACTTTAATTTTTCCGACGTTCGACTCTTAAAATTCAAATGGAATGGTTAACTATTGCTTCATATTCAGATGTTATTCATATAAGCTTTGAAAAACAATTATATATGTGACTTATGTAGTATGTACAAGTACAGAGTGATGTTTTGAAAAAGACCTACCTTAAATACTTCGATTCTTATTTTTTAAGGACAAATTCCTGAAAAAAGCTGATTACTGTTTGCCATATTTAGCCCACCCCCTTGCATAAGTCAATGTTATATGGCAAATGCATAAAGATGTACAACGTCCCTGTCCTATCCTGATCAGAGTAGCCACCCTTCAATTTCTTATTTAGGGAACAGGGTATGTTTCAGGAAAGTGATTTTAATTCTCTTTGTAGATATATCCAACACGTGGAGCCTAGATTGACTAGGTTTAGAGCTTAAACACATGAATATCGAGTTTTCTCTATTTTTATAAAAGAAGTGGGTTATTTTATAAAAGTTCCTACCCTGGATATGTCGGAAACAAATCGACAATAAAATTCCGACAATAAAATACGTCAATTACTCCATTTCCATTACTCGACATGTCGGTGGAACTTACCCCCCCTCTCCCCCATCAACCACCCCTTGAAAGTCTGCAGTTGTCAATTTATTTTTCATGTCGTCTATCCACGAAATATTGATTTAGTTTTGAAGACAACAGACGAACAAGGCGATATCGATTGTGATATATTAGCACTTATCAAAGTAGTCATATCAAACTTTAAGCTTCTGTTCCGCAAAAACATCATAAAACCAAGTTGGCACCATGAGAAGATGATTACTGGAGTTTTATTCATCTTGAGTGTTCATCGAAAATTGGTCTCTTATTTTTCTTGCTGCATCGAAAGTTCCCACCCTTTCTTGCGAATTTTTTAAAACTATTTTCAGTGATATCCAAAATTATGTTTTTATTCTCTGCACTTTTCTTGGATGATTTTTAATTTCTTTTACTATATGATAAGAGAGGAGATACATTGGGAATTCAGGTATGTTGCCCAACGCGGCGCAATTAAAGGGTAACGCTTTGCTCCGCGGCCACTACATAATTATATAAGTGATCTATCGTATTCTTCTATAAAAGTGGTTCTAACAATGTCATGCGTACTGTGATCCGGGGTGATGTGTTGAACCCAGTATTGGAGATATCGATGTATGCTTGAGTTTGAATACTAGCGGAGAGAGTTTATCACCTACACCTGAACATGAATGTTTGTCCTCACCTCTATGTGTAACCTTCTCCTTCGTATCCCGAAGTTTTAGGAGAAGGGGGTCAATTTATATGTGCGAAAACTTAAAAAACTCAGATAATTGGGGAAATACAGTTGGAAAAAGGAATAATATATTTAAATAGTGTTACTTTGAAATAAAATAATCGTATAAAGAAATATTTACATTTGACTATTTAATTTGTGTCAAAATATTAAAAATAATTCACAAAAATTACAGAGGAGAATAAATTAGAAAAGAGAATAAATTAGATAGCATACAATTATAAAATCCAAAATTATATAATATTTAAGATCGATCTACAATTATAAAAGAACAGTAAGCCAAATTACGCATTCATTTCATATGAAGTTTTACATTTAACATAAATTGTGATATTATCATGATACATTTGAAGTAATGGTTATTTTAAACTTGCAAAATATCAATTAAATTCACAGCAGTTCCACACATTTTGATAACGAAAACAAACAAATGCAATTATCTACAGCATATGCAAGAGTATGTATTTGGTTGTATCAGTTCCAATTAAATGCTTACTCAATCCATTAATTATTTAGAAAAAGTCACTTTTAAAACACAAAGCTTAAGATTGATTAACTCGGGATTTTTTCATATAATATGACGCTCAATCACGTAAAAATTATAATTTTAAAAGGTTTACTGATGAGATTTGTGACTCAGAATAGTATTTCCAACAACACTTTTATGATCATAAATAAACACACAGTAGCGAAATAACTACCATCTAATCATAATTAATTAGTGATTGCTTAGAATTTTTAACGCTGTTGAGAATGTTGAGAAAACTATTTTGTAAAGAGTAGTGCTATGTTACTCTATATACATATTCTACTAAATAAGTCTTATCAAATAAATTAACATGATAGATATATAAAGGGTACGTTTAGTTTATTCAAGAGGCATTTTTGAAACAAATTACTTTTATTTATTTTAGTACTTAACTAGTACGAAAATCTCAGACATCAGTTATATGACACATGCAATCTTGTATTTTCTAAAAGATGTAGGAGAAAAACCATTTCAGATTTCTTCATACAGTTTATATTAAATACAGAATTTCTATTTATATCGGATTCTTAAAATAATGATTAAATAAAAAAATCCACCCGTCTAAGGAAATAATTTAGATATTACGAGTATAAATAAAGTGCAAGTGATGTATAGAAATATAGGATAAATATTTTCTTAAAAATGTTATGGAAACGTTTCTCAGGATCTATTTCAGAGATTTTTCATTTTTAGTAACATCTCTCAATCTCAGTTTTATTCTTATTTTTGCTAAAGAACGGGGATGTAAAAATAGGTAAAAAAAACTCTTGATGACGTGTACCTGCTACAAAGTTACTGTTTTCCAAATTTACCCAAGAATTTCTCAAAAAAAGTAAGAAAACATTTCCAAAAAGCCTGGAAACGGTCAAATATCTCGAGAAATACACATTCGATCCAAAAAGTAGAAAACACTTCCTTAATAATTCTAATAGCGCTATCCAATGATACTAAACGCAACCCCTCGCCCTCACCCCTTGGGATGGGGCGGGGGAGAATTTTAATATCTTAAATAGAAACCCCTATTTTTTATTTCAGAATCGGATTTTAGGGCAAAAAGTACGTCAAGTTGGTCTGAAACGTTTTTTTCGATTCATGACAGATGGCGCTGTAATCGCAAAAATATTTGTTTTCGTAATTTGCCCCTCAAGATCAAGATGCTTATTTTAGGCGAGTCCCCTTGCCTTTCACCGCCAAAGCTATAACGGCAAAGTCCCCTACTGAATGAGATGTTCAAATAAATCGACGTAATTTTGACCTGTCAAATTACCATCTATGAAAAACGGTCCGACAATTCGGTTGCACAATATTCCAGCTCAAATATTCAGTTTTTGTGGATATTGTATATAAGAATCCCTCATCCAATGAAGTTTCTTATATCATCTCAATATGTTATTCACACTTGATTTGCTTATGCCCGTTTGTTGGGCAACCATTCTAACAGACGTATGGACGTTTTCAACAACCCTTACACAAACTTCAAAACTCTTAGTAGTACAACATTTTTAATCATCTCCAGATGATGCCAACTTTGTTGGCGAAACGCGCATTGAGTGTAGTGTATAACGTTTTGGTGTTTTGTGGAAAACTAAATCAGTGTTAATAAAAAATGAGTGTTTCCATTTAGCATTTGAAAGATGCCTTCCACTTTCCCTCCTCCACGATGGTGGGAGGGTACTAAATTTAACACCATTGAATGGCTGTTTTTAAGTAAATGAACTCGTACTTTATTATTTTTCATTCTTCCGTAGAATTTTTTAGAAATTACGAAAGAAAATATTTTGCGATTAGAACGCCATCTGTCACGAACTGAAAAAATCTTTCAGACAAACTTGACGTAATTCTTGCCGTAGAATCCAGATCTACAATAAAAAATTTAAGATTTTAAAGTTTCCCCCCGCCCCATCCCAAGGGGAGGGGTGGGGGTTGAATTTGGTGTCATTGGATAGCGCTTTTAAAATTATTAAGACAGTATTGTTTCTTTTTTGGATCCAATGTGTATTTCTCGAGATATTTGACCGTTTCCAGACTTTTTGGACACCCGGTATATACTGATATACATAATAAATTTATTATATTTTAACTATATGCATATAACATTATATTTGAAACATTATATTTCTTCTTCCAGGTAGCAGTATTTGTTGCTCCAGTCCTCGCCTGCTTCCTCTCAGTCTTCGGATTCTGTATACGATACTTTGATACTCCAGAAGCCTTTAAATGGGTATTCAACATCAGCTTCTACAGAGCTGCCTTCCAAAGTCTCGTCTATTCCATATACGGTTTCAATCGACCAGAATTGGATTGTCCAACTGACGAGATTTATTGTCACTACCAGGACCCAAAGAAGTTTCTAGCCGAGATGGATATGACACAAGTAGACTTGGTTTCAAATATTTCACTCATCGTTTTTGTGTGGTGTCTAATGCACGCCGCAACGTATCTGACGTTGTGGATAAAGCTTAACAAGCGTTAAAATTATTAATTATTATTAAAAATA
The DNA here is from genome assembly GCA_037954035.1 of Rosalia funebris. Taxonomy (NCBI): domain Eukaryota; kingdom Metazoa; phylum Arthropoda; class Insecta; order Coleoptera; family Cerambycidae; genus Rosalia; species Rosalia funebris. The sequence continues at coordinate 28,850,145 of JAZFAV010000035.1, read as the reverse complement.
TATGTACCAAGGAGTAATTTGTCTAACATTTACCAAAGAGCAGACAGATATTCGCTTTAATTGTATAGATTCACATTTTGCACGGATGAATGATTCAGGTATTTAACAACAATAAATAGTGTACAGGGTTATCCACATAACATTCTACCATACCCTTTAACTGTTTTATTTTTTGAAATAGAAAAAAATGGTTAATACGAAAGTTGTATTTAGAAGAACAATCGAATCTCGCGTTTCGGAGATCTAGACCAAGCTCATGTTTTTTTAAATAGAACACCCTGTTTATTTTTCGATTTTTGAAATCTTCGTGCTTTTCGATTACAACAATATATACATGTTATATCTTTGCTCTAGTAGTTTGCAGAGTATCGCCCTTTGAAATATCGAATATCAAACAAAATCAAGATCGCCATTGAAAATTTGAAACAATAATTACGAAAATTATTATAAACTAAAATATTTAGATCTCTTAAGAGGAGATATTTCTGATTTAATAATCCAATTAAATGAGCCGAATATTGTTTAGCAACAAGACGGTGCTCCAGCACATAAATCAAGTGTTGTCAAGCGACATTTAGATAATACTTTTATAGAGTGGATAGGTTCAAATGGAACTATTTTATGGCCGGCCAGATGTCCTGACCTGACCCCACTGGATTTATTTCTGTGGGGCACTTCGAAAGATCGGGTATATACGGAAAGGTCAAATAACGTAGAAGAACTTAGAGAAAAAATATGTGGGGAGATCAAAGACATGAACGAGACTGTTATCTTGGCTTACAAACAAAATTTGTTAAGGAGGTATGCTCTCGGTATTGCATAAAATGGAGATATTATAGAACACCTTCTATAATTTATAATTATAGTTTTTAATAAAATGTTACGTTCCATCCAGAAATATGCTATTTAATATAACTATAATGAGATCAAAAATAAAATCTAATTTAAACTATCAAACTCTGTTTATAAAATTCTCGTAATTATTGTTTAAAATTTTCCATAGCGATCTTGATTTTGTTTGATATTCGATATTTCAAAGGGCGATACTATGCAAACTACTAGAGCAAAGATATAACAAATAAGTATATATTGTTGTAATAGGAAAAGCACGTAGATTTCAAAAATTGAAATATAAACAGGGTGTTCTATTTAAAAAAACATAAGTTTGGTCTAGATCTCCGAAACGCGAGATTCGATTGTTTTTCTAAATACATGTCTGAGGTCGCAGTAAAATTTCCTACAACTTCCGTATTCAACATTTTTTTCTATTTATAAAAATAAAACAGTTAAGGGGGGTAGAATGTTATATAAATAACCCTGTACAATATGATATATTTTACTATGCTGTCGTCTATTTATTATCTTTGAGCTAGGAACAGAAACTACACAATGTCTACTTACAACTGAGTTATTTATTACGAGACATAAATGCAGAAAGTGATTGCATAGTCAATACCGAAGTTTGTCTTAAAGAAAAAAATACCTGGTATCCAGGACTGGTTTGAGCCCTCACGCTTTTTTACGAAAATATTTTTATCAATAATTATGGAAACATTTTTATCGTAAAATATGAATTTACTGACTAGACGTTGAATCTTATGCAATAGGATTCGTCAGCGGGTACTTATTCTGCATATGAGCTAAGAGTACCCATTGAAGATTCACTATTACTTTACTTTGTCATTTTGTATGAATCCATTCATATAAAAAAACACTTCAATTTGCAAATTATTACTGTCATAATTTTCTAATTTTTAAAGCTTCATATGATACCAACTAGTGTTAGGTCTTCCCCTACATAAGACTAGCTGTAGGTAGCCCAATTCTTTTAATTGATAAAAATAGAAGCAATTATAGTTTATTTCATCTCTATTTGCCAAATAAAAAATCCCAAACGAATCTTATCTCATACCGTGGCTTGTTTTTATAGCTAGGCTCAGGTACACTGTTCCGTTTATCGGCAACATAAGAGTTTTTTATTTGGCAAATAGCGATGAAATGAATAGTACTGCATTGTACTTAACAGACACACTCAGTTATATTTTTTCTTACTATTAATCACTTGCCACAAATGACGAAAATTATATTCTTTTTAAGTTTTGGACAAACGGTATACTTACAAAAAATCACACAAAATAAACGATTGGAAATAATGACACGATAAAGTAAATCCTTAAGACGGCACCCGAATGATAAATCTTAACATTGATAACTTGGTATTGTATGATACATTTTGCGTGTTATATTTATAGTAGAATTATTTATTTTTATATAACAAACCTAGTTTAATTGTTTTATATATTTAGTTCTTTTGTAAACTTTTAATGTTGTTTACAAGTATTATGTACAGAATTTTAATAATGTATTTGATTGTTATTGAACGAATAATTAACGAGAAGGGAATACATGTTTTAATATGATTTCAGGTTTAAATAAGTTTTGTATATATTTGATTATAAATCCTAGTCATATATTGTTAGTCACTGTAGTTTATACTGGTGGATATTCTTTTTTATTACTTTATTAGCGTTTCTCTCTATTTATGTTTATTTTTAAACAAATAAAAATAAGTTGAAAATTACTTTTTCCATTTTTTTTACACCATATAAAAATTTTGCATACCTCACAACGCCTTGTGAAAATTAATTAATGCCCTAAAATTAAATGATAAAAAGCATAATTAGAAATATTTTATATATAGGGGGATTAATTTGTAAGTTCTCTGAATACATATCTTGGCGATTTAGAAATACATATTTTGAAAAACAAATGGCTTTTATGCCTTTAGTTGTAAAAGTGTCAAACAAATTTTTGTAGAGAAATGTTCTGTCTACTATCCCCCAGTAATCAACAGAACAATATAGGCATGGACCATCTTCTCGTGGAGCTCTTCCCCAACTCCGCATTCTCCCGTTCAGTCAATGTGATCAGCATGTTATACCTCCATCGCCATTTTAGATTTTAGGATCGAATCAAATTGAAATGGAGGTGAGCGAAGAACGAAGCCAAATTCGTGTAGCATGCACACAAGAAGTTAGTCCTCGTCTGCTATTTAGTTCGTGCTCTTATTTGTGTCGTAGGAAATCCTTAATTGGTGGGAAAGGTTCGATATCTCATCATCTTGGCGTCCAGCGCCTTTTCAATAGCAGTACCTGTAATTTCTCCCCTCCCCTTTCAATTTTGAGCCACGATCCTGCCAACGTTCTGAAGTTCATGGCAACGCTCCCCTGAAAACAGCTGGCTACTTCATAAACCTCTTCAAGAGATTTGTCCTTAACATGCTTTGCTGTATTGTCAATATGATATCTTTCGTACTTCTCGTTGATTTTAATAAACTAATAAAATTTTTCAATTCAATACACCCTATATATATATAACGAAGACGACAAATAAAATGATAATAACTTATCCACTTATTTATTTTACGATAAAGGAAGGTATGAAATATGAAGTAATAAATTAAATTCTTCTCGCCACCACCGCCAGTACTGTCGCTCTTTCGCTACTGTACCGACTTCCGAGGATACTTGAGTAGAAGTGTCCGTCATGGAGAACGATTTCGATGTCGTCTTGTCGTTGCAGTTTGCACTCCCTTTCCTCCAACTCCGCTTTTTCACGCTCGAACAGCGCGTTACACAGTCGCTATAGCTCCATAGCCATCCATGCTGAACTTTAAGAATCGGTCAAATCGGAAGTAGTTCACATTGCAACCGTGAGTTTCATTGACGTTTTCTACGTCCATAAAAAATATATGTAATTATATATTTTGTCTCCATCGAAGCCAACTTATGCAGCATACACATGATTCATGTGTATGCTGCATAAGTTGATTACATACAGAACGGGAATCTTGTATATAATTGTATGCCATCTTGGTGTCGAGTGCTCTATTAATATTGTACTTTGCGCGGATTTTCGCATACCCTCTTGACTCGGTCATGAGGATCTAATCAAGTTCATAGCAATGCTTCCAGAATACAACTGAGTACTCTATATCTTCCTAGCCTACTCGTCCGCAAACTTTCTTAGACGTTCTTCGCTGTATTCTCAATATCGTGTCTTATATACTTCTTGTTGGCTTCAATAAAATGGTTTTTAAGTGTCGTAAGCCTATCAATAGTTTACTTATTATTTTTAAACACCCAATAGATAAGAACCAACATGTGTCCAACAATTCTTATTTATTTTTGTAAGATGACAAACTTATTCCTTTCAATACATCGTATACAATTAAAGATAAAAAATAACGACAATGACTTATCCATTTATTTATTTTATCATAATAGTAGACATAAAATATAGAACATTAAATTAGACCAAACGCTTTAGGACATTCATTCCATAATAAATTAACCCAAAAAATTAACGATTATTAAGTTCTTCTTCTTCTCGCGTTTACCATTGGTACTACAGTTCTTCTGCTTCTGTTGGGGCTTCGAAGATATCTAGGTAGAAGTGTCCATCATGGAAGACAATTTTAAAGTTTTTCGGTGTGATGTCTTCGCTCCAACTCCGTGTTTTTTCATTCGATTAACATATTACATCACTTCTGTAGCTAGCTCCTCCTTCGTTCTAGAGTTTAGAAGCCAGTTCAAGCAAAATTTAATTGATTCATGGTTAAATGACGTGTCCAAACACTTTTCAAAACTGTTTTAATTTTCTCACATAACAAACTTCTGCGTTATTTTTAATGCACACTGTATACAATGAAGGATGACAAAGAAAACGACGACTTTTCTACTTATTTATTTATTACACAAAATATTAATTAAGTACTAAATTAAATTAAAAACCTCGCGTCATTCGTGCTATCATAAATTCTCAAATAAAAAATTCGACGGATGACATTATTCATTTCTCGTCCCAGTCGCCGATATTGTCGTTCTTCCGCTTCTGTCCGGACTTCAAGGATACCGAAGTGGGAGTATCTGCAATGGAAGATGATTTAGACCTTCTTGTTCTCGTTGCGCTCCCTTTGCTCCAATTACACGATCTTCCGCTCGATCCACGTATTAGCATTTCTACAGCTCCATCGCCGTTTTGGACTTTAGAAAATAGTCAACTCAAAATTGGACTGGTTCATAGTTAAATGTGTCCAAGAATTTTTATTAAGACTATTTTAATTTTCTCAGGTAACAAACTTGTTCTTTTCAACATACCCCGTATACAATAAGGACAAATAAAAGGAGGACTTTTCCACTTATTTATTTTATCGTAATAGGAGACATGAAACATGAAGTACTAAATTAAGTTAAAGCCTCACGACATTCACTCGATCACAAATTAACTCAAAAAAAAATCGGCGCCCCGCGTTTTTCACTTTTTCTCGGCACTGTCGATCTTCCGCTTCTGTCTGGACTTCGAGCATACCTGACTGGGAGTGCCTGCCAAGGAGGAAAATTTTGATGCTTTTTCTTCGTTCCCTCCCCTCCAGTTCCGCGTTCTCTTATAAAAAAAAAATCGGTGCCCCGCGCTATTCACTTCTTCTCGCCTCTGCCGCCCGTACTGTCGCTTTTCCGCTTCTGTCCGGACTTCCAGGATACCAGAGTGGGAGTGCCTGCCAAGGAGGACGATTTTGAGGCCTTCTTCTTGTAGTTGCGCTCCCTCTCCTCCAACTCAGCGTTCTTCTACTTGATCCACGTATGCCATCATTTCTGCAGCTTCACCACCGTTCTGGACTTGAGAAAACAGGCCAGCCGAAATTGGGCTGGTTCATGGTTGACAATGACATGCCCAAGAATTTTTTCAAGACTTCAATTTTTCTCACAAGCTTGTTCTTTTCAACCCCGTATACAATAAGGATGAAAAATTAAAAGACAACAATTTTTCACTTATTTATTTTATCATAATAGTATACATGAAATATGAAGTACTAAATTAAATTAAAAACCTCACAACATTCACTCGATCATAAATTAACTCGTAAAAAAAAATCGGCGCCCCGCGCTATTCACTTCTTCTTCTTCTTCTTCTCGCCCCCGCCGCCGGTACTGTCGTTCTTCCGCTTCTGTCCGGACTTCCAGGATACCTGAGTGGGAGTGCCCGCCAAGGAGGACGATTTTGAGGTTTTCTTCTTCTTCTCATTGCGCTCCCTCTCCTCCAATTCCGCGTTCTCTCGCTCGATCAACGTGATCAGCGTGTTGCACCGTCTCTGCAGCTCCATCGCCGTTCTGGATTTCAGGAACCAGTCGAACCGAAATTGGGGCGAGGCTCTAACGGCGGCCCTGAGTTCTTCGTATACGTTTTCCCTGTCGAATCCCAATTTATGCAGCATGCACACGAGGAATCGATCCTCATCTTCCATGTAATTCTTGCCCTTATTCGTGCCATAGGAAATTCTCAGTTGGTGGAAGGGTGCTCGATATCTCGCCATCTTGGCATCGAGCGCCCTTTTAATACTGGCGCGGCGTTGGATTTTTGCCTCTCCCCTCTCGATTTGAGCCATGATTCTGTCTATATCCTGGAGTTCGTGGCAACGCTCCCAGAAAACAGCGGAGTACTCCATAACCTCTTCTGGGGATTTTCCTTCAACATCCTTTGCTATGTTCTCAATGTCGTCCCTTCCGTACTTTTCATTGGCTTTAATAAACTGGTTGAAATCTCGTTTGCTCCAGTTCGTAAATCCGTGCGTCAACAACGTTTCCTTTTCCTGCTGTTCCTCTTCGGTGAGCGGTTCAGATTCATCGATCTTCCTTTGCTCCTCTTTCTGTTGCTTCGTGGCATCCGGCCCCAACTCCAAGTTCTTGGGCACCTTATAACCCAGCGACTTTCTATAGTAATAAATCTCCTGGTCCAGTAACTCGAATAATCTCGGCGGGAAGAATTGGAAGTCCTGCACGATTGGTTGTTTCGGTGGTCTGGGAGCTTTGGGGGCTTTCGGTTCTGACACTCTGAGAGCCTCCCTGAAATAGGCGTCTACCGCATAATTGGCTTTTCGCTCGCGCTTCGGCGGCTCTATCCAGGTACTGAGGCCGATGTTCTTTTGTTTCTCTCGATAATCTTCGCCCTCGAACTGATAGACCGATTCGGTGGGCGTGTCCACGGTAAAGTTACGGAGAGAAGACTCGCCTAGGCTTTCCATTTTTTGCGCCAGTTGCGCAGTCTGCAAAATGAAAAATATAGAGTTTTTAAATAAAGCATTGTCGACACTCGTATATTATAAAAACATATAAAGTTTATCCCATGAGAGACTCCTGAACATAGGAGTATAATAATAAACTTTCATCAATATATTTGTTTTTCTAGTTTTGAACAAAGGAAAAAGAGAAAAGAGAAGATGAACTATCAGATAACAATGGATTCAAGTTGCTTGGCATCATGACAAAAAAATTATGTAACTAAATCGCTTATAAAATTGAATACGATTTTAGAAATTAATTTTTATTTTCATTTTGTTTTAATAAAATTAAAGATTAATTTCATGTACAGACTTCGACAATAATTTCATAGAATATGAATTCACAATTTTTATGAATTATAAATATACTATAAAAATTTGCCAAAATAACTTTGCTTATTTTACATGAACTATAAAAGTCTTCAATGTCTTCTCAAAATGTAGAAAAGTTCTAAAAATGGTTGCCCTTAAAATAATACAAAAATTTTACCTTTGCCTCGCCCTTTTGTAAAATAGTATCTATATCCTCATCAGTAATTTCGGAATCCTTTGAAGCAAATACATGGTTGGCACCATGTCTAATCATACTCAACATTTCATCTTTGTTCAACGACTGGGATTTCGAATCGGCCAATCGCCCTTGTTGTATAACCAACTTATCTAACCTCAGTTTAATTTCAGCCCTTTCCACGATTTTTTCTTCCACTGTATTTTCAGTAATAAACCTTAAAGAACAAATTAATTGTTTATAAAAGATGCTGGAAATGATTTTTCTTGTGAATGAAGAATTCTGATAATTTTCCTAAATGCAAAAGAAGTACCTCTATATAATTTAATAATATATAACCAAAATATTTTCAAAAGTATTCTTTTTTTAAAATATTCAGATATTATAGTTTGGTTATAGTTTAGCAACCTTGCTTCCCGAACTACAAATATTGTTGTGGAGGATTAAGAAGAGACTGGATAAAATTAGGTTGCTATAATTAAATTCCAAGAGAAAAATCAAATCAGGTTGATAAATTGATAGATCTTAATAATTTATAACCAAAATGTTTTCAAAAGTAATTTTCTTTTTTAAAGCAAACATTCAAATATTATAGTTTAGTTATAGTTTAGCAACCTTGCGTCCTGAACTACAAATATCGTTGGGGAGAATCGAGAAGAGACTTGTGTTGTGGATAAAACGACGTTAATAAAGGGTGGTCCAACCATAATGCACGATGTTAATTGCGAGTCACACCTTAACGTCAAGTTTTTTGCCCAACTTAATTTGACACTTCTTTGTTTCAGTGTTTGACAAATTCAACCATGGAGAGGTACACAATTGAGCAGCGCGTTAAGATTGTTGAAGCCTTTTACGAAAATGGGCGTTCAAATCAAAATGCATTTCGTGCACTTCGTTAATTTTTGTGGTCAGCATAATCGACCAAATGTGTCCACAACCGAGAGAATTGTGCGCAAATTTCAGCAAACCGGGTCTGTAGGAAATGTGAAAACACCTGTGCATGCTCGCCCAGTTCGTTCTGCGGAAAACATTGCTGTTGTTCGCGATAGTGTAGCAGAAGAGCCGTCAACCTCGACTCGTCGTCGTCCCCAACAATTGAACATCTCACGAACATCAGTGATGCGAATTTTGAATAAAGATTTGAATTTACACGCTTACAAGGTTCAATTGACTCAAGAGCTGAAGTATACTGACCATTTCAAGCGTCGTCAATACGCCGAATGGTTGGTTGAACAGACAGAAGTGAATGGTGACTTTACAAAGAAAATCATCTTCAGCGATGAGGCACACTTTCACCTCAGTGGATTCGTTAACAAGCAGAATTGCCGCATTTGGGCAAATGAGAATCCACGAGTGATTGTTGAAAAGCCGATGCATCCACAAAGAGTGACTGTTTGGTGCGGGTTTATGGGCTGGCGGCGTCATCGGGCCGTACTTCTTCGAAAATGAGATCGGCCAAGCAGTTCATGTGAATGGTGTTCGCTATCGCGACATGATAACGGACTTCTTGTGGCCAGAAATTGAGGATATGGACCTGGACGATATGTGGTTCCAACAGGATGGTGCCACTTGCCACACAGCCAACGAGACAATGGCACTTTTGCGCGAGAAATTCAATGGCCGTGTTATCTCACGTCGTGGCGATGTTAATTGGCCGCCACGATCATGTGATTTGACACCGTTGAACTTCTTTCTTTGGGGATATTTAAAAGAAAAAGTGTACGTCAATAAGCCAAGAACAATTCAAGAGCTAAAGAATGAGATATTTCGGCACATTAACGACATTGAACCTCAATTATAAAGGTATGCCATCGAAGCCGTGGCGAGCATTTGGCCGATATTTTGTTTCACACATAATTGTCACAGATCCTTCTATCATAATAAAAAATATTAAGATAATTCTCTGAAAACTTTTTGTTTTATTTACAATTAACATCGTGCGTTTTGGTTGGACCACCTGTTATAATTCTATTTCAAAAGAAAAATCAAATCAGGTTGATAAATTGATAGTTCTACCAGATGGATAGATTAAAACCATGGGCCTTAAGAAATAACCAAGGACCAATGTCTCTGAATCAGTCTATTTACATACTACAGTGGTGTTTTTGGTCACTAATGTTGAGTGAGGTTAGAAGAAGTAATGCCTGATTGCCGCCATCAAATAAAAAAAATCATAAATTTTCCTCAACAATGTAAAACCCAGAAAAGTTAAAAAGAATATAACCTAAATACCTAAAGAAGTAGTTTCACACAGAATATCAGGTGGAGCCAAGAGGAAAGTAAGTAAAATGACGTTTCTACAATTATGTCCCAAAAAAATAATAAAAAAACTGTAAAGGAAAATGTAAAGTAGAGGAAAATGATTTAGTATCTTCTTTTTAGATTGCTTATGAACACCTGTTGTCGTTTTCCTGAGAAATGTGATATGAGGTCAAGTGAAGGTCAAGAGAGATAAACGCTAGTTTGTAATTACATTACAAAAAATAAAGCTCCTCTCTAAGGATGCAAAATTCAATGAAAGATCATAACATAAAAAGAAAACAATCTGAGGTATCTCTTTGGCAGTCTGCCCTGTGCCTTAGTGGTGACCTTGCATAGAATATTTGTGTGAAATTGGGAGATTAGAGGGCATGATTATGTTATAAATTAAATACAAATCCTCAATGATAGAAATATAAAAAATCAAGAAGAAACTAAAAAATGTGTCCTGTGTCTTATTTATCTAGTTGCAGTTTTGCTCAGATGTACGTACGTACGGAAAATATTGGATAATGCGATGTTGCCGCAATTGCTTATCAAAAGAAAACAATAAAAATAAGGATACAAAATCAGAAACATCAAAAGAAATAATATAAAATGCCTCTTTGGTCGTCTACTTGTTTATATAAGTGGTTGCTTCACTCAACAATATCATGTGTGGGACCAGGTAGAAATTAGTAGGTAAGGCGACATTACCACAATTGTTATAAAAAAAAAATACAAAACCTCTCCAAGGATACGAAATACAAAAAAATCAACCAGCAGAAGAAAAATAATGTATATAACATTTCATTGGCTGTTTAATATACCCTAATGGTCATCTCATGTGGAAATGTCACGTGGGAGTCAAGAGATTTCACAAAGACAAGGCGAAGTTTCCAAATACATTATAAACTAATTTCAGAATTCAAAATTTTAGCATCTGAAAAGAAAAATGGCTTAAGATGTTTGGCAATCTGCTAATGTATAAGGGGTTACCGAAACCGAAGTGATATTGTGGTGGGCGGAGTTTTTGTAGTACCACGTTCTGCCGCTAGGAGCGTATAGAGCTACTATTTCAGAGTCAGTAAGTCGAACGTTGTCACTAAAGAAGGTTCCGTTCAGTATGTATGGAATTTTTGTGTACTTGTCGTTTTACAATGGCCGATTATAGTGAACATAGCACGGTCGTAAAGTTTTGTTCCTTATTCGGAGCAACTGGCACAGAAAATCTTGACATATTAAAAATGGCTTACAAGGATGATACTATTGGAAAAACTCAAGTGTTTGAGTTATTTTCCCGTTTCAAAAGAGGTGAATTAACGAGGAAGTGGACAGGGCTAGGTTGCCAATTGATTTACAAAAAAAAAAAAAAAAATCCTCATTAAGGATGCACAATTTAATAACAGGTCGTCAAACCATAACAAGAAAATAATGTAAGAGACCTCTGGTAGTCTGAATGTATCCTATACTCCGGTTTCAAAATTCCAGCAGTAAGGTATAGAACACTATTTTTATGAGCTGGTAATAGGATTCAAAAATTCGCTTGTCTGTTTTACGTGTCAATTGTAAAGACCACTCCCTGTACTCTGTGATCTCTGCTCTCTTTAGTCGCGCGCGAGACAAGGCATGCACCTTGTCTGGTCCACATGCTGCGAATTACTTACTGCCTACAATTTTGAAACCAGACTATAGTGCTGGTCTCACAGAGATTGTCACAATTAAATTACAAAAAAGCATAAACCCTCAAATATGCAAAACTCAAAAAGCCTAAAGAAAACTAACATTAGGCTTCACATAAAAATATAATATGGATTCTGCAAGGTAAGGCAAGATTGACACAACTAAAGTATGCAAAATCCAATAAAAAATCAAGATTAGGATTTAACATGGCTAGGTTTCCACAATTATATTATAAATTACCCTTATGACAAACTAAAAAAAAAAAAAAATTAAAGAAATATGTCTAGATGTATCTTTGGTAGCCTACTAATATACCACAGTTTGTGTAGGAAATGTTGGATGAGGTTATTGAAGTTAACGTCCTAATGAGAAATAGGATCTCACAAGGACAATTTGGGTAAAGCCAAGTTGCTATAATTGCATTACAAACGTATTTTATTTTAACAAATTTTTAGGTTTTAATTTCTGATAAAACATCATTTATTTATACTTATGATTTGACAAAATTATCATTTGTATAGAAATTATTGCAAATATTAAAAAATTAGTGTAAATAATTGGTATTTTTGTTAAGAATAGGAAGTAACAATAAAACTGTTATTATTATTATTATATTATTAATATAGATTTCATATTATGTTTGACTGGAAATTACTGCACATAATATAGATTTTTCCTGTAAAGAATTGTATTTTTTTAAGAGAATGAAATTAGTATTATTATTAATATATTATAGAAATATGACAATGTTTTTCTAAAATGTATCGCTGTCACTCGAAGCTGGCTTCAGTTAGAAATGTTATATGGGACAAGAGATTGGGTAAGACAAGGTAGCCACAATGACATCACAAATCATAGATCATCCAAATACAATACAAAACCTAAAGGAAAATAATGCAAGATGTCTCCTTGGCAGTCTCATGTACCCAAGTCGTAGCTCACACAAACATATTATGTAGAATCAGGAGAAATTTAACAAAAACAAAAACATCTTTGGCATTATACAGAGGAACATGGTTATAAGAAATTTAGAATAAATGCAAAATACTTTCAAATCCAAACGACTGTTGTGTGTAACTTTTAACTTACCTGAACACTCTTACTTGCTTCTTCTGGCCAATCCTGTGCGCCCTGTCCATTGCCTGCAAATCCATCTGCGGATTCCAGTCAGAATCGTAAATTACTACGACATCTGCAGTAGCCAAGTTAATACCGAGCCCTCCGGCTCTGGTAGACAACATGAAAATAAACTTGCTACTCCCATCTTCATTGAATTCGTTAATTTGTCTCTGTCTGTCCTCATGAGGGGTTTGGCCATCTAATCGGCAGTAATTATACTGCCTCCAGTGGCAGTAATCCTCGAGGATGTCCAACATTCGTGTCATTTGTGAGAAGATCAAAACACGAGAGTCTTGTTCTTTCAGCTTTGGCAGCAATTTGTCTAATAGCACCATTTTGCCGCAATTATAAACGAGGTGCTCATCAGTAGTATAAGGTGGTCCCGGTTCAGCTCCGTCAAACAGATAAGGGTGATTGGTGCATTTCCTCAGCTGCATAAGGATGTTTTGCAGTCGCATCTTTTCAACTTTACCAGCTCCATTGACGATATCGATATCTTTCATTAGCACTTTGGTATACCATTCTCGCTGCATTTTACTTAAACCGACGTAAACCTTGAGTTCCTTTTTCGGTTTCAATTTTCTTTCCACTTCCGATTTTAATCTTCTAAGCAAGAACGGTTTCAAAACGGCATGCAAACGTTCTACCAGCTGATTATCTCCCAAGCACTGATTCGTATTAAACCACGCATCGAAATCGTCGGCTGAATTAAAGACATCTGGCAGTAGAAAGTTTAGTAGAGCCCAGAGCTCATGGAGGTTATTTTGTAAGGGGGTACCAGTAAGTAGTAATCTATTAGTAGTTTTGAATTCCCTGAGAATTTCAGATAATTTCGATTTTTCATTTTTTATTCGGTGAGCTTCATCTATGACCATGTAACGCCAGTTAAATTTTTTAAAAACTGATTTCTCCTTAATACACATCTCATAGGAAGTTACACACACATCCCATTCACCAGGCATCAATACATCTCGAATAAAAGTACTCTAAAAAAAATTGAATAAGTGATAATATTGTGCGTATGTACTACCAAGAAAGAATGTAATGACACAATACTTGTCTCAGAAATATAAGTAATACTAAATTAACATTTGAATTAATGCTTTTGTATAGTTAACAAAAAGTACGATAACTTCATTTATCCGTAATATTTAAATGTACCAACTGGTTCAAGAAATAGTAAAATGTAAATGTAGTTAAATTAAAATAGAAAATAATGACAACCTAATTTTGTTATAAAATATTAAGTTGTACTTACCCTAGCTTCTTGATCTCCTATTAAACATACTGCTCTAAGACTTGGACACCATTTTTTAAACTCATTCATCCAATTTGACAGCGTAGATTTCGGTACGATAACAATGTGTGGACTAGGAGTGTTTTTATAATGTTTCATGAACCCCAGAAGGGAAATAGTCTGAAGAGTTTTACCTAAACCCATCTCATCGGCTAATATTCCATTTATACCATTTTCATACAAAGATATCATCCAATTTAAGCCGCGCACTTGATAATCCCTCATTTCACCATTCTTTATGTAAAATGGAGACGAATCAAATCGCACGGTGGGTTTACATTTTTGGTTAGTTTCTGCCAGTAGTTCCTCGTCTTCTTCCTGTTCTGTTTTTCGGTGCCGATGGCTACAGAATTAATGTTATATAAAAATGCCCATTATGTACGTATGTGACTTTACTTACTCTGGCACTTCTTCCTTCTTTTCTTTCCTTGGTCGTCCAGATTTTGGTTTAGTTGGTGTTTTGGCTTGGTTCATGAAATGTGAAAATATTTCAGTCTGTTTCAATAAATAATCAAATCTTTTGCCCCTATCTGATTCCACTTTTGTGTCAAAATCCTCGCCTTTAGATGTAGTATCAGATGAGGACTCATTTTGTCCTATTTCCTAAAATTTAGGAATAAATGTTATATATAAACAACAAATGATATTCTAGCCACCACTTACAGAAATTTCACCGGCCTCTGTTATTTCAGGCGTTTCTGTAGCTTCCTCGGGTTGAGACATATTTCGAAATATTTCCTCCGATTTAAATACACTTTTAACAACAATAATATTATTCCAAGTAAAATCCAAATAATACACAATACACGGCTTTGTTCTCTAAAACACGGCGGGAATTATGCCCTCAAATCGTCTTTTTACCTTGACAGAAAACAGAATAAAAGCGAGAGGAAATACAACGGTAAACTAGTAATTTTTGTTTTAATATCAGTGATGACACCTGTTGCCAACTTAACATCAAACAGGGACTACTATTTCCTTCTAAATTACCTGTACCCGGTCACGCATTGCTGTTAGGTCGCTGTGGCTTTTTACCTGTCACAGGTGTGATATCTACATAATAGTAGGTAAAACATGCGCGTATTCGAATGCGACGTTGTGTCAAAATTTGTAAGCTATCGGTGAAGAACTTTCGAAGATTTAAGATTTAGAACAAACAAACCTTTACATTTTTATTTATATAGAAGATAGATAAACCTAAGATTAATCTAAGGTTTAAGTATAATTTTAAACTTTTATAATTAATTATTGACTTAGGTTGCATAATAGTTACTAAGTAATGATAATGATTGTGACAGGTGCTCAAACCTAAGCGTTCCATTATTGATAGTTCCATTGTTTCAACTATGGTTGTCTTTTTTATTAATCAAAATTTGCAAATGTATGAAAGTTTTATTCATTTTTACAAATACTGAACTTGATAGCAATTTAAATGTCTATGTTTCATTAAACTTTTATAAATAATTTATATGTATTACAGAGCAATGAAGTTAAATTCACAATGTAAAGGACCACTTTCGTAATATTTTAAAGAGGAAAACAGATTATTATCCTTTTCAGATTAATTGGAAATTAGAGAAAACTTACCTATAACATTAACTAAATGTTCAGTGTCCTTATTTATTCTTACGTGAATAAATTTGAAACAATTTAATCTTGGAGTAGGTTGGAACCTTTGGTGTGAAGACAACACTAACTGAGTTTTCCACAAAACACTGTACACTATACTCGACGCGCGTTTCGCCAACAAAGTTGGCACCATCTGGAGATGATTAAAACTAACTAAGAGTTTTAATCATCTCCAGATGATGCCAACTTTGTTGGCGAAACGCGCGTCGAGTATAGTGTATTGGTGTTTTGTGGAAAACTCAGTTAGTGTTACAATTTAATCTAACGATTTCTATGACATCATCCCTTGGACAAACCCGATAAACCTATGACGTTTAAAATTGAGATTCCGAACTGAAATCTGATCTTACTTCTAGAGAATGGAAATAGCCTCTTATTTTGTTTATATGTAGTAGGGATGTATGTATTGTATTCTGTGGTGGGGATGTTTATCTCCATGGCATTTAAAATTTAACCCCAAAATAATAATTTTATTGATTATACATATCAGTAAAACTAGAAATTTTTAAAAATGGTGAGTTGCTTTTTATTACTAAAATTAAGAATATTTTTATATTCTCTTAAATTCATTATAACTTTTAGTCTCAAGCAGGAGGTTATAAAAAATCTACCAGCGCTGCAAGAAAAAAATCTGGTCCAAAATTTGAATTAAGTGAAGAACAAAAAGTAGATATACGAGAAGCTTTCGATTTGTTTGATAATGAGGGAAGTGGGAAAATAGATGCCAAAGACCTAAAAGTTGCAATAAGAGCACTTGGCTTTGAACCTAAAAAGGAAGAAATCAAGAAAATGATCGCCGATATAGATAAGGACGGCACTGGCAAAATTTCATTTGATGATTTCCTCCAGTTGATGTCAATTAAGATGGCAGAAAAGGATTCTAAAGAAGAGATCTTAAAAGCATTCCGTTTGTTTGATGATGATGAAACTGGTAAAATCAGTTTTAAGAACTTGAAGAGAGTAGCCAAAGAACTTGGAGAAAATTTAACAGATGAAGAATTACAGGAAATGATTGATGAAGCAGATAGGGATGGAGATGGTGAAATTAGTCAAGATGAGTTTCTTAGAATTATGAAGAAAACAAGCTTGTATTAAATTATCATTCACTGTGTGTGTTTGCATTAGAGCACTGTTTGCAATTCTTCAGTTTATTGTATTAAGAACTGTTCAACTTTAACTATTTGAATGTAAACTGTCAAACGCAAAATTTACCGTAACATTTCTGTCTCCACAGGCAGTTTTGAAGCGACATCTAATACCAGTATACAGTGTATATCTTCATTTGAGTAGACACGCCACTGTCAAACAATCGATTATAATTGGATTGTAGATATCAATATGAAGTACATTATGACTGCAGATTATGACAAAATAAATGCCCCCTTTGACATGCAACTGAAATCTGTATAGTTCATAATTTTTTGCAATCTCAAATGTAAGAACGGAGTTAGTATTACTATTTTTGAAAGTATTCCATGGACTACGAATACAAACACGAAAAGAAATAATCTCTATTTGTTGACGTGTCACAAATAATATAATATTTGCTGTATATTTTGTGCATTAATTTTTTTCTATTTTCCTTGGCATGTATATTTCCAAAATTACTAATGAGATTATCATTGAGAGAAAGAGGAATATTAATATAATTTCTATGAACTCATTTCTTACAAAAAAAAAAATGACATGCTTAGGTCACTAGAAGTTAATTTCCCCCAATATCACATACTTACAAAATTCGTTATAGAAAACTAAAAATAGTTATGAACAAATAACTTCTTTATGGGACTGCGACTAGTCAAATGAAGATGCAGTATTTTGCATTTCTAAAAGAACTGGTGTTGTAGAATACATATACATCCCTTCGTTACATGCGCCGTCGTAGTCATAAGAGTAGTATGCATAGTAATATGTTCCTTGGGACGGCTTAGCATGTAACGAAGGGATATTTGGTTGTATATTTTTCTAATTCTAATTTATGGTGAAATACCCATGTATTTATTTTTAATAAAAATTAATATATACAATTTTACTATTTGATCTAACAATTTATTTTTATTCGGTTTGTGAGGTCAAAACCTTATGAAAAACAATATATGAATTAATATTTCCTCTACCAGATTTATTTACAACTGATTAACATTAAACTAATGATAAAGATGTGGCTTCTATTATTTGTTGTTTATTTTAAATATTTAGACCACAAAAAGGAAATTGGCGCCTTTGATAGTCTGCAGATAAAATTTAAAAGATCATATGATAATGTGTTTAATTTATCAAGATATTTTCATAGTCTATTTCAAAAATATTTGTAAATAATTTAACTTAACATTATCTTACCAAAATACATGATAGTCAACTTACCTCCCAAAAAACATTACTTATTTATGTTATTTTCCTAAAACTAAGTAAGAAATTATTATTTAGACATGTTTCAGAAAATTAGATCAGTTTTATTTGAATAAACATTCTTAAATCAAGTATATGCTTAAATAAAATATACCATGGATGCTTCATAAACCAGGTATGTATAAAAGTAATCTATAACGATTAAGTCTATCTCCATATAATAATTTTTTTTTTTTTATTACTGTTTATCAGTATTGTACTTATTCCTGTTGTTTTACAGAACCATCAGCCATTCCAAAATATGCCTTAGAGGCCATGTCTATAAATAATCCAGTCTCTACTACTCCAGGTATCAGTAACAGCTCTGAATTAATTATTTTCCAATCAACATTTTGATTATAGTCTTTCCAGTCCAAAATAAAATTTCCATTATCTGTCACTACTGGTCCAGCTTTCATTACAGCCATACGTAACTCGATCTTCCCTCCATAATTTTTTTCGATTTTCTTCTGAATGGGAACGTATACCATAGGGGAAACTTCTATGGGAATGCCTTTCTTATACTGATCTCCCAACTTTCTTGACTTTTTCGTATAGTCAGCTATGATAATCAATTCCTTGGAACAGCTGGCTACAATCTTTTCTTGTAATAAACAACCTCCGCCTCCTTTAATCAAATTGAGGTTAGAGTCAACTTCGTCAGCCCCATCAATGCATACATCTAACGATGGGTGTATATTTAAATCAGTCAATGGTAATCCGTGCTGTATAACCAGCTGTTGTGCTTGAAAGGATGTGGGTACACATTGCACTTTTAATTTTTCTTTTTGAACTCTTTCAGCTAACCTTTCCACTGCAAAAACAACAGTCGAACCACTTCCTATGCCCACTAAATTTCCAGAAGCCACATGGTTATCTACAGCTTTATATGCAGCAATTTTCTTTGCCCCTTGCAATGACGACATAACAGAAAATTTCTTAATACTATTAAAACTGATTTTCGTCAACATCTAACGACTACCTAACCACATTCAGCAGTTTTAAAGTTTAAATATCTAAAATCAAATTAGATCGCATGCGCTTTGCGATAGTAACGCTCAAATTGTAAATACGTAAATATTGTTTTAATACTTTTTTAACATACTTCCATTATAATTATGTAATGGTATAAAAAATATTACTTCAATACGTCTTACTTTTTTTGTCGAATAATGTTGATAAGAATATCGGAACGATTAAATACATGCATACTTACGTTTAATGGTAGGGGTGTATGATAGCTGTAACCAAATTCAATATTCCTTTATCACTGACCTATAACGTACCTCAAAAATGATAAAACAGTGAGGTTAAATTAAAAATTAAAAAAATTATTTAAACAAAATAATTTCATATTATATAAGATGCATGCAACCGGATATACACTGTTCATGAGCGACCTCTTTTAGTGAAGAGATCAATTGAAACAATAGGAGTGCATTGTTTATAGGCTGTACTATTTACACCTACTATAATATACAAGGTGGACAATAATAAAAATCAGAATTCAAACTTTCTAAGGGATTATGCCTCTCTAAAGACTTTTCGTATATATTCAAAGTATATTGATTTTGAGAAGTCAGTAATATTTTGTGTATACATACATGTTGTATGGAAACATTCTCATTATATATAATTTATTTCAAGGATAGAGCGAGAGAGGGGGATAGACCGATTTAATATATTTTATTTAAATAATTGCGAACAATTATAATGTATGGACGCGTAATTATGCGATTTTTGTTTTTCGAAAAACAGACTGAAGTGACTCATGTAATATGATTAAGCAATAAGTTGAGGTAATATTCTTTTATGAATCGTACATATTATAGAACTCTTGACTTAATCTAGACTAAGTGTGTTTTTTTCCTCGAGGGGAAAGTCTTCAAAAGGCACCTGGCCTCTGGTGTTCTGTTATTGTTTGGCCAGGTAGTGTCGGATTCGTATACGCCTACCGACTAAAAACCCCCCGCTATCCTATCAGTATAATGCCGAAGAGGAACCGCTCTCGATTTACTCCTCTTTGGCATATCAATCAGGATACTTATTCATTCCCCACTTCCCTTTCCTCCTTCTCTTTTTCCTTCATAGCCGTTACCATCTGCTCCACCACTGTCCATCTTTCCCTGCTCTCGAGCATGATTGGGATCATGTTATCTACAGTGATAGCATGTCCTATATTTTGCTCCGCAGCTCTCCTTTCTCCTATCCACCTTTTGCAGCCGAACACTGTGTGGCCCGCATCGTCGACCTCTCCACAGGACCAGCACTCTCTGCTTTCACGTTTGCCTATGTCCAATAGGTAATGCGCGAAACAGCCGTGCCCAGTAAGGACCTGGGTTAAATAATACCCGACATCGCCATGTGCTCTTTCGCACCATGGCCTTATGTTCGGGATTAGCACCCTCGTCCATCTCCCTCGAGGCTCCGCCTCCCATCTCTCCTGCCAGTGTTCCCATAGGCTCTCCCTTGCTGCACCTCTGTCAGCTCCTCCGTACACCTCCCGTCTCTCCCTTGCTAGAAGGTCAATGGATGGTATACAGGCTATTACCAGCGTTGCCGCTGCCGATACGGTCCTGTATGCACTACAGACCCTTAGAGCTGCTCTTCTCTGGACTTTGGTGAGATCTCTCCTCCACTTGTCTCTTCTCAATATATCCACCCACACCAGGGCGGCATATAGTAAGATCGACTGCACCACCCCGCTGAGGACTCTCCTCTTCGCCGCCCTGGGGCCCTTAATGTTTGGCAGCAAACGACTAAGGGCCGAGACAGTTTTGCCAGCCTTTTCCAACGTCTGTTTGATATGTTCCCTAAACGAGAGGAAACTATCAATCCAGACTCCCAGGTACTTAATACTCTGCTTCGGCACGACTTCGGTATTCCCTACTCGAAACATGATGCACGGAAGTTTTTTCCTCCTTGTCAGGAGGACTGCTTCCGTTTTGTCCAAAGCCAGAGTCAGTTCCCTATCCTCAATCCATCTCCTGATCCTCTCGACAGTGAGGTTGGCGTTTTCCCTCACGTCGACACCACTTCTTCCGGTAACGACCACCGCAACATCATCAGCGTAGCCCAAGACTCTCACTCCTTCGGGCACTCTGAGCCTAAATACCCCATCGAACATAATGTTCCATAGGGTAGGACCCATAACCGACCCCTGTGGCACTCCACACGAGATTCCCCTCCTGTCGCTACCGTCCCCGGCCAGCAATATCAAGCCCCTGCAAGACAGGTAGCTAGCGATCATGTTTACAACATACGGTGCTATTTCTAGCTCCCGCAGTCTCCCCATGATCCTTCCCCATGAGGGCGAATTGAACGCGTTTTTCACGTACAAAGTGATCAACGCACACAGATTCTTGGACTCCAACACCTCCTGTAAGTGTGGTTTAAGTATCAGGATATAACTGAAATTAAAACAATTAAAGAGTATTTTGGACCGGTCCAAAATTCTGATTTAAGTAGGTAAAAACTATATTCTTTCATAAGGTTATATAAGTTGATTAATCGAAATCGTCTATTAAAAATCAGGAGTTCTGTTCATTATCTTTATTTATTTTTTTTTTGTAAATTTCTGCATAGGCATATCGGCTCTATTGAATAAAAAAATGTTTGCAGATGGCGGCACTTTCTGTTTTATTCATTCAAGTCTTTATCAACTTCTTTCAGTTAAATGGAACGATGTATTTTTTATTGCGTAATTGGATTCTACTGATTATTTTCTGTACTGAAGATTTTCAATAACATTCCCTATATTTATATTTTATTGTTTATTGAGAATATTAATTTTCTTAAATTGACAGGAGAGAATTTGTATGAAAAGGAATTTATATCGACGAATTTAAATTTAGTAAGAAAAAAAATATTATTAGAAAAACATGGCATAACTCCTTTAATTCCAACACAAAGTTACTTCTTAAACCCCGTAAATGTAGATAGTTTATCAAAATGGCCCGTCCTGTGTAAGAGTTTAAATATTAGTCCATCCTTCTTATTAGTGTTGTTACATTTCGTTTTTAAAATACTACACCAGATACAGATCACCACATATAGTGCTATCAGATAATTTAGAGTGTCACTATTTGGACTGTCAATTAAAATATATTATATCCATAATGATTGAATTTAAGTACAGTAAAAGTTATTAGTTCCATAACAAATTGGTATAAACGGAAATGTGCAATATACCTTTCCAATTAAAATGAGGAAATTTATAGCAACTTCCAGAAATGCACTAATCTTACTTCTCAATTTTCAAAATTGTATTCAATTGGAAAGAGCCTTTAAGTTTTATATAAATTTATGCTTTATTTCACAGCTTTATATAAAATATAACAGATATGTAATAATATAAATTATATGTAGTCCTAACTTATTTCAATTTTATTGCTAATACATGTTAGTGCAATTAAAAAATGATAAAATATGTATAAAGTGTAAGATGAATATACATATTAACTATAAATGGTACATTTACGTGGTATTTACACCCACTGGGATTTCACCAACACGACAACTTGGAAATAGTATTAACAAGATATCACCTTACTCTTAGTTTCTTCTTCAACTTTCTTCAGGAAAAAGCTAAAAGGTATGGACTCCGTGACAATTTCATCTATGCATGCGATGCCCTTGACATTTTGTACATTATACCTGCCCCTGTCACTAACGATCTCCACCCCCGTTGTCTTAAAATATCTTACAACATTAATGAGTAATGTACACGAAAATATATTGTCTTCAATATGCAAGTACTTGAGGCTAGGGGCATTGGAATATACTTGGTGCGAATCCAAATAATAAATATTATTTCCGCTTATATCCAATTTCAGCAAGTGCTGCATTGGTAATAATTCGTCGCCTTCAAAAACTTGGATCGTATTATTAGCCAAAATTAAGCTATTGAGTTCGGTTAAACCCGAGAAGGTACCAAGGGCAAATCTAGTCAGTTTATTGTTGGCAAGATTCAATTTCTGCAAAGATCTAGTGTGCCTAAATAGTCCTAAAGGCAGATAGCAAAGATTATTGTTCTGTAATTCAAGGAATTCTAGAATATCTAGTCCGGCTAAAGCGTCTGGGTGAATTTTTTTTATTTTATTGTTCTGCAAGTCTAACATCATCACGGAGATGGAGCCATCGAATACATTATCTTGCAATTCAACTATTTTATTGCCGGCCAGCGTAATCGAATTGGTTTCCATGTCGTTTAAAAACCCCGGCACTAAATCAGTTATCAAGTTGTTCTCCAGATTCACATGATAAACCTGTCTCAGGCCGGCGAAGGCCCCTCTGGAAATATTCATAATTCTATTATTCTGCAAATAAAGGTCTTGAATATTTCCTAAATTCGAAAACGCCTCGGCGGCTATATATTGTAGGCCGCTATCTGACAGATTGAATGATATCAGGTTGTTTTCATGTGGAAATGTGTGCGGAGAAAATATTTTAATGTTACACTGTTCACATTTTAAATGATAATTTCCGTAGAAAATGCTGGGAAATGTGTCCGTGATGTGTCGGCAGGTGTACAGTTTGTCGTTGTTGTTAAATTCGCAGGTGGGTTTCTGAGAGGAACAGCCAGAGATCAGTATCGATAAGCACAATACAAGTATTGACTTCTCCATATCTGGAAAAAATATTATAGTAAAATATGTATCCAATAGAATGCTATAATATATAAACTCCTGGATAAAATTAACACATAAGTGAAACTTCACATTATTACTTTTCTTTTTCGAAAATTTAAATCAAAGTACACACGTGATATTATAATTAAATTATTTCAACTAATGTTTATCAAATGAGAATGGTAATATCGGGAAACATGATTAAATACTAGAAAGGAACAATAATGCAATGAAATCGGTGTTAATGAAAACTTATGAAAAAAAAATGGAAGTGCAATTAAATCGTAAGATTTGAATTCAGTAACTTGCAAACCCTCCGCTAGCTATTATCACTAATTCCATTCATCTGGGCATATTATTATTGATCAAGTTTTGAATGGTTTCCTGAGGAATATTCCCTCATTTAACAAGAACGATTTGTTTACGACTCCCCTAAGAATCATAGGCGTATGTATATGATACCTAACTGATCGCTTTAGTGCATCACGTAGATGCTATATGGGGTACATATCTGGACTTCTTGATCGCCAGTCTATAGTTCTACTACACTCTAGCAACGTAGGGCCCAGAGTTATCCTATATAAAAATGAAAGTGACATCGAAAATGGGGCAAACGGCACCTAAACATACTTTTCTACGGTCTTTTCTACGTAGAAATATGCATTCATGGATCTCCTGCATATATGAACCAAATATGTGCAACCGTATAAGTAACTTCTCCCCAGAACATAGATCCACCAAAAAATGGGATCGTGGGAGAAATATTGCAGGCAGAAATATTCTCTCCTGGCTTTCACCAGACTCATTGATGTCTGGTGGAGTCATAGAAATTGTAAATACCTAGGAATACTCAAAGCTTCTTCAAAGAAATTAGGTCTTACAATGCGACGTTCTATCACTCCATGCCATACGTTTAGTTTACCTGGAGGCTAGCTATGCGACTTTTGAACAGGAATCACAGAGCTAGAATAACAATAATTTGAGGAAAAAAACTACAATCTTTAAAATGTTCCAATTCACAAGTAACATCGACCATAACGTAACATATCTTCGTAAAATTCGATGCTACAAATTGGATCATCCCCATTCAACCCCTGTACTAAATATATTGTATAAGGCTGCTTTTCATCTTTTCTCAACCATTTTCCAGCTGTGGAATGGTCGAAATAATTATTTAAACCCAGCTGTTGGTAGAAATCTGAGGATATTCTGAGTGACTCTGAAGAACATCTAGAAATACGTTTAATTTTGTGTTTTCACACACTTGTGTAGTTAGTTGAGTTTGAGCTAAATAGTTTATACTATCAGCTACCCAAAACTTAAATACTCTATTTACTGTTGATCTTCAAATACGTTGTCTATCAGCATATTTGAAATTGCATAACCGACAGCCCCCTTCATGAGAATTTAATCCATTACCATAACCAACCAACCATTCTTAATATTTTAATTCTTTCCCATTAAATTAAATGAGCCACTTTTATTCACACTTTACCAATTATTAAATCCAATTACTACGTAAAGTATCTTAAAGATTCAAGAAAGCAAAAAAACTTGGCGGTAACAATAACAGAACCATTGACCAGTTTAGCGATCTGATTGCTTTTCAATAGTTTTGACATGTTCTGGTTTCTCTCTTGAACATATTCAACACAATATATTTCTTGTTACTCTTTTGATCATAAACAAAAAATGTTTATTAGACATTAATCCAGCTTTTGCAGTCATAAACCACTTTTATTTGCAGTATCAATTTTGAAAATAAAATACGAATAATAAAAGAAATACGATATGACACCAACAACATTTTTGATAAAAATTTCCTCCAGATCCTTGATATATTTCTTATATCATCATTTTACAATTTTAAGTTTGGTAAGTTAATATATATTATAAATGATAAATAGGAAACTTTATCATACACTGTATATACCATTTACACAATATATATATATAAGAAGTTATATAAGAAGAATTTTTATTACAGAACATAGGTACTCTAGTTTTCTCTAATAAAAATTATTCTTTTAATGGTTGAGATATGAACACGTACGTAAATTTTTACATATGGTGCTAGGAAACGATTCCTGTGTGGTTAATTTTCTTTCTAATTTTCTAATTTTCATATATATTTTTTTCTAAATATGTCATAAAGATGTAACTAAAATGAAAGAGTTTTAATGATACTTTCTATTTTCTCGTTCAGTTTAGGACAGAAAACTATTATCGTATTTTCTTTTTTTTTTTCAATGAAACAAATAATTAATTTTTACATGTTCACATACAGACTAGCGAAACTACATTTAGTAACATCAAGAGCGAAGATGATCATCGATAGTGATGCTTCAAAATAAAATAAAAAAGTTGAATATTATTTTAAAATGAGTATTGTATGTAGTCTATATGACTAATGGTAACTTTCTCTTTACTAATAATGAGAAGTGTTCTTTATTGTGGTTAGGAAAAAATAATAATTCATTTGAATGTTTTACTCGAAAAATAAGATAGCACAAAAGTATTTCGATGTAGTATCGTCAAAATTAGAAATATTAAAAACTGTTTTTTTATTATCAACTAATATGGTGCTAAATTAAAAATAAAATAACAAAGGTTATCCTCTACTTTATCCCTCTACCGAATAAAATATAATTAAACATCTTGTAGCGTACATACCTGTAGGCTGTAGAAACGGATACGAGTATATATCAACTGACTGGCATTGGCTTCAAAACAACTATTGTTTAGAGTCGCATGAATATTAATAATTTTTCGGTAAACGAGTTCCTTAATTTTTAAAAATTCGTCTATATTTAAATTACAAATTTAATAATGTTTTCTGAACACTGAACCATTGTAAACGACACAAATTACCAAGCGTTACTATAAACATTTACCAAATTACTCATAAAATTAGTTCATAGCAAATAGGTAGTGACGATGTACGTGGGTTTTTCTTTAAACCTCGATGGGATGTTTAGAGTAGATTACCGGCCTAGAGGTTTACCTTGCAATAGGAAATAGTGAAATATACTTTTTTTTTTGTTTCTCAGTAATTTAACATTACTTCATTCTATAATATTTGATTCTATATATTCACTAAAACCAGTGGCGGTTCGTGGTATCCATATTAGGGTAGGCGATAGCGGCGTATGAGCTTCATCAACCTTTAATAATAGCGCCGCAGACGAAAATTTTTAAAATTTTCAAGGTCACGCGTTTTCCTGGTACTTCAGAATTTCAATGATTGAATTTCATTTATACAAAAATATAGACTTTCACAAGGATTTTTTGAACTTAATACCTCTTTGTTATTCGTGAATAATAATAGTTATTGTGGGTATTAATAAATTGGAATAAACGAAATATATTTATTGAGTATTATACCTATATTATATAAATTGAGTTGGCAATAATACATTACTTTAGGGCGCTTTAGGGTATAGGCCTCCTCCTCCCCTCACAGCCTTCCTTAACCATCGCCATTATTGACTGACAATTACAAAGTGGATACCTACTACTTTTTATAATTTAAATTAATGCGCCTATCTTTAATTAATGAAAATTTGTTAATTATATTTTCCGTGAATCATCAGATTTCTGAAGTGTGCTAAATAATTCCTTTTCAATTGAAATAAATGCAAGCGACGATAAACGTTCATTCTTCATAGAGTTCCGACTATCCGTTTTAATACGTTCTAAACAAGAAAAAAGTCTTTCAACCGATGTATTTGTTGCTGGAATTGTAGCAATTAAAACAATAAGTTTAAAAATCTCTGGAAATATTTCTCGAAATTCATATTCCACAAAATATTTTAACATTGACTCGATATTTAGTGTTTCAAATTGATCATCACAATAGGTATATAACCCAATATCCCCAGTAATGTCACGGCTTATTCAATGCGAGGCGTCTTCGGATCTGCCGAAGAACGCCGATCTACTTCAGGCTCCGATTGCATTCGGCTTCAACTGCTTTATTTAAAGAGTATAATTGGCTGCAGACGTCTGAGCTGCGATTATTTTGCCACTACAACAACGCTGTTTGTCGTCTTACCGACATCTGGTTGACGTGTTAGCTGTCGATTTTCAGGCGGTGGGATGGAGAACCTAGCCTGGTCTGGTTGTTCTGTTTAGGAATAAAATGATTTAATTCGGTGTAGCGCGGCGCCGTGCGGACTGCGGTGGTATATATAAAGGGTGTTTACGGCACCAGCGCCACCGACGGCGATAGATAATTTAATTAGTATAAAGTAGTTATTATTAATTATACTAAATATTTCTGTATTATCAGAGACGATAACAGTTCATTGTAATTGCGCTGTTATGAAAAATGACATAAAATTTTAAAGGTAGGCGGCGCCTACCTTGCCTACCCCGACGAGCCGCCAGTGACTAAAACTATAGTACAAGTTCGTTTCTTTAAGTTACAAACTACGTTTTCTAAACGATATTAATTCTATGACATCATTTAAAATATGTTTTAAACATTGACTACTTACTTCTGCAATCACGGATTGCAATATAGCAGATAATAGACTTATCACTTGTAGTAATAGTTAGTAATTAGTAATTAATAATTATAATCCAGTAGTAGTAGAAGTATGTTATAGTAATTAATAAATAAAACTGCAATGGTAGAACTATAGACAAGTTTTTTATTTTGCCTATGATCTATCACATATATTCCACCCTTCCAAATATTTGCACAAATCATATAAATAAAATAGTTTGTGTCCTATGTTCTACTAAATAGCTATAACATATAGCTTCTAGAGGTAGGTTATTTATTTAGTTATTCAATTTATGCTGAGACCACAAAATTAAAAACTTAGGTAACGTTCTGAATAGTAACTTTTTTACAATAATAAAGTTTATATGCAATTTCCTGCTTTATTTTTTCCTCTGTTTATAGGGGCCGTGTTTAGCTTAGTGCTATTTTTCCAATTAATCCCCACCATTCTCACGGACATATACAGACCCACCCAGCAGTCTTATGTAGGAATCGTGTGAACTCATGCGCGGATTACTTCGAGCCGGCAGTCTTGGCTAGCCCCATGCGTTTGTCGTCATTACCCCAGATTAATCTAGGGAATTTGGAGACCTTCTGTGAGATAATTATAGTACAATTTACCCTCAGAAGATCTGGCTTTGTCTACAATCATTCATACTAATTCGAACCGAAAGTCAAGTCATGTGAAAAAGAACCCGACCAATTCTTGCCATCGCTCGCAATGGAACCATCAAAGGCTGGTGCGTTATGCACTACACCACTTGATGAACATCGTCACTATTGAATAAACTTCAGCAGGGTATTTATGGTCCTAAGTATATGTGAAATACTGGGGATCTCTGTGCATTTAATTGCAGCAATTATTTCTGTTTCGTTATTAAAGCTTACCTGATACAGAAAATTTCATATCAGATTTACCAAGTCCAATATTTCGTCGATTCCTATGGTTTGAGTTATCCCCATTAAGTTCATTAAGAAGCTTCACTTTATGAGGGAGATATTCATGTTCCCTTTTAGAGTGATTGTCCAGAAATGATTTCAGAAACTGATTGGATTGATCTGATAGAGGATCACTGATATTATATTTTTAATATACGACTGCCCAGTAAAACAATGAATAACAACAAAAGTAGAAGTAGAATTCACCGCATCATATAGCTGTTGCCTGGGAAAGGGTTGGAACAATTGATGCAACAATAAAATCAGCAGACGAGTTTTCCACAAACGTGGAAAGATTAAACGTTATTCGATGCGCGGTTCACCAACTAAGTTGGAATCATGAGGATATTATTAATACTCCAGACTTAGCCTACAAAAGGAGATAACTAAAATAGGTTTAGTCATATTCTGATGATTACAATTTGGTTGACGAAACACGGATTGAGTAACCATTCGTGTGTAATCTTTAGATGTTGACTAAGAACTTTTATTTGCCTTAATTATCTGAAACCTGAATGATCACTTTGAATCTGTTACCAACATATAAAATTTGGCTTTAATAAGACGAATCACCTTTATATTTGGGAATGAATTTCAAATTATGTTCTACATGAAGTATCTGATGGTAAGTGAATAAGTCTAAGAGATGTATGATACCGATTAGTTTATCAATGTGTCAGATTTGTTCGTAAGAGTTAGTATCTAAGGAGATGTTATTTAATGGGGTTTAATATTTAAAGAGATAATACTTATCCCAAATTAGTCTGGAGTTTAAAAACATGACCGTACATGAGACTTCATCCATACACGGACATTCAAAGGCTTCATATACATTTGTAGGGAAGTTAGTTTAAAAATGGTAGAAAATTTAAGCCACAACGACACTCATAAAATTAATTGCTGGCTTTTAACTAGTATATACAAAATATTGTATGCTGCTTGTTTGTAATGTAATAGACACTTGTATTGTAGTACGTATAGTGTAATATTTTTTAATAAAGAAAGACAATACAAACGTTTCTATAAAAACAATTATAATTATATTATCATTAGTTTGTCATATTGACAGTAATCGAAACAATTTGATGGTAGATCTATTTTTTTTACCTTTTTAGATGGGCCCATGAATAGAAAATGCGAGTTTCGTGGGGAACTTTTGGTTCACTCTGTGTAGTGTACAACTCTCTCTGTATAACTGATCATCTGTTAGATTTAAACAACAAAGTAATGTTCTCGAAGAATTTCCATTATTTGGTCTGTTGGTGTAAATATTTAATTATAATTCAGGGCGGGTGCCATGCATTTCTTGAAAGTGACAGTCAAATATCAAGTTAGTAGATAAGTTTCATTGGGAAATACGATCACGTAGCTTGTTCTTATTTAACCTCCCAACGGATTACTGAGAGCTGTTCAGTAACATATTGATTTTTGTATCAAATAAATATGTTTTTGCCTTAATTGCAATTGGATTTATTAACCTCATATAAACCGAGCTTGATTCGAATTACTACTATCACAAATCACAATATGGGTTTCATTTTCTCTGTATTTATTAAATTCCTCCGGGTAATAAGAAAATTATTTACAGGGATATGAGCAGAATTTTTATTTTAGTGGGGTATCTGGAATAATCTTTAGGACTCTTAATTATGAAAGGCATTTATAGAATTAGCCATTGCCATATATTAAAATATCCATATCCAATTATGGTTTAATTTTATTTAATGATCCAATTATGATTTTCTTCATATGGCAGTAACCGATAACTTTTTCACGGTGGTTAATATAGAAAATCATGAGATAATTAATTAACATAATTGTTGTCCTTAATAACGTACAAGTCAGGTGATATTTATTATCCAAAGATATGTATGGTTTGTATAATGATTTTTTGTGTGTGCGTCACAGGTAATAATCGTATGAATCAATCAACTGCCATTTTTGAACAGTGTCGTGCCGAAAACACGTTTTAGGATAACAGTTAGTACAATACAAATCCGTCAACCTATGACAGGGTAATGCAAAGGTTGTCTACAAAAGCATTCAATGGAAGTGATATTTCCATCAAAATAAATGAAATAAATTCAACAAAAATCAAAATAAGTAAAACAAAAATGAAATAAATTTTACAGAAATATTGACGCCAATGAATCAAATTATCCAATAAAGCTAAGACGTGACGTTATAATTGCATACTGTTGGGCAAATTATTAACTGTCTAGTTGAATTATCAGCACGTATGTCTAGCGACATACGTGCTGGTAATTGTGGCATATTAGTAACAATTGCGAGTGGTGTAGCATGTGATCCGTGCGTCGGCGTCGTCACTAAATTGATACACGCGCAAAGATCCATTATACAAATTGTAGGTACTTCTATGAATTTTTCTGTAGTTAAAAATTATATTTGCACCCACCATTCAAGAAAATATTGATTAATAAACTGATCTCGCACGAACAAGTTTGAATTTTACAAAATACGTAACCAAATTACCAAATATTTTTTTCACTTTTTGGAAAAACATACTCATTCTCTATTTTTTAATAACGATTATTTCTGGACTTATTAAATTTTAGAACATTGTCTAAATGTTTTCGAGCATGTTTTTTAATTTTATGTAAGATATTTCATAACGACAATAATTAATGGTTTAAATTTATATTCTACTTCGATAATGACTTCAAAATATTGTTATAAAATATTTATAAACATTTGTGGTAACAAATAACTTCTTAAAATAACAAATTCTTAATATCGAAAAGTTAAATTAGACTAATTTTTAGAAACCCATATTTATTTGAGTTATTAAAATTCGGACACCAACATGTAAGTGACTAAAATATATGTATATACCTGTAATAGTTTATAAAATATCTGTTTAGTAATGTTTTTATTTATGACTATTATCTTATATAATTACATGAATGCTATTATATAATTATATGACTGTTATTGGTATTATACAACACAATAGAAAAATTAAACAATAAAAATTTGCTTTATTTCTAGATCATGTAATGCCTCATTTATTAATGATAATTCTTAACGTACCAGTAAAAAACTAAGAATATACTGATGTTTAGTACATCGCCTTTAATTATTTCTTATTGCCATCTGGAATGTAGATAATATTGAAGAATGATATGTGCAAATATGAAATTATATTCTATCTTGTTTTGTTTTATTTTTTATCTCTGACGCTAGAATTTTTATATAAATATTAAAGAAAATATTAAGATCCATGACATTGCAATTTTGTATCATTCTAATTATAGAATAACGTTCTAAAATCATCTCAACTTTTATTCAAAAAATATACTTTTAAGTCAACTTTTCTACTAATAACAGAACTGATGTATTGGTGATGTATTGATGAACTGGTGAATGGGTTATTGAATTTCCTTAGTTTCAATTATATATATTTTTTATTGCTGTTCAAGAAATATTTCTATTTTCTCTTCTTCTTAACAAATTATAAACTTTGTCATATATTTGAGTTATAATAATAATATTAATAATAATGTTTTATTACCTAACAAAATAATCCATTTATTGGACAAAGATATGGAATACTAATAAATAAATTTCTGTATATATGTACAATATGTAACAAAATAAAATCACAAAAAGGGAACCTTTAAAAAACTTTAACATAAATATACGTTGGAATACTTCAGTAACATATAATTTACATGAGAGTAAAAAGTTATTGTTTCCCTAAATATTCATTATCACAAGTGAGATTTGAACAAATAAAATTAGTTAATATTTTATGATACTGGCAATTTTAATAGCACGTTAGTTCTTGCAGTATGGCAACAAAACATACTTTCTTTTCAAGGACCCAGCCTGGGTATGCGTATACTAAACATGCTTAATAATGGGGGTACATCTATCCTATTATGGAACAATTTAAATCGAAATGAGAGGCTGATGAGCAGCCTTCTAGAGTTCAATGAGTGTATCTCAAATCTTTGAAAAAGCAGAGTATGATCGTAACCTCTTAAAAATTTTCGATGCAAAATGCGAACTACTTTAAGAAACGTTGTTGAAGATTTTCAGATTGATTTATATGACTTTAATACTGGGGATACCAAATAAGGCTACAATATTCTAATTTTGAAGAAACTAATATAAAATATGAATATATTAAGGTAGCAGTGTTATTAAACGATGTCATGTTTTTAATCACGAAAGCTTTTTATATATGTTAAAAGCCACATGTTTGATATGCCTAGAGAACGATAGCTTATCAAAACTGTACTGTCACAAAAAAATCAAATTAATGGGTCATCGACCGTATAGTCCCGATTTGGCATCCAATGACTTCTTCTTGTTCCCGAAGGTCAAAAGCCGTCTAGCCACTATCTATCCCTTTTTTTGTGGTCTTGTGTAATTGTTGACCTACGCGATCAAATTCATTTTGAATACTGATTTCATTCACGTTGAATATTGGTATAAGCGGAATCTATTGTCTAGCGTGCCATTGTATGAAGCATTTATGATATAAATGGGAACAACAAAGTAAATTTGTTATGGTGAGTATATGGAAATTCCAGAATATTTTTACATTTACAATAAAGCAATATACAAATTTCAAAGTCATGATAACAAAAATATTTACATAGTGTTTGGATCTTTAACAATAAAAGGGGATAATAACTGTATAGTAAAGAAAATAGTAGTTGTGGGAGACTTTCATTCATGTTATGCCTGCCTAATACTCGTAATTATCAGTGTATTTAATATTATTGAAAATTACTTGTACTTTTTTAATAATATCATTTTTGTTGTTAATGCAATATTGAAGCATTGCAACAGTGTGGAGCATTGCAAACGTTAGACGTTATGAGACATGATAAAAGGCAATTCAACCCCTTTGTAGAACTTCAAATCCACTTTTCTATCTCTCGGATATTCAGGAGGCAAAACACTTTAATACGTCAAGAACTATTACTTAGTCGTTTCACCGCTTCTCTGGATATTATTCCTGCCGCCTTTCCTCGCCCGATATTCAAGTACCTACAAGTATAAAATTGTAATATTACAAACTTTAGAGGCACTCGGGGTGAGTTTTTTTATTGTTCACCATAGCACAAGCATATACGGTGGCAAAAGGAGATTACATAATTCGGTGTCGTTGACGGAGGCTGTAGATACAAATTTCTCTGAAGTAAGAGACGTTCCTAAATTTAAATTGGAACTTCAACTTGATGAAGAGTTTTATAAATTAAAGTTGTATTAAATAAACATAATAAAATACAATTTTAGTCGTTTATGATGTAATATATAATAATTTGATAATATCGATATAAGTATTGTACAATTATATTTATTATATGTTATGTCCAGCTCCGTCACTGATGAGGCATGGAAGTGGGTGGTTTATCATCCTAAACTTGCTTCTAAATGCAACCAGCTTTACACAAGTATTGTACATTAGATCCGACATTTAAATTACACGATAATTGTACATGGGCACATCCATTACTTTTCGACGAAACTTTGCGCACTTGGATCAGCGATTTGGCTTATGATTTTTTATATGAAAGTAGGTCCTAATATATGGGGTTTTCCAAAGTCTCAGCCCAATCAAGGCAAATTTGGCTTCAGGAGAATTTTTTTTTCATTTTAAATCTAGCAATTTTCAAAAATTTATTTCATATATATATATATATATATATATATATATATATATATATATATATATATATATATATATATATATATATATATATATATATATATATATTATATATATATATATATATATATAACTATGATATTTTGTATTTGTAATTATTGTAATTTGAATCCATATGTTAAGCCATACGATAAATAAATACCGTAAAGAGCTGCTCTGCACTCTCATCAATACAAGGAGCTATTGGCCGATTTTAAATCTAAGTGGTCGATATCCATCGATTACAATTTAGTATTAGATTGTATATCTAAATGGTTGAATGACTAATTAAGTGAGGTCGGTGTTTGACAACAAATTGACAGCTTTAATGCAACACAATGGGTCCGATATGACGGACTGAGTGCATATGGACTCTGGCTACCCTCTTTGTCCTGCGTATAGATTTAGAATCTGAGAACTTGTAATACAATATTTAAAGATACATGTACTCACTTCAAACCGCAGAGTATAAAGCGATACTCAGAATCTTTTTAAGCGATTGATCTCAACCTGATTGCATTTTTTTTCGCTGAACTCCCTATTTATCGAAAAAAAATATAATAAAGCTTAGATCATATGCACGCTTTCGAGAGAAGATTTTAACTGATCCGTTAATTTCATAAAATTTGACCCTTCTTTAAAATGCCGCTATTTGTACAAATTTTAAAATTAAAAATTATGTATGGGCTCATATTGTTAGGCTCGATTCATAGTTTCAAATTAGTAAACATTTTAAGTGTCTAATGATTACACTTCGTAATACGACCTGTCTAATTTAATCGATTTTCAAAAAATAGCTATTTTCAATTGGCTTCAACTTTTTTCTTTGAATTTCGAATTATTAGAAACTTTCACAAAAATTTATTTGTTATATTCTTAAATAGCCCTGAAAATTTGAACTTCGAAATCGAACGAGGATACGAGTTACAAATTTTCAAATAACTAGAAAATCGTATCGTAGCAACCGAGCAATTCATTCATTTTTAGACTCATTCATAATATTTTAGAAAGTAAGTAAGTACAATTAATGACAATACATTATTTTACATTATAGTATTATCATAAAATATAACAATATTTTATTTTATCCCTTGTTTAGTGTATTTCAGCTAAAAAAAAAATGCGATCAGGTTGAGATCAATCGGTTAAATAGACTCAGAGAAATAAATTTTTGAAAATTGCTAGATTTAAAATTTAAAAAAATTCTCCTGAAGCTAAATTTGCCTTGATTGGGCTGAAACTTTGGAGTACCCCATATATTAGGACCTACTTTCATATAGAAAATCATGAGACAAATCTCTGATCTAAGTGCGCAAAGTTTCGTCGAAAAGTAATGAATGTGCCCACATATATATGTGGGCATATATATATATATATAGAATAATAAATATTTATTATTATTCGAATTTAATTCATCATTCACTTGTACATTCTTCCGCTTCCAACGAATGTTTTACTGCTTTGGGCGAAAGCGTTCCTGCAACAAAGATAAAATAGATAACAAAACATACAAAAACCCTATAAAATCAGGCTGCGTGAGTCTACAACTACGCGTGTAAAAGGAAAAGGTAACAAAAACCCCGGAATGTCGTAAGGGGAAGTCTCACTTAGCCATCGGGCGGAACGTGCTCGGTGGGCCGCCTGGGACAGATGAGCGCCTCTTGACGGATAGGGCCGTCTTTAAAGCTCTATTTAAATGCATTCCCTAACTCCATTTCTCAATGGGTGCCGAAGACAGAAGCGCCACTTTATTATATGGCCTTATACTCGCGCCGCAAATTAAGATAATCTTCTCCGAGTTGGTGCCGTGAACAAAACTTATCGCGCGTCCTAAGAGGTCTTGAATTGCTCAATTATTTTTGTGTACACCACGGATTACCTTGGAGCGCGAGCAAGGGGGATGAGGCGCCAGCGCCGACGTCGTAACGAAATTCGGCGTTAAATTAAGCTTTCCATTAACGCTTATGTTTATAATTATAATAACGCTTACAGAATTATGTACTACAGGATGGCCTAACTTTCAGATTGCAAATTTTACTAGTTCTACGAATGCTACCAAAATTATTCCTAAGATTGTAAACTTCCTAAATGACTAAAATGTCTCTGTCTACTTGTATAATTTGTTAAACCATATTAGAATCAAGTAAACGTTTTTTGAAAATGATGACTTTTTCACATTTTTAAACCGATTTGTTAAACTAAACTAGATTCGATTTTGATTGATGATTTGAGCAACAAACCCATAAAAGAAGAATAGAATATAAAGCAAGTGTCAATCCGCATCGTGTGAGAGAAAGAGAGAGAGAGACTGTGTATTATTGAAGATTATACTTTCTCTGTCCCAAATTAGTTGTCACATTTGGTGTCTAAATTTCGCAAAAATTACAAATAAAAAAAATTAGGCACACAAAAACGGGTAAATAAAAACTGGAATTATTATTTTTTAACTAATTTCACACAAATATTGATTTCATACTCGTAATTATGGATAATCCTTATACTCCTATATGAAGGTAATTCTAAGCTGCTACAAACTAAGTAATATTAAAGACAATTTTTGGTTGTTAAAATAGCTTCAGGGTTACATTTTATGCTATGTGGAAGGCGGTTTTCACGTCTTAATTTTTCTTTATTCATATGTACAATCTTGTA
Organism: Rosalia funebris; assembly: GCA_037954035.1. NCBI lineage: Eukaryota > Metazoa > Arthropoda > Insecta > Coleoptera > Cerambycidae > Rosalia > Rosalia funebris. The sequence goes on along the minus strand of JAZFAV010000035.1, from coordinate 28,812,752 downwards.
TGCATCGCTCTCAGAACATATCATTATTTTTTCCATGCATGTTTGCAAAATTAAAAAAAATGTTGTCTAAGTTCTCTTTCTCCAATTTATCGAAAGCAGTTTCCACAGCGTCTATTAATTCATGTATGTCTTTGGTCGCCATCTGATTTTGTAACGACTGTATTGCGTTAAAAATCCTAAATTAAGCACATTCAGGTCGGGAAATTTCAGTTTTAGATGCCACCCATCTTTAATTGCCTCTGCTTGTACATTAGGATCTTCAACGAATAAGTGAGGCTTCGCATTGTCTTGTTGGATGTAGATCGGGCCATTCTTTGCAGATCGAGGAAACTTTACACGAATGGCGGGCATTACTTTCTACAACTATAGTAACAAGGGCGCCCTTTTGTCGATTATTTGAATTCCTTTTGGCCGGTTTTACATATACAAAAGGCGACACACCCAATTTTCCATCAAAATACTTTTTCTCATGAGGATCCCACCGGAGTCTTGCAACAGCCGCCATGAACATTACATTTATTAGGAATCGTTTACTTTTACACTCTCGGTGAGGGTCTTCTTCATCGACGGCAATATAATAAGGACGCAATGTTTTCGTAATATAGAACCATTCTTCGTCAATGTGAACGTGATCCTGCATATCGGAAAATATGACGTCTGGTTCCAAATGTTGAAGACAAAAGCGAAATCGTTCAAGCTTATTTTCACCAGTTAGGTTTTACCGCAGAAGAAACATTTTTAAATGTTTTATCTTCTTTTAACATTCAATGTAATGAAGCTCTTGGTAAGGCTATTGGAATTAAAATAACAGCGGGTGCACTTTCAAAACTTTGTTATTTGCTAATCTATCACCAGCCTACTTGTAATTACAACCTTCAAACACATTTTATGAATGATGTGATTTTAAACTTCTCTTTTGAGTATTTAATTTTTTAGTATATGACTTCCTGGATTAAATTGTATTTGACAATAATCAGCATAAAAATGGTCAAATGTGACAACTAATTTGGGACAGAGGGAGTAATATATTTGTAATTCATATATTCAGTTTCTGACTGGCGTGCTTAATTTTAAAATAAAATATTAGAAACCTAATTCGTCTATCTGACAATTCTAGGACACAGCCCAGTTTGTATCAGTCTTTACGCGGAATCAACCATCTTATTATTTAGGTATTAACCTTCAGACCATGGCTGTTTTACATTCAACCAGCGGTAACAAGTTATGGAATTGGCTAGATTTCGACCTCATATAAGAAGTCATTACTTAAATAACCAAGGGATGTTTCAGGGAGTGCGAAAATTGATAGAGAGGAGAGGAACTACTGTGTATTTTAAATTTATTTATTTTTGTTACACTATACCTACAATAAACTTTCTAATGTAAAATTAATTTTAACATTAAGTGAAAAAAATACTGTTTCTGTTTTAAAACTAATTTGTCGTACACTAAATATTATAACGAGACACAATACCCGCCGTAATTGATATAAATTATTTCTATACCCATGCGCTTATGCTAGAAATTATAGATTATTTTACGTAAGTCAAACTGGTTGTTCCTATGACATACGGAACAGGAAACACTAGAATTTATTTAGACTGTAAGAAATTTCCTGGGAAGGGGCCAAAGGCTTCAATGTAACAATAAAAACAAGAGACCAATTTTCCACGGACACCAAAAGATTACATGTTTCATGCCGCGCGTTTCACCAGCTCAGTTGCCATCGTCGAGAGATGATTAAAACTTCAGTTGTAATCTTCATATAAGTCAGTTATAATCTTCTCCCCATGATGTAAACTTGGATGCGCATCGAGAAATGTATAATTATCGGTATGTACAGAAAACTGGTCTCCTTTCTGTTTGCAAGATAGTTATAAATTTCAATTTATAATAGTTATTAATTTCAACCCTCATCTCGTTTAATTTATTCACATTTCTGAACCTTTTAGAATTAGTATATACCTCAATACTTTTAATATATGATATTTCAAGGTAGAAAATAAAAGTGTTTACATTAAATTTACTAAAAGTAATATTAATATTTAAATCGACTAAAATCTGGCAATTCATTACTCTGGCAACCTATTTAATGGCCAGTTTATACAACTATTTATTTTATCTATTTTACAACCCATTTATCTATATCCCACAATAATTGTACGTTATTACAGGACAAGTTTAATTAACAAGTTTAATATTTTTGTGTAGTTAGAGTTAAGGTACTATGAAAATTGTGATAAAAATGAAATAAAATGTATTAGTATATTATGAGTATAATAAAATAACTCTCGACTTTATAGTTTATATAGAAGTTCAACAGTATTTCATTCATTAATGACAATATTAAATTCAAGATTTTATACTACTAATACATTGACATTTATGTACGTATCATTATATTAGTCTTAAAGAAAAATTACAAATAAAGCGTAAAGTTACCTTTCTGGATTATCTGCTTTAGAACTAGTATGAAATGAATATAAAATGAAGTATTATTGAATTTGCAAACTAAGAACCGTTACCTTAAAATATATCATTGGCCTGCCCTTAAAATATTTCACCATTTTATTTTAAGTGGATCATTATACGTGTTTCGGTTATTACTACTAAAGAAACTCTGTAATGATTGTTCTATTTAAATAATTTTATTGTGGACTTGTTATTTTCCTTCTAGTTAATCCACATTTTCTTTATTGGTTTTCTGAGTGAATTCCTTCTGATTTTCTTGAAGTTCTCTGACACGTGTCTTACATGCTCTTGGAAACTGTATCATATTCTACTGGTTACTGCAGTGTGTCTCAAATTATCAAGTTCGTATTAACTAGCAGAAGTTGGATGTCATATAATCTAATATAAAACTTAGCAAAACTCGAATTCGATCGAGAAACTCCCATTAACGCAATTTGCACAACTTTGACACCACCTACTCTACCTGATGCATAACAACTATGTCCGAATATATAAGTCTGTGAAATGATTTTGCGCGTGAATTACCTTGACGACGTTAAAAAATATATTAGGCACACCATAATATGAGATAATATCTTAAGAGATAAAATGTAAAAATATTCCTTTAAATTATTTCAGCTTTAGCGTTTTCTTAATATTCTAAAGCAATATTTTCTTTATCAACATTCTTATTACATCACTAACATAGCGAAGAGTAAGTTGTTAAGTTAAAATATTTTATTTAAAGTATTTTAAAGCTATAATTGAAGAATATTTCAATCGTTACTCAGTAGAAGCAATCCAATGTGTTTATTTTGGAAGAGAAAACATCTGGTTGATTATAGGCTATTCAATAAGCCAAAAACGAAGAATAAAAAATGATGAAGAAATTGGAAATCTATTGGTCTATAGGTTCAGTGATTAAATGGTTTAGTTATCATGGAAATGATATAATGGGCAATTTTCTCGTATTCCATGCTGTCGCACGGACTGACACTCTGGGACAGGCAAGAATTCGTCAGTTTTTTTGTTGACTTGTAGATTGAATCTAGATTGCTATAGATATATGTATTGCCAGATATTTTGAGGGTAAATTATTCCATAAGTACGAGAGCTAACCAAAAATATGGTGAACGAATTTTTATAGCAGAATCTGCTGACGCTACATCTGTGTGAAATAATGCGTCCTATACCCTGATCCTTTGAGATAGTCAGTGTCAAGTTTAAACGTGTTATGACTTTTTAATTGGCTTCCAGCCGAAAGAGTGAGGACATGTTTACCGTGTCTGTCGCGCATTATGAATTTCGAACAACGCATTAACATTAAATTCTGTTTTAAGTTGCAAAAAGTGCCAAAAAATTTCATGAAATGTTAAAATTAGTGTGTGGTGATAATGTGTTGATTCTGAAGACTGTGTCCCGAGCAACGGTCGGGATGTCCTTGGACTTTAAAAACAGACGAAAAAATTGCAAAATCGACTATCCGAGAGAACGTATGGAGAAAGACACCAGAAAATGGACGAATGGCCTCTTCCCTCATCACGACAACGCATCGTGCCCCACCTCGCTTCTGATCCGCGAGTTTTTGGCTGAAAGACAGATTTCTGTCTGTCCACATCCGCCTTACTCTCCGGATTTAGCACCATGCGACTTCTGGCTTTTTCCAAAAATAAAAGCCGTACGAAAAGGAAAACGTGTGACACCATTAACGACACTGAGAGAGCCGCGACGGAACAGCTGCAGGCCCTTCCGAAAGAAGCCTTCCAGAAATGCCTCCAATCATGGAAACAACGTTGGGATAATTGCATCGCTAGGACAGTACTTTGAAGGAGATTAGTTGAAATTTGAAATAAGCTCATTACTTTATTTATCATAAAATTATTCATCGTATTTTTTTATTAGTCTCCAACTTCCCTGAATTGATCAGGAGCCGAGGAGGAGTGATGCACTACACATTATTTTCCTTAATCACAATCGATGTTTTAATGCAACTCTGTATGTATAGTTCGATAGTAATGTTCTCATCGTCAGCAGGATACGATATTATTTATTCGAATGTGAACTTTTAAATTAATAATCTATTTTATTCTACCTACTTATGAGTGAATAGGTGTATCATTAAACTATTCTTGGCTTGACGATACTGATTCGCTAGATTATTATTTTCTTGATAACATGGCGCTGATATTTTTCGTCCCTTAATAATTCACCTTCTGTTATTATACAGATATGACAAGAAAAATCATTGGTCTTGAAAACAGAAAAGGGCGGTTCGTACTAAAAATAGCAAACAATTTTGTATTATTTCCTAATTATATCTTTTAAATCTCGAAGATAACAATAATTGCATCAGGTTGCAAAAACATGAGGTTGAAAAAACTGTTAAAAATTTAAACTGAGAGAAACGTAAGATGTCATTTATTATATTTAAGTAAGTTTTTATAGTAACTTTCTGCTTCTATAACGAGCTTGCCACAAACACACCAAGCATAAAATATCGTAAGGTGACATGTACGCTATTTAATTGTATGTATTGTGACGTCGACACGTTTATAGCTTTTATTTTATCACCATAATCGCATTAAGTTGCCACAACGCAAAAAGAAACATTGTATTAATGATCTCCTGATGATAGCAATTTATTTATTGAAACACAGGTCGCGCGACGGTGTTCCGTGTTCTCTGGAAAACTGGTCTCTTACTTTCATTACTGCATCGAAGTTTAATTTAGTTTATTGATTCTAATGGTATAAGTACTAAAAAGAGAAGAGAAGATACCTCATCAAATAAAGAAATATATCATAGTTATATCATCAAGAAAATGATAATCTTGGAAAACAGTATCGTCGAACTAAGAGATAAAATATCTAAATATTTAGAAACAGAAACACAAATGTGAAATAAAATGCAAAATTGTAATTCAAAATGTAATTGACAAAAAGGGATAGGGAAATGGGAAATGAACTTTTATAAAACTTTAGGAGTAACTTATAATATGATAGTATTATTTTAACTTCAAATAAAGAAAAGGAGTAGTCATTACAAATAGGAAGTTCACACATAAATCAACTTCTTTTAATTTTATATTGACTACATCCTGTGAAAATGGGCATCGATTTTTCTTACTACCAGAAAATCGAAAATTATGTTAATCGACTACTACTATATTAATTGTTATTTATTTTACATACATTTTTTTCCACAGTTTTCGGACTGTCTAAGAAAATATGGTAATATATCGATAGGGGCGTCATATTGACTGACAATTAACGGTCCCCTAAAAACTTTCTTGCTGTTTCCATCCTTCCATAATCCCGCTGGCAAGTAAATATCCCTCGATGTAGCCCCTTCAATGAGAATTGGAGCTACTAAGATATCTTCCCCAAGTAAGAATTCTAAAAACATATATCAATCATTATTTGAATCAGTAAATCCATAAATTTATATATTTTATAAAATAGAAATAACCATATTAATTATTAAATAATAATTAATAATTATGCGAAGCAATAAATAAATTTATTTGTTGAAAATATAACTACTCATATAGAGGAAATTCTACATTAGTAAAAAGTACATTGATGAAATTAGCAACACTAATTTTCATCTAAGTCATGTGCTTTATGTGTTAAATTATTATTACTTAGTACAGTCAGGATAATTATAGAAAGAAAACGATTTTCGCTGACTTAAATAAAAAATAAAATGTTTTCACTTAACAAACAAATTAGAAAAATTTTCATCAAATAAAAGTCGATGAATTTGTTAATTACTATTATTGTATTATAAATTTGACCTACCATCATCAGTAGCTAATGCTCTTGTATCCAGGGGGTCAACCCACCATATAGGAGCATTCACTGGAGTGCCGTTTTCTATGCTGGCTTCCATAGCTGCTATGATTACGTCTGAATATTGCTCATGCAGATCAATGAATTTCTTCACAATCTCAGCACCATTATACTACAAGAATACGTAAATGGTATTATGTTACTTCAAATATATTTATCTTCTAATACATTTATCTTTTTCTCTTTCTGAGAATACCAACAGTGTCAATATAACGATGATTGATGGAGAAGTATTGATATTGATATCAACAATAATGAGTTTAGTAAGCATATTGAACTAACTTAAACTTGTTTTATGAATTACTCAATGTTTGTCTTCTATTATTGAAGTTAACATATAAAAATATACAAATGTTTACATGCCTATATGTATTATATATGCAATTATTATTACAATATATTGTCATCATTTTTAGAATTGTCAAAATCTGTAACGCAGTTCTAGTTAAATATTATTAATTTTGTAATATCAGGCAGTTTCTCTAATATAGCTTTCACAATAGAGGACATAATACATAATTGAAGTATTTTCTTGACCTGGTGTAGACTTTGATAATACAGTCAACGTTTCTCACTCTTTCGAAACTGTATTTGGTAATACCGGGTCCGGCAACAGGATTGAATGGTTTTGAATAGGTCGCTTGGAAATACTGTTTATTTGATAAACGTCAAATAGTGATAAAATTGTATTTTATTATCGAAATCTTTGTATCACAATGGCAAATTGGTCGGTTAATCAACGGGTCTCTGTTGTTAAATCCTTTATCCTGACCCAGTCCATCGTGCAAACCCAGAGGTGTTTTCGCCGCGAATCTAATTTGCCACAGTGTGTGCTGAAGTCTCATCAAGAAATACAATTTTGTGATGGGTAAGAGATTTCGACGAAATGGGCAGTGTACATTCAAAATTTGTCGGAGGTACACGTATAGTTTGTACGCAAAATGATATTGAAAGAATCAGAGTAGGCAATTTCTTGAAATATTGATAAACAATACAGGAATTCTTCATAAACTGTTCATGTCTGACGAAGCTCACTTCCATCTCAGTGGGTACGTTAATAAGAAAAATGTTCGCTACTGGTCAAAACACAAAGAGAAATGCATAAACACCCACTTTATGACCAAGAGATAACGGTGTGGTGTTGAGTGTGACTGGGCCATACTTTTTTAAAGAAAACAGCCACAGCATTACAGTCAATTCGCTTCAGTACGTTGAAATGTTGGAAACATTTGTGGCAATGGAACTTCAAAGAATGGACCATGATGAAGTATTATTCCAACAGGACGGCGCCACAGCGCATACAGCTAGACGGTTCGTTGATGTTTTACAGCGTATGTTCCCGAATCGCCTAATTTCAAGGTTTAGCGACTTTACATGACCCGCAAGATCAATGGACCTGACGATCCCGGATTTTTTATGTGGAGATTTTTAAAGTCGAAAGTGTACTCTACTCGTCCCCAAACATTTCTGGAACTCAAAGAAAGGATGCGTGAAGAGATAAATTCGATAAATGAAGATTTACTCAGACGCGTTATGTTCAGTTTCAGAAACAGATTGCAGCAATGTATAGAAGAAGACCGTAGTCATCTTAGGAATGTGATATTTGCAAACTAAGTATTATAAAAAATTTCCAGACTTGTATTATTAGTTGTAATAATAATTAGTCCAAATATATTCTTTGTTTCTTAACAGTGGCCTGCTAAAAACCGTTCATTCCTGTTGACGGACCCTGTACAGGTTTCGATAGTGTTTCTTAAATTTCAATAGTATGTCCTGGGTTACTTGGTCGTAAATCCACATTATCGTTACGTAACGACATTCTGGCATACAATGTAATTATTCGATTCTTATGGACTTATAAGATCGAACTATGAGGCACCGCATCTAATAATGCAATATTAACAGCAATATTGCGATGTTGCTGTTAATATCGCATTATTAGAAAGATTCGGAAACAAAGTTATCCGGGCTATTACCATGGTTTATCTGAAATAAAGATATCTATCAAGATTTACAAATTCCTAGTGTAATACAAGTGACTATCAAGTGCAGTGAAATATACGAATAGATCCATAATTTTGAAAAGCATCCCAATGAAATGGCAATCAACTTATTATTGGATAATATTCGACAGTGAAGTAAACTATTAGAACTCCGGTACATATACCATAAGTATTTTAAAATTAGTCTTAGTAATTAATTGTGAATTAAGTGTTATTTCAACACATTGTTAAAGTTCATGTGGAGTTATTGGTGACTGGACAATACTTCTCTCATGCCAAGAGTATCTCATAACGAAAATTCCTGAATAGATTATATTTTAAAAACACGTAAAATATTCCTATACTTCAGTTAGTTTTCACAGAGGCAGTAATATTAAATAAATTTACTGAAGGAATGCATCTCAATAAGTTTTTGTTAATACAAAAGTCATTAATCTCATTTAAATTTTAAAACTTATATTTCATTATTATTCTATGTTTAGAATTAATAACATATTTGCACGTTACTGATGATATCAGTAAGGCACATAATTTCACAAACTTTGATAACATTATTTAGAAAGAATTATATAAGCTATGATGGAGGTCTTACATTTCACGACCACCGTTGACCTACATAATTTCTGATATGTCGGTAGATAATCATCGGGAGCTATTCGGGAGATATTTTATAATAATATAGCTACATTTGTATTTCTACAGCTGAGGACATCCTTTTTCCCACAAGCTCCATTCTTTGGTAGTAATAAACCAAAATTAACACTTACATCATCACTAGCATAATCCCATGGTAAATAACTAAATTGCATGGCTGGCATAAACGTGTTGGCCTGTGTCCATCTAATAATGAGTTCCAAAGTTGGAGCTGACGCATAGCCGTTACCACCAATCATGTCAGGTAAAACCCTACAAAATAAAGTTCACGTTAATATTTCAATTCACTACGAGTGTAGAAAGGTAGAAAACCTTACTTACATAGAATAACCGTTCATGTTCATTTGCAAGAGAGTGGTTACCAAGGTGTAGAGACCATTGTTTTCACCCCAGACGGAATCCTTGTCAGTCATTCTAACAAACACGGGCAAGTCTTGGGTTCTAAAATGTAATAAATAAACTAGTGATGGCTGGCTATACATGTTGACTTTCAAAGGGACCCACCCTGGTTAACTCGGTTTTAATTTTTTCAAGGATACTTCCTAAAATACGCCACATTTTATTTCGAGGGATGTGGGCCACAGCAAATTCTTCACAGATAAAATTAAATTATAGAAAATTCAGATGCACAACTTCATTCACTTGATCACAATTGACAATTGAGATTTGATTTGATTTGATTCGATTCATACTATATCAAAATATCACACGGTAATCTATTCGATTTTAGATTTCCAACGGGTGGTTCCGAGGAAATGACGGAATAAGTTGCAACAACATGTCAAATTAATAAAACTTTATATATTTAGGGGTAACTCTATTGTTCTTTTATTTTCCAAGATACTCAGATATCAGTTTCCTATAATAAGTTATGGAGGGTAGTCACCTCCGTCTTAGTTGTGAAGTTATGTATTTGAATTTATCGTAATTGTATATACCCTCAGAAACAAATTAATATTTCACAAATTTATTCTTAAAAATAAAAACAAGAATCGAGTTAATTAGGGAAGGCCTTTTAAAAAATCAGAATGTATATACACAGTTGTATTACCTCCATGCGGACCTAACCTCAATTAGATTTCCGAATTTAGCACACGTTCTTACGTAACTTTCGGTAAGAATATTAGGTGTGGTATCTGGGTCTACGTTATCGTATATAGAGGGCTAGAAAGATAAATAAAAGTTTACATAAATGTACTATTTGTTTAAATATACTAAGTGCGCTGAAATTAATAGGTAATGATGGTAGAATATAAGCTTTCACAGCCATTGTGCAATGAGGTAAATTCTTGTAGTCTTACTTATCTTGTCGTTTCACTGATCATGTCATCACCGAGCTTTCATGACTTACTGCGTTGGTGAAGCAGAAAGTCATGGTCAACCGAGGACAACTACCATCATACCATATAACGATAAACATGGAGCAAACTTAAGATATATATAGGTTAGCAGAAGATAGCAATACCAGTCTTTGGGGATTTCATCTGAAGGAGTTGGTAGAATGATGGGCGAAATATCAAAACGAGTTCGACGACGACTACTACATACTCGTAACAAGGAAGAATTTACTTCATTAGTGGTAATAATATTGGAATGGTCCATTTACCTGTGGGCCGTAGTTGACTTCTCCTGCATCAAACTTGAAACTATCAATACCTGGGTTTTCCTGAAGCTTTTTGAGCCTGGCAGAGAACCATTCGACTGCGTCAGAATTTGTAAAGTCAATTTGGTTAGCGTCGTCACCGTTCCACCATTTTGCTTTCGTATTTCCATCAGAATCTCTTACGAAATAACCTGAAATAAATTACCAAACATAAAATGTGATATTGTTGACTTTGCTTAAAATTAAGACGAATTAATTTGGTAATAATTACTCCTAAGATTTCTTCAACGAACGATGAACAATTTTAGTTTAATAATAATTATTAGAGTCTATGTATTACCTTTCTCTCTACCTTCAGCAGCAATATCTTCACAGTCATTGTTGACGAAGGGGTGAATCCATAAGGTAACTCTAAATTTTTGCTCCTTTAGTTTGCTAACCGTAGTAGAAATATTTGCAAACTTATCAGTTTTAAACACTTGATTACCGTAACATGCCTAAAACAGTATTCATTTTATGGAATCTACAAACACTAACTAGTTCAGAAGTTCCTACTGCAAAATTTGACTATATTATAAGATCCCGATGTAAAATTTGAAATAAGGCAATTTGTGGTACAGTCGGTGGTTTACTACAAGTAAATTAAGTCAAGACAAGAGTCAGACGTATAATATTGATCAAATATGGAGAATAGGGACGTTTTCTTTCGAAATATCATACAAATAGTAACATTTTACAATACTGATAATATATTTATATTGCTAGATTATTCTCTAGAGACAACAGTGAAAACTTTTGCCTCTTCCTCATCAATAGATTATGGATTTTCCTTGCTTCTACTAATTTCGATATTCTCCTAGCTTCAATATAGAATTATATTGATTTTCTCAGTATAATATTGCTGAAAGATATGATAAGATTTTACTGTTCTTTGTTATTTAGATAAAGTTTTCCATATTATTTACGTTCCTCTTAAGGAATATCTAAATCAAGGTGAATTAATTAGATGGAAGAGGAATGGATTGTCTGATGTAGTTCCTCATCAATAATTAAAAGAAAATTATTTATTATGACCTTTGGTATTCAGATGATTCAACTTAATGATTCCTAAAGGGCCCGGTACCTCAAAAATGATCTCCAAGGCTTTCAGCAAGAAATCTACTATTAAAGAAGCTAGTGAGAAATTATTAATTAGTGATTCCCCTGCAAAGAGATATACACGGCTATTAAGATATATCAAGGTTCTTCGATAATTTGAAGACCAAGAGGTTGCTGAGTCATCAGTGCAATGATAACTCACTTCACATAGCTCCAGATGAGTAAACCAGGAACTGAACATGTTTGGAAATCAATATATTGAAAATAATTGTTCATGAAAATGACTGCTTACATCCCCGAATTTAATTCTATCAAATCACTGTGTGGAAATATCAAAACCGAAGTCGATAATCTTCAAGTTGGTACCTGCGAAAGTGTAGAGTAGCTTTAGAGGACTAAATAATGATCAAAGCTTGTAACTCGGATAATTAATTGAAAACTAGTAATTTATTTAATCTATAAATACTTATAGTAATTTTGTAGAATTTTTTCTTGTAAGCTGTATTCTAATATTCCCCGTTATATAGATATGTACTTTCTGGTAAATATTTGAATTAGGTTATATATGAGTTAGACTATCGGGATATGTTGACAAGAAAAAAATATTTAATTTAAGAATGCTTGGCCTACTGTGAGCACTGTAAAATAATCCCAATATTTTTAATTAGGTTTAGACTGGGTATTATGAAATCCTAGTTCAGTTATTGTGAAATGTAATTGTGTATCTAGCAGTTTAATAATGTACAGGACTTTTGATTTGAAAAAGAAATAGTTTTATAACTTTAAAAATTGCCATATTGCCTACTAAGTTATGGAGATCTTGTATATATTTTATGGACTAGCACAATATTTATCGAAAATTATAAATCTAAGTTATTACTGGTATAAACATGATCTCTATTGCTTTATAATTGGCTAACGTATAACATTATAACGTTTTAAAGATGGTTATACAAATATTAAACAACATATAACAACAACCCCCTATACTAAATATTTACATCAACGTGAAAACTTTGGATATGTTTCGTGAGATCTCTATATATGTATTTATTATAATTATATTAAATGGATAAAGTGGGTTAAGCATTTTGAATTTACCATTCTCTTCTTTATGTTTCTTAGTATAAACTATTACACCCTTTGAACCAATCTTGATATTTTAAAATCAGAGACCAGAGAACTTAAATATGATGTGAACGTACACTACCTACCTAATAGTAGTGGTATAACTACTGCCATTACTGATACATAGTATACTCTCACGGAGGACAACTAAGTTGTTACATGCATTGCGACAAAAAATGTACTATGCATAGGGAAACAAGGACACTGTCTTAAATTTTTACAGAAAATTAAAATAGTTAACTTTTGTCATCTAGACTAATAACAGTGTCAAACAGGGTCATGTAAGAATGCATCTCTGGATAGACCATTAAATAGCAACTTTTATTTAAATCAAATAATGACGAATTTTACGGTTATGACACAAGATTATTCATGAATATGTAAGGTGTCCCGTTGTAAAATACAAAGCGGATGATTAAAGCAGCTAATGTCTAATTTACCTCCCAGTCATCGTCAATTTCTATCTGACCACCTTCATAACCATGATCCAGTATATCCTGGGCAAAACTAGTTACAATTTCGTCGTTAATATCTTTCTTGTATTTAGCCCAAGTAGTCCAAATTGGATATTTAATCATTCTTTCATCGGGATAACCTAAGTGAATAATTATTTATATGAAATCATTAAATGAATTTCTATACGTATATTCTATTTCTATATATAAGGTCTGATAAAAAAATACGGCGAATAATTTAATTATGAACAAAGTAATAAGCTTACTTCAAATTTGAACGAATCTCTTTCAAAGTACCATTCATGGCTAGCAATGCAATTATTCCAACGTTTTTTCCATGTGTAGAAGCATTTTTGAAAGGCTTCTTTCGGAGAGGAATAGTGTCAAAATGTTTTCCTTTTAGTGCAGCTTTGATTTTTGGAAAGAGCCAGAACTCGCATGGTGCTAAATCCGGAGTATAAGGCCGATGTGAACAGACAGCCGACTCATTTCCGCATCTAAATTACTGACACCACTTGTAAACAGTCTCCAGAGTCACCGCATTATGAATATACTGATTTTAATGTTTTATGAGGATCTTTGGTACTTTTTTGCAACTTAAAATAAAACTGAATGTTAATTGTTCGTTGTTCGAAATCCTTGATGCGCAACAGACACGGTATACACGTCCTTACTCTTCCGGTTCTGGAAGCCATTTGACATGTCATAACTTGTTCAAACTTGACACTGACTATCTCAAATGATCATGCTATCGAACGCATTATTTCATGCAGACGTAGCGCCAGCAGTTTCTGCTATAAAAATTCGTTCACCGTATTCCTTTATCAGCCCTCGTATATAAAATACGACGTCTTTTTCTATACAATACGAAATAAATTGAAATTGAACAATTGCTTTAGTAAATCCAATTGAATTATCGAATAACTTACTAAGTTCAAAACCAAATGACAGATTGTATATGGAATGGCACGACGAGTTTTGTTAAACAAAAGTGGTTTGCCATTAGACTTAATGGAAAGAAAATATGACTTCTAAGTGTGTAACTACTAAAAATTTTCATTTCAAATAAAATGAAACTGAGAATTATATTATTAAACACTGACTTATTTTGAGTACTTGATGGTAGACACGAAGTATTTTTAATTATTATATTAAATATGTTACAAACAAATATTTTAGCTGTTACTGGGATATATTTTCCTAACCGGCCTTAAATTACGGACGTTAAAGTATCATTGGGATTGGGATCATTGGAATTTATGTATCTCACATTTATGTATTACACATGAAAAAGGTGTATGTTATGCCGACATATGTATGTTATTATAATTTCAAATCATTAGTACTATATAAGAGCAGCATATGAAACAAGTTGGAAGATAGTTTACCAGACTTCTTAGCGGTGTAGTGTAAACAGGTGTAGTAGCACAATAGTGTAAATAGAGATAAAAGTAGAAATATGATATACCCAAAGCCCGAAGTGTGATACTGCTTTCCATAAAGAATATTTCGGTACATATCAACATATACGAGGTGCGTTCAAGTTCTAAGATCTCCGATTCTTTGTTTCATGACTGGGAGCAGATAGACACGTGCGGTTTGGTTTACAATACGTGTGAAGTCTTTATGAATGCGTGACAGAGATGGCAGCACTGTACGGCATACAGATCCTCTAGCAGTGACGGCGAGAGTGAGAAGTATTATTGATACTTAAAATGGCGACATTATCGTTACAAGAACATCGAGTAATCATTCGTTTTCTCCATTTGCATGGTGCGACACCCATCGAAATTTATCGCCAGTTGACTGACACATGTGGTGATGGTGTCATGAATGTGAGAAATGTGCGTTCGTGGGTCAGACAGTTCAAAGAAAGCCGAACGTCATGTGATAACGAACTAAAACAGGCCCAGCCTCGCATCAGCCTATGTGACAACATGGTCGCGCGAGTTGAAAAAGTTGTTTTGGAGGATCGCCGAGTGAGTGTGAAAGCCATCGCCTCCAAAGCTGGAATTTTCATTCCGTTCAAATTTCGGGTAAGCGCCAGTTCTAACAAAATGATGGTAGCCATTATTTGGGACAGCGATGGCGTAATCCTTACTCATTGTGTTCCAAAGGGAACTACGACGACAAGTGCAACACACACCGACATGTTTTGAAAAATAAGCTCCTTTCAACACTGCAACAAAAACGGCCGGATAAGGCTGCACGTGTGCTTTTTTATCAGGACAATGCATCAGCCCATCAGCATCGGGCGCACGTAACACAGCAGTTTCTTCTTGAAAACAACTTTGAAGTGGTTTCTCATGCTCCCTACTCACCGGACCTGGCTCCTAGCGATTTTTGGTTTTGCCCAACGATGGAAAACATTCTCCGTGGTCGCACATTCACTAGTCGTGCCGCTGTTGCATCAACGATTTTCCAGTGGTCAAAATAGGCTTCTAAAGAAGCGCTCGCAGCGGCCATGGAATCATGGCGTCGACGTTGTGAAAAATGTGTATGGCTGCAGGAAGATTACGTTGAAAAGTGACAGATGTTTAAAATTTTTTGTATGATTAATTTGCGGGAAATAAAGTCGAAGACCTTAGAAATTGAACGCACCAAGTACAGCGCAATGTCTCTGAATTAGTGAATTTGTTTAAATTATAATGTCCACTGACGTTCCTGTAAAGGTACTGTAACAACGATCGTTCATAACGGGCGGACAAATTAAATCAAAGTACTGCAAATAAGGTGTTTTATTTGTTTGGATCTCTTGATATGTTTGAAAATTGTTCTCGCTAGTCCTGTTAATAATATTTATGTCACGCAGAAGATTCCCAACTATCGAAGCATAAGCCTTTTCAACACCGCCATGAAGCTGTTCATCAAAATAATAACCCAACATCTATCAAGTATAATCAGCATCAACGAAGAACAACAAGGCTTTAGACAGAATAGATCAACAATCGATGCTATATTCATACTGCGACAAATCATCGAGAAGTCCATAGAATTTAACACACCTGCGTTCCTCTGCTTTGTTGACCTAACTCAAGCATTTGACGGAGTGCAACTAAAGGATGTGCAAAAAATCCTGCAAGAACGAGGAGCCAACAACAATATTATCCAGGTAATAAAACAACTCAATACCAACAACAGTACAAGAAAACTGTTAGGCACCTCAACCACAGAGGAAGTGCCGATATCGATAGGTATCAGGCAAGGAGATAGCCTGAGTCCGCTACTCTTCAACCTGGTAATGGACCGCATCATAAACCAGGTGAAAAATGTAGGACGAGGTTACAGAATGGGACAAACCGAATTCAAAATATTGTGCTATGCAGACGATGCGGTTCTCATAGCAGAAAACGAGGACAGCCTGCAGCGAATGCTCTTCGAGCTAAACCAGGCCGCAAAGAAATTCAACATAAGCATCTCGATACCGAAAACCTAATCTATGACCATAAGCAAGGCACCGATACGATGCAAGCTGGCACTAAACGACCAACCAATCGAACAAGTGATGAGCTTTGAATACCTGGGGATAATAGCTTCAAGCAGCCGAAATACATATGACGACGTGAAAGCACAAGTAAATAAAGTAGCAAGAGTGTCTGGCTGTCTACATAATACTATTTGCAGAAACAGACACATGTCGATAACCAGTAAGGCCAGAATCTACAGAACAGCAGTGAGGCCCGTTCTCACCTACGCAGCGGAAACGAGAGCAGACACCAACCGGACGAAAAGAGCACTACGAACGACCGAAATGAGGACCCTACGAGCGATCGCTGGCGTCACACTGAGGGACAGGCAGCGAAGCAATGAGATCCGGGAGCGATGCGATAGGATGCCAGATGTTGTTAGATGGTCACGAGGAAGAAGAAGAGAGTGGAGAGAGCATGTCGACAGGATGAGAAACGATATACTCGCCAAGGCCGTATACAAGGAAAAACCGAACACGACCAGACCCTTAGGAAGACCACTAAAAAGATGGGCCGATTCCTGGACTTCATCGTCACAGGACATCGAATAAAAAGTTGGAAAAAACAGGACATAGTCCTATCAAAAGGAAGAAGAAGAAGAAGAAAATTCCCAGTGTCAGAGCTGAAAAACAATATGAACAAAAAGTAGTTCTCAGTTGCACATTTTGAATATAAGTCTCATCTTGAATTTATAAAACACTAATCCAACATTAGTCGTGCTTGATTCTTCAAATTAATCCCTCATTTAGATGTTAAGAATTATAGCAAAATGAAACAATTAATTAATTCTTATTAGAAGACTTTTTTGCTTTACAAATTGATGTTGACTCTACGGTTAACGCAAAGGACGAAAAAGAGCGTTCAAATTTGAAGATAAGGGGAAGCAAAGAAATTATCGAACTGTACAAGCGTATACAGGGTCGTGAGAGAGGAGTGCCACTAATAAAATACGCCACAGTACATAACAAAAAATATCAAAGCCTTACTATTTTTAAAGTGAGAAATTATTATCCCTGTGAATTTAATACTTCCCATGTTACGTGAATGATCAGTGGGATGTAGATTTTCCCCCCTATATTTTTTTCTGAAAATTTGTTTTGAAAAAAAAGTTTGTGAATATAATATGTATACTTAAACAATCGGTAACAGTAAATTGTCAATAGATAAAAAGTTCCCTAGTCTTTTACCACTTAAAGGGCTCATAGTAAAATGTTAATAATTAACTTGATAGTGATTGAAAGGCATTCTATGAAAAATATGAAAAAAATCATATACTAATTAAATAGTTCTTAAATCAACGTAATGTAACTGAAACTGGAATATTCTTAATTAATTTAGATCAGATATAAACTTATTTTTATTGAATATCTCTGCCATCTCTGGTAAAATTTAGTAAAGCCAAATTTCTTCAAATTACGCTATATATCTAACAGATTCCAGGCATCAAAACAATGAAAGAAAAATAAGTTTATTTTATTTTATAAAAAAATAAATAAATATTAATAAAAATAAATAAATAAAAATATTACAATAAATTCAATCGCCTGTCACGTAATTGTTCCAGTGGTACGTAAATTTAAATTGAAATTTTTCTTGTAAAACACTTTTTTTACTTTGAAGGAGATTTGAAAAAAACATTACTAATTAATTTTGACTTAACTAATGAAGCACACTGCTATACAAAACATATTATAAGTGTAGTACGTACCTTTCGGTTTACCCAAAAAGTTATTAATCGCATGGAGATGAGCTATCTTAGGATCATCTTTAGCGACTATTGTGTAATTGAAACGAATCTAAAGAACAAAAATTGAGTATAAATACGTATAATGAATCTGATATTAAATGAAGTAACTAAGAAAGATATACGATTAAGAAAGTTAATTGAAAGTAGGTTATGTAAAGGGGGATTTTCTAATTAAAGCCTTAAATAGCAAGTGGATACAATAAAATATTCTAACATATTGTTAGATAAAATGTACATGTAAAGTACATTTCAGGACGTACCTTTTCTCTATTAACGTAAGGGCCGCGTAATTCTGCCACAAAGCAAACTTTACCTTGTTCTGCGTGGTTTTGGTTTACAAACAATGGTGCTGTATCATCAACGAAAATATAGAGTCCCTTAGAATTTAGCCAGTACCTTTCAGCTACCGCAAAATGATCAGAATTTTTTATAACGTAAGCCTCATCCCCTCCAATGTCCAATTTCTCAAGCGGCCACTTTTGGTAGTTTCTTTCTGGACCTCCGTACCAGTTCAGTTTACCTACTTTCAAATCGTAACAATCCTGGAATATAGTCAAATTCGTCGTTGATTCCCAGATAAATTGATAACCCCCAGAAATGGATATGATAGATAATGTTATGTTATCTATGTTGCAATCTATTCGCCCTATATCTATTTGATTAACGCATGATAATTTAGTGAAATCCGTTCCAGTGCCTACAGTTCCTTCCAATTTTGTCTCCATATCTGTAATGGGTTCAGGACGATTACATATGATTGTAATGTTAGTTTTTCAATATTATATCTGCACTAATAATATAGTATAGTGTATAGGCTAATATACATTTTTCATTTTCATAGCCTGGGTAGCAACACCAAGTTAATTGATCTTGTCTTCCACCTCTTCACTTTCAGCCATCCCAAGACACCCTCTATGTTGTGCACCATTCTAAAGGCATTAAAAAGTTTTATCCAAAAGGGAATGGAGTTGTGCTATTCGTTTGCTCATATAAAATCAGAAATTAATTTTATGTTGATTAAACATAATTCATTTATGTAAACATTTATAAATTCATTTATTGGAACTTAGAAAAATGCAGTAATTTAGTATTATCGCAAAGAATGACAGATCCTATTTACGAAATATAGATAGAGTCTGGATAAAGTCCGACCATAGTCTAATGTATTTTATTTTATATAAATCAAACTTTGTTAATTACTTAAAACTCGTTATGAAACTAAAAAAGAGAAATTACCTAGAGTTTATCTACCAATAATATATAAAGAAAGGATTACATAATAGGATTTTTGTAATCTAAACTAAAGGACACGCTAAAGCCAATTTGAAATATATCTAACGAGATAATTGCATATTATTCAAAAATTCTTTGTTTCTGTTCCTGAAAATTACCTACGTATTGGCAATTGGCATTAGGTAAGTATTAAGTATCCTGTCTTTGATTTGAGGAAACACAAAATATTCCATAATGGCCCATCAAGAAGAACCACTCAGTTGTTTTAAAATCAGACTAATAGAGATGGAAACGATAAGTATCATTTATGTTTCTAACATGATACAGCTTCTTTCTAGTTATACTCTGGTCATACGTCAGTCTTTGACTGAAATTTCCTAGGAAATGTATTGAACAACCAGATTACAAATAATGGCCGCCAAGCTTTTCAGATTTAATACCACGTGATTATTTTCACTGGGTGTTGCTAGGGTGAACTTGAAGATCCAATAGTATGTGTAGATCCAATAATAAAAAAGTTGCAAATTACTATTGGTTTCTGAATTGGTTGGGCCGTTACTCGATGAAAATCCATATTTATACAAAATTAAAACCTTTGCTGGTTAGATTTTTACTTTTTATTTGTTAAACATAACAATTGTTTCTCCAAGACGGTGGTTTATTCAGATGTTGAGTATATAGACTCATCATAGTCTATATACTCAACATTTGAAGAAGCTAATTAAGATATGTATGATTATTCACAGCTTATGAAAAACTGGTGCATTACTGCATCGAATGTTCTCACCCTCTCTATGTTTGTAAATTTGGCAATCTTAGTGTTTATACATTTTGTAATTTGTAAATTTATTTTATATGGACAGTATTTCATTAGTACTTTAATGTTTAATATTAAGAATAATAATATGAAACTAAATTAGCCCAATAATATCATTATCATTTATTATAAATAGAGAATTCTAAGAGTAATTCAAATAATAAGGAAGGATCCATTTATAAGCAAATAAACAACTATCTAAGTGTTATTAACAATAAAAATTCAAAATAAGAAATGAAAAACGTAATACATACTTTGCACTAGCTTCAAGTTAATTCCATTTGTTGTTAATTCAAGTCCTATACTAATATCAATACCCTGCAGTGTAAGAGCTTGAACAGTTGTCGTTAGTGCAATAAAAATTGCATAACAGTATAAATAGGCTGCAAAATGAGAGAACAATAATAATATTAATGGTAATAAAACATTATTTTAAAGAGGATATTCAATATATGTTTTCTTCTCACAACAATGTATTAATTATTTACAAAATTTTGGCCGTAGCAACTGCATGTATGAACAAAAATGCTATTAATTTGAGAAGAAAGCCTTCGAGTATCATACAATGAATTATCACGTTATGTAATAATTGTTTAATTATTTGATAAATTACTGTGTAACAATAAAATAAAATGTTATTGCTTGTATTACAGTATTGTTTTATGATTATTGACGCTATAGATGAAATATCAAAAATATTTATCACTACATCAACACTAAGATAAGTTTTTCATTCATTATATCGTTATTGTAAATACAAATTGATTTAGAATACCAAGAATTGACGTTTTGAAGGTTATTTATATTAGATTAAGATAGATTTTGTTTTGTTTGGCTTGATATGATTAGCTTGGATTGATTTGGGTTAGGTGGAACTAGGTTATGTTGGAAATATAGATTTAAATACAAGAAATATGGTTAGAAATGGAAGAAAACATTCATTGTGGAAACATTTTTGCGTACCAATAAAAGATAAAAACAAAATGTGGTTTAGTCAAATCTCCTATATATGGATATTAATAATAATAAAGCGGGGAGTGAGTAACATCCTAAAAATAGTGAGTAATATAGTTCACAAATTTATGGACTCCTTACATTTAAACTAATTAGTAGTTTAGTTAGACTCATATTTAGATGAAATCAACAGACTTAATCATATTAATTTTAACCCCTCTTACAGTTTGAAGAAACATTATTTTGTTCTTAAACTACTATCTTGAGAATTCTATTAATATATATGGTAGATTCGGCTTTTATTTGTGGTAGAGGATTGATTGTTTCATGTCGTACCTCATATTGGTAAAATAAATTAAGCAAATATTAATGCAACTGAATGATACTTAATAGTTTCGGTTTTGGAGACGGCAAGGTGTAGCTGGGTTTAAAATGAAGTTTATGCAGTTCTTTATTTTTAATTTGATAGTTGCAAGATTTGTCTATTGTAGAACAACATACTAAACATTCTGAATAGGCCAAACTCAATGAACACAAATGAAGCTATAGTGAACTAATGAAATTTAACTGATTTAACAGAAATGTTAATTTAATAATTTAACTTTAAAGAAACATAAATTTTAATTAACTCAGACAATCTTGCAAAGGAATTAGGTATGTGAAGATAAATTATGAAAGGTTTTGATACCTTATGTTTTTACGTAAAGGAAGTAAAATATGTCTACTAATTGATTATACTGCTCTGAATGAATATTATCCTTTGAATAAGTTCTAAATACACTTAGTAAAAAGTCGGACACTTTTTTCAAATAATACATTCATCATTCATAGAGTACTGTACTTTAAAGTGACCCATTGATGGTTTCTGCTCCAAACTTTCACCACTATTGCTATTTTTGTGTGTCTAATTATAAGGTTTGTATTGTCGTATTTTTCGTTAACATAATGTTTCAATAACTCTCATCTCATGGTTTTCTTTAGAAGCTGGTTATCCCCCTTTCTGTAAGACAACCACAAGAAGATAACACTAAAGAAACTAACACAGCCATTAAACATCAGAATAAGTAAACGATTAACTTCGTAAATAATTCCATAAAATTAACTACTTCTATTAAATTTCATTATATACCTATTATTACTGTACTGTATCTAAGTATACATATGCATTATTTCTTTATATATGCATAGCTATTGACAATCAATATATATATTCATGTTTATAATGAATTGTTTCATATATAACAAAGTAATTGCAAAGAAAGTATTGTTAGGCTGATAAGTTTCTTAATAAATAGCCTGCTAACATATTTAAAAAAAATTACATACCTTTTGATGTAACCCACATGTTACTAAGTTAATTACTAAAATACTTATAATTGTATTAAAATAGATGTTTCTTGAAGTAGGGCTATAAAGATGTATACATTTGTTAATATTACACTATCTAATCAAATTTCAAGTGTTTTAATGAAACATTTATATATTTTGATGTAGTTCAAAGTTTGGATTTAAAAAAATATTTAACCAAAAACTTACTTTCTTTACTTTTTGAAAAAATATATTTATTTTCCATTTTTTAATAAACATTATTTCTGGACATATTATATTTTAAAAGCTAGCATAAAGCTTTTCAACAATGTTTTACTTTTCCGCACTTCACTATACGCGGAAAAGTAATGTAATGGTGTAAAAAAATTTCTTTTCTAGCGTTTATTATTCGTTTTTCGTCCTAAAAACAAAAAAAAATGGTTTTTAAACCATTTTGTGTGTGTATGTGCCGTTGTCGTTGTTGTCGTCGGCATTTATTCTTGTTAGCACGATAACTCAATTAAATCGTGTCGGATCGATCGGGTTTGGCCCGATTCTGATCGGGGACGTCTCCTAGGCGACACCTATTGATTTTGAGGTAGATAGAACACACTCTACCATGTTCATGGGTAGCACAATTGTGGACAATTGTGGACAAAGTGGACAAAGCACAATTGTGGAGAATTTTGACTGTTTGAGAATTTTTTTTTGTTAGCACAATCACTCAATTAAATCGTGCCGGATCGATCGAGTTTCGACTGATTCTCATTAGGGACGTCTACCAGATGACATATTTTGATTTTGAGGTGGATAAGATACACCTCACCCTGTTCACGGGTCATGAGAAAGCACGAGGGTGGACTATTTGAAAAAAGTAAAACTGTCGCATAAAACAGATATTCTGCATTTATCTGTTGGTTTATTTTTTCTCGGCCACTCAATTTCGAGTTAGAGATGTTCAACGTGCGGAAAAGTCCATTTTAAGGTTTTGAAACTATTTATTATTTTAATTTTATATAAGGTATTTAATAACGACAGTTATTAATGGTTCAAATTTTGTTTTTATTTTGATAGTCATTTGAAAATATTGTTATAAAATATTTCTAAATAATTGTGGTAACAAGTAACTTCTGAAATAAGAAATTTGTAATATTCAAAAGTTAAATTGGACAAATTCTTACACAACAATTAAAATTTTGATAACAACATTGTAGTGACTAAAATGTATCTGCAATATTTTATATAATATCTGTTTATTAATGTTTTTATTTATGATTATTTCAGCTGAAAGATTTCTATATATCTTTATTTTTATTTAACATTGATAGTGATGGGTGATTGGCTACTCAATTTCCTTACCTTCAATTGTATATTTTTTATTGTTGCGCAAGAAATATTTCTACTTTCTCTTCTTCTTAACAAACTAAACAGATTTTGCCATATATAGTTAAATGTATCTTTTTCTTAACGAATTGATTTATAATAATATGTTTTCATTACTCAACAGAAAAAGCAATATATTTATATGACAAAAATATGGAATGAAAATAAATAAATATATGTATATGTGTACATTATGTAACAAAATAAAATAAAAAAGGTGATCTTTAAATAACTTGTTGTTGTTAAAGTGTCAAGTGTTGTTTAAGTGCCATTAAGACATTTTTGGTTTGATGATGCTACTTCGCTAGATTATTATTTTCTTGAAAACATGACGCTGACATTCTTCTTATCTTAATGAAGTATCTTCTTTTTCTCATTTTGAAGGTATTTTAAATACTGTGATCAGATCATAATAATTATATTACCAGATGCTGTATGCCGCATGGTATGATAACGTGAAAAACAGTTGGTCTTGAAATTTGGAAATGATGGTTCGTACTAAAAATTCCAAACAATTTATTTCTCAATTACCCTTCTAAATTTTGGACGTTGATTTAATTACATTATTAAGAAATAAATAATGGAGATAAAACCATTACAAAGTTTAAACTGAAGTTTTTACAATGACGTTACATAAGAAACAGCACGGAAATAAATTCCTTAAAAAGTTAAACCAAAAATAACATAAGATGATGTTTGTCCTAATATAACTAACTGTTTTTATAGCAATCTGGTTATATTCTATAAAAATGGGTATCAATTTCTCTCACTATCATAAAATCTAAAATTTATTATTACTATTGTGTTAACTGTTATTTATTTTACAAAGTTCCATATTTAATAGTTGGTAGAGTTTTCGGATTGTCTAAGAAAATATGGTAATATATCGATAGGAGCGTCATATTGACTGACAATTAATGGCCCCCTGAAGACCCTATCGCTGTTTCCATCTTTCCATAATCCCGCTGGCAAGTAAACATCTCTGGATGTAGCTCCCTCAATGAGAATTGGAGCTACTAAAATATCTTCCCCAAGTAAGAATTCTAAAAAATATACTTCGTTAAAGACTTTTTGATCAAATCAAAATGACAACATTAATTATCAATGAATTATTAAATGAAGCACTAAATATATTTATCTGTTAAAAATGTAAAGACTCATGCATTTCAACTTTACTAAATAGTCAAATTCATAAAACTCAACACTACTTTCAACTGAATCTGTGCTTTAAATGTTATATTATTATTGTTGTATATTACACTCAAGATCATTATAGGTCTTGTTAATTGTAAAAGATTTTACAATAATGACTTAAATCTGAAAAAATCAACCATAAAAATTAGTTTAACAAAAGAATAAAATGGATTTTCATCAAGTAAAGGTCACATCAGTCAATTATTATTATAGTTTATTATAAAGACCCACCATCATCAGTAGCTAATGCTCTTCTATTCAGGGGGTCAACCCACCATATAGGAGCATTCACTGGAGTACCGTTTTCTATGCTGGCTTCCATAGCTGCTATGATTGCGTCTGAATATTGCTCATGCAAATCAATGAATTTCTTCACAATCTCAGCTCCATTATACTACAAGAATTCGTAAATGGTATTATGTTACCTTCAAATAGATCTATCTTCTAATATATTTATCTTGGTCTATTTCCTTCTGAATTTTATGCCAACTCTGTTAATATAACGACGATCTTTGGAGAAATATTGACTTTGATATCAACTATGCTGAGTTTAATATATTTAAAGAACTGGTTTCAACTTTTATTATTGATGTTAATATGTCAAAATATCCAAAAACGAATATATGCTTAAGGAATACAATCTAGTTATCCACAAAACACCAAAATACTATTATTTAAATAATAGTGTGTTTTGTGGTAGGGTTCTAACCTACTCCAGTATTAAGATGGCTTCACGGTCAACGGAAGTGAATCTCTATCATAAGGTTAGTGATAGGTTAATGGGAGCAGATATTTGGTTTCTAAAAGCCTGCAAACGTCGATCAGTGTTGCCAAATTTTATTCACATTGAAATTCCATCTTCACGCATCTCAAATAAGATCGAAAAATTTACAATACAAGATAGAACTATAAATCAAGCATATGTATAGTAAACGAAGTACGTATGTTGGAGTTACACGCATATAGACTTTACAAAAAGCTTACCCATAAGTTAAATAATTTCGAACATGAACAGTGGTATGACTTTCAGAGGAACATGTTTCTATTAATTAACACAAAATTTATTAAGAAAATGTCGCCACAAAATTTGAAATAAGAAAAAATCAGTGGTCAACAAACAATAACTTCATTAAAAGGCTCAGAAAGATATTTCTATTATAGAATATCATTCCCCCCAATCGTTGGATAAAGAAGAAATTGATCTCTTCAATAAGGGGTTAAATTTTGCATTACCTGACTCTGAAAAGAGCCTAGATTAGATTGTTGCAAGTATTGAAAGTTCAATTCAACATCTGTCTGATCCTTCTAAAGAATTCATGAGAGAAGCTTGCAGAAATCAAATTTCCACAAATATTATAAACAATAAAATGTCAAAATCCACGAAGAATAGAAAAAATACTGTTTTGGTGTTTTGTGGAAAACTAAGTTACTTTTAGAATTGTTAAAATTTGTCCAGTTCTAGTGAAATTTTATTACTTTTGTAACATTAAGCAGCTTTTCTATTATAGTTTTCGCCATAGAATATAAAGTTTATATGATGAAGTATATTTTTGAACTGGTGTATGAATTTGGTATTACAGTCAGTGATTTTGACTCTTTTGAAATTGTGTTTGATAATATAGTGTTACGTAATGTACGTAACAAAATTCTGGCATACGATGTAATTATTGGATCTGTATGGACCTATAGGATCGAACGATGGGTATCGCATGTAACAGCAGTATCGCAATATTAGAAAGATTCCAGAACAAAGTCCTCCGAGCAATTATCGATTCTTCATGGTATATTCCATAAAAAGTTATTTACCAAGATTTATAAATTCCTACTATGAAATAAGTGATTGTTAAATGTATTGAAAATATTATTCAACGTTATTATTCATTATTAGTCTAATAATCTATGACTATAGATAGTCACTTCAACACAACGAACATCATATAGAGTTATTGGTCACTGGAGTATAATTCTTTCACATCTCACAAGAGTGTTGCACAGCAAAAATGTTTGGTGTTAAATTTTTTTATGAGAAATTGAATTTTAAACACATGTACAAAAAATCCTAAACTTTAGTAAGTCTTGCTGGGGGCAGTAAAAATAAAGGAGTTTGTCTCAAGAAGTATTTGCTAATATAAAGAGCATTAGTCTTACTTAAATTTTTAAATTTGTAGTTCATTATTATTTCCAATAGCAAAGTTTTACTTGGCAGATGGTAATTATTTACAGCCAACTAAAGTGGGGAGATATCTCCACATCATTTGCAAATGCCGTATACAATAAGGACTAAAGAAATTAAGCCCAAACAGCTATATTCCTGGCTATATGCCCACGACGAGAGCTGAATTATATGGCGAAATTTGCCATATTTGGTCTAACGGAGTTCGCACTAAAATACTTTATATAATAATTTATATTACTCAAAACTACAAGGACGATGCAAATTCAGCACTCGTCGTCGGCATATAGCCAGGAGAATAGCTGTCTTGGCATAATTTGTTTAGTCCTTATTGTATAAGGCACTTGCAGATAGTGTGGAGATACCTCTCCCCTTCAGTAGTTCATTATTATTTTGTTTAGAAGTAATAACACGTTTGCACTTTATTAATGGTATCAGTATGGCACATACTGTCACAAACTGATAGAATTATTTAAAATAAATTATATAAGCTACGATGGAGATTTTACATGTCATGACCACCTTCGGCATGAATAATTTCTATTATTTTGGTATATAATCATTGATATATGTTGTAGTAATATTACTACCTTTGTATTTTTTCATTTAAGGACCCTATATTCTTCCACAAACTTCATTCTTTGATAGTAATAAACCGAAATTTACACTTACATCGTCATTAGCATAATCCCATGGTAAATAACTAAATTGCATGGCCGGCATAAATGTGTTGGCCTGCGTCCATCTGATAATGAGTTCCAAAGTTGGAGCCGCCCCATATCCGTTACCACCAATCATGTCAGGTAAAACCCTAGAAATAATCAACTCACGTTACTATTGCAATTCATTGCAATTGCGAGTGTATAAATGTAGAAAATCTTACTTACATGGAATAACCATTCATGTTCATTTGCAAGAGAGTGGTTACCAAGGTGTAGAGACCATTGTTTTCACCCCAGACGGAGTCTTTGTCAATCATTCTAACAAAAACAGGTAAGTCTTGTGTTCTAAAATATAATAATTAAATTAGTGATGGCCGGCTATATCTACTGACTTTTTCAAAAGGACCCACCCTGAATAACTTGGTTTTAATATTTTTAAAAACAAATTCCTAAAATAGGCTAATACTTGCTTTGGGGAATGTGGGACACATAAAATTATTCACAAACACAACTTCCATCCGATAAGCTTGGCCATCCTTCACAACACACAAATTATTATTCAAACAATTTGATAATCGAGATTTGATTTCATTTGATTCGCGCTATATCAAAGTATAACAAGGTAATTTATCCGATTTCAGATTCAGATTCAGGAACCATCCGATAACGGGTGGTTCCGAGGGAGTGACGGGATAAGTTCTAACAATACGTCCAAAGTAATGAAAATTGACGTGTTTAGGGGGAATTATATTGCTGTTTTATTTTCTAAGATATCCACATGTCAGTTGACCCTTGCTTCGTATAATGACTTGTGGAAGATAGTTACCCTGGCCATACTAGTGAAGTTATGTATTTGAATTTAGCATAATTGTATGTCCGCTCAGAACCAAATTGATATATTTCAGGACTTTATCCTTGAAACAAAACAAGAACCAAGTTATTTAGGGGAGGCGCTTTAAAAAATCACCGTGTATTGTCCATGTATTGTGTATTACCTCCACGCGGATCTAACCTCAATTAGATTTCCGAATTTAGCACATGCTCTCACGTATCTTTCGGTAAGAATATTAGGAGTGGTATCTGGGTCTACGTTTTCGTATACAGAGGGCTAGAAAAATAAATAACAAAAGTTTACATAAATGTACTATTTATTTAAATATACCAAGTGGCCTGAAATTAAAGGGTAATAATGGTAGAATATAGGCTTTCACGGCCATTGTGTAATGAGGTAAATTCTTGTAGTCTTACTTATCTTGTTGTTTCGCTGATCGTGTTATCAGTCTCTTCGCTATATATCGTGGATCTGCTCAGTTTTCATCGTTGTGCTATGATGGTAGTCATGCATCATTAACCATAATTCGATCACTCCTTTCTGCTTTCATGACTTACTGCATCGGGGAAGCAGAAAATCATGGTTAACAGAGGACAACTACCGTCATACCATATAACGATAAACGTGGAGCAAAATTACGATATATATAGATTAGCAGAAGACAGCAATACCAGTCTTTGGATTTCATCTGAAGTTGGTAGAGTGATCGTCGAAATGTCAAAACGAGTTCGACGACGACTACTATATAACACGAAAGAATTTACTTCATTAGTGATAATAATATTGGAATAATCCATTTACCTGTGGGCCGTAGTTGACTTCTCCTGCATCAAATTTGAAGCTATCAATACCTGGGTTTTCCTGAAGCTTTTTGAGCCTGGCAGAGAACCATTCGACTGCGTCAGAATTTGTAAAGTCAATTTGGTTAGCGTCGTCACCGTTCCACCATTTTGCTTTCGTATTTCCATCAGCATCTCTTACGAAATAACCTGAAATAAATTACTAAACATAAAAGGTAATATTGTTTACTTTTTTAATATTAAGAAGAATTAATTTTCGTAGTAAATAGGATGTTTGAACTGGTAAAATACATATATGAAACGGGCGAGATGCCGGAGGATTATAAGAGGAACATTATCGTTACTATTCCGAAAAAGAGAGGAGCCGACAAATGCGAGAACTTTAGAACGATTAGCCTAACTTCCCAGTCGTCAAAAATCTTAACTAGAATAGTGCAGAAGAGGATGGAAAATAGAGCGGAGGAAATACTAGGAGAAGACCAATTCGGGTTTAGGCGAAATAGGGGAACTCGCGAAGCTATTCTGGCGCTAAGAGTAATGTTAGAGAAAACAATAGAAAAAGGAAAGAACACTTATATAGGATTTGTAGATTTAGAAAAAGCTTTTGATAACGTAAGATGGGAAAAAATGTTCAAGATACTAAAGAGCGCGGGAATGAAGTATAGAGATAGGAGAGTAGTACACAATTTATACAAAGAGCAAACTGCTGTTATAGAAGTAGAAGGCGAAAAAAGGGAAGTAGGTATTAGGAAAGGAGTAAGACAAGGATGTACGCTATCACCACTAATTTTTAATCTGTACATCGAGGAGGCGATTAATGTGGTAAAAGATAGAGTGGATTTCGGGATTAAAGTACAGGGACAGAAACTAAAAATGCTGAGATTCGCGGGTGATATAGCAGTATTAGCATCTAGTAAGGAGGAATTAGAATCAGCATTGAACGAAATGGAGACAGTATTGACAGAGGAATACGGAATGAGGGTGAATAAAAACAAAACTAAAGTGTTAGTGTGCAGAGGGCGCGAAATGCAGAGCAAAAACGAAAATACAAATTAATAATGAAAGATTGGAGGAAGTTAAAGACTTCACTTATTTAGGAAGTAAAATAAATTGGGATGGAAGTAGCGATAAAGACATAAAACAAAGAATAGCGCAGGGTCGAGTAGCTTTTAACAAAAAGAAAGCACTTTTATGCTCGGGGGTAATAAACTTAGGAACAAGGAAGAGATTTTTGAAAACATATGTATGGAGCACGGCACTATACGGCTGCGAAACCTGGACGGTAGGGGAAGCAAGTAGGAAGAAATTAGAAGCTTTTGAGATGTGGTGTTACCGAAGAATGATGAAAATACCGTGGACTGATAGGGTTAGAAACGAAGAAGTATTGGAGAAAGTTGGCGAGAAAAGAAGTATGTGGAAAAACTTAAAGAAGAGAAGAGATAGAATGGTAGGCCACTTGCTGAGACATGGGGGAATAGTCCGCGATATTTTGGAGGCAGAAATAGGAGTGAAGAAAGGCAGAGGTAGGCCTAGATTAGACTACTGCTCGCAAATAGTAAGGGATGTAGGTTGTAGCACAATTAGCGAAATGCGTAGGTTAGCACAAGATAAGAGAAGCTGGAGGTTAGCGTCCAACCAGTCTTAGGACCGATGACCTAATGATGATGATGAATATTATATACCTAAGATTTTTTCAACGAACGATGAACAACTTTTGTTTAATAACAATTGCTAGAGCCTACTTATTACCTTTCTCTCTGCCTTCAGCGGCAATATCTTCGCAGTTGTTGTTGACGAAAGGATGAATCCATAAGGTAACTCTAAATCCTTGCTCCTTTAGTTTGCTAACCGTAGTGGAAATATTTGCAAACTTATCAGTTTTAAACACTTGATTACCGTAGCACGCCTAAAACAGGAATTCCATAAATTTTATGGAATCTACAAAACTACCTCGTTCAGAGTCTTTTATTACATTATTTGAGTACATTATAAAATTGCCATATAAGCTTTGAAACAAGGCAACATTGTTGGGTTATATAATAAAGGTAAATGAATGAGTCGGAGGTATATTATTATTAAAACATGGAGAATAGGAACGATTTCTTTTGAAACATCATATGAATGTTAACATTCTTACAATGTTGATAATATCGTTTTGAATACTAGATTATTCTCTATAAACAAAAATAAAAAAATATTATCTCTTCCTAATTAATAGATTATAGATTTCTTTTTCAATTAATTGTAGTTGTTGTCTAGTTAAAAAATAAAGTTATACCGATTTTCTCAGTATTATGCTGCTGAAAGATACGATAAGATTTTACGGTTCTTTCTCATTTAGATAAATCACTCCTTATTCTATATGTTTCTTTTAAATAATTTCTAAACCAAAGTTATATACATTAAATCGATGGAAGAACAATAGGTCGTCTGAAATACTTCCTCATTAATAATGTCTGTTAGTATATCTTTGTAGGGATATTAAAAGTCCAATATACCTTAGGCAAAACTTATAACAATTTCATCGTTAATATCTTTCTTGTATTTATCCCAAGTAGTCCAAATTGTATATTTAATCATCCTTTCATCGCATGATTAAATAACCTCATTATTCATAACCTATAATAATCATAATCTGCAGTGGCATATTAACCCAATTTGACTCCCAAGGCCCTAAGAAAATACCGCCCCCCCTTCCTCATTGATTTTTTTTCTGTTTCACCAAAACTTTCTTAGATTTTAGTGTTTGATATACCATTCTCTTCATTTGTCTTTTTTATTATTTTGATAATGGTAGGACAGGTGGGTACATTGATTGTAAAACTGCCTTTTAAACGTGTATTGTTTATTATTAGTAATACACTAATTAGTAATAATACATAATTATAGTAACCATTATTCAAAAATGTTAAAATTAATTTTCGTTAATAATATTTTCAAGCCGAAGTTAATCGTACATAAACTCAAATTTGGCCCAACGTTCAATTACAATATAGAACACATATTGGTGCACATATAATTATTATATAAATAAGTATATTAACGGTGCTTTGGCAGCATTAATCTCCGCGTAGGTACATATTTATATGCAGTAGGGGCACTACTCTTTAGAAAGATACGTATAACTTAAGTATCCGATTTGAAATGTGGTTAATATCTCTGTTAC
Organism: Rosalia funebris; assembly: GCA_037954035.1. Classification (NCBI taxonomy): domain Eukaryota; kingdom Metazoa; phylum Arthropoda; class Insecta; order Coleoptera; family Cerambycidae; genus Rosalia; species Rosalia funebris. The sequence goes on along the minus strand of JAZFAV010000035.1, from coordinate 28,779,773 downwards.
AGATAGCTCAGGGATAAAGTGTCCGACTGCAATGCTGAAGGATCGGTGTTTAAATCCCGGAAAGGGTTGGGTATTTTAATTCGCAAAAAAGGGGTAATATAGGTAGTAAACGACAGTACAAGTAGCATTGGGGGGAAAAGCCAAAAAAAATTTGAATTTTTTTTGGCTTTTGAAAAGCCAAAAAAATTGAAAAAATTGAAGATTTTTTTTTAACGTTTGTATATAATACTGGCCCTGACTGAGCCGCCTGTATTGGCCCTAGCTTGGGCGCCTTTACGGGCTTAAACTGAAAAAGTGTGACATGCCCGTATTGGCCCAAGACAGGCGCCTATATGGGGCTAAGATATTATGCGGGAAAATAATGTTGGCCCCGTACTGGGCCCACAGAGAATTTCCACTCTGGTAGACGGCGCCTATAATGTAATTCGAGAAACCCTCGTTACGATTTTGTGAGAATGTGAGCGAACGCTGCTCCAAGAATTTAAAGGTCGTGAATTTCGTCGTTTTTTGCTCCGACCAATACATGATTTTATTATAAAATCCTTTTCCAAAATTTTGCGCCCCTTGAATTTTTTGCGCCGCAAGCTCGGGCTTCTTGGGTTTCTGCTATAATACGCCTATGATAATCTGTGCGAATAATATCTATATGAAATGTTTGAATGTTTGAATGAATGTATAATATTTCTATACGTGAGATTTTTTTATATGATGTAAGATGCTAACTAAGAGTAATGTAGACGCACTGAATAAGGGTAATGTATAAATTGAACAATCCCTTCAATAAATAGGTCGTCTGAAATAGTTCCTTATTAATAATGTTATATAGATATATACTTCTTGATAAATATTTGAATTAGGAATTAGGGTATAATTTCGACGAGAAAATAATATTTAATTTAAGAATGCTTCGCTTACTGTATTGTGTCAAATAGCTCCAATATTTGCACTAGTATTATTAGAGGCTTAGACTAAGTATTATAGATCCCTAATTCAGTTAGCGCAAAATTTAATTATGCGTCCAGCAGTTTAATAATATATAGGATGTTCAATTTAAAAAAGAAACAGCTTGGTAACTAAAAATTGCCATATTGGATATTAAACTGTGAAGATTTTGAATGTATTTTATCGACCAGCGCAATACTTGTTGAAACTCCTAAACTAAACTATAACTGGCACAAACACGACAGTTATTGCTTTATAATTAGCTAAGGCATAACATTTTAAAGAAGGTTATAAAAATAGAAAAAATAAGAAAAATCAAAATATCTAAAAAATGTTGATGGCCATAAGATTATTTATTTAAAAATGACAAATGCAACACAACAACCCCCTATACTAAATGTTTATATCAACGTGAAAACTTTGGATATGTTTCGTGAAAACTCTGTGTATGTATATTATAGTGATATTATATGAAAAAAGTACAAAATAAGGGTCAAAATTTTTAATTTACTATTATATTGTTTATGACATTAATAAATTATTTAGTTGATAATCGTTTTTTTAACATTAAACTATTATATCCCTTTGAATAAATCTTGATATTTCAAAATTAAACATACTTACGCCACTTACGTAATGCACTAGTAGTAAAATAACTACTGCCACTAGTGCCGCTACTAATACGTAGTGTGTATATTCTTACTGAAGACAACTAAGTTGTCACAAATCGCCATAAAAATGCACTATGCACAGGAAAACAAGGAAACCATCTTCAATCTTTACAGAAAATTAAAACAGTTGATATTTGTCATCTACACTAACAACAGTGTCAACGATTTTTAAGTAAGAATTCATCTCTGGATAGACCGTCATATAACAACTTTTATTGAAGCCACATATATACAACGACGAATTTTGTGGTTTAAAATAACCAATGTCCAATTTACCTCCCAAGCGTCGTCAATTTCGATCTGACCACCTTCATAACCATGATCCAGTATATCCTGGGCAAAGCTTGTCACAATTTCATCGTCAATATCTTTCTTGTATTTAGCCCAAGTAGTCCAAATTGGATATTTAATCATTCTTTCATCGGGATAACCTGCGTGAATAATATCTACGTAAAATGTTTGAATGCTTGAATGAATGTATAATATTTCTATACGTCAGATTGTTTGTCTATGATACTGAAAAAGAGGAACGTGTAAATTGAACAATCGCTTTAGTAAATTGAGTTAAATTATTTTGTTATGATTTACTAAGTCAAACATTAATTACCAGGTCGCATGTAGGATGATATGGTGAATTTTGAAGTTAAACAAAAGTGGTCTACCATTAGACTTATTGGAACGAAAATACGAGTACGACTCATAAGTTACTACAAATTTTCATTCCAATTAACGTGAAACCAAGAATTATATAATTAAATACTGACTTATTTTGTGTACTTGATACTAGATGCTAAGTATTTTGAGCTAGTGTATTAAATACATAATAAACAAATTAATTGATTTATAGTGATTTAAAAGTATTTTAGAAAAATAAAAAGGAAAAAGTTCATATGTTAATTACATACTTCTTGAACGAACCTAATGTAACTTAAACTGAGGCATTTTTAATTAATTTAGATCAAATGTAAATTTATTATTATTAAATAGCTCTGCCATCTCACAAAATTCAGTAAAGCTAAATTTCTCCAAATTTCGCTATATATCTAACCGATTTTTTGAGATTTTTTTTTGAAAAAAGGTCAATAAAAATAAAATCCAAAAATTACAAAGTTCAAACGTCGTCATACAATATGAATTACCTGATCCAGTGGTATAGAAATTGAAATATAGATTCTGAATGAACGAAATTAAAATAAAATATATTGGTTGATTAATTGATTTTGATTTAATACTAATTAAGCATACCATTATATTATATGTAATTATCTTAAATTACTTTACGAGTATAAGTGTACTACTTACCTTTCGGTTTACCCAAATACTTTTTAATAGCATGGAGATGAGCTTTCCTAGGATCATCTTGATAGATTATTGTATAATTGAAACGAATCTAAAGAACAAAAATGGAATATGAATACATGTGTGATTTTAATAAATTTGTAATAGCGAGTGTAAATAATATAACTAATATATATATATATATATATATATATATATATATATATATATATATATATATATATATATATATATATATAAGTTAATTAATTTTCCGTTGAGTACAGTATGAATCCAAAGCATTCGGGCGCAATACATCTGAGAGATGCCATAATCAAATCTTACACAATTTATATCTTAATGAGGTGGAGACTTAATTAAACGCTTATTTCAATTAATACAATACAATAATAAATATTTTACACTAGTTCTTAATCGAAATAGTTAAATTTACAAAAGAGAACTCATTTAATGTTGTAAAACAATAAATTTGGAAGATTTTTACAGGACAATCAGCCATTGACAAGTTTTTTTTCTGTTTTAAGGACAAAACATAAACATAAATTAGTATTGGACAATGCTTTAAATACAAAAAACAAAACACCTATATTTTCATGTAAAAGTCATAAAGTTATATATAAAAAAATATTGGACGTGAATCACAAAGAAAAGTTACAAGTAACTGCCTATTTGTAAAAAATTATAAATCCTCTTCATCATTTTAGAATGTTCCAAACAAAAACAAATGTCACTTTTGTGGTAATGATATTTATTAGTATAAACCAATAATTTAACACCCAAATGTGTTAATTTTGAATAATAATACCATAAAATGCCAAAATAAGTGAATGTAGAGATCTCAAAAAAATATTATTAAATTAAACAATAAAAGAAAGCTAACAAAATATGAAAATGAAAACAATGATGTAATTAGGCGGAATGCACCTGACAGATCCGGGCGGCCCTTACAAGGTCAGGGAATGCACTAAATAAAATCGACACCATATCGAGACGAGCGGTTTGGAGCTAGGAAGCTATAAGGGACTCCGAGTTAATATTCGTAATACACACGAAAGGGCAAAGAAAAAAGTGACTGCCGTATCTCAGAGATCAGTTGCGCCCGACGAAGGGTTATCAGTAGGTTAGGATATTTTGTAATAAAGTATTAAATAGTAAGTTGTTAAAAGGGGATACAATAAAATATTGTAACATATTATTAAAATTGAATATGAACGTACATGTAAGATATGTTTCAGGACTTACCTTTTCTCTGTTAACGTAAGGGCCGCTTAAGTCTGCTACAAAGCAAACTTTACCTTGCTCTGCGTGGTTCTGGTTTACAAACAATGGTACTGTCTCGTCAACGTAAATATAGACTCCCTTAGAATTTAGCCAGTACCTTTCGGCTACAGCAAAATTATCAGAATTTTTAATAACGTAAGCCTCGTCCCCTCCAATGTCCAATTTCTCGAGCGGCCATTTTTGGTAGTTCCTTTCTGGACCTCCGTACCAGTTCAGTTCGCCTATTTTCAGATCGTAACAATCCTGGAATACAGCCGAATCTGTCGTATATTCCCAGATAAGCTGAAAACCCGTATTTAATCGTATGACGGATAATATCACGTCGTCCGAGTAGCAATCCGTTTGCGGTTTATCGTCTTGAATTACGCATGAAAAATTAGTGAAATCCCTTCCTACGCCCATAATTCCATCCAGTTTCCTCTCCATTTCTGGAATCGGTTCGAAACGATTATATAATATTGCTACATTAGTTTTTAAATACCACATCTGTACTAATAGCATAATCGTTACTAATATACGGTGACTTTCATGTTGACATGATTTGGGTAAAAACACCAGTTAATTGATATTGTCTTCCATCTATTCGCTCTAAGTCATCCCAAGTATAAAATATCAAAAGACACCCTCTAATAAAAAGTTTCATTCGTATATAAAAAAGGATGGAATCATGCGATTCGTTTGTTAGATAAAATTAGAAATAAATTCTGTGTTGATTAAACATAATTTATTTATGTAAATCGGAAATAACAAAAATAATTAATGCATTTATTTGTACATTTAGTATTATTACAAACAATGAGAGATTCTATATCATCATCATTAGGTCATCAGTCCTAAGACTGGTTGGACGCTAACCTCCAGCATCTCCTATCTTGTGCTAACCTACGCATTTCGCTAATTGTGCTACAACCTACATCCCTTACTATTTGCGAGCAGTAGTCTAGTCTAGGCCTACCTCTGCCTTTCTTCACTCCTATTTCTGCCTCCAAAATATCGCGGTCTATTCCCCCATGTCTCAGCAAGTGGCCTACCATTCTATCTCTTCACTTCTTTATGTTTTTCCACATACTTCTTTTCTCGCTGACTTACTCCAATACTTTCTGCAGAAAGTCCAAGCCAATCATCCTACCGTAATCCGATGTGTTTTATTTTGTATAAATCAAACTTTGTTAATTCTTTGACATTCGTCATGAAACCATTAAGAGAAATTATGCAGTTAGCCAACCAGTTTATGTAACCAGTAATATATAAAGAAAGGTTTCATAACAGGATTTTCGTAACCTAAACCAAAATAATTATCAATCAGTTCATCTGTCTTTGTGTCCAAAGCAATTTGGAATATTTCGTTGTATGTTATTAAAAAATTCTTTGTTTCCGTTCCTGAAAATTAGCTAAGTATTGGCTGTTAGCTATTAGCTAAGTATTGAGTATTCTATCTTTGATGTAAGGAAACACAAAATACACAATGGATGTCAAACAAGGAAACCCCGTAGAAACCCCTAGTAGAAAGAACAACATGTGGGTTCAGAAGATAAAATTGTTAACCTTATTTTCATTGAACAAAATCTGACTTGGGAAGATAAAGCATTTAAAGAACTACTCAGTCGTAATCAGACTGATCGAGATGGAAACGTTATGTTCGATGAGTGTAATTTGCGTTTCCAACATGATACAGTTCCTCCTAATTATACCCTCATAAGTCTCTAAAATAGTGGCCACCAAACTGTTCAGATTTAATACCACGTGCTCATTTTCGCTAGGAATATTTACCGACAACATGACGATCTAATAATAGGTGCAGATCCAATAATAACAAAGCTGCACGTTACTATTGGTTTCATAAAAGTCTTACTGACGAAGTTCTAAAGGGAAGCAAATATTTTCGAAATATGTCCACATGACACACTGATCACCGATCATTCACTGTCACTGCTCATTCGAGTAAAATACTTTACTGGAGACCATAATACAACTGTTTCCATTTAATACAACTTTACAAAACTCAATCACATGATATTTATGATGTCAGATAGATGTTCTGAGTAACCTTGCAAGAATGAAATCTCTAGCAAGAATTCGAAAATAATTTTACTTCTGGGAAGAGGCTAGAACCTTCGATGCAATAATAACAACAGGAGGCCAGTTTTTCACTAACGTCGATATATTACGTTCCTCCACACGCGTTTCACCAACCAAATTGGCATCATCAGGGAATTATTAAAATTCAGTTTTAATTTATTTATTCTTAAGAATGCGTCGAATAATGTGTAATATGTCGGTGTTCCTGGAAAACTGGTGTCCAATTTTAGGTTATTTTATTGTTCAGCAGATGATATCATAGTGCTCTGTGATGTTGGAATGATGATAAAAGTTACTTATTATCTGAATAACACTGAACCAGAGATTTTTATAATTTAGAGATTTTATTCACTTAGATATTACTACAAGAGATGGGGAACGATTTTTCTTTATGTTTTTGAATATACATATTTCTCTAAGGTGGTCAACGGTTCACACGATACTAAGAAAAATTGTATTTTATTCAGTCCAAATCGCCTTCAGTCTGCCTAAATATCATACATATTTAGTATGCGTGTATAGCTTTTCTACAATTCAATAGCTATTGCTGTGGAGCTAAGTACAAACCAAGAACAAGAAGATCGAGATGGCTAATATGAACGAAGAAATATCCTTAACCCCATTCAGCTGTCGACAATATTCGACAATATATCGAAATTAATAATAAATTGATTTGATTAAGATTAAAGGTCTTAATATTCAACGTCTTTTTTCAAAGCGAAATTTAGTTCAGTGTAATTATTTTGTTACAAATTCATTATCAATTTATGCAACATATTAAATTGAACGCTAAAACTGTACTATAATATATTTACCATTAATAATTTGTAACAGGACTACGTCTTATGAATATTAGATAAAGGAATATCTGGGAATTCTTTTACAATAGCTTTTTATATTTAAAAGATAATATAATAAACAATATTTGACATAATGGTGTCAAATAATCAGGTGTTTCTTAAGAAAGCTACTCTGGCTATAGTTGATGGACACTCTTCCAGGATACTGCTAACCATTTTTCTCATATGTTTACTGTGACCATTTTGTTTTTGCTGTTACAAACTCACACTAGCCTGTGATAATATTCATATGCGTTGTTGATCTGATCTGGGTCAGGGATTTGCGTAATGCATACGATAAATATTTCCAATAAAATCTTAGAGATTCAGAAGAAGAACGTGAAAATTATTGTCAGCAGTAATTATCATAAATATTTCCTATTGTAAACCATTGCATTCTTTCAATTATCTGAAGCTGTTATTGATGATGATGGTGAAAAAATAATAGAGTTTAGTTTTTCTGTAGTGAATGTATTCGATTCATTAAATGAAGTGGATCAATTTAATTTCGATAATTTAAATAAATACAAAAGCAGAACGTCAGTTTTTGTTAAGTGATATGCATATAATATTTCGTAGTTTGTGAAAAATGGTCTATTGTTGTAGTTAGACCCTATCTATGTTTGTAAATTTACCAATCTTAATGTTGGTACATTTTGTAATATGTAATTTTATTTAATACAGACAGTAATTTACTATTGCTTTATTTTTTAATATTAAAAATAATAACATAAAACCAAATTAGTCCAATAATATTATTATTAAAAATAAAGTTGAAATTCTAAGAGTAATTCAAATAATAAAAAAGAATTGATTTATAAGCGAATAAACAACTATGCAAGTGTTTTTAAGAAGTTAGTGCTAACAGCAAAAATTCAAAATAAGAAATGAAAAACGTAATACATACTATGATCGAGCCTGAAGGTAAGTCCATTTGTTGTTGGGCTAATTGACATAAACATATCAATATTCTGTAGTGTAACAGCTTCAAAATTTGTCGTTAGTGCAATAAAAATTGCATAACAGTACGAGGAGGCTGCAAAATGAGAAAATAATAATATTAATGGTAATAATACATTATTTTAAAGAGAATATTCAATATATTTTCCTTCGTAAAACAATGTCGTATTAATTATTCACAAAATATTGGTGGTAGAAATTGCAAGTATGAATAAAAATTCTATTAATTTGAGATGAAAACCATTGAGTATGATACAATGGATAATTAATCACGTTATGTAATAATTATTTAAGTAGTTGATAAACTACAGCCTAAAATAAAATTTTATTGTTTGTATTACAGTATTGTTTTATGTTTGTTGGCTTGATATCAATGAAATATGTTTCAATCAAAAATGTTTATCGATACATCAGCACTAAGATAAGTGTTTCATTCATTATGTCGTTATTATAAATACAAATTGATATAGAATACCAAGAATTGGCGTTTTGAAGATTATTTATATTAAATTAGAATAGGTTTTGTTTGGTTTGGTTTGGTTTAATATGATTAGGTTGGGTTGGGATGGTATAGGTTTTGGTTGGGCTTGATTGGGTTGGGTTGAACTAGGTTATATTAGAGATATAGATATAAATACAAGAAATATGGTTATCAATGGAAACAAAACTGATTGTGGAAAAATTATTACATACAAATAAAAGATAATAAAATGTGATTTAGTCAAATTTCCTATATATGGATATCGACAATAATAAACTGGATAGTGAATAAAATCCTAAAAATAGTGAATAATATAGTTCAGAAATCCATGGACTCCTTAGATTTAAATTAGTCAGTAGTTTAGTTAAATTCACAATCAAATTTAAGTGAAATTAAGATACTTAATTATATCAATTTTAACCCCTTTTGCAGTGTGAAGAACTACTATTTCCTAACTTAAACTAGAATCTTGAGAATTCTATTAATATATCTAATTTATGTGATTTTATTTGTGGTAGAAGATTGATCCTCCTCAAATCTTAGTAAAATAAATTACACAAATATCAATGCAGGCAATTGAATTACATTTAACAGTTTCATATTTGTATATGGCCAGGTGTAACTGGATTTAAAATGAAGTTTATGTAGTTTTTTAGTTTTAATTTGATAGTTGCAAGAATTATCTATTGTAGAACTGATTTTAATTAACTCAGACAATTTTGCAAAGGAATTGTATGAAGATAAATTATGAACGGTTTTGTTTGGTTAATGTTTTTACATAAAATAAATAAAATATGTCCACTAATTGACTATACTGCTCTGAATGAATGTTATTCCTTGAATAAGCTCTAAATACACTTAGTAATAAACTAAGCAGTTTTTTCTTTCAAATAATACATTCACCATTTATAGGCTACTGTACTTTAAAATGACCTATCCATGGTTTTCGATCCAAAATTTCATAATAATTGCTGTTTATCATTGGGTATCTAATTATTAGGTTTCGCGCTGTGTTGAATTTGTTTAGTTTTTGTTGCGTGTAGTGTTTCAAAAATCCTCATCTCATAGTTTTCTTCAGTAGTTGATTATGTTCTGTCTTTGAAGAGGACCACAAGAAGATAACAACAAAGAAACCAATACGACATAAAGCATTAGAATAAGCAAATGACTAACTTCGTGGATAATTCTATAAAATTAACTATTTCTATTAAATTTTGTTATATACTTATTAATATTGCATTCTATCTAGGCATTCATATACATTATTTCTTTTTACAGGAATAATTATTTACAATCACTACATTTATCTATTTTTAATTAATAGTTTCATATACAACAAAGTAATTGTAAAGATAGCATTATTAGGCTCATATAACCTGCTAATGTATTTTTTAAAAAGTTACATACCCTTTGATGTGGCCCACATGTTACAAAGCTAATTACTAAAATATTTATAATTGTATTAAAATAGATGTTGTTTGAAGTAGGCCTATAAAGATGAATACGTTTGCGATTATTCCAATATCTAATCAAATTTCAAGTGTTTTTAACGAAACTTTTACATATCTTGGTGTAGTTCAAAGTTCTAACTTTTGTCAAGTCAGGGCATTATTCTGTAACAAATAAGCTCTTCTCATCGTCGTAGGGGTGAATAATATACAAGACGCCTGATTAAAAATGAAACCAAAATTATTTTAAAAAACGCATTCAACAAATCGTTATATTGTGAATCTACATGGTTACAATTATTGTATTAGTAACATCCATTTCAGTAAAAAAATTTAAATTACTTTATGATCGAGATAATACGCTTTAAAATATTAGTACTACAAATTCTGAGGGGTGTGTTGAAACAGATTTCCGCCACAGTTACAGTTATTTTAATAACAACTTAGAAAATGTATTTTAAAAGTTCTTGAGTGGGAACTGCCTCCGAAATCCAAGACAAGCTAAAGACGCTCACATGCACTTACCTGCATGACTGAAATATACTTCTCTGTCAACATTTAGATAACTGACAATTGAAACATGCTATTCTTGATTATCAATATTGCATGTATTGTTACATGGAGTTATAGTATAAAAATCTAAATATAATATACAGAACATCACTTATAACGGTTGTAATAAGGTTATAAATGTTTAAGTTTTGATATATATATATATATATATATATATATATATATATATATATATATATATATATACATATATAGTTGTCTATATATATATATATATATATATATATAGACAACAATAAACTCATTATGGAAATAATCATGTTGATTGCTCCTTATTCTAGTTAAAATATCGCATACAACGTCACCACCAAATGAGGACATATAGGGTGTAGAAATGAGCCCTGTAAGGTTGTGATCGAATATTATCACTCGTTGGTATAGATTTCCATACAGCAATTAAGTAAAATCAAGACGATGATGATTTTCGATATAAGTCTCGCCATATTTTGATATTAGATACAGCTCTATGTAGGTGTTGCATGAACAGTCATTTGTTGGAAATTATAATTTAATATATGGTATCCATTTAATTGAATTTATGATGAAAATGGAGATAACGAAAAGTAATATCGGTTTCTCTATTTTCACATATCTACATTTATGTTATTTATAAAAGAAAAATAAAACACCTTAGAGAGAATACCTTTTACTGTAATTTTTATCTACATTTTACTAATGAAATTTCGAAATATGTATATGTAGATGTAAGTATAGGAAATATAAACATGTACAATGACTATGAATTTCTATATATTATGTACATAAATGTATAATGTCCCTCACTTTAAACCTACTTCATATTCAAATTTTGTTCCTATTGCTCTTTCGCCAATAGAGATTTAATATTGTTTAGTTATTTTGCGATAGTGAACATCCAGAAAATGTTAGATATCTTATGTTAGAAATTATATATATATATATATATATATATATATATATATATATATATATATATATATATATATATATATATATATAAACGCCCGTCAAGATACGACCGTTGAGATTAATAAACGAGTTTTATTGTGCTTAGAACACAACGGCACAACGGACGGCACATAGAACAGTTGTTACACCAATAAGACCCAATTGTTAACATTTAGTTATTATTATTATTATGTTTTATTGTTTAGGCTAATGTAAGCTCCAAATCGTTTAAAATATGCTTTTTATTCATGATGATTTTTTTTTGTTCCATAATTTTGCACCATTGTTTATGATAAAAAATTAATATAAATGTTACGTTGTTTTAATTTTCATGGCCCGCTGGTCAGAAGTAAATTAATAAAATGGAAAACTATGGTATCGAATAAAAATACATCGATAGCAAGAAAACGGTAGCAGGAATCCTAACGGAATCCTAATACAGATTGAAATATAACTTAATTCTTCATCACAGAAAGCAATAAAATACAGGGTGTTTCATTTAAGAGAATTGACTTTTGAGCAGTTGAAATTTGTCAGAATGAACTAAATTTTTTGGACACCATGTAAATAATAAAATATCAAACTACATATCACCTGAAAGCTTAATAGTCCGCCTAATTACAGCCCAAAATTTGCTACTATAACTTTTGTTTTGAATAAGTGACGAGCATTCCAATGGGATACTACAAAACCTAATTTTTAAAAAAAAATTAAAATATCTCAAAAACTGCTGAAGATAGGTATAGAGAATTGTTAAGAAAATTCACTTAAAATCAGTAGAGTAATTCAAAAATGTAATAATATACTGGGTGTTCTATTTAAAATAAGAAAGTTGATAGCTGATTCCGGTATAATCGGAAGTGTCAGAAACGCAAAAATACTTTAGTTGAATAGATCGTCCTCGCTAACCGATGATTCCAAATTTTAAAAAATTAATTCCAATGGAAAGTTCATAAACTTTTAATGAATGGGTTAGCTGAATCACCCTGTATAAATGTTAGAAAGCAGGACATAGTTTTTAAGTTAGTAAGTTTTTAAATAATATTACGTATGATTTAGGTAGTTTAATGCAATGTATCATATTTTACTATCTACCTAAATTACTTTGTACTGCAACTATTATTTATTATAAGAGGAAAATCAATTGACCAACTTTACATAAATACTGAAAGATTATACGTCATTCAACGACTGTAAAACAATATCACAAATGAGCATTATTTATATTTATAGATTTGTGCCAAGAGAGACTTTTTTATGTATATTATTTAACATTATTAATAATAGTATTAATAATGCTAATAATATTATTATTAATTATATTATTAAGTATTGTTAATAATAGCGGTGTTCGACATTGAAAAATTAAGCCAGTAATGATTTTTCAATTAAGAAATGTGCGAATCTAAGCAGTTATTCTATTATTATTATTATTATCTAATATTAAAAAGTTACCTTATTGAAATTGTCAGCTATATCTTCCATATTCCTATTCATGTTACTTGGTTTTGCTAAATAATGCCTACAAATGTTCAATATAATTTTTTTAGTTAAAAGTTCATTATTTACATTCAAAGGATATTCAAAATGAATTCTTTAATTAAAAATATGTATAAAATAATACGACAATAAAAGATTGAACAATAGAGGGTATTAATTTTTAATAATAATGTTGGCGATAACAGTTTATTTGATTATCAAGAATAAGAAATGAATAAATTTATTGATTCCAATAAAAATTGAAATGTATGGCATATTTTATGACATTTTGCTGGCCATCGGCTATATATACTCGATTTCGAATAATTTAGAATACTGAAGTAAGCAAGGCATTTACAGTAATCCAATTACTTTGGAAATAATTAATATTATAAAATAAACATGTCTTTGACTGTAAAAGTTATTGTTGCCCTGCTTTTAGTCAACCTCCTTATCGAAGAAAGTTTTTGTAGTGCTGGTGAGTATATATTACATATTTTAATTGTTAGCATAATATATTTTTGTAAGTTAAGCTTAGTGTTAGTATCATTTGCAATAGGATCACATAAAACCGAAAAAATGTATCATGGAAATAAACTGGGCTTCTGTTTAATAGAAAACTATTCCATTAAGTTAAATAAAAAAAATAAATGTTCAAAATATACAAAAGATTTAATAGTTATTTCTATTGGCGATTTCAAGAAACTAAAAATCGCTCAGTATATTTATAACATATTCATTTGATTTTCAGAGCTGCACAAATAAATCTGAGATATCCTTTCTTTTCTATTCGAGAAACATTCTTTGGCAGTTGCTATATATATTATCGAAATACTTTATCTAAGAGAATATATTTATAATCAAGAAAATATACATAATCAATATTCAAACTGAGTAATATATATATATATATATATATATATATATATATATATATATATATATGTATATATATATATATATATATATATATATATATATATATATATATATATATATATATATATGAGATAAAATATTGTATAAACTTTAATTTTTATAAACAATGTCCTAAATTTTATACATACAATTGTATATTAATTTATAATTTACAATTTCACTAATTGTTTACTCACAGAACACAGTTGAACTATGTACTAATGATTATAAAACTGTCATATTTCCTTAGTTACTAAATGGCAGCAGATAACTTCATTGTATTTACATAGGTTTCGATTGAGTTTGACTATTGCAATGAATGAAACTGAACAAAGCAAAAATATTTACCATAGCTATTCAAAGAAACCATTCTGAACTTAATAACTTATTCAATCCTAGACAGTATTTATGCTATAACTGAGTAAGCAGGAAGTTGACAATTAATTTCCCTTATTACAATATTCAGCTCTTCAATGTTTTCTGACTGGTTCATGTAAACCCTACGTTTCAGGCAACTCCATAAATGAAAACCTAAAATGGTTACATCGAGAAATTTTGGTAGCCTTTGTAGCCTGTGTTCTTCGTCTATCTATCCATTTATTTGGAAAAATTTCATCTTCTACCAACAATAGCACCATCGTACTAGAACCAAACTGTTGGAATCATTAAAAATTAAAATCAGTCTTCAATATATCAGTCTTCTATTACCATCATCAGATAGGAGCTCTTGAACTTCACGTACTTTAAATGGACCATTTTAGTTTCTTTACATATTGATAAAGTGTTGACTTCGAAACGTCTTGTTGCTGAGCTTATTTTCTCGTCAAATTAACTAGAATTTCCCTCAAATCGAGTATTACTTTCCATTAAGTCTCAGATTATCATTTAATTACTTGGGTCGACCTGATCTTTGTGTATCTCTCACAGAGCCCATTTCTTCAAACTTGTAAATTTTATTCACAGTTGGCTGTGCAATTCATCATTTTTAGTTTCTGTGTTGAACCCAACCGACTAGTAATTATTTTTAACTTAGATCTGTATAGAGACCCACCATAGAAGGTTTTTGTTAAATATTCATTATTTTTCAAATTTTAATTTTCTAGTAGATTTGGGCATGCTTGAAAATGAGAAATGTCTCGGAATGTCTTCATATTATACATTTAAGTATACTATATTTTTATAATTATATGTAATTTTATTAGAAACTATATGTAGGTATATGTTGTATATAGTTAAGGTTTCATAGATTTTCTTTCTACTAAATGTTTTTGGTTTTTCATATTAATTTCCAAATATTTCAATATCGTTCTTCATTGTTTTAGCATGTTTGATTACGACAACTTACCTTTGATTAAGAATACAACATTTCTATACAACTCACAAGAATTGTCCTATAAAATTCAACCAAAATCTTTCCTGTTTTTTTTTTTCATAACTTATTTCTTTTTTAGCTAAAGCTAGCCAAAAAAGTGTAGGTGCAGCTGCCGCTGCCGCTGCCGCAAAATCGGCGCATAGTCAACCTCAAGCTGCAGCAGCGAAATCCAGTGGTGCAGCTAGTGCTGCAGCGAAAGCAGCCAAATCACACGACCCTCAGGCAAAGGCACATGCAAATGCTGCAAAACATCCCGCAAATAGTCAGTAGTACAAGTATTTAGATTGGGGTGGTCTAACCAAATTCTTGGAGACATAAGACTACTGACGAATTAGACCAATGTTATTGTGTCCACGAAAATAATAAAGCAAAATAACAAAACTAATGAACTTTATTTTCCTTTAGGCGAAGACACGAATAAAAAAAACGGGAGCAAAAAACTGTTAAAGCTATCAGTTTTTATTATCTTCCAATGCCAACTTGATTGGTGAAATGCACGCCGAGAAAAGTGTAATATTTTGGTGGAAAACTGATCTCCAATTTTTGTTGCTACATGAAAGGTTTCAGCTGTTTCCCCCGATTCTGTATACATTTTTCCATAAGCAAGTTTTTTACATAAGCAAGTTTACCTGCTTTTATGACATCCATATGTGATAAAAGCAAGTTTGATATTGCTGAACGTTAAAACCACTTAAGTTTAATGTGTTCACCCAATTCATCATAACTGGATTAGAACTAGACCGATAACACTTAGAAGGATAATTCCAAAGTACCATCTTTGGACCAGGCGTTGCCTGTTGAGGCATATATCACAACCCTCGTTGAACTAACATATTTTCAAGTCAAAGAAGGTCCGAGATGATTTGTTTATAATTGCCAGCAGTTTATATCTTAGTGAGCATGCAGAATTGCGGAAGTGAATTTCTATATCTTCTCGTATAAAAAAAATATAGCGTCACGCGGATATGATATAAAGCCCAATATATCTGGTTTATTATACAAAGAGATTATAACTTGATTGAACGTGACTTTCCCTATAGTTGTTTTATGTGTCGTTCACCTGCTTTGTGAAACATTTTCAAGTGAAACAGTTGGCAGCCATTGTTAATATATGTAGATTGTTATTTGTTAATATTATATTGTACAATCTAATATTAACAGATAAGATAAGTTGAAATCTAAACTCAATCGATAAAACCAATCTAAAATACATTTTATATTGATTAGGCGTTAATACCTTTTATCTTACTACAGATACTTGAATTAGTGATTGGTAATCAAATTTTAAATATGTATGATAGAGTTGGTGACTATTCGTATACTTTAAGGAATTGAATAATACCCTTTTTGTTAATAACATAAAATATGTGTATGATACGAAGGCTGCCCTTTATTAATTAACAAAGTTATTATTAGCAGACCAGTACCATTTTCATGAGAATTTTTAAAATGATAATACAAAGTAGTGTATTCGACGTCTTTTGTAGGATCTACAACCAGAGTTGTACCACGATTATTTTTTCACTTCATCATGAGGTCATCAGTCCTAAGACTGGTTGGACGCTAACTTCCAGCTTCTCTTATCTTGTGCTAACCTACGCATTTCGCTAATTGTGCTACAACCTACATCCCTTACTATTTGCGAGCAGTAGTCTAATCTAGGCCTACCTCTGCCTTTCTTCACTCCTATTCTGTCTCAAAAATATCGCGGACTATTCCCCCATGTCTCAGCAACTGGCCTACCATTCTATCTCTTCTCTTTTTTATGTTTTTCCACATACTTCTTTTCTCGCCGACTTTCTCCAATACTTCTTCCTTTAATTTTTTCACTTATGTAAATCATATTCAATACAGTTTGTATGAGGATATAAATATTGGATGGATATATTTCGATTAGGCGATAACAGTTTTGTTTTGAAGAAGTGATAAGAAAAAAAATACCAAGAAATTTTCTCCTGCGATTGGACAAGAACTTTTGAATGGGGCAACTATGTGAAAGAAATACGTAGGATTAGTTGGAAGTAGCGTATCGTCCTTTTACTCCCTAATATATGGCTTTTAGAAAATGATATTTTAAACAAAGGTTTTAGAGAAGTAACAAAGACATTCTTTAAAATATTTTTATAATATGTAGGGATAAATATTACACATGAATACTATAAAACAAAATTGTTTATTTCAATAATAAATCTACATTTTCTAAATACAACACCCTAATATTTTTACATATTTGCGTTGGCGTTTCAATTTAGAATCACCTTGTTTTGATTTTGAAATTCTATTACAGCGTTGAGAGATAATTGGACTTTTTTCGAATGTTGGCAATTAAATTGATGAATTATTAAAAATCAGTTAACTAAGGGAACTATTGAAGTATGAACTACGTCAATTTGCTGCAGTAGTTCTATAATTTACGCAAAAATCTAACCTGATCTTATTATGAACCTATCTATAGTTATTAATACTGACAATTTTTTTTCTCTCTCGAATTAACATAAATTATCGAATAGTTATAGAATTATTAATTATGAAATATATTATAGTTATTAACAATAAAATTTAAGCAATACCACCCAAGTAGCCCCAGAATGGTACATGCAATTTTTTGACAATATATATTGTCAAAAGGAGGGTATTTATTTTATATTATTAGTTTCAAAAGGTTTCGTTAATTCTTAAACGACTTCAGTAAGCCGGCATTCGATAGTTTCTTTAATTTTTACGTTCATTTTGCAATTAAATAAATTAAATATAGTTTCAAAAATCATAATTACCTGACAATCCATTAACAAAATTTTAAAATCAAGACAACATAGATATAAGGGATTTCAAATTTAGCATTTGATAAATAGAAGTCGAAACAAAATATTTGGGTAACATTTATGGAAATTAAAATTTTGGAATCACATTTGCCAGGAGGATCGTTAGGTTACTATTAAAACCTAGATCTCTTAAGAAATTAGTTCCTGAATTATAGTATTATATATAAATGATGACTACCACATGGTAGAAAGTATTGACATTACGAGTTAGTTACACTGGGGAACAAAAATGTTGTTGCATTAATTATAGAATATGCTTTTACCTATAATAAACTTCAAATCTATCGATGGTTTTGCTGCAGAAGCTCTAGATTTTTTTGTTTTGCAATTCGACGATTTTATGTTCCCGAAATTGGATCACAAAAAGTGACAGGGGTTATACGATAGGTGGCATATCATAGGGTTAACATATTAGCTTAATCTGATACGAGTAAGCAAATCGCAATAATCTTACGTCGCCCCCTCGCCAGTGGCGGCCGCTGTAATTTTTGTCTGGGGGTGCAATCGACAAAATAATAACAAAATAAAAATTAAAATAAACCTACCTATGTCCAAGCCTGAGGTTATTTATATAGAAAATCAATTCATCTGTTATTGGAATTCGCAAAGACGTCAATTACAAGATCATTAAAATCTAGATTTTAGTAATCTGGAATAGCTGCAATAGGACTTTCTCCATATTTATCATGCAAAGTGAATTTTAGTCTATCTTGCGCCATTGCATTTCTCAAAAAGTTTTTAATTCTTTTAAGGGTCGAAAAATAGCGTTCACTCTTAACATTTGTCATGGGTACGGTACAAATTAATTTTAATAATAAAACAGTACCACTAAAACAGTCCATCAGGTTTCGATCTATGAATAATTGCAAAATTGCTAAGTAACTTGCTGCTTCATGAAAATCTTCCTTGCTGTATATAACCGTTAATTCACTTTTCAATATACCTTTATCCAAGAATCCATAAGTTTTCGTTACATTGTCAAAGTCTTGAATGGGGAATTGTTTCTCATAGTCACTAAAGTTATTGGGGAAAATAGTTTCGACGCTAACAGGTGTTCTTTAAACTTAAATCTGTCTTTAGTTTGGGTAATTAATATATCACACACTTCCTTAGTTTGTACAAAAAATGATATGCCATTATGGGAGCATATTGTCTTTTTTTCAGGTGAATTTGAGGAATTAGTTGTCTGGACTTTTATAATTGCGTCTTCGAAATTATTCAAATAACTGCTCATCTTGACAGCATCCAATGATCGAGACTGAAACCTTTAAAAAAGATTTCACAATAAGATATGACCTTGGCGAAAAACGTGAGCCAGTCTTTAAAGCTATCGTTATTTAAATAACCCAATAACATCTGAGCCTGATTTTCGTGTTGTAATCATTTCCCGCAATGTCAGAAATACATTCTAAGCAATCTTTTAAAAGTTCAGCATTTTCGGAAACGATTCATAGAGTTCGCGAATTAAAATTCCATTATATACTCCACCGAATATGCATCCATTGCGATATCATCCCTCTCGTTGTGGTTATAAAAATACAAACAACACGTGACCACATAAACAGCCCAGATTCAACAGACAATACAATGGTATACAATACAATACAAGACAATACAATAGACAACCTGATGCAATACACTTGCGTCAAATCTTACAGAATAAACTTTGCTTTGCGTGGCCGTGCGCTGCACGCAAATCTCATATACATGCGTATGGAAATCTCATGCTTCACGCGCCCGAGTCCTCTCTTTCTAACACACGGTTAAACAGTTCTCTGATATGTGCTAGATGAAAACTGAACGCGCTATGTATTTAGCAGATTTAATATCCCGTAGATAAATCTGATAAATTTTAGGCCTGGCGACTCTCGCGATATCTAACAAGCTGTAAGCGAGACTATTAGATATCGGAACATTCTATGTATAATGATAATGTAATGTATAGTAAACATCTAATTTTTTAGAGAGGTATTTTTAGGAATTTTTAAGGGAGATCACTGCACAAATGCACCTACAATAAAACCGTCACTGCCCCTCGCTCATATCGAAGGCACCTCCGCAGCATGCCTCTAGTACGAAAAGCATTTCGTACATCGACCTAAAAATTTCGCAACAAACACACGAAAACAGCCATTTAGTAAATATAGACGCTATGGACAAATATGCCGTATAAAATTGCAAATACGCTCAATATCAAATACCATAGAAATCATAGCATGCAGCGAAAAAACAATGTCAGATTTGACATCAGCGATGAAAATGTTACTAAAACTAATTAAAAATAACTCTTACAACAGCGAATGACAAAAAATATTTCCCCAGTGTTATAATTATTTCAATGTAGATTTTCTAATGAATACATCTTATTTTATTACAGTTTTTGTGTTGTGATCGTTTAACATGTTTTTAGTTAATTTTGATCGTTTTCTCTCGTATCACTCGTCTGGAATTTAATTTTTAGCGTTTGCATACTCTTGCTTCCAGTTTTGTGTATACAATCCATTATAAACGCTGTGAACAATCGCAAATTTTAAGTAGATAAATTTACTATCAGTCTCCGGGTTTATCTGTTTATTTCATGTAATTCGTAACCTTCATCATATCGAAAAATTAACGCATTTTAAAGAGAGCGTTTGAAGAATTAAGTCGCGAAATATATGTACATATATACAAAGAGATGTATTGTTATTTCATTCTTCTTCTGATTCCTCTATTGTGGGAAGATACCCAAGAAGGTTACGTGATAAATAGTAACGTGCTATATGAGATTCATGATGGTGTTGAAACAACAACTATATCACGTGAAAAAAATATTGTCAAAGTCAAACCTAACTGTGCCTCAGGGGAGATATATTCTGTTGAATTAAAAATGTGCCTATCCGTGTATAAATTTAAGTCCTAACAATTTAGTTAGATGCATTTTTTCATGTTGTCAATAAGCATCGATTCTTAAAGATATATTTATATTATTATTTACCATGTTGTTAATGTTAAGATTTTGTATTTATTTGAAATAAACGAATACATATGTATGTATGTACATGAAAAGTGTATGACAGGAATAAAATATAAAGATGAAATTAAATGAAAATAAAAAGAATAATAATTATAGATCTTAAGGGATGTTGTGTAATGGTATTTTAAAATCAAGACAAGATATTTTAAAATTCTGTGCAAGTTAGCCTTAGTTGTAACCAAAATGAAGCAAATGAAGTTTGAAATGCCTGGTAGCGAAGATCTACTTATTTAAAATTAATCTTCAATAAACTGTCATAACTTTGTTAAGTTATTTTCTTGCCAAACATGATATCCAACTGAATTGTGGTATTGTTAAACTATTGTTAGACTTCACAAATGGAATGTATCCATATTTATATACATATATATTTACTTTTCAGGAGTCTCATATTTTACTTCTATATACTAGTAATGGCATTTATCTATAGATCATCAATTTCAAGATCAAAGTATAGTTTATTTCATCGCTATTTGCCAAATAAAAAATCTCAAACGGCTCTTATCTCATACCGTGGCTTGTTTTTATGGCTAGGCTCAGGTAGACTGTTCCGTTTATCGGCAAGATAAGAAAGTTCTCTATTTGGCAAATAGGGATGAAATGAATAGTAAGTAGACTAGTTCAAACATTTTCGGAAACTAATGTAAAAAATTGATTCCGATGAGAAATGTCACAAATCAGTTAAACACTAAATTAAAATGTATTTCTTACAGTAATTCATTCGACTTTATTTGATATACCTTACAGTAAGTTAAAAAAATATGCGTATACTTCTACCACGCAACTTAAAGTAAACTATAGTGTCGAACATACCACAATGGAAAATAGAAAATATTTTCAGTCTTATAAAGTATATTGAGTGAAGAATTAAGTAATGATGCTCGAAATCATCACATAGAATTTTACGAAGATCATTGTACCTTGGCGTGAAAATTCCAATATTCTAAAGTTTGCTGTTATTTTTTCTTTTACGAAGAAAGTTCTTCCTTAAATACAACAGTACATCGTCATAACTACAGATATTGGTTTCAACAGAATTGTCACTGAACTGAAAGACTGTATATCTACTGCTAAAGTAAAGTAAATGTATGGACTGAAAGCAATGCTTTAACGTCTCTCTAAATTTATATTTCTAGATTTAGATTTAGTTGCAGCTTTAGCAGATGATGCTACACCTTTAGCCTAAACAATGGGATGATGATGGCCCCACAAAAGAATTTGGTTTCAACAAAACGAGGCTACTCCTTATTTTGGTAATTTCGTTTTCAAAAATAATGTCATGTTTGCACTTTTCTTAAGAAACACCCTCTACATATCCATAACATAAACAGGAAATAGGCAATACCTAACATAGGATATTATTATGTTCGAAAAACTTTAAGGAATTTATTTCTGATTAAAGACGAGGGGGTTGCAATAAAAAATATTGGTGACGTCTTTGATCTAACACAAACTCCGAAAATAAATTCTTACCTCAAACAAGGTCTTTTTAAAAATAAATTTAACGTATTCTGGAATTAAGAAAGTAGTTAATTACAAAGCTGTGTCACCTCGTCATATAACTGAAGACTACATAAATAACTTTTCCTGTATTTGATATACAGGCTCATACAAATTCTTTGTAGAAGTCGTCTTTATTACACTGATTGTGTATACAGATATGTGCATGCAATAATAAATGAATTATATAGCTATCAATGCCATAGGTCAATCGATACGTTATCATACTTTATAGACACTAATCATAGAAACAAAATTAGCTCTTGCAAGAGTGCATATTTAAAATTTGAAGAAATCATGTCAAGTAAATATTTTGTGCTGTTAATTTTCGTTTCATTTAGCGTATATCTGGCTGAATCTGGAGAAATAATAGACACAATTAAGGAAGGCTTCATTGCAACTTACGACGGAGTTCACTGTGGGCTCCATAAGCTAAAGAATCTTATGAAACACCACGAGCACGATGTAGATCCATGCTCTGGAAAATCACCAACAACCACCACTACGCCTTTAGAAGCGAAGGGAGATACATATCAAAGGTACAATAATTGTAAGTAACTACGTGATTATATGTACGTATCGATTCTGACTAAAAGCTGACATAATAAAGCTGACTTCCTATATTCTCGTACTGTGTAACTTAATATAGTTATTTTCATTTCAAATAAAAAAAAGTTTTAATGCTTTATTATTTTAAATCTACAATTCTGCGTGTAACTTTAATCTACAACACTTTCAATTTTAGGTATTCTATACTTCATATTCATATACATTTCTTTTGTTACCACTCTAATTTTCTATAAAAATTATCACAATTATAAGAAACATATACTCAAATAATTTGTTGGTAATGAAGTTCTTAGTAATTTATAAATAATGAAAGAGTCCAATCAATCTGTCTGAGCCTCTATGTTAAATGGTCACATATTGTAAACAGCAAAAAAAAATGAGCATATAGAAAATAAAATTTCAAGAAACTTACAGTTCTTTGCTCTCAACATGGCGGCCGCTAACATAACCTAAAAAATTCGCAAATGTGAAAAAAGCGGTTATTCGCGAATAAAAAAGAAAGTTCTGCTCGGATTGGATAAAAAGTTAAATGAAAAGTTGTAGATAATGAAAAAATCTTTCGATTCAATCTTTGTGAGCTCGAATCGATTCATTACTTTTCGAGATATATCGAAAAAACCGTTGAAAATTGCGTGATTTTCGTACATCGGTTTTATTACAAGAATTTATTGCCAAAAAACCGACGTATGAAAATTACGTCATTTTCAAACGCGACTTTTTATATAATAAATTTAAAAAATCGATTGTCGCTGAAAATATGTTTGTAGTACAACTCCTAACGAAGAAAATAAGCCCTCGGACAAGTCTGTAGGACCATCCGTTTCGATGGAAAATCCGTTTTACGAAAACACCTTTTTTTACGAAAACAGCTATAACTTTGAAAAAAAAATTTTTTGGAATTGTACAAAAGCGATTATTCTCACCTTACTTAGGACTATATTTTCCGAAATTATTATATGCTTTCATCAAACATTGTTATTTTTAGAGCAAAAGCAAAAAAACGCAATTTTCAACGGGTTTTTCAATATATCTCGAAAAGTAATGAATCGATTCGAGCTCACAAAAGTTGAATCGACAGATTTTTTCACCATCTACAACTTTCTTATTTAATTTTATCCAATCCGAGCACAACTTTCTATTTTATTAGCGAAAAACCGTTTCTTTGACATTTGGGAATTTTTTAGGTTATGTTAGCGGCCGCCATTTTGAGAGAAAAAAACTGTAAGTTTCTTGAAATTTTATTTTTTATATGCTCAAATTCTTTTTTTGCTGTTTACAATTAGTGACCGGGTCATTCCCTATTGATTGGACTACTGTAGCTACTAATGATTGTACTGTATTTACATATTCTAGTTCTCTTTTATAGATAGAGAACAGTCAACACAAGGAACATATGGGTGGAGAATTTAGTTCTATTTTTATTAAGAAATGGTGTCTGGAAGATTAGAGATAAATTGATGTAAATTACTAGTATTTATATAATGGAAACGATGATTTTTTATAAACTTGTACTAGACATATTTTTCAACTGTATTTTTTTTTAGAATGAGAAGTTAATAAAACAGTAACAATAAAGGCTTTACTTTAAATAATTTCTCACTGCTCCAAGTAAATTTCAAAGTTTTGAATCTTATTATTTTACCTGATTCGGATATCATTTGAGATCATATAAAATTGCTTAAATCAATATACAATTTCAAGAAGCTGGAAAATACTTACGAAATGATTAGACACAAAACGTCCTTCATATAAACAAATGTTTTCAAAATAATATTCGTAAAAGTTAAAGTCAAAAAGATGTTTACACTAGAGTATTCTAATAAATGTAAGCTTACAAAGTGCTTGAAAAGTCGTTAACTTTAATTAGAATGTATTTATACACTAGTCCTTACTTGTATATATACACCGTGACTTGAAAAAGCGTTGCAAATTTGCAAAATATTTCTTGTCTTGATTATGGCCTTACTGCTTGGAAATATACCAATGGTTTTACTACTATGGTCACCAGTAGTATCTCTATAACTTCAGCTTGGAATACTGTAACACGGGTACTCAGTAATTAAGTGGATTTTAATCCCACATCAATACATTTCTATCATACTTGAACCACCGATATAGACCGGAATGTCCGGTTTCAGGAAGTCATCAAAATTCAGACTGATAACTCGTTCATACTACAACCTAATAGTTCTCTTTAAATAGAAGAATGAAGGAGACCCGATTCACATTTACCTGTAGAATAGGGAGTTGCTTTTTTACCCCCAACTAAACGCACGCCTATTTCGCATATAATTCACTTATATTCCATAGATCTTCCACGCATTCCATAGACGCTTAAGGCGCCTTCCTCCACATACAAGCCAAGAAGTGTCAGTCTCAAAGCAATTTCTGAGGTCACTGCGATAATGGTACAAGTTAAAAAACTTGTATTTGAAGATGTTGTAACCTTAGTGCCGTGATTTTTTTTTCATTGATTTTGGGCCACAAGGCAATTGCTCCAGGTTTAAAAATATTATCAACACTTTTTTTTAAAGTATAATACGACTCAAGTAGTTCAAGTTGTTGTTGCATGTTGAGATACACGTTTATTACTAGCCAATGTAATATAGTATATTTAAATACATTTACTTCAGTTTGAAACAAAGACATAAAATATTAATAATATGATGTAAAATACAAAGTAAAAATTTTAAATAATTTTTTAAGGAGCAATATAGGTGAGAGTGTTTTGTCTTACATGTGTATAAAAGTGTTAATAATTTGATAATATAGAATATTATGTAGCATATTTTAATTACAGTAACATGCTGTTAATTGTATATGTAAATATTTACAGGTGGCGTTGGTTACGGTCTTTTCTTATGGCATTAACTTCTCCATCATTAGAGTCATCGGATCTGAATTTGATTGTAAAACGGTCAGACGGTCTATTGGGTATTATCCTGCCATTTCCTGCTTGCTCTGGATCAGTATCCTGAAATAAGGAAAATATGTTCTTCAGAATGGATATCCACATATAATGTTTGAAATACTTCTTTTGTAGTTTTCAGCTTCAATATATATTGAAATCAAGTTTAAAAAAAAAGCGAAGGATAATATGGACTTTTTTAACATTGTTTAATTGAATGTATGCGTATATAACGATAATATTGTAATATCGAACAATTTAAGCAAATTTAAATATAGATAGAACATATTGTCAAATTGAACAAACTAGAGAACCACTGATTATATATACGAGGGGTCCAAATTTTACGCACTTAATGAACGTTTCCTTCTCGTGCTTAAATGAAAATGAAAGACAGAATTATACATCGTTAGTGTTGATGCCCCATTTCTTCCTTATTAATTGGCGGGACTATATTAAAATTCTCAATAATCCTGTTAACATATTTATGTGCGTAAGTTTTACTAATTTATGTAAGAGACAAATTATTTAAAAAGTAATCAGTTTCCATACAATAATCGACTATATTTTTGTCCAGATAGAGTACCATATATGAATAGTGTTCCTATTAATATCTGTATCAGTGTAAAAACCAAACCATTAACTACATTTCTGTTGGATGTTACTTTACATATAGATTGTTCAATGGTTTTTGTGGCGCCAATAAGGATAAATATTTCAAACAAAAATATCGTTATTAGAGATGCATTTATCAGACCAAATTATTTTAATATAGAAAGTACGACCTCATTTTAGCATGTTTGAGAAAATATTACAAAATTGTACTCGTCGACCACAATAATTCTCTTGCAATGCCGCAGTTTTTGAGATATATATAGCTTGAATTTGCCTTTTTTTTTTTGCAAAATGGGAACAAGAAATTTACTTGTTTTCTTGTTACTTGTTGGGTTTTAAAAACTGGTTGGTTTGGTAAAAACATTGTTGTTATGAAAGATGCATTTATCAGACCAAATTATTTTAATATAGAAAGTACGACCTTATTTTAGCATGTCTGAGATAATATTTACAAAATTGTACTCGTTGACCATAATAAAGTTCTTGTAATGCTGCAGCAGTTTTTGAGATACATATAGCTTGAATTTGTGCTTTTTGAGAAATGGAAACAAAAAATATTATTCTGTTTAAAAATAAAAAGTTGATTTTCTGTTGATGTTCAAAAAGATAGAACAGTTTGTATGTTTTTTATTATTATTTTTCTTTAATTTTAAAATCGGGTTAAAACTGGCAGTGTTATAGTTTGCGACGTTCTTCTTTTTTTATAAAACAACCTGTGTATTGTGAGTTCAGAAATCCATTTTAGTACATAACGATTGTATTGGCGTGCTAACTTAATTGAACTTAATGAAATTGTTAATGTATGCAGGATAGAATCAAGTTTCAATAATAAGGAAATAAAATGCTTTTATAATAAATATTAAATTAACGGCGATTTAAACTTATATATTTTATTGTATAATTTCCTGATAGTAGAGAATTTTTACTTACATGGAATTCTCCTTCTATCTGTTTGATATCAAAGTTTTCTGACTCATTGTCAGATTTCTCGTCAGATTCGGAATCAGGTAGAGCTTCCCGTTTACCTTGACCAGCCCAATTTTCCTAAAAACAAAATTATTATATTTAAGTTTAAAATTACTTCTTGCCAGCTAATATAAAAGTAAGCAAACGAAAGAGAAAAATGTATATACATTCAGAGAAAGTACACAAGGAAAAAGGATCCTTCATTCAGTAAATAGTTTCAGACCAAACCAATTCCTTATTTTTAAAGAGTCAAAAAATGTGTATATTAAAATTGGTTTAAATTAATTAAAAACGGGTTCAAATTACCAAAGAAATATATATTTTAATTAATAAAAGTATTTATTGAATTAAACGTTCTTACTCTATAATAAGTAATTTATGATTTAATTTCTTGAGAACAAATTGGAAAGGAAGTTAAATATAACAGTCAATAGAATATATTTTTGATAAATTATTAACGGATAGAAATAAGCAAAACATTACAAGACTGAGAATGTATAACGTTTCCATCTCACTGTTAACATATTTTTTTAATAACATTTCTTCCGTAACTTTTCAGTAAAACAGTAAATAGTAAATTCAGTATTTCCTTATGAAATTTCAGGATCTTACAAATTATATACAGCTCTTTCTACATACAGAGAAAGAATATCATAGATTCTTTGTGTACATGATTTCAGTTTCAGAGATTTTTTCTTTTGTAAGAAATATCGCTTTTCGAATAAAATGATCTGTCAAATAAAAAACCATTATCACCAGCAATAAGTCAGTAAATATATTTTCTTAAATTCAGAGAATATTTAATTTAATAATATTTTGCTAATTTACGAAAGTAAATCTTATGTATCACAAAATATAAAGTAGAAATATCTACTTGGTTTTGTATCAATTCAGATGATAATACAATGGACATTTCAAGGAAACCTATTTATTGATTTAATATGTATATTTTATTGATTCTAATGAATGAAGAGGTTTCAGCAAGAACCAAAATTCTTTTTATGAAAAAATCCTTTTTCTTAGTGTAAAAATGTATTTTTAGTGTGTTCTGTAAAATACAATAATTTCATACCGATCTTAATTTTTGTTTTACTTACATGTAGACTTTGTTTGGTGGCATCCATATTGTAGCTACCTTCATAAGACAATTGATGGTGACTTGACTTCTTCCAGCCATCTGAGCCACCCTATTAGAAAATGTGAGTATTAATTGCGCAATAATAATATACTACAGTATTACTTCGAAAATTGAAAATATCAATCTTCTACATTAATCTAATCTTATTACAAAATAGTATCTAAGCGAATGTGCATTAATAAAAAATGAGGTACTTACTGGCCATATTATATGTTTATTTGAGGATGGCCTTATATTCGAGCCATTGTCCAATTCTTCTACCCCTGGTATGTCCTGGATAACGAAGGACCTTACCTAAAAATTAAGTTATTATATCTGCTGGATCAAAGTATTAAAATTGCTAACAGTAACAATATAAACTAGGCAGCATAATAACAATTTGAGCAACATTTTTACACTTTTAATCTGCAATCGAATAGACGCATAATACACGTTGTCGGCTATATATAGTCTTGAAATTAATCGGTCATCATTTTCTGATCATTGCGGTCATTCAAGTTTGCATACACAGCAATATTGCTCCAATGAAAATTACGGGGAAGTAAAAATGTTATAATCGCAGTTATAATATATTAAATTGATGTTTTATCATACATTTCGTTTATTTTACTGCAATATTTGACGTCATATGTTATAAAGTTCATACTCATTTAATTATGTACTATCAGTATTAATTAATAATATTTTGCACGCATCTTATGAGGCTATATACATCTTTGTAATTTTATAATTTTACTCGTATAAAATATTTGGTATGAAAACGTGATCAAAAGTTTAAAGGAAGAAGTAAAATCTTACTATTGAACTTGACTTACTCAATATGTGGTATAATAAATAGTTGTACATATATTATAAAAATACACAGCAGGAATATTAGCATCATTATTTAATCAACTTAAGATAAATGAAATATATGTATAATATGCATATATTCAGAATATCTGAAAGGTATCTGAATATTTTCAGAAATGATTAATGCGACCTGAATATTTTTCGAACAGATCAAGATGAGTTAGTTAAAAAATAAGAAAAATGTTTAAGAAAATAAATATGTTTCGATCATATAAGATCAGTCGTATACAATACAAATCCAAAGACATACATAAGATAAATATAAAAAATGAGAAATTAATGCAGAAGTTAGAAAAATACAGTTATTGCATGTTCTAGAAAATATATGAAACTGGGGCTCATCCGTTTTGAAGCACACCACGCTATTAAAATATTTTGAAAATAACGTCAGAAAAAGGACAAAGTAGGCGAGTCTGATAATTTTTCCAAAAGTACGTTTTAAAAGAGCAAATATATTTTTCCAAATTTATTTCGAACCCTTCTCTTCTGTTTTGTCGACTCTATAAGTAGTTGTAATAAACCAATGAAAATTACAAATTAATTTAGTACTTCATTTCTGTCTAATTTTTTGCTTGGTTTAAAATTAACAAATTACAGTTTTTTTATTTCAAGAAAGATAGGTCAAAACAAGTAATATATCATAATATCGCATTGTTAACTATTTTCCTGTAAAACCCTTTTTAGTCCCATTTTTTTTTCAAATAACTACAATATCTCTACGAATAATAATCTGCATAGATCTTTCCTTGATATACCTGTAGAGGATATCAAAATTTCTTATGCCATATATTGACTTAAAGTTAACAATCAATATATTTAATTAATATATCTATTTACTTAATTAGCTTTTAATTTTAAGTTAAATTAGGACAAAATTAGAGCTATAATTTGATAAAATTTTCAACATTTTATACGCCATATAATTGTGATTTCTTGGTGATTTTATTTATTGCAAATTCTAAAAACAGCTAAAACTTGACATATATAAGAAATACGTACTCCTACATACCATTCATTTCATCGCTATTTGCCAAATAAAGAAACTCTCTTATCTTGCTGATAAACGGAACAGTCTACCTGAGCTTAGCCATAAAAACAAGCCACGGTATGTATTAAGATTTATGTTTTATTTGGCAAATAGCGATGAAACGAACTATACATCGTTCAGTATACTATACCCACATATAGTACATAATATAATTGATAAAAAGGACATATTATTTGTTGACAGGAAAATCACAGACCTGTTGTATTTCAAACTTTGAAGTAGATTAATAGGGTCATGATTAATAACAAAATTATATTTGGCGAACGAATCTTAACAAGACTTGGCTTTTGAGTATGAAATATTGCAAATACTTATTTACTCAATACAAATAACACAATTTCTGGGAACCTTATCTACCGATATTTATATCACGGACGACAATTAAGTCTAACAAATATATTTAATGGCAAAGAACTATAGATGGAATAATGTTATAATCATTTATATTCACTTTTTTTCCCAAATAATATACCAATTCCAATTAATATACCAACTATTTTTTAAATAATATACTAAATCAAGAACTGTAACCGTTAAGTGGGAATAAATCTGATGGGATATAAAGTAAATTACCACAATGCAAAAAATGATATGGTATATTATTCCATATCATTTTTTTGATATTCTATATCAAAAATATGATATGGAATCCTATCCTATGTCCTGCAACGGTATAATGTTTTAGTGAAATTCATTTATTTTTGGCATCTACAACATCTACAACATCTTTGACATCTACAACAGAGATAGTGCAAATTATTATATGTACAAAAATATTTTGACCTTCACTGAGTTAACCCTCAACTCGCCTAATTTTACATTTATTTATAGAAAATTTTGTAATAGTCTTCTAGTTTAATTTTACCTCGTCATCTCCAGTGAGATGACAAAGTAAAATTAAACTAAAAATTCCTACGACTTCTAAAGTTCCAACATTACCTATATTCAGGGATCTAATGGTTACCAAACGATTTATGTCAATCTAGAGGAAATGCCGTTGTTGGATAGTTCAAACTTTTCTTTGAATGTGACGTCGCCACTTGAACCACAGTTAAAATTAAAGAACGCAGATTCCTTGCTGGACATAATATTCTGTATAGACTCATCTTAGATCAGACTTGGTATCTCGAGTAGAAATATTCATGAGTGTAAATTTTATACTCTGATACTCAGAGCCATCTGAGTATCAAGTTCAAATAATCATGTTATCTTTTCAGATAAATTTAGATTCATCAACTCCTGTGAGTACTAATTTGTTGACCAAATATTGTTGGAAAGTATGTTAATGGCATTATACCAACTATATCTATAAACAATAACTTGTATAGATCAATTTGTATAGCATAAAGGATTTCAGTTTATTGAAATCACTTATATCCTAGTAGATGATTGTATAATTCTGGAATTTGATGATATGAATCCAGAAAAAATCGAATAAATGTATCGTAGATGAATAACTATATTTTGTTTCGATTGCTGCTTTTAAATAAAATTTTCGCCATTCCAGTTAAATTTAGTCATGCCTTTTCATAAAATCTTGTTGATATTAATTGATGTCATTCACACATATCAGTAGAAAAATTATGAATGTTTGGTATTAGAAATAAATTAACGTGGTTTTTATGAAATTTATTGTAGATTATACAAATTACAACACTAATTTAATAATTAATTGCTGGTTGCTTTTCTAGTTGCTTGATTGCTGTAATTATATAGTTGCCTTGCTTGTCAAAGATGCTCGTCTTTGGTTACATATGTTTTAACAATACTATTATTTAACAATTAATAACATAGGATATTGTACTACTTAATTATTGCTTAATAAAATATGGTAAAATATTGATTGGTGCCGGATAGTTGTCTAAAAATTTCGGTCCTTTATATAATGTGCCATTATTACCATCTTTCCAGCTTCCTTTTGGCAAATAGATATTCCTAGATCTTGCTCCTTCTACTATTACTGGTGCAACAAGAATACTCTCTCCAAGTAAAAACTCTAAAATAGAAAAATCTTAAATAATAATCAGTGCAATATTGATTCGCATAGGTAAAACAGTCTTCTAGAATATATGGGTATTACTGAGGAGGGTAACAATGCCATGGTAAGTCTATCTGTACTGTTAAATTCTACAAATATGATGCTACAAATAACATGTTTTAATTGACATTCCTTAGTACTACCGAGTATGCTACAATTCCAACAATAGCGAGCTTTCGTCAATATTTTAATCTATCATATGCCGAGATAAAGTTATTTTAATATAATAAAGATTACACATATATCTATTTAAAATTTTTATTTTTTTTAATTTGTAAGCTTACTGGCACAATAATTGAGACATACCATCATCAGAAGCGAGCGCTGTGGGGTCTGTGGGATCGATCCACCAAATAGGGGCATTGACAGGGCTACCAAATTCCTGGCTGGCATTCATTGCCTTTATTATGTCATCAGAGTATTCTTTGTGTAAAGAAACGAAATGTTTCACAATTTCTAATGCGTCAAACTATAAAAGAAGAAAACGTAAATCATAAAAACATACATTTATAAACATTTATTTAATTTACAAAATTATTTATGAAAGTAAAATGATCTAGAGGGTTGGGCAAGTGCGTCCGAATGCCTGATTGGCTATAATTTGATACAAATTAGAATAAAAAATACCCTTAACATAAAGTTTTGTTAGTCGTTTTAATATATTCAGGGACGTACGTTGATTTCCAATAGATTTCCTATTTTTATAGATACGATGTCATTAGCAGTTTTTTAAATAGATAATTCTACAGATTTTTACGATTTCAAGTAGACACTAACAATTATAATGTGTGATATATGGTGGATGTGTGACTTGCATTTATCTGCATATAAAATAGAATAACATAACAGAAAGTACTAAATTTTAAAATAGTACAGAATTAAACTAATATTAATATAGTTTTGTCGTGATATGACGTTCATCAAAATCAAAACATATCAAACATCAAAAAG
The DNA here is from genome assembly GCA_037954035.1 of Rosalia funebris. Lineage (NCBI taxonomy): Eukaryota > Metazoa > Arthropoda > Insecta > Coleoptera > Cerambycidae > Rosalia > Rosalia funebris. The sequence goes on along the minus strand of JAZFAV010000035.1, from coordinate 28,746,080 downwards.
AACATCAAAATATATCAAACGCTAGGTTTTTTTAAGTTGTTTACATTTTACTTTGTCTCTGCGTGGCTATTTTATAGAAAATTTTCATATTTTTGTTGCCATGGTTTTTGTTAAATTCTTTTAGTATATGTAATATAAAATATTTATATTAGATCATTTCTATTTGAAACATTAACTTTATAACAATTGTTTATTTAATTAATTTCCCGGTAATTAACACAGTCACAGTTAAAGTGTTCTAGGGTTTGGTTGAATAAGTTTAAACTCTTGTTTAGACAGAGAAATGACATATCTGTAGTTGCCAAAAATTATGTACCATTTTGTCGGTTTAATACGGAGATGGTTTTGCTTGATCTTATATTAGTTATATAAATGAAAGACAGATCATAAATAGAGCTGTATAATCGGTGCCGCGTACATGTGGCTTGCGTATGGGAGGTGTAGCGGGGGCCTCGAGCACGTGACGCGGAGTTCAATTCACGCTGATTTTAATCTGACTTTCCACTTTTTGACGTGCAGATGGTACATAGCTTGCGAACTGTGGCCCTAGTCGGTAATGGGTACTTAGGATTGTATTTCTTTCAAAAGCCTTAAAATTCTGCTGTGTCAAGTAATGTAAGTGGTAAATGACAGGTAATTAACATAAGAAGTAGATCAAAAATGAACTCCATTTTCCGTGGCAGGCCCTTTTTTATATTAATATGTTCCGTTCTATTTATATGTCTTGCAGTCTCTCTTCTCCCAACATAATAAATGTTTTTCACAAACTGTACACACTATTTTCGTCCCATCATATCTCAAATCTAGAAAGTCCCGAAAAAACTTATTCACATTGTCGGCAAGCGGCCGCTTTTTCGCTTTGGTCACTGTGGAGAAAAACGCACGCACGATGTACAAATTATGTAATTATGATCGCAAAGTGATTTAGTTCTTTCGCGAAGCAGAAGTACACGGTCTCAATGTTAAACAGTAACTGGATACCTAGCACAAACCGAGTATTTTGTGATAGTTTGTTTACAGCGTGAATTGAACTCTGCGTCACGTGCTCGAGGCCCCCGCTACAATTTTCCATATGCAAGCCACATGTACGCGGCACCGATTATACAGCTCTAGTCTATAACTAGTAATATAACTGTCTTTGTCTGTCATTACTAGTGTCTATTAACGTACTTCATTCCGCACATACACGAGTATAGGCTAACAGCACTTATGGACCTTTTACTGTATTTGTGTTTACCAAGATTTTGTTAATACCTACAACCTACCTGGTATATTTCTCTTTCCAGTAATTAAAAAAAATATCCCACATATTTAACAGGCAAAGTCTAGTATTCTTTAAATGCACAAGATTCCCGTAACCAAGAACTACTTTAAAATTTTACTTTTTGTTGTTGTTTAATAATGAGTGAATTAACTGATCGTAAATGCATTACGTTCGTAACCATATTTATTTTTGGAAACAGTCACAAATTTCTACAAGATGCATACAATTTTTTTAATGCGGTAGGTATTTCATGATTAAAATTTTCCTATTTTTAAAATCAATAATCTTAAGGATTGTGTAAAAGTTTTACGAAATTAGAAGTATTAAAAATTAGTAAAAGTTTGATCAAAGTAAATCTGCAACAAAGGAAGATAATACACTTGATGTTCTACATAATTTATAAAAAGAATCAAAAACTTCTGTACTAATACCAGCTTTATATCACCATATTAGTAAAATACTGGTGAAACATTGTACAAAAATAAGTTTCAGCCGTATAAAGTGTATTTAGTACTGGAATTAAATAAAATTATCCTGATAGAAGGATGCCGATTTACCAGAAAATTATGGATACCATTGCGATTAATGGTAAATATTCAACAATATGGTATTTTCGATGAGTCTAAATTTTGCCTGAATGGTTTTTTAAATCCATATCTATTGATCAAAATTTTAACTTAATGGAAGAAAGTCAACCCAGACTCGCTTAAAAAATATATACATATATGATGGGGGATAATCAGACGACAGATCATCGGTCCATTCGTTTTTAGACAAAAATTAAACTCGAATCTTGATTTACAGCTTCTGCGTAAGCAAATTGTTCTACCATTAAAGTATTTATATCCAAACCAGGTAAATTCAGGAAGATTATTTGACGAAATCTTGTACCAGTAAGAAAGAGGAGTTCTATTTCACTACGAAGTCGACGTTTCACGATATCTAAATGAAATATTTCAACTGAAATGGATAGGTCGAAGAGGTGATACTGGGGTTATTTAATATCGGTTATCTATAAGTCCAAATTTCACTCGTTTGGAGACCAAAGTAGGATGGCTATTCAAAAAATATTCCAGCACGATATCAATCAATATCAACAAAACTCCTTAGGCTTTCGCTGACGATTAGAATATTATCTATTTGTTAAATGTTGCCAGGCTCAACATATTTTCCATTTTCCTTAATACTAAAGTGTTTAATATTCTGTATTAGTAGATATTACTTATTTAATAGTCTTCATTTTAATATTGTCAATTTGGCTACTTGTTGAAAAAATGCTTATCTAAAAGTGTAAAAATGTACAGGTCATCCATATAAAAAAACCACCAATGATATCATACCTCGGAAAATAGGGTAAATGCAAAATCAATCATTTGAGGAATCTACATTATACATAAATTTACCTCGTCACTGTTGATATCCCAGGGCAAATAGCTGAACTGCATGGCAGGCATGAAAGTATTCGCCTGAGTCCATCGTACTAACAATTCTGCGGAGGGTAACATTCCCGAATAGCCATTTCCCCCAATCATATCAGGTAATACCCTAGTAAAAAACGGGGTGGATTATAATTATATTTTGTTTAGTGTTAGTAGACTGATAAAGTTAATATGTATCGTAGAGATTGATATTTAATTCTACCTGTGAGGTTTCATTACAATGTTTCATTGAAAATTGAATTCATCAGTTGATAAATATACCTTATCTTTATATAAATAACATTATTTTCATTAAAATGTGTATATGGCATACCTATTACGTAATATTTATTATTTCAATCTTACAGATAGTCGCAACTTTTGTTATAATATAGGGTTGTCTCAGTTGAAATTATAAGATTTGAATTGCGCACCATTTGTGTTTTGTTAAAGATAAGGCATCAATATTTAACGACTGTTATCCACAAACCACAAGTATACATGTCGCGATTAACAGTTCAACAACAAATAGTTTATATACATCTGTTTTATGAAAGTAAGCGATCACTTGTAGTTGCATTAAAAAAATCGCACTTGAATTGAAGAGACGGGTTCTGTACTGATAAGGCAACACCAATACGTTCTCAACATGGTCGATGAGACGAAAATATTGCTGCAATGAGGGACAGTGTACGCGAGTATCCAAACACATCAATTCGACGTCGTGCACAATAATTGAGCCTGTTAAGAGCCACATCGCATCGGATTTTAAAGAAAGATCTCGATCTGTCAGCATGCAAAATTCAGTTGATACAATAATTAAAGGGTGCAGGCCATTTACAACGTCTTACATTTGATAATTGGTTGTTAGAAAAGAAAGAAGGTGATGTTGATTTTTCCAACAAAATTTTGTTCGACGATGAAGCACATTTCTCTCGCTGCAACAACATTCTCATCTGATAGATCACGACGAGGACGTATTGGTGTTGTCTTATCAATAACAGAAACCGTCAAATTTCTTAATTAAGTTATCAACTGCAACTCTGTAGGCGCTTTACTTTGTCCTAATTTTGTACGAACTTTCATTAATGCAACTGTAAATGATTGCTCATCTTCATAAAACAGTTGTACACAAACTATTTGTTGTCGAACTGTTAACAGCGGCATGCTGACGTCGTATGGTTTGTAGATGACAGTCATTAAATATTGACACCCTCTCTTCGACAAAACACAAATGGAGCGCAATTCAAAATCTATAGATCCAACTGAGACACCCTATATTATTCAGTGATCAATACAATATGCTTTATACATATAACAATCCAAGAGAGAACTTTATCCTTTTATTTTGGAATTGTTTTATGACTAGCACTATGTTTCTACGTAAAGAAAGCTAAATTACTGGAAAACATTCACTTACTCATGAGATTATCTTAGGAGGGAGACTTAAACTGTATGAAAGATAATTTACTCTATCCTCATTGCCTCCGTTTTGTCGATTAATCCTGGTTCAGGAACTTCCTTATTTTGTGACAAGTCGACCATATGACGCATTCTTTTAAGGATGTAGATCGGAAGTTTCAAATTTTTTATATTTTAACTGAAGGCACCGATCTGACAGTTCATCGTCGTTAGGCACACATATACAGTCGGTATTAAGATCGTGGATTGCAGATGGACTGTATCTGTTAATGTGTGGTCGGCTCAGATAGGGGACTCAACTATCAACAGTTGAGAGGCGCGCCTCAACATCAAAATGCACATACACTACATTGACGCATTGCGGGGATTCTTATGTGACTGCAGCCCCCGTGCCTGACATATGAGTATTTGCTATAATAACAACAGGCCACGGATTTTTGGCTCTTTCTAATCGATTTTGGACTGACGGAATCATGGAAAACGAACCCCAATTTATTTCAGTTTTCATCGATGCATATCGGAAATACACGTGCTTATAGAAAACAAAGGACAATTGTTACTTAAATAAATTGATGACTACCGAAGCGTATGGGAAATAAAACTAAACTTAACAAACCATAGAAATTACAAGTAATTAAGTAAATCGTCCTTGTGCGATTGCCGTAGTTTACGCAATAAACTCATGTGGGAAGTTCCTCTTTCTTGAAGCCATCGCTTCATCCAAAATCTCTTGCCACGTCGTGATCTAGATGTAGTGTTTAATAGCAATAAATTCAATATTATAACTGAACGTTTCCTCCGCGAAATGCTACCCATCATGGCTAGGAATGCTACTGTACCCTGTATAGCCGAAGCCGACTTGATGACAGTCCATATTTTGATGAACTGGAGTCCTCCAGACTGAGGTTCAAGAGCTGTGTGTGGGTGTATATGGACAATTGACAGTCCATGGCATGTAAATAATATGGCTTGCAGGCTGTAGTCGTTTATATGTGTGGCGCTATAACATTTCGGCCTACAGTTCTTCGTCGCAGACATTGACCTGCAGTTAAACTGTTAGCGAATGGGGTCCTTTAGATTCTTGGTTATTAAGCCTATTTCTGAGATAACCATTGAAGTAATTTCTACCGTGTTCAGACCATAAACGTGTTTGATTTCTATGGGGAGGATTTTTCTAATATTATGATGATATCCGGTCTATTGTAATCTACTGTTCCAGCAATAACTGTCTGTAATTGGCCTGTCCCAATATAACAGGTCTTTGTTATCTCGAGGTCTGGCTGCAGCTGACATTTACAATACGATGGTGAATTATATTTGTATTATTATTATTATTGTGTGTACTATTACCTAAACACGTGATTTACTCAGCAGAAGATGCTGTTCAAAATCGGGCTATTAAAAATGTGTACTGCCATTTAAAAAAGTTATATATTGTGCCATAATCAAAAATGTTGTGATCAAAAAGTTATGTCTACATATTAGTATGTAAATATTTTAACGTTTATATATCCGTTGTGTAAATAGCATAGCCAATTAATAAAATGTCTTGTACCTAGTAAATAATGATGGTAAATTGCTAACTATAAATCATACAATTTACATGAATGTCCAATGATCCCCAGAATAATAGAATCATATCGATACAACACTGAAATTGATAGATTAATTTAATAGCCTTTCTGGGTATTTCAAATTCCTAATTAATTAGGAAACTACGATATTAATTGTGAGATATTGACCATGAGAAGTCATGATTTAACTATGAGAAGATATACACATACATACATACATACATACTCGAATCTGAATTCGCCGGATATGATAAACCGTGGGTATTTTACGAAACCCATAAATATCTATAAATAATTTTTGGTGTATGTACGTTCTTAGTATGTTCATTTTATTTCATTATTTAATCATAGTACTATTTTATTATAATATTTAGTAATATTGTGTAACAGTGTTCTCCTCTTACTAAATATTTATATAATAGATACTTGAAGTGGTGGATATACAAAATAAGGAAAATTAAAGTGGAAGATTCAGATTAAAAAAATTCTTTCCTGAAACTTAACGCAACTCTATTTACACTAAAACAGTTAATTTCGACAAAGGTTTAAAATATTTGCAAATACATTCTGAACAATCTGCTTATTTCTAAAATAATAAGAGGAACCTATTAATACCATACCCTTTTCTAAATAATATGATCAACATACGAGAAACGAAAAGCAGAAATATAAATTCGAAGGCAAATCGAAGTCTATGGTAAGTAAAATTGCTTTTAAGCTAATAGTTCTGAGTAATGTTTTTTTTCTTTTGAATATTATACAATTTTGAAACGCTTTGAAATACTTTTATTTTAAATAAACTAACACATCAAATAGTTTGTGTTTTACTAAAATTGCTCTTGTATTAACCAAATTAGTTTATATTTAAGTACTTATTATTATTATATAAAGAATAACAGTTTTTTCATTTAATAAAACCATAGCTATGCAACAAAAGATTTAGTTATGCAATATGAATATGTATAAATAAGTTAAATTTGGACACTAAACAGTATATTCCCATACGTATGTCCAAAATCTGGACTGAGAAAACATGAAATGACTTTTGAAACCTTTAGCCCAAAACTTGTACATATACGAGTATAACCAGGTATCATGGATATCACGTACCAGCTCATTTTAAAATTTGCAGAAAAAAGTTTAAACTTAAAACGTAGGTATGAGATGTAAATAATACGAGTTTTGGGTTTTTTTTATGAAATATGCTATACTACAAATAAATTGTTTTACATTTCCCTCAAATATTATTTATTTTTTTTATGAAAATCAAAAATATAATTTTTTTAAATTGTATAATGCAAATTATCCAAGAATGCAATGATAATATAGTTAGTTTTTGATATTTTGGTACAATATTATACCGAATATTTGCAATGGTGAAATAATTTAAAAAAATAAAAAAAATTTGTTTTCCTCATTTTTGGGCAATAATTTTTTTAAACGGCCGCTATTTAATTTCTCTATAGGGATCGTTATAAGTTAAGCCTTAAACTGGTGTTAATATTAAAAGATTTAATTGTAAATAAATCAGAAAACTTAAAACATTGTTTAGTATGGTACTGATTGAAAGTATTAAAGAAATTTGCAAATAAACTAAATCGTCCCTTTCGATAATATATTTACAATGAAATCCTATAGAGAATTGCTATAGGGATATGTTGTTCTATAGATCCCTAAGGATAAAAAATAAGGGTTGTATTAAAAAAATTGTAATTGTTGCCCAATAATGACCAAGAAAATTATATATTTTTTAATAATTTCATTATAATAAATATTTTCTCTTAAATATTACACTCAAACATAGATAATAACTATATTATCAGGGTCGGATTTACGGGAAAGCCAAATAAGCACGTGCTTAGGGCCCCGCGTCTGGGGGGGGGTTCCCCGAAAGTCGTTAATTTTATTTTCTTGGTTAAGTCTTACAGGTTTCCGCAATTACTGTGACTGTACAGTTTTAAAACAGTATTTGTTGTCAAAAATATCCAAATGGAAAAAAATAATTTTGTGAAAGAATCGATGTGATTGAGTGAACATTAGTGAATTTAACGTAGTTGGATTTTAGGGCCCTTTCCCATGCTAGTGCTTAGGGCCCCTGCCAGCCTAAATACCTGCCGGTCCTGTAAATTATCATTGCCAGTGGCTGCTTACAAGATTTCCATTATACAAAGTTTTTATTTAGGCATTAATTTCAATTTGCATAAGAAATTGACATCTTGTGAAGATAAACTATCTCATAATTACCTCGCAGAAGATCCCCATATTTCCTGGATTAAGCTGTGGTAATTATGTCAATTGCTTGGAGCTGGTTTATATTGCTGGCCTTAAGTATGGCGTGGGATTGATTCCCATATAAGTCGGCTGGGTATGTTGCATCCACGTGAATCTTGGGGGTTGAAAGAATAGGACTTAAGCTAAACTTTGCGGGAAATGTAAAAACTGTATTCACTACACATTCATTACATACAAGGTGATCCATTTTAGAATAAACAATGTATGACGTCCCGTGTAACCCGAAATTATATTCATAATATATGCATATCAAAATAAGCCTATTTGACCATCCTACATGAACTTTGAATTTTAAAAGGTTCCAATTTGACGATAGAATAAAAAATTGGCGGACTGATACACGATCCTACCGATACTTGGTATAGTAAACATAAACTTACATGGTGTAACCGTTCATATTCATCTGAAGAAGTGTAGTGATAAGCGTATACAGTCCATTTTCGTCACCCCAGTTAGAATCTTTGTCCAGCATTCGAACGAAAATGGGTAAGTCTTGCGTTCTATTTGCAAACATAAATTCATAATATTTATAAATCCGAAATAGGAGCATAATGTGTGATAATAATTTTATTACCTCCAAGCAGATCGTACTTCTATAAGCGAACCGAATTTCGCACATGTTCTGATGTAACTTTCACTGAGAATATTAGGTACCAGTTCATTGTCTACGTTATCGTACATGGATGGCTGCAATATAACAATAATTGTAACAATTATCACGCGACCATATTCTGAAAATAATTGTTTACCGTATTTTGGAGGGATTCGTTACCCATCATTATTTCTTTTTTCTTGTAGTAGGTATACAATAGAGAGATAACTTACCTGAGGAGCATAATTTGTCTCTCCTGCATCAAATTTAAAATCGTCAATCCCTGGATCAGCCTGAAGTTTTCTCAATCTCGCTGTATACCAGTCAGCTGCTTTTGGATTGGTGAAATCGATTTGATGGGTATTGTTGCTATCCCACCATGATCCGTTTATATTTCCGCTCGTGTTTCTTACAAAGTAGCCTTGAACAATAAAAAAATTAAACAGTTTTAAAACTTTAAAACGGACTTTTCCGCACGTAGAATATCTCTATCTCGAAATTGAGTGGCAAAGAAAAAATAAACCAACAGATAAATGCAGAATATGTGTTTTATGCGACAGTTTTACTTTTTTCAATTTTTCATAAATAGTCCACCATCGTGCTTTCTCATGATCCATGGACAGGGTGGGATGTGTCCTATCTACCTCAAAATCAATAGGTGTCGTCTGGAAGACATTCCCGATTAGAATCAATCAAAGTCCGATCGATCCGACACGATTTAGTTGAGTTATCGTGCTAACAAAAAAATGTCTCAAATAGTCCACCATTGTATTTTATTATGACCCATGAACATGGTAGAGTGTGTTCTATCCACCTAAAATTTAATAGTTGTCGTCTGGGAGACGTCTCCAATCAGAATCAGTCAAAACCCAATCGATCCGACACGATTTAGTTGAGTTATTGTGCTAATAAGATGTTTTCAAAATGCCGACGACAACGATAACGATAACGACAACGACACACACACACATAGACAAAAAATTTAAAAACCATTTTTCTTTTGGCTTTTAGGTCGAAAAACGAAAAATGAACGCTAGGAAAAAAATTGTTTTCCTACTTTTATTTGCACGATTATATTACTTTTTCGCTCTGGTATAGTTGAGTACGGAAAAGTCAAATATGAAAAATATGAAAAGTTTATAGCGTACATAGACAGAATAAATAACGTAGATGGAGCTGATTTTTTTTAAATAGTATTGAAAAAAATAATATATTTTTTTCAATAGAATATTGCAGATGAGCTCTCTTTGAGTACCTATGTCAATATAGTATACTTTACATTTATTTTACAAACACAATAAAAAGCTTATAAACATGTAAATATTACTAATGATAAAAATTCTATTGTTACACTGAAATATTGAAATACTGAAATGCTGCTACACTAAAAATAATTAAAAGACGAGAAATATTCATACGTGGGAATACTTTATTGTAATTGAAAATGTAGAAATTAATTATGAAAAGTAAATAATCAGATACTCAACTCATTAAAGAGCCAATAATAATAATTAGGAACAAAGAATAAAACATATGATTAAATTAAATGTTAGAAATTGTGACCGGTCTACCTTAAATATAGCCTAAATGATTTTGATCCATACATTACTCTTAAAAGTCTTAAAACATATGAATTTGTTGCTTTTATGTAGTACTCTATTTGTTCCCTGGATTCATCCATATTTCTGTGCTTGTAAAATAACCTTTAACCCTAGATAGCTAAGCATATTTCTAACACCACTTAAGACTAAGCATTCGTAAATTTTACGATATTCTTTTATTCATACCCAAATAAACTTCAATTAACAGATGCATTATTTATTGAACATAAAGACTTTAAAACATCATTTAAGTACATGATTTACAAATTTCCCCGCGGTGTTCATTACAAAATGGTTTATTACATTTTGAGCAAAAGTGTGTAGTCATACGTCCCTTTTGTGATGGGCAACTCGCACAAGTGATTCTCTTGGACATATTAGGCACTGTATTCTCTTTCAGAACTGTCTCCCTGTTTTCTGTTACTGTCTCTTTTAGAAGCTGACTAATACTTTCACGGAGTGAGCGTTGTAAAGTGGGTACTTTCACTCGTTCTTGTAGCCATGGCGTCACTAATAGCTTATACAACTCCATCATATATGTCTTTCGGGAAATCGATTTTTGTCGACATTTTATTCTGTGAGCATTGTACAAAATAAAGCTATTTATGCAAGCAATATTTAGTATTCCAAAGAAAAGGCATAGAGGCCATCTTTTAGTTTTCCTAGAGGTACTCATATTTGAGCACATTTGGTCTAATGTATCCACTGCCCCTTTTGTTTGATTGTAAGTCTCAATAATTTCTGGTTTTCCGGAAGTTTTTGAGACACTACATCCTTGATGAAGTGTTGATAACAGCAGAACGTTTTTGTTCTTTTTAGGAGTATAAGACACAAGCACTTTGTCTTTATCAAAACAAAATTTAGAGCTGCCTGGGTCGCGATTTCTGGTTACTAACATTTCTGCTGGAATCTCTCTTTTGTTTTTTCTAACAATTCCAACCATAGTAAGATTGTAAGGCGGAACTAGTAAATCATCAGCTAGTTTGACGGACGTATACCAATTGTCCATTGTAATATTTATATTGGAACCGGCAATTGTTTCACACAAAGTTTTGACATAGTATTCTCCTAAAGGCATCCCATTAGTGTTTGTACTTTTGCCCAAATATGGCATGGCGTATGTATTTTGATGAAACATCGCATACCAAAACTATTTTTATTCCATACTTCGGCGGTTTGTTAGGTATATACATACGAAAAGGGCACCTTCCTCGAAAACCTAATAGTTGTTTGTCAATGGTAACGTAAGAACTTGGTTTATACATATTTCTGCACTGAATTATAAACTCATCCCAAATTTCTCTGATAGCCGCCAACGCATCTGTTTTTTTCTTTCGTCCCTCGTGTTTTTATCATCAAATCGTAAACAATCCAATAGAAATTTGAACCTTTCACGACTCATGACTGCCTTGAATACAGCTCCGCATATTTTGTCATAAAATAGCTCTGTCGTTGACAAATGATTACTTTTCAAATAAGCCGACAATACCAGTAATCCTAACATTGCTCTTATCTCGTTAGGACTAGAAATGGATATTGTAGCAGATTTTGTTTGATATTTAGCAGATTTTGTTCTAATCATAGCGTTTGTGTGTAATGTTATTTTATCTATCATAGAATCCATTATAAATACCCTGAAAAACTCGTTCGCACGAAAGTCATTTTGGAAATTTGTTACTGGACCGGGGAAAATATGTAGTATATTTCGTTGCGATGTTTTCGATGCTGCTTTGGAAACTACACTCCATCGATGACCGTTTTTCCCTACAAGTCTTACTTGTGATCGATTTGTTTCATCAACTCTTCCGACTCTTCTTTGCGAACTGGTTTCTGTCTCAGGTGCTTCATGTTCTTGCTGTTGTTGTTGCTCAGGTTCGTTACTTCTGGATGATCCAAGCAACGAATCATCTATCAGTAACTGACCACCCATATGTCTCCAGTAATTTGATTCTTTATGTAAAAGTCTTTTACATAAATTTATGTAAAAGTTTTTTTGCCCTGGGAGGACTATATTCATCTTCGCTATCATCCTCTGAAGGTTCATATTCACTTCCGCTGTCCTCAAAATCTTCAAAGTCCACAGCATCCTCAGTTTCAGTCCCACTCTCCTGGATGCTGTCATCATCTGATTCAAGAAACAAATTATTTGCAATTTCCTCAAGTTCGGCTTGCGTCAGAGGCCTGTTTTTCTCTCGTCGTTAAGACATATCCTTTAATAGTAATTCGCAAGTCCAACAAGTTCAATCCATAAAGGACTAATCTGAAAAAAACTGTTGTTTTTTGTATGGCGCAATATAGACAATAGTTACGTTAAGACTAACCTTTCGTAAAATTTACGACGCTCGTCTTATAGCTGCTCATATGTTACACTTAAAAATCAACGAAGACGCTTGGGATAAACACCAACAATGCCAAAGAGAATAGCTAGACGCAGAACTCGATACCTAACGAATGTGCCTGACGGTGACCGAAAATGAAAATCGCCGTCGTAAAATTTACGAAGCTTAGCGTTATAGGGTTAATTTTCATGCACCCCCAAAGAACAAAAAACGAATGTGGTTAAATCTAGTGACCAGGAACGGTATGCCAGAGGTCCTATTCGGTCAACCCATCGCCCAGGGAAGACTTCGTCTGGATGTTGCCGGATGTGCTTACATAATCTGAATATTGCCGAATATTGCTAACAGATCGCGGTCCTCCATCTTGCTAAAACCAGATAGAGCTGGGCTGTCTGTTTTCGTTTATTATTATTAATATTTATAGATAACATCCTCTTAGCCCTATTGCTATAATTTCTTTACCACTAGTCAACCAGTAAACTTTGAATGCATCTCTTTAGATGGTAGGTTTACAGATAATAGATACAGATAGCGTAACACGATTAATTATATTTAATGAATGGTATATGTCTTGAGATATTATTTTAATTATATTGTTATTATATCAAACACACGTATGATAGGTCTCACTCATGCATACACTGTAGCTTATATTGAATAAGAAACTTGGATAGTTACCTTCTCTTATACCTACATCAGAATTATTTTGACAATCACTATCAACGAATGGATGAACCCACAGCGTAACACGATAGTCCATTTCTTTTAGTTTTTTGACTGTATTGGATATATTTGCAAATGTGACGGTGTTAAATTCTTGAGCCCCATAGCATTTCTAAAATTGTAACAAATTGAGTACATGTATTGCTTTTACATCAAGAGGAGAACTTCTAGATGAAGGTATTTTGATTCTACTACTTACTTCCCACGCGTCGTCAATTTCGAGCTGTCCAGCTTGGAAGCCATGATCACGGATATCCTGGGCAAAACTTAGTACAGCGGTATCGTTAATTATTGTTTTGTATTTAGCCCACGTAGTCCAGATGGGTTCTTGGATCATTTTCTCATTCGGATGGCCTGAGAATACAAGAATATTTGTGGTGTTACTGATATAGCGATTTTAGAGGTGTGTGGTATGTAAAATAATGCTATTGGTTATATTGTTATGGTTACGTTTATTTGTAATAAAATAAATAGCGAGCAAGGAAGTACTGAAAAAGGAGACACTTTTTCAGGGCGAGTTAGGGGAATTGACTATCTTAAAAATTACTTTAAAACCAAATAGCTCGGTGCTGCTAGTACTAGGCGCTCTATTTGTTATAAAACATTGACCCAAACTGTAAGGGTTTTAACAAGTGGCCGTTGCTATAAACAGCATAATTTATTGCCTAGGATAATTACCTCTGAGGAACAAATGTGCCCTGGCTTCGAGTACTAGCACAATGTACAAGATGTTCTACTCTAATATATACAGGGCTTAAAAACTAATACAGTGCTCTCGTAAAGCAATGATTGAATTCGATGAAATTCAAGAAATAATTTTTCGGAAAAACTCTCAGGTACGTTGAATTTTATTTTTATATGCGCATTCTTTAAAATATAAGTAGTATATACAGTGTAATACGTTTAGGAGGTATAGTATAATATATGTATAGAGATATAGTATGGGTAGGAGGTATAATATAATCGATATTAATTTTGCAATGGCATTCTAAAGGGTGGTCCAACCATAATGCACGATGTTAATTGTGAGTCGCACCTTAACGTCAAGCTTTTTGTTCAACTTAATTTGACATTTCTTTGTTTCAGTGTTTGACAAATTCAACCATGGAGAGGTACACAATTGAGCAGCGCGTTAAGATTGTTGAAGCCTTTTACGAAAATTGGCATTCAAATCAAAATGCATTTCGTGCACTTCGTTACTTTTTTGGTCAGCATAATCGACCAAATGTGTCCACAATCGGGAGAATTGTGTGCAAATTTCAGCAAACCTGTAGGAAATGTGAAAACACCTGTGCATGCTCGCCCAGTTCGTTCTGCGGAAAACATTGCTGTTGTTCGCGATAGTATAGCAGAAGAGCCGTCAACCTCGACTCGTCGTCGTGCCCAACAATTGAACATCTCACGAACATCACTGATGCGAATTTTAAATAAAGATTTGAATTTACACGCTTACAAGGTTCAACTGACTCAAGAGCTGAAGCCTACTGACCATTTAAAGTGTCGTCAATACGCCGAATGGTTGGTTGAACAGACAGAAGTGAATGGTGACTTTACAAAGAAAATGATGATTTTCTTTGTAAAGTCAGCGACGAGGCACACTTTCACCTCAGTGGATTCGTTAACAAGCAGAATTGCTATATTTGGGCAAATGAGAATCCACGAGTGATTGTTGAAAAGCCGATGCATCCACAAAGAGTGACTGTTTGGTGCGGTTTATGGGCTGGCGGCGTCATCGGGCCGTACTTCTTCGAAAATGAGGTCGGCCAAGCAATTACCGTGAATGGTGTTCGCTATCGCGAGATGATAACGGACTTCTTGTGGCCAGAAATTGAGGATATGGACCTAGACGGTATGTGGTTCTAACAGGATGGTGCCACTTGCCACACAGCCAACGAAACAATGGCACTTTTGCGCGAGAAATTCAATGGTCGTGTTATCTCACGTCGTGGCGATGTTAATTGGCCGCCACGATCGTGTGATTTGACACCGTTGGACTTATTTATTTGGGGATATTTAAAAGAAAAAGTGTACGTCAATAAGCCAAGAGCAATTCAAGAGCTAAAGGATGAGATAATTCGGCACATTAACGACATTGAACCTCAATTATGTCTCAGAGTAATTGAAAATATGGACCATAGGATAGAGGTATGCCACCGAAGGCGTGGAAGCATTTGGCAGATATTTTGTTTCACACATAATTGTCATGGATCCTTCTAGCATAATAAAAAATATTAAGATAATTTTCTGAAAACTTTTTGTTTTATTTACAATTAACATCGTGCGTTTTGGTTGGACCACTTTTTATTACAAAATTCTTTACTCCCTTTTTTATAATAAAATTTGAAAGAGCACATTTTTTTCATACACACTATGATACTAATTATATTAGCGTGAATATAGATTAGATAAAAGAAATTAAGAAAAACGATAGTGTAATTGCTATTAGAGAAAATGAACTTAAGTCAAGTAGGCAACGGCTCACAATTTCAACTTAATTGTTGAAATTGTGCTTGGTTGGAATTGGCTGCTTGACAGTAGACAGCTATCGATAAAATTTTTTATTGCTGTTAAATAAAAACATAATATCGTACTACTTACATTAAATAGGTTTTCCTTGTTTTTGAATTTCTTTAATGAAGATGCTTCTTATATTTTGTTTGGCGAAAGCACTGTGTTTACTGAGTAGTAACTTTGCATTTTGTAAAATATGGTTATATTAACTGAATGAGAAAGAATTGAAATTGCATGTTTGGATTTGAAGACAAGATACACATAAAAAGAAAAGTAATTGAATTGTTCAATACAACTCATCTTGATTGGCAATCCATTAGCCAAAGCATGATAAGCAAAGTTGAGTCTAAAAATTACAAATTTGGACACGCTCGTGATCTTCCCAAATCTGGTCGATCCTCACCAATAGAAGAGGATTAGGATTATTTTGATGGAAATGTAAGGACATCATCACTCAATACTTAACAAATTGGCTTCTGATTTTAATATGGCAGCGTCTACAGTACTCAAAATTCTGAAAAAAATCGAAGCACCATTCTTATAAGATCTTTGCCTTGCCCATAAGAAAGGGACTGATGGCTATCTAAATCATTTGATTTGACTTTGACACCCCTAAATTACCTTTTTTGGGGATAATTAAAAACCATAGTTTAATTTCTTATTCCGGAGAATGTAAAAGTAAGAATTCTTCACGAAATACAACATATACCTCCTTAAGTTATTAACAATATTCAAAAAGAATATATTAATCGTCTTGACTACTGTCAGGCAGTCAACTAATAACAAACTAAATAATTTTTTAAAATAAACATTGTCATTAAATTTAGTATTTGGAAATGTTAAGTTGAGTTACTTTGAATTCAATTTAGATAATTATTTTTACTTTTTTACTTGTATATTTGTTACATGTTTCAGGACCTATGTCGTATCATATTTTAATTGTGACGAAGTTCTGATTATTCTAAGAAATTGTAGCATTCCTAAATGACCTTTATAATAGACCTCTATAATATAAGTCAGTAAAGAATACATATTACCTGTTGGTTTTCCAAGATGATTGTTAACAGCATGAAGATGAGCCTTCTTTGGATTCTCCTTGACAACTATGGTGTATCGAAGAATGTTCTAAATAAAAAAAAAAAACGTATACACATAAAAAGGGAGGCATAAATGACTATCCATTTTCTATTAGTATTTACTTACAAATGCTTAATTTGCAAGAAAGGTGTAATATGAAATAGGAATTTGAAAATTATTCCCCTATTTTATTGGAACAATAAAATATCGATGAAGGGGAATACCAGGCTGTGATAGTCCTTTTTAATTTATTTTTTGAAGAAAATCAATGGTTCAATGTAGCTTCAATTTATTATAAGAAGCATCATAAATCAAGAACAACTTAAAATTTGTTTATTTATACATTAAAGAGTTTATTATTCACAAACAGTATCGATATACTATTTGTGAATAATATATTTCTACTAGAATAAACATATAATATTTATTCTAGTTGTGAGAATACATCAAACATGTTTTAGCGATAAGGGCTTTGAATCGATTCACTATTTACTGAGAAATTAAAATAATCTGTAAATTGTATCCATATTTCCCAATCAACAAATTGTGTATAAAGGAAATTACTGGAATTATATCAATACTCTTTCTGGTTGTACTTTATTCATTCAGTTGTAGTTTCAAATAATACCATAAGCAGTTCATTACATTGAACATTAAAAAAAAAATTAAACATTAAACGAAATATTAAATTAATGATGATAATATGTCACTATTTTCAGATACATGTATTTTCCTACTATCTGGTTTATTAATATTTCATTAAATTATTTACAACTAATAAGTGGTATAACACTGATTGATTTCTTTGAAAAATAAAATTTTTGTTGTTAAATCTGTTGCTAAATCAAATAAATCATGAATTGATGAATGGAGTGATAGAAATTTAAAAAACGATAAGTGAATTATTTTAATGACGTTTTGAAATAATTTAGCACATATACTGATAACGAATCTACAATTTTCTCATTTATATGAATATTGTCATATTAAAGGACAACTATGAAATTCGGAAAATGGAAATCATCAATAAGGGAAAGATAGAAAAAATTTAAAGAAACGTATAGACGCAATTCTAGTTAAATGTTTGTTTTAACTTCCTTTTAATGAAGAAATGGGGTAAAGGAATTAATATACATTTAAAAATTACCAATTAGCAGTGTTACTAGCTACCTTAGTTACAATCACAATATAATATATTTCTAAATAAATTTAATAATTTATATAAGATTAAATTTTCTATATAAATATAATAATTTATAACACAAAACTATTTCTTTCCCTTTTGATTAGACGTAATGTTGTGCCAAGTGGGAGAAAATAAATCAAGTAAGATGTAACTGAAATCTGAATCTATTAGACAGTCTGTAAAAATTCTGTAACATTACCATCAAACACACAACTGAGTTTAAAATTTTGATTAATGATTAATGATTAACGGCCAATTGTTCTAGTTAATGCAAGTTATATGGAAAAAATCAGTATACCAGTAAATATTCTTATATCACTTGTTATTACTTATCAAGAAACTCCATGTTTCATACATCTGTTATTAATACTACAGTCCGTAAAATGACCAGTTTTACAGGCAGTGTGATCCACTTTTAATTTTATAAATAAAACACCCTGTATGTTTAACATATTCCGATTCATTATGAAGTTTACAATACAGTAAATCTAAATAATTTATATTTCCGACAAACATAATTAAGTTAATTAAATTTTTTTATAACAATCTATATTAATTATTGAAAATTTAATATAATTGTATAATGAAAAATTCACAAGTATGTATAGGAAATGACAATA
Source organism: Rosalia funebris (assembly GCA_037954035.1). Lineage (NCBI taxonomy): Eukaryota > Metazoa > Arthropoda > Insecta > Coleoptera > Cerambycidae > Rosalia > Rosalia funebris. The sequence continues at coordinate 28,727,461 of JAZFAV010000035.1, read as the reverse complement.
TGTTAATTTCTTATATTTTCGTTCAATATTAAAGTGATTATTTATTATAATGAACATATTTGAACAAATTCAAAATTGTTGTGGGTATCAATTTCCATTTCTTTTTTGAAACAAGGATCCTAATTTTTCCCCTACAGAAATCGCTATAATTTAAGGTTTATGTTAGTGTATAACGGATTATCTTGTAAATTAATTGCAAAAAAGAAGCAGATTAATTTATATGTAAATAGTTTTAATATTTTAGATGTTTTTAGAATTTTTTAAATCAATATTTTCTTTATTTTGAATAATTCATTTATAATGAAATTCAGTTTACTTAAACAAACTTAGCACTTAAATTATAACTATTCCTATAGGAAAGTAAAATGGGAATAAGTAGAAAAAAATGGTCCTACAAAATTAGGACAAAATATTTATTAAATCAGGTTAACTATTATAATAAATATATAGTTCAATATTGATAATTAAACATAAAAGATTAACCAAAATCATTTCCAATGCCTATTTAGAAAAATGTCCTTGTACAAATATTCTTAATTATTAATTTTGATTTTTATAAAAAACGGTCCACCATATTTGAGGAAAATGTACAAAATAATATTAGTTGTATAACAAGTTTCATTATAGGGATATATAAAAATACAGAGAGTGTTTCATTTAAAAAGTCCTAATGCTCATACGTTTAGTTTCAAACTTGAAAATTTTGTGTCAACTTCTTTAGAAGTAGAAACTAATTCATGATCTCCTTGACAACTGGTATATACAATCTTTATATACAATCTTATATTTAAACATATAGTTAATATTACCCTAGTTCTGCTTATATAAGGATCCCTGAGCCTGGAATTGAAACACACCATACCATTATTCACATTATTTTGATCAAGGAATAACGGCACTCTTTCATCCAAGAAAATGTAGACTCCTTTAGAGTTTAACCAGTACCTCTCGGCAACGGCGAAATTATCAATAGCTTTTAGTATGTACGCTTCATTCCCATCAATTACTTGCTTTTCCAAAGGCCATTTCTGTACTTTCCTTTCCGGCCCGCCATACCAATTTTGCTTGCCGATTTGCAAATCGAAGCAGTCAGAAAACTCGACTGAGGTGTTCGAGGACTCCCATATGATCGTGAGGCCATCGTCGATTGCTATAATTTTCAAAATAAATTCAGAAGTGTCGACATTTTGGCAGGATCCATTGATACAGTCCAATTCCCCCACATTTTTGCCGACGCCAATAATGCCCCATAAAATTGTTTCACCGCCTGAAAGGAATATTATACTTACAGTACTACAAAATTTTCTATCGAGATTTCCAGGACGCTGTTAATTTGGTATTAGTTTAATTGCAACTTGTCACGAAATGTTTCTAGTCATAACTAGCTTGATTGAACAGCAGTAAGAATGTTATCAAGATAAAGACATCATTTGAGTATACATATTATAGTCACAATTGGGGTTTAGTGTTATTAATATTTGAAGCAAACAAATTCTGGTACCAATTCTTGTAGGCTTTCAGTATATGCAATTCTACAATTAGAATTGTTTTCTAGAATTTTAAATATTTCTATTAAAGCTATAATTCTCATATTCAAATAACAGAGAATGTGATAACTCACATTTTATATACCAGGAGTTTTACAAATTTTCCACGATTTAGACCGCGATGTAGGGAAATATTTTGGTCAGAATTGGTTGTGGATTTTACAATAAGTTTCGCTGTATACGGTGCATTTATATCAAACATTTGTTGTTAACGTTTCCGGTAAAGTTACTTTCTGTCATAATCTGTAAAACATTGCTGTAAGACGTTTTTACTTTTCTGTACTCCACTATACGTGGAAAAGTAATGTAACCGTGTAAAGAAAAAGTGAAAAAGCAAAAATTTTTTTTGAGTTTATTTTTCGTTTTTCGGCAGAAAAAATGTTTTTTAAAAAATGTTTGCTGTGTGTGTGTCGTTGTCATTGTCGTCGACATTTATTCTTGTTAGCACGATAACTCAACTAAATCGTATCGTGTCGATCGGGTTTTGACTGATTCTGATTGGAGACATCTCCCAGACGACATATATTGATTTTGAGGTGGATAGGACACACCTCACCCTGTCCATGGGTCATGAGAAAGCACGATGGTGGACTATTTGAGAAAAATTGAAGAAAGTGAAACTATCGCATAAAACACATATTCTGTATTTATGTGTTGGTTTATTCTTTCTCAGCCACTCAATTTCGAAATGGAGATGTTCTACGTACGGAAAAGTCCGTTTTAAAGTTTTAAAACTGTTTATATAGTTATAGCCTTTAGTACAAAGTACAAAGATAAGTTAGTTAATGGAATTTCTGAGATAATTTCCCCAAAAGATCTTTCTGCCCTCAAAAACTTGTTAAAAGGGGTTCCTGCATAGGGATTAACGCATAAAACAAGAGCGTACAAATCCTTTGAAACATTTTTGAACATACATAAATCGATTTCTACAGCAATAAACTGGACTTTTTTTAATAGGATACCTATATTTAAACAATTGTAAAGAAGAACTATCTAGAATGTAGAACTATCTAGAAGAACCTATCTAGATTGTATCTACACAAGATGCAATTATATCAAGTTATTTTGCTAGCAGACAGTCACAAACATCTTGCGTACTGCCAGTAGTTTACTCTCGGTGTAATAATAAATAATACAACCAAATGAAACACAACATACATAGTACGGGTATGAGCTGAGAACGTACTGTTGACTGAGTGTGTGATATATTATTAGAGTGAATTCTGTGTACTAAGATTGTAAAAGATACTGCAAGATACTGATTTCCATATAATTGACTGGTCCTCCTGCAACGTGCAACTAAATATTCGTAGAAATTTATTTGATCATTTATTTTAAGATGATTGACTATAATCATTAAGAATATACATAAGTAAATGTAATAAAATAATGCACAATTTTTTAATTGATGGCGACAGACTAAACTAGTGATCACCGCTAAAATAACTAAAAAAAAATTGTACACTAAGTAATTTATTATATTTCACATCTTATGTAAATATGCACAGCGTATGTGAACAATACCTTTATAACTTATTGTACTCTCCTATTTCCTAATGTTATGTGAACAATCTTTTGGATCAACCCCAGAAGCATTATCAATAGATGTTTCTTTTATTGCTTCCTATCAACTGAAAAATTTGTTATATCATCAGCGACAATGACTTTTACAATCAAAGATAAAATCAGAGACAGTTTCTGCCTCTTTTTTACATAATCTGCAAATGAAATATAGCTTGGGTAGACCCATTCAGTAGCTTGAGTAGAACACCTGTACAGTAATTTAATCGCAGTTACCTGTTAACAGTTTAGTCATAAGCCTAATTTGGTTTTAATCCAACCACATGATTTCGTCTGTTAATATTTGCGATACTTTATCGATCATTATTTGATTATGCTTTTACTTCGTTGATTGACACCAATAAATACCGAATCAGACTATGAACTTCTTGTTAGAAGTGTAGTAGTTCCAGTTTATGTTTCTGTGAAATTTCCTACAGATTTTTTTCCTAACCAACGTATCAGTTTATTCATTACGTACCATTCGTTTTTAACTTGGCATACATTAAATTAATATTGTGTAGTTAGCTAGCTTTATGAGCTCTTACAGGCATTTCCATATCAACTTTGATCGAACTTGATATGACGAGATTGCTTTAAGGCCTGCCTGAATATAAGTGAAGATAGGCAGACGGGTCACGTAGGGTAATATACACCCTAATGATATGCTAATTTTATTTCTGAGATATATACTGGATTTTTCTAAAGATAAAGGTAAAAGTGGAAGCTAAAGGTGAAATCGAACGAATAGGATCATAATCATGAGGTCATCAGTCCTAAGACTGGTTGGACGCTAACCTCCAGCTTCTCCTATCTTGTGCTAACCTACGCATTTCGCTAATTGTGCTACAACCTACATCCCTTACTATTTGTGAGCAGTAGTCTAATCTAGGCCTACCTCTGCCTTTCTTCACTCCTATTTCTGCCTCCAAAATATCGCGGACTATTCCCCCATGTCTCAGCAAGTGGTCTACCATTCTATCTCTTCTCTTCTTTATGTTTTTCCACATACTTCTTTTCTCGCCGACTTTCTCTAATACTTCTTCGTTTCTAACCCTATCAGTCCACGGTATTTTCATCATTTTTCGGTAACACCACATCTCAAAAGCTTCTAATTTCTTCCTACTTGCTTCCCCTACCGTCCAGGTTTCGCAACCGTATAGCGCCGTGCTCCATACATAGGTTTTCAAAAATCTCTTCCTTGTTTCTAAGTTTATTACCCCCGAGCATAAAAGTGCTTTCTTTTTGTTAAAAGCTACTCGACCGTGCGCTATTCCTTGTTTTATATCTTTATCGCTTCTTCCATCCCAATTTATTTTACTTCCTAAATAAGTGAAGTCTTTAACTTCTTCCAATCTTTCATTATTAATTTGTACTTTCGTTTTTGCTCTGCTCTCGCGCCCTCTGCACACTAACACTTTAGTTTTGTTTTTATTCACCCTCATTCCGTATTCCTCTGTCAACACTGCCTCCATTTCGTTCAACGCTGATTCTAATTCCTCCTTACTAGATGCTAATACTGCTATATCATCCGCGAATCTCAGCGTTTTTAGTTTCTGTCCCTGTACTTTAATCCCGAAATCCAATCTTTTACCACATTAATCGCCTCTTCGATGTACAGATTAAAAATTAGTGGTGATAGCGTACATCCTTGTCTTACTCCTTTCCTGATACCTACTTCCCTTCTTTCCTCTTCTACTTCTATAACAGCAGTTTGCTCTTTGTATAGATTGTGTACTACTCTCCTATCTCTATACTTCATTCCCGCGCTCTTTAGTATCTCGAACATTTTTTCCCATTTTACATTATCAAAAGCTTTTTCTAAATCTACAAATCCTATATAAGCGTTCTTTCCTTTTTCTATTATTTTCTCTAACATTACTCTTAGCGCCAGAATAGCTTCGCGAGTTCCCCTATTTCGCCTAAACCCGAATTAGTCTTCACCTAGTATTTCCTCCGCTCTATTTTCCATCCTCTTCTGCACTATTCTGGTTAAGATTTTTGACGCGTGGGAAGTTAGGCTAATCGTTCTAAAGTTCACGCATTTGTCGGCTCCTCTCTTTTTCGGTATAGTAACGAATAGGATATTGATTATATTATAATTATATCTATACAATGAAGCAACATATGTTATAGTTCAATCTAAAACAGTCCAATTGTTTCACGTCGATTGGCGGCTTATATCTTATATGACAAGTTTTACTCTCTGTTTTAAAGCCATCGGCATTATCATGCTAGATATCTTTTTAGACTAGAAGGCAATCTGGTAAGCATTAAATAAAATCTTTTTGGTGGCACATCTACCACATTTATTATTCTGGCAAAACTTGTCTTCAAACGTCATTAATTTATGTATGAACCAACAGGTTTGGATTAAGGTTTTTAAAATGTCTGATAGTTCTTGTAGACCAATGCGGAAAATGAAGGTAACAGATCTATCAACTAGTTCTTTAACCTTAATACTAAAAGTTATTTACCCATTAATAGTTACGAATAGTATCATGATATGGACTCGAATTAAAATATCTTTGAAATTACATGTCATTCTTCAATTTCATTGTTTTTGATTTTATAACTGTAACATTTCTTTAGTTAACGCATGTGTTCACTTTTTTAACACTTAGTATATCACATATAGTTGATTTAACATATAACTATTAAGGAGTGTATATACAAATTTAAACGATCCAACCTTATTGAAAGAAAATATTATAACGTGTATTCTGTCGTTTTTAAAAATGTTGATAACCTCCCAGCCAAGAGATAAAGACAGTGGCATGAAATAAAATGCATGGACAATATTGTTTACTCTATAATATTGTTGTACAGTTGTACTCTAATATATTTGTTTAAACGTACCTCGCATAAATGATAGTTTGGTTCCGTTAGCTGCAGTACGGAAATTAATCTCAACATCTGTCAGTTTAAAGTTTAGTGATGTTATGCTTTGTGCAAGAAGAATAAATGCAATAGTCCACAATATAACTGAAAGCAAAACAAATATTATTAAATAATGAACGTATAAGAAAATGTTTATATTAGCTTACATTTGATATTGGTCTCCATGATGAACTGTAACTTGATAGCAGATAGTATAGCACTGCATATATATTTACCTAGTTATCTTATCAAAAACTGTGAAAACTGAAGGCAAAAAATAATACTTTTGAAAAATATATGTTTACTTTCCACTAAAGCTTTTAACAATTCGGAGAAAGTATTATTAGTTTATTTATTAAACTATGTTATTAGTACTTATGAACTACTTGCTAATGATTAAGATACTGTCATTTCCTGCTGAGAGACTACACTAATTAACTAATACACTTTACTTAGTTTTTCTTAATACGAAGCAGTGACTCAAACAAACAATCCATTGTTTTTGACACGAAAGTACCCGTCTTGTCTGTAGACCCGTAGATTTTAAATCACATTACTTGTTGATTTCTAAATCAGGGATATAAAAGGAACGATTGCCATGATGATACGAAAAGCGAGAATTATGAAAAATAGTTTTAACAAGATATAATATGACGGCAATTGGAACTCACTTTACTTTCGGAGTAGAGTAGAGATTTGAATGGAAATTTCAGGTGGAAAAGTAATATTTCTACTTCTCCGCACTCCACTACACGCGGAAAAGTAATGTAATCGTGTAAAGAAAAAGTGAAAAAAAAATTTTTTTGGGTTTATTTTTCGTTTTCCGGCCTAAAAACAAAAAACAATGGTTTTAAAAAAATTGTTGCTGTGTGTGTGTCGTAGTTGTTGTCGGCACTTATTTTTATTAGTACGATAACTCAACTAAATCATGTCGGATCGATCCTGATTCTGACTGAGAACGTCTCCCAGATGACACCTATTGATTTTGAGGTGGATAGGACACACCCTACATTGTTCATGGGTCATGAGAAAGCACGACGGTGGATTATTTGAGAAATTTTTTTTGTTAACACGATAACTCAACTAAATCATGTCGGATCGATCGGGTTTTGACTGATTCTGATCGGGGACGTCTCCCAAACGACACCTATTGATTTTGAGGTGGATAGAATACACTCTACCATGTTCATGAGTCATGAGAAAGCACAATGGTGGACTATTTGAGAATTTGCTTTGTTAGCACGATCACTCAATTGAATCGTATCGGATCGATTGGGTTTCGACTGATTCTAATTAGGGACGTCTACCAGATGATATTTATTGATCTTGAATTGGATAGGACACACCCCACCCTATTCATGGGTCATGAGAAAGCACGAGGGTGGACTATTTGAAAAAAGTAATATTGTCACATAAAACAGATATTCTGCATTTATGTGTTGGTTTATTTTTTCACGGCCACTCAATTTCGAGATAGAGATGTTCTACGTGCGGAATAGTCCATTTTAAAGTTTTAAAACTGTTTATTCTATTACTAGACCAATTAGATAATTAGTATTAATTTCACAACAGTGAAATTTGCAACGAGGCAGTGAAATGCAACGAGGAACTCTCCTAATACTGATGGCGAAAGTTGAAGATTTGTATATAATCCTTTGATTTTTTGTCTCTAATTGTTTATGTATTAAATATGATTTTTTTGTATACAGGTTAGACGAATCGATTGAAGGTTGATTCATAATTAAGTTCTTACAGTGGATAATACTGTAAGGTAGCCCAAGTGTGGTACCTTGTGGTAGTCAATAGGCGTCCTGTAATGCTGCAAATACTTTATTTCACAAGTATCTAAATGATGCCAGGAAAACACCAGTAGATTCTTATTAAATTTTCATTGTGTACATTGGAAAGAAAATGGACAAACATCTTAATTAGTAATGACAAATTTACAATTTTGTAAGACTCATAATAAAAGGAATATTAAGAAGCAATTGATGGAAACGAAATACACGAGTATGTGTTATCAGTTTATCACGACTATGATGCTTGGTGATTATGAAACGGCAGCCAAGACAAAAATGTTATTTAGAATTCTATGATAATGCGGGAACTTGTCAATAACTTTCCGTAAACTTATCAACGAATACAAACTCCTATGAGTTAGCATGTCAATATAAAAATTTTAATAGTAACACCTATTTTTAAAACTTGTAGTGTATGTGAAGTCATAACTACACTAGCTCTATAGATGCAATATTGACGTAATACGTTCTGATAGTATCGATCCTCAAGAGCATCTAAGTGAATTGTTGACAAATTAATTGTTGTTGTCGATAAGGAGATAACGTTTTTATAAAATGCGGGTGGAGAATATAATTTTTACAATAAAAAATGTGTGTTAAGCTGGAAGGTATTTTTTACAGTTAATGAAATACGCGAATTAAAAAAATGTAACTTTATTTTTAGTTATTGTTCCTATCCTGTGCCTTCTGGCAGTGGTGCAGGTTAATAAAGTACATTCCTTAAAGGATATAAATGTAAATTTTGAGTTGCCAGAGGACGAAAATGAACTTGGAATACACATAAAATTTTCATCAGGTACGTACAAGTACGTTTTTTTATTATCATGAAGGCTGTTCTATTGTTAATCGTTATTCAGTTTTGTAAATGAGACACTATAATGGCAGACACTTTAGAAAGGCAAGCAAAAACAAATTATAATAGTGTAGTTATAAATTACAGTAGTATGAAAAATATAGTTTAAAGCAATTTTTTTGCATGCGATAAAAATAACATGTAGAGAATATAAATACTAACAGTGCCATAGATAATATTCCGTTACTCTTAGATAACATCTATTTTCCTATATGTGTTTTTAAAAGTCTTAGAGACATATGGGCATTGAAAAACAATAATAATCCTCTCGTCAAAGTTATGAAACTAAATTAAAAATAAATATTAGTAAGGTATTGCGAAACTAAGTCTATTTTAAAATTTTAATGTATAAAATATATAACAAATATATGTATATTGCCAAATACCTGATGTAATATGTATCTTTATTTTTTTGTTACAATATTTATTTCTTATTTAAATATTTCTATAGCCCTTATACAAGGGCAGCCATTATATTTCAATCCATCATCAAGATACAACATGGAAAATATATATAGTAGAAATAGAGTAGCTTCATTTCTAAACAAATTTAATGAGTCTGTGGTGTTCCAATCTCCAATAAACTTCAAATTATTTCTGGTGATCCTCAAGTTGCAACATTGGAGCTACACTTTATTAAAATTTACTTAAACGTACTTTAGTCTATAAGAATCTGCTATATAATAATATGACAACTTTATCTGTGAACTAAACAAACTTAAAATTAGAATATTTTATATAAAGATATTGATACGCTTCTTTCAAAGCTGAAGACACAGTTAAGGTACATCGTAATAAAGATGCAGAAGCTATTAATTTGAAACATTACTTATTATTTGAAATATTATTTCTTATTTATTATTATATGTGATATGCACCGTGGAAAAGAAGTCTGGAACACCTGAAACATCTTGTAAAATATATTTTTCTTGCAAGAGCGCTCGAGGAGGTCAAAAGGTGTTTTTAATATTGTAGTTCCATGGACAGGGGCGTACATTTCGCAAAGTCAAACGGGGTGCATTTGTTTTTGAAAGGCCAATCCCTATTTTTCATGAATACAGTAAAGGAGCATATTTTTGCTATAAAAATGTTATTAAGTTTCGAGGCAAAATAAAAAAAAAATAATTATGAAAATTTATTTATTTATAATCTAAACGAAACAAAATAAGTACATTGGCAAACAATGTATTCAAACTGTTGCCCGCTAACTATTTGACAACGTCCTAGTCTGAAAATAAATGTATTCTGCTGTGAATTATTTCCTGCGCGATATTGCGTATTTCCTGTAGAATTCATTCCTTTAAATCATCTGTGTTTTCGGGTTTAGTGAAATAGACTGGTTTTTAAACGAGCCAATGGGTGTAAGATACAGAGGGTGGCCACTCTATTTCTCCAATTCGCCCTATCCATCGTTGTGGAAAGATGTTATCTAAGTGAACTCTGAACAGGAAGAGTTTAACTAGTAGGTGCAGTATTCTGTTGATGCCATAGTTTGGTATCAGATATGTCTTGTTCATTTGCATTTGGGTACAAAGTTGTCAGTGTTAGAATCAACTCCTGCTGTACAAACTGCAAATACCGTATACCTGCCCAAACGTTCACTGTTTTTGGGGATTTAGTACGTGACTCCTGTATTCATCGTGGATTCTGTGAGGCCCAGTACCTACAGTTCTGTCCATTTACAGTTCCACTAAGGAAATATGTGGCTTTATAACGTAATTGCATTTGACGATCAACGCCATCTGATAATTCTTGGGTCAATGTAACTTTATAAGGGTGAAATTTATATTTATGTAAAACATTACATAAAACCACAAGCATCAATTTTGGCGAGAGTTAACTGAGAAGACGTTTTGACACTTTCTGGGCAACACATTAAATAAATAAATTTTCAAAATTAATATAAACTTTCGTTATGCACTTTATATACTCCACTGTACATAGAACTAGAGTATCCTAAAAGCCGAAACATTTGAAATACATTTTGACTTCTTCCAGCGATTTTACAAAAAATATTTTGCGAGATATTTCATGTGCTTGAGTCTTCCTTTCCACAGTATATCTAATATATATAAAAAGAAACAGAAATATTGAACGTCAAACAAAATCATCATGCTAAATTTTATTATACATCATATGTATAAAAATATGTATCATATTCTACTTGTTCATTGTTGGAAAGTTCAGTTTTATATAGAACTTTATGCGAATTATAGAAAAATTTAGCTTTTCGTTAGAAACATTTGTCATATATTTTTGTTAAGTAAGAATTTTGGAATTAAAATAAGTTAGGTGGTATTGGAGCATCATGAAGGAATCCCATTACGCAAATATATAATTCCTACAGAAACTGATTAACAAACAAAAAATTATATCAGAAGGGGAATTACCTTCTGGGTATTTTTAGTTGACCCTAATCATCGTTAAATTTGGTAGTTTCCAATGTCCTCGTTATTTTATATGTAAGTCCTGACCGGAATGTCATTGTGGTTTATTTAGATTACAATATATTTAGATATAAAAACTTCCTATAGTTTGTATAATGGTTTTTATTGCGTGCGCGTCACAGACAACAATCGTATGAATCAATCAACTGACATCTGAACAGTGTCGTGCCGAAAACTTATTTTAGGGTAACAGTTAGTACAATATAAATACGTCAACCTATGACAGAGTAACGAAAAGTTCTCCACAAAAACATTCGGTGGAAGTGATATCCAAGATTTTCCCGGTGTACTTAAAGCTTCGTTTCCCTCAGTACGTATTTATATGCCCAAGACAGTGCGTAAACTGATTCCCAAAGCGTCAAAAACACGCTAGAATATTAAAATCATTTAATAAATAAGTTTATATATAATCTATGAATAATTTGCCTGCTGGACAGAATTAAAAGAAATTAGGCGACCACCATTCTCTCTTTCAGCTGTAAAATATTTAATTAAATTCGCAGTAAGGTTCCTTGCTTGTGAATTCAAGAGTTCGTCGGACATTTTGAGGTTAGTTCTGAAAAGAGCTGATTTTATTTTCTAAGTCATTAAAAATAAGCACTAAATGAAATTGCTACATAAAATAACGCAAAATGGAACTCAGTATGAAGAATATAATAGGAAAATATTTTAAATAAAACCAAAATGAAATAAATATTACAGAAATATTGAGACGCCAATGAATCAAATTATACATACAATAAAGCTAAGACGTAACTTCATAACTGCATTTGGTTCGACAAATTATTAACTGTCTATGCCGTACGTAGTTGAGTGAGTGGTGTATCATGTGATCCGTGTGTCGTCACTAAATTGGTACACGCGCAAAGATCCCTTATACAAACTTTATTTACCTTGAAGTCTTCTGTGGTTTCATGTAACTATAAAAATTGGAGTAAAAATATAATATATAATATACGAATATATGACAAACAAACAATAACAAAATATTCCTAATGTATTTACTTATTTAACAAGTTGTTAATAAAACCATATTATTTAGAGAACAAATCGGTACTAACCGGCAGGCTTGGACTTCACCACAATTTCCATAATGATGCTATGCTGCGTATCAACGACTACAATTACCAAGCTGAAAATGATTCAATAACTGTTACAACTTCAGATGATGGTAAAGTGTATACAATAACCTGGACAATAACGAACACTTCATATATAATCCACGATTGTTTTGATCTATTCGAATTGAACTGGTACGGTGGTCCCGAGAGGTACACACAAGAGTGGCCTATAGAAAACCAGATTTTGAGCGAGGATGATCCGTATATTATCAAGAAAACCGATAATTTCGCGGTCGCCGAAAGGTATTGGATGAGCGCCCGTGGGATTTATTTCTTTGTAGACGATACGGCGCCCTTGTTCGTGGATCAAAATAATAACTTTGGAAAGCAAATTTGTTTCACCGCCAAATTAGATGGTCCCTATGCAAACAGAACAAAGGTAATTATTTAATGTATTCTAACTTAGTTTAATGTGCGTGATTATGTTAGCTGCAATCAAATGACGAATACATTGATATGAAATAATCATGAATATGATATTGTCAAAGCAGTAGCCCAGTGGGCAAAGCCAAGAGTGACGAGTCCTTGACCATTTTATTGGATCTGACATTAGGGTTTGGTCCATTACTTACAAGTAAAGTGACACAATTTTTCTCTGGTTTTGATAAACTTTTTTGTAAAGAAACAATATTTAAAAATAAGTTATACATATGTTTTACGTTCTACCGTATAACTTAAAGCCATACCATAACCATATCCGGCGAAATCAAGGAAGTTATTTGAGATATCAACCAGCAATCGCAGAAGTTTACTCCAAGAGGGATTCTGCCTGGACGATAAAATAAAAATGTCTCCTTTAAGAGAGAATAAGAGGGATCCTTTTTACCCTCATTCCGGCAAGTCTTAATTTAGAGTAATGATTTCTATTATAAATGCAGTACATATAAAAATAAATCCTATTCATTTTTAGGTTTTTATGTGGTTGTATAACTTTAATCAATAATTAATAACAATAATTCCTAATATATAATAAATACAGGGTCTTTCAATAGGGACGATCGAAATTTATACGGTTATAGCAGCTATGCTGTTAAAGCGTCTGTATAATTTATTGTGAATTATTCAGTAGTGTACGGCAAATTACTTCGGAAGGATATAGCGTTCGATAACTTATGCGAATTATCATTTTCAAAATCGGTGCTCCGTTCAAGAAACGTTTCGCGATTTACGTGATTTTTATCCTCGCCACAACAGTCCCGCAGATTCGACTATTCGACGTTTGGTGGCCAAATTCGAATCAGCCGGTTTGATAAATAATCAGCCACGTGCATAAGAGTGTACGGGAAGACCTTAAGCAATTAATTTCTTGTCGTTCACAAGAAGTTGGCCTTTCTGCGACTTCAACTTGGCGAGTCTTGCGTCGGGACTTGGGTCTGCATTCGCATAAAGCCCAACTAACACAGGTTAGCGACCTGCGAGGATCGTAAGGTTAGCGACCATAGACATCACCGCGTTTTCATTAATTGCTCTCTGAAGCAGTTAAAAGTTGACCGAAATTTCGTCAAAAAAGTCACATTTAGCGCCGAGGCCCATTTTTGGATGAATATGTGAAAAAACAAAATTTTCAGATTTGAGACGATACCAATCCACACGAGATACACCAAATGAATTCCGAGAAAGTCACTCTTTGGTTCGAATTTTGGTCTGGTTGAATCATCTGTCCGTACTTCTTCCAAAACTAAACTGGTATTGCCATAACTGTCAATGCCACGATGGATATTCTGCACAAGCCACTGAGATCGTGCCATTAAATTACTTTTAGACTTTAGACTTTTTCCTTTGGGGCTATCTTAAATCGCAGGTCTATGCGAATGAACCGTAAACAATTAATGCCCTCAATGTTAACATAACGAACGCCATCCAGCAAATTCAGCCAGATTTATGCAAGAACGTCATCGAAAATTGGACGTCTCGAATACGTGCCACCAAGCAAAGCCACGGCGAAGATTTGAACATTATATTCCATAATTAATGCTATAAAATATCTTTTCAAATAAAAAAAAAATTAGTGAATATCTCATACCCAACTTACAGTACTTTATTACGTTTTATTTACATTTAAAATTCGACCATCCTTATTGAGAAACTCTTTAGTACCACTATTGATAATCCCTAGAATATACCCCTAAAATGAATAAATCATCCGGAGTATATAGAGGTCTGTTAAAAAATAAATACACAAACAGATACTCGTATATCCTTTTTATTATAAACGTTTGTAATACATGTAAAATGTAAGACAATGATGAGGTGGGGATGGTGTACAAGGTATTTGTATTTCAAACTTTTTGTCGAGGACTATCATAATCCTAAAGGATATCCCTCATAGAAGTTTGAAATTCATCATAGTTTCATTGAGTTTTCATTGAAATATTCCTATTTTGATTTTTGTAAAGCTTAACGCTGGGCAATCTGTCGAAAATATGTATTATTATTTTTGCAATTTTCTGAAAAAACAGTCACGGTTCTAAAATTCAGCAAATTTACGGTAATGAAAATTTTATTAAAATTCACTACCAAAAAACAAAAGAATAACCTTTTCAGAAAGAAAATCCACCACGGGTAGGATTGGACATTTGTCCCGGATGGCAGTTGAACGATAGACAAGCTGTTTCGAACTTCTCATCAGTGGGTGCACGGTACGCCGATCCAGGACAAATACCAAATCAAATCCGTCGGGTATTCATCTAAATCGATACGATCTATATCAGTAACATATAAGTCGGGAATCAAGAAAGGAATCAGCAAACTGCAAGGCGGTTATCAAGTAGTTCCCGAGTAGCAAAGCTATTACATAATCGCTGTAGGCAACAACTACTCTTTAGGCTAAAGCCCCGACAGGTATTGAATTATATCTAAAAGCGATCTTCGATTCCTTTCTCGTGTTTCTGCACGATCAGATAAGGTTTCAGAAAGGAAATCCGCCACGGGTAGAATTCGGCATCTGTGCCGGATGGGAGCCAAACGACAGACAGCTGTTTCAAACTTATTAGTTCTCATCATTGCTGTACACGGTACGCCACTGTTGAGAACTAATAAGTTCTCTGTACACCGTGTGCGGCACTGATGAGAACTACTAAGTTTATGAAATTTGTGTGAGCCAGGATGATAAGTTCCAAAGAACTTAATAAAAATTTAATGATAATCTACGACTGAAAGGATGAAAAACTATATCTGCCCTCACACCTATCAATGTAGACATTTGACCATCTAGTTCTCTTCTTGTTGTTTCAGATATCCGAAAATTCTTTAGCCAAATACCATAATGTAAAGAAAATATATGTATTACTCATTTTATGATGGTCCTCTTCTGTGCACAGTTTTATCTACATAGGAGAGAGACAATGCTGTTAGTTTGTTTAATTCCTGTCACAATTGCCGTCCATCACAGGGATTAATTGTATGTCCAGCGTCTCTTTATGTACCCTCCCACTAGAAGAATAAAATTGATAGGGCGAAAATGACTATTTCGAATATATAATATTACGATATTGTTTCATATTTCTTCTAGCTGTCTCTAAAATATTCCACTGGCTTTTTAGACGACCCTAAATCAGCCCACCTAGATGCAGTTAATAGATATTTAGGAAAACCAAAAGGTAAGTTGAGCTCAGATTAACTAACAGGTATTTACACAATTTATAAAAAAAGTCGATGGTACATTCCAAGCGAGACGAGAGCCATATCCAATTTCAGAATACCGTCAGGTACAAAATGGATCGACAATTAAAATACTTACTTAACTCATTAACTAAACATAAACTATATATTTATTATATTTTATTTATTGTATATACAAAGATCAAATTACCAAAATATTTACACAAGAAGATGGATCTCATATGTTTTTTATTTCGTTAATAATTTTTTTTTTAATTATTTAACGCCATGTCAATTAAGTAATAAAAATGTGTAATAATCAAAATTATAATGGGTCGTCACCCTTTTCAATTTCATTAATATTTTTTAAATGGAATTACCTGGTCAATATAAGTATTTGGAACAAGTAGAAAGCATACAGAAATTATTATTCATTTCGCATTTTGTACCTGTTCTCATTATTAAATAAATATGTTGTCGTTCAAATTTATACGATCTGAAGGATCGTATATATCTGAATTTGATATTAAGGATGTGTTTATTTTTAATTTTGCTAAATACAGGAAATGTCTGTAATATATCCTTACTTATCTTCTTTCCACACAATTAATTACATCAAATAAATCACTACTTTTGACACAATTAGTCCAGCTTATTTGATTTGGGAGAGGTATTCGGTAATCTCTGAAATATCATGTAACATTAATTTATACATTATTTATGTTTACAAATTTCTACGTTTACTTTGCCGCCATCTCATTTTGTTTGAATTTTGTTGTTGGAAAGGTATATTATCTTATCCCAGTTACTTTTAAATAATAACACTCAAATAATAAGTGTTCGATCAATTGAGGTGATTACTTCAACTAAATTATCGGAATTAATATGAAACATGATAATAAATAAGAATTATATAACAGAAAGTGTATGAGATAATTTAAGTAATATAAATTAATATAATACCATGGACTGATAGGGTTAGAAACGAAGAAGTATTGGAGAAAGGCGGCGAGAAAAGGAGTATGTGGAAAAACATAAAGAAGAGAAGAGATAGAATGGTAGGCCACTTGCTGAGACATGGGGGAATAGTCCGCGATATTTTGGAGGCAGAAATAGGAGTGAAGAAAGGCAGAGGTAGGCCTAGATTAGACTACTGCTCGCAAATAGTAAGGGATGTAGGTTGTAGCACAATTAGCGAAATGCGTAGGTTAGCACAAGATAGGAGAAGCTGGAGGTTAGCGTCCAACCAGTCTTAGGACTGATGACCTAATGATGATGAAATTAATATAACAAAAATAGAATTATAATCGAGACCAAGATAACAGCATGCAGAATATACAAAGGAAGCTAAGTTTCTTCCCATCAAACAAAATTAATCATATTTTTGCACTATGAAAAAGGCACTGGCCTTTTTGTAAACACTAAATCATTGTATATACGAGTATAGTGAACAAAAGATAAATAACTGAAAATTTTAGAAAAGTGAAGCATTAAAGGTGAGTTCTTTATAATGAAGAATGCATATTAGATTGTGGTCTGATGGAATCATTGATCCGTACATCTCCCAAAACGAAGTTGGCATTGATATAACTAACCATCAACTGCAAGCGCTACAGATCGATGATCGCAACTTCTTTTGCCCTAAAATGGATGATATGGATACAGACGACATGTGTCTTCAAGAGGACGGTGCTATGTACCACACAGCGTATGCCACAATGGACATTCTGTACGAGCGATTTGATGACATATAGTTATGTCGCGCAGCGGCGACGTGAACTGGCCACCGAGATCATGCGATTTAACGCCTTTAGACTTCTTCCTTTGGGTTTATCTTAAATCGTAGATCTATGCGAATAAAGTGCAAACAATTGATGCCCTCAAAGTCAACATGTCGAACGCCTTCCAGGAAATTCAGCCAGATTTATGCGACAGTCATCGAAAATTGGACCTCCCGAATACGTGCCACCAAGCAAAGCTACGGCGGACATTTGAACGACGTTGTATTCCATACTTAATGCCATAAAATATTCTTTCATATACAAGAAATTGAAAGGAGAGATATCCTTTCAATTTCTTACACACACAACTTATTTCATTTGCGTTTAAAAATCGAGCGCACGTATTGAAAGACTCTTGATATCTTCAGATTATTCCACGTTTTTATATTATACTCCTTTAGCCTCCTGTAAATATTTGTAAAAATATTCTTGTACATTTTCTCTAGTGGGAAAAATAGTATTGCTTCGCATGGCAATACCCAAAGAACAACCAAAAATCAAACCCCATGTGAATGTTTTTACAAATTAGACATTAACTCAAACAACGTTTGCTAAATTTATAATTATTATATTTCTGTATATACTTACACTACGCACCGAGGTTTTATTCTATATGATGTGATTGATGTACTTTACTGAAGCTCATTGATACTTAATTTCTGTAATCGCAACTGTTCACATTTCTAGGCCACCCTAATGAGAAAATGATACGAGAACCAATTTGGACGACATGGGCAAAATTCAAGAAGAACATTGACGACGATACAGTGTTAGGGTTTGCAAATGACATATTGAGTCACGGATTTACTGCAGGTCAAATAGAGATTGATGAAGATTGGGAAGTGAGTAGTGAAGTGAGATCCTAATTAGCAGGTAACTAAATCATGTTGTCAATGTTTGTAGGTATGTTTTGGTTCCCATGTATTTAAAGAAGATAAATTTGCAAGAATTAACGAAACTGTTCGGGCAATAAAAGACTTAGGATTCAGAGTTACTCTTTGGATTAATCCGTTTGTTAATAACGACTGTGAAGAATATTCGTCCTATGGATTAGAAAAAGGTTAATTTTATGTTTAACTATAATCTACTGTCATCTTTATGTACCAGGGGATATATCGTAAAGAGTATTGCTGACGATACCTTCAGGTACTTAATCAGATTGACGAGCTGTAACCACAGATCAAAAGGAAGCTGTATTATTTAGTCGTGATTAAGGTGGTTTCGGTCATGATTTTATGGTGAAATATATGTCGAAGATATCACAATATCGGGGGGAGTATATAGTTGGTGTTATAAAGTGAACTGATACTGAATATCATTATTTATTCTACAAAGTTTCACGTGTACTTAGACCTTAGTATATTCCACGTGAAATACGCAAGTGAGGGGCCGCCTGCAATTAGTGGTTGTTTGTCCTATTTATTTCATCGACCTGACCAGTGGAACCAAACGAAATCAGTCTTATAAGACAAGTCTAGACTTCGTTGTTTTCCAACACATGGAGCACAATTACAAAAACTACCTAATTAATCCAGTCCTTTGTGTCAATTAATTCGTTTCCCAATCTCTGTGGCTCTGTGGCGTTGTCACCTTAGTTTGTAGTCACCTTAGTTAGTAGTTATCTAGAGGCTAGCTCTGGACGAGGCACCCTCAGAGCTCGTACGTAAGTCAACTTAATCCATATGGTATCCATCAACTCTTATAAATGGACTCTAGAATAGTCTTATCTTCGCCTTAATGTGTGTCCTTAATGGCTAATCTCTTCGTATATAATAAAACTTCTTAAATGTTATTCCTCTAGGATACTTTGTCAAGAACATTAATGGCAGCACAAATGCAACATGGTGGGAAAGTAACGACGCACATCAGATTGATTTTACTAATCCCGAAGCAGCTGATTGGTTCTCCACTAGAATAAGAGCTCTGCTAACAAATCCTGGCGTAGATGGTTTTAAATTTGATGCAGGAGAAACTGACTATGCAATTTCTGTAAGTGTATAATAATTAACGCTATTCATAACTGACTTATATCGTGCAATTGTATATTTAGCCATCTGTATACGAAAATGTGGACGAAGAGCTTATACCTAATTACTTCACCACGAGCTACATCAAGACCTGCGCTGAGTTCGGCGATCTCATCGAAGTTAGGTCGGCTTGGAGGTAATGCTCTTCTAAATAAATTAAGATTGATTGATTTATTATGGTGCTTATTTCAGAACTCAAGAATATCCAATATTTGTTAGGATGATCGACAAAGATTCGGTTTGGGGAAGTGATGATGGCTTGTATTCCTTAGTTACTACTTTACTGCAAATGAATCTGAACGGTTACACAATGTAAGTGACTTCTATGAAATATGACATATTATCATTTATGAAATATTAAGTGGAGAAGATTAATGTTACTTCACGTTATCTGTGTAAAAATAAAAATAAGTGAATATGTCTTGAATGCAATATCTGTATTGCCAAAAACCCGTTGTGTTTTCGATATTTTGGCAATTCTATTAACTCATTTGAATTTTCTTAGGGTTTGTGAAGGATGGGATTAACTTCTTAATATTGTTTCTTCAAACTGGTCGTTTTACCAAGGTCAAATTTAAAGATGACACCATTAAAGTCTTCAGATACTTCTACCGAACAATTTATGGGTATTTAAAGAAGAACAAAAGATAAAAAATATCTGCTAAATCAAACTTACACTTATCAGTATTCTTAATGGTTTTTTGATAGATAGTGAACAAAATATTGTTGATAAATAATATAATAAAAACTAAATCCGTTAGTATAACGTCCAAATTGTAAGCACTCCGGATTTATCTTACTTTGCCAGAGTTCCTCTTGAGGTTATCTGAAAAGCAAAGTGTTTGAGACAAAGTATGAAAATATATAAGAGTGAATAAAACAGAGGATACAATTGAATAATTTATTTGAGAAACCCGACAAGTTCTATGAACATAGTTCTGAGATATTAAAGAAAAACTATTTAACTACTTTGAGTGGTCACTATTTAAAAGTTGAAATATTGATTAATGTTAAGATGAAGTAATAAAACAGTGTTTTCATAAAGAAGTAAAAATATTTTATATAAATGCTGACTAAATACCTTTTTCAAAAAATGGACCTGTCGACGTTCTCAAATAAAACATATCTTTTTCTCAAATGATAGTTTTTTTTTAAATCTTATTTGAAAGAAAATATGACCTAATTATACACATGTTAAAAAATATAATAATAAGGGACTTCTCCAATGCAACATTTACAGTGGACCATAAAACAATTTCGTGACAGAATTTTAAAATTACTTTATTATCAGGCAGATAACTTGCAAACATTTTAAAATACGCCATTTTTTTTTAGTCTTAATAGACACTTTAATATTGGGGTAAGCTGGCTCCATACACTGTTGGTTAAGTTAAGAATACTTTGTGTTAATTGGAAAGCTATAGTTTGTTAATCCATCAATGCAGTCATATGCTTTAACTATGCCTTTAAAGTTATCGTTATAAGAAAATTGCATAAACATCGATATGTTTAATGAAACCTTGTCATTTCTAATGGTGTTTAAGCGTAAACAATTTCGTTTATAAAATGGGTTTCCAACTTTTAAAATCCTTAATAATAGGGTTATCATCCTTAATGAGATACACCGTAAACTTGTTTTGTTGACTCTCCAATACAAAGAGTTCGGTATACTGTTTAAGAGTATATATACAGTCTGCCATATATGTTAAGGGATCTCTTAACTACTCCGAAGTCCCTGTCACACACGCAGAAATGAATAGTCCATAGCCCCTTAGTGGAAGATACTGATTAACTGTTCTAAATCGATCTACTTTTGGTAATGACGCAAACATTTTCACAGTTGCGTGGTTTTTATTTTGTCCTGGATATCCATCAATAAACACATGCACAATGTTTAACTTCTTGTAGAATATTGATTTCTATGTAATTTGTAATAAATAGGCAAACCTCATTTGAACCTTTTTTCCCATACCTTCGTGTTACATGTAAAATTATACTTTACCGGTTTGAACATCATGTGTCAAAAACTGAAACTGTAAGTTGATGTAGGTAGAACGTTCCTTGAACGGGGATCTGGGGTAAAAATATGTTTTACATATAGTCAATAGCTATTATCGTTACATGGGGTTGTTCTGATAAAGCTCCTCTAGTGTTTTCATTTTTGCATGAAACTTTTACTAGCTAGAAACTAGATGGATGAGATGTCTGAGATGGATTGTATTTTCGGACACAGTCACTTGTTTAGCATTGTCATTTAGCTCTTTGGATTTTATTTTTACTGCTAATTCTTCACACTTACAACATGTCGACCTGGGGTGGATCAAAAGATAAACTGAACTCTTCTTTAAAAATTTTGCAAAACAATGAATATGTCACTTCAGTGGTATGTCAATGTTCACATCGATACGATCTATATCAGTAACTTATAAATCGGGAATCGAGATACGGTTTAGATGAATACCCCACGGATTTGATTCGGCATTTGTCCTGGATCGGCGCACCGTAACCGATACTGATGAAAACTAATAAGTTCGAAACAGCTGTCTATCGTTCGGTTCCCATCTGGGACAGATGTCGAATCCTACCCATGGCGGGTTTTCTTTTCTGAAACCTTGTCTGATCGTACAGAAACACGAGAAAGGGTTCGAGGATCGCTGTTAGGTATATCAATGCTTGGTGGGGCTTTAGCTCGATGAGTTGTTGTTTCCTATAGTGATTATGTAATAGCCTTGCTATCTGAGAACTATTTGATAACCGCTTTGCGGTTTGGTAGTCCCTTTCTCGTTTCCCGACTTATAAGTTACTGACAATTTTAGAATTCTTATAAAATTTTAAAATCTCCATGGATGTGAAAATATTTATACAAACAGAGATCATGCCATTAATCAACTACATTCTAACTTCTTCTTTACAACTACCATGTACCAAATATGCTAGTTGTAAATAAAATACCATAATTATATAGTTTAATGAAGCTCATATATGCATATTTACATTTAATATATGGATAGTTGCATTTACATTATAATTATATAGCATTGTGGAGCTTCTATATATATATTTATACTTTAAATGTTCATATATGAGTTGATATATTAATTTGAAGTTAATACAGTCTTGGACTACTTATATGAGTTGAAACTTATGTTCAAATAATAACTCTTTTCTTAGGGTTCTGCCAGACATGATTGGCGGTAATGGTTACAGACAACAGCCAACTGCAGAACTCATTGTAAGATGGGCTCAAGCCAACGCACTTATGCCTGCTATGCAATTTAGTTACTTACCATGGGATTTTCCTTCTGACGAGGTAACTCAGTATTCATGACTTATTCAGATTTGTGTTCAGTTTAATATTAAATTTACATATTACCATGTTTTTCAGTTTAATACAACAGAGATTGTACGAAAATTCGTCAAATTGCATGAGGATTACGCTGACGAAATAATTAAGGCTATGGAGGCGAGCATTAAGGACGGTACTCCTGTCAATCCTCCTATTTGGTGGGTTGACCCTAAGGATCCTGAGGCTCTAGCTGTCAGTGATGGTAAGATACATATTCGTAGCTTTTCCGTAGCGTGAAAGTCTGTAATTCCAATTAGTTTAATGAAACAATAACATATAAAATCAGTAGGTAAAAATAGCTAGATAAATAGTAAAACAATGTCAAGGAAATATTGATAATTAATTTTTATAATTTATATTAAATTTATATTTAATATTTTATATGATGATGCTCTCATTACTCTAACGTCTGTAAACTTGTAAATAAGAAGATTATTTGGTACAATTTTTTTTTGTGATAAATAAAAGTGATCACAGGACAAGTACTATAAGAAGAACACTTATTCTGAAAACAACGTTCTTTTTCAATAAAAAAGCATTGTCTAGGTATGTTAAACCAGGCCAAGCTAATTGCAATTACATACCTTCCGACCAAAATCGGACGCAGGAGAAGGTATGTATCTGCTTGGATAGCAGGGTGGCGTGGGCAGTCTTGAATTGAGCAACGACAAAGTCGAAGCTGGTCTATAATTGCTATGAAGCATTCAACCACTTGGCAGGGAAGGACCGGTGGAACTCTTATGGATATCTGGGCATAATGGAATTAAGGGAAATCTAATTCAGACTAGGGACCAGGGAAAACCTCTATGGACCTGAACCTGCAGTGGGAGTAAGTCGGAATTTGATCAGAGACCGCATCAATGGCTGGGAAAGAGACCAGCACAATAAATGATGGAGAGGAGTAACGGGTTGTCAAATAACCAAACTCTTCATCGAATACTCAGAGATTGAGAAATGGGCCCAAGAATTCATTATATTGAACAGGCACAAAGTCAGAACCCTGGTGGGAATCGTAACGGGCCACCATAGTAGCCTGAATGCATATAAGCACAAGCTGAGGCTCACTGATAGCCCGGCCTGTAGATACTGTAACGAGGAAATCTCGATTCATCTTCCTTACACCTGCCCCGCACTGGAGGAGAGGAGGTATCTTATATTAGGAACCCCTGTTATCCTAGAGGAGGGAGGCTTAAGGGGGATAGACGTGCCTAAATTGCTCCTTTTATGGGATAGCGTTTTTGGATAATGACCCGGATAAGAGGGGATCGCCAAGGGACTACCCGTGCGATCAGTGGCTGATGAGGCCCAAACCCATATAACATACTAATAATAATAATAATAATAGGTATGTTAAAGAAACGAATATTACATTATTGTGTTCTAGAATTCCTGCTCGGTGAAAATATATTGGTTGCTCCAGTTCTAGAGGAAGGCGCTATTTCAAGGAAAATATATCTACCAGCAGGTTCGTGGAAGGACGGCAATGATGGTATCATCTACGTAGGCCCCATAACAATACCAAAGTATTCTGCTCCCATCGACGTCTTGCCATATTTTATTAAACAATAATGAATCATTAAATTTCATGTAATGTTAGAATTCCAAATAAATTCAATGCAAATTAGAACATATAATTTTTATCTTTATAGTTAGTAGGAACCATTTTTTATAAGCGTACTGGAATCTCTACGCCTTATTAATCTAAATGTGTCATTTTCTTTACACATCCACTTTAATGCTCTATCTGGTGTAGTGGTGTACTAACTTTAGGAGCTTCACAGCTAGTCTGACGTTATACTTTCCTAAACATATTGACATATCTTCTGAACACTTACATAATGTGTATTTTGGGCCCTGTTGTGTAACACGATTTTGTGTAGGCGCCCTTACTGGGTCAGCTAGTAGTCAGTGTAGCAACTTTGAGAACATTAGTAACGATATGCAACTAATTCCTCACTAGCAATAACAATTCGTCAGTGTCCCAGTAGATGCTATTCTGATAATGATAACATTCGATAAAATGTTATCATTATCATTCCCGTATTTTGATCAAGTAAATGTATAGTAATTTCGTCTTGAGGTTATGTTTTAATTATGATGAACATAATTCAATATATGAATCTAATTTTATTAATATACGATAAGATGATTTTCTGTTTTTAACTAGACAATAACGTCTCATTGTCATCAAATTTACAGAGTTCTATCATTCAAGACAAATAATAGTTCTGTACCTACTAGTCCGTCAGTATTATTCATTCACCTGGGTTCCTAAAGATTTTTATATATTTTTGAAGTGAATACTTCTTTGGCGGCATTCTGATATTTGACGAGAATGGAGAGTGAATTTGAAAAAATGTAACGTTTCCAGATTTCGTTACACGAGAGAGAAAAAAGATATAACGTAGAGAGAAAGAGAAAGAGAGCTATACATTTGGTACACCTAAAACACAGGCTTCGTTACAAGACAGAGTACACAGATATATAACTTAGAGAGAAAGAGAAAGAGAGCTATACATCATATACATCAGTTTAGGCTATCCGCGTCTCCCTATTGTCGCGCATGCGCACGTTATAGATGTACGCGTCCAGGCGCTATATATTAACAGCTGAAGCAGCACGCCCGAGTGTTTACCGAATATTTATCATTGTGTTTTGTAATTATTTACGTTATTTACATCTGTGTTCTGTGATTATTTGATAATATCCTTGAACCGTTTAACTTGTTAAAATCTAGAAGATATAATATATTTCATTCACCACTCCCTACTGGTTTACAGCCACACAGGTGCAAATGCACTTGGAAGAAGCGAAGACAAAATCCCTTTGATTCTCGGGGGAGATTTCAATGTAAATTTCGGATCCAATGATTCTTTGACGTTGATTAACTTTCTTCGAGAAACATTTGGTTCTGCTTATAAATAACAATCCCAAAGACTCAACAACAAAATCCGGAACAACAATAGATGCAATTTTTACACGTTATCTAGAAAATATCGAATCACGAACATATATTTCATATTTTAGTTATTACAAACCAATCATATCAGTATTACCAATTGAACCACCAGCCGATGATAGTGTAAATAATGAATAAACCGAATATTTTTTACACAAATTATATATTGTTATATTTCTTTTGAAATCGCCCCTCTCCCTTTCTCTCTCTTTATCTCTCTCTCTTTCAATTTTTCACTCTTAATCTCTCATTCTCTATTCTAAAGAAGTATTCACTTCTATCACGTGTACTGTGCTGCACATGATATATTTTTTTATTTACACAATATAACGTTGAGTATACATGCTTGGAAAACAAGTATATGTTTTTGTTCTTTCGTTTCGTTAATTTTCTTTTAGATGCTAGTGCTAGTTAATATATTATAATTTTTAATTTATTACTGCATATTTCATAATTGTAAAATAAATGAACCAATATTTATTAGATATGTTCCCCGCACAAAACTTTTTCCATCTCTAACTAGTAGCCAACTACTATAATAAATCGCATTGGTATTTGATTATTTCAAAAGTTTTTAGACTAATTTCAAGGACTGTTTTGTGACAATAAACTTGCAGGAACTCAGGAGTCATGAATAGAACCTTGAAAACAAGCCTGGCGAGAAAAGTGCAATCAAAATATTTTTTTGTTGAAAACGTTGAACAATGGTGAAATTATATTTATAATATAACCACTATTTTTCATCCGATTTTCATGACAGATATTTTTAAAATACTGGATATAATAAAACGTCAGGAATGGTAATTAAATAATGTGGAATTGTTGTATCTCATTGTTATTAAATTCTCTCTGCTTTCGTTGATCATTAATACATATATATATATATATATATATATATATATATATATATATATATATATATATATATATATATATATATATATATATATATCAATAGGGAAAGTCTTATTTATAAAATATATACATAATACCGTAGCATACAAAATAAACGTAAAAAGCATAAACGTATGTATGTATATAACAACGCAAATTTCAAGTAATAATGAAAACAATCTAATTATTGCTGGATACTATTACTAGCAGAATTTGCAATACATATTGTTTTGGTAATTAATTCAATTCATCCATAGTTAGTACTCTGAAATGGTTAATAGGAAACTACTGAATTTATGGTTGTAAAGTTTATATTAAATCCTATTGAATTAACTAATGAAAGGAATTGTGTTAATCTCCTAACTACATTAAATAAAAAACAAATCTACTTCCATCCTTCTATATTTCGATGTATTTAAGCTTTAAAGCAATTGCGTATATAACCATAAGAAAAACATTCTCTTTGATATTTTAAGTTAAATATATAGCATCTAGTAATTTTTTTTAATAGTTACTATACATTAAATAATTCTAAAATATTCTAATAAATATAAATTTATTAGAATCCTTAGAAATTAATAAAGCAAAGAAATCTGATATATTAAATTATCAAATAGAAACAAGCTCATCTCCGTTACTAAATTTATTTTAGTTCTTGATGCTATACAAAAATCTTGTTTAAAATTTACAGATACCATCGCTTGAAATTTTGTAACTCAATAACAAAATTTTAATAGTAGGAATTCCCATAGCAAAAAATCTAAAATTACCCTAGTTATATAAACGCAGTTCCACAACGTAAAATTTAGTCTATGTACTCAACATCTGACGAAGCCACTGTGTTGGCGAAACAATTGTTATGTTTAACAAATAAAAAGTGAAAATACAGCCAGCGAATATTTTAATTTCGTATAAATATGGATTTTCATCAAGTAACGGCCCAATCAATTCACAAAATAAAAAAAGAAAAAATATCTTGTATCTTTGTTAGGCCGGAAACTTTTCAGACAACCCTCGTACATTACTGGATAGATTAAAACCTCTACACAAACTTTTGTTAGGCGATTTTTTAAATCCCACTTATAGTTTAGTCAGAAATTAGGTATTCTCACATATTTACCCAACCCTATATATTACCGTGATGTAGTATTTGTAAAGATTTCAGGTTATATAAAAAATAAGATATCTAGACAGAAATGTGAAATCCACTAATACCAACGTGATTTACATAATTCCCAGAAGTAACTGTAAACCAAAATATATTTCAAAGTTATCCAACGTACCGATAAATTTTAACCTCTACTATTAATAGTTCATAATCTGCCATTTTAATGTTAGTGAATTAATCGAGACACATAAGTTATACTCGAGAAAACCAAATAAGAACAGGAGTATGTTACAAAATGTAGATATGAAGAATATCAGGCTATTCGTCATTATGGTTGTATTCTGTTTAATAATCAATTCCGCTGATAACATGATTACAGAAGACGTTCACGTCACAGAAAAAAGCTTATCAACATTTAAACCAAGGGGTAGAAGATTATTTTCTATTAGACAGAACTGTGGAAGAGGACAAATATTTTCTTCAGAATTAAAATCATGTATATCAGTTTATGATTAGAATGAAATATTTTATAATTTTTATAATATATTGTACTATGTCTTATTTAATTTAATAAATCGATTTGTTTATTTACTGAGTAAATTTGTTATTAATCGATATTATTTACTTAATAATGAAGTAAATTAAAATGTAAACGGAATAAGAGAATATATTGAGTAAATTGGTACTACTTTTCCACACTCAACTAACTATACACGGAAAAGTAATGTAATAGTGAAATTTTTTTCTAGCGTTTATTTGTCGTTTTTCGGCCTAAAGACCAAAAAATAAAAATGGTTTGTAAACCATTTTGTGTGTGTGTGTGTGTGTGTGTGTGTGTGTGTGTGTGTGTGTGTGTGTGTGTGTGTGTGTGTGTGTGTGTGCGCGCGTGCGTGTGTGTCTGTATGTGTGTGTCGTTGCCGTTGTTGTCGGCATTAATAAAATTTCTTGTTAGCACGATAATTCAACTAAATCGTGTCAGATCGATCGGGTTTTGACTGATTCTTATCGGGGACTTCTCCCAGACAACACCTATTGATTTTGAGGTAGATAGAACATATTCTACCCTGTTCATGGATCATGAGGGAGCACGATGGTGGACTATTTGAATTAAACAGCTTTAAATCTTTAAAACGAACTTTTCCGCACGTAGAACATCTCTATCTCCAACTTGAGTGGCCGAGAAAAAATAAACCAATACATAAATGCAGAATATGTGTTTTATACGAGAGTTTTACTTTTTTCAAATAATCCACCATCGTGTTTTCTCATAACCCAGGGAACGGGTGGGGTGTGTCCTATCCACTTCAAAAGCAATGGATGTCATCTGGTAGATGTTTCTAATCAGAATTAGTCAAAACCCGATTGATCCGATATGATTTAATTGAGTGATCGTGCTAACAAACAAACTCAAATAGTCCATCATTGTGCTTTCTCATGACCCATGAACATGGTAGACTATGTTATATCCACCTCATGATCAATATGTGTCGTCTGGGAGACGTTCCCGATCCGAATCAGTCAAAACCTGATCAATCTGACATGACTTATTTGAGTTATCGTGTTAACAACAAGAATTTCTCAAATAATCTACCGTCGTGCTTCCTCATGACCCATGGACAGGGTGCGGTGTGCTCTATCCATCTCAAAATCAATAGGTGTCGCCTGGGAGACGTTCCCGATCAGAATCAGTCAAAACCCGATCGATCCGACACGATTTAGTTGAGTTATCGTATTAACAAAACAAGTTTCTCAAATAGTCCACCGTCGTGCTTTCTTATGACCCATGGACAGTGGGGTGTGTCCTATCCACCTCAAAATCAATAGGTGTTGTCTGGGAGATGTCCCCAATCAGAATTAGTCAAAACTCCATCGATCCAACAGTTATCGTGCACACAAAAAAGAATTTTCAAATAGACCCAAGGGAGGGGATGGTGTGTTCTATCCACCTCAAAATCATATATATATATATATATATATATATATATATATATATATATATATATATATATTCCTCCTTATACTGTTAAGAAAAGGTTAATTAACAGGTGTACAACTTTGATAAAGATGAACACCCAGCTATGCTAAGTATGTTTTGAAAAAAGTTAATCTAACTTAAACATTAATTATCAATATCTTACAACAATGTTAAAATGACTTTATTCTACTTAAAAAAGGATCTTAAGAATTCAAATAGCTCTTTTATAACTCCATAAACAACCAACTTATGGAGATACATCGAAAACTGCAAAACTGTCCTTATTGATATCAATTTTCATTTTGATTTCTCAGATTCATTGAGTTCCGTTCAAAAAGATAAAATCAAAACGACGATGATCTTCTTTTTCTATATCCTTTGTATTTTTGATACACATTTTATAAGAAATGGAGCCACGAAAACAAAACGTACATTAACATACAACATCGCGATTTGGTTCTCAGAAGTAACTGTAAACCCAATTGCATAATAAAAGTATCAACTATGCCGATAAAGTGCAACCTCTGACCTCTGAACTATTAACAGTATGTGATGTGTTTTTCTGCTGTTGGATTTACAATATATAACAAGTTTTCCTTTGAAGATCCCAAATGGAGACACAAGAAGCATAACAAACAATATGAAAATAATGATTCAGATTCATTGTGATCATATTTTATCCAAGTAAAATTGATCCCGATGAAAAATGTATCCAAAACACCTACGTTATGAAAAAGTCCATTATATTTTTATTAAAAGATGAAATATTGTTTTTATTTTATGTTTAGATTTGTTCTTTAAATAAAATATTTAACTATGATATTTTGTGTATACTATTCTGTTATTGTTTATTCATTATCGTGCTTAATGAATAATAAAGTTAATTATAGTTTATGTTTATTAATTACTTAATAAGATAATTTGGAATTGTAGAAAATATGAGGGGGTAAAGGTGGCTGGAGGAAAATATGGAAGTAGCATTAATTTAGATTTTGTAGTTCAGAAACAGAAAGAATCAACTTATCAGAAATATTTAAACAATAGAACTATTTTTATCTAGGTCTATGCAATAATATACTAAGAACTAAATAATGAAAATCTTATGAAAGAAATAAATGTACCACTTCAGAATAATAATAAGTATTATTTAGTTTTTTAAGTATTATTATCGTGTTTTGACAATAAATGTTTTCACTTCACATCAATTTCTTGATATGCTTTTAAACATATTTAATTTAAATTGCTACTGCAATATATTTCATTTACACGGAAGTAAATTATTTCTATATTTATTTAACGAATTATTCACAAAGTATGTGACACCTATTAAATGAAATATACTTAAGGGCATTTATT
This sequence comes from Rosalia funebris, assembly GCA_037954035.1. Classification (NCBI taxonomy): domain Eukaryota; kingdom Metazoa; phylum Arthropoda; class Insecta; order Coleoptera; family Cerambycidae; genus Rosalia; species Rosalia funebris. The sequence continues at coordinate 28,696,208 of JAZFAV010000035.1, read as the reverse complement.
TGAAAAAACAACTGATTTATTTATTTAATAAAAACCATGACCGTGATACATATCTCAAAATAAATAAAGCCTAAACTAAAATACACTTTGTGTATGTATGTGTTAGATTTAAAAATCTAAAATAAAGAAAAAATTAGCAAGCTACCATTTATTTTGAATATACGTACCCCAGTTACATGTTATTTATATATAAAATTACATTGTCTCCCACAAAAGGTATAATTTTCTATACGGTACATTTTGCTCTAAGTTTCTATTTCATATTCATACGATTTACCCATTCATATACATTATTAAGTACGGACAATATGGCGATATTTAATGTTTTCATTAAAAATGACTATATGAGGAACGTTGCGTCGTAGTATCTAAAATAAATTGTATTAGATTATATCCATTTATGTCGTATAACATCAGAGCATCTCACATTGAATTAATTCCAAGAAAATTATTCATATTATATACCACACAGATACAAATTTCCGACTTCTAAACTATAGTGTGAACATTTAAATAAAAAGGATCGAGAAGCGAAAAGATAGCAATGGTTAAACGAATACAACTTTTTTATTTGTTTGATTATTTGGTTTAATTAATAGCTAAAAAGTTTGGACCTTTTTAGCCATTTTAAATATTAACTTTCCGCCGGGCGCAGTTTCAATCCAAACACATTCGGGCGCAATGTATCTGAGATATCTCATATCACAACTTATACAATTTAGATTTTAATGAGGTTGAGACTCTATTAGAGGCTTATTTTAATTAATAATACAATACACTATCTGTCGGGAGCAGTCAAAATCTAAACACAATATAATAATAAATATCTCACACTAGTTCTCAATCGCAATAATTAAATTTACTTTATGTAAATTTCACTATTACGATTAACTTGGAACTTATTTCATGTTCTAAAACAATAAACTTTGAATATTCTTATAGGAAAACCAACTATTGACAAGTTTTTTCTGCTTCAAAGCACAGACATAAATTAGAATTGAACAATATTTTGAAGACAAAAATCAAACCATCCGTTTATTTCATATAAAAGTTATAAAGTTATATATAAAAAAATATTGGACGTGAATTACAAAGAAAAGTTATAGGTAACTGCCTATTTTAAGTATAAAGAATTATAAATTCTCTTCATCATTTTAGCATGTTCCAAACAAAAATATACGTCACATTGTTGGTAACGATATTTAATATAAACTACTAATTTAGCACCAAAATGTTTTAATTTTAAATAATAATACCATAAAGAGCCAGAATAAGTAAGTGTAGAGATCCCAAAAATATTATTAATTTAAATAAAAGAAATCTAACAAAAATAAAAGTGAAAATAATGACGTAATCAGGCGGAAAGCATCTGACAGATCCGGGCGTCCTATACAAGGCCAGGGAATGCACTAAAAAAAATCGACACCATGTCGAGAAGAGTGGCTTGGAGCTGGGAAGCTATAAGGGAGTTCGAGTTAATATTCGTTTCGTAATACACATGAAAGGGCAATAACATATAAGTCGGAAATTGGGGAAGGAACTACCAAACCGCCAAGCAGTTATCAAAGTAATTCCCGAATAGCAAGGCTATTACATAGTCGCTATAGGAAACAACTACTCCTCGGGCTAAAGCCCCTCCAGGCATTGAATTATACCTAACAGCGATCCTCGGCCCCTTTCTCGTGTTCTGTACGATCAGATAAGGTTTTAAAAAATAAAACCCGCCACAGGTAGGATTTATATGTTACTGACATAGATCCAATCGATAAAGACGTATACCCCACAACTTTCATTCGGCATTTGTCCTGGATCGGCGTACCGTGTACGGCACTGATGAGAATTAATAAGTTCAAAACAGCTGTATGTCGTTCGGATCCAATCCCGGACAAATGTCGAATCCTACCTGTGACGGGTTTTATTTAAAAAAAAATGAAAGGGCAAAGAAAAAAGTGACTGCCGGATCTCACAGATAGGCTGCGCCTGACGATAGGTTAAATAGAAATATCTACGTGTATTTCATCACAATTCCTATTAATGCTATTTCATCACTTATGGAGCATACATTATTAATTTTATGTTAATTAAAATTCGTGAGAATAGTTTTTCAAATTAGCACAACATGGAATTCAGTTCATATTACAGAAAGACAAATGAGGAAAGCACACGGCTTATGATGAATCATGTTCTTGGAAGAATACTTTTTATTATTTACCTCTAATATTCTTGTGTTGTGGAAATATAGAATTAAGTAACTTTTCTATATGACTCTACCTAAACTTTATTCTAAATTTGAGAGATACTTAATGAATGCATTCACGTTTGACCCTAATTACTACTTTAATTGTTATAGAAGGAGTAGTTAACTACAGCGATGACAATATCGATAACGATACAACTAGTATCGTTATATCTTACTTTGAACAGAAATGTCTCTTTGTAATCGACATTAAAAATATACTCTTAATGATTTAACTTAATATTCTTACACATTCTGTAGTTTAGAACATGTTTATTTAACAATCGATATTTATTTCGTATTCAAGTTTGAGGTAAAAGGCACTTAATACAATCACCCTGTATGTGGGATCTAGATAAGTTGAAAATGAATAATTAAGCCGGAAAACCCAGCTGGGGATCGGTTGTGGAAGGGAACTTCCAATATTGGTAAATAGGCACTATATAAATAGTAATTGATTTAAATTATTTTTAGTTACTGAATGAAACGCAGTTAAAGACGAACAAGAAATATCTATTCACAATTATGTACAGAACCACGTTGTTATTACTGTTATTGGTGATCTTTTTTGTTGATATGAGTTCAGGAAGTTTCATAAAAAAATTAAGAACTGTAGCCAGAGGAAGATATCACGAGTTGCAAAACGAAGAAAATCGTGTATTGAAAATGGATAAATTAAGTAATGCCAACGAAGATGTGGTGAAACTGGATATCTCACCAACTCATAAACTACGCAGACGTAAGTTCTATGATAAGTCATTAGTATATATCAATATATTTTAGAATATAGTATATTTCAACATATTCCAGAATAGTTTAGTATGTTTCAGATATTTCAGTATATTTCAATATATTTTAATTTACTCATATTTCAGTATGCTTCAGTATATTTTCAGTTGTTTAGTTAAATTTTAGTATAATTTAGTTCCTAGAATAAAAAAATTCCTATAAAATGCAATATATTTTCCTTTATCTTAATATTTTGCTACTTAAACATATATTATATTCCTTCAATTTGTTACAAAAGTTCATTGAAACTGCATTACCTCCATAAATTACATGAGATTGCGAAATTCAGTCTAAAAATATTATTAATTAATAATTAAAAAATAATTAACTATTACATACAGTTACATATATTTGTTGTTACCAATAAATTTTATTGTACTAACGACAGTTTTATATATAATTTCATTTTGCATTAGAAAATAATTAAATTTTTTTTGTAATTTGTTGGTAAACAATTTAGTATAGTAATCTAAACTATATTAATCCTATTGTTTATCTTTGATTTATTCATTTTAATAATAATATATTTACCTTAAACTAGTTTACCTTAAACTGAAATTTATTGATGCTCTTATTTTTTACGTTATTAGAAATTTTTTTTAAATAACTTTAAAATAGAGAGTTAGATTTATTTGTAATATTCTTATGCAAGTTTCATAATTATATTCACATGTAGATCTTATGTTGGTCTTAATGATTTATTGTAAGCGATTAGCAATCCATTATTATTTACTACTTTCCAGAGACAATTAACTTCAAAGTATATCTCGTTAATTAGACCCAAATTTAAGTGGTCTAGACAGGCTTGCACTGACGCCCATTGAAATTCAAAATGTCACAACAAAAACTACCATCAGAACGTCAAATCCTCTAATAATCTACAGAACTGAGACAAAACTAGCCACCGTGAAAGAAGTTGACCAATTTGAATCTAAATTATTGAATTATTGAATTAAAATTGGTGCCAATAATTAACTGAAATTCATTTTTAAATTCGAAACGAATTTGATTCGAAAATCTGCCGACATTTTTTGCATGAAAATTTGTTATGACCCTAATTATTGTTGTAAAGTTATGATGTTGGAATTATAAAAGCATAGAATAACATTGCTATTCAAATATATGCATTAAAAGATCGGTTATGGTTAAGGAAATATAACAAATGTGTTATATTCGTAAAAACTACAGAAATATTGTCTAGTGTCCAGAAGACGATAATTTATTTACAATAGAAATCTTGCTCAGATTATTCTAAAATATTTTGTACTATTTCACGGATAATTTGGTAAACTTATTGCCTGTCCTGTTTTTAACTCTTTGACGTCTATTGAAATAAATCTTCGGTCTATTCCCCTTCGTCGAACGTCTTCCTTCGCCGTCTACCGATCTACATATTGTTATTAAGATAATTTCTTATTTTCACTGTAAAATAGGCTATAGCCCCATTCCAGTGATACTAAATACTTCCAGAAATGTTGTTAGAATATCGTATATATGGATATTCTGTTTATTTCTCCAGCAAGTGTATGTATGAAGTAATAACTTCACAAAAAGACGAATTGATATAGCGTATTCTCACAAATGTCTGATCCTGCAAATCATATACTGAGGCTTGAATTGATTGAGATAATTGAAGATTTAGTGTAAGAGTCTTGGAATTGTCCTTGCTGGAATGGCAGAAGTGTTCAATATAGACCATAGGTTTGTACACCATATTAGGCATGACATCATACAGCTCCACAAAGTTCCAGTAAACTGAGAAGCTTTTGCGCTGGCATTAAGCGGAATAAGAGGGCTGTCTGGGGTTGTGACTGGAGATGAATGCCCTATTGCTAACCCCTTACCCACCCTTCTCTGCAAAGAAATAAAGAAGGGGGTCACATCTCTCCGCCCAAGAAAAAAAATCGCAAACAGCTCTTGGGATCCACAATCTATGTTATCTTTCACATTCTTCTTATCCTTAAGTGATTTCCATGTGTTAAGATAATTTAGCACGTTCAAAATGGCAATGGACGTTTGTAGAATGTACAGAGAATATTTTTCTTTATTTTCTATAATTTTTAGGTTTTGTATTTGACTCTACTTTGCACGGGTGCAAACATAAATGGGAAAAATATGTTAAACGATTAAAATGTTAAACGATTGCTTAAATTTTGACTGCGCTAAAAGAAGTAATGCAAATAACCTAAAAATACTACGAAATGTGTAGACATGGAAATCATTCAAAGAACCATGCTATATGACCCCCTCTATAACCACCTTTTTCAAGCATGTGCTAATATTGTTCGACATTTGATTAGGTCTGCCGTGCCATAGTCTTCTACTGCATTAATAGTTTACATTTTGTTGTCTATCAGTACATATTTGAGCTATAAACTAAATTGTTTTCTTTTTTAGGCGTCAAGAAGGCTATAGTGCAAGTGGGTCCTAATTGTAACAAAGGGGAAATAGCGAGAAAGATTGACGGAATATGCCAAGTACCCTATGAACGAGTATTGATGGAATAATTACGTGATCCTTGCAAAATGCCCAAAAAAGTTTATTTAGCATTTGCTGAACGGTGTTTCATTGCCAGCATGAGAGCCTGTTAGAGCAAAGGAGTCGAATTGAAGGTCGACTTGTTTAGTTGTTATTTAATTTATATGGTGTTGATAATGATTATCCAGCGAAATTTTCCAGGCGAAGTGGTCAAGATGTATCGCAAAGAATGTTGAGGTAATACACCGATTTCTATATTTTTCGAATGTAATTTTTAGTTTAATAAAAAGAAGTACACAAAAATACCCTTAATCTTATTTGTGCCTCACCCTCTATCAATCTGACAACCATTTTAAATAATAAACTAAATAGTCGTCATATATGAACTAGTTTTTATATTCTTAGAATAAATATTTATACTATGTTGTCTTTAGATAAACATATCAATATTAATTGCAGAATAAATTGCCTATTATAAATGTTAAATCCAGTTTAGTAAACAATTGTATTTATCCATGTGTGTGTAATATTATATTGTTATTTGAATTTAATAAAATTCTAAATTGATTTGAGAAAAAATCTTTAAAAATAAATTAAAAATGGTTTTAACCGTTCTCTGCGTATCAGCACTTTAATAATTTTATTAGAATTTAAATAAAATCTACGTAAAGAGTAGATAACTATTTTAAGACCCTATATTTTTGAATAAATGACTGAATAATTCTTCATGACGGCTTTTTAAAAAACGTTAATTTCAAGAAATATTCTTACAAAAGTATTGATCCACAAAGAAAATACATCTTTTATTCTTTTGAATGCATTTCCATAGTACTAAAATCGAAATTTCAATATCAGATTAATAAAGTATTTTAATATACATAAATATGGATGTACCGTATAAATGAACTTTATGGGGTATACATCTTTATCGATACGATCTCTGTATATGTATATGTAAGGGGTCGAGGATCGCTTCAAGGTATAATTCAATGCCTGGCGGGGCTTAGCCCGAGGAGTAGTTGTTTCCTAGAGCGATTATGTAATAGCTTTGCTATTCGGGAACTACTTTGTTAACCGCTTGGCGGTTTGGTGGTTCCTTTCTCGATTTCCGACTTATATATTACTGACATATGGATTGTCAACGCAAATAAATTATACAGAATAATTATCTTGTACAATATGCTTCTCACAATGTTTTCTTGTGTACCTGTACCTCTCTACACAGACTCCATACGATGAATGGTCTGTTAGGTATCATACTCAAGATAGTTGCTTTTCCATGTAACAGACAGATGACCATAGTGCTATGTTATCTGTATATGTAGCTTCAAAGTGGTAAGTATGTTCTCAGAATAGCAGGTATGGAGTACACTGTATTGATGATTCCAAGAATGATTTCCTGATAAACTTGTTCGTCATGTTTCTATTGAGTACATATTTTAGATGGAACAATTTTCTTACAGATTGGAAAATGTTAGATGAATGTTAGATGGATTGGAAAATGTTAGAATATTATCAGTAATCTATTGTCTTCTATTATGTCACATGTTTATTTATTCGTTTCTAAATTATTTCTAAATATCTGAATATGCTTATATCATCGTCACCTAATGGCATTGTTAGTTTAATGGTTTTGTTATTTTCTAATTGGCATAGCACAATAATTATCATCTAGAAAATAAGGAAAAGGATGTAAGGAAAAATTGGAATTTATAATGTCCCTGTAAAGAAAAAATATATTTCAAATACGTTGGAAGTCGACAATATCTTCACCAAAACCAGAGGTTATATAAAAGAAGGTTATATATACTTGTATGGATAAATACCATATTGTTAGAGACGTGAAAATTGTAGCTGATAACTTACCAACTAATACAGCAATAAAATATCAATATCTAGCTTAGACTGTTACTTTGATACCAATATTTTAATTAAATTTTTACCAATATCCTGACAGACTACTTACCTGATCCTATTTTTCCAATGTGTCTTATAAGAATATAGGATACTGTTTTTGAATAAGAATTATTGTAGTATATTTTCAGATTGTCTATTATTCTGTTTATTTAATATAAATAAAAGTTAAAACAAAAATATATTAGCAAACGTTGCAGTGCTTAAAAAATAATACCAATTGTAGTAGATATAGACGTCTATGATTTGAGTATCTAGGAGATTGTATTGGTTTCTTCCTGGTCTTGTCCCGGTTGGTTAACTTTTTTGAAGTTTCGCTCATCATTCTGTCAGGTAATTTAAAATGTTTCTAAAGATACTTTTCCAGTCTTTGGAAATTTTCTAAAGAAGCTGCTAGCATAATCAATAGAATATCAAGACAAGCTGATCAACAGCAGTAAGACCTGGAAAAAACTAGCACATTAAAAGACCTACAAAATCTACATCCTATTATCAAGAAGATCGAAGCCATACATATGTTTCTTATATTACAAAATTTTTAATAACGAGCCTAGAATTTTAATTGCTAAAGTTAAAATATATAGAGAAAATAAAATGGTAATAGTTTAATGTAATGGATTATATACTATATAGGTTGTAATGATCAAGAAAAGTAAGTAATTAATTCCAGATATTGACGTTTCCAGATGATCTCTCGTCAGTGTCAGTCTCAGTACTGAAATTAACTATTTGGTCATAAGTAGCTAAATATTTAGTGAAGAGTCAAGAAGAACATAGCAATTTCTGTATAAAATTAAAATATAAGTAAGCCATGGAACTGTGGTGAAGACAATTGATTGTGGGTTAAAGATTGCAGCCTAATAATGCTGTTTCATTGATGCAAATTTCAATCATATTCATATGGTTGCACGGGGTCAGAAGATGTTTTCATGAAGCTCCTCCGAATGTGAAGTCTATACACATTGGAAGGTCGAATAATGCCAGTTATCTTATTTAGAATCGTTGATGGGTTTACTTCTTTATCTGCTGATACAAGTTCTTGTAAACCTAATAGATAATCTAATCCAATAGATAATGACCATTCCAGGAATTCAATAGTTAAGAAAATTACGAAGTTGCGCATTGGGTAAAAATATTTAGTACAACGAAATGAGGAAATGTTCGAAATTAATCCAAATTATATCTACATTTCCATCAGTATCTTATTGTAATAATTTATTTCTATAGATAGAATATACTTAGAAGATAATACGATATATCGACATGGACATAGTTGACCGTATAAGGCAAATTATGGATAAATTTCATGTTTTAATAAAATTTAATAGAAACAACTATACATATTTGGAATATATTTTTACAAAAAATTAAAACAATGTTATCAGTTTCATATATGAGAGAAGTATACTTTGTTAATTCTTGTTTGGAGAAAATCAATTAGATATGGAACCCTGTAGAATACTTTTATGGGCATTGAATATGGGTATTAAGAAACATGGTTTTCTTAAAGAAAAATGTAGTTTTCTTTAGACAAAAGGTTAACTTCTGTATTCTTACACAGAACTTCTGCGTTTAACTTCTGTGTTCTTAACAGTTTTTATGTAAAAAAGAAACAAAATTGCATTTCATTTTCTACCAGGAACAATTCAACTTTTCACAACATTATCAAGGAGATAGGTCACACAAAAATGTACAAACTATATCTTTATTATTAGAAAAAAAAATATATCTACATCTAAAATTTCATATCTTTGCCAAGACAAGATGAATCGAGATTTATGAAATATATCTGTAATTCGTTGATACATATAATGCATAAAGTAGGTCTAAGTTTGAAACCTTGTTATATACAACTTTGATCTTCAAACATTAGACGCTTCGTTATATAAAAACATTCAAAGCCTATGGATGTCCTAATTTTATTCAAAAAGCACCATAATCTCACAATTACAATAATTTCATTAGGACTTCACTATGACCTATTCTGAAATAGTTGGTTATAGAATCAGAATTTCAGTGTTGATATCGTTTTAGAGTGTTTAAAATATACATAAACTTCGCCTTTAGCGATAATTGGTTTAGCATCAATTTGTCGCCTTATTTATACTAGGAATTCCATCAATAATCTTTAAGAAAATGTCAAGTTATGTGAATTTGCAGCGCTCGAGAATGGTTCTGTATATTACCATGTCAGAGATTAACGCCATATACTTTTTTAGTTAAGCTAGTAATTACGTACATAATGATAACATACATAATTAATGATTACTGAGAAATAAACAAAATATAAATAAATATAGAGCAACTATGATAACTGCCGTATTTCGTTCGAACAGTTTTTGTTACTTCAAATCAGTGAGAATGGCAAGTACCAGTTTATATGTGGTCTTGTTTCTGTCAATTTTTATGATAAATGAGGTAAAGTCAGGAATAATCCTCGACAGTATCAGTAAGGTAGCTGAAGGAGTGCAATGTAGACTACATCAAGTCGGAGACGCAATTCGGCATAAACATAATAGTGGCCCATGTAGAGGACAGCCGCAAGGTGGTCCCAATCAAGTAGAAGATACTAATAATAAAAACTACGATAATACTAACTGTGAGTAGTTGCTCAATCCTTCTATAGATGGTAATTTAAGTAATGCAAATGAGTTGTCATTCAATTGCAAAATAATAAAATTAGTGTGCATAATAATACAATAATTTAACAAAACTATTTGTTAAATTTATATATGAAGTGAATTATATTGGTGGTGATACAAAGTTTCGGCAAAAATACCAAAATTATTTAAAATAATTTAATTTAATAATTCATTATAATTTTATAATAACAATTGTTTAATGCTAACTACATCCCCGGGTATTTATAAATTAAAAAAACTTTAATTGAAGAGTATGTTTTTAATGAAATATTCTATTTAGTTTATAGTATTAGATATATTAGTTTGGTATAAATTCATGGAGCCATTAAGTAAAATGTTTGTCCAGTATTCAGTCTCGGTGTATGAAATTTTAGGAAATTGAATATGATATCTATTATAGTCTAATAAATTATATATTGATTTAAAGAGAAATAGCTGTAAAACAATCCTAAGAGTCGCTAATCAAGAGAGGAAATCTATTTAATAACTCAGACTGTGGAAAACTAATGGCAAAATAAAAGCCGGTGCCATTTTGTTTAAGAGACAAGTACTTTAAACATAGTTTTTGTATTTTTTCTAAATTTTGTTTATGTATCTTGTAACTACGGGAATAAATAACTGAAGAAGAATCATCTTATACCTTACGAAAGACTGATAAAGTAATTTAGTGTTTGTATGTATTGCATAATTTGCTAGATAACCCACATTTGTAACATAGAGCCTTAGAAAGAATATCTGTTGTTAAGAGCGATATCTGCAAAACTTCTTTGTCGTGGATATATTCGTACAACATCATAATGAATTCACCTGCGACCAATGACCAATAATTAAGTAAGGTGGTAAATGTTTTAAAATATATCGATAACGTCATAATTTCTACACGAGTGTTCCTGTATGTATTAATTATATTTTAAAAAATGTGCAACTAAAAACAAAATTTTACGTGTCCCAGAATTTTTCCTAAAAGTTATTCCTTAATTTTTTAACGAATTTATTTATTAATTTATAAAAGCACTATATGAAAAATGCTGTAATTGCTGTAAATATTATAAATGTGATAATAATACATATTTTTGCTTTGTTCGGTCCTAATATTTATTGACCTATAATACAGGCTTTTCTTAGAAAATGTCAAGTATTTATAAACCTTCTGATGTAATAACATAATTTAGTATACTTATAGTAATAACAGAATATCTATTTTACAGTCATGTTCTTAATTTGGAAATTTCACGATTCTGCTTCTACAAAATAGGCGCCCACCATTATTTTTTTCACAAATCTCACTGCAACACAATATAAATAGTATTATAGTAGACTATACTTCTTTAATTCCAGGTTCGGTCAAATGTCAAATTATAGAATTATCATTCGATCATTAACGTTAATTGACCTAATAAGTGAGTGACAAATTTTCATCATGAAATTAACCGCATTTAATTCACATCCTATAGTGGACGTTAAGTCCATTAACATTCGAGCATCAAGTATAATACCATTGCGTATATCAACACAACCGACTGAAAGATTCTCCGAGATAATTCAGTTTCATCTTGGTTTCGTCACTCATTACAGCGAACTTCCTCAGGACGACTTTCTGGATAATTCTTGTATAGCAATTTTATCTGCAATTAGTAAGATCCCATATATATTTTCTGAAACTAGTTGTCTAGTCTCTACGGTTGTCTTAATGGTTTCTCTATTTTAATGTACCTTAAGATTTCTATGAGTATGTAAGATTATAATAGTGCTTTTGTGAATAGTTACATTATTGGTATTTTCTCAATGTTTTAGAAAATTTTATCACCTTTCTCATACTTCGCATTTCAGTTTCAGAAAAATTAAGTTGTTTTATTTTATAATTTAAATATTTCGACCTTGATAAAGATGCTATTTGATAAATTAGTTATAATACTGACTTAGTTTTCCACAGAATATCAAAATAGTATATACCACACTCGATGTGGGTTTCGTCAACAAAGTTGACATTATATAGAGATGATTAAAAGTGAGTTTTAATCATCTCCAGATCATGCCAACTTTGTTGGCGAAACGCGCGTTGACTGTAGTGTATTGTGTTTTGTGGAAAACTAAATCCGTGTTATCTTCACACCAAATGTTCCAACCTACTCCAGTACATTCGTTGTATTTATTCCAATCCAATAAGAACATTAAAGTACTACTTTCAATATAGAAGAAGCCAAATTAAATGCATGTTAGTGATAGTTTGTATAGTAACTTATAAGTCGGAAATCGAGAATTCTGTCTGGCGAATCGGCGTACCGTATGCGGCACTGATGAGAACTAACAAGTTCGAAACAGCTGTATGTCGTTCGGTTCCGATCCGGGACAAATGTCGAATCCTACCTGTGGCTGGTTTTATTTTTTGAAATAGTTTGTATAAATAAAACGTACTCATGAAATCGTTCGCCGTTTATTGAAACACACGCAAATCGAATTAATATGGTCAAATTTACTGTGGAAAAAGTAAACACTTGTATCCTTGTATGATATATGTATTTCTTTGCAAATCAAGACCAGAGCGTATGTACATATATTAAAAACAATATCAATCGAAAGTTTGTTCCTGAAAGGTAATGAGCACCAAAGCAGAAGAATTATGTAGTCAGATATTTCATAAATGTACTAACTTTTTAAAAAAAATTCAGTTCATGAGTTTTCGAAAGACGACGCAATTATACGATTGAATAACTGAAACAATTAGACTAGAATATTAATTTTTATAATATTCGTAATGTTTCATTTTTCAGTAAATATTCTGTCTGAAGGGGCCAGTAAACTGACACAGTCTCAGATACTTTTCTACTCAAAATCTTGTATTGAAATCATTGAGATTACATGCACATCTAAATATTGAATAAGATTTAAATATTGAATTGAAAGTTATTGATACTGAACATTGTAGAATTACTACTCTCTCTCTCTCTCTCTCTCTCTCTATATATATATATATATATATATATATATATATATATATATATATATATATATATATATATATATATATATTACGTCATTTCAATTTAAAATTACACTCCTCTATTCCCACTGCCCAATCTATTCCGTGTTCATTAGTTTCTGTAAAACACATTTTCAGCAATATGTGTCGTTGTATATTGTAATTTTTCAACCCATAGGATTTGGAAGCAACCTTATTAAATGATCATCATTTTCATTAAACCCATATCTAGTAGAGTTTTCCGTGATTCTATTGATATGCGATGTGAAGCATTTAAAAATAATAGCTTTCAAGAATTACAAATTTTGAATATTATATGAATAATAACGCTCGCTATGCTACATATATGCATAATGTCGATTTTTGGCAAAAAGTTATTGAGCTACAAACTTTAATTTTTATATGAACCTAAATATGGTAATTAGCAAATAACAAGATATAATTGAAAATGAAAATTTCAAAGATTCTATACCATCTGAAGAAGGATATTTAAAATAATTATTAAGACTTTGGAAAATAAAAATACTCAAAATTTTAAAATTATAGTTTTTTATAGTGTTATAGTTTTTAATTTTCTTCATCCCAAACTTTAAAAAGTGGACACCAATTTCAGATAAGTATATCATTGTTGCTTTCCGTCTGTATTTCTCTGATTCGTAATGATGCATTGGTAGAATGGTCATATAGATGACTAAATTTAGATGGTTATAACAATTAATCGCCTGATACTGCAATAATGCTGTTCAAGTCAGTAGAACTATACAATATGACACTGTATAGTTTACATTCTATACTATAGGAAAGACAGGTATCATGCGTAATGTGTCACTTATGTAATAAATAATTTTAAATGATTAAATTAGTCGTAGACAATTTAAAATAATTGTACTTTCTGTTTTTTAGTAAATTACGGATATACGTCTACGTTGACTTCCACACCTACAGCGATTAGTATATTTGGAAAAGCACCGACGTCCACTAGTGCTCCTCAAACCTACGCTACTGTTCCTGGTGGTGGTGGGAAAAGGTTAATAAACCCCGGAGCTAATTGTCCAGATGGATACAGAGCCGATAATGCTGGAAATTGTTATCTAGCTTATTAAAATCTATTCCTGTCATTGATCGTTGCGTTCATATACTCCTAATAAGAACATAATAAATATTTTTAATATACTTTTGAAGTGTACTGAATGTTTTAATGGTTGTCTGTCATCACCTAATAAAATAATTTTCTGGTCTTCTGTTTCTGAATATTATGATATTCCTAAGGTACTTTTGCCCACATCAAAACACTGCTGTCACAAAGAATTATGGATTAGAATAAGAAGGAAGGTTTCAAGAGATGTCGCTGTTTATAAAAGACTATCACTATCACTAGCATCCCTATTGTCTATATTTGTACGATATTAGATATTTTGTAAAAATAATTGAAAAAACTAACAAAAACTAACTTTCTTATTATAGCATCATTATTCTATGTAGCATTTGTACCATTTCTTATTTAACATATAACTTAAATCATATACATATTTTTTAATTTATACACAATTTCTTGTTTAATTTATATAAATATAAATACATAAATTAAATATTTAATTTATACGAATATTTCAAAACATATTTCACATACTAATTAATTATTATTAGAACTAGTGTCATCTAAATTTGAGTTAACACTGACTTAATTTTCCGCAGAGCACCAAAACACTATACACTAAACTCGACGCGCGTTTTGTCAACAAAGTTGGCATCATCTGGACATGATTAAAAGTCAGTTTCAATCAGAAAACTCAGTGAAACTCGGTAAGCTTTAATCAGTAATCAGTAAATTTTAATCAATAAAACTGAGTTTTAATCATCTCCAGATGATGGCAACTTTGTTGGCGAAACGCGCGTCGAGTATATTGTACAGTATTTCGGTGTTTTGTGGAAAACTAAGTCAGTTTTATCTTCGCACAAAATGTTCCAACCTACTCTAGTAATAAATTTGAGTTATCACTGACACACAATAAGTTAGTGATAATGAGAAATAAATATGTAAATATATGACGCCTATAGAGGTGATATCACTGCTCTTTTTTCGCCGGAAAGAAACGCCAAATAATATTTAAATACCCAATAAAAGAAAATGAATATTATAAAATTAATCACGCTTGCTCTCCTTGGAATTTTAGTTGTTAATCAAACAGAGGCGGGCGCGATTTTAAGAGGTTTGGCAAAAGTAGTCAAAAGTACACGGTGTAAGCTTCATGAAATCAAAAATAAATTGATACCCCACGAGCATCCTATTGGATATCCTTGTCCAAATGAAAGTGTAAATTCTGCCAGTGAAGAGAGTACCGAAGGTGAGTACTAATTTATTTGCTTTTATAGTAATATACCTACTTTGATAAAATTAATGGTGCATGTTATGCAGTGTGTTATAACACATTATTAATGGTGCATGTTATACAGTATATTAATTATAATTGCATTAAGCATTTAAATTTATATTCATTATAACTTTCATTTGTAACTCCCAAACTAGCCATAGTAAGTAACTGCGACATAAAAAAAAAATAGTATTGCAAAAATTATCTACTATTTTGTTTTTAAGCAATACCAAATTTATATTTTTTTACTTATATATGGATACCATACTGGATGCCATCTTTGAGAGTATTACATGCTCAGTTAAACAATTCAAAATTAGGTCATAAATGTGCATTTCTACTGTGATCATATGTCTTTTAAATAAACAGTTTTGTCAAGTGGAATTGTAAGCCAAATCCCGGCAAATACAAAAAATTATCTTGGTCAAAGATGGTCATGGAATGACAAACGTTCGTCTTAGCTTAAGTCAACCATTTGAAATAAATGTGTCGGTTTATCAAGTTATATGCCATAGCTGATATGATTGATAAAGTGAAAATGTGATATAATTCTAGAGAATAATAATTACCTACAAATTCAAAAATTGAAATGATATACACATACATACTAATAATATATTTATTAACAAAAGAAAAAAAAATAGATAAATAAAAGTAATTGTTCGAAATGTTCCCCACCTTATCCAATGCACAAGTTTATGTGACTTCTCATGTTATCGAATGTAATTTCTAGCATTATAGCACATTCTTTAATAAGTCTTTATTCTAATTCTCGCAAATGCGATACAGAGGTTGTGAAAATCCTACCTTTCTTGTCATAGAAACACGTGCAGAGAAAAGCTTCTTTCACGAGCTAGTCTTTTATGCCATACATATTCTTGCTTCAAAAATTCTTTTTACTGTTCCCCATTAAAGGCGAAATTGAAAAAACCGAGCCAGTTCTACTTCTAGGCAAAATTGCTATCCAAACATCAATTTCGTGACGATGATGTGAACATTTAATAGGAATATGTGGATTATCAATAATATCACTCCATAGTCGTATTTATTGAGGTTTGATATATACCGAAAGATATGATGAAGATAAGAAAAAAGACAGAAGTTATGTCTTTTCATAATCAAAGTCATTTATGATTTTATTAACAAACCACTGGCGGAATACAAGACGTCTGGTTGGTCCACTGGCGATAGGGCGTTTGATATAATGCATCTTATCGTTCCCAAATTTCATTAACTAGTATCTCTCTGAAAATAGACTTCGATTATGTAAGTTTTTTATTGTGTGTAAAGAAACATATTGTGATTACATGAGGAACAATACGCTATCAGATTTGTTCGACAAATTTTGTACAATCAAATAATTGTTGGCATAAATACAAAATACTGGCTCCGAAAATTATATTACAATCCAAGATCACCTTTGAAAATAATTTTTATGTAGGTACAGTACGTTGATGGATCGACTTATGAATAGTGTCTTGGAACATGAAAATTATCATTGACATGGGTAATTTATTTATATATTTAAATGACCTTATTAATTTATCTAAAAGCAACTACAAATATCAAATTCCTTAATGAAATATACTGTTTCCTGAGTAAGCGATGATATCCACTTTGTGAGATGAGAAACATTAAAAAAAGCAGGATTTTTGCAAGCAATATGGACTATACAAATTTTTCTTCAGATGCTCTACGATATTTTCAATTTCGAACTCTATTTAAATATGCGTCAAGGGAAAGTTGTAATACGGTTAATATAATGATTGTTTGCTTTAAAAATATATTCTTCTGATAAATTAATAGAACCTGTCTTTAATGTTAGATTTTTAATAGACAAATGTATTTATTTGGTAGTTAACCCTCCGTCGGGCGCAGCAGATCTGTGAGATCCAGCAGCAGTCACTTTCTTCTTTGCCCTTTCGGGTGTATTACGAATATTTACTCGAACTCCCCCATAGCTTCCTAGCTCCAAACTACCCTTCTCGATATGGTGTCGATTTTTTTAATGCATTCCCTGACATTTATGGGCCGCCCGGATCTGTCAGATGCAGTGCACCTGATTACGTAATTATTTCAATTTTTATATTTTGTAGGGTTTCTTTTATTTAAATTAATGATATTTTTTGGGATCTCTACACTTACTTACTCTGGCTTTTTATAGTATTATTAACATATTTGGGTATTAAATTATTGGTATATACTAAATATCGTTACCAACAATGACGTTTATTTTTGTTTGGAGCATGCTAAAATTATTAAGAATATATAAAAAATTATTAAGAATATTAAGAAAAATTATAAGATTTATAATTCTTTACACTTAAAATAAGCAGTTACTTTTCTTTGTATAATTCACGTCCAAAATTTTTTTTTGTATATAACTTTATGATATGACTTTTACATGAAAACAGGTGTTTTTTTTCTGTATTCAAAATATGGTTCAATACTAATTTATGTTTTTGCTTTGTCCTTAAAATAGAAAAAAATACTTGTCAATAGCTAATTCTCCTATAAATATATTACAAATTTATTGCTTTACAACATTAAAATGAGTCCCTTTGTGTAATTTTAATTATTGCGATTAAAAACTAGTGTGAAATATTTACTATTGTATTGATTCAAATAAGCGTTTAATTAAGTCTCCACCTCATTAAAATCTAAATTGTGTTAGATTTGATTATTTTACAATACATATACAGTAGCAAATGTATGTTATTTGTACATTTATCGGAGTATCTATTTAATTATGGGAATATAATAACAAAATAAATTATGCAGAATCTATTCCTAAGTAAATGAATTAGAGTAAATATGTTTATAGGATGATCAGTATTTGACTCTAGTTAATTCAATGATAATGTACACAAACACATTTAGAAGTATAAACATATATAGTAATACGTTATCAACTATAAATAACAAATATATTTTAAATTTAATTATTATGATGAAAATAAATATTATAACGTATTTCATATTTACTTGAAACAACAAAAAAATGTGTTACAGTGGGATGTGTACAGTAAACTACACCGTTACTTTAAGGTTTTCTTTAAGGTCAAGATTGGTGTAATTTCTGATTTGAATTGATTCTGTTTGATCTTGAAAATTTTGTTTTACTTTCCTAAGATATGTAACATTGCGATGTAAAAAGCCCAATTCTCCACGAACACCGCAAGATTACAAATTACTCCAGGTGCATTTCGCTCAGCAAGTTGGCGTAGCGAGATGATAAAAATCCGTGCTGGATTTAAGAAATACATAGCCAACGTGAATGTATGGTTCGAAATGATAGGAAGTTATCTTTAGGGTCTTAATTATTTATTAAAACAGTTTTAAAACCTTAAAACGGATTTTTCCGCACGTAGAATATCTCTATTTCGAAATTGAATGGCCGAGAAAAAATAAACCAACACATAAATGCAGAATATGTGTTTTATGCGACAGTTTTACTTTTTTCAAATAGTCCACCATCGTAGTTTCTCATGACCCATGGACAGGGTGGAGTGTGTCCTATCCACCTCAAAATCAATAGGTGTCATCTGGGAGACGTCCCCGATCAGAATTAGTCAAAACCCGATCGATCCTACACCATTTAGTTGAGTTATCGTGCTAACAAAGAAAATTCCTCAAATAGTCCTCCATCGTACTTCCTCATGACCCATGGACAGTATGGGATGTGCCCTATCCACCTCAAAATGAAGGCTGTCGTCTGGGAGACGTCCTCGATCAGAATCAGTCAAAACCCGATGGATCCGACAAGATTTAGTTGAGTTATCGTGTTAACAAAAAAAATTATCAAATAGTCCAGCATCGTGCTTCGTGCATCGTGCTCATGATCCATGGACAGGGTGGAGTATGTCCTATCCACCTCAAAATCAATAGGTGTCATCTGGGAGACGTCCCCGACCAGAATCAGTCAAAGCCCGATCGGTCCGACACAATTTAGTTGAGTTAACGTGCTAACAAGAATAAATGCCGACGACAACGACAACGACACACGCACACACAAAATAGTTTAAACCGAAAAACGAAAAATAAACCCTTGGAAAGAAAATCTCGTTATACGATTACGTTACTTTTCCGTGTATAGTGGAGTGCAGACAAGTAAAAAATACTGCTGGTATTTAGAATTTCTACGTATCGACTAGCAGGATAGTAATGGATAACAATGTTTCCAAATTCCAAAGAATTTCGTGTCAACAAGGTGGAGCTCATCATAATTCGGGTGCTGATGCGTGGTCATTTTTTGATATTTTCTTTCCTTGGTATATGGATGGGCAACAAGGACCCACCAAATAGCCAGCACGTTCATCGGATTTGTTCCCTTTGGCTTAATTTACATGGGATTGATTAAAGTTGTATATTTTAATAGTATAAACAATTTAGAGAATCTAAATAACAAATTCGAATTAAAACGGAAGATATCAGTTCCGAAATTATTGAATGATATTCAATACAAAGTTATTAAGTACATGTTGAATAACTTCCTTTTTTAATAATTTGTGTCAGAAATAAAAAGTTTTAATACCTTAAAAGGGACTTTTCCGCACGTAGAATATTTCTATCTCGAAATTGAGTGACCGAGAAAGAATAAACCAACACGTACATAAATGCAGAATATGTGTTTTATGCGACAGTAGTACTTTCTTCAAATAGTCCACCATCGTGCTTTCTTATGACCCACGGATGGGGTGGGGTGTATCCTATCCACCTCAAAATCAATAAATGTCGTTTGATAGATGTTCCTAATCAGAATCAGTCGAAACCCGATCGATTCGACACGATTTAATTGAGCGATCGTGCTAACAAAAAAAAATTCTTAAATAGTCCAGCATTGTGCTTTCTCATGACCTATGAACATAGCAGAGTGTGTTCTATTTACCTCAAAATCAATAGGTGTCATCTGGGATACGTCCCCGATCAGAATTAGTTAAAAATCCGATCGATCCGACACGATTTAGTTGAATTATCGTGTTAACAAGATATTTCATTAATGCCGACGACAACAACGACAATGACAATGATACACACACATACACACACACATCCACAAAATGGTTTAAAAACTATTTTTTTTTTGTTTTTAGGTCGAAAAACGAATAATAAGCGCTAAAAAATTTTTTTTTTACACGATTACATTATTTTTCCGCGTATAGTTGAGTGCGGAAAAGTAATAACTTCATATTTGACTTATTAATGTTTCTCTCAAAACCACCTACCTAATATGGGGTACAATAATTTTACTGCTTGTAAAATTGTAAAGAATTTATTTTTGTTAAAAATACAAAAATACAATTTAAAACAATACCATGACGATTCGCAGCTCAAACACAATATCTAAAAAAGTCATCTGACATACTTACGTCACATTGTCTTTTTAAAAAATAAGATTGATATGTGCTAAGGGTTTTCAGAGAATTATGAATATTATGTGAAGTTGTATTACTATGTTGTATGTAAACATATATACAATACTTTCGTACAATAATGAACAAATTCGTTAAAAATTCAGTAACTTTTGGGAAAAACTGTCAAATACGTCAAATTTCATTTTTAGTTGCGAATTCTCTAAAATAATACAGGGTGATTTGTGTAGAAGGTATGACGTCATCGATGTTTCTTTTAATGACACCCTTCATCTTCTTTCTTCTTCTTCTTCTTTATTACGGAATGTAAAAGAGCATATTATTTCCATACACTACTATAATAATTACATTAGCCTGAGTATACATTAGACAAAAAAGAAAAAAGATTTTACAATTTCAAAATTTAATGGCAATAGTTATCAAAAAATCAACTAAAGTATATATTCAAATTGTGCACCACTGGATGCTTAACAGTAGCCAAGACAATTAATAAATTATTTTCGAACATTGTCAATACAATCAGGAGGTACATGTTTTATTTAGTGACGAATTCTTGCTTTCAAATCTTCTAAATCATAATTTGGTTTTAAGTATACCCACGAAAAATAATCTAGGGGTATCAAATCGAGCGATCTGTTTGGTCACATAATCGGTCCCCTTCTCCTTGTCCAACTATTCGGGACATCTATCTAAATAAGCATGGACAGGTGCTACATAATGGGGAGATGTAGCACCATTTTGAAAGAAAAAATAACTTCTTGGAAGATCAGTTTCCTCTATATCTAGATATAAAATTATTAGTGCACAAATAAGGTCGTTTAGAAGAAAATCTAAATATATTGCACTTGTCAGCTACACGTCACTGAAATAGGGACACACAATACTTCTGTCGACTATGCTGTACCTACCACACATTCACATTCTGGGGATATTGAGTGTGATACTTCATCCATCCATTCAGTACTGAGAATCCATCGAGGATTCTCGGTAGGATTTTAAGCTCTTACATAATAATAAATAAACATTATCATTCCCTAAGGCTACTGTTAAGCAACCAACGATACATATTTGAACAATTATTCTAATTAATTTTTTAAATAATCATTACCGTTGCCGTTATAAAACTAAGCGATCGCGCAAAGTTTGCCCATTCTGGAATAAATTCAAATCAATAATAAGTCCGGACAAATGAAACTATTAATTGACATATGGCAGCTCATTTGTTTCTTCAAATAAATCAGTAATGAGCAAATAAATTTAAATAGAAAGATCATCTTTCCATGCGTTACACGTATGGAAAGATGATGATCTGGAAAATTTGCATAGCTTATTTTAAATTTGTCATAAAAATTGCCTTACATCCATCTCTTTTGGTTATAATTGTTGACATGCATTGAAAATTACATTGCAAATAAATATTGAATAAATTATAAACATCCAATTTTGTTAACTATTTTTGTACAAAAGTGGCATGTCACAAGTACAATGGCATGTACTTGTGAACGGTGTGAAACAGACGCTCATTGGAAACTTAATCTACTGAAGAATAAAAGTGAGCATCAGAAGCACATTTTCAGAGATACTTATCCAAAATTTTCTCATATGACTTTACAATGTGGGAGTTATCTATCGCTGCTCCAATGTAATTCAAACCTTTTATTATCTCATTACGAGTCCTACTTGTATGTACCATAAGAAGTTTTCATAGTTATTAACTCGTGTACTCGATGGTTTTTTTAATATTTTCTTTCTGTTTTTGTTTTATAATTTGTTGAATAAGGTAATGCAGTTTTAAATGAATTCATTTTTGTTTTCTCACTATATATTGACTTTATGAGATTAATTAGTTGACTATCGTCATCCCATAAGTTCTTAGTCGCTAAGATTCCATAGTTGCCTAAGAGATTGACTAAGCCCATATCGTTAGGATTTGAAAGGCTATTTTACAAAGAATAAATGTTATCATTTTGTAATTTGGGGAATACACGGTTATTAACATATCTATTAGGGTATTTACATGGGACTGTAGCAATCAAATTAAGTAATAATACATTTCCAAGTCGATGACTTAGTCATTGTAATTAGATGATAAGTATATATGGCAATCAATAACTAGTTTTATCAAACTGAGTTAACGATAGCGTAAAGAAAAGTAATAAATATACAGCAACTACAGGCTTGACGATCCAATACGTTTTTATTACCGCGAAGAAGCACCAAATAGTATTCAACGTATATTTATTTAATAAAATGAAAATGAGAATTATAAGTCTAATTGTATTCGGCCTTCTTGGAGTTTTAGTTGTTCACAAAGCAGAATCGGGTGTGATTTTAACCGGATTGGTAAAAGCAATTGATAATGAGCGGTGTACACTTCAAACAATTGGAACAAAAACCTATTATTACGATTATATTACTGGATTTCCATGCCCAATTGAAAATGTAAACACCATTAATAAACTAAGTGCAGGCAAGGAAGGAGAAGGTAATTATATTTATTTGATTTAATTATAACACAGTGTGATTACAAAATAGTATATATCTTATAATGTCCCAAATAACTAATAACACTGAGTACATAACAAGAATATTGCTACCCATAAACTGAAGTATCAACAATTCAGTTATTATCAATTGTGTATTGCTCAAATTAAAAAACCAGCGTCATTAAGTGAAAGTTTGAAAATTATATCGGGAAAATTCACAGACCACTAGATTTTTTAAAACAGTACTTAATTTTCAGTGAAATAATAATCCAAATTGTATGCTGTCTTACAGTTAAACGGTAATGAGACAACACTTACTTATATTTTAATAAGTGTATATTATTTATTATTCGTAAATTATTATCTGATCGTTCACTGTATCATGATTGTTCTGTCACCCTACAAAAACCGCAGAATTCCTGATGTCGTATATATTGTTTTTAAATCAGATTTAAATGTACAAAGCGAAACAGTTGAAAGAAAATAGAGCATTGTTATCAGCGAAAAATATATCCATTTCTTTTAGTTATTCTATCAATTAGTACACCAATTAAGTGAAGAACAAAGGTAATTGTAATTTACAGTTTTAAACATTAAATTAAATTCAAAAGGCTTAGTTTGATATATACATTGATTCTTTACAACAAAATGTTTACACATGCCAATTTTATTAATGATTCTTAACAAAACGATGAACGCAAAAAAGATGTGGAAAATTGACGCAAGATAGTCCAAATATCACTATTTTAAAAAACTTTTGCAGGTATCGCGATGTAAAACCGATAGAGTATACGCTATTTATGCATTTACTGGGGATATTCACTCGATTTTGGTAATAAAACTACGAAATATATTATGAAATAAACTATTTTATAATTCAATTTAAAGCACACTGGCCTCGCTGGTCACTATTTTATCAAAATACATTAAGGCAATATTAGTGACATACTATCACAAATATAATTTGAGACTGAAATGATGAATATAATTTATAGTCAATTAATATAACGAAAATTAATATTGTAAACTTTAGCCTGTAAGACTGCGTTGAAACTTTTTTCTTTTTTGTTGCTGTTCAAGCACGACCGAGTTTTGTTTCAACAGATTTGATACAAGCATTACAAAATACATGGTGCCAACTTAATAAACTTGGGAATACAATCTACAAGTACAATAATATTTTTGGGGATTCTTGTCAAAACGAAAACTTAAATAATAACATTGACAAACTAAAAGAACAGAGGAAATCCAATAAAGAAGGTAAGAAGTGCACAAGAATATATTGTAATTGCAATATAATTACGTGTAGTTTCTTTCTGAGTTTTATTTGTAGTTGCATTTGAGTTGTAGTTGTTTTAAATAATTCTTAGTTGCTTTAAATAATCTTTAATTGCTTTAGAGAAAATGGCTCGTGTGATGGTGTTAAATCTTAGCATTTTAACTGTAATAACATAATCGTCAGGCCTTGTAATAGTCATAATAATTAATCACGAGTGGGTCTTGTTAAGTTCGTACAAAGTGAAAATTAAATATATCGTTTTCAGGAAATCTTAGTAGGTATTTCAATTATAATAATATATCTATTAGGCTTTAGAATACCAATTAATCACGAGGTAAAAGGGACTCCTCAAAAATTTTGACAAGAAATAATACAATAATTCAAAAAATACTGAAATTAAGCTGTTTATGAGAAGGTAATTCAACTTCGGAGTATGTAATCCCACTGCTTATTTTACTTAAGAGAATTTCATAAATAAAGAAGTATAATATGTCTTCAATATGAAAAATTAAAATAAGTATTGTGCTAAAAAGAATCTAGTAGGCTTCAGATTTTCCCAATGTGATATAACTAATGATTTCATGCTCAGGCTTATCGAATATCCTCACGAATTATCGAATTATCCTGGCTACCAATATCATTCAGATTATGAATATTACTACATTTTTTCCTTCGTCGTCTTTTTCGAATGTTCATTATTTCTTACTTATGGTATAGGGAAGAGATATTCTCTTGTATATTTGTTACTATGTTATAGGGCATATCATGGCGAGTAGCCTAATAGTCGTTTTCGGAGATCTACAAATGTAGTTTAAAATATGAAATTAAAAATTTGCATATAAACATTTTCTTTGGTGCTGAATTTTAAGGAAATAATTCCACATATATCACACTGTCGATTATATCAGAAACTGGCACTAAGTTCCTTATCTTAAAAATATTTTGCACCATATATTTTATATACAGAGTCTTGGAAGTGTAACTGACGTTATTTTAACAACTTATAGTTCGATTTTAACAACTTAACGTTATTTTAACAACTTATAGTTCGATTTTAGCACTAAAGAATGGCAGAGCCCCAGGACCAGGAAATATTCCTGGAGAACTTATAAAATATGGAACAGACAAACTATACCATTCACTGAGAGACCTTTTCCAAAGATGTACGAGTAGATCAAAAGTACCAGAAGAGTGGAAGGTATCATATATATCCACAATGCATAAGAAAGGGGATAAAAGTGAGTGTGACACTTACCGAGGAATATCTGTTACAAATTCCATCAGCAGAATATATGGGAATATATTAAAAAACCGTATGGAGAACGAATATTGTGAAATGGAGGCAGAAAAACAGGCCGGTTTCAGAACAGGAAGATCCACAATCGATCACTTATATATAGTCACACAAATCTTGGAGAAGAAGATAGCATTTAACCAAGGAATACATCTACTATATGTGGATTTAAAAAAAGCATATGATAGCATTCCTCTGGTAAAACTCTGGGAAACTTTACAAAACACTAATATAAATGTAGAATTAATAAAGGCTGTAAAGTCTCTGTATGATAATACCAGATCTAGGATAAAAATAGGACACAATATAACAACGGGATTTATAGTAACTAAGGGACTTAAACAAGGATGCTGCCTATCTCCTACACTATTTAAGATATATCTAGAACGCGCATTGATGACTTGGAAAAGAAAATGTCACAATATGGGCATACCAATAGATGATACATCAACACTATATACATTATCCTTTGCGGATGACCAAGTTGTTATTGCGCAAGATATCGATGATATGGAATATATGACACGCAAACTTATCGAGGAGTATGAAAAATGGGGTTTAAAAGTTAATGTGAAGAAAACGGAATACATGTGTATTGGAGGACAACAACAAGATCTACTTCTGTCAACCGGGCAAAACATCAAACACTGCAATGAATATAAGTATCTAGGCATGAAAATATCAAACGACGGGACACTTGATGAAGCGATTTCGGAAAGAAACACTCAAGGAAGGAGAGCAATTACAATGTTGAACAGCATTCTATGGGATAAACAAATAACAAAAGAAAATAAAAGAAGAATATATAATTCAATAATTAAAAGTATAGTAACCTATAGTTGTGAAATATGGCCAATAAAAGAAAGAACAGAAAGAATGACAAGAACCACAGAAATGGACTTTTGGAGGAGGTCAGTTGGAAAATCAAAGAGAGAAAGGGTAACTATTGAGAGAATAAGAAATATGATGGGAATAACACATGACATTGTAGATGATATAAGAACCAAACAACTCGTATGGTACGGGCATGTTCAGCGAATGCCAAATGACAGAATACCCAAAAAAATTATAAACTGGAAACCACAAGGAAGAAGAAGGCGAGGAAGACCACGAAAAAGCTGGAGAGAGGGCATTGATAATGAAATTCGGGAGAGAGGTCTGGACGAGGACATGTGGAGAAATAGAGAGGAAGGGAGATTAGGAACCGGAAGATGGCGAAGGACGTTATAAACCGATATGATGATGATGATAGTTCGATTTAAAAAAACAACTCATTATTTTAACAACTTATAGTTCGAACTTAAATAAAAAAGAAGTGTTATACAGTTTTCAGCCCCACCATTTAACAGAAAAAGCTGTATACTCATATACTAAATTAATAAAATATAGGAGACACCCCACCCTGTCCATGGGTCATGAGAAAAAAGTACGATGGTGGACTATTTGAGGAATTTTTTTGTTAGCACGATAACTCAACTAAATCGTATCGGATCGATCGGGTTTTGACTGATTCTGACAGGAGACATCTCCCACACGACACCTATTGATCTTGAGGTGAATAGAACACACCCCACCCTGTCCATGGGTCATGAAAAAGCACGACGATGGACTATTTGAGAATTTGTTTTTGTTAATACGATAACTCAACTAAATCATGTCGAATCGATCGGGTATTGACTTATTCTAATCGAGGACATCTCCCAGACGACACCTATTGATCTTGAGGTGGATAAGACACACCCCACCTTGTTCATGAGTCATGAGAAAGCACGATGCTGGACTATTTGAAAAAAGTAAAACTGTCCCATAAAACACATATTCTGCATTTATGTGTTGGTTTATTTTTTCTCGGTCACTCAATTTCGATATATAGATATTATACGTGCGGAAATGTCCATTTTAGGGTTTTAAAACTGTTTATTTTTATTATATATAAATATTGTATTGTACAAATCCGGCAAATCGTAAGGAGCAAATAATTGCAGTTATACTTCATAATATATCCTGTATAAATAGTTTTCGATTTGTTTATCACAGGTATATCTTATATTATGTCTGTCTTGTACTTTCTGTGATTTTGACTAGTTCAACTGAAATAAAAGAGTTCTACTTAAGTTAGGATAAATACTCTGTATTTATTAAAATATTATTTTAATTTAATTTGTCTAAATTAAATTAAAATTTCATTTTTATTACATTCGTCATTTGCTTTCATTTAAAATGACGAGAAAGACGGACATAATTCTTAAAGAGAGTGGGATTAAAAAATAATTTCTTTAAACGTTAACTGTTCGAAATTTGTTTTCCGTGGCACACTATATTCTACTATAAAATTTACCTTATTTCTAAATAAGGTAAACTGCAAATAACCAAACAATCACACGTTTTAGCTATGGGAAATGCCTATATGACTCCAAAGAAAATCAAAAAAGGAAGTTAGTAGAATTACAAAATACAGTACGCTCTATTTGAAATAAGTAATTTAAGTATAATTAAACTCAGCATATGTAGCTATATATATATCGGCTCTCTATATCTCATAAACATACAGGGATAATATTGGTTACTAGGCTTTATCATCACGGGAGTTATTAGCATTCACATGTCAAGGACTAATCATTTTTAAGGCAAAAAGCGATATTGAAGGCTGCTTAAATATACGAAATAAATTTAAAAAGTAGCATACTAAATATGGTGTACTATTTAGGGTGCTGGTGTTTAAGAATGCAACTGAATACTGATTCATATGAAATACATAACATTATTCTGTAAAAATCATTACTTGTGATTTTCCTAGAATGTCTAAGAGAAATACCTTGATGTATAACTGTATAAGCATGATGTTCACCTGTATAAGCATGAAAAGTAACTATGGTTCCTAATAATACCACCGCACCATTAAGAAATCATCTGTGTATAAAGCTGCATCATTAATTTTGTAACCAATTCTATCTTTCATTATTGTCTAAATTATACCACAGTATATGTTATATATTTTTCAGAAGACGAAGATAATATTACAGACACTCCAATAACTATTCCAGAAATAGACGTTAGAAGGGGAATATAAATCAGAATGGAATTATATATCTGAATCAAATGTTCTCCATGGCGTCCATGCAATTCGACTGTAGGACTTTTCTGTGGTCCCAAATTATGTAGTGTGTAGTAAAAATGAAATAAATATTTGTACGGTTTAATGGTTTTGGTTTACATTTATTTGTATGTAATAAAATTAATAAATTTAAACTATTGTAACTAAATAAGTATTGATAAACTGAATAGTATAAGTAGAATTAATGTAGAGTTAACAACAAAAATATAAATAGTTGAAAATACATTTTTGACATTAGTTATACCATCAGTTGCTTTATATTGTGTTAAACAATAATAAAAGTTATTATAAAGAACAATAAGCAATATGTTTGTGTAGTTCGTAATGTTATTTAATATTAGAAATTAAATTTGGCTGCAAGTGGCTGCAATCCGAAATACTTACTGTCGAGAATATATTTTAATAAACTATATCCAAGAAAAATATTACCTAGAGCGGCAATGAATAGAAAAAAAGGAAACGAATTTCCAGTAGAAATATGAAATATGTAGTAATGGATATTATGTGAATAAATGAACAAAATATAAATATCAAAGTACCACATTCCTAAATTCGTTCTTTGGTAATTAAATATGAAATATATAATAAAAGGTGGTCCAACCAAAATGCACGATGTTAATTGTAAATAAAACAAAAAGTTTTCAGAGAACTATCTTAATATTTTTTTATTATGATAGAAGGATCTATGACAATTATGTGTGAAACAAAATATCGGCCAAATGCTCCCCACGGCTTCGGTGGCATACTTCTATCCGATGGTCAATATTTTCAATGACTCTGAGACATAATTGAAGTTCAATGTCGCTAATGTGCCGAATTATCTCATCCTTTAGCTCTTGAATTGTTCTTGGCTTATTGACGTACACTTTTTCTTTTAAATATCCCCAAAGAAAGAAGTCCAACGGTGTCAAATCATATGATGGTGGCGGCGAATTAACATCGCCACGACGTGAGATAACACGGCCATTGAATTTCTCGCGCAAAAGTGCCATTGTTTCGTTGGCTGTGTGGCAAGTGGCACCATCCTGTTGGAACCACATATCTTCCAGGTCCATATCCTCAATTTCTGGCCACAAGAAGTACGTTATCATCTCGCGATAGCGAACACCATTCACGGTAACTGCTTGGCCGACCTCATTTTCGAAGAAGTACGGCCCGATGACGCCGCCAGCCCATAAACCGCACCATACAGTCACTCTTTGTGGATGCATCGGCTTTTCAACAATCACTCGTAGATTCTCATTTGCCCAAATGCGGCAATTCTGCTTGTTAACGAATCCATTGAGGTGAAAGTGTGCCTCGTCGCTGAAGATGATTTTCTTTGTAAAGTCACCATTCACTTCTGTCTGTTCAACCAACCATTCGGCGTATTGACGACGCTTGAAATGGTCAGTAGGCTTCAGCTCTTGAGTCAATTGAACCTTGTAAGCGTGTAAATTCAAATCTTTATTCAAAATTCGCATGAGTGATGTTCGTGAGACGTTTAATTGTTGGGCACGACGACGAGTGGAGGTTGACGGCTCTTCTGCTACACTATCGCGAACAACAGCAATGTTTTCCGCAGAACGAACTGGGCGAGCATGCACAGGTGTTTTCACATTTCCTACAGACCCGGTTTGCTGAAATTTGCGCACAATTCTCCCGATTGTGGATACATTTGGTCGATCATGCTGACCAAAAAAGTCACGAAATGCACGAAATGCATTTTGATTTGAACGTCCATTTTCGTAAAAGGCTTCAACAATCTTAACGCGCTGCTCAATTGTGTACCTCTCCATGGTTGAATTTGTCAAACACTGAAACAAAGAAATGTCAAATTAAGTTGGGCAAAAAAGTTGACGTTAAGGTGTGACTCACAATTAACATCGTGCATTATGGTTGGACCACCCTTTATTATGCATAAATTTAGAAATGAATGAATTCAAAAGTATATCAATTTATCAAAATTGTCCAATTGTCAAAAAAAAAACGTCTTGGGTGTGGTGACTAAAAATTCATGCATAAAAAACAAAAAAATACTTCAGTTCCACAAGTCTTTCACTTTACTTTGTTAAAATACCAACAATTTTGTTAACACAGTGTCTTTATTCAATTCTGAACAAAGAAAACAGATTAAATACCAATTAATGATCAATTAGGTTTAGCTATCCTAGTTTAAACGGAAAAATTGAATGTTAAACATTGTAATATTTCATTACCTCTATTGTTTTTTTGTATAATACTTACATTTATGAAGTCATCCATTTGTGTATATTATGGAGTACTATAGATATGAAAATTAGCATCATAGTATATACGGATTCTTCATAATGTAAACAGGAAATAAATTAGCAAGTTTAGCAGATTGTCCTTAAAATACAAAAAAGTTATAATTAATTCACTTAGTTAACGTAATGCATTTAATAAAAGAATAAAATGTTATGATGATACCTTTGATGATTATTTTAAGCTAAGCATCTGGATGTCAGCTATATCGACAAATAGATTACCCAGGAGATAAATAAGTACATATAAGATATATAAGTTTATAAAGGAACTTTAATAATCATGTATAAAATTGATATAAATTAATTCATTCATATATAGTTATTGTTAAAAAAATATTAATAGAATTGTTAATAATTAAGAATATTCATTCTATATATTAATAAATGACTATATACATATATATATATATATATATATATATATATATATATATATATATATATATTTTATATCGTGGTCGATAAAAATCAATTTTTAAAAACAATTTATTTTTGAAATACACAATTGAACGTTTTGTTATAAAGGATTTGAAATTACAATAATATTAAGTGAGTACCGGAGGTTTGAAATGAGTTATGCTAGTTTGCCGGATACTATGCCGGTCTGCCGGATACTATGCCGCTCTGCCGGATACTATGCCGCTCTGCCGGATACTAACTTCTGGTCGCACGCTTTCGCCTATATAAACTGTCATTTGCTGACTCTGCATGGGAATGGCTTTAGCCATGAGTATTCTTAGAAGTTAGGCGTGAGTTGCTGACCATAAGCAAGTCTTTGTTTTTGAGAATAAGATAAGTCACGAATAGTATCAAGTAACTATGAGAAACAACTGATAAGAAAAAGCAAAGATTGTGTTACTTGAGATATGATACAATGTAAATTGTACCTAACTGAAATTATTCTAAGTATTCTAAGTCTAAAATGTATACAATTAAATATTTTATATAACAACTCCCCCCTTATAGAAAAGTTGGTGGTATACAGCAACTTTTGGATAAGCAGAAAGTTCCAAAAATATGAATGTTGCTATTAAGTGCAACATAAATGCAATAAGCAATATAATAATATAAGGTAAAATTGTAGTAAAATCAAGTGAACAAAATAAAATAATATTAATCACATAAGTCCAGTTCACTTGAACACTAGTCACAGAATATAAAATGTTAAAGTTCCAAAATCACTATAAAGTCTCAATTTAGTTCAGTATCTTCTGGGGAACTGTCTGTTGGTCTGATAGCGGGCCTTCTTCTTGAAATAAAGTTGGTGAGTCGTCCAACGGGTTTTGATTGTCCAGGAGGCGGTGGAGGTAAATTTGACGTTAGGGAAATAGCAAGTCTTCTTCTTCTTCTGCATTTGCATGTGAAGTATAGGATAACGAGAAGAATTATGACAGTAATTATGAAATAGGTAAACCAAGAAATATGTTTCGTGACAAAAGGTTCGTTGATTAAATCATCAAGGGTTTTGGAATATTCATCTAATTTGTGCTTTGCAACTTCAAGGTCTTCAACGTTGAGATTGTTTAATTTTAAAGGCTTTAATTTTGGAATTTGCAGATCGTTAGGAATGTTGTCACAACAGTTGTAAGGGATTAGAATAGGGTGAGAATCATCATGAGTTACAGTAGTGTCTCTAGAGTTTGCTTGGACTTTGGTAACACCAACAAAAGCACTACAATAAGGTTGTAACTTGAGAATAGAATTTTTGAAAATGACTTCAGTTTTAGAATTTCGGTTTTGACATGAGATGGTTATTTGAAGGGGTTCAGAATTGATTATAAGCCAAGTGTTGTCTTCTAGATTGTGAACTTTGTATCCTTCTGCAAATATTAAAGATGTCTGGCAATTTTCCGGAAGGGTCCTGGTGTTCTTCAGAATTTTGGCTTCGCATATGGCGTTGTCATCAATGGGGTAGGCGAACAAATTTGAACACAGTTTTTGTCCAAAGACGAGTGGTTTGCATCCGTCGAGATTTGACATAGGAATGTACATTATAGAATCGTCGTCTCGCGCAACATATTTTTGATTGGTTGACAAAACATGATATAAACCAGTCCGATTATTGAGGATAGGCATTGGGAATAATTGGAATAAGGAAAATCTTTGTTGATCAATAAGAGGAATTTTTAGAACAAATATTAAATCTGAATCGGTTTGAAATGCTGATAGTTCTATGATATCTAGATATCTACCAACATCAGATAATTTTATTGGAAGTGGTAAATTATTTTGATGCAAGTTTTGAGATATCTCCTGTAATGCGGATATCAGATCTCTAGGATTTATAATAGAAGTATGAATGATTTTTAGACGCGCGAATGTAATTGAATTTAATATGTCATTTAATTGATCCTCAATGTACAAGTAGCTTTCCATTAATATTTCGCATTTTTCTAGGAATCTTAATTTTACTTCGAAAATTTTGAGTTTCTCTTTAGTTCTGTAAATTGTGTCAGATATTAATTTAATGTCTCTGTTAAATGTTTCTTCGTCTAGTTGTAATTTTTGAATAGTTGTGTTGAAATTCTTTATTACCGATGTTGTTACGGATATTTGATTTTTTAATAAATTTTCAATTTGATGTTCGTCTGTAATTAATTTGTTAATACTGTTTGTGTAATATTCGCCATCTTCTGCGTCTAGATTTCCTGTGATTGCTTTAAATACAGAACCAATAGCATTTAAAATACCGCGTTTATAGCGTTTTGTATCATAATCAATTTCATTTAATTTTTCTTTAATATTACCAGAAATTTGTGTTAATAAACTGATGTGGATCTTTACTTCGCCTCGAAATAAATTCATGTTTTCAAAAATAGGGCTGACGGCATGTATTAAATTTTCAAGAATATGTTCATTATGTTGATAAGCTAATCTTAGAGCTGAAATGTTCTTGTGAACAAGGAGGGTCCAATGCTTGTTTGTCACATAAATATCGCTTTCATGGTGATAATAGACTCCGATTGTATTTTCTATGGGTGTTATTGAGTATTGGGATGCTGCTGTCCCTATCAGCAGGAGAAACCTGTAATTAAATTTAATTTTCAAAATAGGGTTTCATTCGGTCAAAATTTACTTTAGTTGTTTGATTTGTTTCAGAGTTTAATAGGATTGCAGAATTTTTTAGTATTTCTTGAATTTCGAAGGGACCGTTAAATTTATTGCTAAGTTTGTTTTTGATCTGTGACTCTTTCACGTAGACCTTGTCTCCGACTTTAAATTCGTATTGATTTTCGGGGACATTTTTGTCAAACCTAGTTTTTGATTTTTGCTTAGACAGTATAGTTTTTTCACGGGCAATTTTGTAGTAGTGAGAAATTCTGTTATTGAGGTCTCTGATATATTTTGAAATTAACTGGTTTTCATTATATAATTTTTCTGGAGGTCGGCTGGAAGTATGACCGAAAATTAATTCGTATGGGGAGAATCCATGGGTTTTGTTGACGGAATTGTTGTAGCATATTACAGCATATGGGAGTACTGTTAGAGGGTGTTCGTGAGGGTTTTCTGTTTTATTTATTCTAATCATCTCTAATAAGGTTGCGTGGAAACGTTCAACCGATCCGTTGGATTGCGGATGATTAACACTGGAATACGTCAGTTTAATGTCATAGAGGGTGCAAAGATCTCTAAGCAGGGTGTTGTCGAATTCCTTTCCATAGTCGCAGTGAATGCGAAGGGGTGTGCCAAAGTGTTGGAAGTAAACAAGTAAAGTATTTACTGTCGATCGTGCGGTTTTGTCTTCAAGCGGGTATGCTTGAGTAAATTTAGTTAATTCGTCTCTGATGGTCAAAACATAATTCCGAGTGGGGACTTCTAGAATGTCAATGTTAACTCGTTCAAACGGTGTTTTCGGGGTTTCCGTAATTACTAGAGGACTACTTAAATTTTTTCTCAAAATTTTTGTTTTTTGGCATGTCTCGCAATTTTGAATGTATTTTTCGACGTCTTTTAGTAAACCGGGCCAATTATATTTTTCTTTGATTCGTCTAATGGTTTCATTGATTCCTCGATGAAGGTTAGATTTTCCTGAATGATGTTGATCAATTATAATTGGTATTTGGTCATCGTCAGGTCGTTTGACTAAATTTTGACAAACAGTAAGTTTTATGTCTTTACCGGAATAAATATAGGAAAACATTTCTAAAGTTGGTAGGTCTAAATTATTTTCAATATAATAATTTTTTGTTTCTTCAAAATTGTCTTGTCCTCTGAATAATGTGATAAAAAGCGTTTCTATTATACTATCAGATTCAAATGGTAAAAGAATTATATAGTATTTACGATTTTTAACGGATTTACTAGAGACTATGTTAATTTTGTTATTCATAAAATCGGGTTGCTCTTCGAGTATATCCTCGATAATTTTATAGTGTAAATCTGCTAATTTATCTTTTTGAAAGAATGTAACAATATCTTTATGTTTTTTATCTAACAACTGATTATTAGTAAATTGGATTTTGTTGTAATCTATTAGGGATTGAGTTTTATACAAGTTTACGAAATTTTGGAGTTCTTCTACAATTGTCTCAGGGGATTCGTCAGTACTGATAGATTCGTTATCGTCATTGTCAGAATTTGAATTTAAAACTTTTGTTTGTAATTTTGCACAATTTCTGAAATAATTAATTTTTATTCGCGATAGTGCGTCCGCGTTTTTATTTATCTTACCTGGTTTATACTCAATTTCGTAGGAGTATTCCTCTAATTTTAAACGCCAGCGCGCAAGGCGGCTGCCTGGATCTTTGATCGAAAAAAGCCATGTAAGAGGTCTATGGTCTGTGACGAGTTTAAATTTTCTGCCAAAGAGGTACGGTCTAAAGTGTTTTACACTCCAAACAATAGCTAATAATTCACGTTCAATGGTGCTGTATTTAGTTTCTGCTTGACATAATGTCCTGGAAGCATATGCAATGGGGAGGTCTTTACCGATAGGACCTTGAGATAAAACTGCGCCAATTGCGAATGCACTAGCATCCGTTGTCAGTACAAATGGCTCATCGAAATTTGGATAATTTAGTATAGGGGTAGTGGTTAAAGCTTCTTTCAATTGTTCGAATGCAGTAATACAGTCACTGTCAAAAAGGAATGGAACATCTTTTTGAAGTAATTTTGTCATTGGTTTGGATAATTTTGCAAAATTTGGAATAAATCGGCGGTAATAACCTGCGAGTCCGAGAAACGATTTAATCTCTTTTTGATTTTTAGGTTGCGGAAAGTTTGCAACACAATTAATTTTGTCGGGGTTTGGTTTTACACCGTCAGGGGTTATTATGTGTCCAAGATATGCGACTTCTTTCCGGAGAAATTCGCATTTGTCAGGTTGAATTTTGAGGTTCGCGTTTCGTAGTCTCTTAAATACGTCTGTAAGTCTTGACATGTGTTCCTGAATAGTGGGTGAATAAATGATAATGTCGTCCATATAGACGAGACATCGCTCATTTTGAATTCCTAATAATATATTGTCCATAACACATTGAAATGTGCTAGGGGCATTTCGTAATCCAAAGGGCATTCTAACAAATTCATAGTGACCATTATCGACAGAAAAAGCAGTTTTGGAAATATCTTCGGGATTAATTTCTATCTGGTGAAATCCAGAGGCGAGATCTAAAGTCGTAAAGTATTCACACTTACCGAGTTGATCTAATATATCCGAAATATTGGGCAAAGGGTATTTATCACCTACTGTGGCTTCATTTAATTTACGGTAATCCACCACAACACGCCATTTTTGTATACCAGAGGCGTCCATTTTTTTCGGGACAACCCAAACAGGGGAGGACCATGGCGAAACTGATGGCCTAATTATACCTTGATTCAACATTTTAGATACTTGATTTTTCACTTCATCCTTGTGGATGTGCGGGTATCTATAAGATTTGGTGAAAATGGGTTTCGAATTTCCGGTATCAATTGAATGTTTAATCTCGTTAGTGAAAGTGAGGTTATCTCCTTCAAGATAAAATATGTCTGAAAAGTTGAGGCAGAGTTCAGTTAATAACTCTTTCTCTTCTTTATTTAGATGTTCAAGTCTTAATTGTTTTCTTATTTCAAAATTTCTATCAATAAATTGACCTGAATTTTGAATTTGGTCATTTAAGTTAAATGCTGAAAAATTTTGAATAGGTTCTATTTCAAATTTAGAGAAGTCAATAGTTTTTGTTATAGCGTTAGCATTGATAACTGTTGTTAAAAATTCGCCTTGGTTATTAATTTTCACAAGGGCGTTCGGTATACGAACTTTTTCTATTTCTTGATTACATATTATTGCGTCAGTATTAAAAAGATTACATTTAAATTTGAAAATTTGTTCAGTTCGAGGACCTATACAAATTTTATTTTGAATTTTGGAAGGTTTTTGGATTACTTTTGGAGATGTCTGATTATAATTTGGAAAAATAAAATTTTTGTTCTCAACTGTAGTCAGTTTTTGATCGAATTTAGAAATTTTTGGAAGAGGATGAGTCACTTCTTTAATCTGATTTGGAATGGAGGGCGGCAAATCAAAATCTTGAGAAGGGTCTTCGACCTTAAATAGAGGTACTGTTTTAAAGTTCGTTACGAGTTGTCTATTATTAAAATCAATTACACAATTATAATGCTCTAGGAAGTCAGAGCCTAGTAAACCATCGAAAGTAATATCAAGATTGTAGATATATACTTTATGTGGATCGTTGTCAGCGAATGGAATTAATGTTGATTCAGTAATTAGAAGTTTTTGATCGGTTATACCCTGTATAACAACGTTTTCAGGGGACCTTCTTTTATAATTTAGACATGTTTTTGGCTTAAAAATTGAAATACCTGCTCCTGTATCTATTAAAATTTTAAAAGTATTAGTTATGTCCTTTATATAATATAGGTTGTGAGGATTTACGGTGAGTAAAGGCCTATTTACATGAATTTCTGTTCTTGGCTGTCTTGATTTTGATTTAAGTTCATCGTTTGAAATTGAGCTTGAATTTGTTCTAAGGCGGTTGATTGATTCGGCGGGTCTTCGTAAGATTGCGGGTCTAATTGAAAATTTTGGGTATTTGAATTTTCAGGATATTGAGTAGTATCGAAATTTTGAGTATTATCGTTAAAAGTAGCGTCGTATGAGTCTTGATTTTGAGCAGTATGATTATATTCGTAATTATCAATTTGATAATTGGGCTGAAAATATTGAGTTGAATTTGAATAAGCAGGACTATTCGTCATTCCGTATTGTTCATTTTCGTACATATGAGCAGTATCATCCACAGTTTCATTTAAATGATGCGTATGTTGTTGATTAAAATTTGGGTTTGATCTTATCACGGAGGGTCTCTGAAAATTTGGGTTTTGTCTAAAAATTGGCGGTCTATTTTGCATAAATTTGTTTTGTTGAAAATTATTATTTGGCTGATTTGTAGACATCGGCCTAGGTTGATTTGGGGTAAATGTAGGTCTTGGAAAAGTTTGCTGACCTGGTTGATGGAAATTTGGCCTAAAAGTGTTATTAGAAAAATTCGTAGAATTATTATTATTAAATTGGTGGGTAGCTTGTCTAGTGCGACATTCGTTTATAGTGTGTCCGTTTCGTTTGCAGTACGAGCAGACTTTTTGTACACTAATTTGAGGCTTCTTAATTTGAGATGTATTTACTGAACGAGAAAATTTTTGGTTTTCAAAATACGAAAGCTGTAGCTCTCTTTTAATTCTAGATATTGCTTCTAGCATATTA
This sequence comes from Rosalia funebris, assembly GCA_037954035.1. Lineage (NCBI taxonomy): Eukaryota > Metazoa > Arthropoda > Insecta > Coleoptera > Cerambycidae > Rosalia > Rosalia funebris. Next base: position 28,657,276 of record JAZFAV010000035.1, on the reverse strand, counting down.
CAAGGATTGCCAGCACGAATTATTGAGCCAAGTTTAGGATCTAGCCCTGTTAAAAGAGTATTTAATGTTATCGTCTCTATTAAAGTAGATTGTGCTAATTTTTGCTCTGGTGTCAATGGTTGTTTCTGAACACAAGCGTGCATTTTCGCATTATGTGACTGAAGTCTCGAAATAAAATTTAAAGCGGATTCGTTTTGATTCTGTGAAATGCGTTGAAGGTCTTGAATGAGAGATGTGAGATCCCTAGAATCTCCGAAATGAGTTTCTAATAATATTTTAATCTCGTCCCATGTTGCAGGGTTGCGAGAATTAATTAATTCAGCAGCTTTACCTTTAAGCTTATTCTTGACATGGAGGGTCAATAATGTTTTTTGGTTGCCTACAGCCATTTGGAAGGCACAACGAACAGCGTTTAAAAATGTTTGTAAGAAGATCTGATTTCCATCATATTCGGGTACAATAGAAAATACTTCTGAAAGTTTATAAGCTTCTACCTGTTCTTCAATTTGATTATTTACGTTGGCAGTTGCCATTTTTAATAAATCGGTTAGAAAAATTTAAATAAAATAATAAAAAATAGGTTTATATATTTTTTCACGTTAAATGTAAAATTAGGGAGTAAGGTGAATATAGGAGCAATAGCGACTGGACTATACCACTTTATTTTTAGATGTAGATAAAATGTAAGTAATGCGATTAGCGGTATAATCGCGTAATTAAAATGTGACGATTAACAGTATAATCGTATAATGTAATATACACTTTGAGATAAGGCGTGACAATTCTATATGAATGCACTTACCAAATCAAATTCATCCGGACGCTGGCCTGGATATCGCAGTTAATGAGGCAATTTCCGTGTTTTAACTGGGTCACCTGGAAACAGCTGATTTTTCCGGGCTTCAAGAGGTTCGGACCAGTTAGGCGATTCCGTGTTCTGGAACGAATTCCTTCTTGGGGTTTTCTTGCGTTCTTCGTAAAATTGTTTTCTTTCTTGAGGTTCTTTGTAGTCACTAAGGAATTGGAATTCCACGACGATAGTGAGGAAAGTCCGTGTTCTAACGACGTGTGAAAATCCGAACGACTGCGCCAGATTTTTATATCGTGGTCGATAAAAATCAATTTTTAAAAACAATTTATTTTTGAAATACACAATTGAACGTTTTGTTATAAAGGATTTGAAATTACAATAATATTAAGTGAGTACCGGAGGTTTGAAATGAGTTATGCTAGTTTGCCGGATACTATGCCGGTCTGCCGGATACTATGCCGCTCTGCCGGATACTATGCCGCTCTGCCGGATACTAACTTCTGGTCGCACGCTTTCGCCTATATAAACTGTCATTTGCTGACTCTGCATGGGAATGGCTTTAGCCATGAGTATTCTTAGAAGTTAGGCGTGAGTTGCTGACCATAAGCAAGTCTTTGTTTTTGAGAATAAGATAAGTCACGAATAGTATCAAGTAACTATGAGAAACAACTGATAAGAAAAAGCAAAGATTGTGTTACTTGAGATATGATACAATGTAAATTGTACCTAACTGAAATTATTCTAAGTATTCTAAGTCTAAAATGTATACAATTAAATATTTTATATAACATATATATATATATATATATATATATATATATATATATATATATATATATATATATATATATATATATATATATATATTGTCAAATATATTCACCAAAGATATCCTAATCAATAAATACGTTAATTGATTAGGATAATTTTCATTAATTATTTATACAATTACTAGTAGTTTGTGTGTTTACACAAACGCTATAATTGCTATAGAATAATGCTAACATGCTATCCATTTTTTTTTCGAAATTCGTAATTTTCTATGTATTCACAATCAATATATTCAATTGCCAAGATTATGCAAGAAGGAATGTATATGCCGCTAAAGATAAATAGATTCGGATTATTTACAGTTTACTGTATTTAAAATTTCGTGTCAAAAGCATCCGAATCGGATGTATTACTGAACATGGATTTTCAACGAAAGATGTGAATGTATAGATTGCAAATGATTGCGCGATTAGAGAATGCAGTCAATAATTGCATCCGGAAAAACTGTCGACTCGATGACGTGTTGAACTGGCTCTTATACTTTGTATTTATAGAATTTTAGTAAGAATTGGCGAGCGGCATAAATATTAATAATACATAATGAATATAAATACATCACCAATATATTAAAATATGTGAAACTAAGAACAATGTCAGAAATATATATATATATATATATATATATATATATATATATATATATATATATTATATATATATATATATATATATATATATATATATATATATATATATATATATATATATATATATAGTCTCGAAATATAAAAGCAAAAAATTAATAAAAATATATTATTAAACAAATTGGGAAGGAAACCCTTCATTAAAAGTGAAAATAATTGCAAACTGTTAGCCTTTACATTATTATAATATGTATACAAAAGGTAAATAGTAGAAATTTTTTCAATTTCTCAAAAGTAGGCGAATATATTTTGATAACAACTTAATTTTTTTTTAATTTAAGTTAAAAAGCTGTTATATCAATTTACAAATCACTACTAAAATTGCCACAAAAACAAAGTTTCCAAGGTCACGCGCTATATTGTACGAGGAGCGCAGGTGGAGCAGGACTACTGCTCCTTATTTGAACGAATAGACAACAACATAAAACAATAAAAATATTCAGCTGACTGTACTATTAAGAAAGAATATAATGAGATGCCTTCGATGTTCTCCTGAAATATAGGGAGTTGCGATTTCTACCGTTAGAAAAAATAATCAAAGCTACTCGGTTCAATTCAGAAGATGCATTAATGGCTTATCACCTTATACGTAGTATCAGGTAATGATTTATTTTATTCAACAGGCAGATATAGTTTTGACTTGGAAAAGGCGCATCTACATAGGCATCAATAATAGACAATCCACAATAATTTTTTTATAACAGTAGACGCTTGAATGGCTTGTTCTATCTAATAATAAAATAAAATATATTTAACAATTACTTCATTGTAGTAATAGAGAATGTTACCTCAAATAACGAAAACACGATCATATTCATGGGGGCTCTTCGTCTTCAATGTAATAAAATATACCGAATTTTTCTCCACAAAGTGGAGTCACCAAACTTTCAAAAGCAAAATTAAAAATATGTTTGGGTGATTTACTATTTAAATTTCAACTTCACTGTTAATATATCTACACAGTTAATATCTAAAAAATAACTGTTGTAATTCCATCGTCGTTCTTACAATGTTGAATTCAATTGACATGGTGGTAAGCGTGGTGCTATTGACAGCTTCCAGGATGTGGTTCAGTTTCTTCATGGTATAGATTCCGCGTCAACTTCTTCATTATTCTTAACTGTTTTTAGGAAAAGGCGAATTCATATAAGAAATATGTCGAGTGGAATTGGATATTTTTCATGGTCTATATATCTATCCGTTTGTCTATAACTTGTACACATATAGCCAGAGCGACAGTTGATTTTCAAACTGTTAAGAATTTATGTAAGCCATGAAACGATTCCTTGATGATAGGAAGAGGCTTAGTTTCAGACGATAACGATGATGATGATAATAATAAAAGGGTGACTTTGCTTCACTTAGAGCTTCATCAATATTTTTCCACATGAATAAGTTATTCTTTGGTATAATGAGTCATTATTGTTCCAAAGATAAAATGGAAATGGAATTAATTAAGCTTATGGTATGTTATTACCTTACATTGAATTATATTTCCAATATGTTAGGCCATTATGAAAATTTTAACACAATCTGCTAATATATGTATATGAACAATTCTTAAAACGTTGTCAATAAAGGTCAGTTTTAATATCAATTCGTTTATTTAAAAATTCTTATGGGACTGTAAATATTCATATATATATATATATATATATATATATATATATATATATATATATATTTTTTTTTTTTTGTTTACATATTTTTAGCATTTTAAAATTTTTGGGTTATATCGAAATCAAGTTTCGATATTTTATAAAATCTATATCAACAAGGAGCTATTACAGGCATTATTAAATTCAGTTGTTAAAAGAAGTCTTTATTGAACCTTTTTTATTTAAATACAAGGTAACTGCACTTTTCAAAAAATTACATTATGTTATATTTATATTTATTTGATGTATCCTCTTTCTAGTTTAAGAGGTCGAATCATTGTATGTCTTTGATAACTATATATGTTGCTCTTAATTTTAACTGTAAATTAAATATTATTTTTAATTATTATATTCATGAAATATTTTCTTCAAGTTGGGAAGAATTTAAGGATTCAAATACGTCTTCAATCGTTCATGTATGGAGTCACCTCAATTGTCCTTTTTTGTAAATGTGTCATCATGCAAATTTTGCTCATTATACTGCTTGTATTGAAACATGCTAATTTTTTCGTATCCTTAATATTTTAAAGAAAACTGGTTATTTATTCATCTTATAGCTTCCAGAAATAAAAAACAATTAAACAAAAACTGACTGCAACTAAATTTTATTAAATAGATGACTAACGCTACGATTATCATATCAATTTGTTCTTTACGGTTATTTAGATACAACAAAGGTAAATCATACTTTCTTCTTGAATCATAATGACTCTACCAAGTCTTCTCCGAATTATCAATACAATTAGAACCTTCCATGTATCTATGGAACCTGTTCTTAAAGCAGTGGCGCCAGTCAAACATATTTTTAATTTTTTTATAAAGAAAATATAAGTAGATAAATAGCTAGGTAATCAATGACAAAAGTGTATATTACAAAAAATACTGGATTAATGCTATTTTGAAAAAGTATAACCATGTATTTATGCAGCTTCATAAAATATATCTTAATGAACGATTTCTAATTCCTAACTAAATATTTTTGCATCATGATGTCTATTTGATATTCTAACGTGAGGTTAAATATTGTCATTGTGATGTTCATAAAACGTATTAAAATTACGATACAGAGCAAGGATTTATTTCATCTTTGAAAATAACGCCACCTTTATGATTTAGTGAACTATTATCTGACGTTAAAATCACAGGTATTAGTTAGCACAATGAGCCCGATACCATGACCTGAGTGAATTGGGCTTTCCTAATGCACTGAGCGACTTTCTCCTACATGTATTACATTATGTCAATTATCTTCCCTTAGATGTTTTAGCTACCTGGTAATTTATTGATATCAAAATATTTGAGTTCCACTTTTCAACTACTGTTAATAATAGTAGACGAATATCACAAAATCAACTAACGGATCACCTTAATAGGTTACATCATGAAAATATACGTGACTGAAAACTAAGTTACGAAATCCAATCGCGTAACTATAAGGAAACTTTGACATATATATATATATATATATATATATATATATATATATATATATATATATATATATATATACGTCTTAGCCACACTACTGTCTGTCCTGTACTGTACTGTCATTACCTGTCTTATTTTCAAAGAACAATGGTCTAATAATTCCTTCAGACCACAATGCACACCAAACAGTGACACGTTGGGGATTCATTTGTTTCGCATGAAACATTCGGTCGTTTTTCCGAACCATAAATGCAGAAATTTTGCTTATTAAGGAATCTATCAAAATGAAAGTTGGTCTCGTCGATGAAGATGATTTTGTCCACATATTCGGCATTCACTTCTTGATGTTCAATGATCCAATTGGTTAACTCTCTTCGCTATGCATGATCTGTTGGCGTAAGTTGCTGGGTTAGTTGGACCTTGCAATCATGGAGATGCAAATCTTTAGTGAGAATACTGTGAAAAGTGGCTGTTGAAATGTCCAGTTCTTGTTCGCGATGACGAATCGTACTCTCTGGCCACACTCTCGCGAACTGCTGTGATGTTTTACACTAAACGATCACTACGAGCTCGTGTCGTATATTTCACATCAATAATTCAACCAGTAGTTTCGAATTCTTCGATTACTCTTTTCACAACTGATGAATTTGGAACATTATTTGTACCGAAAATTGGACGCACTTTTTGTGATTCATAAAGTGCGTCCAATTTTCGGTAGAAATTATGTTTCAACCAATCAAATTTTCCCCATTTTGACAATAATGTTTAACAGTAAGAACGCGTTGTTTCATCATGTAGTGCTCCATTTTTACTAACTCCTATCTATCTCCTATCGACCTGTCACAATTATTTACCTATTGACTCATGTCTTCTCATGGTAGTCAATCAAGTCAATTCTGACTCGAGATCTCGATAATATTACATGACATAGCTGTATTTATGTCAGTGTCATAACATATGATACTAAATTATGTTGCCGTGATATACCGTCTCACCAATGAATCTAATCAATGCCCTACTGAAAATCATTTTAATTATTCTTTAATATATCCACTTCAAAGTGAAAATCTATCTCCCAAATGACTTCACCCCTACGCCACTGGTAAGGCGACGAGTCGCCCAAGGGTACTAATCCGGTGTGCGTATATTAGCAGCTTGAAGATACATATACTGATTTAAAGTCTACAAATAAGACGAGGCTACTGTTGTTAAAAGTAAAGACTCCGTAATTTTAGTAAAAAAAAACATGTCAAACAATCTAGTGAATTATGCTATCATCTTTTCAGTGGTTATTGGACTGGTATTAAGTGACGATGATGATAAAATATGGTCACCGGATGAATTTATGGAGTTATTAAAAGAAAGTAAGTAGCCTTATTGTGTTTCTCCCTTTTAAATAAGTGAATCACTAAGAAATAACTGTGCAGATAAGTATGTCACTTACTCACTTACTACGTCACTAACCTTCATATAGCACCTTGTCCATGAAAATATTTGAAATTGTTTTATAATTGCTATAAAGGCGTAATAAGTATTAAATAAATTAAAATAAAATGTAAAGGTGTTCTTATAAAATCACGTATTACTAATTAACTTCTCTTGATGTCAATTTTCATCCAATATATTAAAACTATCTTTAAAGTCATTATTCACGTATATAATATATACAGTGTCTTTCGAAAAGTCTGCACTATATGAGAACTTTTTTATGAGGGATTTTATTTAAAATTTTACGTAGGAATTAGGTATTGCTTTAAAAAGTATAAAAAATAGGCTACTTCAAATCGACCAAGTGACTTTTTCTGCCTGCCAAATTTTTATTTTCCACAGAAATCGCTAAGAATGGGATTATTTTCTGAATTGACTGGGCCGTTACTTGATCGAGATCCATATTTATACAAAATTAAAACCTTTGCTGGTTAGATTTTCACTTTTTACTTGTTAAACATGACAATTGTTTCGCCAACACAGTGGTTTCATCAGATGTTGAGTACATAGACTAAATTTTACATTGTGGAACTGCGTTTATATGACTAGGGTGATTCTAGGTTTATTACTATGGGATTTCCTACTATTAAACTATTAAAATTAAGTTATAAAATTTCAACGGATGTTATCTGTGAATTTTAAGCACGATTTTTGGACAGCATGTAGAACTAAAATAAATTTAATAACGGGGGCGAGTTTGTTTCTATTTGATCATTTAATATGATATATAATATGATATATATATGATTTCTTATATATATATATATATATATATATATATATATATATATATATATATATATATATATATATATATATATATATATGTATATATATATATATATATATATATATATATATATATATATATATATATATATATATATATATATATATATATATATATATATATATATATATAGCTTAGAGCAAGTACCGCAAGTCAGCTTATAGACTCCTGAATTATTTTTGGTATTGGTTTTATCTTTAGCATTTTTTATGTGTTTTCGAAGAGTACTATTAGTTTTGTATGCTATTTTATTACTTCCTTTCTTTAAGAACGATTCTATTTTTTGAGGTGATTTCCCTATGTGTGTTATAATTTTGAAATTATGTGTATTTTCATTTGCAATTTTAGGATATACTTGCTGTATAGCTTTATTGTACGCTTTTTTAGCTATGATATTGTCTATTATGTTTGGAGAGTAATCGTTATTTAACGCTATTTGTTTTATTATATTTAATTCTTTATTATAATTTTCGCCAGACATTGGAATATTTAGGAGTCTATATATTATGCTGCTAATATGCTGCTATTTTATGTTGAAATGGATGTGTAGAAGTGCTATGTGTAGAAGAAACAATTGTTATATTTAATGGATAAAAAGTGAAAATCTAACCAGCAAAGGTTTTAATATTGTATGAGATTATTTCTTAAAATTTTGACTAAGAAAAATAGTTTCTCTTCTAATTTTACATACATGTGCCAGTTATACTTTGATATATCACCAAAATATTTACTCCTTCGTATTTTTAATTACTAGGAATTATCTAAAAAAAATAATAAAAACTTGACTTTAAAGAACCTATTTTAATTTGTTTCATTATACATTTTGTTATAAAATATCAATAAAAATCAAATTAAGAGGATATTAAAAAAATGCTTTAAAATTCTGTTTCGTATATAATTCATGTACTATGAAGTATGAGAATATAATTTAATTTGATAATTTTTTTTAAAACCAAACTGACGACTAAATATTAATACACTTAAGTCAAAGTCCTATACATATCTAATACAAAATTTTCACTTTTGGCATAATAACATGCATACAAGTTTTGTAGTAAAATATTTTAAAATTCAAGGAAGAAGCCTATTTCCAACGATGTTTTGGGTGTCAATTCGGACACTTTTGGTAGTAAAAGTCCATGGCATGACCGATACAGATCTTAAACCAAATACTAATGCTATAGCAATTTTAAAAATCTCATAAGATGCATATTTTTTGAAGAACACTGTATATAGTGTTACTTCGCATATAAATCATACTCTCTCGTTTATGGGCTTTAGTTAGCAAACCTGTATCTACTGAATACTGTCATTTTTATATCAGTCAATAACAAAAAGATACATATGAATTTAATGCCCGAACGATTTGCTTTGTACAATCTGTTAACTTCAATAGCGGCAGTAGATAGAATACTGTAAAGAGGATAAAGCAATTGAATAGAAGGGTCTAGAGTGGGAAATGAATGGAATAGAACAGACTGATAACATGGGCGCAAATTAATGTAGAATATCTTAACTGTTTTGTAAATTCATATTTTGGTTATTAGCTTTTCGTATTCTACGCTTAGGTGAAACAAACTCATAATAAAATTATTTCTGATATATCATTAAAAACTTATCCTAAATACCAAATAAGTATTTACGAAGGAAACATAATCCCTGTAGAATACAATATAAAGAAAGAGATAAACATTAATATTTACTTAAATGCAACAATATGAAAACAATAATATGCAAGTCTACATTACAGGATATAATATATTGTATTTAGAACTCACTTAGTAGGTAATTTCTTCTAGTCGTTAAGCTACATAAAACTTAATAGCGAAAGTGTAGCCCACCAAATCGTTAGTAAGTTATTTGAGCTTATTTTATTATGTTTCCTTTACATACATTCAACGTGTACTTTTTATTATACGTATATGAATTATGTACTTGTTTAAGAATATTATGCTAGTGAAATATTTGTGAAATTGTTTACTTTTATTCTTATAAATAAGTTAAAGTGACTATAAGAAAACACAAATGACAATTTTGTTTAGTACAAACTTTAGTTAAACCGTATCCCCGTTAGAAATACATTATTGTTTTATTAAATAAATAATATTTGAATATGTAAATAGAAGTTATTTAATCGTTATTCCCTCAGAAATTACAAACTTATGTTTTACCTCACGTTGTATTAATAGTTGAAATGTTGCACCTATCACGCCTATTTTACGTGGCCTCTTTTTTTTAGGAGAAAGTGGAAACCACAGAAATTCAGATAAGGCAAATGTAGAAACCACAACGGAATTACTTATCCACAGCAGGCATTTCATTAGAGGAAAATGTATATCAGGATATGCGTTTCTTCGAGGAAGGTGTAGGGAAATTTATAATTAGTGTTTAGGTCGTATGGACAGTTTCTCTTGTAATATTGAAAATAATATAAAAATAAATTAAATGTCATATGTTAATGTCATTGTTACTATGTAGCAACTAAGTATGTGACAAGTCTCTGATTGTTATTAATTTAATATATTATTTATAATTTAGACACCATTTTATTTTCATGAATCAGTAAATCTTGATATGCACTACTGAAACTTATGTTTAAATATATATAGTGATAATTTTTTTAATTTATTTTACATAACAGCATGAACGTAGTAGTACTGTGTAAAAATGGACTGTAATACCCCAGGAACTATAACCAAATATACATTACGTCAGAATATGATTTGTGACCAGAAATATCTCCGGACTATATCCCACTTGATTTAATTCAATGATTTAATTGCAAAAAGGAGAAAGGAAAAATATTTAAGAATTCTATAAACGGATAAATTAATAGAATATTGGTTCGATTAAATGTTATGTTCAAGGGAGGTCGATCTTTATGCCCAGCTGCATAATTATTTCATTTCATTATGCATAACTATTATCTTCAATATCTACAAAACTGTTGACTCTATCCTCACTATTTTGGAACCATTTTATTTATAATCGCTTTTTGAACATTCCAGTATAAATTATCTAGTATAAATATTTGATTAAACAACTTTTATATTCAAGAAACTACAAAAATAGTCATGTTCAAAAAACAGCTCCCGTTCAGTGTATTTTTATATTAAACTACTTATCGTAATTAAACGTTCTTTATCTTAAATTAAACGTAAAGGTAGTATGAAGTTTATCTCGAGAGATTTTGTCAGTTAATTAGTTCATGGCTATGCTATCTAAAGTTAAAGAAATGTGAAAATTCTTGCACGTTAATCTTGAATATGTTAAAAACTTGTTCTTAGGTTCTGTCACGAATTTCCGAAAAAGGCTTAAGATAACCTTAATATTTTTCTGCTGATCATGTTAAAACAATTACTAAGTAGATAGGTTGAACAGATCCGGAGAAAAGTGTACCGAAAGGAAACTTTTTCGTACTTTTGAGGAATAAGTTTTTTTTGGTTATTTTGAAAATGCGCAGATTTTTCCTATTCCTTCGTAATAAATCGATTCCTTAGGTATATAGAAAGCTGTGGATATCGATACTTACCAGAAAGTGCCATACAATCTGTTTGTTCTTTACAAAGAGTTGAAATTCGTCCCTCCTCTGTCCTTCGCACCACCTGAATTGTTGAGGAAATGTCTTTCTGAGCGCACACAGAACCCAAATGAGGGTTTCAACAATGTTATTTGGTAAAAGTTTATAAAATATTTAAAACAGAAGTACTCCTACTACCTACTATTATATTCTTTTGAGTATTCCTCTAAAATAATAATAAATAACCATATAGCGCTATGAATTGAGATGAGTGGAGTTCTAAATAGTAGTATCGGTCGCGAAGAACCATAGTTCGATTGCTATGGTTCTATATATAGATATATATTACTTCAATATATATCTTTTCAGGCACTTCTGGATATCCAATCGACTTAAGTTTCATACCAAAAAGTAAAAAAAAAAACTAATTTAAGAAAAAAAAATAAAAAAGCTTTTTTTGACACCTCTAAAGGTCGACCCCCTTAATGAATTAATCAATAAGAACTTGACTGAATCAAGAGTAATATCTAAATATATTATTTCTGATAATAATTTAATTTTCCTTTTATTTTATTTTATTTGTACGATATTCAACGGGATAAAAAAAATTAAAAGGAAAAGGACTCATAAAAATTGTTGAATAACACTTATGTAGAAGATGCAATACCGCATGAAAACATTTAAAAAAACCAAGTTTCTGTAAATATCTGAAAATCATACATATGGGTACCACTTGATAGATTTATTTGAAGGACAAAATATATTAAGTCCAACCAACGGGTTGTCGAATAACCAAACTCTTCATCGAATACTCAGAGATTGAGAAATGGGCCCAAGAATTCATTAAATTGAACAAGCACAAAGCCAGAACCCTGGTGGGAATCGTAATGCGTCACCATAGTAGCCTGAATGCATATAAGCACAAGCTGAGACTGACTGACAGCCTGGTCTGCAGACTGTAAAGAAGACGAGGAACCTTCGCTTCATCTTCTCTACACCTGCCCCGCACTGGAGGACAAGAAGTATCTTATATTAGGGACCCCTGTTATCCTAGAGGAGCCGAGGCTTAAGGCGGGGAACGTGCCTAAATTGCTCCTTTTATGTGATAGCATTTTTGAATAATGACCCGGATAAGAGGGGATCGCCAAGGGACTACCCATGCGATTAGTGGCTGATGAGGCCCAAACCCATATAACATAATAATAATAATGGAAAACATGATACGTCGACAGTACGTAGACAGAAAACTATTTATATTAAACTCAAACAACATTATATCCTGAGGGATACCACATGAAGGTTATACCTCCATACATAATAAGGGTAATTTAAATCATTGCACTTTGTTTCATTGTATGTTATAAATTATCAAAAACTAGTTTATGGTCATATATAACACCAAGATGTTTTAAATTGTATAACTTTATTTAATTGGGTGTCTATAAGTCTATAATCATATAGTTTCACAGTTTTACATTGAGAACAAGACATTACATTCACTGGTAATGACATTCAGTGGTAACTTGTTTATATAATGCATGTGCGTTATTCGAATTGAAAAGTTTTTCACAATCAGATGTAAACTATATAATAGATGTACACTATAATTTTCGATGAAAATTTTTAGGTTATCATAAAGTAAAAAAAATACATTAAATATTTCCACAATGTCATTTAAATAAGACAACAATTATCGGAACACCTAAATAGAACCCAAAGGGTAGCCCACTGTTCGAGCTGGTTTAATTAATATACCTACTGATTATGATTGAATGACATTATTTATTTTTTAATGAGGCGACCATGTAATTTAAGTAATAATAATTATTGCTTTTTCTTGCACAATTTTGAGCTCGATATATACCCTGTGTAGTGAGGGATGTACTAGACCCGCAGCGCAATGAGAATTACTTAGCTATTTAGCAAATAGATGGACGTAGTAGTATCCTGTATGTACAAACCACTTTCAAAGTTGCCAGACCTGCCGTCTAATTTTTTCAGAACTTCAGAACTTCATGGACTCCGTGAGGCTGACGATTTCCATTTAAGAAAAAACCACGATATGCAAGTCTCCACCTTTAATGTTCCTACTGGGCATATATTAGACACGATAATTCTCTTATAGACGAAAATTGTGTTTCTTCTATATAAAGTTAAACATGGAAACAGAATACACAAGAGATAGGTATTTGAGTTTTGTCATCAAGAACTATATGGGATACAATACAGTTATGGAAATGACAACAACTTGTATTTTAATCTAACATGGTATCTACATGGAATACCAAAATTGATGATAATATTTTGGTGATAGCAAGGATAAAGAGTGCATATGCCTTGGATTACCGGTTGGGTGCTCTGACCGCTGAGCTATCCAGGCACACTCATTATTCTTGCTAATGCGCCAGTTTTAACGCGTCGCTACAATATAAAGAAATCGAACTGCCACGTAAAAATATTGTAACGATCGCACGTAGCAAAATGGATTATTTTTTTATTTTATTCTACAAGTTATACAGTATTGGACATAATAGTTGGAACAAAATAAATTTGCACCAAGAAAAAAAATGTATTAAATAAATATCCGGCAAAAGTACAGTTGCCCTCGAATTATTAGAATATTTTCTACAGTTTACAAAATTACTGCCGGTATTTGAAGATAACAAAAGAAAACGAAAACATATTTTTATTTTGTTTTCGGACAAAAAGGTTGGAACTTTTTATATCTTATCAAAATATTTCATGGTATTTACTTACAGAGTACTTAGAGAGTCAGCGGGTGTTTAAAAGTTGAACAGTAAAGCTATTTTCTATAATGGCGAAAGGAAAAGCACTTTCTGTAGATCTTCGCAGTAGAATTATTAATTATTATAAAGAAGGGATTCGGCAAAGTGAAATATCAAGAAGACTTAATGTTCGAAAAAAACAGTGTGTCCCAAATTATAAGAAAGTTTGAAGTGTGTGGTAATGTGCTTCAAAGTAAAAGTCCAGGGAAGCCTAGAAAGACAACTGCACGCCTGCATAAAAGAATTATTCGTTTATCCCAAAATGATCCACTTCTGTCTTCAGTGAAAATTCTGCGGAAACTTGACGAAACTACACCATCCGGCATATGCGACAGAACAGTAAGGCTTAGGTGAGCTGAACAAGGTCTTTTGAGTCATAGATCTTAAAAAAAACCATTACCAAGTAAAAATAACGCTAAAGCACGACTTGCATTTGCAATGGATCACGTTAATTAGTGGACTATTAGGGATTGGAAAAAAGTCATATTTAGTGATGAGTCTAAATTTAACTTGTTTGGTAGTGATGGAGTCAAACATGTACTGTGTCCTAAGGGTTAACGATTAAATAAAAAGTATCTTCCCAACCGTACATGGCGGAGAATCTATTATGGTGTAGGGGTGTTTTTCGTTGTATGGTAATGGACCAATTACATCGTATACATGGAACGATGGATCATTTTATGTACAGAGACATTCTAAGAGATGTGCTGGAACCCTACACATTCGCAACCATGCCGATAAATTTTATTTTTCAGCATGATAACGACCGATCCACGCGTTGAAGCTTGTGAAAGAGTGATTATCATGCGAAAAAATAAATATTCTGAAGTGGCCGTCACATAATCCAGATTTAAACCCCATAGAAAATATATGGGAGTTAGTTAATACAAAAAAAACCAGCGGGAAAATGTAAAAAATGCAACTGAACTTTTTGAAAACTGGCAGAAGCCTGGAATAGCATTGACAGAAATGTTATTGAACATTTAATCGAATCTATACCAAAGAGGTGTGCAGATGTGATTAGGGAAAAAGGATACACACGAAATATTTAAAAAAGTTAATTACGTAATCAGTTTTTAGAAAAATCGTTTTTGTTCCAACCATTTTGCCCAACTTATTATTTATTTTCTTGTCTCAAAAATGTAATATACTTTGAACCAAATTATAAGTGTACTTATTTTTACCCAAAACGCCTTAGGTAATTATTAATAAATATAAGTAATGTATATATCATATAATTAACTAATTATTTTAAAATTGCAAAAGTTCTAACCATTATATCCAATACTGTATATTATGTGTATTGTTGTGTATACATATATTTTTATTTTACTCACATCAAAATCTTAAAAAGCAAACAAAATTCAATAATACTTCAATGGCACGTTATTTAATTTTCAACTTTGATGGATGGTTTGGACATATTCTCACCTCGTACTATTTTTTAATAAGCGGTATCCTTAGTATACCCCGATTTTGATCCACCCCGTATAAATGGACCCACCTTGAACCATGATTGTATGATTGAATGTACTATATGCACATTAGGTGGGGAAAGACTTTTGTTGTTACACTGTCTATACACAACACTAATCTGTTCCCTTATACCCAAATGACGTGATCGTTTACTTTTGCTTTAGTAGTTTCACCAATTCCTCACCCAACCTCCTGGCAATTCAGTCCCAGCTAATATAGAATACAGTCATTTGTTTATCGTCGTGCCATCTGTTATGTTATAACTTACAACCACATAATGAGGCGAGCAATTATTTCATCGTTCATTTGTAAAGAAATATTATTTATTTTCAGTAGAGCTCCTATATCGACTGGATGATAGTACGTTGTTTACAATAATATGTTTTAATGTCGATGGTGTAGTGTTCATGAGATCATCAACATGAATGTGATAATAAGGATCGGTGGAATTTTACTAATACTGTATTTTGTTTCTGCATTTACCGTTAATCAGACAATGATGAATCCGGACGAATTCGAGAATTACAAGAGGAACCTACAACGTAAGTAAATTGTTGTGTTTTAAATTCAAGCACCTTCATGAGATTATTTAAGACTCTTGAAGGAAAGTTGTTCTAATCTTTAACCTATATTGACATGCAGGCGAGCGATAACGTCTGTCTGTAACGTACATTGTTACAGACTGTTTATATGTATAATTAATTTTGGAGTAATTAGTCATTATATTCCAGTTTTATGTGAAACTAAATTGCCGCACTGTTTAGTTCAAACAAAACATGAATTGATTTATACAGGACGGTGTGTCACAATGAATAAATCATTCATTACTGATACTCCCAGTATATGCATATGACAAATTTAGGAGTTTGACAAACATTTTTAAATATATTATGTATATGATGAGTTGGTGGTTAATTATATTTTGTAGGAATCGAGTAAGGTTTCTTTTAACATGTAACTCGAAAACTGCACTTTCTCTTTAATAAAGTGGTTATTAATACACCAGTAGTATTTCATCATAAATAAATTTAAGAATGACAACATAAAGTATGTACAACTCTCATCAACAATTCATTTAAGAACGATGAAGATAACAGCATCGGTATTTGTTTACATTAAATAATCAGAACGTCTGCTTTCATTTAATGAACAAATGTGTATTCGTTCTTAAATTATTAAATAAATACAATATGCTATATTCTAATCGAATATCTTTAATTTTGTTATAAACAGTATCTCTTGAATTTTAAATATATATATAAACGACTTATTTAGTAATCCAAATAAATAAAAATATAATGCTGTCAAATCGAATGGACGTCGAGGCCACTGGTTGTGGCAAGTTATTCAGTCATCATAAAATTCTTTAAAAAATTATCATGTTATACTAGCACTATGCGGTATTGCACGGCTTTGTTCATAATCATGCAGTTATATCCATAAAAGGCTTTAAAATATTTGTTCCATAACAGTTATGGAGCATCGTTAAACAAATCAGCCCAATTATTCTGCGACGAGCTGTATCTCGTCGCCAACCTAACCTTAATCGGGTGTAAACTTCATTCTCTTAAAATGTTAGAATTCTCCGTAAACTAGAACATATACGAGGGGTGTTCAAATATAAATGAGATTTTTTTTAGATCTATTGACGAACAAAAAAATTAACCAGGAATAGGTTATTTTTCTACATAGTCTCCCCATTTGTTCACATATTTCTTCCATCAGATTGGGAGTTTTTTTATGCTGTTACTGTAAAGAGAGATAGCGTGTTTGGAGCCAATTGTGCACGAACCTCGCTATTGTCGTTGAAATACCCCCCTCCCCTAAAATCTCCTTTAACAATCCAAACATGTGAAAATCACATGGCGATAGGACCAGACTGAATGGTGGGTTTCAAGGATCTCTGAGAAGATTATTTTCTCCAACTATCAACGTGTTTGGTTTAGCATTTAGGGTCTGGCACTGTCGTGAAGCAAAATGACAGCCCCTCCTGTGATGTCATCGTCTATTGTACCTATAAGGCTTTCACTTGGTCCAAGAGAGTGCAGTAATAAGCACCTGCTCTCTAATCGTGAAAGAAATTCAGCAAAGAAATTCCTTCTAAATATAAGAAAATCGTTGTAAGAACTTTCCTCGCTGACCAATGCGTTTTGACCTTCTTCAGGAAGGAGCCTCCGTGTTTTCGATAATTCTTGCTCGCCTACTTGCTCCTGGGAGTGTAACGATGAACCAAACTCTCGTCATAGGTCACAAAGCGACTAAGGAAAAGGTCTCCATCAGTCGGATAATAAACAAGAAGCTATTGAAAGATCCCAAAGTGAACGTTTGTAGTACTTTTGAACAAAGGCGTGACAGCCACCGAACCGAAATTTTGCTGAAATTGAGCTCATCATAGATGATTGAATGTATATTCCCAATGTTGATGCAGGTGGTAGTCATTTTAAATTAGGCCAGGAACCCCTTGAAGGTTCTTCGGTTAAACTCGTCCTGGGCCGCGTGAATGATCGTGGGGTTCATTTTCGACTCTCCTTCGCCCTTCAAAGAATGTTTTGTGCCAATAAAATACTTGTAGCTATAAAATGATGTTTTCACCAAACTGTTCTTGCAAAACGTCGCGAAATATTAGCTTGACGGACCCCCTTCCGTGCCAAAACCTTATTAATGCTGCATTGCCCAATAGACAGGTATTATACATTGATATTGCTCATCTTTACTACTGCCATACTAACATTCTCAGGGCTGTGTCGGCGACAATTTTTGTCTCTGATCACCCCCTCCTACACTTTCCACCAGTACCTTACCCAACCCTGCTTCTTCCGACACTTCCCGCCTGAAGTTCTCGTTTATATTTGAATGCTCCTCATACTTTTGTAAATTTACATAACCACTAAGACGAGACTACGTTTCATCAGCACAACACTTCTCTCTTTCTCAAAGTAGATTGGTAATAACAGTATCTCTTGCACTACAAGAGCTTTACATGAATGCAAAGGTAAATTTAATACTGTCCTATGTATGTAGCCTGTATATGAGTGAAACTATAAATATGACATTCCTAAAAAATCTTCTTCAATGTCTACCACTTATTAAATACTATTACGGAAACACCATTTTGAAATATTGTAGAATATTTTAGGTCACATTTTCTTAGTTTTAACAATAGATATCTTTAGTTGTTCACAAAATATATGGTTATACCATATATTTTGTGAACAACTAGGCGACTGACCATATATATAAATATATGGTCAGTCGCCTAGAATTAAAACCCGACAAGTTACCCTTTCCTAAAAAATGAGATTGTTATAGTAATAGATTAAAAATGTAAATGCCGACATAGTCCAAGAGAATTTTTACAATAAATACCAACAAATCAAAAGTAGTTTGAGTTTAAAATTTCATCTCAAATGAGAAACCCGACATATCCCTTGCGGCTTTAGATACAAAGTCAGACATTTACAATGAACCAATAAGAGCTAAATGTTTCATCACGTGATGCAGTTTAATTTGTAGATTTTGTCAGTTGAATAACATGTGTGTGATAGGTATGGGGCACAAAATACAAATTTTACTATCTTGAATTATTGGTTATCTATCTATTATGTTGCATTATTGGTTACAATTTCAAGCTCCTCCATATGTGGAGAAAATAGAGTTGTTTTTTCCGGTTTTTGGGCATTCTTCTATTCCCCCTGATCACGTTTTTGGTCAAATTGAAAAAATCTATAAGAGAAAAATTGGAAGTTGTTCATAAAAAAAAGAGTACAACAATATGATCAAAAAGTTTGCTACTTTTCGCGAAATTGGAGGAGACTTGGTAATCAGGGAATAGAGGAGACGTGAAACTCAAAATGTTTTAAACCAACCAGGATATTGGCACTTTAAATTTCAACCTTCAAAAAGGATGATCATTGTTAAAAATTAATAACACACGTCTTGTAAGCGGTGAAGCATTTTACAGAAATGAAAATATTATGAGTACATTCAAAAGCTTACGTAAAAGAGGAAAAAACATTCGCAGATAGGACCAAGGGAATTGAAAATTGGAGTACTGATTAATAAAGACAAGAAAAAAGTATAGCAAAACTATTATAGAAACACTATAGAAAGGAATGGGAGAAAGAAGATGCCTTAATTTCTTTTTTTCGAGAAGCTTTCCAAAATGTTTCAGATGGAGGACAAGCAGTCGAAGAAGAGGGTAACTGCGGAGAAGAATCAAATAATTTTGGTATTTGAAAATGTATTTTGTATTATTCGATAATAATGAGAAATAAAATTTATTTTCAAAAGTTACACACATTTTTTTTGGAACATTTCAAACAAATTTAGGTGCAAAAATCGACTTTTGTTTTCCAATTTTGAGAGTCATATGGATGTTTCTGATTTCTAAGCTATGATTTGTTATCATTTAAAAACAATAATAACCTATTTTGCGAAATTTGGTCAGTGCGTTCAATTGAATAAAAATATTATTAATTATCTCATATTTTGTTTGTCTGGACTTGTCGGGTTTTGCATCTAGGCGACTGATTTAGAATATACTACGATATTTAGGATATACCGTTTCTTATTTCGTCTTTCCTTTATGTGTTTATTTTTAAGTGAATTTATTTTATTGCAAACAACACTTACTTTAATTTCATTTATTTTCAGAAAAAAATGCGACGACAAGGAACAACACTGTGCCGAAATTGGACGACAGATTTTTGGTGAACGTTCCCTGTAAGGAGAATTACAAACTCATCAGAGGAGAGTGTCGGGAAGTTTATAGTTCGAATTAGCCAATAAGGATAAACACATATATTTCAGTTGTCTAATCATATTTTCCGTCTTCATATCGGCAAATGTATTAATGTCGATTATCTGTTATAGAATATGTGATAGTAAAATAATTAGTACCTAATTTATGTTAAAACAAACAACAAATATTATGTCACTGTACAAGTACCATCGAGATATAATCTAATATGATAGTTCTAATGTGGGGTATTTTTCCTTAAAATACGTAAACCGGGGTTACTTTACCTACTTTTAAATTTCATGTAAAAAATTCGTGTACTTCTCTATCGGTTGGAGAGGGGGAAATTTTCTAGGATCGGGGGAAGGCTTGTAAAATGTATTAAAATATACACATTAAAATATATTTTCGTTGCTTTCTCTTTCTGTAAAAATTCAAAAGCCTGGTGGGCACACTTACCTGGACAAGGGGGGTAACTTTGCCCACAAGACAGGCAACTTTGGTTTTCTATTAAAAACTGCCTTCAAAGTCTCTTCTGGGCAATATTACTTTTGTAGGGGGTAAAATAAGCCAAGACGAACATGAGAGCAGTTGATTCAAAATTTATTTTTCCACCTCTGAAGTAATAAACTTCATGAGATAAATTTCGTCGTAGTTCACGTACAGTGGCTCGTTCTCGAGATATATTTTGACATTTTATAACTCTTGACTCATCTCTGTGGCGTTGAAGGAATAAGCTGTACCAATCTTCTTCTGGCAGGTTACCGCCTTTAAAATTCCTAACACCCGGCCACATCACACCAAGTAGTCTTTCACGATTAGTATCACTTCCAAAACACCTAAAGCATCCCCAAGTCAGTACATACAAGAATTTGGTGGAGAATTTTAGACTCTTCAACTGAAAAAAGTGCAGTTGGGTTACTTTGTGTGCTTTCCTGTGAATTTATTGCCAATGGTCTTTCTTGGGATGTTGAACTTTGATGCGGCTTCTTCAAGATCCTGTTGAGAATAATTCTTGTATTGACGGCGCCCCAACTTCGGTTTGCATTTTCGTGACATTATTCTGAAATAAAAAGTTAGGTAGGTATCAATCTTTAGGTAGGTAGGTATCAAAATTTAGGTAGGTTTAGCAACTTTGTACTGTGTGCTTTGCTTTGCACCTCCCCTCAATCATCCCGCGTACTGATACAGGGTGGGAGGAAGATATAATACCCAACTATACAGTGTGCACTACGAACGAAAACTATGTGGCTGAAAATACTATCGTAACCGTCTTAAAAATCTTCATAGTTCATCCATATTCAGCTCATTGAGAGGTGGACAAGATAACCCCAATTTGATTACACGGGGTAACATTGTTCATCAAAACAAACACATGAAAATGAAGGTATAAAAATTCTTCTAAAATATTACTCTAATCGTTATTATATGCGACACAAATAGAAATAATTTAAAAAACTTACCAGCTTTCGTTATTGGCTGCTCTGATGAAAGTTAGGTACTCCAATTATCTGTCTTGGAGTCCTCTTATACAGCTCACTGTTTCACACTGATAAATTACCACAACATGGAAAAATTTAAGAGCTACTTTTGCCAACATCACAACTAGTATCCCTGATTATTTGCTGCGCATCCAGCGACCATTTAAATAATTAATGTTTGGCGCTCAAACTTTTTTTTCAAAAATAGGTAAAGTTACTCCGGTGGGCAAAGTAACCCCAGTTGACGGTATAGGCAATAATGAATTAATTTTGAAACTAATAATGCTCTTGATATTAAAATTATCACGCTGTCTGTTAATTAAGATTATAATAAATTTTAAAATTTATTTATTATTGCCTATATTCCAAGGAAACGTATCGAAGATTGAGGCATCTTTGATACGTTATATTCTTTTTCGATAGTACATAGTAATCCCCTTCGTTTATTTCTTACACTTGTCCAATAGTTTTCAGTATGAATATGGTAGTTATAAAAGGATAATTTACTTACCTGTACTCACAGATAGAATAAAAATATGTTGTATGAATACATATTAAAAACTGTACAATGTGTAGTACTTGTCACATTTTATTTGTCTATTAATATTCTATATTAAAACATGACAAACCATACGTAATAATATTAAGCCATATGTGAAAACTGTTATCTTTTTTATATAAATTAGGCAAGTAAGGTATTTCTGTATATACATTTGTATATTTAAATTGGAGTTCAAGTTAAGAACAAGGCAATTTGATTCAATTATTTGGAAAACAAAAATATTTTGTTTATACGATAAATATTACTATTTAAGTATAGTATAGAAATGTATTTAATTATAACCTTTCTAATAAAAGTGTGAACCATATTATGTATTTGGAGTGCATGGTATTTGTTCTTAGAGACTTACATATTTACCTTGATCTGATGACAAGAGGACTATTCAGAAACTAAGGCAGTTTTTAAATAGAGTCTATTTACATAATTATCCTATTCTTAAGAATTTCGATTATCTAATTCAATTAAAATAAACTGATTTTCTTTTTCTCATTTATAGTTTAGTTATACTAAGATACAATATAAAAGTTTAAATAGGGGTAAAATTTTTGGATGCTTAATAATATATAGTTTATTTAATCGCTATTTGCCAAATAAAAAATCTCAAAACATACCGTGGCCTGTTTTTATGGCTAAGCTCAGGTAGACTGTTCTGTTTATCGGCAGGATAAGAGAGTTTTTTATTCGGCAAATAGCGATAAAATGAATAGTACCTTGGAGATAGTTAATTAATATTGATCAAGATATTGAAAAAAATATTAAAATTTTCTAGTATATATTATAGATATTTGCAGAAAAATACAGAAGAAAATATTTTTTATTAAAAGTATTTCTTTAGTGTTATTTGCTATTTTTGCTGATGGTGTTTATTATGTTTTTGTTTTAAAACTATATATGAATGAAGAAAACACGCCACATAAATAAAATAGTCCTCAAAATATAAAGGTCAAGTAATTTTCCATCGATATTGCCAATTATAGCAATGGAAATCGCACCTAATTCGTGATAGTCAGTGATTAGTGATTAGATAGTACAATAGAGCAATTTTATTGAAACCTGTCAAGAAGACTATGAAGTTGCCTAGATATAATTTAAATATAGCGCAATAGTTTAAATAAATCACAAATGATTCGTATTAGGAAATCTATTCAAGCAATAACATGACATAGTATTATTGACGGCGCTAGAGGGGGGCCTGGGTGGGCACGTGCACACCCAATCAGTAACAGTGGCCACCCAAAAAAATTATTATCTACAAATTTATAATATGAAACAAAATATAAATCTAAAACTTTGACTACTACTATTTCCAAAATATGAAAACGAACAAAGTGTTAAAATCAATAATATTTTACAGCTATCCGACATGCTGAATAAATACAGGTTAGAGTTCAATGAGATTTATAAATTATGTTCAATATTCATTACAATTCCTGTATCAAATGGGGCATGTGAAAGGACCTTATTTGAAACAAGTCCTTTTCATACCGACTTTAATCCACTCCCAAATGTTTTATAGTCGGCAGTTATCATACTATAATCTATGTGTACATATGATAAACAATGGCAATATATTGATGTGCTTATGGAATGAATCCATCACAGGAACGGGGGGAGGGGTAATGAAGATGCTCGACAATTATTAAAAGTGTTAAGCATGGACAATGTCACAAACGAAAACTTGTCATATGGTCCGATAACTGCATCGGATAAAACAAAAATCGCATGTGCTATTTTTGCTTATTTATCTTGTGGCGCATGGGATTTTTGAAGAAATTCAGCAAAAGTTCTTAGCCACTGGCCACTTTTATTTATCTTGCGATCGTGACTTTGTCCAAACAGAAAGAAGAAAGTTACAAAAAACTTATACCAGTTGATTTAGAGAACATAATAAGGCAAGCTCGTCACCGAAAACCAGTTTTACAGTTGTTCCTTTAGAAGAACATGATTTTAAAAATTGTGATAAAGGAAGTGACTATATGTTAAATACAACCAAACTAAATATATCATATGTGCGTTGGATACAAATCTCATAAGACAATCCTGGAAAAGTGTACACAAAATCGCCGTTCAGTGAAATGCAAGATTGGACTGTTTTTAACGTAATAAAAAAAGGAAGAAGCGTAGATGAGATGAGGAAAATGTGCTTAGAGCAGCTTGAATACAAAAATAAAATGTCGAAATATAAACTGAAAAATTTGCAAAATATGCGTGATTACATACCTCTAAAATACCTACGGTTCTATGAAGATTTCATTGAGAAAACAAAACAAGGTTCTACCGAGGACGCAGCTCCAATAAAACAAAAAAAAATGGAGTTCTAACTTGGACCTGTCTCTTTTTGAGTGACATAAACTTGGCACTAAGCTACCTTTAAGGAAATATCATTTGGATGATTTTATTTAATTCACAAGACGTGTTAATTTCAAATTCATTTTCTAGTTACTACATTGCGGATTTGTTTTCTATATATAAAAAAAATCAATAAAGCAAACAAGTACATATTTGTTTTTATTATCTTTTTTAAGGTTTTCTAAAATATAAAATTTTGGCACTTATACCCTTTACAAGTTATACTCTTCAATTAAAAATATCATTTACAATTTTCCGAAAAATTTACTCAAACTAATATTTTTTTTGGTATCAGTTTTCAATAACAATGCAATGATCGTAAAATTGAAACAGTTAATGACGATTTAGTTGTAATAATGATTTAGTGTGCATATAGACGACCACCAACGCGCCTTTTTTTTTGAAACGACTAAACAAACTGCCTATTGTTGTTTATGTTGGAAAAACTATAACAAATAATATTAAGCAGTATTGATTTATTCATTGTAGGGTTTATGACCTATTGTTGCATCTTATAATACATAATATAAATTTCTTATAGACTATATATGTATACTTGTTCTTTCTAAAAGCGATGCTAGTTCGTTTAAACATATGTTTAGATATGACACTAAAGTTCTGGTTTCTGTTATTTCTGATCCTATATACTGTAGGAGATTTAAAAGCGAAGCCATGCTTAGATAGTCGTCCAAAGAGTTGTCCGGCTGGATATAAACTGAACACGTTTACACGAGAGTGCTACCGTACTTACTGGAAATGAGGTAAAATAAAGATACTTCAGAATATTATTTCATCTAGTATACCTGAATCAAATTCTACTTTTCTTCCAGCTCTCATCTACTTATTCTCCTGGAGAACGAATGGAATAAAAATTACATTTAATTTTTTTCTTTTATGTTATTTTCACATTATTTTCTTTAATAATAATAATAATGTTGTAATTTTAACATGTTTCATTCACCTATACAAATATTATTATAAGTGAAAATATAAATGTAATATTGCAGTGGTAATAGTCAGTGGTAATAATCAAATAATTTTCAATATCGAAGTTATTAATAATAAGGCGATGATTTTAACCTTAAAATACCAAATGGCGACCGTGAAAAAATATTTATTATTGATATACAGTATCAGTAACGCGGGTTTTCTTGAAATGACAAATAACTGCCTATCGTCATTTATGTTGAAGGAATTATAACAAGCAGTACTATTACTGTTACTATAATACTTCCTCTACCTGTTTCATCTTAAAATAATATCCATTACATGGACAATTAATGTATTATGTATAATATATTTTTTCTAAAAGTGACGGTAGTTTATGTCAAGATACATACAGATATGATACGTTCGGTTTCTGTTGTTTTTCATTGTGTTTACTGTAAGATTTTTAAAAGCAAGTCCACGCTAGAATTGGTCAAATAGGTCCAATTGGTCCATTTGGCTATTCTGGTCTAAGATACGGCAGCTGATTTCTGCAAGTATCGGTTTTTTAATGAAACTTAATTCAAATGAATGATTAAGCTCAAAATAAGAAGATGAATAAAACATAATTTAGGTTTATTAAATTCATGTTTGAAAATATATTTTTTAAAGCAATTTCATTATTTGATACAAAAATAGGATTAATATTTTTTCAGTAAAAAAATTACTTAAATCGTAATAATTTTGTAATGTCATTATTATAAAATACACATTTCATTGCTCTGGTTGACCAATATGTATAAATGAATTTTTTCAATAGTTGCAGCTACGATACGATAAGTTTTGAAAATATTTTATATAGGAAAATTACTTTAATTATACCATATTGTATCCTTGTTTACACTCCTTTGCTCATACTCATCTAGAGCGAGAGAATTTAATTCAAATCATGGTATTCACTACTCGCGGCCATTTTTGCTTTTCCGTGCTCCACTATACTAGCGGAAAAGTAATGTAATCGTGTAAAGAAAATGTGAAAAAACTAAATTTTTTTGGGGTTTATTTTTCGTTCTTCGGCCTAAAAACAAAAAAAAATGGTTTTTAAAAATTTTTTGCTGTATGTGTGTCGTTTTTGTCGACACTTATTCTTGTTAGCGCGATAACTCAACTGAATCATGTCGGATCGATCGGATTTTGACTGATTCTGATCGGAGACGTCTCCTAGACGATACCGATTGATTTTGAGGTGGATAGGACACACTCTACCATGTACATGGGTCATGAGAAAGTACAATGGTGGACAATTTGAGAACATTTTTTTGTTAGCACGATCACTCAATTAAATCGTGTCGGCTCGATCGGGGTTCGACTGATTCTGATTAGGAACGTCTACCAGATGACACCTATTGATTTTGAGGTGGATTCCACACACACTCCACCCTGTTCATGGGTCATGAGAAAGCACGATGGTGGACTATTTGAGAAAAATTGAAGAAAGTAAAACTGTCGCATAAAACACATATTCTACATTTATGTGTTGGTTAATTTTTCCTCGGCCACTCAATTTCGAGATCTTCTACGTGCGGAAAAGTCCGTTTTAAGGTTTTAAAACTGTTTATTTTACAGACAACCATGAATTATCGTGTACGGCAAAAATAAACTTCAATTTAGTATAATGATTTATTGAGAGATACGACGAGTGTAAATAATTAACAATAATATACCTATTTACATATGATATCCTAGAGGTTGCGGCTAATTGAGAGGTCGCAACCATTTTTTTTTAATTCTTCACATCATCTTCCTTCAAATAGCATTTAATTCACTTAAAAAGTATAGTTGGAACTCATCAAAATAAATCAATTACCATATAATTAATTGAAAGTAATAGCGGCTAATTTTTGATAGGCAACGCGGCAGCAATATATTACATTTTCATTAATCATTCATTTGAATTAAGTTTCATAAAAAGACAGATACCTGCAAAAGTCAGCTGCCGGATTTCATATTATATCTGAATACGTTTATATGAAAGCGTATAGACCTCTATTTACTAGGGAAAAAAAAGGTAAAATAATGTAAAATTAAATTAAATTTCACTAGGACAAGAGTCACCATGTTTCATAAATATACTGAAATACTGTTGCTTATATAAAAAGTAAAATAAAGTATACCCTGCTATCATTTCAGAACTACCCACCCCCATTGTTACTTTTAATAAAGATTATGACTTCTAGATAAAATAAGATGTAAATTTAGATATAGAAAGGGAAGTTTAAAACCAGTGTCCGTTGCCGTTTACTCACCTCCAGTTACAGTTACTTAAAAAAAATTTATAGCGCCCCCTGCATACATCCTTTTAAAGATCATAAATTCTGAATCATTGTCATTTAGGACACAGAAATCGCTTGATCCGTTTTCGTATTAGAAACAAAAATAAAATAATTAAAATAAAACAAAACAAAAAGACTGTATTTTGAGTTCAGTGAAAGTAACAGGCACTGTTTTTGTGACATCGCTGCCACAAACTTAATACCGAAAAATTTTATATTTCTCTTAATTTTTTTATCCCTTATCACTTATCTCTTCCTGATATTCAAAGTAAGGCAAAATAGTGTTTACATTACAAAAAATAACGAAATTATTTTAATAAGAATAATAAGAAATTATTTTTATTTGTGATGACAAAAGGTATTATGACAAAAATCTGGGACACCACTATGTGCTTGACTTTGTTCAAAAGGTTCAAGAGGAAAAATTTCAGTAAGCAGCTGAAAGTTCTTACCGAAGTTTCATAGATTGGTATTTTGGGCCATTTCACCATTGATCCAAAATTCATATTCAATTCCTTTTGTGCAAAATATTTATTTATTAGAAAATATGTTAGTTACTGTGCTATTTTGTTTGCAGTTTTTTTTAATTTTACAAGATTTAGTGTCAATTCTTGACGATTTCTCATCTTCTCTTTCTTATTTTTGATTATCTAAAATAATAATGACTATTGTCATTTCATTAATATAATTCATGCTTAGATTAAGATATTTTCCAGATCAAATAAAAGTTGCCCATATAATACTTATATCCAAACCAGGAAAGCCACCAGAAGAGATGGCGATCTTATAGATTAATCAGTTAATTATCTATATTGTCGATGATTTGTGAAAAACCTTGAATATGATTAAAGAGAAATTTAGTAGAGACAAGTCTTATTCCAGAACACCAGTTTAGATATAGACAACAGCATGGAACTGTAGAGCAAACACACATTTTTGTGCATCAAGTTAATAATCCTCTAAAATCTAGAAAACATTATTCAGCTATATTCTTTGATATATCTCAAACCTTCGACAAGGCATGGTATGAAATTTTAAAATCATAATAGTCCAAAAAAATATGAGCAAACATCATTATTCCCTATAAATGTAGGGGTGCCACAGGGCAGAGTACTTGGGCCCGTCTTATACCTCTCCTATACAGCTGATCTTCCAACCATAACACCGACAACCACAGCTACTTCTGCTGACAATATCACCATGGAAATGGAATCAAATTAAACGAGACAAAATTAGTCCATACTACATTCACTACGCAGGGATAATTGCTCGCCAGTAACAATAAATAAAAAACAGATACCACAACAAGAAAGCGCAAAATATTCTGGTTATCCCTTCCATCGTAGCATAACCTGGAAAAAACATATTTTTGCTATACGTAACTAGATGTCAATCAAATTTATTAAAATACACTGGCACATTGGCGGAAACTCTAAATTTTCTTTAGAAAACAAGATCCTAATATATAAATCAATTCTTAAACCAATTTAGACGTATTGTATATAGTTATGGGGATCAGATAGTAAATTAAGTATCTATATTATTCAGCGCTTCCAGTTATAAGTACTTTCTTTGTAAAATTTGTAAAGCTCCATAGTATGTGTGGAATAACGTAGATATCTGAAAATATCGTCAGTGAAAGAAGAGATACAGATACACAATAAGAAATATAGTGATCGAATTAAAGTGCATGATTTTGCAGCTACCATGTTGGACGATAAAGATACAGTGAGACCACTTAAAAGATTTAAACCTTCAGACTTTTGTACTATATAGATTTATATAGCTACACTAGTAAAGGACAGGTCTTAGTTTTTAAGGTTTAGTATAAGCTGTAAATTACAAAACGTTATTATTAGAAGGGATAAGTCACTGGATTATTCCTGTGCAATTTAATATTCAAAAGTTTTACCTATTGTTTATTGTTAAACTGCCAGATTGTAAAATTACATTGATGTAGAAAACCTAGTCCTCATAGTGATTCAGTATCTTAAAATTTTATTGTTAACATTTGTGATTTATTTTACGATTTTCCATAAATTTTGTGTCTTACTGTTTTTTTTTTATTTCTAATTTTTCTTTATATTATTCAACGAAGTATTTATAATTAACTGCGAAAAAAATTATTATAATAACGAATTTTATTGAAACGACCTATAAAACTGCCTATGTTTTGAATATCAATTAAAACTATAACAAACAAAACTAAGTAGTAGTGATTTATTTACTGCAGAATTTACTACCTATTGTTGTATCTTAACATTCCGTCGGACGCAGTATGAATTGAAACACATTCAGGCGCAATGCATCTGAGAGATCCCATAATCAAATCTTACACAATTTAGATTTTAATGAGGTGGAGACTTAATTAAATGCTTATTTTAATTAATAGGTCATATTACAGAACATTCACATGACAAAGGAATTCCTGAACCAGTACTAGTGGCCAAAGTGAAGCGAACTGGAATGGGGTAAATTTCTACGTTAGATTCAGGTTCACGTGGTTAGAAATTTTGTGTCCCAGGCAATTGGGTGATTTTATGGATACTGTAATAAATGACCTATATTAAATAAAAAATTTAGGGTATAAATTAATAAAATTGACAGACCAATATAAATTAATCTTATATAGTATTGTAACGAAAACAATAGTCATTGTATATAGTTCTTATCAAGTATTTTAATCCACTGTTACGAGATCGCACGTTACATATCACTTTTACTTCATACGCATTTCTATCTGTACTCAAAAAATGTTGTTTAAAATTATCATTCTTGTCTTATTGTCACTATTGACAACAATAAAAGCAAAGCCTTGTAGTTCGAGTAATCGTCGAAATATTGTTAATGTCCCGCCTAGAAAACGGTCGTAATCATAATGGTGCATATGTGCCCCTATTTGGCTAATGTAGGCATCGGTAAGTACGAATGAACAACAAAGTGAACCTCTATTGAATCTAAAGGCAAATGAACAAATGCACCAATGGGTTAATATTTGAAGATCTTGAGAAAAATATCCAAAAATCCCAAAATAGCTAAATTTAAAATAATGCACTATATAATATTTTGATATACAGTGAGCACGTAAAATTAAAGAAATCCTGAACTACATGCGACCGTTAGTATAACTGTCTCTCACAGTAACAAAATTTATATACCTTGCTTCTATTTTACTTAAAATTATGTGTACAATAATTCGCTCAATAAAACAGTATTAGGGAACTAAATATAATACCAAAATTAAGAATTGTTTATACACATCAAACTTCGAGTTATTTGTTACCAATGTGATGTAGCACTTACCGTCAATATCCTTAGGTTGCTTGATATTTGAACAGCGAAGAAGAACTCGATCAAGTCCATTTGTGTTTAATACAGTCAGTAGAATATATAAATATCTATGCTATGTTTAAACGTTATTAACTTATCTAATAAAGTTTAGAATACTTATATAAAAGTAGTTAATAACCATTGAAGTTGATGATACTATAAAATAAGGTGTCTCAATTGAAACTGTTCAGCCTTTATTGGCCCACTGTATATATGTCTATATATGTTATTTGCAGTAGACGTAAGGTATTAGGTATTTATTCTTCTCTGGAGATTGTTTAGTTATAGTACATTGCACAGAAATGAGAATTTTAATTTAAGCTATTTTAAGAAACAAATAATAAGCTGATTTATAAGTAAGATGTAGCATATTGTCACAAATTTCACAAAAAGCAGAAAGTTCTATTTTTTTATTTGCAAAAAGGTATTTCTTTTTTTGTTAAATACCGTAATTTTGTTACTTCTTCCTTCTTTAAAAAATGTGAACTTTTAACATGCCATTCAGAAATACTTAATGGTTTGTTAATAAACATTTATACGTTTCGTTGGTAAACTAATAAGTTTTTCCTTTGTTAGTAACCACTATAAATTTTATCAGTAAACATTGTCAAAGTGCTCAAGTAAAGAGGTACTTGAGATAGTAAAATAACTAATTCTTTTCTCTTCCAGATTTTAACGTCCATGGTTTGGAGCTAGTTTTCATTACTAAAAAACTTTGGCCTTAATAAATTGTATTGAATATAACTCAGACTTTTTATTTTATTTATTTTTGTTAAATATTATTAATGATATATGATCCAAGACATAAATTTTGTGGCAGGTAATGTAAAAATAATCTGTTTTACACTGAAAAATGTTTTAATCACGTTTTATACATTTGAAAACCAGTTAATATCAGAAATATTAATTTATTCAGTGGCAACTATTCATAGTGAAAACTGCAAGAACCATGTATGAATGGGGTTGAAAAAATTGTACAGATCTGTGGATACCAGCCTTATGCACCGCAATAGAAACAAAAGTTAATTACACTCGTCCTAGTCAAAATTGTTAAGTAGTTACTCATATTAAAACTTATTTAAGGGGACTAGATGCAGAAAAAGATATTTTAAATGTGACGCAAATATATGCTGATATCTTATTCAAAATCCTATTTATTTTATTTAGGTTTGTTTAACTAAATTAGATATTCGTGGATAAGTCAACTTTATTCAAGGATAAAACTTATTCACACGATAGATATCGTTAAATATTATACGACTATTTGTTAATATAGAGTGCCTCAGTTGGAACTATAGAATTGGAATTGCGCACCATTTGTGTTTTATCAAAGATAGTTCGTCAAAATTTAACTACTGTCATCTACAAATCATATGACGTCATCATGCCGCGATTAACTATTCAACGCTGTACAGTACAACGACTAGTTTATGTACAACTGTTTCATGAAGGTGAGCGATCATTTACAGTTGCATTAAGAAAAATCCCCACAAAATTGGGACAAAATGATGTGCCTACAGAGCAATCAGTTCGTAACTTAACGAATAAATTTGAGGAAGTGGGTCTGTTATTGATAAGGCAGCACCAATACGTCCTTGTCATGGTTGGTCAGATGAAAATGTTGCTGCAGTGAGAGAAAGTGTACGGGAGTATCCAAAAACATCAATTCGACGTCGTGTACAATAATTAAATCTGTCAAAAACAACTATACTTCGGATTTTAAAGAAACATCGACATTTGTCAGCATATAAAATTCACTTGACAAGAACTCAAAGTTACAGACCATTTACAATATCATAAATTTGTTAATTGGGTATTAGAAAAGAGAGAATGTTTATGCCGATTTTTGCAACAATGTTTCGTTCACCGATGAAGCCTTGTCTTTGACAGAAGACAAATGGCACACAATTCAAATCCTATATTTCAAACTGAGACACCCTATATTTTCACAGTATTAGGTTTTTTATTCATAATTCATAATCTTAGGCAAACAACGGCCAAACGGTATGGTACATCTAGCTTGGGACTGGATGTACCTTCAGCGTTTATTTACAAATCTATGGTTGTAGAGATCTGAGATGGAATTTACCATTCACATAAGGCTACACTTTCAAGAACCCCGACTCTGTGGAGAGAACCTGTCGCGATCGAAAACGACCTCTACAGGTCTGGCACCCTCTATGGCATCTTCTTCCACGCACTGCAGAAGACAATCCCTAAGCCGGGGATTGTAGCCATTGTGAAAAGAGGCCAACCATGATTTTACATACGAGGGGTCTTCTGCTCTTGAACTAATTTCACATTTACACAAGTTACCTGTTTAAGTTCGTACTAGACATATGATGTGTGTCACAAGACATATTTGGATAGTACCACGAAGGCCGTGAAGGAAAATAATTTTGGGAAACTGGGATGAAAAGTATTGCTCATCAAGAATAGAAACAAGTCTCCATTGAACTGAATGCTGCCTCAGTCTTTCATTTACGCATATATAGAGAAATCTCACACTCTCTCCTATTATCTACGAGCAGTGCATGACTAGGCGTTTTGATTTTATGAAAAAAAAGTGCACAGATCATTTTCATATGCTTCAATATGATACTTAAATGTTTTAAAGGAATTTTATTATTATAATTTTCCACTACTTTTATATTTTATGTATTTAAAGATATTTTCTTTGTAAATTTTCAAATATTTTTAAATAATATATAAAAGTAAATGGAAATAAAAAAATTATTATCAAAATCATTAGATAATTCTGTAGGTTATAGCTCGAGTTTATCATTCAAGTATAAAATGGCATACAATAAGGTAACAGTGCAAATGAATAACGATCGAAGGCGAAAAATACCTATTCCATTATATTTACTGTAGAATATACTGTTGCTCTAGATCTTATTTTGTAACGCGTCTATGAACAAATAATCTAAGGACGCTTTAGTCACCATTATTCTACTACTAATCATTCGTAATATTATTAACCGACTTCAAAAAAGGAAAAGGTTCTCAATTCGTCTGTATATATTTTTTTATGTATGTTTGGGTAAAACTATTGTGTTTATGAATCGATTTTAATTATTGTTTTTGAGTTAGGTTCAGTATAGCTAAGGTTGTTCCATCTTAATTTTATTAGTACTGGACATTGGAAGACACACAACAGAACTGCTTATTCAAGTAACCGTCGTTTTCTCATTCGCAAAGAATTCTGAGTAGGTCTACCCATCGCATAAAACTGTAAAATAATAAGTTTAAAAAACCGACAAAAAAAAACAAAAGTAACTTAACTAAGAGAAAGAAATAAATGTTTTTTTCTACAAAAAATGTAATACTTACTTGTTCCGTTTAATGTAATTAAGAAATTTTTGTTTATTATGTAATTACTATTAATTGCTGTCAATAATTTTGAAGTTGGTGCCACACAATATTAGTAATGCTAATGCCGGCCCTCGGCAATTTTAAATGTAAACTTGTTGTTATAGTAGCAAGGTATATTTCTTTATGTTTTACTTTTAGAAACATTTATTACTGGTTTTTAGTTAAGTTACTTTTTGTTCTAAGTCGGCTTCATTAAAAATATATTTAAAATATAAAAGTATGACATTCACGAATTTTCAAATCCAATTTATAGCAGATTTCAAAATGAAATATGATTTCCTGATTCATTTGACTACATTTTTTGGTGTAGGCTGGATATTTTAGCTTTTGAGCTATTAAAGTTACCCAGTTTCTTCCAGCACGTAAATATGTTGCTAAATCAGCTGGATAAGGCAATAAAAAGTAATTAATTAGCTAATCCGAATACCCGATTTGATACCGCTAGAATCTGGTATTGTACTTGCAAAATGCTACAGACTCAATTACTGTTTAAATACTGATGGCGCAATTTAATAAAAATTATGATATAATGGCAATCTAGAATCATTACTCGGCTAATAATATTATATAGCATATAAACTCACTTTATAATAATATTATAAAGTGAGTCTTTCCTTAAAATCAAAATGATCTACTTCAGATTTTGCTTATAAATTTCCAGCCCATACAACTCACAATAATCGGTTGACTTTAATACAAATTGTAGTGGCCCAAGAAACATAAGTTATAAAAACTACATATAGTTTTGAAACTATAGTTGTGTACATTTAGTGGGATATTGCTTGCTAAAATATGGGTGTTAGTAGTAAGGGAGACGGTTCAGCCTAGGAAAATTCTAAAGACCGTGGGAACTTTTCGATCCTGTGATGTTTTCCGCCGGTACGCGTCATATTTAGATCAAGGGATGCCGCCAGAGAGGTTTTAGCGTCAAAGGTGACAAATGACATATCAATTACAATCAATTAAGAGTCGACGGGGGTCTTTTGCGGCATATATCAAAGGAACCGACGAATATATATGATAGTTCTCACGGTGGAACTATCTTCTCGGCGGTCAAAGACTGTCAATAGGGAGGCTTCAATTTTATTTCAAAATTATTAAAAAAAGGCCCGACTATTGGAGAAGTCGAACCCGCGATCTCTGAATTTGATCGGCGTACCATGTACGGCACTGATGAGAACTAATAAATTTGAAACAGCTGTATGTCGTTCGGTTCCGATCCGGGACAGATGTCGAATCCTACCTGTGGAGGGTTTTATTTTTTGAAATCCGATGGAAGATTGAACGGTAACGTATTTTATTTCTTCTTTTTTTTTACAAAATTGTTGGTAACAAATTTTACGTATAAAATCGGAAACGACAACAAACTAACATAAGATGTTCACACGACTATCGCGGAATATAGAAATTTTCAAATATAGACCACAGAATAAACTAACGATCAGCCAAAAGCCCGATTGGCAACGAACATCATACAATCATCACCTCGAGTATTTTAAGCCATTACAGCCCCTCCAGTTCAAAAACCCACTACTCAGATGGACGAGGTAAGGGTTATGGACATCCAGAGATAAATAGTACTAGCGTTTTTTCCTGAATAGTCATATTATCATTATCATTAATATCTGTTAAATTAAAGAGTTCCATCAGATATACATTTAAATTAATCATATAAAGATTGTTATCTAACTGGATTGTCAACAACTGGGGCGCTCATGTCTGATATACCTGACTTCTTATAGGACAGCTTCTTTTGTACGGAAGTCTGACAGACATTAAAGTCGATACTGTTCCCTTGTAGAGAATCTAATGAGCCTTATTGTCAACATTCACACTATCTCAGAGAGATAGCAACCATGTCGAAAATATTTCGGAATATCCGATAGATTAACAGTTGAAATACTTAATCTTGACAAATTTAATTAAATAGATTTCAAACTTGTCTAAACTTCAACCCAATATACTACCTACTCTGATACGTAGCATGGAGACCTCTGGCAAAATAAAATATTACCCCGTTTTCTATTTTAAATTTTCAATAACGAATTTCAAAAAAAAATGTCGAATCCTACCTGTGGCGGGTTTTATTTTTTGAAACCTTATCTGATCGTGCAGAAACACGAGAAAGGGGTCGAGGACCGCTTCTGGGTATAATTCAATGCTTGGCGGGGCTTTAGCCCGAGGAGTAGTTGTTTCCTAGAGCGATTATGTAATAGTTCTGCTATTCGAGAACTACTTTGATAACCGCTTGGCGGTTTGGTGTTTCCTTTCTCGATTTCCGACTTATATGTTACCGAATAATAACGAATATTTAGATAACCTGAGTGGGTCTTATTTATACTAATCCCATTCAGCATACCGCTAAAAATACTGCAGAAAACTGCATACTAGGGCAAAACCGTAGATGCATTAGTACCTAACCACATGCAGGAGTCAGCATGTATTCGATTTTAACAGGAATTATTAAATGTATAAACACTGTTTAACAAGCCACAAATAACTTATTAGATAACATAATAAAATACAAAAAGAAAACTAAAATTCTCTTAATCAATCAACAATTTAATGTGATATTAATAAAGGAAACTTAACAGAGAATTTCTCTATCGATATAAATATTGTTTTTTATTTTCGATAGCGTTTATGTTAAACGAATATTATTGATACTTAATTAGTAAGTGTAGTATAAAAATAATCTAGAATTTGTGGTAGTCAACGTATACATTTTATCTATACCTGTATATACCGCAGACGTCCTAAGGTCCTTACTGTCGCACTGTTCTAATGCAAGTGGTGTAAAAAGAAAAGAAACCCATTATATCAAGACCATTACAGTTGCGGTATGCTGGTACGGGGATGGTATATTACGCCGGCGGACGTGATGGAACAAGTTTAATCCCCGATATGCAGATAAAAAAATACACGTGTTTCTACTTAAAACTATATACGTTTTGCGGTTCAATACCTATATTATGTCGTCTAAAATATAATTTGAAAAAATTGGGTCATATGAAGTTAATAACTGGCGAGTTGATTTGTTTGTATGCCTAAATATGGTGTGACACGTTTAATCCACGCGAGGGCGAGCTCAAAATGAACTATTTCTGGCGTTTACCTAGCTTAAAACTTACTATAACAATACATTAGTGATCGGTGAGCGCAATCTTGTTAATCGATCTGTGTAAGCTGAGAAAAAGGCATTTTTGCAATTCAAATTTAGAACCGACCTCAATAGTTTTTGGAACACATTAAATATTTAAATATTATGGAAACTAAATATATTGATACTACCAACGTAAACCCTCACTTGTTTAATAATTTATTAATCGATAATTTACCTCAACAGCCTAACAATACTTATAATAATTTAATTCTTTATGAATATCGTGAAACATTTCCAGGGGTAAACAATAATTTTGATTTTATTACGGTTACTACAAGTCATGTAGAAAATATTGTTTATAAAATTAAGATAAACGCCAAAATTCTGATAATATTAATCAGAGAATATTTGTTATATGCATTTCTCCTATTTAAGTGAGTATTTTACATTTATCATAAATAAGTGTTTAACTAAAGGATATTTTCCCGTGGCTTGAAAATATTCCCATGTGACACCTGTTCCAAAAGGAATAATCTAGAAGTTCTTTCTGACTATCACCCCATCAGTATTTTACCAACGTTGTCTACGATATTGGAAACCATAGTTCGAGAACAATTAAGTAATTAAAGGGTGTAAAGCTCAAAAAGTATGAGGGGGTGGGGAATCTCAAATTCGACTCGAATATACAGTGTATAATTTTTATGCAATGAATGAACAGCATATTTTTACTAAAAAAGCCTCATAACTATTTAGACCTTGCGAGGAATAATATGAATGATACGAGTAAAACATATCCTACAAACTGCATTTATTTGAGGGAAGTTACCAAATTTTATTTAATGTGAATAAGGTAACCACACATAAGTTAAATATATGTGGATATAAAAACACTCTTAGATTATAATTCTATTTATTTGATGTAAATGTATAAATAAGCCACCATATTAATAAGATATTAATATGGACATTTCCTCCACAGACGGCTCTTTCTTTTGGGGATCAGGATAATATTTTGATATTTCCATGTTTATTCGATAATTCCCATATCACGCAGCGTATGTATGTATATATATATATATATATATATATATATATATATATATATATATATATATATATATATATCATAAATCATATCCAAACGCTTGGCAATTCTCATCGCATCAACTAAGTTGCCGGGGTCAGTATCAGAGTCCCATTCTATTACATCATCCATCATCCATTCTCTTTGAAGTTGTGTTATCAAACTTCTTGTTGTACTCGGAATTTGTAGCGAGTAGTTGTTTTGATGGTGCGGGTGTTATCGAGTTTTCCAATTCTTCATTTGCTTTATACTCGGTAGGAGATACATATTTTGCTCTAGGTAACACTTGCATATTTTTGGTGGGATATTCTTCACACATCTCAGTAGCAGGGTCCAATATCCAGTAGAAAAAACATGTTACCTTGACAGGGATTAGAGCATGAATAGTTTGATTAACAAGATTTAAATCGCTCTATAGTTTCATGGGTATCTCATGGTCGCTTCACGGGTAGTTGGGTATCTCATGGGTGTTACTTTCCATCACAAAAGAAAAGGTATATATTCTTTAGTAAAAATCGAAACCGAGTTCATTTAAATCGATCGTTGTACTCATAATATATTCTTCTTTTTCTTCTTCCTCTCTTGATTTTAATAAAAGCCTCATAACTATTTAACCCTTCCACAGTTTTATGGGTATTTCATGGTTATCTCATGGTCGCTTCATGAGGATCTGATAAGTACCTCATGGTCGTTTCATGGGTATCTTAAGGTTATCTCACAGGTAGTTCCGGGTATCTCATAGATGTTACTTCCCATCATTAGAGAAAAATATATATCTTTTACAAAAATCGAAATTGAGTTCATTTAAATCGATCGTTGTACTCATAGTGTATTCTTCATCTTCTTCCTCATTCGTTTATAATAAGAGCCTCATACCTATCACAAAAGAAAAATATATATCTTTTACTAAAAATCAAAATCGAATTCATTTAAATCGATCGCTGTATTCACAGTATATTCTTCTTCACCCTCTCTCGATTTTAATAAAAGCCTCAGAATTATTTAGAGTTTCCGAGAGTTGAAGTTAAGAAAAATTGCTCGACGGGCTTTCTTTATTGCGCGCAGGCTGTTTATAGAGTGATTTTTTGATATTATCTAAGTTGATCTGGAGATTTACTAAAGCAGTTACTGCATCAGTATGACATGCAAGGGTGACCGTATCATTGGTATGTATTGCTACCATTGCCATATTTGTAGTTGCTAGGTCTGCGGTATAAGTCAAATATAAAACTGTCCCCAATACACTTCCTTGAGGAACACCAGATAATATAGAGTATAGATTGGTATATGTATCATTTTCGTTAATAAAGAAGTGGCGCCCAGTTAGGTAGGGTTCTAAGAGTTCATAGTAAGGATGAGGTAGGTAGGTTTTTAATTTGTGAAAGAAGTCCGTCATGCCACACCTTATCAAATTCTTGGGAAATTAAAAAAAAAAGAATGCCCGCCAAGCAATATTTCTTAGCTTCAACTCTTAGCAAACAAATTTCATCTAATAAAAGATCTAATAGGTTTCGATTTATCGTTAGATTATTTTGTGGTCTATATTTAAAAATTTCTTAATTCCACGATAGTCGTGTGAACATCTTATGTTAATTTGTTACCGTTTCTGATTTTATGAGTAAAATTTATTACCAACAATTTTTTCTTTCCAAAAAATAAAACTCGCCACAGGTAGGATTCAACATTTGTTCCGGATTGGGACCGAACGACATACAGCTGTTTCGAATTTATTAGTTCTAATAGGTGCCGTACACGGTACGCCGATCCAGGACAAGTACCGAATGAAATTTGTGGGGTATACATCTTTATCGATACGATCTATGTCAGTAACACATAAGTTGAAAATCGAGAAGTGAACTACCAAACCGCCAAGCGGTTATCAAGGTAGTTCCCGAATACCAAGGCTATTATATAATCGCTATATGAAACAACTACTCCTCGGGCTAAAGTCCCGCGAGGCATTGAATTATACCTAAAAGCGATCCTCGACCCCTTTCTCGTGTTTCTGCACGATCAGATAAGGTTTCAAAAAATAAAACACGCATTAAAATCATATTTTATTCGGATATTTTCTGATATAATACAATATATAATCAATATTTCATTTACTATAAGCACAATCCGATGATGATTGAAGAAGTAGGTCTTTTGTAAACGGATGGGGATATGCAAACATATTTTTATGCTTTTTATCAAAACACCTAGTTATATTCATTTTAAACAGACACATTCTCATATACGTAATACAGGTATAATAGTCCTCCTTCTTTTCGTTTCATGCCGGCGTTTTACTCAAGAAACAAGAAAAGGTTGGACGGTTACATTTAAAAGGGGCGAACTATCAAACGTTTTGATTTGAAACTCAAACTCCAGAAAATAATAACCACCTTAAGACTGCCCCAGTCGAATTGCCCCCGCAAATGTCCCAGGAACACATCAGGAATTACTCAGAAATTCAGATCTTATGAGAACGAGAAAATAATTATAGCTATTCTTTTCTGAATCCATCACACGCGTAAAATTTTCATAATAATTCATGCCGAAGAATTATATATCTTAATGAAGACTGGAAAATAATTAGTATAATAGTACTATTACAATATAATAATAATACTATAAAACATACAATCAGACCATTTCGATGTACAACCTAAAAATCTTATAAATTTTCGTGAAATGTTATATTATAAAATTGTATTTGTGTTTAGGGCTATTTAAGAAGGCTATTAATCTGGCATGTAAGGGCAAGCCCTGTGAAATTCAAATCAACAAAATTTTCTCTCTTCTAACTATAGATCATTTCAGACAAAAACTGCACTACGTAATATATATCTTAGTGTTTAATTTGGGACGTGTATAAAAGTCTGCCATAACAATGTATATTTAAAACTAGAGTACCGATTGATCATTTTAATTCCTTTTCTTGATTTACCATATACCATTTCGAGAATTTATGGCAGCTTGGGTTCGGGGAAAATTTAAGGCAAATACATACTCGAATAATGTCTTCACAATAAGAAGAATTGTAAAAACACTGACTCACTGTAAATATTATGACCAAGTACTGTGTATATATGTTTAAAAATTCAAATCGAATATTAACAGATTTGTATTTGAAAAATTTTAAAATAATCATTTGGGTGGAGTAATCAGTTTTTTCTTTAGTGCTGCCATAGTTATTTTTTCTTTAATGCAGCCATATTCCCGAGCCTCGGACCCTAAGACCTCGATAGCTCATCGCTAAATGCGTAAGGCTGGAAACCCAGAGGCCGTGAGTTCGACTCCTCACATAACCGGACTTTTTTTAATAATACTGAAATAAAATTGCATCCTCGAATTGCCGCTAATTGATACGCCATTAATTGATGTGATTTGTCACCTTTGAAGCTGACACTTCTCTGAGGGTTCCTTTGATATATCCTACTCAGTGCCTACTAGCGCGTGCCCACTAACCTGTAAATAAGAGAGATTAAAACATTTTAAGAAAATTCCAATGCGCGATATTGAAACACTATTCAGAGCCTTCTTCCCACTTCCATACTTGATTACCCTGTATTTGAACACAAGCGAGAAATTTTAAAATAATTATGTGAGTGATGTCATCAGGTTTTTTTCTTTAGTGCTGCCATACTTGTATTTTCTCTAGTATAGCCATACTCCCGAATCACGCACACAACAGCAGTCAAGTCAAATGATTTTTGTATAATATATAACATCAGACACCTGTGAACTTAATACCTCAATAGCTCATCGCTAAATGCGTTCAGCTGGGAACTCAGAGATCGCGGGCTCGTCTCTTCCAATAGCCGGGCATTTTTTTTATTATATTGAAATAAAATGGAAGCCTCCCGATTGACAGTCTTCGACCGCCGAGAATAAAGTTCCACCGTGAGGACTATCACACCTATTTAGCGGTTCCTTTGATATATGCCGTCAAAGACCCCCGCCGCCTGTTAATTTTTTATAACTCATATGTCATTTGTCATCTTTGAGGCCAACGCCTCTCTAGCGGCATCCTTTGATTTCAATATGACGCATGCCGGCGGCAACCATCAAAGGATTGAAAATTTCCCACGGTTTTCAGAATTTTCCCAGGCTGAATCGTCTCTCTTACTACTGGTGTTTTATTGAAACTTAAAAGTAATGAGACTCGCTAATAGTGAGTTGTAACATTCAAAATGGTGTGATATCAGGCGCATGAAATTTTTATAATGATAGAGGAAGTGGAGGACAAATTCCGTAAATGCTACAGACATTCGATCATATAATTGTAGGACGTTCTGCTTTAGGACAGTCAGAATACTTGGGCAGACACAACTAATTAGTAATTATATTAGACGCGAAGATGGTGCAAAACCACAATGTTTTGTCGAACCCACTATTGTATTACAAATGCAAGAAAAAGGACACACTATAGATAATGCTTGCCTGTTCACTTAAAACGTTAAAAACACGGAAGTTGAGAAGATTAGAAAATACGAAAACCTCACCATAAAGATTGAGCCCATCTGGGACCCATACAGAGTAGAAATTGTTTGAACAGACATCTCGACTACAGCTATAATGACTAAGAACCTAAGAGCTAACATAGAAAAACTAGAACTCCTGAACTGTATATTTAAACAAATATAGAAGAAGGTCATATTGCAGAACATTCACATGACAAAGGAATTCTTAAACCAGTACTAGTGGCCAAAGTGAAACGAACTGGAACGGGGTAAATTTTATGTTACATTTTTAAATTTTCTCAGATTCAGTTTCAAGTGGTTAAAAATATTATGTCCAAGCACACATTCAATTGGATGATTTTACAGATGCTCTACTAAATGATCTATATTATATAAAAATATTAAGGTAAAAATTAATAACACTGTCAGACAAATATAAATTAATTTTATATAGTATTGTAACGAAAACAATAGTCATTGTAGTTCTTATCAATTACTTTATTTCACAGTTACGAGATCGCACTTTATTGTTCACTTTTACCTCATATGTATTTTTATACTTACACAGAAATGTTGTTAAAAATCATCGTTTTTCTCTTATTGTCATTATTAACAATAATAAACGCAAAGCCCTGTAGTTCAAAAAATCGTCGAGATAATGTTGTACGGGCTACATGTCCGCCAAGATATGGAAGAGATCATAGAGGTAAATGTATTAAGCGATTTCGTTGATGTAGGCATCGGTAAGTACTAATGAAAAACAAAGTGAACTTCTATTAAATCTAAAGACAAATGAATAAATTCACAAACGGG
This sequence comes from Rosalia funebris, assembly GCA_037954035.1. NCBI lineage: Eukaryota > Metazoa > Arthropoda > Insecta > Coleoptera > Cerambycidae > Rosalia > Rosalia funebris. The sequence continues at coordinate 28,613,301 of JAZFAV010000035.1, read as the reverse complement.
TCAATATTTGAAGATCTCAGAGAAAAATATCCAAAAAGTCCAAAATTCCAAAAATTAAAATACATGCACTATATAATAATTTGATACAGAGTGAGCACGTAAAATTAAAGAAATTCTGAAGTACATACGACCGTTGATATAATTGTCTCTCACAGCAGCAAAAATTTATATACTTTGTTTCTATTGATCGTCGTTCAATAAAACAGAATCGAGTGGCGGTTTTGGTAGTTCCTTTCTCGATTTCCGACTTGTATGTTACTGACATACGTCTGTAAGTTTGCTTAATAGACAAAACTATATTTAGGATATGTTTATATTATCATTTAAATTAAATCATAGAATTTGCTTAATTTACTGAAAATAATAATTAACTCTAATACATAATATAATAAGAACAAATTAAATCATGTATTAAAATGTTAAACAAGTGAGTAAATGAAAACATGTGGACATTGTTACTAGAATATTCATAACTTGAACAACTTTATTTCAATGCAAAACTTTTAGATTATTTTGTGCAAGGTGTTCTGAAGTGTTTTCTCCATTTATTTCGTAAACATCTGGGGAAGTGGTAGTGGTAAACGCGCACTCATGTTCTCGTTACACACCATGCCTTGGAACTTCAGTTGTAACTCATCGTTTCTCGTCATAGTTAGTCGCCTGTATAGAGAAACGCAGTAATTCCTTCATGACATTAATCAAATTCCTTCAGCGAAATTAGTCAAATCGTGGGTTGGTAAATTTAGAAGAGATATATTACCATTAATAAAATATAAACGAATCGGTCCAGAAGATCAAGAAGCGTCGAAGAGGTGGAGCGAATTCGTTCATCAGTGACACATACACTACGCCGCGCCGTTCTGTGTAAAAACATGCAGCCGCCTTAAATATTTTAAAAACCACTATCCGCGATATCTTGGCAAAGGATATGAACTTTCATCCTTACAAAATTGCAAACAGAAGGCTGGTACAATTGTATAAGGTTGAAAATTATGTAATTCCATTCGCATTTGGGCAAAAATTATTGGAGAACTTTGAAAATTTTGATAACATTCTATTCACCGACTGTCCATGGATATATAAATAAACAAAGTTACCATTACTGATCTATAGAAAACCCTCGAGAGAAGCACCAAAATCCCTTGCATTATCTCAAATCAACGATATGGGCGGCAATGAATATATCTGGCATAATCGGACCTTACTTCTATTAAAATGCAAACTGTGTTGCATTCACCGTACATTTCGGTTCAATATAGAGATACGCTAAAGATTTGTTTGGCATTATAACTTAAAAATTTTGCTGAATTTAATGAGGACATATGGGTTCAGTAAAATGGAGCTACAGCCCATACTGTAAATCTATCAGTCAAAGCTGTTAGAGCGATGAGCCCTGAAAAATGTATCTCTAAGTCAGGGGGAAATATATTGGCCGCCTAGGAGCCCCGATTTAACGCCGATAGATTTATTGTGGAACTATTTGAAATCTAAGGTGTACATTGATACTCCAAGGACATTGCTTCAGTTAAAGGCTAGAATACCACAGGAAATTTAGACAGTTGAACCAGTGTTATGTTGGTGAGTTATCGCAAATTATAGGTTACGCCTTGAGGTGGTATAGAGGCGTGAAGGAAGGCATGTTGACGATGTTATTTTATTTACGTAACTTTCACTATACTATAAATTTAAACAAAAAATAGTGAACCCAAATATCTTTTTTAATAACCGAGTTTTATTCATACAAAACGAGGAAAACATTCCAGGACACCTGTTGTTAGTGTTAATATTTAAGAAATATTTTCAATTAGATAAGTTATTATTGCATTTCAAAATTACCTTAGGGTGCTATAATCTACAATTATAAGTAAGATGTAGCATATTTTTAGAAATTTCACGAAATGCAGAAATTTTGAAATGCAAAAAAGTATTTTGTTAAATACCGTAATGTTGCTATTTCCTTTTTTAAAAAGTATGAATTTTTAACATTAACAAACCTTGAAGAAACACTTGATGAAGGATTTCTGAATAGTTTCGAAGAGGAGAAGAAATAAATGGTTTGTTAATAAACATTTATACGCATTGTTAGTAAACTAATAGGTTTTTCCTTTTTTAGTAACCATTGTAAATTTTATCAATAAACATTATCAAATTTCTGAAGTAAAGAGGAATCCTTGAGTCGCAGTAAAATAACTACTTGTGTTCTTTTCCAGATTTTAAAGTCCATGGTTTGGAGTTAGATTTTGTCACTGAAAAACTTTGGCCTCAATAAATAATGTTAAAAATAATTCAGTCTTTTTTTATTAAATATTATTAATGATATATGATGCAGGATATAAATTTTGTGACAGGTGATGTAAAAATAATCTGTTCTATAATGAGAAATATTAATCACGTTTCATACATTTTAAAATCAGTTAAAATTATAAATATTTATTCACAGTGGCAACTATTCATTGTGAAAACTACAAAAGCCATGTATGAGTGGGGTGGAAAAAATTGTACAGGTCCATGGATATCACCCTTATGCACCCCAATAAATGTAAATGTTAATTACACACTCGTCCTAGTCAAAACTATTAAGTACTTACCCACGTTATAAGTTATTTAGGGGGATTATCTGTAGAAAACTATATTTGAATAGCGACGCAAGTATATGCTAATATTTTACTCAAAATCTTATTTATGGGTTTTGTTTAATTAAATTATATATTGGTAGATAATTCTATTGCAATGAGAAATATAGAATTTTAATTGCGCGCCGTTTGTATCCTTCCAATGATAGTTCGTCAATATTTAAAGACTGTCATTTAGAAACCATACGACGTCAATATGTCGCGATCAACAGTTCAACAACAAATACTTTATGTACAACTGTTTCATGAAAGAGAGCGATCATTTACAGTTTAATTAAGAAAAATTCTGACTTTAAAGAAAGATCTGCATTTGTCAGTACACAATATTCAGTTGACAACAATTTAAAGTTACGGACCATTTACACCGTCAGAAATTCGTTAATTAGGTAGAGCTGATTTTGTAAGAAGGTTGATCACTAGAAACCAAAATTTTGTTCAGCGATGATACACATTTTCATCTTAATGGATAGGTCAGAAAATAATGTTATCGATTTTGGAGAACTGAAAATCCACATGATGTTCACGAAAAAAAAATGCATCCACATAGATGCACACTTTGGTGACTATTTTGAAGTGGTGGAGTAATTGAATCATACGTCTTTAATTGTTCACTTTCATAAGGCAGTTATGCACAAACTATTCGTTATTGAACTGTTAATCGCAGAACATTGACGTCGCGCTGTGTGGTTTGTATATGTCACTCGTTAAATGTTTAAGCCTTATGTTTGACAGAACATAAATGTCAGAAATCCAAATCCTATAGTTGAAACTGAGACAACCTATTATATCAAAGTATTAGGTTTTTTGTTCACAGTTCATAATATTAGCCAAACACTGGCGAAGCGGTATGGTATATTTAGCCTGGGATTGGATATATTGTGGATGTACCTTCAGCGTTTGTTTACAGAACTATGATCGTATATCTGAAATGGAATTTACCGCCTAAAGCTACACTCTCAAGAAACCCGACTCTGTAGAGAGATCCTCTCATGATCGGATGCGGCCGCTACGGGTCTGGCACCTTCTATGGTCTCGTTCTTCCACGCACTGCAGAAGACAATCTCCAGGCCGGGGATTGTAGCAATTGTGAAAATAGGCCAACCAGGATGTTAAATACGAGGCATCTTCAGCTCTTGAACTAATTTCACATTTACTCAAGCTACCAAGAAAGTTTAAATTCGTACTAGACGTACGATGTGTGTCACTAGAGATATATTAGATAGTATCAGGAAGACTGTCAAATACAAAAATTCTGGGAAAATCGGATGAAAAGAAATGCTCCTGAAGAATAGAAACGGTCTCTATCCGATCGAATGCTACCCTCACTCTTTCGTCGAGGTATATATAGAGAAATCTCACACATTGTATATTATTGACGAGCAATACATGACTAGGCATATTGCTCTTATGAAATGAAATGCATATATCGTTTTCATATGTTTCAATAATATGATAGTCTTAAATGTTTTAAAATATTTTATTTTTACGATAAATTATCACTACCTTTACATTTTATGTATTCAAAGATATTCTTTTGTAACATTTCAAAATTTTTTTTAATAACACATAGAAGTAAGTGGAAATAACAAAATTATTATCAAAATCATTATATAAGCCTTTAGAACTGACTTAGTTTTCCACCCTATCTTCCACCAAGGGTTCCAATCTACCCTAATAAACCTTTAGGTTACAGCTCGAGTTTATCATTCAAGTATAGAATTACACAGAATCAGTAAGCAGTGCAAATGAATAAGCGTCGAAGAGTAAAAACATTTTTACCTTTACATTTACAGTAGAATATACTGTTGCTCTAGATCTTACTTGTAACACTTTTGTGACCAAATAAGTTAAGAACCATTTAGTCACAATTATTTTACTACTAATTATTTACAATATTATGTATTAAGAACTTTCGGAATAAGCAAAATTATGACTCACAAATGTTTTAAATCCAATTTATAACAGATTTTACATACCCGAATACCCGATGTGATATCCCTAGAATCCGGTATTGTACTTGCAAAATATTAGGGATTTCATTACTATTTAAATACTGATGGAGCGATTTAGTAAAAGTTATGATGAAATAACAATCCCGAATTATTGTTCGGCTAATAAAATTACTTATAAAGTGAGTCTTCACTTTAAATAAAAATGATCTTCAGATTTCTCTTATAAATTTCCAGTCAATGCAGATCACGATAATGACAATAATAATAACAAGAAGTTATAACGACTGCATATCTTTTTGAAACTATAGTTGTGTACGTTTTGTGAAATGGTGAGCATTTTATTAAAATTTAAAAGTAATTAGATAATCGCTGATGTTGAGTTGTAACATCGAAGAAAATGACGAAATAGTAGGGGACGAAAAAGTGGACGTCATTGACGCTACAGACATTTGATACTGATGTTGTAACCTATTGACCTATGTGACTTCATTGCTCAAGATATTGATCCAAAATAGGGTTATATCCGACGTACTAGAAGTATATATTGATAAAGAGGGTGGAGGAAAAATTCCGTAAACGCAAGAGACAATCGACCATATAAATGGAGGACGTTCTGCTTTGGCAGACTCAGCATATTTTCTGAGAAGACACAACCAATTAGCAAAAATAGTACACGGGAAAATGGGACAAAACCACAGTGTGTTGTGGAACCCACTACTGCATTACAAATGTCTGCCATAGTCAGTTCTCATTAACAAAGAGCAAGAAAAGGACGCATTATAGATAATGCTTGCCTGTTTACTTAAAACGTCAGAATAACGGAAGCTGAGAAGAATAGAAAATACGAAAACCCCACCATAGAAATTAAGCACATCTGGAACCCATACAAAGTAGAAATTATTTGAATATATTCTCGGCTACGGGCATAATGACTAAGAACTTAAGAGCTAACATAGAAAAGCTAGAACTCCTGAACTATACTTTTAAACCAATGCAGAAGAGCGTTATATTACCTGTAAAATGTATCTAAAGAACATTAAAGTTCTTTAGATATAGTTCAATGTATATTGCAGACCATTCACGCGAACAAAGGAATTCGTGAACCAGTACTAGTGGTCAAAGTGGAGTGAACTGGAATGTAATAAATTTTTACGTATGTTACATTTTTAAATTTTCTCAGATTCAGGTTCAAGTGGTTAAAAATTTAAGTCCAGGCACCCAGACAATTGAGTGATTTTATAGATGCTCTACTAAGTGATCTATATTACATAAACATATTAGGGTATAAATTAATAACATTGAAAGACCAATATAAAGTAATTTTATATATGTAATATTGTAACGAAAACGATAGTCATTGTAGTTCTTATTAATTATTTTAATCCACTGTTACGAGATGTTTACTATTCACTTTTATCTCATATGGATTTCTATGCGTACTCAGAAATGTTGTTTAAAATTACCGTTCTTGTCTTATTGTCAGTATTAACAACAATAAACGCAAAGCCTTGTATTGGCTGTCGAAACATTATTGATATGCCGTCTAGAAGATGTCCATCAGGATACGGACGAGATTATAATGGCGTATGCGTGCCCTAATTTGGTTAATGTAGCCATCGGTAAGTACGAATGACCAACAAAGTGAATTTCTGCTGAATCTAAAGGCAAATGAACAAATGCACCAATGGGTTAATATTTGATGATCCTAGATAAAAATATCCAAAAAGTCCAAAGAATCAAAAATTAAAATACGTGCATATCAAAATATATATTTTATGTACAGTGAGCACGTAAAATTAAAGAAATCCTGAACTAGATTCGACCGTTAGTATAACTGTCTCTAACAGTAACAAAATTTATATACTTTGCTTCTATTTTACGTACAATTATGTGTAAAATAATTCATTCAATAAAACAGTTTTACAGTGGGGAGGCTTCAATTTTATTTCAATATTATTAAACAAAAAGCCCGACTATTGGAGGAGTCGAACCCGCGATCTCTGAGTTCCCAGCTGAACGTGTTTAGCGATAAGCTATTGAGGTCTTATGTTCACAGGTGTCTCATGTTAAGTATGTAAACTAGAATCATTTCACATGATCGCTGTCGTGTGTTCAAGGTTCGGGGGTATGTATGTACTAGAGAAAAAACAAGTATGCCAGCACTATGAAAAAAGAAGAAGAAGGTAGCACTACAAGAAAAAAAACTGATGACGCCACTCACATAATTACTTCAAAATCTTTCGCTTGTGTTCAAGTAGAGGGTAATCAAGTATGGAAGTGGGAAGAAGGCTCTGAATAGTGTTTCAATATCGCTCATTAGAATTTACTTATAATTTTTTAATCTCTATTATTTATATGTTAGTTGGCACGCGGTAGTAGGCGCTAGGTGGGATATATCAAATCGGGAACCACCAGAGAGGTGTTAGCTCAAAGGTGATAAATGATAGATCAATTAACGGCATATCAATCAGCGGTAATTAGAGGATTCAATTTTATTTCAATATTATTTAAAAAAAATTAGTCCGGGTATGTGAGGGATCGAACTTGCGGCCTCTGGGTTTCCAGCCTTACGCTTCTAGCGATGAGCTTTCTAGGTCTTAAATTCTTATATTCCCATTCTCGGGAGTAAGGCTGTACTAAAGAAAAAATAACTATGGCAGCACTAAAGAAAAACCTGATGACGACACTCACATAATTACTTTAATATTTCTCAAATGCAAATCTGTTAACATACGAGGTGATTTTTTAAACATACATACACAGTACTTGGTCATAATATTTAAAGGGTGGTCTTTTAAATTTAAGTTTTAATTATATTCGAATTTAATTAATTTAATCGAATTTAAGTTATTCAAATGATTAAATGATTATTTTTTTTAACGGGTGTCATATATTAGGGTACATTCTACTTTAAAATCTGTAATAGTCGATCTGGGTGGTTGTATAATATATCCTTATGTAGTCAAGTTTCCCGTTGAAAAATAATGACAAACATATTGTTTACGTAATTTTCGATTTTTATAGTAAGGGGTTCAAATTTCTGTTAATATACAGGGAGGTCTTTTTAAATTTTCACAGTGCTTGGAGTGTGGTATTTACAGGGTGATCATTTTAAACTTAAATTATGTTTTAATTATATTTAAATTATTAAATACTTACGTTTTCTGATAATGGATGTTACGTGTTAGAATGAGATATGTTGTTGATGGCATTTAAGATGCTATCAAGCACGGCATTTTAAAACATTTATCGTATACGATTAATCTTTGGTATACGAATTGCTTTATTCAAAATAGGGTATTTTATGTACCGATTATCCATTGAAAATTGATTGAAATGAAAATAAAACAAAATGGCAGCGAAACAATAGTATTCTGATATTCTCTTATAAGATTGTATATCTTCGTCGTTAAAGTCCTGCGGATTCCGCTTTGTTAGTAATTCTATTAGACCTTTTGTTAGATGAACTTTGTTTGCCTCGATATGGAGAACATCTCTTTTTTTAATCTATACCGGTACTTTACTAATCATAAGACTTGATCAATCATGTTTTAGTCCATAACAACAGGGGCCAATATCCACTAGAAAAGACATGCTGCCTTGACTGCGGAAGTGTTAAATAGTTATGAAGCTTTTATCAAAATCGAGAGAGGAAGAAGAAAGAGAAGAATATACTATAAGTACTACAACGATCGATTTAAATTAACTCGATTTCGATTTTGGCTAAAGAATGTATATTTTTGCTTTTGTGTTGTCACCTGAACAGACCATTTACACCGTCATAAATTCGTTAATTAAGTATTAGAAAGGAAGGAAGGTTGATGCTGAATTTGAAAAAGGAAGCTGATTTTGTAAGACGGTTGATGACCAAATGTTGTTCAGCGATGATACACATTTTCATCTTAATGGATACGTCAGCAAACAATGTAGTCGATTTTGGAGTACTGAAAATTCACGTGCTGTTCACGAAAAAAAAAATGCATCCACATAAATGCACGCTTTGGTGACTATTTTAAAGTGGTGGAGTAATTGAATCATACGTCTTTAATTGCTCACTTTCATAAAGCAGTTGTACACAAACTATTCGTTATTGAACTGTTAATCGCGGAATATTGACGTCGCGCCGTATGGTTTGTATATGTCACTGGTTAAATATTTAAGCTTTATTTTTGACAGAACAAAAATGGCGGAATTCCAAATCCTATAATTGAAACTGAGACACCCTATTATATCAAAGTATTAGGTTTCTTGTTCACAGTACATAATATTAGCCAAACAACGGCTAAGCGGTATGGTATACTTAGCCTGGGATTCGATGTATCGTGGATGTACCTTCAGCGTTTGTTTACAGAACTATGATCATATATCTGAAATGGAATTTACCACCTAAAGCTATACTCTCAAGAAACCCGGCTCTGTAGAGAGATCCTCTCAAGATCGGATGCGGCCGCTACGGGTCTAGCACCCTCTATGGTCTCGTTCTTCCACGCACTGCAGAAGACGATCTTCAGGCTAATTTCACATTTACTCAAGGTAAAAATGTCAAGGATAAAAATTCTGGGAAAATTGGATGAAAAAAACTGCTCCTGAAGAATAGGAACGGTCTCTATACGATCGAATGCTACCATCACTGTTTCGTGTAGGTATATATAGAGAAATCTTACACTTTGTATATTATTGACGAGCAATACATGACTAGGCATATTGGTCTTATGAAATGAAATGCATAGATCGTTTTCATATGCTTCAATATGATAGCGTTAAATGTTTTAAAATATTTTATTTTTACGATAAATTACCACTACCTTTATATTTTATGTATTTAAAGATATTCTTTTGAAATATTTCAAATTTATTTTTAATAACACATAGAAGTAAGTGGAAATAACAAAATTATTATCAAAATCATTATATAAGCCTTTAGAACTGACTTAGTTTTTCACCCCATCTCGTTATCTTCAAACCAAGGGTTCCAATCTACCCTAATAAACCTTTAAGTTACAGCTCGAGTTTATTATTCAAGTATAGAATGGCACAGAATCAGTAAGCAGTGCAAATGAATAAGCGTCGAAGAGGAAAAAAACCTTTACCTTTACATTTACATTTACAGTAGAATATATTGGCACGAACGCCTCGAGCGACCTCGAACGCCGGGAATATTTGAAACCATCAAGAGCGTGTGGAATTGACTTCCAGTGCTTTCTATACTGGAAGGTTCGCCAAAGTTTTTTATCTAGAAACATCTGGAGAGACATCCTACTGCCTATATAAGAATTGTATCGTCGAGCCAGGAGTTAGTTAAATCTGGACCGCGATAATGAGCGACACGGTGCGAAGAATGTGACATACAGTGCGAAAGTTAGTTTATAAAGTTAAAGTAGAAAGAAAGTTAGTTAGTTGGAATTGTAAATAGTTGATTTGTAAATAAGTGTTCGAAATAAAGAATTTTGTAGTAAATTCATTACAATACTGTTGATCTAGATCTTACTTGTAACACTTTTGTGACCAAATAAGTTAATAACGATTTAGTCACAATTATTTTACTACTAATTATTCACAATATTATGTATTCAGAACTTTTAGAATAGACAAAGTTATGACTCATGAATTTTTTAAATCCAATTTATAGCATATTTTACATACCTGAATACCCGATGTGATACCCCTAGAATCCGGTATTGTACTTGCAAAATATTAATGATTTCATTACTATTTAAATACTGACGGAGTAATTTAGTAAAAATTATGATGAAATAACAATCCAGAATAATTATTGTTCGGCTAATAAAATTACTTATAAAGTCAGTCTTCACTTTAAATAAAGATGACCTTCAGATTTCTCTTATAAATTTCCAGTCAATATAGATCACGATAATGAGTTGATTTTAATACAAAAATTTTAGTGGTCCAAGAAACAAGAAGTTATAACGACTGCATATCTTTTTGAAACTATAGTTGTGTACGTTTTGTGAAATGGTGTTCATTTTATTAAAATTTAAAAGTAATTAGAGACTCGCTAATGTTGAGTTGTAACATCGAAGAAAATGACGAAATAGTAGGAGATGAAGAAGTGGACGTCATTGACGCTAGAGACATTTGATCCTGATGTTGTAACCTATTGACCTAGGTGACTTCGTTGCTCAAGATATGAGTCGAAAATAGCGTGATATCCGACATACGAGAAGTATATATTGATAGAGCAGGTGGAAGAAAAATTCCGTAAACGTAACAGATAATCGACCATATAAATGGAGGACGGTTTGCTTTGGCAGAATCAGCATATTATCTGGGAAGACACAACCAATTAGTACACGCGACAATAGTACAAATCCACAGTGTGTTGTCGAACCCACTACTGTATTACAAATTTCTGCCATAGTTAGTTCTCATTTACAAAGAGCAATAAAAGGACGCACTATAGATAATGCTTGCCTGTTTACTTAAAACGTCAGAATAACGGAAGCTAAGAAGAATAGAACACACGAAAAACTCACCATAGAAATTAAGCACATCTGGAACCCATACAGAATAGAAATTATTTAAATAGACATCTCGGCTACACGCATAATGACTAAGAACCTTAGCGCTAACACAGAAAAGCTAGGATTCCTGAACTGTATTTTTAAACCAATACAGAAGAACATCATATTGCAGAACATTCATATGACAAAGGAATTCCTGAACCAGTACTAGTGTCCATAGCGAATCCAACTGGAATGTGGTAAATTTTGTGTTTCATTTTTGAATTTTCTCAGATTCAGGTTCAAGTGGTTAAAAATGTTAAGTCCAAGCACCCAGGCAATTGAATGGTGTTATAGATGCTCTACTAAATGATCTATATTTTATAAAAATATTAAGGTATACATTAATAACATTGACAGACCAATATAAATTAATTTTATATAGTATTGTAACGAAAACAATAGTTATTGTAGTTCTTATCAATTATTTTATTTAACTGTTACGACATGGCCCTTTATTGTTCACTTTTACCTCATATGTATTTCCATGCGTACTCAGAAATGTTGTTAAAAATTATAGTTTTTGTCTTATTGGCATTATTAACAACAATAAACGCAAAGCCTTGTAGTGCTCGTCGGAACTTTGTTGATACCCGGCCTACGGTATGTCCACCAGGATATGGACGAAATCATAATGGTGTATGTGTGCCCCGATTTGGTTGATGTAGGCATCGGTAAGTACGAATGAACAACAAAGTGAACTTCTATTGGATCTAAAAACAAATGAACAAATTCACAAATGGGTTAATATTTGAAGATATTAAAGAAAAATATCCAAGAAGTCCAAAATTCCAAAAATTAAAATACATGCACTATATAATATTTTGATATATAGTGAGTAAAATTAAAGAAATCCCTGAACTACATACGATCGTTGGTGTAATTGTCTCTGACAATAGAAAAATGTATATGCTTTGTATAAATTTTACTTACAATCATGTGTATGATACGTCGTTCAATAAAACGGTATAAGGGAACTAAGTATAATATCAAGATTAAGAATTGGTTTTACACACCTATCGAGTCATCTACTATCAATGAAATGTGGTACTGACCGTCAAGACTCGTAGGTTGCTTGACATTTGAGCAGCAAAGAGGAATTCGGTAAAGTTCATTTATATTTAATACGGTCAATAGAATACTTAAATATTTATACATTGTTTAAAATTTATTAACGTATGTAATAAAATTTAGAATACTTATCAACAAGTGGTTAATAACCATTGAAGTTGATAATACTATACTATAAGGTGTCCCAATTGGATATATATATATATATATATATATATATATATATATATATATATATATATATATATATATATATATATATATATATATATATATATATATATATATACAGGGTGATTCAGCTAACACGTTCATTAAAAGTTTATGGACTTCCCATTGGAATCCATTTTTTAAAATTTGAAATCGGGGGTTAGCGAGGACGATCTATTCAACTAATGTATCTTTGCTTTTCTGACACTTCCGATTATACCGGAAGTAGATATCAACTTCCTTATTTTAAATAGAACACCCAGTATATTATTACATTTTTGAATTACCCTGCTTATTTTAAGTGAACTTTCTTAACAATTCCCTATACCTATCTTCAGCAGTTTTTGGGATATTTTAATTTTTTTGAAAAAATTAGGTTTTGTAGTATTCCATTGGAATGCTCGTCACTTATTCAAAACAAAAGTTATAGTAGCAAATTTTGGGCTGTAATTAGGCGGACTATTAAGCTTTCAGGTGATATGTAGTTTGATTTTTATTATTTACAGGGTGTCCAAAAAATTTAGTTCATTCTGACAAACGTGAACTGCTCAAAAGTCAATTTTCTTAAATGAAACATCCGTATTTTATTGCTTTCTGTGATGGAGAATTAAGTTATATTTCAATCTGTATTAGGATTCCCTATACCTATCTGCTACCGTTTTCTTGCTATCGAGGTATTTTTTATTTGATACCATAGTTTTCCATTTTATTAATTTACTTCTGACCAGCGGGCCATTGATTTTTTTTTATAGGTCCATATCAAGAGTAGAGTCTACTCAACGCCCGTCAATACCAGAGATGACTAATTACATTGAGTTAGAACTGCCTTCACCGAATCAAATTCAAATGTTGAACAAGTGAATAAATGAAAAATGGAGCTACTAGAATATAACTTGAAATACTTTATTTGAATGCAGAACTTATTTAGAACTTAAATAATTTTATGCAAGGTGTTCTGAAATGTTTCATTTGTTTGTTGAACATCTCGGAAAGTGGTAGTGGTAAACTGGCACGCATCTTTTTGTTAGATGCCATGCCTTGGAAATTCAGTTGCAATGGATTGTTTCCTCAGTGAGCAACGTATCATGTGTCAGAAGCTTTCACGAGAACCATAGTTCTCTCATAATAACTGGTCGCCTGTATAAAATGCATTACTTCCTTCATGACATTAATCAAGCTCCTTTAGCAAAATTAATCCAATCATGGGTTGCTAAATTTGGAAGAGATATATTACCATTAATCAAATACCAACGAGTCGGCTTAGAAGATCAAGAAGCGTCGAAAACGTCGAGCGTGTTCGTGCATCAGTGACACGTACACCACGCCGTTCTGTACGAAAACATGCATCCGCCTTAAATCTTTGAAAAACGACTGTCCACGGCATCGTGGCGAAGGATTTGAACTTTTATCCTTACAAAATGGCAGACAAAGAACTGGTGCAATCTTATAAGGTTGAAAATTATATAATTCCATTTGCATTTGGGCAAAAATTATTGTAAAACTTTGAACATTTTGATAACACTCTATTCATCGTCTGTACATGGATATATAAATAAAGAAAATTACAGCTCCTGATCTATAGAAAACCTTTAGAGAAACACCAAAATCCCTTGCATTATCTCAAATTAACGATATGGGCGGCAATGAATACATCTGGTATAATTGGATAACCTTACTTTTATTAAAATGCAAACTGTATTGCATTCACCGTACATTTCTCTTCAATATACAGATATGCTAAAGATTGCATGGCACCATAACTTAAAAATTTTACTGAATTTAATGACATATGGTTTCAGTAAAATGGAGCTACAGCCCATACTGCAAATCTATCAATGAAAACTGTTAGAGCGATGAGTCCTGGAAAAGTTATCTCTAAGTCGGGGGGAAATATATTGGCTGCCTAGAAGTCCCGATTTAACTCCGATAGATTTCTTGTAGAATTATTTGAAAATTAAGGTATACACTGATACTCTAAGGATTTTGCTTCAGTCAAAGCCTAGAATACCACAGAAAATTCAGATAATTGAATCAGTATTATGTTGGTAAGTTATCGCAAATTTTAGGTTACGTCCTGAGGTGGTATAGCGGCGCGAAGGAACGCATGTTGACGATGTTATTTTCCTTAGGTAACTTTCACTATATTGTAAATGTAAATAAAAAATAATGAATGCAAATATCTTTTTTAATAACCGAGTTTTATTCGTCCAAAATGAGGAATATATTCCAGGACACCTGTTGTTAATGCTAATATTTAAGAAACATTTTCAATCAGATAAGCTATTATTGCATTTCAAAATAACCTTAGGGCGATATAATCTACAATTATAAGTAACATGTAGCATATTTTTACGAATTTCATGAAATGCAGACATTTTTAATTATTTATTTGCAAAAAAGTATTTTGTTAAATACCGTAATTTTGTTATTTCCTTTTTTAAAGAGTATGAATTCTTAACATTAACAAACCATTCAGAAATACTTGATGAAGTATTTCTGAATAGTTTCGAAGAGGAGAAGAAATAAATAGTTTGTTAATAAACATTTATACGTTTTGTTGGTAAACTGATAAGTTTTTCCTTCCACTGTACATTTTATTTATAAACATTATTAAACTGCTCAAGTAAAGAGGAATCTTTGAGTCGCAGTAAAATAACTACTTCTTTTCTTTTCCAGATTTTAACTCCCATGGTTTGGAGCTAGATTCTGTCACTAAAAAACTTTGACCTCAATAAACAATGTTGAAAATAACTCCTTTAATAATAAGTCCTTTTTTTATTAAATATTATTAATGATATATGATGCAGGATATAAATTTTGTGACAGATAATATAAAAATAATCTGCTTTACAGTGAGAATTTATATATTTTAAAATCAGTTAAAATTATAAATATTTATTCACAGTGGCAACTATTTATTGTGAAAACTACAAAATGTATGAATGGGGTGGAGAATATTGTACAGGTCCGTGGATATCACCATTATGCACCTCAATAGAAGTAAATGTTAATTACACTCGTCCTAGTCAAAACTGTTACGTACTTACCCATGTTAAAAGGTACTTAGGGGGATTAGCTGTAGAAAAATATAGTTGAATAGTGACGCAAGTATGTGCTAATATTTTACTCAACATCCTATGAATGGGTTTTGTTTAGGTAAATTAGATATTGGTAGATAATTCTCTTTCAATTGAAACTATAGAATTTGAATAGCGCGCCATTTGTGTCCTGTCAATGATAGTTCGTCAATATTTAAAGACTGTCATCTACAGACCATGCGACGTCAATATGCCGCGATCAACAGTTCAACAACAAATACTTTATGTACAACTCTTTCATGAAGGAGAGCGATCATTTACAGTTGCATTAAGAAAAATTCTGACTTTAAAGAAAGATCTGCATTTGTCAGTACACAAAATTCAGTTGACAACAATTTAAAGTTACAGACCATTTACACCGTCATATGTTCGTTAATTAGGTATTAGAAAAGAAGGAACGTTGATGCTGAATTTGAAAACAAAGCTGATTTTGTAAGAAGGTTGATGACCAGAGACCAAAATTTTGTTCAGCGATGATACAGGTTTTCATCTTAATGGATACGTCAGCAAACAATATTGTCGATTTTGGAGTGCTGAAAATCCACATGCTGTTCACGAAAAAAAATTCATCCACATAAATGCACTATTTGGTGACTATTTTGAAGTGGTGGAGTAATTGAATCACACGTCTTTAATTGCTCACGTTCATAAAACAGTTGTACATAAGCTATTCGTTATTGAACTATTAATCGCGGTATATTGATGTCGCGCCGTATGGTCTGTATATGACACTCGTTAAATATTTAAGCCTTATTTTTGACAGAACATAAATGGCGGAAATCCAAATCCTATAGTTGAAATTGAGAAACCCTATATTATCAATGTATTAGGTTTTTTGTTCTTTGTTCATAATATTAGCCAAACAACGGCTAAGCGGTATGGTATACTTAGCCTGGGATTGGATGTATCGGATCTACCTTCAGCGTTTGTTTACACAACTATGATCGTAGACCTGCAATAGAATTTACCACCTAAAGCTACACTCTCAAGAAACCCGACTCTGTAAAGAGATCCTTTCATAATCGGAAGCGGCCGCTACGGGTCTGCACCCTCTATAGTCTCGTTCTTCCACGCACTGCAGAAGACAATCTCCAGGCTGCGGATTGTAGCCATTGTGAAAAGGGGCCAACCAGGATGTTAAATACGAGGCGTCTTCAGCTCTTGAAATAATCTCACATTTACTCAAGCTATCAAGAAAGTTTAAATTGGCACTAAACGTACGATATGTGTCACAAGAGATATATGAGATAGTATCACGAAGACTGCCAAGGAAAACAATTCTGGGAAAATCCTATGAAATACTCTGATAAACCTTTAGGTTACAGCTCGAGTTTATCATTCAAGTATAAAATACAAGTAAAAAAAAATTATGACTCACGAATATTTTAAATCCAATTTACTTAAAAGTAATTAGAGACTCGCTGATGGTGAGTTGTAAGAAAATGACGAAATATTAGGACATGAAGAAATGGACGTCATTGAAGCTACAGACATAATTGATCCTGATGTTATAACCTATTGACTTAGGTGACTTCATTGCTCACAATATCAGTCCAAAATAGCGTGGTATCCGACGTATGATAAAGATACATTGATAGAGGAGGTGGAGGAAAAATTCCGTAAACGCAACAGACAATCGACTATATAAATGAAGGACGTTTTGATTTGGCAGAGTCAGCATATCTGGGAAGATACAACCAATTAGTAAAAAATGGTACACGCCAAGATGGTACAAAACCAATGTGTTGTCGAACCTACTACTGTATTACAAATGTCCGCCATAACCAGTTCTCATTGACAAAGAACAAGAAAAGGGCACACTATAGATAATCCTTGCCTGTTCACTTAAAATGTCAGAAAAAACAAAAGCTGAAGGGAATAGAAGATACTAATACCTCACCATAGAAATTAAGCATATCTGGAACCCATACCGAGTAGAAATTACTTGAATAGACTCTCGGCTAGCATAAAAACCTAAGAGCTAACATAGAGCTTCTGAAATATATTTTTAAACCAATGCAGAAGAGCGACATATTGCAGACCGATCACACGACAAAGGAATACGTGAACCAGTACTAGTGGCCAAAGTGGAAAGAACTGGAATGTTGTAAATTTTTATGTTACATTTTTAAATTATCTCAGATTCAGGTTCAAGTGGTTAAAAATTTTATGGCCAAGCACCCAGGCTATTATAAATGATCTATATTACATAAAAATATTAGGGTATAAATTAATAAAATTGACAAACTCATATAAATTGATTTTATATAGTATTGTAACGAAAACAATAGTCATTGTAGTTGTTATCAACAATTTTAATTGACTATTACGAGATCGCACCTTACTATGCACATTTACCTCATATGCATTTTTATACGTATTCAGAAATGTTGTTTAAAATTATCATTCTTATCTTATTGTCAGTATTAACAACAATAAACGCAATACCTTGTTTTTGGGGTGGTGAGCGACACTATGTTGAGAAACCGCGTAGATGTCCCCCAGGGTACGCACGAAATTTTAGTGGGATATGTGTGTACAAATATCAATGACGTAGACATCGGTAAGTACGAATAAACAACAAAGTGAACTTCTGTTGAGTCTAAAGGCAAATTGACAAATTTACGAATGGATTAAGATTTGAAGATCTTAGAGGAAAATGTCCAATCAGTAAAAAATTCCAAAAATTAAGATACATTCACTATATATATACTATTTTGATATACAGTGACCACGTGGAGTTAAAGAAATTTGGAGCCACAGATGTCAGTTGGTGCAATTGTCTCTCACAGTAGCAAAATTTATACACATTCGTTCTATTTTACAATTGTGTGTATAATACGTCGTTCAATAGAACAGTATAAGGAAACTAAGTATAATATCAAGATTAAAAATTGTTTATACACATCTAACACCGAGTTATTTATTAACAATATGAGAATGATGAACATGATACCAATGTGATATAGTACTGACCGTCAAGCATATACTCTTAGGTTGCTAGATATTGGAGCATCAAAGAAGAACCTGGTCAACTACATCGGTGTTTAGTAGAGTCAATAGGATATTTAAATATTTATACATTATTTAAAAGCTATTAACTTATGTAATAAAGTTTAGAACTTTTGGAAGTTTTCTTTTAAAGTTCAGAAGTTTAATGACTGTCATCTAAAACCATACGACGTCAACATGGCGCGTTTAACTGTTCAACAACGAATAGTCTGCATACAACTGTTTTATGAAATTGAGCGATCATTTACAGTTGCATTAAGAAAAATTCGCACAAAATTAGGACAAAATAAAGCGGCTACACATTTAGCAGTTCGGCACTTAATGAATACATTTAAAGAGCCGGTTCTGTTATTGATAAGGCAACACCAATACGTCCTCGTGATGGTTAGTAAGATGAAAATATTCCTGTCGTGAGAGAAAACAGTATCGAGACATATCAATTCGACGTCGTGTACAACAATTTAATGTCAAGAGCCACCACGCATCGGATTTTAAAGAAATATCTACCTGTTAGCATAAGAAATTTAGTTCACACGACAATTAAAAGTTTCAGACTATTTACAACTCCGTACATTTGTTAATTGAGTGCTAGAAAAGAAAGAATGCGATGCTGATTTTTGCAACTTGCAACATCATCTTCTCCATTAACTAAAATAACTTAATTTGAAACGTTTTATTTCAATGCAGGACTTTTAGATTATTTTATACAAGGTGTCCTGAAATGTTTTCTTCGTTTGTTTGTTGAACACCTAGGAAAATGGTAGTGGTAAATACGAACGCGTATATGCTCGTTAAATGGCCTACCCTGGAAATTCAGTTGCAATGAATCGATTCACCAGTGAGCAACGTGCCATGTGTGTCAGAAGCTTTTAAAGCGCTTGATACAGGTGACGAACTATTATGTGAGAACCATTCTTCTTGGATAATAGTTTGTCACCTGTATCAAAAGCACTACTTCCTTCACGACATTAATCAAGTTCCTTTAGCAAAATTAATCAAATCGCGGGTTGCTAAATTTGGACGAAATACACTACCATTAATAAAATACCAACGAGTCTGTCCAGAAGATAAAGATGTGTGGAGAACGTCGAGCGTATTCATGTTCAGCCGCCATAAATCTTTCGAAAACCACTGTCCATGGCATCCTGGCAGAGGGGTTCAAACTTTCATCGTTACAAAAATTTAACTGGTGCAAGCTTTTGAAGTTGAAGATTATGCAAGTCGATTCCATTTGAGAAAAAATCACTGGATAGCTTTGAAAATTTTGATAATATTCTGTCCACCAACCGCACATGAATATATAAATAAACAAAATTGCACTTACCGATCTATAGAAAACCCTTGAGATAAACACCAATATCCCTTTCATTCTCCCATATTAACGGTATGGGCGGCAAAGAATGCATCTGACATAATTGGACTTTATTTTTACCGAAATGCAAACTGTATTGCTTTCACCGTCGTTTCTCTTCAACATACCATAGAGATATGCTAAAGATTTTTTGGCACCATAACTTCAACATTTTTCTGGATTTAATGAGGGAATATGGTTTTAGTAAGATGGAGCTACGACCCATACTGGAAATTTGTCAATGGAAGCCGTTAGAGCGACGTTCCCCGGAAAAGATATCTCTATGCTAGGGGACAATAAATTGGCCGGCCAGAAGCTCCGACTTAACGCCGATGGATTTATTCTCGTGGGATTATTTGAAATCTAAGGTATACACTGATACTTCTAGGACTGCTTCAATTGAAAGCCAGAATACCATAGGAAATTCAGCGAATTGAACCAACATTGTGTCGGTGAGTTATCCGCAAATTTTAGATAGCGCCTTGAGGAGGTATAGCGGCCTGAAGGACGGCACCTTGACTTATTTTCCATACGTAGCTTTTCCTTTACTGTAAATTTAAATAAAAAATGTAAATACCTATTTTAAATACCGAGTTTTCTTCATCCAAAGAGAGGAGAATATTGCAGGACACCTGTTATACTTAATATTTAAGAAATATTTTCAATCAGCTAAGCTATTATTGCATTTCAAAATGACCTCAGGGCGATATATTCTACATTTATTTTGTAGCATATCTTTACAAATTTCACGAAAAATTGCAAAAATTTTTAATTATTTATTTGCAAAAAAGTATTAATTTTTTGCTTGTTAAGTACACTAATTTTGTTCTTTAGTGTTCTTTGGAAGTATGAATTTTTAACATTAAAAAACCGTTCATAAGTACTTAATGGTCTGTTAATAAAATTCTGTTAGTGAACTAATAAGTCTTTATTTTGTTGGTAACCATTGTAAATCTTATCAGTAAACAATATTTCTCAAGTAAATAGAAGCCTTTGAGTTACAGTAATATAACTATTTCTTTTCTTTTCCAGATTTTAACGTCTGTGGTTAGAAGCTAGTTTTGATTACCAAAAAACTTTAGCCTTAATAAATAATAATAAACATAACTCGGTCTTTTTTTTTTATTAAATATAATTAATTATTTATGATTTAGGTCATACGTTTTGTGGCAGGTAATGTAAAAATAACCTATTTTACACTGAAAAATATTAATCACGTTTTATACATCTGAAAATCTGTTAATATTATAAATATTTATTCATAGTGGCAACTATTCATAGTGTAAACTTTAGGATTGAAAAAATTGTACAGATCTATGGATATCACATTTATGCACTCGAAGAGTTACTCGTATTAAAAGTTATTTAGGGGGATTAGATGTAGAAAAAAATACATAAAATGTGACGCAAGTATATGCTAATACTGTATTCAAAATCCTATTTATGGGTTTGTTTAACTAAATTAGATATTCGTGGACAAATCAACTTTGTTTAAGAATAAAACTCCTCACATGATTTTAGGTATTGTACGACTGAATATTTGTCAAAATCGTGTATCTCAGTTGGAACTACAGGATTTGATACGCCCCATTTGTGTTGTCAATGATAGGGTGTCAATATTTAACGACTGTTATCTACAAACCAGATGACGTCATCATGCTCCGATTAACAATTTAAGAAGGAATAGTTTGTGTACAACTGTTTTATGAAAGTGGTCCAGAGATTCTTCCATGATCGGCAGCGGTCGCTACGGGCTTGGCACCTTCTAGTAGCTCTAACCTCGTTATTGGATGCACCGCAGAAGATAATTTCCAGGCCGGGAATTGTAGCCATTGTAGAAATAGGCCAATCGGGAGGTTAAATATCATACGAGGGGTGTTCAGCTCTTGGACTAATTTAACCCTTATTTACGCAAGCTACCTATTTTCTTAAATTCGTAATAGACATACGATGTGTGTCATAAGGGATATATTGGATAGTACCACGAAGACCGTGAAGGAAAAAAATTGAAGAATAGATTCTGGGAAAATAGAACGAAAAGTACAGGATTAGGCATCTTGGTTTTATGAAAAAAATAGACAGATCATTTTCATATCATTGAATATCATATAATCTTGAATATGATTTATTTTAAATCTTTCAGAAGAAATTGTTTAAAGTGAATTTCTCTACTACTTTCATTTTTATGTAGTTATCATAATTATTTAAGACAATATTATTTTGTAAAATTTCAATTTTTTTAATAACATCTAGAAGTCAGTGAAAATATCAAAACTATTATCAAAATCATAAGATAATTCTTTGGGTTAAAGCTCGAGTATATCATCAAGTATAATATAACAATAACGCAATCATCAAACAATCAGTAAACAATGCAAACGAATAAATGTTTAAGAGGAAAAGATCTTTACCTCTAAATCTTAGTTTGTAACATTTTTATGATTAAATAAACTAAGGACAATTTAGTCAGAATTACTGTACTACTGATTATTCACAGTATTATGTATTCAGAATAAAAAGAAAATTATGACACCCACGAATTTTTCAAATCCAATTTATAAGAGATTTTAAAAATGAAATTGATTTGTTAATTTATTTGACTTCTATATCTTCTGATGTAGACTGGAGATTTTATCATTTGAGCTACTAAAATTACCCAGTTTCTTCAAGCTCATGAATATATTTTTATAACATGGGAATGAAAACTAATTAATTACTCAGTCCGAAGACCCGATTTGACACCGCTAGAATCCAGTATTGCACTTGTAAAATTGGAAATTTCATTACTATTTAAATACTGATGGCGCGATTTAGTAAAAATTTTGATGAAATGGGAATTGAGAATCATTAGTCGGTTAATAAATAATATTACTTATATAGTGAGTCCTTCCTTAAAATAAAAATGATGTTCAGATTTCTATTATAAATTTTCAGTCACTACAGTTCACGATAATGGGTTGACTTTAATACAAGAATTTTAGTGGCCCAAGAAACCCAAAGTTATTTATAACAACTGCATATCGCATTTAAACTATAGCTGTGTACGTTTAGTGATATATTTCTTGCCAAAATATGGATGTTTTAGTAAAACTAAAAAATAGTCAGAGACTCGCTGATGGTGGGTTTTAACTTCGAAGAAAATGATGACATATACAAGGGTATGAGATGAAGAAGTGGACAACATCATTGAAGCTACAGATATAACTGATCCTGATTTTACTATCACCTATTGACCTAGGTGACAGTAGTGCTTTGTATGAACTAATCCCATTACCTACCTTATATATAATTGTCTATATACGGTGGTGCCACTGATGAGGCATCCATGTGAGCAGCTCTAGTTATGATTACTTACCTGTATTAGCTAGATTTTAATAATGCTAATATTGAACTATTACTTGAAATGCTGGGATAGGGTTTGGTTGATGTTAAAAATGTACCAAAGAAATACTCATCTAGTATTACTAGATGAGTATTACTTATTTTGTTGCAATAGATCTGAATTTGAAGTTAGTTAAATTTCTAGGATTTAACAACTTAAAAAATCATGTAATCCTATGCTTAAAGTAAATGGTAAAGTCGGTTGGAAATTATAATATAAGCGATTATAAGGGTGTCAACATCGCGCGGGAAACCTTTTATGAAAAAATCTATAATGCACTAGATGAGATTATTCCTGTGTACAAAAATTACAAGCATCCGATCTGGTATACTTTAGAAATAGTAATTAATGATAGAATTTATGTAAGGATTACTATCATCACAAACTTAGGAAACGATTCAAACCTGCTTTGGTCTTTGGTGTAAAGTAAAACGGGTTCTGCATATAATCCGCCGACTACCTTCTTAGGCGAAGAGAAATTTGACTTATCACATGAAATTGTAAAAGGCTTTGCAAATTATGTTCCCACTGATATTCTACCTACAAGGCGGTTCGTTTAGTTACAACACCGATACCTAACCAAGAATATCTTATTAACATGCTGTATTTTATAGAAGAGACCATTTTAAGATCTATTGGTTTCGGAGTTCAAAAAATAAGATGGCTTGTGGAAACGATCAGATTCTTAGCTTCTTGCGAATGATATTTCTGGTGCCTTATCAGAATTTTACGTAATACTACGAGTATTTAATTTGATAATACATATACTTTTCCCCATGCTTGGAAAATTGCAAGGATCTCTTCTATTCTAAAAAGTAGTAATCTATCTGATATAAAAAAAAAACTATCGGGGCATTATTATATCACCAAATTGTGCAAAGATCTTCAAAATTTTCTTGTATACACGCTTTTATAAACGTGTTAAACATATTATATCTCCACATCAACATGAATTTGTAGGAAAACACTTACTGAACTGTTATCGATTTGTCGGAATCCACACAACTTATTATATAGATCATCATGTAGATGTAATTTTGTAACTATTATACATTATATTAATTAATGACTTGTCTGTAACTCTGCATTAAAAGCATCTTTTTCAAAGCTAATGACAAAAAATTGTTTGCATTGATAACTGTCTTATTTTACAAAGACATATCGACATTATGACTTGGCGTATAGAGAATAAGTTTTCATTAAATGCAACTAAGTTCATAATTTACTATGCACTTTTTTATGTAATAATAAATATAATTAAATATAACTAGTACAAATAACCAATATTATGTGAGAATTCTATTAATAATACAACCTTAATACACTACAAAAGCGTTAAGGATCTCGATGTTTTTCTTTACGACAAAACAAATGCATTATAAAGTCCAACATTTTATACGCATGAATACATATAAAATGTTAGTCTTTATGATTATAACTATAATGTCCATGTCTAACGTTGTTGCTATAAAAAGCTTATATTTCCCATTAATGCTCTCGAAGATTGGATGCTGTAACATTGTCTGGTATCAAATGTTGGTATGAAATGTATATTAATCAACATTAAACGGCATTTCCTTAAATTTATAACATTTCATATAGACCATATTTCCCAATAAGGAATTTTGACCAAGGTAATGTATGGTTCTACTCGTATTTGATATGCAGTCACTGAATAAATGAGGGGTGCTTACAACTCTATATTGTTAAGCTATTTCATATTAATCAATATTCATCTATATTATAGATATGTACATACTTATTCGTAGGATTGGTTTTTGTGTGGACGCCGGCGCCGGCGTCGTCCTTTACTGTTAGAATGCAACAAATATACTGTTCCAGCGTATGTCCCCAGTGCATAATGTCACATAATTAAATCTACAGTAGTTATATATTGCCTATATAAATGTTACTACAATTGCAAATATAATTTTACAGTGGTAGTAAATAATATACAAATAAAATAAAGTTCCATCAGGATAGAGTCTCCCCGTGTAAATTTTTATGAAATATATAGCAACTATTAAAGTTTACTAATACCTAAACTATATATAATACAAAATAAATGTGTATATTTTGAAGCCCTATTTTGAAGTTTGTACCTGTATAAAATGAAAGCGTGTATATATATATATATATATATATATATATATATATATATATATATATATATATATATATATATATATATACATATATATATATATATATATATATATATATATATATATATATATATATTGTACGCATAAAGCTATTTAAGTGCCATCAAATAACCATAATACGCATATCAAAATATTACTTATCAAAAACTACGTTTTTATGAATATCACCCATCATTATATAATATAATAATATAATCCATACTTCTCCTACCGTTAGGTGTAGAGGCTAAATACACCTTTCTTTAAACTATTAGTCTAAATACTACAATTACATTTACTTAACTAAATACCCTATTCCGTGTTAAATAACTTAAAAGAACTTCTACTACAATTTCATCCCACCCTATCTTACTCTGTCCCTATATCTAAACTTCACTCTGTTTGTGGTGCCTCTATCATTTGTCAGTTCACTACTTCTTCCCTTATGCACTCCTCTTTTCTCCTCTTTCTCATCCCACACCTATCAAGTATGATGAACACCTGACTTCCCTTTTGCTTTTCACTCACATTTGCTTCCTCACTTTCACGGTTTTCTTCATTATTTTATCATTAGTCTCCATCTAATCCTGTCCCTTGCTATACTTTCAGCCAGCTACCATGTGATTCCTCTTGTCTTCATTATCTTCGCCACTTCTCCGTCCCACGTCATCCTTGGTCTGCCTTTCTTTCTCTTTCCAATGGCTTTTGCTTCCCATATTTTTCTTACTTGTTTTTCTTCGCTCAATATTTTCATGTGCAAACACCATCTCAGCTCAGCCCTCTTTATGACCTTCTCGATACTTTCGCTATCCAATCTTTTCCTTATTTCTTCATTTCGTATTTTATCCATTATAGTAATATTTGCTACCTTTCTGACTTACTTACATTTAATGTCTAGTACCTGTATCTTTTTAAGTTGCCTCTCTATCAACACCCATGTTTCGCATCCATATAGTAGCGTCGGCAAATATACAGTTTTATAAATTGACATTTTTGTTTTATTGCTAATTTCTGATTTACTAATGAACCTCCTTTTCATACTATGGAAAATCTTTGTCGCTGTCGTTATTCTATTATCTATTTCTTCATCTTGCTTTCCTCCTTCCTCTATGGTTACCCCTAGGTACTTCAGGCTTTTTCCTTTTTCCACTACCTGATTTTTTATTTTTATATTCATTTCTCGCTCATTATTATTGCTTATAACTACTACCTTTGTTTTGCTTACATTTACTTTCATTCCCTGTTTGTCCAACTCTTTCACCCATAGATCCACATTAAATTGTAACTTTGTTTCTGTGTCTGCTACTATTGCAATATCGTCTGCAAAGACACATTCATTCACTTCTACTGGCTTCATTTTATAGTATCCTACCGTCATCTTCTTACTTTCTCTGCTTATTTTTGTTATTATTTCATTCATGAAAATGATAAAGAGCAGTGGGCTAATATTTCCCCTCTGTCTCACTCCTTGTGTGGTTATGAATTTTTTGGTTTCCATATTGTCCTTCCTTACTATATTCTCCGTTTTACTGTATAATGATTTTACAGTTTCTGTCAATTCTTTGGCTGTATCATTTTTCTCTAATATGTCCTATATTTTCTTTCTCACCACTTTATCGAATGCTTTTTCCAAGTCCACAAGATATTATGCCACTCTGTGCTCCATTCAACTTTCCATCTACTTCCCTCTTTAATCTTTCTTCTAAGATCATCTCATATACCTTGCATGTTGTGCACAGTAGCGATACCCCACGATAATTTGCACAGTCTTTCTGGTTCCCTTTTTTGAAAATAAGTACTATTATTGCAATTATCCACTCCTTAGGTACTGTATGTGTTACTCATGCTCCATTTAATATACTTTATAATAACACCATTCATTCTTCACCTATTCCGTTTAATAGTTCTGCTTCTAATCCATCTACTCCTGGAGCTTTTCCGTTCTTCAATTTTTACCATTGCCTTCTTAATTTCTTCAATGCTAATGCCATCACTTATATCATTCTTCTATCTACTCTCTCTCTCTTTTCCAATTTCCTTTTGTTCTTTCTTCCGCATTCTCCACTGTTATCTCTTCCCCCTCTAACATCTCCTGAAAATATTGCTTCCCTTCCTGTTCCTAATCTGTTTCGTCCCGATTTTCCTTCTGTTATTTCTCATGTACCCTATAAAATAGCTTTTGATTTGCCCCTTTGTCCTTTTCCATCTTGGTCCCAAATTCTTCCCATTCCTTGGCTTTAGCTAATTTGACTTTATCCTTTACCATTTTTCTCACTGCCTTAATATATATATATATATATATATATATATATATATATATATATATATATATATATATATATATATATATATATATATATATATATATATATATATATATATATATATATATATATATATATATATATATTGGAATCTTAGATGTGTAGAATCTAAGACTTGATTCCAATATATATACAATATATACAATATACAATAACAGGGTTTCTCACGATAGTGATTCGTTAGAAGTTTTCGTAGTTAGAAAAAACTTAGAATTCTGAACTTTTGAATTTCAGGATTATTCAAGATTTTCTTTCATTTTGAAATATTTTCAAGGTTATACCACTTCCGGTTATTCCGGAAGCCGCCAATAACTTCCTTATTTTAAATAGAACGTCCGGTATATTATTTCATTTTTGGATTCCTGAAAGAATTTTATAACGTGTTCCATCAGGTTTCCCTATACCTATTTTCAACTGTTTCTTAGCTATCTTGATTCTTTTGAAAATTTTGAAAGACGTAGACTTATTTTCCACAGTGCGCCTTTCACCCATTCTCGACTGGTGCTAAGCGATTCTAGGGTAGACGGAAGCACAAGAATGGTACTTTCGAAATCTAGATTGACAATTAATGTATCGCAAATAGGGTGTCCAAAATTTTATCACCAATTACATCATTTTCAAAGTTGAAAAAGTTCGTTATTTCAAATATGGCATCTTGTATATTATTGGATGATCGGATGCAGAATTCGATTCTGCATCGATTCGCTGTAACTTTCCCTATATCTATTTCAACGGTTTTCTTGTTAATCCATATTTTCTATTTTAATGTGATTTTTGGCAGAAACCGAAACATCGTTTGTTTTTAGAAACAAAATGAACATAACTGAAACGGCAGAAATTCACTTTAATTAGAACATGAAAACAAAACAGGAACATAACAAAATTTAGAACGTAATAACAAATGAAAAATATAAAAAAATTAGAACATAATGACAAGAAATAATAAATGAATATAAAATTACAATAATTTTTCTATATGACCACCATTTTGGTTCAAACACTGGATAAATCTGTCATATACTCCTCGCGAAACAGACCGCCGAAGTTCGTGAGGACTTAGTAGACGCATCGTGAACAAGGTTCAAAAATTCCTGTCTAGTTTGTATAGGCCTAGAGTACACTAGTTCTTTTATACGGTCCCAGATGTAAAAATCCAAGGGCGTAAAATCGGGTGATCTAAGTGGCCAGTTCCAGGGTCCTTGTGGGCCAATCCACCGATCCTCTAACATCAAGGTCAACTGCTGGTGTACAGCTATAGTGGAATGTGCTGGAGCACCATCCAGCTGATACCAACAGTTTCCTCTGCCACGTGGAGGTAGAGCATTTAAGAAATCACTAACAAACCCTCTGAGTATCTCCAGATATATAGGCCCATTCAAATTTTCATCGTACACTTGATATGCCACTCTATTGTCCATAATTAAACAAAAAACATTAAAACTAAAGTGGTCCTAGTGATTATGTTCCATTATGACGTGTGGATTATTTTGTGCTCAGTACTGATTATTTCGGCGATTTATAATTCCTTGTCTGCTGAATTTTGATTCATCAATCCACATAATCTTTTGAAGAAATCTCGGATCTTCGGTCACTTTTATGCGCATGAGCTCGCAAAAATCGACTCGTCTTGCCTCATCACCAAGACGTAATCCGTGTACAACTATCTCAAAAAAGGACGTATTTTATCTTTTCTTAATATTCTGTGGATTGATGCTCTTGAAATACCCAAACCACACGCTGCTCTTGGAGTTGAACTCCGTAGATAAGCTTGAAAATAAGCGAACACATTCACCTCGTTATCTTCAATATCTATTAAGGGCTTTTGGTGATTTCGTGTTGCCCTTACACTCCCACTTACCACAAACCAAGCTTCGATTCTTGCGAATTTTCTGGGAGTTATTGTTGTATTGTTGGTAGGTCCGGATATCATTCGTTAAAAAGTCTGCATGTTCGTCTGACAATTCGTCTACATTCACCATGCGTATAAAACAAATTTAACAAATCGTTATTGGAATATTCTTCAATAATCTCCATTATAAACTATACTTGAAAAAACTAACAAAATCACTAGAACTGTAAGTTTATACCTCACGAATTTGTGAGCTGATACTGCTTTGACATAAAATCAACACCGCTTCAATCAAAATCAAGGCTTACTAGATAGGACTTTTAGTTTCATCCTGTATGCTAATGGTCTGTTACAATGTATATTACAATATTATAAAATACAGTACTATTCTAAGTCTTAATCTAATATATATATATATATATATATATATATATATATATATATATATATATATATATATATATATATACATCATACACAAAACATCCATATAGCGCCACTGATACCACATGATCGCGAAGAATTAATCCCCAGCAAATATTCCACTCTATTAGAGGAAGAGCGCATCGACAAGCAAAACTTGCTGCACTGGTTGAATATAGGATATTAGTACCCTAAAACCGAAAGCATCATGGTAGAAATCTAAGATGCCATAGACCTCTGATATATGAGAAGTACGTATTAAAAAATGAGGTAGAAGACAGAATCTGTAAATGTAAAAAATCAGAGAAGGAAATCGATCATATTATTAGGGGATGTTGGGTCGTGGCAAGCATAGCATATCTGGGAAGACGCAACCAACTAATGAAAACATTGGCATAATGACCAAGAATCTATGAGCTAACATAGAACAACTAGGGCTTTATTCGTATCTTTAACCGAATGCAGAAGAGCGTCATATGGTAGACCACATAGATAACAAGGCAGTTCCTGAAGTAGTACTAGTGGATAAAACGGGTCGAATTGGCATAGACTAAATCCCTGGATTTTATATTTCTTCTGGTTCAGGTTATTTGTCTTCTTCGGGGCTTAAATATTTTGTCGCAATTAATTTAGCTATTTTATGGACATTTATTTTATTAAAATGAATAAGGAAAATTAAATTTTGTCTATTATAATTGTGGTACTTTTTTGTTACATAAAAATTTGTATCTTTGTTACATCTCTGCTATATGGTCGTTATTATATGAAAACACTAGAATATAGGTTAATAAAATTGATAGGTTTAATTAAATTTTATAGTCTTATAATGAATACAATAGCCATTGTAGTTGTTATCAACTATTACGATATAGCACTTAACCTTTTTACTTACTCAAATGAATTTCTGTACCTACCAAGAAATGTTGTTTAAAATTATGATTTTCATCTTATTGGCATTAGTAGCAACAATAAACGCAAATCCTTGTTCTGGAGACGGGCGCAAGACTAAAGATTATCATGCAAGTTACGATGAATTCAGGAAATTAGAACAAAAAAAAAATAGATCGCAACTTGGTTGATGTAGAAATCGGTAAGTACGAATAAACAACAAAGTGAACTTCTATTGTATCTATAGACAAATGAATAAACTTACCAAGGCGTTAGTATCTAGAGTAGTATCTAGTATAGTTAGTATATACCATGAAATGGATGTATGAAGCAATTCTCAAACCCAGACTGACGTATGCAGCACTGGTCTGGTGGGAGAGCTTGCTTAAAGTCGGAAGCCAATCGACTTAACAAGATAAGATGATTTATTCTAAGAAGCATAACCGGAGCCCCAAGATCAACACGGATCGAAGCGATGAGGATACTGACGGAGATACCACCTCCTGATGTCACCCTGAAAGCGGAAACCGTAAAGGCAATGCAGAGGATGGGAAACATGAATAGGAAGGTAAGGCACCTGAATAGACTCTCAAGAGAGCTAGCTGAAGAGGGACTCCTATAGATGCCCTCTGAGAGTACGGGTGTCCATTTCCTCTTTGACAAGAAATATAAGATCACCCTCACCAGTAAGACCGACTGGATGGAGGGTCGAGCTCAATTACCGCCCAATGGAGACATGTGGTACACGCATGGACCCAAGAGTGGGAAGAGAGCGGGTGCGGGGGTGTACAGGCAACGCGATGGGATAAGTGAAACCTACCCCCTGGTCATACACACTATCGCACTCCAGAATCGCACTCCAGGCGGAACTAGTTGTAATTACATACGGTGTCCTGGGGGCTGATCAAAATCGAACCAAGAAGGTATGTATCTGCTCGGATTGCAGGGCGGCGTTGGTAGCCCTGAATTCAGCAATGACAAAATCGAAGCTGGTCTATAATTGTTATGCAGCATAGAACCTATTGAGGTTGAGAGATGGGTCCAAGAATTCATTAAATTGAATAGGTATAAAGCCAGAATTCTGGTGGGAATCACTACGGGCCACCACAGTAGCCTGAATGCATATAAATACAAGCTGAGGCTAACTGATAGTTCGCCCTACAGATACTGTAAAGAAGATGAGGAAACCTCGATTCATCTTGTTTACATCCGCCCCACACTGGAGGAGAAAAGGTACGTGATAACGTGATATTAGGGACCCCTATGATCCACGAGGTGGCGAGATTTAGGGCAGGGGACGTCTCTCGATTGCTCCTTTTTCGGGATAGCATTTTTGGATGAGGCTCAAACCCTCATAACATAATAATAATAATAATAATAATATATATATATATATATATATATATATATATATATATATATATATATATATATATATATATATGTATGTATACGTACCCAGCGCTATCTCTCGGTAGTTTCGAAAACAATCTAAATCGAAGTGAAGCGGTGGATTGTTTTCGAAACTACCGAGAGATTGCGGTACGTTCGACTACGGTAGAACCTAACTGCGCCTACAAGATACAAAGAGATTTCTCAAAGGTATACTCGCCTACACTGTACTGACGAGACCCAAGTAAGGTCGAAACTGGTCTGCAGTTAGCGGTACCCTGAGATAGAGGACGCTTTGCATTTTCCTGGTGGTTTTTAAACAATGCGAATTACTGATTTCTAAATGTTTTGTTAATAAACATCGTTTATAACATACATACATTTCGTTAGTAAATAACTTTTCTTTGGTTAGCAACCATTGTAAATTTTGTCAGTAAACATTATCAAACTACTATAATAAATAGAAACACTTGAATCTCTACGTAAAATAATTATTTTCTTTCTTTTCCAGATCGAAATGTCCATCGCTTGAAGTTGGTTTCCATTTCTAAACAGTTTTGGTATTAATAAATAATAATAAATATCACTCGTCTTTGTTTTATTAAATATTATTCAACCTACAGACGTAGTAAAACTTTGCATTATAAATATTATTAATAACCTATGATAGAAATTTTGATGGTGTAAAAATAATCGGCTTCACACTGTAGAATATTAATTAGATTAATAGTGAGAACCAAGGACTACAGTTCTGTGAAAAAATACATACTTACCCATAATTTGGATTACATCATAAGTAAAACTCAAAACTGAAAACAATTTGATGGATATATTTGAGCCGTATGTTATGTGAAATCAGTGTTTTATATTACGATATTTTAGGATCTCAAGTACTGGTGAATAGTAGCGATTTATGAGAAGACGGATATGTAGTTTGTGACAAACTATAAACTCACTGGTGTTTTTTATGTTTTATTTGGACTAATACTTTGTCTATTTAACCGTATTCTTCATTACATTTAATAAGCAAATATTGACACTATTTATTAAATGGCTTTAAATTGACTCTGGAATTTCGTCCCAGGCAGATACAATTCGACGCCTCAGTTTATCAACACATTCAATTGAAGGCTTTGTTGGATTGTGCTCTTGCGATAATCCCTTATAGATTTTCTATCGGGTTAAGATCAGGACTTAATATTGATCACGGCATGAGATCCATTCCATATTGTTGAAATCAGTTTTTTTAACCTTGCAGGATAAATAGGTGCATTATTCTATTGAAATATTGCACCATCATTTTCAGTAAGCATTAAGAATTGTAATAGGTAATCTTCTAACGGGTTTTGATAAACAGTTTCATTCATTGTACCACTTACAAATGCCAGTTGGCTTTTCATATCCCTTTTGAAAGCCGTCCATATCATAAGAGAAACAACTGTTTGAGGTCTTCGTGACTTAATTTCTTGCTTCATTCATAAACAATGTCAGTAATAGCTAAACCCATCCCGTCCATCCAAATAATTTTTTCTTCGCTAAAGGTTACATGGGAAAAAATTTTGTTTTGAAAATACTATTCTGAAAATTTTAATCTGACCCCAATGTGATGCTACTTACGAGTACGTGCTGGCTCTGTTAAAAAATTATTTTTTCTTATGAGATTAGTATCACAGTCTAAATTAAAACGACGGACAACCTAAGAAGATGACGCTCGTGTTGTTAATAATTCCCTTATAATAGCATGCTTTGTCGTCGGTGAACATCGAGCGTTTCCTTCGACTACGAACCATAATTTTCGACTACGAGAATGGAAATAAAACGTATAAGAAATTATTTTACAACATCTTAGGAACGATTAATAATCGTGGTGATCTATAGCTGTGTTTCTCCACAACTCCGTATATCGATTATCCGTTGTTTTTCTAAATCATTAGTAGATATTGATTACTTGTACTTTTCTATAAACTGAATACTCAGGCAGTGGAGTGTTATTAATAACTCGAGATTATGTAAAAGAATGAATAAATGAATTAAGATATTATCTTCACCTGTCTACCCATTTTACTTTTGTGCTAGCTCTCACCGAAATACTGTTCTCGAGAACTAATAACGGGTAAGAACGATTTTTTTTTATTTGTGTTTCCCTTTTGCGTATTATTCTTAAGGCGCGTATACATCTGGCACGAACGGGAGCGAGGCAAGGCGAAGCCGAACGAGCATGCAAGTGTGTATGTGCATACGAGGCATGGCAGGACGCCTCTGCCTCGCCACGAGGCTGTTTGGAGTCTGTCCGTTTCGAGTCGGTACTTCAAAGGACCATTCGGTGCAATGTAGATGGTTCTTTGTGTGCGCCGTACGAGGCAGTTTGTGCCTGACGATGCTGCACTCGCCACTACTACATCTTCCGCCATTTTTTCACCGGAACGTACGAATGAATGGATGGATCGCTGCCTCGAACGTTGCCTCGTATGATTGCCAAAAAATCCAAACGAGGCATTCGCCTCGCCTCGCCTCGCCTTGCCTCGTTCCTTGTATACGTGCCTTTAGGGATAATTGTGTTATAATTTCAAAATCTTTTATTCGCCTATATAAATTTTACTACAAATGCAAATATAATACTGCAGTGGTAGTAAATGGTATGCAAATAAAATAAAATTCCATCAGGATTGAGTCCGGCCGTGTAAACTTTTCTTAAATACACAGAAACTGTTAAAGTTTACTATTATCTTAAAAATATATAATATAAAATAAATGTGAATATATAAAAGTCCTATTTTTCCGTTGCACTTGTATAAAATTAAAGCATGTATATATACTGTACGTATAAAGCTATTAAATATGCCATAAAATAAGCATAATACCCATACCAAAATATTATTTATCAAAAAATAAATTTTATGAATATCGTCCGTTATCATAACAGTAATTGTATGAACTCAAATGAAGAGTAGATCCACTTTCACATCAAATACTACGATAAGACAGTTACCGTCTCGATTATAAGGCTAATACTAGAGCTAACATACTGTGACTGCCTAACACAAACGACAGATAGCTGTTTCGAAGTTATTAGTTCTCATCAGTGCCGTACACGGTACGCCAATCCAGGACAATTGCCGAAACAAATCAGTGGGCTTTAGCCCGAGGAGTAGTTGTTTCCTACAGAGATTAAGTAATAGCCTTGCTATTCGGGAACCACTTCATAAGCGCTCTGCGGTTTGGTGGTTCCTTTCTCGACTCCCGACTTGTAAGTTACAGACATAGATCTTATCGATGTAGATGAATCCCCACGTATTTGTTTCAGCATTTGTTCTGGATCGGCGTAGTACCGTGTACGGTACTGATGATAACTAATAAGTTCGAAACAGTTGTCTGTCCTTCGGATTCCATCCGGGACAATTGTCGAATTCTACCCGTGGCGAGGTCCCTTTTAAAAAAATTATAATTGTTGTACATCTCTGTTATATGAAAATTTGTATCTTTATTACATTTCTGCTACATGGTCGCTATTACATGAAAAAATTAGAGTGTATGTAGGTTAATAAAATTGATTAATGTAATTACTTTTTATATAGTCTTGCAATGAATACAATAGCCATTGTAGCTGTTATCAACTATTACGAAACAGCACTTAACCCTTTTACTTACTCAAATGTATTTCTGTGTCTACCCGAAAATGTTGTTTAAAATTATAGTTTTCGTCTTATTGGCATTAGTAACAACAATAAACGCAAAGCCTTGTTCTAGATCCACGCGAGTAAATCGCCCGCAGGTAGGAGGGACTAAAGACTTACCCAATGCAGACAGATATAAATGTTGGAGACCTGATTGTAAATTTTAGACCTTCGTGTGATGTAGAAATCGGTAAGTACGAATGAACAACAAAGTGAACTTCTATTGAATCTACAGGTAAATAAATAAACTTACCAAGGGGTTAGTATTTGAAGATTTTCACAGAGAAAAACGATTCTCAAACGTTTGGGAAGCGAAACGGAAAGACTCGTATCTATAATTTAAATTTTAGTTTCACGTACAAATGCCTAGTAATGTTAATATTTAGAGTTGCTACATATTTAGAGTTGCTCACTTCATCCGTGACAGTGTTGTGTATATCGAACTACGTACAAGTTACAATAACTTAATAAAATTGGTTTAATTAGCATTAGTAGAATATAAGTCGAAAATCGAGAAAGGAACTATCGCACCTCCAAGCGGTTATCAAAGTAGTTCCCGAATAGCAAGGCTATTACATAATCGCTATAGGAAACAATTATTCCTCGGGCTAAAGCCCCGCCAGGCATTGAATTATGCCTAAAATCGATCCTCGATCCCTTTCTCGTGTTTCTGCACGATCAGATAAGGTTTCAAAAAATAAAACCCGCCACAGGTAGGATTCGACATCTGTTCCGGATTGGAACCAAACGACATACAGCTGTAACGGCATACCTGAATCGGCGCAGCGTGTACGGTACTGAGAACTAAGTTCGAAACAGCTGTATGTCTTTCGGTTTCAATCCGGGGCAGATGTCAAATCCTACCTATGGCGGGTTTTATTTTTTGAAACCTTATCTGATCGTGCAGAAACACGAGAACGAGGTCTAGGATCGCTTTTAGGTATAATTCAATGCCTGGCGGAGCTTTAGTCTGAGGAGTAGTTGTTTCCTATAGCGATTATGTAATAGCCTTGCTATTCGGGAACTACTTTGATAACCGCTTGGCGGTTTGGTAGTTCCTTTCTCTATTTCCGACTTATATGTTACTGACATAGATCGTAGCGATAAAGATATATACCCCACGATTTCATTCGGCATTTGTCGTGGATCGGCGTACCATGTACGGCACTGATAAAAACTAATAAGTTCGAAACAGTTGTATGTCGTTCGGTTCCAATCCGGGACATATGTCGAATCCTACCTGTGGCGGGTTTTATTTTTTGAAAAATTAATTAGCATTAGAAACACGAATCGGCTTGACTAAACATTCACAACATTAAGTACATTTCGTGGCTCATATCCGGAGTGGTGAAAAAATCTATATAAGTATATATGTATTTATTTTGTATATAGTTTGTTAATAAACATTTTATGTTACATACATTTTGTTAGTAAACTAACAAGTTTTTCCTATGTTAGCAACCGTTGTAAATTTTGTGAGTAAACGTTACCAAACTACCAAAATAAATAGAAACACTTGGGTCTCCATAAAATAACTATTTCTTTTCTTTTCCAGATCGAAATGTCTATGGCTTGCTGTTGGTTTCCATTTCCAAGCAATCTTAACGTCAATAAATAATATTAAACATTACTCAGTCTGTTTTTTATTAAATATTATTAATCTATGATGTAGGACAGAAATTTCGATAGTATAAAAATAATCGGTTTCACACTGAAAAATATTAATTGGATTCATAGTGAGAACCAAGGACTATAGTTCTGTGAAAGAATATAGATTCACATTTAATTTGAACTATTTACATACATCATGAGTAAAATTCAAAACTGAAAATAATTTTATAGATATATTGGAGCGGTATATATTAATTGTAAATAATGCTGACTTTGAGGTAATGGATGTACTGGTGATGCTGGCTTTTTTGATTTTAGTCACTTTGCCACTCTCAAAACCTGCTTAGATAAACTTTAAACATGTCATTTAATAATAATGTTTGTAAACACGCTTCCAATAGTAATTTATACAGGGTAACTGGTACCGCGACGTATTCCT
This sequence comes from Rosalia funebris, assembly GCA_037954035.1. NCBI lineage: Eukaryota > Metazoa > Arthropoda > Insecta > Coleoptera > Cerambycidae > Rosalia > Rosalia funebris. Next base: position 28,575,327 of record JAZFAV010000035.1, on the reverse strand, counting down.
TTGAAGAGGTGTTAGTAGAGACAATTTGTCAATTGAACCATAATATGCATAATACCATTATTGATAGCTTCAGAGATATTTCAATTTTTGTTGTCTTAGAAATGTACAACCTAACACTACTACTTTTAATTTTACTATTTTACTATCGTAAAGTTAAAAAAAGGATCGCTTCTTTGTAATTTCTTTACTTTTACCGTTAACATACATAGTACCTAATTCATGTTATGTAATAAAAATTATGTTAAATAGTTTGATATGACAAAAATACAAGAGCTAAAATCTGCAAGGGTTATTACAAACTTTAACTTAATTGTAAATTCACCAGCATTTACTTGAAAAATTTGTGAATACATTAGATGTACAAATTATTTTAAAAACTTGTATGCTTCATCACCTATCGAATGAGGCATAAAATTTTAAGAAATTTCTGTTACTTCCAGGAATAATATAAAAATAGCGTCAGCAGCTAGGCTATCTTAATATTCTCTAAGTTAGAAGATAATGATTAGGAAAGTTTCTACCTGATTTTAACAAGCGCGTTTAGACAGGAAAGTACAACCCAACGATGTTACCCGCCGACCAATAATAAATCAGCATGTTTACTACGTGTTTTTCGACGAAAAAAGTACATGTTCCTTCTTTTCTCTGACAAAACTTGCAACGTGTCTCGTACACAAAAACACTTTAGAATACTAATTATTAACTTATTTCAATAAAGCACGATGATGAATAGGCACGATGGATATCTTGCGCATTATCATCGGTCAATAAGAGAATTATTAGATCAATGGTTCCCAAATAGGTGGATTGGGAGAGGATGGCCTATACCATGACCTGCTAGGAGCCCCGACCTTACCCCTCTGGATTTTTATGTATGGGGGCACATGAAAGAACTCGTGTATGTGACCGAAATTACAACGCGGGAACAATTAATACATAGGATACAAGAAACAGCAATAACTCTAAGAAATAATTTTTCCACCAGGATTACTAGAACCGAAATAAGGAAACGGTCTCGTTTTTGCATAAGGAGAAGTGGTAGTCATTTTGAAAATCTGTTATAAACGTGATCAAATAAGATGTAAGATAAATGTATGAACTTTTCTTTACTTTCCCAATTTCTTACGAGGACTAAATTGTGTTGGCGCCTACTATTTTTGTATTATTCCTGGAAATAACAGGAAATTTCTTAAGACTTTATACCTCATTTGAAAGGTGAGGAAGCATAGAAGTTTTTAAAATAATCTATACGTTTAATATATTCACAAATTTTTGAAACAAATCCTGGTGAATGTACAATTAGGGGCAAGTTTCTAACAACCCTTGCAGGTTTTAGCTTCTGTACTTTTGTCATAACAAACTATATAACATATTTCTTGTTACATAACATGAACTACCATGTGTATTAATGGTAGACGTTAAAAAAATTCCAAAAAAATTATCCTTCTATTTAATTTAGAAAATAAAATTATCTCGAATATCTTGAAAACTATCAACAATGGTATTATGCATATTATGGTTCAATTGACTGCAAATTGTCTCTGCTAACACCTCTTCAAAGGAGTACGTCGTGGTACCAGTCACCCTGTATATCGAATTAGATATGTATTAAAGAACAGCCTTTAAAATTTCAAAAAACATTATTAATTCCTTATTTTATGTCGATTACTACATGAAACCATATAGTACTTTGTAAAATACCAAATGGTATAATCATAACTGGTTGAAAACTTAAACAGTACGGTTATATAGAACTGCGAGGATCCTCGGCACATTTAACAATTTCAGTGGTTTCGGAGATATGTGTGTCTAAAGTCAAAATAAACCCTTTCGTGTCTGCTTCATCCCAGCGGTTTTATTCTGATGCCAATTTATTTTTTAGCACCACTTGAGAATTTTGTAATATACAGAATTGTATTTATCACAAATAAAACACTTATTCAGCGGCAATGTCTACATTTAAAAAATGCCTTTTTATCGTATTATATATTGTTTGAAATATAAAAGCTGTTACAATAAGAGCGAATTTTAAGATGTGAATTTTAAATAAAACATGGTTTTCTGTAGCAAAGTATTGAAATATTATTTATTGATTTATAATGTAGATATTTGAGAATTATTGGCCATCACTAATAAGCTTTTAATTTAAAGAGCCTTAATTTATTATAAAAAATAACCAGTATTATAAGAGCATTCTCATTAATACTGTCTTTAAACACAACAAAAACGTTAAGTAGTTAGGTGTTCTTCTTCTTCTTCTTCTTCTTCTGCCAAATTCTTTCAAATTTTCATTCTCCGACTACATTAATCAAATAACTCTGAATGCATATAAAACATTAGGATTTATAATTATAAATAAAATACCTACCCTTATTAAAAAGCTTATACTTAATATAAGATAAGATACTGTAATATTGTCTGGCATCAAATGTTGGTATGAAATACTCTTACATATTAATCTACATTCAGCTTCATTTCCTTAAATTTGTAGAATTTTATAGACCATATTTATCCAATAAGGGGTGTTGACAGTGGTAATGTATGGTTCTACTCATATTTGGCATGCAGTCACGTAATACGCGGTTACTATCTTTACATTGTTAGCTATTTCATAATAATGAAGATTCATCTAAATTACTGCTCATCAATGATAGGAAAACGTATGAGATTCTCCAGGCATGCGTAGAAGAAAGGGTGAAGCAACATTCGGAGGGAAAAGGATGCATTTCATGCACGGCCAGTTCTAACTATATGTACATTCACATTCAACATATAGTCGGGCCGCTGCAACTTTACCACTACGTCACCACCAAATGATAATATCACAGACAACTCGCTTATCCCTATGAACGCATTTGCTATAATAGATAAACAAGAGACAGGCGATGTTACGTGTGTCTTCGGTCTTCGAAGATGACCTGCATATATCACCGACAACTATTTTCATATTTTCACGCTAATCGGTGAGAAGACAAATAGTAACATACGTATTAGATTGACAATATGAAACTTTTCTATTGACTAACGCACTGTAGATAATTTTCGAGTGATATTGACAGTTGTTTGACATCTGACTGCTAAACTCGTTTCGTTTTCTGCAAATCTTTGAGCCTATTTACTAATATTTGTCATAGATGCGTTCTTTTTAGAGCGAAATTAGTTTCAGGATTGGAGTTGATGTAAGTAAGCAATTTTTTTTTTTTGACAGTTATATGCACGTGATGTTTTAGATACCGAGAAAAACATTAAATTCTCAAGCACAGCAAATGGTGTTGAATCTCCTGGAATACTTTGAACAGAAGAAAAGAAACGGATGCACTTTAATGTCTGTTAGTGCTGTTCAAGAGGTAAAAGACATAGATTCACAAATATCTGAAGTAATGTGTGTGTACTTGTTAAATTTTAGAGTAGCGGAAGCTCTTAAACTTTCGAAGAAAACAATATAAACTATTATAAAAAGCGAAGAAAACAATCCAATTCTTTCTTCACCTGAAAAACAAGACATTGTCAAAAGTCCATGACAAGAAATCTACCTGAAGGTACAAAAGTGGCAGTACGAGATACTTTATACAATATGTATGAAAAATGTAAGTATGTTCTGGCTATATTTGTTTTGTTGTTAAATACAAGGGCATTTACTGTGTAGGCCAAAATCATGTAATAAAATTGTTTTCGTTTTAGGGCAACATGTAATTTTGGGTGCTTTAAAAGATGAGAAATAATTCATGTGGGAAAAACATCACTTATGATGATCATCACTTAAAAAGAATCACTTAGCTACATTAAAGGAGGTGGGTTTTAAATTCAAGAAGGAAGACAATCGATGAGCTTTAACCGAAAGAGTTAATATAGCAGCTAAGAGGGGCAGGTTTTTAAGAAATTGTTGTATTCGTAAACATGTGGAAGGTATCTTTAGCAACATGCAGTGAACATGTGGGCCTTTAGACGTGACATGTTTCTATCGCTAATTTCAAAATAATGTTGTCCTATTTAAAACACAAACAGGTTTTTTTATATACCATAGCCAGCAATGAAATTATTTGTTTTATGTACTGTTATGAAAATATTTGTTATACATATTTAATTTTTAATTGTATAAGTATATAACCACTTCTTTACTGTAGAATAGCATCTTTATCATTTTGATAATGATTGTGTTAGTGAGACCTATAATAAAGACATATTTAGTAAAATATTACATTCGCTTGTGTTGATTTTTTACATAATGTTTTAGGTATAAACTAAATAAAATTAATGTTTTTTTTTGTGTGAAGGACGTTAATTGCCAGACGTTTTCTGTATATTTTATTTGATACCTAACTAAAATGACATTGTTTTAGCACATTAGAATTTGAATTTTAAGGTTAGTTATGCTTTCTTCATTAGTTTGAGTGTTTAGATAAGGTAAATTCTTGCAGAAAGTGCACGATTAAGGTCAGTGTACTGTAACAAACTAAAATATACCCAAATAAATAATAGTGATGAATTAGGCGAATATGTACTAATAATTTGTTATACTTGTAGTTTTATAATTCCCAAGTTTCACAATAGAGCCAAAGCTTCGATCGGCGGAAAGACGCAGTTATCTTTACAATCATAGATCAATTTATATGTATATTGTGTTTTTTCACATAATTTTTGCAAGTATTGTTTACGTTTGAGCCCATGGATTATAAAGTTTGTCGCCGTGATAACTTATTTGAAAGGCATTTTCTGGTTTGTTTTGGTGCCGGTAATACAGTTGACTGTAAAGGCGGTAAATTTAAATTATGTAAACAGTCACTCATTTGACTCTGATTTTTCATCTTAGTTCATACGAATATCGCTTGTGACGTAGTGGTAAAGTTAGAACGGCCCGACTGTTATGTTCATTGATCACTCTGCAAAGGTCTCATTTCGACTGACTAAAGACCAGGCTATTTACTGCGTACCTCGTGGGCGGTCCAATATCGCAGTGTTGAGGCTTGTTCCTATTCTTGTTGAGCAAGTAGGATTGGTTCGTAGGATTGGTTGTTTTTGTGTGAGCGCCGCATTTTATTGTTAGAATGCAAGAATAAATGTACTGATCCAGTGTAAGTCTTTAGTGAATATAAGTAATGTTGCATGATAAATATCCAATAACTAACTAAATATCCAATAGCTGTGATTTGCACAATATTTAATTTCACATTAATTTATACTTTAATTATTACATAGATATTATTACTTATATATTGTTATTATGATACTGTATTTATATATTAATTATATATTGTCATACATACGCTATTTTCATACACATATTGTTCTTGTAGATCTAAGTTTGTACGTATAATGTTTATGTGAATATATTGTTTAATTTAGACTAAGGGATCTTGGAACTTTGTCCTATGCAAAAGATCTTTTATAGTATATACTGTGCCATTTAGTTTGCAGATTTCTTTAAACTTAAAGATTTAGTGTCAATGCTTGAAGATTTTTTATTATCTAGAATATTAATGACATTCTCCATTTCATGTGCTCTTGAGAAGAATAGTTATTGATCACTCTTCTACTTTTACTTCTCTTTAAGTTGAATACTCAAGTACTATGCCTTTTAGTTTTGTGCTAGCTCCCATAAACATGCTTTTCTGGAGGACAATAATAAAATGGAGGCAATATTTGAACGAATTCTTTAATTTGTGATTTTCTTTCACATATTATTTTCAAGAATAATAATCTTATAACATTAATATTTCTTATTCACACATATAAGTGTTACAATAAACGCACATATAATATTGTAGTGGTAATAGATAGTATACAAATAAAATAAAATTCCACCACGACAGAGTCCGCCTGTGTATATTTTTCTTAAATACATCGAAACTATTAAACTCTACTGTTACCTAAAGAGTATGCAATACAAAATAAATGTGCATATATAAAAGTCCTATTTTGCAGTTGCACATGTATAAAATTGAAGCATGTATATACTGTACGTATAAAGTTATTAAATATCCGATAAAATAAGTGTAATACGCATGTTAAAATAGTATTTATTAAAACGTACATTTTATGAATATCGCCCATTATCATAACTATAATTACTTGAACTCAAATTAAGATTAAATCCATTGTCACATCAAAAAGTACGATAACGCAGTTACTGTCTCGATTTTAAGGCGAATACCTGATTTAAGCTGATGTATCATGGATGATATGGGCACCTACATATGTTGAAAGCAAGGCTAAAGCAGTCTTAGTAAAGTAAAGTAAAGTAAAGTAGCTAGTAAAGATATTGGCATATCGGTATGTATAAGTACACAGAAATGAGCATCGAAAACGTGAAGGTGTAAAGAAATGCGAAACCATAAGAAGGCTTCGTAACCCTTGGCTGAGACGAGACTTATAAGCGCCTGGAAATTGCGCAAGATAACTGCATCACCAGCCATACCACCTTAAAACTATAATTCAAAGAGAAATCAACAGTTTTAAAACCTTAAAACGGAGTTTTCCGCACGTATAACGTCTCTATCTCGAGATTGAGTGGCTGAGAAAAAATAAATTAACACATAAATGCAGAATATGTGTTTTATGAGACAGTTTTTACTCTTTCCAAATAGTCCACCATCGTGTTTTTTCATGACCCATGGACAGGGTGGGGTGTATCCTATCCATCTCAAAATCAATAGATGTCGTCTGGTGGACGTCTCTAATCAGAGTCAGCCGAAACCCGATCGATCTGACACGATTTAATTGAGCGATCGTGCTAACAAAAAAAAAAATCTCAAATAGTCCACCATTGTACTTTCTCATGACCTATGTACATGGTAGAGTGCGTTCTATCCATCTCAAAATCAATAGGTATCGTCTGGGAGATGTCCCCCATTAGAATCAGTCAAAACCCGATCGATACGACACGATTTAGTTGAGTTATCGTGCTAACAAGAATAAATGCCGACGACAACGACACACACACAGCAAACATTATTTAAAAACTATTTTTTTCTTTGGCTTTTAGGCAGAGAAACGAAAAATAAATTCAAAAAAAAATTTTCTTTCACTTTTTCTTTACACGATTAAATTACTTTTCCGCGTATAGTGGAGTGTGGAAAAGTAAAATAGAGACCGTCTGACAAAGCTGTTGAATATATTGTTAAACGCATGGTATATAACTAGGGAAATTGACGCCTAGACTCTGAACGTGGTAGTAAGGATAACGCATTGACCACTAACTACAGCATCCACGACCAGCAGTCGACAGACTAATACTACATAATGAGATGATGAGGAGGGCAATGACTGCCTAACATACCAAAGCTGTGAAGTAAACAAGACGGGGTAGTACGACGAACGAAGTACTTCCAAGATTCCAATAAGGCATTCTACTAGACTCATTCTACTAGAGTTCATATATATCATACACTTTTGTGTATGATATAGGGCCACTAAGATCAGATACCACCTGTTTCGAACAAGTAATCCCCGGAAAATATCCCACCCTCCTGGAGGAAGAAGTCATCGACAAACAAAACTTGCTCAACTGATTAAATACGGGATATTTGTACCCTAAAACCGAAAGGATCGTGATATATAAGAAATGTGTATTGAAAAAGGAAGTAGAAACCAAAATCTGTAAATGCAAAAAATCAGACAGACACAACCAACTAATGAAAACACTGGCATAATGACCAAGAACCTATGAGCTGACACAGAAAAACTACGACTTCTGAACTGTATCTTTAACAGAATGCAGAAGGTCATATTGTATGACCACTTACATAACAAGGCAGTTCCTGAATTAATACTAGTGGATAAAACGAGGCGAACTGGGATAGATTGAATCCTTAGAATTTTTTATTTCTTCTGGTTCGGGTTATTTATCTTCTTGGGGGCTTAAAGATTTTGTCCCAATCAATTGGGTGATTCTATTGACATATTCATTTTATTAAAATATTTTCTAATATATTTTAATAAAATAAAACTATATTTTGTCGAATATATATTTTTTTTTACTAAAAGCCAGTCACCCCTTTCTGTGGCTCCGACTCACACAGAAGGTGCGTTGGTAATACCAGCAATCACTCCTCGCGTCCGCTCGGTTAGTGATTACTGGGCCGAGTCGTGTGCCTTGAGTAGACGAAGCGAGCCGAGAATTACGGCCTTCTGCATGCGACCGGCTAAGATTTCTGCCGCGTCTCGGCATGCCGGTATGCTATTTAATTCGGAAAGCAGTGTATCTCTCGCTCCACCAAGGGCTCCTATAATCAGTACCTTAAGTTTAATAGAATGGTCTCGATAGAGTCTACGGAGTTCGAAGATTAAATCTCGATATTTTGTCCGTTTCTCCTCCTCTTTCAAAACAATGTTAGCATCACCGGGTGCCGAGAACTCGATGACGAACATTATCCTGAGTTGGTGGTCGAGGATAACTACGTCAGGCTTGTTGGCTTATATTTGTCTGACGGTGGAAAACGAATAGTTCCAATATATTCGGCACTTCTCGTTTTCCACAACGGACTCAATATCCCCCAGAGCGTAAGGCAGCACTGGTGTCTCGTCTATTTGATACGAGTGCCTTAAATGATAATAAAACACCCGTGACGCTGCGTTGTATATATGGATACAGGCCGAGACTACATATACCGGGCAAGCCGACAGTAAATGCATCAATGTCTCCAGCGCCCTGCGGCAGGCCCTGCAACTGACATCAGGGACCTCTATACCGATGATACCACTCCGATAGACGAGCGTGTTAAACACCATCTTGGCAAGCCATGATGAATCCCTCGGTCTCTGAATTTAGCCCGGCTGACCTTAAGAAAGCAAAGGTCAGCCTTTCGGATAAGCCCAGGGCTTCCATATTTCTATAGAAGACCCCGTGCATGGGCTTATCCTTGTGAAGCTGCAGAGCTCTTAAGTGCTCTGCAGCTTTTACTTGGGCTTTTAACCGAACGGGTTCCAACTGGGTGACAGAGTTGTGATTGGCCCGTTCGGTGTCGAAGACTAGACCGAGATCATCGGCTGCTCTACGTGCTGCCTTAAATAGAAATGCTCCTATCCCTGCATTTTCGTGATCTCGAACCATGTAGAGAAGGGGATCCGAACTCCTGATAACTTTACAGACTCCGTCCAGAACCATCCTATTATGAAGACACTCCAAACTCAAGACTCCACAGCCTCCGCGATTCCGTGGGAGATATAGTCGTGGAACGGACGATCTGGGATGCAAACTCCTACTGAGATGCATCCTCTTTCGGGTTACTACGTCGAGTTGTCGTAGCTCCTCCTGTATCCATTTGACTACTCCGAAGGAGTAGACAAGGATCGGAACGGCAAGCATGTTTGTTGCAGACACCTTGTTCTTCCCCGACAGTTCTGAAGACCAGATCTGTCGGAGGCGGTGCTGATACTTGCCGAGGAGAGCGTTTCTTACGACACCTACCTCTTGGGTGAAGCGTTGCTCAACACCCAAGTAGGTGTACGACTCTCCGGCATCTAAGTGATGTAAGATGCTTCCGTCTATGAGCTGCGCATCCTCTGCGTTTTCCCGGCTTCGTCCTCTCTTGAGATGAACCAGTGCACATTTGTCCAACCCGAACTCCATCCCGATGGCCTGTGTGTACTTCTGCACCACCCTCAGGGACTGGCGTAATTCCCTTTCTCCGGAGGCATAAAGTTTTCGGTCATCCATGTAAAATAGATGGGTGACCTTATGCCTCCGATCGCCGGAGGTGCCGCAATTATAGCCACGGGTTTTCCTGAGGGACACGGACAACGGCAACAGTGAGATGCTAAACAGAAGGGGGCTAAGGGAGTCTCCCTGAAACACGCCCCTTCTGAACGGCACCGGCTCTGTCCGGACTCTAATATCACCCGATGTTATGGTAAACCGAGTCCTCCAGAGCGACATCAGTTCTTGAATGCATCTCACTACAGGACCGGGCACCACAAGGCATTGGAGCAAGTGAATTATTAGCTCATGTGATGCCTTGCGGTAGTCGATCCAGGCCATGGAAAGGCCATGTCTAATATTATAATTGTTGTTACTATTATATGAACATTTGTTTTTTTATTACATCTCTGCTGCGTTATCTCTATTACATGAAAATATTAAGGTATAGGTTAATAAAATTTATCAATTTAATTAAATTTTATATAGTTTTGTAATGAATACAATAGCCATTGTAGCTGTTATTAACAATTACGAAATCGCACTTTATTTTTTACGTACTCAAATGAATTTCTACTCAGAAATGTTGTTCAAAATTATCATTATCGTCTTATTGTCATTAGTAACGATAATAAACGCAAAGCCTTGCATTAGGCTTAGAGGATGTCCAAAACATGCGTTGCATGTAAACGAGCTGGCCGATGTAAACATCTGTAAGTACGAATGAACAACAAAGTGAACTTCTATTGAATCTACAGGCAAACGAATAAACGTTATTAAATTTTAGTATACTTAACATTATTAATAATGAACAAACATTTTTTTAAAATGAATAAACATTAACAGAGAAAAATTCGCAATCGATTTTTAAATGTCTGAGAAGCGAAACGATAGGACTAATATCTAAAATTTAAATTTCAGTTTCACATACAAATGCCTAGTAATGTTAACAATTAGAGTTGCCCACTTCATACGTTGCAATATTTTATATTACGAACTACATACAAGTTACAATAACATAATAATATCGGTTTAATTAGCATTATAAATACGAATAGTTAAAGTGGTCTTAAATTATTACAAGGATTCATGTCAGTACTATATCGATGTGATTCTTTGATTGACTTTTGCCTTAACAAATAAATCTCTAATGTTGATTTTTAATTCAAATCTATTGTGATAGCCTTCAAGAATAATAATAACGATAAAATAATAACGCCTTAATAATGCTAAAAATATCAACAGACACGGTATTTGGAATATTTCTGTTTTATCCTTTTTATATTATTTTATATACAGTGCGTGTCATGAGTCCCCTCCCCCTCTTCTAACTTTTGAATGGCTTATTTGCGGACAACTAGCTTTGAGTAATTTATTTAATGGTAAAAATACTTTCGTTTTTGGAGAAAACGGAAATTATTATATTAAAAATGGGATCTGGGCGCCATCTTGAATTTTTCTTAAATGGCACAATGGGTGGACCTATCCTCTATTGGAAAGATACTTTCATCTAGAATATAATCCCAAAATTAAAAAATGTTATATTCAGTTAATTTAAAACGCCAACCGAATGTAGGAATGTTATTTTAGGAATTTTAAGGAAAACAGATATATTATTTAACTAACATTATTTAGAGAAACTAAAAAAATGGCATGTATTAAAGTTAAATGAATAGTAGACAGATAGATATACTACTATAAGAAGCATTCTTCAGATTTTTAGTAAAAGGAGTTTGCAAAAACCTCACATATGTTATTAGAGAATAAAACATTAGGTTAGTAACTGATCAAAGTGAATACTTCCAACTTACTGACTTACAGATAGTCTACTTGCAATTTCGCCACGCACATTGATGAACGCATCTTCACTAATGCGCCTACATTCTGTCACTATCTTTTGATGTAAATTAATCAAAGATTCTGATTCGGCCTGATAAATTTTTGACATGAGATAGTTCCAAAGAAAAAAATCGAGCAGTGTTAAGTCTGGTGCGCGGGCAGGAGGCCACTTCGTTGAACCCCGCGGTCTTATCTATTATCCCGGATAATTTCATCATTATTCTAGAGTAGTGACGTGGAAGTCCATTCTGCTGAAATGTGATGTCCACGTTGTCAAATTCGACATTTTAAGTTTTCTAGTACCTCTAAGTTAATGTTTCGTCCAGAAAAAGTGATTCCACTATGTGATTTCTGAAACTCCCCCTCCCACATATTAAGCTTTTCTGGAAACTGAGACCTTCTCGAAAAACATGAGGATTTTCTTAACATCAATATCTGATATTTTGTTTGTTCACCGTACCATTTAAAAAAAATGTACATTCGTCGCTAAAACAGATGCTCTTCAAATAACGTGGATTTTGAGAAATCCTTTCTGCCATTTCCCTATATTTAAGTTCCCTATCTCGGTCGTCTTCTATCAGTTCGTGTAAAATGTTGAGTTTATAAATTAGTTTTTGGTTAGAAATTAGTTTTTTAATAACCTCTGTACTATGCATGGTGAAACATTGGCTGCTTATGTTACTTGAGAAGTAGATTTTGTAGGGTTTTCAATGATGTCTGCAAGTATGTCGATTTGTGTGTCTTCAGGTATTTGCGGTGGGCCACTGCGTTTCATACTGTGAACATGTCCAGTCATTTGAAATTTCAGAAGATCTCGTAAATAGGTTCAACTGATTGGTTTATCTGGATACCTGTCATTGAAAATGAGTACTACTTAAGAATTTCATTGAACTTCACCGAAAAAAAAAAACAATTGCATCCATTTTATGTTCTAGACTACGACTTATAATATGTTAAATAATTACCGCTAACTGTAAATAAGATAACTGATACACTACGATCACTGCTGTTGTTACGAAAATAACTTTACTGATAAACTAGTGATATAATTTACACCAGAATCTATTTCCAAAAGGACTGGGCGGGATGATTATCCAACAATAGCAGCGTCAAGATTGTTTACACTGGCTAATAGAAGCAATGGCGTAATTACTCAAGTCTTAGATAACTAGAATCATTAAAGTTAGGTTAGAATTTCTTAGAATTTCATACCGTACCGTAAGTTTTATCAATACTTATAAAGGCAAAGCAATTTGGGGAGGAATCTATTCTGGTAAATTATGATTCTTTCTTTCAATGATTTTTTAAAACTATCTTTAAACTATCTTCATTAAGTGCGCACTTAATAAGGATAATTTAACAGTGTTTTTATATTCGGTCTGCATTTTAAGTTGACTGAATATAATAATTTGAAATTTTAGGATTATATTCTAGATGAAAGTACCTTTGAAATGGAATGAAGGATTACGCCAGCCCATTGTGACTTTTAACAAAAGTTAAGATTATAATAATAGTTAAGATAACATTATGATTGCTGTCTTCTTCGAAAACGTTTTTACTCTCAAATAAACGACTTAAAAATTGGTTTCCCGCAAATAAACCATTAAAAAATACGAGGGTGAGGCAAAAATTATCCGCAACGTAGCTATAACTTTTATTGCAATATAAATAGGACATTGAACTTGACATAATTTTTCAATATAGTCCACTTGCGTTTCAACGCACTTGGTCCATCGTTACACAGACTTCCTGATGCCCTCAGAAAAGAAGGTTTTCGGCTGAGCAGCGAGCCATGCATGCACCGCGTCCTTCACTTCTTGATCCGAGGTGAATCGACGGCCCCTTAATGCCTCTTTGAGTGGACCAAACAAGTGGTAGTCAGAAGGGACAGATCAGGACTATACGGAGGATGATCCATTACTTCAAATTTGAGTTTTCGAAGCGTTTCAGCAGTGTGGGCAGCAGTATGTGGACGGACATTGTCGTGCAACAACACAACACCTTTCGACAGTAGTATTCGTCGTTTTCGTCGAATTTCAGGCTTTAGCTCGTGGGTAAGCATTTCACTGTAACGTGCACTGTTTATTGCTGTGCCTCTCTCCTGATAATGTTCCAGTACTGGGCCTTTTGCGCCCCAAAAAACGGTAAGCATTAGTTTTCCTGCGGATGGTTGAGTTTTGAACTTTTTATTGCTGGGCGATTGTGAATGTTTCTATTCAATACTCTGCCGTTTACTCTCCGGCTCGTAATGGTGGATCCAGTTTTCGCCATCAGTGATAATTCTGTCTAGCAAGCCGTCACTTTCGTTACCATAGTGATCCAAATGTTTTTGGGAGATGTCCAAGCGTGTCTGTTTATGCAACACTGTAAGTTGTTTTGGGACCAATCTTGCACAGACTTTATGAAACCCAAGTCCGTTGTGGATAATTTCATAGACAGAACCATTACTAATTTGCAGACGATGTGCCACTTCATCAATAGTCACTCGTATGTCTAACGGAACCATGCCAAGTGCGCGCTTAATATTGTCATCATTTGTGGCCATAGATGGTCGTTCAGCTCTTTTCTCATGAATAACACTCGTGCGACTATTTTTGAATTTTTCAATCCATTCGTAGACACTCCGTTCCGACATGACACTGTTTCCGTATTGTGCAGAAACTCTTTGATGGATTGCGGCTCCTGATACACTTTCCGACCATAGAACCGGATATGTGCTCGTTGCTCCTCTTTGGTGCAAACTTCTAATGGAGCGGCCATGATCTATCTGGAATAAAAGGAATATAAATAAAGGAACTAGGATCGAAATTCTATAGCATGACCACAGCAGCATAACAATAAAATAAATGAGGACAAAGGTCAGTATGAAAAAGGTAAGAAGAGTTATGTCAACACTGCGAATAACTTTTGACTCACCCTCGTAAAAGGGCGGGAGGGGACTTATGTCGCGGACTGTATATTAACCTACAGAATACGTATTGAAGTTTAAGGGATATATGGTAAATTAGTGAAGCAAAGAGAAGTTATGTTTACTATTTTAATTTTTTGTAGACTAAATGTTTTGAGGTTATGAAAATACATAATTTTTATATCAATTTTCGAGATTCGATCTTTCGAACATCCTCAACTCATTCCCAAACTCATACATATTACTGATAATATAGAGCAACAGTATTGATAATTTTCCAGGCTGTTGTTTTGTTGTGCTTTCGCAAATGTTCCACATTTTTTCGCTGATTACGCCTTTAGTGATATGAGTATATTATTCAACTGTAGATAAATATTTTCCTGGCTGCTCTGTTATGGTTCAGATTTTTGTTCTTATAAACGTTTCATCGTTAGTAGTTAATGGTATCTTCGTCACGTATAACAGACACGTCTCTCATATACATTATCGTAAATAATGATGGATAACAGGAATATGTCCTTTATTATTTATTATTTAACGTCAATTTGACATGATGTCAATGGTAATAATTCTATACTACTTTTACATTATAGGACACTTTGTGGAAAATAATAAGGAGTATGGTTTATACCGATAACCAGCAGTCCTGAAAGGGTTAAATTAATGGGATTTTGCATGTTCCACTTGCAATGATATAACATTTCTATGATATAACACTATTAATATAAAAGTACAATCATGATTGATAACTTAATAGTATGGCATGTGGTTAATCCAATAACTAACAACAATTTAAAATGAAACTGCATAAGAAATAAATTTTCAAATTGTAAACTTACAACTGTTGTTAAAGTTAAAGCTGCTAAAAATTTCTAGCCCTAGGACAATGCATTGCTTCCTTGGAGTCTATTGTGGCTACTTCTGTATCTTGCTAGAACGCCATATCTGTTTTATCTTGTTGTCAAATAGTTTGGGTCCGGCATGTTAAAACCTTGCATGCAATAGAATTTCGTCTTATGACAAAATCTACATGCTTTATCTGTCAACCGCATTAAACTGACATGTCTATTAACCCCTCGATTTTAATCTTAATTCATGAACACCCTACGGGGTGAATTGGTTATGCTATACAAGGATTCGGGTCCCCTTAGAGCCGTAGATGCCCTTTCTATGGCTACCAAGACATTTAACTTTATACCAATCATCATCTCCTGGTATATACCCATGCCAGGGCCACTTCTTATTCTGGAGTCTTACACAAAGCCGTAATAATTTTAAGGTAACTCACTAGTTATCAAGAATAAGGAAAAGTGTGAGTGTAAGATTTTGTAGGTATGCGTAGAAGAAAGAGTGGGGCAGCATTTGGAGCTGAACTCGTTGAACTATTGTTGATGAGCTGAACTCGTTGCTGGTAGTACCGCTTGACTCTCGGAAAATGTTGCTATTGACTGATTAATAGTTCTGTATCTGACAGCGATATAGTATTATGGCCACTCTCGCCTGAATATCGTTGCAATATCTCTAGACTTAATGGACTTCGACATTAGGCTTTTCATTGTCATTAATTTTAAAGTTTCATTAAGAAAATTAATTTGTTGATATTTTAAATATAAGAACTTGTCTTATATTTTAAATATAAGAAAAAAATGTCTTAAAAAATGTTTATGTTACTTTTCATAGATTTGAACATATATACATGCATTAATTAATGAAAAATGTTGGTTACATACATAAAGACAAGAGAACTCATTCTCCTGTCTTTAGCATAAAAGTTTAAAGAATATGAAAATGCTAATGAACATTTTTGAGTGTACACTTTTGCCCTAAGTTAAATACAACAAATTCTCATTAGATATAATAGTTATAAAATGAAAGTTAAGCTACTATTTTATAGAACTATAGAAAGTATAAATGAGAGTATCAAAATTCTTCTTAATATTGATCTAAACTTCAAACAATATTGTCTATTTTCTTATAAATTGTTTAAGGTATTATTTCACTTATCATTATCAGCTATATCAGTCTATTATCAACTATATCATATGTTATATAAGTCAGGTTTTATAACTAATAAAAATTATTTTTTGCATTTTTAAATATCACCTTTATATTATTTTGCTGCCATAATTATCGATGTTATTTACAATAAACGGAAGGTATTAGGGATTTATTCTTTTATGGAGTGTATTTATTTAATTGTAGTATATCCCATGGAAATGAGGATTATAGTTTACTTCATTTTAAGAAATTCATGTATGTTGGTGGTGCCATTATTATCAGATAAGCCATTAATTGAATTTCATAGTGGCATTCAGGCGACCTATTCTACATACATTTATAAGTATGATGTAGCATATTTTCGGTAATATCATAAAATTTAAATAAAATAAGTACATATTTTATTACTTCAATTTCCTTACTTAATTTTGTTATTTAAATTTCTAAAAATTGTAAATGTTTATTTCCAAGTGGTTTGTTAATTAACATTTTTTGTTACATACATTTTATTAGTAAACTAGCAAGTTTTTCTTTTGTTAGGAACCGTTGTAAATTTTGTCAGTGAACTGCTAAAATAAATGGAAACACTTGATCACAGTAAGATACTTAACTATTCCTTTTCTTTTCCAGATCGAAATGTCCATGGCTTTAAGTTGATTTTCATATCCAAACAATTTTGGTGTTAATAAATAATAATAAATATTACTCAGTCTTTTTTTTATTATTATATATCATGAAGTAATCAGTTTCACACTGAAGAATATTAAAAATGGTTATTATTAACAGAATATGTTATACTATAGATTCTGTTAATGGAATATTAACAGAATCTATAGTATAACTATGCAGGTATTCCTGAGTAAGCAGTGTTATATTGCTAATTAAATTAAGGATCCATTTTTCTGTGTTTGTATGAGAGAAGGGAATTTTTCCAAAAAGATAAAGAATATTACATCCAGATACGATAGTAATAGAATATCAGTTATATTATTGTACCGTTTGGTAGATATAGGTATACGTGCCTTTAAATTATGGAAAAACAAATTCAATATGGCAGAATTGACGATTAATTAGCCGCAGATTATTCCGCTTAAAAGTAGGAAAACAACTTGACGAAAGAAGCATTGCTCATCTTTACCATACTTTAAAATTATATATATATATATATATATATATATATATATATATATATATATATATATATATATATATATATACCAGTACGTCATAATTGTGAATAATGCTGACTTTCACGTAAAGCATGTACTGATGATGCTGACTTTTATGCTAATTACCATGCCACTCTCAAAGCCTGCTTAGATAAACTTGAAACATTCCATTTAATAGTAAGGAATTCCATTTAAGTGTAAACACGCTTCCAATAGTAATTTATACCGGGTGTCCGAAATGGAAACGGTCAAATATCTCGAGAAATTGGATCCAAAAAAGAAACAAGACTACATTAATAATTTAAAAAAGCGCTATCCAATGACACTAAATGCAAACCCCGACCTCTCCCCTTGTGATGGGGCGGGGGAGACTTTAAAATATTAAATGGGTACCCCTATTTTTTTATTACAGATTCGGATTCTACGGTAAGCGTTATGACAAGTTTGTGTGAAGCATTTTTTTCTATTCGTAACAGATGGCGCTGTAATTGCAAAAATATTTTC
Organism: Rosalia funebris; assembly: GCA_037954035.1. NCBI lineage: Eukaryota > Metazoa > Arthropoda > Insecta > Coleoptera > Cerambycidae > Rosalia > Rosalia funebris. The sequence continues at coordinate 28,557,275 of JAZFAV010000035.1, read as the reverse complement.
TCTGGTAATTTCTAAAAAATTCAACGCAAGAATGAAAAATAATAAAGTACGAGTTCATTTACTTAAAAACAGAACATCTCATTCAGTAGGGGGCTTTGCCATTATAGCCTTGGCGGTGAAAGGCAAGGGGACTCGCCTAAAATAAGCATCTTGATGGTGAGAGGCAAGGGGACTCACCTTATACAAACAGTCCGATGGTGAGTGGCAAATTACGAGAAAAAAATATTTTTGCGGTTACAGCGCCATCTGTCACGAACCGAAAAAAACGTTTCAGACAAATTTGATGTACGTATTGCCGTAAAATCTGATTCTTCTTCAATAAAAAATAGGTGTTCCCATTTAAGATTTTAAAGTTCCCTCCTCCGCCCCAACTCAAGGGGTGGGGGTGAGGGGTTGCGTTTAGTATCACTGTATAGCGCTTTTAATATTATTAAGTAAGTGTTTTCTACTTTTTGGATCCAATGTGTATTTCTCGAGATATCTGACCGTTTCCAGACTTTTTGGACACCCGGTATGTCGAATTGGATAATGCTCGTATGTTATTTCCACTTTCAGATGTGTTTTTGAAATCAGATACGTATTAAGGGGCAAATTTTAAAATTTCAAAAAACATTATTAATTCCTTATTTTCTGTCGATTACTATATGGAACTATACAGTTCTCTGTAACATACCGAATGGTATAATCAACATGCGTTTCGGCAAGTAAATTGTCGCCAAGGAACGATAAAGTTATTACGTGTTTTTTAAGTTTATATGCACTTTTCACTTGTAATTAGTTGAAATATTAAACAGTACGGTTATATAAAACTGCGACGATCCTTGTGTACATTTAATGATTTCAACAGTTTCGAAAACGTGTGTATAGAGTCAATATATACCCTTTCGTGTCTGCTTCATGCCAGCGATTTTGTTCCAATACCAATTTATTTTTTAGTTCCACTTGAGAATTTTTTTGATGTATAGAGTTCATGTAATGCATCTATTACAAATAATAATACTTATTCAGCAGCAATGCCTATATTCCCCAAATGCCTTTTTGTCAAATTAAATATTGTAGCAAAATATTGAAACATTTATTGACTATGATGTAGATATTTGGGAATTATGTATGGAACAACACATCCGGTAAATGGCCGTCACGGATTTGTTACACACGAGTACAATTCTGATCAAATTTTCAATAATGGCTTTGTATAAAAGTCGCGGTATATCGTTGATATAGCGTCCAGTTTCGGCCTTCAATGCTTGAGTGGTCGTGTGTCTTGTTGGAGTAAACTTGAGACTTCAGACAACCTCACAGAAAAAGTACATAAGTGTTAAATCGCAAGATGGTGGCGACAAATTTTTATCAAATTTGTTTAACGGATAGTATGGCAAGTGACACTATCCTGCTGAAACCGCATGTTTTCAAGATCAATATCTTCCAATTGAGGCACAAAGAACTGGGTTTTCAAAGAATAATGGTCCAATAATTCCTTCAGATCACAATGCATACCAAGCAGTGACACGCTGGGGATACATTTGTTTCTGATAAATCATTCGTGGATTTTATGTGGCAATTTTAACAATAAATGAAGCCATCAAGATGAAAATGGTCCTCGTCACTGAAGATGATTTTGTCTACAAAATCAGCATTTACTTCTTGTTGTTCAATGATCTAACTGGGCAGAAATTATTGAGTCTGTTGGGACACCCTTAACGAACCGTAGCAACCAAATTTTTCACTCTCATTACTATCGATTTATTTTGATAGTAATGTTTAACAATCAGGATGCGCTGTTGTATCGTGTAGTACCCCCTGTTTACTAACGCCTGTCTGTATCTTATCGACATGTCACAATTATTAACCTACGGAAACATGACAGAAAAATGGTGGGCTCTTATTGTTGTAGAACCTTTAGTTCTAAGTACTTCTCCACTGCAATTAGCTAAGAAAGCGACACCTTATTTTCTTATAAATAGTATATCGATATGTCCGTAAGAACATGTGACACTTTAATTATTTGTTAAATATTTCGTCTATAGTAAACTACATGTACTGCTTTTTTACACATAATTTTATACCAGTGCAACTCTAATCATTACTTACCATGTAAATCTATTTGCAATAGCAATAGCAATGTGCCTTATTCTGGAGTAGGTTGGAATCTTTGTTGTAAAGATAACACTGACCAAAACACTATACACTACACTCGATGCGCGTTTCGCCAACAAAGTTGGCATCATCTGGCGGTAATTAAAACTAAAATACTCAGTCTTAATCATCTACAGATTATGCGAATTTTTTTGGAGAAACGCGCGTCGAGTGTAGTGTACTTATAGTGCTTTGGTGTTTATGCCTCTTTACTTCGACTGTTTTATAAACATATTTCATATATTTAAATATAAATCTTTAATCACATTCCTATTACCATTTCTGCACACTGTATACATGATACCCAGTAAGATAAGACTCAATAATAACATCATAAATATGTGCCTATTGTTATAGTTATACTTACTTTATTAAAAATGTTTTATGGTCACAATATCGGCCTATAAAATGAGTACGGAATTTTCAGTGCCATGCAATACACAATGAACTACAAAATTGTAATCGTGTGCCTAATTATTTTGTTTTCGATAACACTACATGGAGAACCATGTAACAAACCAAGGTATTTTGGGGAAACCATACTCAAAAAACAAGCAGAACAAAGAAGACGGGAACAACTAAAATTGTGGGAAGAACAGAACAGGAAAGCCAAAGAAAAAGCGAAAGAAAAAGAAAAAGACAAAAACAGTGAACAGTAAAATGTTATGTTAGTAAATTATATATAAGTATTCTAAAAATATTTGCGATGAGTGAAGCCGAAGCAATATTAAATTAAATATTGAGAAGGAAAGGGATTATTTATTACCTACTCTTAAAACTGGAGATGCCTATGATAATTTTTGCATGATCAATATGTTGTTTTTCTGATCAAAATTAATTAAACATAAATAAAAATAAAGATGTACAAAATTATGCTGCTTTTGAAAATATTTGTAATTGCTCAATTGGTATGTGAAACTATTTCTAGGCTAGTTGCCATGGTGCGTTGTTTAGTAAGTAGGTAATTAACACTGGTTTTACTAAAAGTTTGTAGCAATAATTATTCAGCTTTTCATGAAATATTATGGAAGATATAATGTAATAAAGTGGCGATTTTCATCTCGAAGAAATCTGTCATGCAGGAGGTGCTACAGTTTACCAGAAGAATTGAAAGAGCGGAACGAAAAAGGCTTAAGCGAAAGTTTTGTGCACCGAGAGAAATTACGAATATATTACAGAAAAAGTAATGGTAACTCATTTTGATGGAAGAAAAAAATACAATAAATAAATAAATAAATCGCCGGATAGTTTAAGGGCTGAGTATTATATGCTAAAGAATACGATATTTTTTGAATAATGCTGACGATATTTCTCAGTTTGTAACTCTAATAGACTTCCTTAAGAGAGACAATATTCAACATGAGAAGAAGAAATTAAAAGTTTTGACAAGTAAAAGTAGACAAGGTTTTAAAAAATGTTCTCATGAATTTAACTTAAATGTAAAAGTACTGATGATATTTGGAATTACAATTGCGGCGTGCAGAAGGAAGTTAAGGATGACAATACAAGAATTTAGTTAAAGATGAAGGTTAGTTAGATTAGTTTATTACAATAAATATTCGTAATACAAAAACTAATCATCAACGTACTTATACGATTATTATTAGAAAACGAAGGAATTAATCATTTAGAATTTTATAATATTTGAGATTACAACAAAAAAATTCAGTTATCCTGCTTATTTTTGGTCGTGCCCAATAGCAAAGTCACCAATCAACAAGTAGTGGGACAGTACATAATAGGGAGTTGGCTCCCTATTATGGAAATGTATGTTACTAGATTCACTTTCTTATCGTACACTCGCAGCCAATATGCAATCTGCCCCTATTCCCTATATATCTGCCACCATTTGTTACTGAGAAATACTTCTATGTAAAAAAAATGTCGTTGCAAAAAAAGTTTTCGAAATAAATTATACAGGAAAAAGACAATTTTACCAATCCTGCAGGTATCACCACTACTCCCAAACACAGCAGTGAATTGCATTAATTGTTTAAGTTGTAAATTCAATATTGTTTTTGAATTTGCAACATATTTATTTTTAATTTACTAACCTACAACGTACTCGGTAAATAAATTAATTACCACCACTTACGTAATTTATAAATATAACTTTCTACTGTCATGATTAATTTAGTAAAACAAATTCAGATTCAGATCAGATTACCCGATCGTGCAAAAATGTACATTACATTTGCTTGGGCTTTATTGTGAGTATTAATTTCTATTATGTTATAATACGGCTTTCAATATATTTTATACTAATAGTACCGATTTCATCTAAGCCAGAAGATGGAAGAAATAATAATAATTCATGAATATACGATTCTTACGAAGTTTATGAACATATTGTACTGTCAAACAATAATGACTAAAGTAATTTATTTGAATTATTTGAGAACATAAATGAGCATAGAATAGAAAATATGTGTAGAGGTTAAAATTCGAAGATATAGGGTGTCTCAGTTGGAACTATAGGATTTGAGTTGAGCGTCATTTGTGCTCTGTCAAAGATAGATCATCAATATTTAAATCCTTTCATCTACAAATCATGCGATAGCCTTTCCCATTTACTGTAATAGCATTGCCAGCTTAATTTTCAAAGGAGTATGGCATAATTACCCCGCCACTCCAAAATGCCCACTAAACGGTGCATATCTGCGGGTGCGTTTCTTTTTCGTGAACAGCATGTACATTTTCAGGACACCAAATTCGACCATTTTATTTGCTGACGTATCCATCAAGATAACTATGTCATCGCTGAACAATATGTTCTTGTAAAAATCAGCATCGTCTAATTTTTTTTCTAACACCTAATTAACAAATGTACGATTTTATAAATTCTCTGTAAGTTTTACCTTTATACAATTTACACGAATAAATGTTTGGGTATTAGGGATAATTAATAAATTTATTTTTCTTTCCAGGTACCTGGTGAACTGCCGTCGGTGATAGATTGAAAGAAATATGTCAAACGATTCACGAGAATAAATAAAAATGTACAATTATGAAAAGTATTTTCGATTTGTTTGTTCTTAGTTATTATATCAAAACCTTATTGTTAGATATTTTCCATCTTAGTAAGAGGGTTGTGTGGGAACCTTACAAATAAGGTTCTCACATTTTTACTTTTCCGCACTCCACTATACTAGCGGAAAAGTAATGTAATCGTGTAAAGAAAATGTGAAACAATGAAATTTTTTTGGGTTTATTTTTCGTTTTTCGGTCTAAAAACATAATTTTGAAAAAATAATTTTGAACAAATTTTTGTTGTGTGTCGTCGTTGTCTGCATTAAAATTTCTTATTAGCACGATAACTCAAATAAATCGTGTCGAATCGATCGAGTTATAACTGATCCTGATCAAGGACGTCTCCCAGATGATACTTATTGATTTGGAGGTGAATAGAATACACCCCACCCTGTCCATGAGTTATGAGAGTACGATGGTGGACTATTTGAGAAATTTGTTTTGTTAATACGATCACTCAACTAAATCGTGTCGGATCGATCGGGTCTTGATTGATTCTGATCAGGAACGTCTCCCAGGCGACATCTATTGATTTTGAGGTGGATAAGACACATCCAACCCTGTCCATGGGTCGTGAGAAAGCACGACGATGGACTATTTGAGAATTTTTTTTTGTTAACACGATAACTCAACTAAATCATGTCGAATCGATCGGGTTTTGACACCTATTGATTTTGAGGTAGACAGAACACAGTCTACCATGTGCATGGGTCACGAGAAAGTACAATGGTGGACTATTTGAGAATTTTCTTTGTTAGCACGATCACTCAATTAAATCGTATCGGATCGATCGGGTTTTAACTCATTCTGATTAGGGACGTCTACCAGACGACATCTATTGATTTTGAGGTGGATAGAACACGCCTCACCCTGTTCAGTGGTCATGAGAAAGCACGAGAGTGGACTATTTGAAAAAAGTGAAACTGTCGCATAAAACAGATATTCTGCATTTATGTATTTGTTTATTTTTTCTCGGTCACTCAATTTCGAGATAGAGATGTTCTACGCGCGGAAAAGTCCGTTTTAAGGTTTTAAAACTGTTTATTTTTTAAATAGACAGCATTGGTTATTATCAAAGTTATTCATATTGTTGGAAAGCTTGAACATTAATCTATTTTTCTACATAATCGCCATTTTTTTCGATGCATTTTTGTAGACGTTCTTCCAACTTTTGTATTCCCGTGTCATAGAACTCCACCGCCAACCCCAAGTTGTTGACGTTTCCTACAACACAAGTTGTAGGAAGTGGCAATGTCTAAACACTGGTTGCACCTGGAACATTCAAAGGACATTCAAGTTCGGAACTTGAATTTGAAAAGTAGTTGGGCCACAATTATAATCCTTTGCCGGAAATAATGTCAAACACTTATAGAAAATCATATTTCAATAGCATGTTGGGCACCGAATACTATCTTCCATAGTTTACCTGAATCATTTATTTGCATTTTATAAATTGTTTTAATTTTCTGTTATATGTGTGGGAGTTCCTAAGAATTGTGTAATTTGTTATCAGAGGAGTGTACTAATGGCATTACAAAATCGTCTAGAAATTCTTCTGATGCCTTTGATGGACATAAATTAACTATTTTGTTTTCTTGTAAGATAGTCAGGTTATGTAATGTCGCATTAAATCACAGAATTACAATAATCTCCTCATGATGATAACTTGTTTAGCGAAACGGGTATTAACGGATGTGTAATTCTGCAATATATTGTGGAATATTGGTCTCCTGTTTGATATATTTAGTGTTGATTAAATGGTAATAAAAGTGTATTTAATTTAGGTTCTATTAATTCATGTTTTACAAGTCATGGTACAATACCAAGTCAAAATTTAAAATTACCAGATTCAATAGATTAATGAAAATTTTATTACACTAACACAAAGAAATTACTAATTTCTTTGTAAATACGAACATAACGGTTTTATCACCAGTGTATAGACCGCAACTACGACATACTACATTATACAGGTTTCTTCCAAGAAAAATCTACTTAATAAAACCACTTTTTATTAGAAAACCTGACGAATCGATTTGTTGACCTGATGAATCGATCAATTTGCATACACAGTAATAATTCTTAAAGGCGAGAATGTATAACCAAATAGTTATTATAATCATATTATCTCACATCAGTTTATCTAAATAACAGAGTAAAGATCAGTCAAGAAATCAGAAAATCAGATTAAGGTAATTTAATAGTTCGATTATTAAAAATAGTTTAAATACCTAAGTGACTTTGTGTCTTTGTATCTACAGACCACACGACGTCAACATGTCTGGGTGCTTCATTTGAAACTATAGGATGTGGCTTATGAATAGAATTAATAATATTTGACAAACTGAAGTTTTCATTCTTCAATATAAAATTGAGACGATACGGCGACAAATGGAAGAGAATATCGTTCATATGGTCACCTCGACTCATCTGGCATGACGTCATTCGTTTAGCAAAGTTTTCCATAACACGGGCACATAAAATTCTCTATTTTCCAAATAACATGTTGAATATTTGCTTTGAGGTCACAGATTGTTGCTGGCTGGGTGATATTCACTTTTCCCTCGTCATAACCCCAAAGAAAATAGTTTAGTTGTGTTAAACCACATGATTTTGCAAGCCAATTGGTGTTAGCATTCTGCGACAACATAATCAGGAAATTTTTATGCAACAGACTTGTCTTGCTGAAATCACACTTTGTTCAAATCCAAATCAATAATTTGGTGGAAAAAAAAATAATATGATACGATAGCGTTCTCTATTTACTGTTATGGCTTCATTGTGTCTTAAGTTTGAGTGAATCTTTCTTAATGCAACTATAAATGAGACACCCTATATATGTAACTTTATTCATAATTATAAATTACATTTAGATAGTGTTGGTACAAATGTAATGGAGATAAATATGAAGGATATAAATATAAATTAATGTATACATATAAATTAATAAGATTATATAACGTACCACAGTATACAAGTAAGAATAGAATTTCATGAAATAATAATTTCATATAACATATATTTAACATTCTTATCTGACGTAAGATTTCTTATCTTAAATAAATATCTTGTAGGCTTGTCTTTTGGGGTAGATAGAGATTCGCTTACTTGTAATGAGGACAATTGATGTAAATTCAAATTGAAATTGATATAACATAATTATATCATTGTCATATAGCCACGTTGTCAAAATCTATATTGTCACGTGTTCAAAACCGAAGGTTTAAACTATCATCTAATGAGACTTGTAATATGTGCCATAGTTTGCAAATGGCGTTACAAAAAAGTCAGTCAGGAGAGAAATGAGCAATAATTGTTCAAAAGAAAAATCGATTGTCTCTTGGAGCTTGCTGAAATTCACTAGGTTAGCATGAAAAATTACAAAGCTAGATTTTCAGAAAAAGTAGAGTAGTCGTGTTAAATTTACAAGTGTTTATTCGCATCCCATCTATCTAATGCTGAAAAGTCTTTATAGAGATGACATCAGCCATGTCAGAATAGGCAAACGAAGTTTGGAACAATTCTAATACATTTAGTTATTAATATTTAATCTGAGAAGCCATTCCAAAATTTATATATCATGATGACAGTAAATTATTTATATCTTTTAATGTTTGTCACTTTTATTTTATCACAAAAATAAGGTTCTTTTTAAAAATAAGGGCACATTCACAAGGCATATAAGGGCAGGCAGACTATATCTACGCTTTTATGGAAAAAACTGTGAAGAAGCAACTTACGATATTGATTCTGATGTGATAGATGGTCAGAAGCAGTCTTTTATAATTTGTAGTATTTTCAAAAAATAGAGTTTAATTTTAGAGATCAATGATAAAGATCCAACTGATGATAAAGGTTCATCAGCTGAGAAAGCCAGTTGTGTTACACATTTAATTTATTTATTATATAAAATATTGAATGTCGTCTGTATTTCTTTGTAATTAGTAATATAACAGTAATCTAGTACATTAAATTAGTTATTTTATGCATTTAAGAGAATTTTCAAGTCTAGAGCTGTAAAGAAATTTATAGAAACAAAGATGACGGATCTTTAATAAATAGATCTGTATTTTAGTAATTAGTGTTAAATTTAGAATAATCTATTATCGCATTTATCTCTTTGTAGTCACCAAACAAGTCTATTAGTCGATACAAGTCGATAAAATAGCAAATCTAATTAACTGTATTTCTTAACAAAAGTACATACTTTTTCCAATAATAATGTAGTGAATGATCTGGATTTCCTTTTTTTGCTGCTTCCGTTCATCAGTAAACTTTTGGTAGCTAAACTTAGTAGAAAACTAAATGCTATTCTTAAATGACGATTTGACAAATTATAATCAACAATGTAGAAATTTATACTAAAATCCGCTTCTGGCAAATATAACGAGATTAACTGCTTCGCAACGCCAGTGGGTAATGTGGTCTAGCTAATTCCCACAAACAAGCAATGTATTTCAGACTTCGTTAGTGTCACTAACTAACGCAGATACGAGGAACATGTTGCATATCAAATTTCACATTTTTATTCTAGTTATCATTTTAGTTTTCAACGGATCCACCTGTCTTCAAAGAATTGTATTTCCAGATGAGTTTGAGGAAATGAAAACGAGTAAGTAAAATATTAAGTAAATATTATTTAGACTGTCAAGGCTGTTGTTGATTTTAGAGGAAACATTTCAAAGACAACGCCAATACAGGCCAATACAGGACGACAACGATAATACAGATCAAGAAAGTAGTACCATTATTATAGACAACAGAAACATTTTTCGTGTGAATTGTAAATACGGATACAGATATATCAGAGGAAGATGTCGGGAAGTCATTTATTAATAACAATATTAGTCATAGTGGGAGTATTTCATTGATAAGTATAATAAAGGTTTATTAGTCTGTATTCTATGGCATTTGTACTATTGCAGTTTGTCCTCAAGAATAATCATGAATGTATATGTTAAGTTAAAACTGACCTTAAGGATTAAAGGGACTATTTAATTGTATTCATTGTAATTTCGAAACTAATTGTAGTAAAGGAAAATTTGCTAACAATTATAAAAAACTAAAATTCCGCAAATTGCTACGTAATAATTAAAAAATACAAAAAAAATTAGCCAAGCAAATAAATTAACTAAATAAGTCAGTAAATAACTAGTTTCTCTAAGGAACATATTTGGTAAATATATGATTTTGTAAGTAGTTAAAGTAATATAAAATATATAAATACTTTTTACATTTTTCTGTAAATAATTTTTACCTTCTAAAATATTTCATGTTCTTCAAGTCAGTTATGCAAAGTGATAAAAGTGGTTATGCAAATTATGACATAAGAATGTATCAGTTTTTGACAATGTGTATTAAACCAAATATTGCAAAGGTAACAAATGTAAAAAATATTAATAAATAGTTATTTTTGTATAAATTCTTTATGTTCATTAAATCCTGAAGGTAATATTGTAAAAAAATTGGGCAAGTTAATGAAATCTAATTTGAAAACATAAAAAAATAAACAGTTTTAAAACCTTAAAACGGACTTTTCCGCACGTAGAACATCTCTATCTCGAGACTAAGTGACCGAGAAAAAATAAACCAACACATAAATGCAGAATATCTGTTTTATGTGACAGTTTAACTTTTTTTAAATAGTTCACCCTCGTGCATTCTCATGACCACTGAACAGGGTGGGGTGTGTCCTATCCAACTCAAAATCAATAGATGTCGTCTGGTAGACGTCCCTAATCATAATCAGTTGAAACCCGATCGATCCTACACGTTTTAATTGAGTGATCGTGCTAACAAAAAAAAAATTCGCAAATAGTCCACCATTGTGCTTTCTCATGACCCATGAACATGGTAGAGTGTGTTCTATCCACCTCAAAATCAATAGGTGTCATCTGGGAGACGTCCCCGATCAGAATCAGTCAAAACCTGATCGATTCGACATGATTTAGTTGAGTTATCGTATTAACAAAAAAAAATTTCTCAAATAGTCCACCGTCGTGCTTTTTCATGACCCATGGACAGGGTGGGGTGTGTCTTATCCACCTCAAAATCAATAGGTGTCATCTGGCAGACGTTCCCGATCAGAATCAGTCAAAACCCGATCGATCCGACACGATTTAGTTGAGTTATCGTATTAACTGAACAAATTCATCAAATAGTCCACCATCGTGCTCTCATGATTCATGGACAGCGTGGGGTGTGTCCTATCCACCTCAAAATCAATAGGTGTCATCTGGGAGACGTCCCCGATCAGAATTAGTCAATACCTGATCGATCCGACACAATTTAGTTGAGTTATCGTGCTAATAAAAAATATTTCTCAAATACACTCAAGGAAGGGTGTGTGCTATCCACCTCCAAATCAATAGGCGTAATCTGGGAGACGTCACCGATCAGGATCAGTCAAAACCCGATCGATCCGACACGATTTAGTTGAGTTATCGTATTAACTAAACAAATTTATCAAATAGTCCACCATCGTGCTCTCGTGACTCATGGACAGCGTGGGGTGTGTCCTATCCACCTCAAAATCAATAGGTGTCATCTGGGAGACGTCCCCGATCAGAATTAGTCAATACCCGATCGATCCGACACAATTTAGTTGAGTTATTGTGCTAATAAAAAATATTTCTCAAATACACTCAAGGAAGGGTGTGTGCTATCCACCTCAAAATCAATAGGCGTAATCTGGGAGACGTCACCGATCAGGATCAGTCAAAACCCGATCGATCCGACACGATTTAGTTGAGTTATCGTATTAACTAAACAAATTTATCAAATAGTCCACCATCGTGCTCTCGTGACTCATGGACAGCGTGGGGTGTGTCCTATCCACCTCAAAATCAATAGGTGTCATCTGGGAGACGTCCCTGATCAGAATTAGTCGATACCTGATCAATCCGATACAATTTAGTTGAGTTATCGTGCTAATAAAAAATATTTCTCAAATACACCCAAGGGAGGGGGTGGTGTGTGCTATCCATCTCAAAATCAATAAGTGTAATCTGGGAGACGTCACCTATCAGGATCAGTCAAAACCCGATCGATCCGACACGATTTAGTTGATTTATCGTGCTAACAAGAAATTTTAATACCGACGACTGACACACACACAGCAAACATTTTTTTTAAACCATTTTTTTTGGTTTTTAGGCCGAAAAACGAAAAATAAACCCAAGAAAAATTTCGTCTTTTCACTTTTTCTTTACACGATTGTATTACCTTTTCGCTAGTATAGTGGAGTGCGGAAAAGTAATAAACGGATGTTGTTAAAGCCAACTATATACCACAGTACGTAGATTCAGTATCAATAATCCACACACGCAGCAATACAGTTATTTTTTGTCAGAACTTCTTCTGTGTACGATATTTCATTAGTTACAAAAAATGAATAACACATTTGCACTGAATTCTTTGCGGCTGCTCTTAAAACTTCCAGCCAGTTATACTATATTCGACATATGATACTATACGATATATACGATATATACGATACTATATTCGACAGAGTCTGTGCATTCACGGTCTATATTAAAGAATAATACTTCATATATATTTAGTTAAAACCAACATACAAACTACTTATATTTACATTATTTTTTTTAAGTGACTGTGGTATAAGAATGTATTCACTACAACAGTAATAAAACAAAAACCTAACAAACTGCTATAGGTGTTAATTAATAAATTACGGCTAATGACGATTGATATCGATGTGGTCGTTGAAAAAAAAATTAATAAACACAATTTGTTATATATGTATATAAATAAATGAATTCCTCTAGTGACGGATCTTTACAAATAGTGTCTTTTTGAAGCAGTTAAAACAATGTAAATTTATCTGATACCATGTGATAATACATATGTGATGCTGTATATTATATGTAGTATTAGGACTATAATGAAATTCATTATAATATTAGTTCCACAGTGAGAAAAAAATGCATATTAAATATAAAAAATGCACTCATTGTAGTTTGTTAAATTAATGGTAGATAGTGATATTAAACTTTTAAATCTTGCAAAAGTATTTGAAATTCCATTATCTACACACATTTATCTTTGTGTACAACACTTTGTGTACAATTGTGTACACTTAAAATTATTTTTAAATATAACCTGCTTAGATGATCAATTGCGGCTGCAACAATTCATCAACCTTGTTATGTCATGGTGTTCATTGAATAAGCGATCAATAAATATGTAATAGATAAATATAAAATCTGCTCATATATCTTACAAACACAACTAATATATGACTATCCTCTTCGTGGTACAGTGTTAATATGTTCCTAGAATATTAAGAATTTTGTTGTATATTTTGATGATAAACTGTCGTTCTCTGGGCGTATCAACCATGTGGCTCTTAATGCATATAAAACCCTTAAGCCTACCTTACACGGTCAATATTATTGATGCAATATATGGTAAAAAAACGGTAGCCCTCACACGACTCAATAATATTGATCAATAAAGTGTCAGTTTCAATTATGCAGTCAAGGAGGATGGATCTACTGATTCTAATTGCATCTGCTTTAGTCCTCAAGAAGAGGAAAAGAAGGGAGCAAAAAACAGTGTGGACAAAAACCTGCTTAAACAGACGTCATGGATATGGGGAATTGCTTCGAGGACTCAACAGTGAGCCAGATTATTACAAAACATTTTGAAGAATGGATGAACAACTGTTTCAACAGCTAGTTGCATTAGTTTCACCATTTATAATAAAGCAGAATACGATTATGAGGAAGACCATTTCACCGGCGGATTGACTTGCAGTCACATTAAGATTTCTAGCAACATGCAACAGATTTGAAGATTTGAAATTTTTTTCTTGCATGACTGCAACAGTCATAAGTGAAATAGTTGAAGAGACCTATGATGCACTGTATTTGAGTCTCAAAGATTACATTAAGGTAAGGAAATAATGAACTTTCGTTTAATCTACACAACTACATAAGGAAAATGCGTTCAAATGACTACATGCCAAAAGAATCCGTGGACATAGAACTTGCAGCAACTGGAGAAACAGTACTTGGCTCTTGGAGAAACGAGGGTTTTGTAGTACATCCATTAAATGTTAACAGAAATGTACATGATCACTCTATCAGTGCTACATCTATCAGAGATAGCTACTCGGAATATTTTAAAGGGCCGGGATTAATACCTTGGCAGTGTAAAAAAGTAATTTTATAAATACAAAATAAAAGTTCATAATAAAAGTTTTACAATTGTATAAATGTTTTAATGAAATTGCAACCTACCTCATGTTCATCAATAGTGTTTATTGAATCGTTTGAAGTTTCTTGGTCGACGAGGAAGCTCATAGCGTTAAAATACCACAACGTTTTTGAATCTTTAATTTTTCTCAGTTCCTTCCTAAAGTTTGTTTGGAGGGAGTTGAATTTTTTTACATCCTCTGTCGTCGCATTGGGGTTCTTTTCTTGATAAAAATGAAGCAACCGTTCCATTACTTAAGCTTTTTTTTCGTCCGATTTAATTTTCCATAAAACCAGCATCAGGACTGATCTATTTAAAACAAGCATTAATAAGAATTATTACCCCTTTGGAAATGACAAAATAACTACTTTTATTATTATTTTATTTTCAATCTCAAAGTAAATACAGTACCTACCTCTATGCATCTTAAAATGAATTGCCTATCTTCTTCTTTGTCCTGCGACTTATTTCGCTTACTCTTTTCACCACCTGCACTTTTATCAGTTTCTATCTCAAAAGGGGGGAAAACACAAGCAACTCGAACAAACACTCTATACCGCATTTCTAGAATGACTGACGTTTCATTGCACAATATGGCAATATACCCCTCATACGTGTCAATAATATTGACGCCGTCTCAATATATTAACGGGTCTTCAATAAAAATCGAACTAATTTTATTTTTTTCAATATGATTGCTATCAATATTATTGTTTCAATATACTCCTTACACGTTTAATATATTGATCAATATCGATATTGACACAATAATATTGACCGTGTAAGGTAGGCTTTAGTCTCGTGATTAGAAACACATCATTGAATAACACTTCTACATTGAAAACTCTATATTGTGCGTTAATTCGTACAATTAGAATATTATAGCTATATTTGGAACTCCCGGTGTCTAAGGACTACCTTACACAGTCAATATTATTGCGTCAATATCGATATTGATCAATATATTGATTTTCTGAATAGAATATTGGAACAACAATATTGATGGAAACAATATTAAATAAAACTAAAACGTTTTAATTTTTTTTGTTCAACGCACGATTGAACAACTGACACTATTCATCAATATTGTCGACTCGTGGGTACCCGACTTTTACTATATATTGTGTCAATAATATCGCTTCAGTAATATTGACCGTGTAAGGTAGACTTAAGTCTTATGAATCATATTGGCAATATCTAATACCATTTCTTAAATTATTTATCATTTCGCTTAAATAATTATTATCCAGTTCCAATTAATCTACTAACATCCGTTGTCAATTACTAAATAAATACTTCATGCAAAGTCTAGAAGATAAATAGATCTTTCTTGGTTTACCGTTTGGTTTTCAAATACTTCACACATCTTCACACCACGTACTTCATTAGAGAGATCATTCACTACCATAGCAGTATGCTTTAAGTCCTCTGCTGAAGTTAAATTTCAATAACCTATATATTCAATAGGTTTTTATTTTTACTTTTATTTATAACAACAATGTTCATAGCCATATAATTGCATAGTGCAGAGCATTATTTTCTTGGTTGCCTACACAAACCTTGTATATCCGTTTATTTGGCTGCATACTCAATCACAATTTAATATCTTAATGTCATAACAGTGGAACGTATCTGGATAGATACATTTATACCTATGAATATATCTGTGTTTGTATTAAAATTAACAACGCCGTTATATCTTAATAAAATATTTCGCCTGTGATCTAATACAATAAATAAATCCTTGTTTTAATCTTCAGTGTAACACAAAATAATTTACTTTCCCGATAATATGTTATTAATAGATAAAACATGGTATGACATGTGACGATTTAATAAATCTCAGTGAGACAAAAAATTAGAGATAAACAGTAAATACACACTTTTTCAGACATTTCAATACAGACATTTCTATCTTAACCACTTACATTAGGCATTTCGTTATAGTTTAATTAATGAAAAACCAACTGTTTTTCCTGTCTTCCTTAATAGACTGATGAAAGTTAGTTTAGTTTACCACGACACTAAGATAATTTAATTTAATGCCACATTATTAAAGTGGTGAACATTTTGAATTGAAAGTATATAAAGTGACGTAAAATACGTTATGCTCTTATATAAATACTTTAATTAGCGTTGAAATTTTGTTTGAGAATTGTCAAAATTGGTAAACATAATGTTAATATATATTTGACAACTGAATCCTATAGAGTTAAAAAAGAAATTCATTTTTCTCGTTACTGTTTATTATTATACAGGGATTGCTACTTAAGAAAGTATTTAGATACACCGATATTATAAAACCTGGAGCCGCAGACGGGAGTGACACCTAGAGATGAGAATAAACATATCCAGATTCAGCGAGAAGCATTAAATTGTCTCCAGTGGGATGATTCGAACCCAAGAATGAGACTTCCCATACTAGACTAACTAAGACTAAGCGTTGTCCGATGCTATCTAACATGTTTCCAATGGAAAGTTTGACATTTTTGACCATAACCTTCTTCAAAACATTTTATCGTTCAAGCGCGATTTGTGTTGTTAACAGTGATTTGAAAATTGCATCAGCGAAAAATGGAATTAACTCGTAAAAACTTGCTGGCGATGATTTATTACGACTTTCGACGTGGATTATCAAAAAAAAAGTGCATCGACCAACTTACTTCCACTTTTGGCGATAAAGCCCCATCCTTTGCAACTATAAAATGCTGGTATGACGAGTTTAATCGTGGCCGTGATTCGCTCATAGACAAAAGTCGTAAGTATCATCCAAAATCAGTTTTTGTGCCAGAAAACATTGATGCTGTGCAAAAACTGATAACGTAAGATCGTCATGTGACATACTGTGAGATTGAGGAAACTTTAGGCATTAATTTGACTGGCATATATAAAATATTTCATGATAATTTAGCTCTAAAAAAGGTTTGTTTTCATTGAATACCACATAATTTGAAAAAATCTCAAAAAGATACTCGTATCGATTGGTGCAAACAAATGCTCAAGAAATGCAATGACGGTGCTTCAAGAGACGTATATAACATTGTAACAGGTGACGACTCATGGATCTATGCGTATGAGCTGGAAAGTAAACAGCAGTTGACTGTATGGGTATTTCAAGTTGAACAAAATCCAACAAAAGTTGTTCGCGTTCGAAGCATTTCGAAACAAATGGTCGCCTGTTTTTTTTTCGGAATAACTGGTCATGTGGCAACAATATCTTTAGAGGAACGTAAAATGGTCAATTTTGAATGGTACACAACCATTTGTCTGCCGGAAGTCTTCGGTGAAATAAAGAAGACAAACAAGCTTCGTCGAATCATTCTTCATCATGACAATGCGAACTCTCACACATCTCTCATAAGAACCGAATGTTTGAACACTCAAGAAAATCAAATTAATGGGTCCTCCACAGAACAGTCTTGATTTGGCACTCAATGACTTCTTTTTGTTTCCGAACGTTAAAAATAAATTGCGTGAACAACAATTTTCGTCGCCAGAAGAAGCCGTTGATGCGTTCAAAACCATGTTTTGGAAATATCTCAAGCGGAATGGAAAAAATGCTTTGACAAATGGATTGAACGCATGCAGAAGTATATATATATATATATCATGGAGGAATGTATTTTAAAAAACGATCTGTTTTTCAAAACCTCTCTGTATATAGACACTTGAAAAACTATCTTCTACAACAATTATGACATCGGTCGTGTTGACCTTAAGGTCACAGATTAATAATTACTTAATCAATAGTACACTAAGCTTTAATTAAAAGAACAGTTGTTAAGAAAATGGCCGTCCATTATGAAGCAGTGGTGGTATATTTATTAGCAGTATTTTTAGTAGTTCAGTCGCAATTTTATCCAAATTACGGCCAAAATCTATATCAACCCTATGTGCCCTACCGGAGTTATCAAGAGTACAATCCATATCCATATATAGCTAGTCAACCTTATCCACAGTATGTAAGTAATCGTCCCAATTATTATCCATATCCATATTATTATCCGGTACAAAATTATCCTGTATATAGTAATCCACAATATAGTCAACCTCCGCAACCTTATATTCCCGCTTTTACGAGTGGCGTAGGGTATTATCCAAATTATACACCTTATACCAGATACTTGCCAAATCCTCAATCGTATTCAAATACCACAAATGTTACACACACAACAAATAATACAAACGAAGATCCTTATGCTAACATCAAAACGGATATAATAGACATTGACCCAAAGAATTTCCATTATTATAAAAAGTTATTCAATTTGGAAGATTACTTATATCCCATTGAAGTTATTGGCGATACTACACATAGAAGAGTTTCAACATCAGGTCGACCATCATATATTGTCAAGACTAACAGCAAACAGACGAATTATTCCAATGTCCCATATGGAATCAATAAGCACAGCGTCCAGACCAAGACGTTTTCATTTAAGAAAACGTTTACCGTAGATCCAAGCAAGAATGAAAGCACATCGATTAACTTAAATTTCCTAAATGGAGTTCAAGTTACGGATACGCCAAAGGAAGAGGTTATTACCGTTCGATCAATATTTGTTGAAGCAACGACTGGCAATCCACAAATCGACGAAAATGAACAAGAAGATGATGAAGAAGAAGAAGTTACAACAGAAAATGAAGCTCCTGGTTCAGTGAGTGGTTGGTTTAGTTAGATTTCAGCTTCTCTATAGGCAATTTAATTAAACGATTGAAAGTGTTGAAGTGAACTGTTAAGAATAATTGTTATTTCACAGTTAATATATATTTCACTGCAATATATACATTGTGCTATTGACTACAGGTTGTTATGGATAATATACAAATGTACATTTTTGAATACTTTATCTTACTTTATAAAATATTACGCTGTAACTCTGGTTTTATTTGTATTGACATTATTAATTTTTCTTTATAATTAAAGAAAATTCAAACTGATTTAAAAAACATAAGTTTGATAATGCAAATAGAATGCTTGGTCAGTGATATTTTCAAAATGTTATCCAACCACAGGTAAGGTTGGTTAATTTTTCATGTTTTCAGATTATATTAATGTTTCTTTTATGTATGTACTACCATAATATTGTTGTATGAGCCACAAGTCAGTATATATAAATTTTAACATTAGTTTAGACTTAATTCTTTTAAGTTACCCAAAATTTCTTCAGTTCATGAACTGTAGTATTAATGTGTTATATATGTCATCTTCTTGTACACTCTGTATATAGTTCAATAAAGACTTTCAGTTTTATAATATAACTTTATAAGGTCAGAACTTGAAAAGTATTATATAAGGCGATATGGACTAAACTGATTGTCTAACCTTGACCGTTGCTTAGTTGCCCAACGAAAACTGTTTTTATGTTTTTATTTATTAAAATATGTAATCTCGGTTTAAACGTGGCGATATTCTTAGTAACAGATTGATAAAATATTACCAACACTACCATATTATACTGAGTTTAACAATTTTATATATATATTTGTAGAAATGATTTCGTCAGCGACTTTTGTATTCCTTGTGTGCCTATTTTCTTATGCTTTAATGGGTCCTGTTGATGTTGGTGGGCGACGTTTCATAGACGTGCCACCATCGTGTTCTGTAGGTAAAGTTCTCGTTCACTCAGGAGATTGTGTCCAGCCTTTTGTGATAAGCAACGGTACTACTACGATTGTCCCATCTAGCACTTCAACCAGTACTGCAAGGTAGGTTGAACATAAACTTTGACATATTTAAATGATAGCAGGGAATGTTGTGAAATTGTAATCACAGAATAACGCATACTATCTTCATGTACTTTTGTTATATTATTGTCACAATTTTATACCATAACGAATAAACCCTTGTTTTAGTTATTTTGCAAATCACTTTTTTTACTAATTTACTAAATTTCCAAAATTCAATTCGATGGCGAGACCGATCAAAATTTTAATATAAAAATACTCACGTAATGGCATATATTAAATAGAGTTACCTACAGATATTTCTATGTAATTTTAATTTAATTATAATTATTAGTAATTTATACCCTATTTTCTACCTAAGTAGGTAGTAAGTAGAAAATAGAATATCAATTTCAATTTCGCGTTAGAGCACGAAGCAATATGTCTTGCTGACGAAGTTGGCATTGTATTTGAGATGTGAATATATAAGTGCATTACAATAACAGGGGTGTTTTCGGGGTATATAATACCATAAATATGTTGAGGAGTTTCCCATTAAATAAAATTTTCAATTAAGCTACTAGTTATGGAACTGCAGCTGCCACAAATGTTTTTTTTTTTAATGAAACTGGCACTGTTATTAAAAACCCCAGAATGATGAACCTTACCGAATATATACTCATTGATACATCCGCGTCCTGAAGATAACGTAATCTTAATAGCAAATCAAGAAATACCAGGAGAAAATTTGAATATGTTTTAGTCGTCACAAAATCGAGCCTTATAAACCAAAATTTCTACATACCTCGAAAAAAGGTGATATAAAATGTTAGAATATTGCTACTGGGTCCAGGGAAATTTTTTTAGACGACTGGAATTTTCTATATAAAATTGTGTTTACTGATAAGTCTATATTTACCACTAATGAGGTGGTCTTCCCAAAACTGTAGATACTGGACTATAGAAAATTCTCATTGGGTCATTAATTGTAAAGACCAGTATTCAGATAGTTAACGAATAGTGTAGAATTTCAGGAGACCATTTGGTTCATTTTTCTTTAACAATTCGTTAAATGCTGGGCATTTAATTAACCTTCTCGACACGGAATAATGGGATGCAATTGAAAATATTTCTCTTAATGTATGATAAGAGATGTTTTCCAGCTAGATGGTGCGTCCATCCATAATTCCAGAATTGTTTGGAAGTGGTTGAACGAACATTTTCCAATGCGCTGGATAGGAATAAATATAGATATTTTGAACTGTGGCCTCCAGGTCCCCCGATATTATACCATTAGATCTTTATTTTTAGAAAATAATGAGGAATAAAATTTACAATATAGGACCCAGAAATCTAGAAGAACTTTGTGCTAAAATAAGACTAGCCCGTAGCGAAATTAGAATTCTAGATCTGAGAAGAGTAGGCAATCATAATCCTAAAAGAATTGAGAAATTTATTCAAATTTAAGGAGGAAGAATTGAGGGAGGCTACATCCGATAATTAATTAAAACTTGTATTTACGTGTATGAGTAATTATCTCAAAAACTGATTGTTACTTTAAACTGTTGTTCAAATCAATCGAGACTTCTGTCAATATATTTTTTTCCATTTCCATGTCATTCTATTAAATTGAAAACCAAAACTATAATCATGTACGACCTTTCCTGAAAAATAGAAAAACATTGAAAACACTAAAAATGCAAATTTTGTAATAAAATTTTATATTAGGAGTCAAACTTAGATTCTGAACAATTGTTATGTTATTAATAGAACTCATACCTGGTAAATATAATCATACAGAGTAATTAAGTAATAATTATTTTACACTGCAAGTAAACAACGTATATATCTACATACCTTATTTCAGTGGACGCTCGTGATGAAATGAAACGGGTGTTCTGCACAGGGCTGATCTTAGGGTATTGGCCGCCCGCGTGCAAATTTCAAACGTATCCAAACTACTGACGCCGTAGGGGCCGCAAAAAAATTGCGCCGCAGGCAAAAAAAGTAAAAAGTTAAAGTGCATTTTGCCTCGACCGGGAATCGAACCCGGCTCTCCCAATTTCCGGTTAGTTGCTTTGACCGCTGAGCTATCGAGGCACACTCATTATCCTTGCTAATGCGCCAGTTTAATGCGTCACTACAGTACTCCCTCCCTAGAGACATGGCTTGTCTCGATACAATTTAACGGAATGTGACCGCGTTCACCATTCTTACGAACCGTTGTTCGGTAACCCCCGGGACTATAGGGCGATGGATAGGACGGGAATCGAATCCGCGAATTTGAGATGTAAGGGAGGTTGCATATAGTGGAATGAATCACATCACGTCGGGGTCACCACTTTGGCGTTAGCACGGATAAAAGTGCATTTTGCCTCGACCGGGAATCGAACCCGGCTCTCCCAATTTCCGGTTGAGTGCTCTGACCGCTGAGCTATCGAAGCACACTCATTATCCTTGCTAATGCGCCAGTTTAATGCGTCACTACAAATTTTAGTAATTATTATGTCGCGAAAACATACAAATATCTAATTTTTTTGGCAGTTCTGCAGCTCTGCAGCACCTATACACCATCCGCCCCTGCCTTATTTAAGTATTCATGCTAGCGTACCAACAGCTAATAATTGATGAAAATTAGTATCTTTACAACTTAATCTGATTAACTTAATCTGATCATTACTCTCTAAAGATTTCTTATATGTAACACCTATTATATTTCTCATTCACTACAGTGGCGGTTCGTGGTATCCATATTAGGGTAGGCGATAGCGGCGTACCGCTATCGCCTATCGCTTCATCAACCCTTAAAAATTTTTTTAATTTTCAAGGTCACGCGTTTTCCTGGTACTTCAGAATTTCAATGATTGAATTTCATTTATACAAAATTATAGACTTTCACAAGAACTTAATACCTCTTTGTTATTCGTGAATAATAATAGTTATTGTGGGTATAAATAAATTGAAATAAACGAAATATATTTATTGAGTATTATACCTATATTATGTAAATTGGGTTGGCAATAATACATTATTTTAGGGCGCTTTAGGGTATAGGCCTCCTCCTCCCCTCACAGCCTTCCTTAACCATCGCCGTTTTTGACTGACAATTACAAAGTGGATACCTAATACTTTTTATAATTTAAATTAATGCGCCTATCTTTAATTAATGAAAATTTGTTAATTATATTTTCCGTGAAGTCATCAGATTTCTGAAATGTGCTAAATAATTCCTTTTCAATTGAAATAAGTGCAAGCGACGATAAACGTTCATTCTTCATAGAGTTCCGACTATACGTCTTAAACAAGAAAAATGTCTTTCAACCGATGTACTTGTTGCTGGAATTGTAGCAATTAAAACAATAAGTTTAAAAACCTCTGAAAATATTTCTCGAAATTCATATTCCACAAAATATTTTAACATTGACTCGATATTTAATGTTTCAAATTGATCATCACAATAGGTATATAACCCAATATCCCCAGTAATGTCACGGCTTATTCAATGCGAAGGCGTCTGCCGAAGAACGCCGATCTACTTCAGGCGACGATTGCATTCGCCTTCAACTGCTTTATTTAAAAAGTATAATTGGCTGCAGACGTCTGAGCTGCGATTATTTTGCCATTACAACAACGCTGTTTGTCGTCTTACCGACATCTGGTTGACGTGTTAGCTATCGATTTTCAGGCGGTGGGATGGAGAACCGAGCCTGGTCTGGTTGTTCTGTTTAGGAATAAAATGATTTAATTCGTTGTAGCGCGGCGCCGTGCGGACTGCGGTGGTATATATAAAGGGTGTTGACGGCACCAGCGCCGCCGACGGCGATAGATAATTTAATTAGTATAAAATAGTTATTATTAATTATATTAAATATTTCTGTATTATCAGGGACGTTAACAGTTCATTGTAATTGCGCTGTTATGAGAAATGACATAAAATTTTAAAGGTTGGCGGCGCCTACCTTGCCTACCCCGACGAGCCGCCACTGATTCACTATTGATCTCAAAATAGGGCATCAGAACTGCAGTTCTGTTAGAAAAAATATTTTCTAAAGTATTATCAGGTATTTGGATTCTTATTCATTATTGCATTGTAATCATCATATGCCAACAAATCAGTTGAATCTTATTAGTTTCATTGCAGTCCTTTGATTTAAGTATTATAATTTATATGATCCTTTATGATGTTGATAACGCCTATCTTATGATAACGAAGGATATATGTATTCTAATTAAAGATTCTCCTTTTTTGTTTTATCCATATTTTTGTCCATCGGTATAATTATCTCAGTTGAATTCTAATTTTCTATTAAACATTAAATCCGAGAGACAAAATCACTACATTTTCATGCTTTTTTAATGCTAAATTTAAATCTGATGTCGACTTTTCTTCATTAGGTCTTTGGTCTCAGTTTTTTGCAAACAAAGTTTATAATATCGAAAGGAATGCAGAATAATAAAATTCCACTTCTCATATATATATTTCTCATCTACTGACTAAAATCAAATTGAACATCATATGTATATAATATTAAATGAAACATTATATATAATATTAACATTATTCATTATGTAATGAGAATGAGTCAGTGTATAGTTATCTTGTCAACGCCTTTCTCTGTATCACATAAGCGTCGATTTATGTGTTTCATATCGGCGCGGCGCCGGCCGGCGTTTAGTTCATCCCACGGCGCCAAGTTTGTTTATCAAAAATGCACTCTGATTGAGTCTGGTTTAGTTGGAAAGTGTATTGGAGATAACAGGAGGTATTATTACCCATTTAATATTCGAAAATATGTAGCAGTCTTAGCAGGCACTGCTGAATTTTGATCAGATACAGAAGGTATAGTTAAGAAAGGGTGATTAAGTAGAGCGTTACAGCTTTATAAAAATGCTGATCTGTTTTCTCTCTTATAGACATAGGAAAATATTTATAATGGAAATGCAGAAGTGCAACAAAAATATTCATTTTGTATGTAATACACTTTATAAGGAAAATAATTTTATTTATGTAAAATAAAATTTATTTAATATGGAAAAGAATTTTATGTGTATTGAGTCCAACAAATAACTCGTCGAGGTAAGTTTGCATCTAACCTCAATGAAATTATACAATTCTATTCAAAAAGTCCCCCCCCCCTCTTATCTTTGGAACGATTATACATAAACTAGTGAAATTTGGTAACTGAATATTAAGGGTTGTAAACTTCCCTACTAGTGATGATAGATGACGTATGCGTCAAAGATGACGTCACAAGGTCATTGTGACCAATAATTTTAAATGGAACCCTATGGCAAGCGACACCTCTTTTAAAAGGTATCGAGAAAACCTATTCAATGATACTAATATTGTGTCTGTTTACGGCAGTTTTGACAACTGGCTTTCAAAAACCGCAAAGCTGTGATGAATTAAATCAGTTAATAATAAAATTTAAAATTCAAGCTCCGCCACTGGATAGTTGGATTGTAAATAATCTGACGTTTTTGCAAGTCTCCCCAATTTTATGTTTTTTTAGCTGTCAAAGTTTTTATACATTTAATAATTTGTGTATTGTTGATCGAACGTTTAACTGTTTTAGTACCTTGTGGTAATTTTAAAATATTTGTACATTCAATAATTTGTTAAACTGTTGTGAGCTGAACGTTTAAGTGCTTCAAGAAGAGAAATGGTACGGGTTTTAGGTGATAAAGTAGCAGCGATCCTAATACTTGGTGAAACTGGAGAAAATATTCATGCAGCAGAACGCATTTTTAATGAAAGTTTTCCCGATCGCCCAGTTTCGAGGACTTATTTGAGAGAGCTTCTTCGTAAGTTTAAAACAACGGGTAGTATTAATGATGCAAAACGATCTGGCAGACCACAAATTTCTGATGAGAAAAAAATTGATATACTGGCAGAAGTAATAGTAAATCCTACTTCTTCAACAACTCAAGTTGCATCAACCTGTGAAGTCAGTCAAAGTACAGTGCACAGGGTGTTAAAAAAAACAAATTTCAGCCATACAAATTAAAAATGGTTCATCAACTCTCAGACGACGATCCAGACCGAAGACTGCAATTTTGTGAAAATATGGAGACTAAAATTAACCAACAGCCAGACTATGTCAAAACAATTTGTTTTAGTGACGAAAGTACTTTCTATCTAAATGGAAATGTAAATACACAAAACGTGAGATATTGGAGTGACGCAAATCCTCACATGTTTCGTGAAATACATACTCAGTATCCCGAGAAGGTCAATATTTGGGCAGGTATACTGGGAAACCACATCGTTGGGCCTGTTTTTTTAAATACCAACTTAACCGGTGAGGTGTATCTGCAGATGTTGCAAAATGCAATAGCACCGTTAATCCTTGAAATTTTGGAAGATAATCAAGATGAATTAGACATTTTGGAAATAACATTCCAACAGGATGGTGCTCCTCCACACTATTACGGTGCAGTAAGACGGTATTTGGATGAAGAATATCCTGGTAGATGGATTGGACGACGAGGTTCAATGGAATGGCCGCCTCGATCACCGGACCTCACACCTTTAGATTTTTTTCTGTGGGGGTATCTTAAATCGAAGGTTTACGCCACTCAGCCTGACAATATTTATGTTTTAAAACAACGTATTGTTACAGAATGTAGGGCTATTTCCACAGACACATTTGAAAAAGTACGAGAAGAGTTTCGCAATAGGATGTTTTACTGTCAGGAAGTAGATGGAGCTCACTTCGAACAATTACTATAAGTAGGTACTGATTCTTGAATATGTAATTAAAATTATTCTCCAAGTTTACTGATTACTGATTTAATCCATCAAAACTACCATAAATACAAACAATATTAGTATTATTGAATACGTTTTTTCGATACCTTTTAAAACAGGTGTCGCTTGCCATAGGGTTCCATTTAAAATTATTGGTTACAATGACCTTGTGACGTCATCTTTGACGCATACGTCATCTATCATCACTAGTAGGGAAGTTTACAACCCTTAATATTCAGTTACCAAATTTCACTAGTTTATGTATAATCGTTCCAAAGATAAGAGGGTGGGAGGGGACTTTTGAATAGCACTGTATATTCCACATGTTTTAAAATTTGATTGACATTAATTTAAGGAAGAATAGGGCCATATTTAGTAAGAACAATGCACATTCTTACCCACTTAATTTTCTTTTAGTTTTTTCCTGTATGATATACTTCTTTTAAAAATCTAGCAATAGTCAGATTTCCTAATATTGAGACACGAACCCTCTACTTTATGATTGGTTACTGCTGAAGAATAGGGAAATATTTAATCAGAATACTATACTACAGTATCCATTATGCAAAGTATTTTCTTCCAATTTTTCCCTTTTGGTGATCAAACGATAATCAGCTTTCTCTGCTATCCACTGTAATTTTAAATATCGAAAGACATACATTTTCCATATTATGACTGGTTACTGATGAAAATTAAAAAATATGTACTACCAACAAAAAAGAAATGTTGAAATGTAAGATGTTTTGTGCAGTAATTTGGATATCATTATGATTTAATATTATTTTACAAAATGCTGTGTTCTTATTTGTTGTCAGATTGCTGTAATATATTTATTAGATTATGGTCAATAGATGAACAATATTCGAATGAAAAATGGAATTTTTCACGATTCCTGCGAATTTTTTAGGGTTATAAAAGTCGAAACGTAATAGAGCAAGGCCTAATATCAAATTCGAAGTCAGCACATCAAAAAACATTTATTTGAGGGTTTATTTACTTTAATTCTCCTGATTTAATTACTTTAATCAAATTGGTGGATATTTGTATACCGTTTATATAAACATATGTGTATTAACATCTCGAATTTATATAATAATCAGGTTTGCTACATGTTAACGAACGTTTTTTCAGAAAAACGATATTTTAATATAACATATTTCTCAGAAATCGTGACCGAAATCAGATTAACCATTTAAAGAAAGTACTTGAAAAATTGGAACGTATAATACTAAGTATGACAACGATTTTCTTAGAACGGAAACATATCATCCAACAGGATATAGAAATTGTGTTATTTTACTATATTACGTCACCTTATTTTATTATCTTTTGCGTGCACTTCCTCTCTTATCAATAAATATAAACTGATCTCTTAATCAGTTTAATATAGATCAATTACTTTTGTTACAAATGAATCCAAATATAGACAGATTAGTTCCTTGATCTCCCTAAAAAAAATGTCGGTACATAGATTCTCTCTTTATCTGTTCAATGAATTGACTGTACTGGCATTAGTTTTATTTATAAATAATTGGTGCGTTTTTGATCTGGCGTCCGGAAAGTGGATGGGTGCTATGGGGATCTCAATCATCATACGAGTGTTTTTTCTCGTTGAGATATCTGCGGAAGATATTTGGCTTCGTCCGGATTGATATCTATGCGAGGAAATATTTTCGTATCTCCCATTTTCATCATAACGTGTTGATGCCACGCACTAATCAAATATAACTGTAATATTACTTAGAGAACGTGGTAAGCATTTGGTTCAGCACTTCGCGCAGAGCTGATGGAAATCAAATGTTTCCTATCACGTCTGGAATGTAGATGGATGACTAGATGGGTATTCTCCTACAGAAGAATCTATCTTTTATGAGGAGGATCCGACTGGGCAGAGTATTGTGGGCGTTATCATATACTGGGGTTCAAATCCCAAAGAAAAGCACCTGGCACCCTTCAGGTGAATGTGGTTGTCCTCACCTCGAAGTGTAAACGTCTCATCCACAACATCATTATTGAAGGGAAGAAAATGTACGTGTCTAACTTTTCTTTGTTTTTTAAGTATATAAACTGAAAAACTTTGGTGGTAAGCATAACCTGAAAAGAGAGGGACTATTTATATTTATTTCACGTATATGCACAAATAGATCTATTTAAAAATGAATAAACTCGAATTAATTTCAAGGCCACGTTGGATCTTGAAGTCTGACGCAACAAAAATATCAAGGCGATGCCTACAAGGATGAATGGTGGGGGGTGGCTATGTATAGTAATACTTTTACGTCTATCATTGCTTCTAAATCATTATATTCTAAAAATATGCATTTTTATTAGCGATATTGGGATACTACAGGGAACTTGTTTTTATGGAAGACAACATAGATCACGAAGGATATATCCATCTTTTGCATACTGAAATTCTACATGCTTTTTTGTATATAGGCCATTTTATTCCCTGGACGTTATTGATTTCTAAGTGACTCCATGCATAATTGACAGTACATATATTGTTATGATAGTATAAGTTATCCACTACGTTCTGCAGATACTTTTACCGAAGAGATATGGATATCCACAGACATAGTCAAAAGGATGCCTCCTAAACAGATGAGACAATTAATTATTTAGAAGACCTACACTATTTATCCATTACAATATCCACAGAGGAATGTACAGCGCAGGATTATTCATCTATTTATGGCTATTCCAAGCATACAGATATGTGATGTACGTAGGTTTCTGGTGTAATGGCTATTGCTGAATGTTGATTCGACGCATTTCATTGTGGATTATTTGCAAGGTCAATGTTAATATATCTGCTAATTATCTTTGTTTCGACTAATGGCAAGGCAATGATCATTATAAGTAACTAACTATCTGATAAACTTATATAGGGTGTCCAGAAAGGGTAGGGGGTATTTGTAGATTCAATAAAAAAAAACTAGAAGTAAAAAAAAATAAATTTTTTTGTTAATTTTTAGACAAGGTTTTGGAAAATTAAGTACTAAAGATTATGTTCTTCAAATGTTGACCCTCACGCTGCTGGCACTCCTCTAACAGTAAACGGAAATTAGCCACCACGCGTCTACACATCTCTCTGGAAGCGGCGGCCATTTCGGTGCGAATGTTGTGCTTTAATTGCACTAAAGTTCGTGGTTTGTTTACATACACTTTCTCTTTAAGGTATCCCCATAAGAAATAATCAAGAGGTGTAAGATCAGAAAATGGATTCGAATGTTTGAGAATACCGGTTCGACTGTAAAAATTCGCAATCCAGGTCGCCCGTGCTCTGTTCGAACCCCACAAGCGATTGAAGAAGTGAGAGTTTCAGTGCGTGAAAATCCTTCTCAATCAATTCGCAAACTCTCACTTCTCACTTTCCTCAGTATCAATACAAACAATGTATAAACGTATTTAGGAGAAATAACCCTTTGCAGCACACAGTGTGGTTATGACAAAAAATACTATTATTTTCTGATTAAAATACAGTATTGGAGACATAGATGCGCTTGTTTACTAAAGTTAAATGTAGGTACACGAATTGATTTATATCACAATCATAGTACAATAAGTATATATTATTTTCATATAATATATCAGCTAAATAAAGTGCTCGAATTAACTAAAAAATTTGAACATGATGATACTCTAACACCATGTTAGAGTAAATAAATACTTCGTTCAGAAATTGTTATCAGTCTGTGGTCTATTATCTTACTGACAGGTTGAAAAGTATTACATGATGAAAAAAATACTGCCACTTATGTTTGTGGTGAGTTTAGTGGTTCTTACAGTTGATTCAATGGTAGAAGGCGAAGTTGTTAATTTGTTAGGAAAATCGAGATCCTACCAGAAGCAGAGCTTTCGATGCATAGCCTGCATTAAACATTGTAAACCAGGATACATTATGATAAATGGAAAGTGTATGGAAATTCTCAAAATTGCGTAAGTTGTGAAAGAACTATATATAGGGAAACACGTTATACATTTTACGAAAATAAAATTTATTGTAAGAAAAATAAAACGCCTTTGAAATAGAATACACTTTATTGTATGTCCCGCTTAATATACAAAGTTACTTCTCTATTGCACTAATAAAATATTAATGTATATTATACGTATGTACTAGTGCACGTCTAGAAAATATTTGTATATTTGTGAACAATGCAACAAAATTCTTAACTATCATATTTGAAATACTTCGTCAATTAAATATTACGATCTTATCCCAATAGAAATATTCTTCCGGATTAATGGGTAACAAATGTGCTTCATTAATATCCAGATGCCAGATATTTAATAATAATTCTTCTTATAATGAGGGAATCCAGTCCTTATTGAAAATAAAAATTGTAATTTAAATGATGCTAATGTAGTAGTAATGCAATAATTCAAGAATGTACTTAGTTCTTCTCAATCCTTCATTTTATAATTTGATACATTTTTGATAAGATTGATGTATAATTATAGTAAGAGTACAATAAAAGTGACAAATGTAAAATATCACTTTGCTACCTACTCAGTGTAATCCTCCAGCGATTTTGTCAAAATTAGTTCATTTTGATTAGTTCAGAAACCATAAATGGGTTATAACGACTGTCTAAAATTTTACTAATTACACTGGTGTTAAGTTTTATATCAGAAATAATGAGATTTTATACTATTTGCCTACCATTGAAAGTGGTAAAGTTTTACCATGGCAGATTTTCAACAGTGATACATATTTATGTTAATAATTATATTGTGTTTGCGCGAACCTTTGCTTGATTAAGAATCTTCATTTGGTCAAATGTAGATCTACTGATTACATACATTACATTATTATATTATGTTATATGGGTTTGGGCCTCATCAGCCACTGATCGCATGGGTAGTCCCTTGGCGATCCCCTCTTATCCTGGTCATTATCCAAAAATGCTGTTCCATAAAAGGAGCAATTTAGGCACGTTCCCCGCCTTAAGCCTCGCCTCCTTTAGGATAACAGGGGTTCCTAATATAACATACCTCTTCTCCTCCAGTGCGGGGCAGCTGTAAAGAAGATGAATCGAGGTTTCCTCGTCTTCTATACAGTATATGCAGGCCGGGCTGTCAGTCAGCCTCAGATTGTGCTTATATCAATTCAGACTTCTACGGTGGCCCGTTATGATTTCCACCAGGGTTCTGGCTTTGTGCCTGTTCAGTTTAATGAATTCTTGAGCCCATTTCTCAATCTCTGAGTATTCGATGGAGAGTTTGGTTATTCGACAACCCGTTACTCCTCTCCATCTTTTATTGTGCTGGTCTCTTGCCCAGCGATTGATGCGGTCTCTGATCAGATTCCGGCTTATTCCCACTGCAGGTTCTGATCCATAGAGGTTGTCCCTGGTCCCTAGTCTAGCAAGGTGATCTGCAATTAGATTTCCCTTAATGCCATTATGCCCAGGTATCCACAAGAGTTCTACCGGTCTCTTCCCTGCCAAGTGGTTCAATGCTTCATTCTACTGATTAAATAGATAATAATTCATTCATTCAAATAGGAGAATATACTAATTCTCTAAGTAAATAGCAAAAATGATTAGTTTTACTTTAGTTTCTAGCATTTAAATACATTCTATACATTTCACAATATTCTTCAAAAAATGACGTTTTAGTCAATTTTTTTTAGTTATTTCTCCTCTCAATATATGCACCTATTTTTCTAAGTTTTGTCGCTTTTCCCATTATTTCTTGGATGATCATTACTTGTATAAGAAACTTTTCATTTTACAATACATTTATTTCTTCCCTTTTTTCTTCTGGAGTAGGCTGGAACCTTTAGTGTGAAGATAACACGGACTTAGTTTTCTACAAATCACCAAAGCACTATAAACTAGAAACTAAATGATTAAATCTTTTAGTTTTAATCATCTTCAGATGATGCTAACTTTGTTGGCGAAACGCACGTCGAGTGTAGTGTATAGTGTTTTGGTATTTTGTGGAAAACTAAGTCAGTGTTGTTTTCCCTTTTTTATTACATTCTGATCTGATTCCAAAACTTCTTTCTGCTTATTACATATTAAGAAACTGATCCAAACCAGAATATCTGACTAGATTTTCTAATAACTGAATGTTTCCCTAAATAGAACAAATTTGTTGCTGGGATAATTCGAGATAATTGCCAATGGAAATATTTTGGGAAGCATAATTTCAAACGAGGTTATTGAATTTCTAAAATATTGAAGATATTTGATATATTTACTTATTGTACTTAATTTCCAAATACAATTTATCAGATTTAATTTTCTTGTAGGCCACTAAATATTTTTATAATTTACATAGTAAAACTTAAATATGTTAAGAAGGAGATAAAAAGGTAAAGAAGAATGTTGTTAATGAGTGAACTAATGGTGAAATACTAGTCACTAAGTCAGTGTTTCTAAGCCAATTCAGGTCCCTACTTTAATAAAAAATTTAAGACACTCATTATTTACATAATAATATTTATATAAGTATTTTAAAGATTCAATTTTTTTATAATACCTAACGAAAATGAAATGGCAACAAATGTGATTAAACCTCATATGGGTTTAATGAATACATAAAAATATATGAAAACGTAATAACATAATAGATACATAAATAAACAGTTTTAAAACCTTAAAACGGACTTTTCCGTACGTAGAAAATCTCTATCTGGATATTGAGTGGCCTAGAAAAAATAAACCAACACATAAATTCAGAATATGTTTTATGCGACAGTTTCACTTTTTTTAATTTTTCATGACCCATGGACAGGGTGGGGTGTGTCCTATCCACCTCAAAATCGATAGATGTCATCTGGTAGACCCCCTAATCAGAATCAGTCGAAATCCAATGGATCCGACATGATTTAATTGAGTGATCGTGCCAACAAAAACAAATTCTCAAATAGTCCACTATTGTGTTTTTTCATGACCCATGAACATGGTAGAATGTATCCTATCCACCTCAAAATCAATAGGTGTCGTCTGGGAGACGTCCCCGATCAGAATCAGTCAAAACCCAATCGACTCGACACGATTGTGTTGAGTAATAGTGCTAACAAACAAAATTTCTCAAATAGTCCACCATCGTGCTTTCTAATGACCCATGGACAGGGTGGGGTGTATCCTATCCACCTCAAAATCGATAGGTGTCTTCTGGGAGACGTCCCCGATCAGAATCAGTCAAAACCCGATCAATCCAACACGATTTAGTTGAGTTATCGTGCTAACAAAAATAAATGCCGACGACAACGATGACAACGACAACGACAACGACAACGACAACGACAACGACGACGCCACGCACACACACAAGATGGTTTAAAAACAATTTTTTTTTGGTTCTTAGGCCGAAAAACGAAAAATAAACCCTAGAAAAAAAAATTTTTACGCGATTACATTACTTTTCCGCGTATAGTGGAGTGCGGAAAAGTAAAAATACAAAATTGAAATGCAATTAATATTATGAACAAGAACGTAACGGTTCCTGATTAAACTGGAAGTAGTATTATTGGAAAGTTACACTATGATAAATGAAAATCGGATAACAATAACATTTAATAAATAACAATTAAATCAGATAATTGCAGACATTTTATTTATAACTAAATAACAATAGCTACATAGTTAAATCCAAGATAGCCTTAGTTGATATGATAACATGTTTATGTTTAGGATTATACAATAGAATTTACAAAAACTCTAAATATAGGGGGGTTGATAGTTAAAACAATAAACTTCATGAAAGTCTAATTTTTGTAAAACACGGAAACCCTGTATAAAGAAGCTTATAAGTATAATCAAAAATCTAAAAAGTTAAATTTATATATAAAACCGCCGAGAGAAGAATTTTTTCGAAAAATAGAAATAGTAGTTTTTAAAGTATTGTATTTGTCAGCCTTTTGTGGATTTCAAAAAATGATAACATCAAAATATATGTCTGGTTTCAATTTTAATGCACGAAGTCAAAATATCACACAAATATAAAACTCGAAATTTTATCTTCAAAGAAGAACACCACATCACAGTAAATAAATCACTGCAGGGGATGACAAAGAACTAAACTTATTTTTTCTTAAATAATATGTTTTTTTAATTAAAACCAAATGAAACATTTCAATGGTTAATGGGATAATGGGACATCTTAAGGTATTATGTGGAACAAGCAGAACACTGGTAGTTGCGCTACTGATTTATAGTGTTCTGAAATTATAGATAAGTTATTTATATAGCTTATCTACGAGTATTATATGTATATACTGGAAACGTCTCAATTCATAGCGCCAGTTCATTAATCTCCAGTCTATACCGTAGTTAACAAAAATGTACGATAATAATGATAAAATAAGAATGAAACATGCATATACCTATTATCTGACAATAATATGACTAGTAATATTTCAAGTAGAACTGATTCCCTGTATCAGCTTTATATAATAATAGGTGTATAATTATTACATATTACTGCTTCGATCATAGAGACGATTTGGTATAAATCTCGATGAAGTTCTTAGAATTCCGATATAGAACAATGTTAATAAATAAATAATATTACTTAATTCTATAATATCGTCAGGATATTTGAAGTATATAGGGTGATTTTAAATGAAGCAGCAAAAATATGTTCAGTGAATGAAGAGTCAAGAATATGACTATTGAAATAATATTACCCTTTTATAAAAGTCGCACACCTGAGGAAATGTCTCTACCGAGGAGTGGGGGTTGAAATTCACATTATAGTGAATTAGTAATTCTTGAATGAGAAGCCATTTGGTAATAAAAAACAACAAACGTGAATTTTTATTTTTCGGATTTTCGTCACAATGTAACATATCTTCACAGAATTCTTGGCGACTCATGCCTTATCTTACACACACTTTATAAGGCTGGACCTTATCACTGACTTGAGATCTGCCTTGTCAACGTAAATTTTTTGAACTACTAATTTTTGATAAGGGAAATGTGTCTTGGTTCTAGTAACGCAGACATACAATTGGGGGTGGTGATTAACCAGAAACAAACCAGTATGCATATGTTAGTTACAAAATCTCCTATTTAAAACCCTGAGCAAAGAATATGTTTCCGCTACCTACTTTGGCATTTTACTAAATACCACTAATAATATCAATGGATACATTCAACGACGAACTAGCTAATAAAATATATAAAGTCACTTCCACTAGCAAACATTGATAGGAAAGCCAATGTAACCACATACATTATCAAATTTTATTATCAATATCAGTGCTCCG
Source organism: Rosalia funebris (assembly GCA_037954035.1). NCBI lineage: Eukaryota > Metazoa > Arthropoda > Insecta > Coleoptera > Cerambycidae > Rosalia > Rosalia funebris. Next base: position 28,521,243 of record JAZFAV010000035.1, on the reverse strand, counting down.
TTCGACAAATGTTCCTCGCATTACGTGATTTTTATATTCGCCATTACCGTCCCACCGAGTTGACCATTCGACGTCTGGTGGCCAAATTCAAGCCAACCGGTTTGATAAATAATCAGGCAACACCCGTACGTCACCAGAATGTAAAGTCTGCTGAAAACATCGCTGCTATGTGTGAGAATGTACAAGAAAACATAAGTCAACTCTCAAGCAACAAAACAGCAATCAATTTCTCGTCGTTCACAAGAACTTGGCCTTCCTGCGACTTCAACTTGGCAAATTCACTCACACAGGAACTTAAGGTAAACGACCATAGATAACGCCGTGTGTTCGCTGATTGGGTTCTAGAGCAGTTAGAAGTTGACCTAAATTTCGCCAAAAAAATCTATTTTAGCGACGAGGCCCCGTTTTGGATGAACGGATATATATGAACAAGCAAAATTGTTGAATTTGGGACGATACCACGCCACACGAAATACACCGGCACCAAATGCCTTCCGAGAAAGTCCCTGTTTGGTGCGGATTTTGTTATGGCGGAATCATCGGTCCGTACTCATTCCAAAACGAAACTGGCATTGCCATAATTGTCAACGGTGAGCGCTACAGATCGATGATAAGAAACTTTTTGTGGTCTAAACTGGATGACATGGATACCGACGATATGTAGTTCCAACAAAATAGCGCTAAGTGCCACACAGCGTATACCACGATGGACATTCTGCATGACGGATTTGAGGGAATGGTTATCTTGCGCAGCGGCAACTTGAACAGGCCACCGAGGTCATGCGATTTAACGTCTTTAGACTTCTTCCTTTGGGGCTATCTTAAATCGCAGGTCTATGTGAATAAATCGCAAACAATTGATGCCCTCAAAGTCAACATAACGAATGCCATCCAACAAATTTAGTCAGATTTATGCGACAAAGTCATCGAAAATTGGACCTTCAGAATACATGCACCATGCAAAGCTGCGGCGGACATTAGAACGACGTTATATTCCATATTTAATGCCATAAAATATTCTGTCAAATAAAAAAAAGTGAGTGGATGTTTCACACACAACTTGCTCTATTTACATTTAGAAATCAAGCGTGCTTATTGAAAGACCCTTTATAATAATACCTCAAATAAATATGTTATTATTATTATTATTATTACTGTATATATTATATATATATATATATATATATATATATATATATATATATACATATATATATATATATATATATATATATATATATATATATATATATATATATATATATATACATATATATATATATATATATATATATATATATATATATATATATATATATATATATATATATATATATATATTATAATGCAATATTTAATGCAATGCCTCGAAACAATTGCTACATCGATTGTTGTAAAACTCCTAGTGAGTTAAGTAATAATTTTATATATGAATATGAGATCACATATAAACAGTGTTACAGTTAGTATACATTTTGAAAGCGAGGTACCCATCTTAACTAAGCTATTCTTTTCAGTTTACAGTGTATTAAAAGTGGTGATAAAGAAAGGTGTAGTATCTTTAAGGAAATCTATAGTGTAAGGCAACATGGCTAACAATTTAAAACAATATTAAGCTCAAGAGGATTTATATTATATAATTGAGGCGTCCGGTTCTTTACATCCTAGATAAGAGTTTGTACAGAAAATCCAAAAAACGTATAATTTGTTATATATATGAAATGAAGTTTGTATATTTGGTATATGTGAGGATCAGGTTTTTATAATGAATTTTTTCATTGTAAAAAATATATTAGACCGTAAAAAAGGTAATATGTTAATAAAAAGTTTGAATTTAAACAGTTTTATAACCAAACAACAGATTGAGTTAGTTTTGAATCTGTCACTGTTGAAATAGTAAGGTTCTTTTTTAATTAAGATGAGATTTTTACTTACAATTAGTATTGTATTTTATTCAATTAATACATAAAATATTAAATTCTAAGCCCATCTCCTTTTGTTTCTAAAGTCTCAACGGCTTCTTCATGATCTGCGTTTTCTTTCTGGTCAACAGCATTACTATTGTCAATAATATGTTTGTAAAATGTTAAATCGTCATTGGGAATAATCCTCCACTTCTGCCCGAAGTGCTTCTTTAAAAGGACATCTACATTTAGTATTTTAGCTGCTTTAACGGAATGAATCTTTAGTAAATGCTCAGGCTTGATTGCACTGAGGCTTTTTCAGTACCGATTTGTAAGTACCAAGATCCGACCTGTAGTTGACCTCTCCTTTAACAATAACACTTTTACCTTCTTGCTGGAGCTTCTTCTTAATTGATATTCTTTTGGTAGATGAAAACATAAAATTTCATTGATTCGGTGACTTCACATACCCATCAATAGCGTTTTTCCAATAAAATATATCATAATCTTTTTTGAGATCAAGTACAGTTGCATGATCTGATAATATTGCACGGTATTCCCTTGGACGGAGAAGAACTTCCTTCTTTTTCACTTGTCTTTCAAGCCTTCCGAAAACTCTATCAGATGGCAGGAAGGATTTCCCAACGATGGGAAATATTATGTGAATAACCTTAACTGAAAATGGATGTACAATGCATAAGCATGCAAATCATAATAGAGTTTTTATTTTGCCCGGGGCATCCATTTAGATGGGTCTCGCAACTCTTTCTGTCTTTGTTAGGCGTACCAAGAATAACAGAAGTCTCCATGCTATAAAACTTCGCTCACAGTACAATTAACACATTAACCAAAATAATAGTTACAGCAAGTTGTAAACAACATGATCGTATCACTATCAGATGGCTACTAAACAAAATAAAGACATGCAAAACACAGAAAGCAATTGAAGCAGTTTTGATCACGCCCAACGCTAAAATGTTAATATACTATTGGATGTAAGAAGTTTTGATACCAATATGAATAGAACGGAATAAAAGAGTTTTGAAACAGTATTTACAAAGGACTGAGAGGGTTTTGTTGCTGTAACTGGATTTCGTAATTTAGTTTTGAATGGATGTAAACACATTTGCGACAGATATAATTCAGAATCATACATAATACGGGCATTAGATAGCGGCACCACTGTTACGGGTTTTCTTAGGGCTTGGATTTAGAGACTTTTAAACCCAGAAGCCTCAATTCAATGACTGAAAAGATTTGAGTTCAAAGAGCCTAATGTGATAGTCACATTAAGTGTACGATATAAATTTCTTAGTATATTTCTTTATTGGAAACTCCGCCGCCATGCGATTATTTTAAGGAAGTACTTTAAAACCCGATGACCTCCTATACATCGTCAGTGACTCATTGATATATACTGCATAATATCCTATGGATGGAAATTATCGGCGACGAGACTTCCTCGACAATATTCATACGGCATTGTTATCTCTTTTTTATCTTATTTACAATTACGAGGAGATAACGAAAAGCAATATTAGTAGATATTTTTCCCAATAACGGTATGATGTACTTTAAAATCCAAAATGAAACCCATCGTGTACCTAGTATTGATATCAATTTTATATTCGAACGTTGTGACATGCTCGTGGATGACTTACGATCAGTATTTCAAAGTTCTAAATGAAAAATATAAAGGAGCTATGCAAGGTGCGAATATCATAAGAACGCGGACTAATTGTGATAAGAATTTCGTGCAAATTGTGCCTGGAATATGCCGGGAGATCTATTTGTAGCTTGTGGTGAACATTGTCAAGTAAGTAATCGGTTTAGTTTAAATGTCAATATTACGTTTTGCACTGACAATAAGAAAAAACCAGTAATAAGTCACAAATTATGTTCAATCAAATTCTTAAAAATTGTTGCAACCGTAAATAATATTTTTGTTCAGTTTTGTCTTCCATTTCCTACCAAACTTTTTTATTATACATTTAATGTACCAGAGGAAAGCCTGAGTTCCAAATAGGGAATCAGACTCTTTTTTCTATCTGAAATGTTCTTTTTTAATTTAGCTTCTGGTACTTTAAACGTATATAAGCAACTGCTTTTAAACGAGTGCTGATTTTATAAACGCGAAGTTTTCAGATGGTAAGTCTTACAAGATGTCTTAAGGAGGCTTATACTCAAATCACCTGTAGGTCCTTAAACATTAAGGATTAAACAAATTAAGCCACAATAGCTATTCCCACGACTATATATGCCGTCGACGGGTGCTGCATTACGTGGCAAAATTTGCCGTATTTTATTCTAACATAGAAATAAAATACTGTGATTTGGATTTCTCGAAAACCACAAGGAAGATGTAAAACCGTCCTCTATCTCAGGATACCGCTAACTGTAGATCGGTTTTGACCTTATCTTGGGTGTCGTCAGTACAGTGTAAGCGAGTATGCTTTTGACAAACGAGGCTTGCACATCTTGTAAACACTGTTACGTTATACAGTAGTAGACTATAAAATACAACCAAGCGCCATCTCTCGGTGTTTCGGCAAATCGAAATAACATTTAGTTATATATAATGACAGGAATCATCTATAATAAACGCAAAGTTTTCAGATGATAAGTTTTACAAGATGTCGTAAGGAGACTTATAATCCAACTATCTGTAGGTCTTTAAACATTAAGGATTAAACAAATTAGTAGCCGGGGAATAGCTGTTGTGGCTTAATTTGTTTAATCCTTAATGTTTAACGACTTACAGATGGTTGGAGTATAAGCCTCCTTACGACATCTTCGAAACCTTACCATCTGAAATTTTTGCGTTTGTGGATGATTCCTGTCATTGTATATGACTAAATTTTATTTCGATTTTGATTGTTTTTGAAACTACCGAGAGATGGCGCTTGGTTACATTTTATAGTCTACTAATGTAGAACGTAACAGTGCCTACAAGATGTGAAGCCTCGTTTGTTTGCTTCTCGCGTAGAGACCCGCGAAAACGGAAGCAAAGCTCGGCCTACCTTCGTACGACGGTCCCGGTCTACACAATGGGCGAGTAAAGAGCGGTAATCTCGTTCGACTTGCCGACAAAACCCATCAAGGCCATTACGCCTACTAATTAATATTAGTTTCAAAGGCATACTCGCTTACACTGTACTGACGAGACAAAATATAAAGTCGAAACCGATCTACAGTTAGCGGAATCCTGAGATAGAGGACGCTTTGTATCTTCCTTGTGGTTTTCGAGCAATCCAAATCACAGTATTTTATTTCTATGTTAGAATAAAATACGACAAATTTCGCCCAAGTAATGCAGCGCCCGTCGACGGCATATAGTCGGGGGAATAGCTGTTGTGGCTTAATTTGTTTAATCCTCGATATTTAAGGACCTACAGATGGTTGGAGTATAAGCTTCCTTACGACAGAGTGCTGATTCTTAACGAATATAGAATAAAATAATAATTTTCATAACATTAAGGAAGACTACAAATTCAGTACCTGATTCAATACCACTAACTGTGGTGATAACTAAATCAAACTATTGACTATTGAATCTTCTGTAGTCATGAAACACCAAAAATATCTTTACATTAGAAGAGATACCAATAACTTGTGCGTGTCTTAGTATTCTGTATTAAGAACTATTATATTTATTATATAACAATTATGTCAGTTATAATATAGATTTCAACACTTATCAACGATAATCGGTTATAAAAAAAATAATATGTTGCGTATGTAGTTTTGGAGAAGGCTTAGTTACAATCATCATATTTAATTGAAAATTACGAAGAATGCAGGATCTGGAATAATGTCTTGAATATATTGTACACCTAAAAACAATCAAGGTAACCTATTGTCCAATAAGATCTGTCTCCAATATTTTGTCCCATAAGGTATGAATACAATTTTCTAATACAAAGAAATAATGCAGAATTATAAGGGCTTATAATACTTGATATCAGTTAAGATGGCGCTCAAGAAATAGTAAAAATTTCAGGGAATATTAGTACTTGTATAACAGATTAAAACTTATTATTATAAAGGTATACTAATAATCAACGATTAATAAATATACTTCCAAAGCTTTCAATTGTCGTCTACATTTGTCACCTCTCCTAATTTTTTTATCTAACATAAATGTTAAATATAGAAAATACATGTAAGAAAATAAATGTATATGTTGCTACATGCACGTTGATGATTGTTGCTACAAGGACGTATGAGAAAACTCTGACTCCAGTAAAATTACTTCTAAGTACCAAATAGGTTTTTTAGAAGTGGAATATTTACTAGCAAGGAAGTGATTTCCATGGTAACCAGTTGAAAATATATTTATAAATATTTAGATCACTTAAATGAAGCATTAAATTCACTAGTGTAGATATGCTAGTGGAATATATGGAAGTTAGTAATTTCGAATATCCGATACATCAGGAACCAGACCTACATAGATTCCAAAGATTATATACAATGTTATATTACAATACACAAATAAGAAATGTTCCGATGTGCCCTCATAGCACAAATTTACTATACATCTAAGAAGTTACAGATTGAAGAGACTGCCCAAGAAGTAAGTATATTATTGAACTAGAAACAAACATATTGTTAAATATAACATGATATTTAACAATACAGAAAATAGAGCAATACTACTTTTGATTAAGAACAACAAGTTGAAAAAGTGCATCATACAGCATATAATAAAAAATATATGAGAATGCAATTACAAGTTGGTCATTGTTGAACATCTGAAGTAGCATGGAAGACCTCTTCATTGAATAGGAATCAAGAAGAAGTATGTGTTTAACAATACTTAACTGGCACTGACTACTACAACGTTTTAATTAAAAACTGTATCCAATGTACACAACTAAATCATGCGTATGTTATTTAACATATGAATGAAAAGATGATCGATAATATCGTACACAATTTTGTCTTGAAAGCTAGACAAAATTATGTACGAAGCTTTTGTTGACGATACCACCATAATAGTATTAAATATCAGTAATTAAGATTACCTAGTGATAAGGAATATCTTACAAATTTGACTGGGATTACGGCTTACGACAAATAGTAATAGACTACGTTGTTGTGACTAGTTTTATCATTAAATATAATTCTTATTTAACGTACATTTAAGCGAGTACTGTAGATCACCTCTAATTATAAATCACCTAACAACTTGTTTATATAAACAATTTAAATTGCTTAATTAAATCGAATCATAATGAATTCAATTGCTGTGATATAGGACTGTACATTTTCTGGCTACACAATCTTGTTTCTGTTTTATTTTTATATGTGTATGATGGTTATCTAGCTTTTTTTAATTGTGGTATAAATTACCTATATTCTTCATTTCCGTGAAAAACCTAAATCACTTAAATTGATATAAAATATAAAGAGAATAGCGTCTCTCCCTGAACGTGGATTTAATCATTTTCGTCTCTAGTAAAAGGTGGTAGCTGTCACCAGTTCAAAGACGATTACTAGATATTTCTTGCATGTAACTTTAATTGAAATTGAATTGCATTATAATAATAATAATATAGTTTTGTCAGATTATTAGCAAAGATTGTATTTTCATTACAATAAAGTATTACAATCATTTCAATCAGGAAATTTTTCACTTTTCTTATTTTTCATATTATATTTTTGATAAGTTACACCTATACCATCTCTTATATTCTAATAATGATTTATCAGTAATCCACTGACTAACATCTCAGCAATAACTTGTATATTTAAGAAATCCCCTTCGTGGATATAGGAATATCTCTTCACTTCACTACAGTTTTCTATAAAATAATCTAAATGAGAATTTGGAAAATACAGTTTGATAATATATATTTATAATAGGAAGTAAATTTTCTAAAGAATATTTACAATTATTGGTTCTTTAGTTGTTCAGAAAACTATTTGTTTTTGTTTCCAAACTAGGTTCTATCATCCTTACAGGAGGGTGAAACGGCTACCTAAAACCTAGTATGGGACTGTGTAAACGTCCTCACGAAAATATAAAGGCAGAATAGAATGTGAGGAACATACAAGTAATGAAACGGACAATCGGCTAGTTAGGGAAGGCGCAGCCATGGCCTTAATGAGACCTGAACCCTTTTATCCCGCAACAAAGATCAAAAAATCTATTTCTGGAGGAAATAGACTTACTTAGGCAAAGTCGACAGGCTATCAGAATAACAGTGGGCCAGTGTGAAACCTTAACATATATGATACTCCAGTTTATTGGTGAAGAGAAACCAAAAGGTAACAGCTACAGAAGGGGGTTTTTATCAAGACTTATATAAGAGACAAAGTTAGATAAAGTGATCAAGCAAGAGTCAGTAAGATTAGACACAATCGACCCTAAGGGAACCGCGGTGCCTTAGACCTACAGATCAATTACATGCAGCTGGAAAACCTATAATTTGAAATCTGAATCTGAATCCGCAAAAGTCATATAGGAATTTTGTAAATTCTACACTGGAAATCTACAGTTGTTCGACCTTAATTTTTGCAGTACTTTCTTGTTTATAGCCTTTGCAAAGTTTTCTGTAAGTCTCAATTTTATGCTGAGATATTGTAGAATAACTAACCCAATTAAACTTCACTGAAAGCATTGAAAATCATAATCTGGCAGTACTTTGCTTTGCTCTCTAGATCTGTTTTTAAGGGCAAATTTAATAGATAAGATATGTATTTACATAAGATGCTGCTTATGTGATGAGAAATGAATCATTAAAAAAATAAATATATTTCTTCACTAGAAAATTACAATATAATCCTCCTTCACTAGATCGAAGCTTCTACCGAAGCTAAGATAGTCCCTTGTGGATTAGTTTTAATGAATCAAGTTTCAGAAAACTTTACTTCATCCATAATAGGATGCAAAGAAGAGTTATGACCTGTAAAATTCGGGGTTTTTTAGAGCCACTTCTGGGTCGTTCCATAACTCGCCATAAAGTTCCATAATTGACTTTGTATTAACCTCTCTGGGTGCTTTGGTTACATCATTTATCTTACTGCTGGTAAATTGTTAGGTTCATTGTTGATCTAATATTTAGTGGACTTTAGAAGATTTGAATCATCACATCTTTGTATATGGATAGTAGGTGGACTATTTTTTAACCATTATTTCTTCACTGAGGATAATTATTCATTTGGAAGTGTTTCTATGTGCAATATTCTTTGAAAGGTCCTTACATACTGTTAAATTTTTATTTAATCTGATAATAGATGTTATACAATCTTCTGTCTCGGTCGATTCTTGAAAAGTACTACAACTTTTCTCCTGTATTAATGGTTACTGAGATAGACACATAAGATCTCTTATCAAACATTGGGTATGGTTAAGTATGTACAGAGATGTTATATTGAATAGAAATGACAACAATTTCAAGGAAATTGTCTTTGTTAAACATTGATCCAGATATTTTATGAGTATCCCAAAATTAAATATATTTGTTTTTATTTTAAGGGGTAGTAACACATATATAAATGTAGTAATTTATCCTTGCTATAAACTGTCTAAGTTGTACAGTATTTCCATTAAATTTTCATACGACAAAATGATTCTATAAACAATGTCAATATGGGCAATAGATGTAGTGTCTCCTAGTTCACTAGGTATTCTGAGTAATTACAAATAAAGAGAGTTCATTTTCTTTAACAATTAATCTTGCATTAGTCTGCATCAAAGGAAAGTCATAGAGGTTACCATCATTCACAAATTCAGTGACCAAATCATCTTATTATACGAAATCAAATTATTAACTGAGTTGGAACTATGCAGTTTGAATATTTATACATCTAAATATGGATAACTAGTTACACCTAACACAAAAATTATGCGAAAAATATTTTATTTCTATTTAAACTTTAATATTGTATATTTACATAATATGCCGTTTATTTTCTGAACCGTGAATCATTATAAAAATAAACAGTTTTAAAACCTTAAAACCGACTCCGCACGTAGAACAACTCTATCTCGAAATTGAGTAGCCCAGAAAAAATTAACCAACATATAAATCCAGAACATGTGTTTTATGCGACAGTTTTACTTTTTTCAAATAGTTCACCCTCGTACTTTCTCATGACCCATGAACAGGATGGGCTGTGTCCTATCCATTTCAAAATCAAGAGATATCGTCTGGTAGACGTCCCTAATCAGAATTAGTCGAAACCCGATATGACACGATTTAATTGAGTGATCGTGCTAACAAAAACAATTTCTCAAATAGTCCACCATTGTGCTTTCCCATGACCCATGTACATGGTAGAGTGTGTTCTATTCACCTCAAAATCAATAGGTGTCGTCTGGGAGACGTTCCCGATCAGAGTCAGTCAAAACCCGATCGATCCGACACTATTTAGTTGAGTTATCGTATTGACAAAACATGTTTCTCAAATAGTCCATCATCGTGCTTTATCATGACCCATGGACAGGGTGGGATGTGTTGTATCCACCTCAGAATCAATAAAATTCGTCTGGGAGACGTCCCCGATCAGAATCAGTCAATACTCGATCGATCCGACAGGATTTAGTTGAGTTATCGTGCTAACAAGAATAAATGCCGACGACAACGATGATGACGACACACACACAGCAAGCAATTTTTAAAAACCGTTTTTTTTTGGTTTTTAGGCCGGAAAACGAAAAATAAACCCAAAAAAAATGTTGTACTTTCACTTCTTTACACGATTACATTACTTTTCCGCTTATAGTGAAGTGCAGAAAAGTAATAAATATTACTGGTACCACAATATAATATTATTTGGTATTACAATGTCAGTACTCTGTTTTACTGTTTACAAGTCAGAAGTTTAATTATTGACTATTTATTTATTTATTTAACAGTTGGGTGTGATTCTTTTTCATCCAGTTAGTCTTCGATATTCACAGTATAAACAGTTGTGTCGATTGATAGAATCATTTAGATAAAATCTCGCGATAGCGAACACCATTCACGGTAACTGCTTGGCATAAGACCTCATTTTCGAAGAAGTACGGCCCGATGACGCCGCCAGCCCATAAACCGCACCAAACAGTCACTCTTTGTGGATGCATCGGCTTTTCAACAATCACTCGTGGATTCTCATTTGCCCAAATGCGGCAATTCTGCTTGTTAACGAATCCACTGAGGTGAAAGTGTGCCTCGTCGCTGAAGATGATTTTCTTTGTAAAGTCACCATTCACTTCTGTCTGCTCAACCAACCATTCGGCGCATTGACGACGTTTGAATGGTCAGTAGGTTTCAGCTCTTGAGTCAATTGAACCTTGTAAGCGTGTAAATTCAAATCTTTATTCAAAATTCGCATCGGTGATGTTCGTGAGATGTTCAATTGTTGGACACGACGACGAGTCGAGGTTGACGGCTCTTCTGCTACACTATCGCGAACAACAGCAATGTTTTCCGCAGAACGAACTGGGCGAGCATGCACAGATATTTTCACATTTCCTACAGACCCGGTTTGCTGAAATTTGCGCACAATTCCCCCGATTGTGGACACATTTGGTCGATTATGCTGACCAAAAAGGTCACGAAGTGCACGAAATGCATTTTGATTTGAACGCCCATTTTCGTAAAAGGCTTCAACAATCTTAACGCGCTGCTCAATTGTGTACCTCTCCATGGTTGAATTTGTCAAACACTGAACAAAGAAATGTCAAATTAAGTTGGGCAAAAAACTTGACGTTAAGGTGTGACTCACAATTAACATCGTGCATTATCGTTGGACCACACTTTATAAGGACCATCTTCATTCAATTCTACTAATGTACTGTATATGGATGAAAATATTCTTTTAGACAACGTTTTATATAGTTTACTACGATTAATTTGCTAAAATATTTTTTGTTTCAAAAACAATTTGTACATAACATACAAATTCTAATGCATGCATGAATAAAAAATATGGGTGCTACCATTTATAAAAATGGTCTAAGACTATATAAGGCCGATAAATACGCATCACAAAAATATAAAATCAAAATACATATTTTTAATTGGAAATGTTTTGTTCGTTGTCCGATAATGATATTATCGATTTTTTTAAATCATTATTTAGTCGTTGTATATTCTATTGATTCTCTTAGTTTTGTAACTTTATATATGAGATTAATTGGTTAAAACATCTTAACTCATTATTGTCTTCCTCAATTTTATTGTTATTGGTTAAGTCTTTATTTGTATCAGGTGATATGCTAAATAAATAAGATCAATTTAATAGGCACGTGATAAACTGGTATTAATTTCCTTAAACAAGTTTTTACATTTAATTTGTTTTTGAACAGTATCGCGCCCTTGTTTTCCATATTAACATCGAGTGTACAAGTCAAATAAATTATTTCTTATCAATACGCTTGTAGTGTTTTAAATACAAATACGATATAAATAAAGTAGCACTGAGCTTTAAGCAAAATGGTGCGTTTTGTCATCGTTATGTTGATAATAGTAATTTTCCAAATTTACGGTTGTGACCCCAAGTCCGATACATACCAGGCTTTTTTTAATAATATTAGAGATTCGACAGGCAGAAATCTGGAGGCTAACATAATCCAGATTGGTTGTAAACCTGGTTTTATTAAGATACGCGGCAAATGCAGAGAGGTATTCGTGTGAAAGTTACAAAAACGTTAGAAAAACAGTTTAGGTAAGATATAATTTTTCATTTAATTTCTAATGAGTATTAAGTGCTAATTCTACAACAATAACTTTGTCCATTTGGCGCCATTTTATTTCTTTAGAATCATCTTCTTCATATCTTCTTCATAATTATGTAATACAGTAAATACTATTTAGGTATTGTACTATATTTAAAGTAAATACTATATCAAACATGCATATATTGTTATTTAAATAATAACTCAAACGTGTATTCCGGTGGATACACGTTTTCGGTTTCACACTAGCTCGGACACCAGTGTCGTTAATGAAAATGTATCACTAGGTTCCTTTTCTAAATGTTTTTGTAGTAAAACCTCGACAAAACTTTAAGGGGCTACATCCAATTGGAATCATGAAAAAATAGTCGATCTTCGGGACGAATTTTCTTGGGAACTATTATTGATAAATAAACATTTATTTTGACGACAAATTTATTGTAATAATGGTGAAATGAACACAATTTAAGAATATTTAAAACCGGAAGAGATATACCCCCCCGGAAGTGGAGCGTCTATTTCGTGATCCGGTTTGGGGTGCCCCATCTCCTGCTAAAACTGATCATCTGAAATCAAAGATAGTAAGTTATTATGAAGTTAAGTGCATATGAAATATATTGACGATCGCCGTTTCTGAAAATTGTTATTAAAAAAAAAACGGCACATGGAAACTGAAGTACGAAAGTTCGGTAAAAAATTTAGTTATTATTGTAATTTGTTTAAACAGTTTTGTTTATTTTTTAAAAATGCTATGGCTCTTCTGTTTACAATGGCTTAAAACGTGACTGTGCCAAATTTCAAATGAATCTGTCGTTCGGTTCTCGAAATATGATGCGGTGCCCGTTTCGGGTTCAAATGACGATGGGATTTTCTTAGGATGATGAATTCTTGTGCTTGTTTTATCTTTCTTAGCTCGAGAAATGCGTTTACAGTATTACAATATAGTAGGAAAAATATGCATGAAACAGTGATTCCTCAAGTTTGTGGCTGATTAGTTAAGTAGATATATTCGTAAGCCCTCATGCTATAACAATATATTATCGAAAAAATTATCGAAAATTTTCAAGATTTTAGGTGGATGTAGTCCCTTAACAGTAGTTTGTGAGATGAAAGAGTCCTTCCAAAATCTACTGTCACTAAAGGATAGTACGAAAACTATATATAGACTATATTTTAGTAAAGTAGGAGGCAATTCTTGATGTGTACCCTTTAGGAATAAACACATGTATTCCAAACGGCTGTATTCAGGATTTTTCGTAAACACATCTAGGTTTTTTTAATCGGGGTACTGATTTCACATGTATTGTGGTTGTTTATTTTTCTTCTAAGATCATTAAATGCCATGGATATGTTCTTTTAATGATATGTCATATATTTCCAGTTTCCTTGTTGTAGTAATTAAAATGAAATAGTTACTATTAATGTAACGAAAATCACCTCATATGCTTTGTAATTGCAATAAATTCTTAATTGTGTGTATGGCATTGGTTTCGTTGGGATCAAACTTATAGATAACAAGTCCGGATAACAAACTCCAATCAAGATAACACGCTTTAGTTCTTTAAAATTATCAGAATAAGCTACAGCTTCTAACCAAGTATCTCATCTTGTGACAACTAGTTCAAAAGGTAAAGGTATATCTGAAAGAGCTTCTCTAAATGTGTTTCTACAAGCAGATGGTGATGCCGCAATATACGGAAGGAAAAAGTTATTTGATAAGTCGATTTTGTTGATTCGATACGAATTTTTTGGTAAACATATATTTTCAACATCATCGCTGTTGAAGATATGACATAATCGACAGGGTTTTTTAAATAGCAACATAGTTTTCTGATTATACCATTTAAAAGATTTATTTTTACACATTACGGTAAAAAAAATTCTGGATTACATAATAGTAGTTAGGAATTAAATTTATTAATTTCATTTTTAGTAGCATTAGTTTAATTTTAATACAAAATTCTACTATTTACTGTCTCTAAGTTCTCTTATTGGTTTTATGTTATTTGGCCTAACCTAAAATTCTGCTACTCTTTCTAAAAAAAATGTATTGCTTTTACATTACCTAGCTACTGCTCATCAAGAATAGGAACCAGTATCAAAACTACGATACCCATGTGATAGTAAATAAATAGTGCGAAGTAAATATCCTAGTCTTTAGTCAGTCAAATTGAGACTTTTGTAGAGTGAATGTACACAATGTACACAGAGTTGACATAACGTAAAATGCATCCTTTTCCCTCGAATGCTGCCTAATCCTTTCTTCTACGCATATATGACAATTTCATACATTTTCCTATTTTTGACGAGCAGTACCTGCAGATGCTTGGTTACACAACAATTTTATTTAACTACTGTCACAAATTCTCAAAATATGGTGCATTGAAGTGAACAATAATGAATTGAAATTTTGATGATGATTGATTAATAGAGATAGGATCCATATACAATCTGAGATTTATGAGTTATTTTATAATAACTATCCTAAATCACCTATTATATACTAAACTGTAAGTAAAATTGACGAAAAATTTATACATTTTTGATGTTGTGTGAAATTGTCCAATCCAAGTGTCATCATCCGGATCAGGGAGTACACATTTGTGTACAGTGTGTCAACAGTTATCAGAAAAATCCTCATTTATCAATTCTTGTTGTGTTAGTTATCTGTTGAAAAAGAACCAATGGCAAGGTGATTCGAATACACAATAAAAGTTTCGAGCACACAGTTGATGGAGATGTATAACAATCTCTTATTCCCAAACTAAATATTTCTCTTCTACGAATCGACTTTTGGTATAAATAACTCAGTGAATCGGTGGAATTGTTACTGGATCCTTGAAAACATTCACAGACTCAGTTTTCAGAGAAAATCAACACGTGATAGGAATTACTGTTACCACAATTGAATATTTCTTAAGTGAACGAATATTTCTTATTTACAGTGCATTAACTGATGAAACGTATTTGGAGTCGCTACAACAGCACATAATTCCCTCGCTTGTGGCACGGTATATAAATAATTAAAATCCCAAATACCAGAATTTGTGTGATTACTTATACGCTATCACCTATAGTAAGTAAGTTGGTAAAAGGGGAACTATTGAGTGACCAGCTAGATCTCCTGATTTAACTTTGCTGGGCTACTTCTTGTGGGATTACCTCAAATCCAAGGTATATATTAATATGTGAGTACTACTGAGGCATTCAAACACATAACTCGGAACCAAATAATACTTATTAACGTTGAGATAACAATATACTTGCACACAACTCTTGTTTCACAAGAGTTTCAGTGTCGACTTGCACATTATCAAGCATTAAATAGCAACCTATTTGAACAATTAATTTAATACCTTTTTTTTCTGTTAATTAATTTTCAATATTGATTTTACAATAATTAATTCGCAAAAATATGTTTTGTTTCAAAAACAATTTTTACATAACCTACAAATTTTAATGCATGCATACATTCATATAAAATATGGGTGCTGTCATTTATGACAATGATCTATGACAAAATAAGTTCAACAGTGATGCTGTAAGAAAATACGTATAAGAAAAATCTAAAAACCAAAATGGACCTCCTTAGTGGGGAACTTCATTTACCTTGCCTGGGAAAGATTTTATCAAATTCATTTCAACTTTTATTGTGTCACTGTACGTTATTCTTTTGATTCTCTTAATTTTAGATCTTTAGATATTAAATTAATGGGTTAAAACTTCTTACCCCATTATTGTGGGATTTTCCTCAATTTTATTGTTGTTAGTCATACCTTTATTTGTATCAGATGATAAACTAAATAAATAAAATCAATGTAACAGGCGCCTGATAAACTGGCATTTATTTTAACATCATTCGCTTGAAATACTATAAACCTGTTTTTATATTTAATTTGATTTTCAACAGTATCGCGCACTTGCTTTCTAAATTAACATCTGGAGTGTACAAGTCAAATAAATTACTCCTTATCAATGAGTTTGTAGTGTATTAAATACAAATACGATGTAGATAAAGTAGCACTGAGTTTTAAGTAAAATGGTGCGTTTTAACATCGTCGTGTTGATCATAATAATTTTCCAAATTTACGTTTGTGATTCTGAGTTCGATACATACAATGACTTTTTTAAGAAGAACACAGATTCAACAAGCATAACTCAGGAGGGTAACATAATCAAGGTTCGCTGTAAAGCTGGTCTTAGGAGAATACGCGGTAAATGCCGAGAGGTATTCTGATAAGCAGTTTAGTAGGTAAGATATTAAATAACATTTCATTAAATTTTTAATGAATATTCCAGTAAACTACTATCCTTATCTTCACGGGATGTTTTATAGATGATGTAAACTAGAACATTTTTACTTCTACGAATAATTTGCCCAGTTGGACGCCATTTTATCTTCTTCAGAATCACCTTCTTCTTCATATCTTCTCAACAATTCTCTATAATATAATACATGCTATTTGTATTACTATATTTAATTCAAATCCTATCTCAAACATGCATACAGTTATATAAATAATAACTAATACATCATAATACAATAATGAATGTTAATGAACACTGGAATAAAAAGAAAAATGGAAAAATAAATGAAAAAAAATTAACACATATCTCAGTCGATTTCTCAACGGAGACCAGTGCCGATAATGAAGTTTGTCACTATGTCCTTTTCTAAATTTTCTGCAGTAAAATCTCGACGCCTATCAATTAAAAGTAATGTACGTAATGAAAAAGCCATTTCAACGTCTACTGTCACCAAAGGACTGTACGAGAAGTTAGCTTTAGTAATGAACACATGTGTTACAAAAAATGGCGGTATCCAGAATCTTTACACATCTTATAGTCTTTTTAAATGACAGTACTGACTACACTGTGTTATAGTTGTTTATGGGTTATGTTTAAAAGTCTTCATCTTCTTATTTACTAAACGGCTGTTTTCGTGTGTATGTGTCACGAAATTTTTAGGTCGATATACGAAATGCTTTTCATTCCAATTTCGGTATTTTGAAAAAATCAGTATAGTAAATCGACTCTTGCGAACAACGTGGTAACTTTTATTTTTTGATCGGAAGCCTCTAGAAGTATGCTCCGGAGGTGCCTTCGATATGAGCGAGGGGGCGGCGCAATGTTATTGCGATTTGCTTACTCGTACGTTTACTGAAACTATAAAAATTCGTGGAATATTTTATTAGATATGTAGGTAGTGAAGTAATCTGTACTATCAAAATGTATTAATGTTGCTGATATGTTATTAATAATATGTATTAATCTCATCAAAAATATATCCATTATTATATTGGTACACCCATAATTATGTTGATACATAAGTTAATTTAATTTATTATTTTCAACAAGAGTCCCTGTAGTATAAGAAGAATCATTAGTAAATATACTAAGACTACTTTCTAGAGATTAATACGGCTTATTTATTACTTATTGACCTAGACGATTACTCACATTCAGACAATAGACTCCCCAGATTTAAATAGACTGATCGATGCAACAAACGCAAGTAGTACTTCAAATATGATATAAAATTGGCTGCGTTATTCACAAATACATATGTATATCTCCTAATTTGCACTACCACATATTATTCAACAGTATCGGAGATAACATTCACTTTACACTACTTACATAACCAACATTAGTGTAATGAGTACTGTAATGCTTTCTTCATAGAGAAATCGCCTCAATAGACATAAAACTTTTTAATTTTGATATATTTCTTTCTGCATTGATAATGTATGTTCTTTCAATGTTTCAATGTTTCTTTCTGCATTGATATTGATAATGTATGTATATGGAAAACATTGTTTTTATATTAACGTAATCCATTTTCTGAAAATAAATACTGTTCCATTAACGTATAATTCTAATTATTACATGGGGTTTCAGTATACTCAGTATACAATTAATTACCTAAAATTGTCATAAAAGATTGCCATGACCTAAAACCCACTATTGTGTCATGTAAATTTGTTTATAAATATTCCAAAACTTTTGGTAGCTTCTTGTCATGATATTAGATAAGAAATACCTTCAACATTCATTCAATTATCAAACACATACCATGTCACCAGGTTCAAATAGATTAACATTCAAATATAGGTACATTAAAATATGGTGAGATATTTTGAGGGTAAATCATTCTAATTACCTCGCAGAAGATCTACAAGTTCCTTGCGTTAATTCGAGGTAACGATGTCAATTGTTGCCTAGATTTAAGCCTCGAAATAATCCGGACTAAGCCGGATTCGATTTCCACGTTAATCAACTGGATGTGTTTTTGTGTCCATATGAATATCCGGAAGTTAGGTGGAAGAATATTACTAAGATAAACCTCGCTCCTGTAAAGATAAAGGTGTATAAATAAATAGAAATAAAATAAATATATTTAGTGACTAATTGTTAGTAATATTCGATAAGAGCTGAGAGATATATATGTCTCTCTTTGACTATATTAGTTTCCATGGATTCTTCTAGTAGATAGTCAAAGGTATTATCTTATGAACATGATGTCATTTTTGGGCAGCGAAACATACGTGAATATATTGTGTGTATATTTTGTGTGCACATATTTTATGGCTTATATCAGTAGGTACCATTTTTTATTGATGATCAATTTTTTTCGCCATCAGTTGATCATTAGTATACAGTTCAAAATGAAAAGGAAGCCTATTATAAACGAAAACACCAATAAAATCGTATTTTAATATTATTTATTACTTTTGAGTTTTAATACATTCGACGATAATTGAGGAATTCTAGATTTTATTTGGCTATCTCCAGTACTGTCACAGATTTTTCTTTTTGAATACAAATTTGTACATGTGAATTTGTAACCAAGTGTAATGTACTATTAATTTCATCGCTATTTGTCAAATAAAAAACTGTCTTATCTTGCCTATAAATGAAACAGTCTACCTGAGCCTAGCCATAAAAACAAGCTAGAGTATGTTTTGAGATTTTTTATCTGGCAAATAGCGATGAAATAAACTATACATCGGGGTTCTATTAGACCCAAACACTTCGTGCACACCTCGGGTTATTAACATTCCATACATAAGAAAAAATATTAAGTGAAGTAATATATTTTATTTCTCTTTTCAGAGCCACCATAACACAGTCGCGGCCACAACCCCAAAAGTCTCGCCTTCGTGGTCATTTTGAACAACCCAGTCGCCGTGGCTTCCTTCAACCCGTACCCAAACAACAATAATATGTTTTCGAATAATAGTTTTTAATATTTATGTATTAATTTTATGTGTATGTTTTGTTAACAAAACGTTTATTCATATATTTTGTATTGTTTAATAAAGTTGATTGTAAAAGTTCTACAAAATGTATATAAAAGTATATTAAGAATAGTTAACTAATTCAAGATCTTAATTGCATTGTATTTTTTATAAAAAATGCAGATTTAGGACATTTCAGGAATGTAATACGTTATCCAGTTAGTATATTATTTGTATATTAAAATAAAATATGATAATATGATGTTTATGAATTATTTAATGATGAGTATTCTGGTAGATATATCGTATAATCAATTGTTGGCAAAGTGAAATAGTTCTGCGTCATATCATGAGGTTGCAGTAGTTGGTTGTTTGTGCTGAAATATTTGAAAAAGGGTATGTGACATTTATGTTAATAGAATTTAATTCAAGAGCCCCACAAGGATGATCTTAAGGATAGATTATTATTTTGTGAGTTGAGCAGTTCCTTTTTATTATGTCATACTCTATTTAACTGGTCTTGCAAATGAACATAATTGCTGATATTAGACAACACAGAATCACATACAGAACGTCAACATGTCAACCATAATATTGTCGGTAGTAGAATTGTTAGTAGATCGGGTTAATTGAATATAGCGAAAATTATTTGAATGGGCGGTTATTTGGATCACTGGAATAAAAACTCGAACGTTGTATCCTCCGAAAGATAAGGCAATCTTCAGGCCAAGGTAACAGATCAACATTTCGAGCATATTATCATCTATAAACAGTCCCTTTCTCTATATTGTTTATAAATGGTAGTACAATAAGCTCTATAACTATTCTAATATAATAATCCTCACTATATTGTTATGATAATAATCATTGGGATCAAGAGTCTTGATGAAAATCCTCCTCCTCCAAAAAAAAATGCTATAATGTTTAAGCTTAGTTTAATGTAGCAACCACGAATATAGTTTTCTGGCAGACGTTCACAATACCTCTGTCCAATCTATGTACGTTTATCATTGAAACCTGGGCAAATATGACTCTCAGCTGTGAATATCATGGAGTTCCTTTCTGCTCTCAAATCAACGCTTGTCTGATACCACTAAGAGCGTGTTTAATGGTGAAAAGGATTGAGCATAAAAAACGTCACAGAATATCTAAAATAAGGTATACTCTCTCGTAAATGACGTTATTGAGCAGATGTTAAGTATATACTTCACAGTGCATATGCCCAAATATACATACTCATATAGCCATCTTGCGAATGCATTAACCTTTTTCTTCCTTTTCAGTAGCCCAAGGAGGCCCGACCCGAGTCTTATATTAATAGTATCAAGAAGGTACTGTACTGTAACAACAGGATTTATAGTAACTAAGGGACTTAAACAAGGATGCTGCCTATCTCCTACACTATTTAAGATATATCTAGAACGCGCATTGATGGCTTGGAAAAGAAAATGTCACAATATGGGCATACCAATAGATGATACATCAACACTATACACATTATCCTTTGCGGATGCCAAGTTGTTATTGCGCAAGATATCGATAATATGGAATATATGACACGCAAACTTATCGAGGAGTATGAAAAATGGGGTTTAGAAGTTAATGTGAAGAAAACGGAATACATGTGTATTGGAGGACCACAACAAGATCTACTTGTGTCAACCGGGCAAAACATCAAACACTGCAATGAATATAAGTATCTAGGCATGAAAATATCAAACGACGGGACCCTTGATGAAGCGATTTCGGAAAGAAACACTCAAGGAAGGAGAGCAATTACAATATTGAACAGCATTCTATGGGATAAACAAATAACAAAAGAAAATAAAAAAAGAATATATAATTCAATAATTAAAAGAATAGTAAACTATAGTTGTGAAGTATGGCCAACAAAAGAAAGAACAGAAAGAATGATAAGAACCACAGAAATGGACTTCTGGAGGAGGTCAGTTGGAAAATCAAAGAGAGAAAGGGTAACAAATGAGAGAATAAGAAATATGATGGGAATAACACATGACATTGTAGATGATATGAGAACCAAACAACTCGTATGGTACGAACATGTTCAGCGAATGTCAAATTACAGAATACCCAAAAAAATTCTAAACTAGAAACCACAAGGAAGAAGAAGGCGAGGAAGACCACGAAAAAGCTGGAGAGAGGGCATTGATAATGAAATTTGGGAGATAGGTCTAGACGAGGACATGTGGAGAAATAGAGAGGAATGGAGATTAGGAATCAGAAGACGGCGAAGGATGTTATAAACCGATATGATTATGAGGTACTGTTATTCTACTGCTATTAAGAGCTGTACACAATAGACACGTCTCGGCCCATTCTTATTGCAATTTTACGATACGAATTCCCAGTCTCTCAAGGGCCAACAACATCAAAACGTCTCGTTCAAAAGGGGTTAATTCTCTATATGTAAGGTATTGTCATTTTAGAGGCATTATTTATACGTTTGCCATAGGTTCTCAGTCATGAAAGTATATGGACAAGCTCCATAAAGTTATGTTCCCACCACGGGGCGTGTAACTCTAGCGTGGACAAACTTTCGTTGAATATTGACGATGTGAACGAAGTGTCCTGGGTTTATCCCTGACATCAAAGGTAAAAGTGGGGCTCACGCTTCATATTAAATGTATTTAACTTTCAATCATTAGCTTCTGATTCAAGTTATTTCTTGTAAGCGCAGCACTACTCTCGATGAGGCTCTCTTTCATGGTCAGATTTCTGCATTTCAGTCCGTGTGAATTGTCCACTACCCACGACTGGTGGGTTTACTTGAGCAAATTTGCAACAGCAAATACGAAAGCGTGGCACGAACCCGTTTTCACGCCCCATGGGAACGCGGCTTAAAGCTGAAATTCAATTTTAGTAATCTGAATATGTAGCGGCGCTTTATACACATCCTATCAATTATTAGTTTGTAACTGGTATAAATGCAATGTTCTTATTTATCAATGTAAAAATATTTGGTATAAGTTTTATGTTTGGTATAAGTTATCCTATATGGAGTTTCGCTCATGTAGCATCACTCTTTCTTGGTGTTGGAATTTTCATTTCCGCCAGTATATAACTCTCATCCTCTCATATATTACTCACGTTTCGGTTGCGAACGTCTCTCAGATAATAACTATGCAGACCATACTATATCCCCGAAATATTTGTAAAATCTGTTGCATACCAGTAATACATCAATGGGAATAATGGATATTATCATTATACATCAATGGGAATAATATCAACAAAATAAAAATTTAACATAGTCGTGTTATAAAATGGACGAAACAAAACACATACTTATACAAAATACATCTATACTTAACTGAGAAGAACATTTTTATCATGCTCTTTTATTCAATTTTACAAAAAGATGATAGCATGCTGGCTTATTTGGGAGGTGGAATTCTTTAAACAGCAGCTTGAACAGGGGAAATGATGTGCCTATGTTTTCTAATGTAATATCATTTAATGCCCAACAAAGAGCCATAACATATATGTCGATATGTGCAAAGGTACAGAGTCTAATAAATCGCCTATAAGTTGTAAACTATAACAATCATATACATTGTAAGTAATACAGATTTGGATGTGCAATTACAAATAAGAAAAAATATATTTATTTCTTTATTATTAGACTTATCAGTATCAGATTACCGTCTCAACAAGAATATTGATGTCCAATTTTCTCCATAAAAATGAAAATTACAACTGGTGGATTTGCCACTACCACCAACCATCGTGTAGCTCAAGGGTCGTCCTTTCTGATGATATGCGTTACCAGAAATGAAAAACTCAGCCTCGTCGATAATAGCCTTTGTGGTGACTCACTGTTTCTATTAATAGTTTGACGTAAAATATTGAAGCTAGATGTCAACTTGAGCGAAAATTGATTCAGTTAATTAAGAATGATAGAAGAACCAATTAGGAAGATAATATTTAATAGAATTTAATATTGATGAAACTGTGACAACCATATACCCACTCTAGAATGATCATGATTGGATCGCGTTGTTGGTTTCAATATATGAAATATTAAATTTAATATAAATTAATTTTAAAGAAGTATATATTTTTTTAAAGTTAAATTTTTGTTGTATATATTTTCTTTTAACTGCATTAACTACTTTTCATTTAAAAAATTAAATGTTTATTTCAAGAGAAGTTAATATATAATTTGATATGATGTCAATGCAACATTCGTTGTAGGTAGCAAAATAATTATGTTGATTGACCCTAACGTCCCTAACTCCCTAAGACTATTTATTTTATAACAGAATTCTTAAGTATTTCGTAGAATAAAAATTATTTATTTTGCCCATTATAATTGTTAACTATTTGGGCACAAAATATAGGGCGTCTCAGTTGGAACTATAGGATTTGAATTGCGCGCCATTTATGTTCTGCCAAAGATACTCTCATCTGTAGATCATACGATGATACGTTAAATATTGACGCCCTATCTTTAAACGAACACAGATGGCGCGCAATTCAAATCCTATAGTTCCAACTGAGCCATCCTACATAATGTTGGGTAAAAATTTAACATTATATTTTGTACCAGTTGTAAAATTTTCCAAATATTACAAAGTGTCAAGTAATTTAATGTTAAATCATGATAAAAAAGGTGATTTAATTTCATAGTGTGTCACTCCCTTATTTTTTTCATACCATCAAAATGATTAACAAAATCCAATAAAAGTCACTTGTTTACTTACACTTGTTTACATAACTATTCTTATCTTAAGGCGTGAGGTGTTTTATTTAAAGTGATAATATTCGTGATTTGGCGGATGTACATACTGAAGCACCGTCTAAAAGTATGTATTTGTTAAAGGTACTTTTTATTGTAATATTTTCAATTCTATTGGCCGTTTCTAACTCCAATGGAGAGGAAAATATTTCAAGATCACGGAATATAGTGGCAGCTCCGTGTCGCAGTGGATATATAAGAGTGAGGAACAAATGCATTGAGTTATTTTGAGGTATGTACCTTAATTACTGTTCTGGTTTAGATATTTCATTGGATTTTAGTATATTAGTATATTTAAGTTACTTATTCTTCAAAACACCTGTTAATAATTTATGTATTTATTTATTTATTTATTTATTTAATGTGTAACTGCCCGGACAGATTAAAATCCAACTAGTGTGTTGGACTTTAATCTTTGGTTGGATCTTGGTGGACAGGAGTGGACAGGAATAAAAATAGTACAAATTATGACCTATAAAGTAAAAAGGATAAAAATAAACTAAAAAATTGTTTTCAAAAATGAGTATTCCATACAAAGGTTAAAGGACAATATAAAATAACCAACTGACAAAATAGAGCTCAAAAATCTTAATTATCTAAAATACATCTTTTTTTTTTAAATTAGGTTTTGTAGTATCCCATTGGAATGCTCGTCACTTATTCAAAACAAAAGTTATGGTAGCAAATTTTGGGCTGTAATTAGGCGGAATATTAAGCTTTCAGGTGATATGTAGCTTGGTATTTTATTCTTTACAGGGTGTTCAAAAAATTTAGTTCATTCTGACAAACTTCAACTGCTCAAAAGTCAATTTTCTTAAATGAAACACCCTGCATTTTATTGCTTTCTGTGCCGTTTTCTTGCTATAGAGGTATTTTTCATTCGATATCATAGTTTTCCATTTTATTAATTTACTTCTGACCAGCGGGCCATGAAAATTAAAACAACGTAATATTTATGTTAATTTTTTATCATAAACAATGGTGCAAAATGATTGAACAAAAAAAATCATCATGAATAAAAAGCATATTTTAAACGATTTGGAACTTACATTAGCCTAAACAATAAAACATAATAACAATAATAACTAAATGTTAACAATTGGGTCTTATTGGTGTAACAACTATTCTATGTGCCGTCCGTTGTGTTCTAACATGTGTGGTGAAGGCAGTTCTAACTCGATGTAATAAGTCATCTCTGGTATTGACGGGCGTTGAGTAGACTTTACTCTTGATATGGCCCCATAAAAAAATCAAGGGGTGTTAGATTGGGTGATTATTTTCATGGCCCGCTGGTCAGAAGTAAATTAATAAAATGGAAAACTATGGTATCGAATAAAAAATACCTCGATAGCAAGAAAACGGTAGCAGATAGGTATAGGGAATCCTAATACAGATTGAAATATATCTTAATTCTCCATCACAGAAAGCAATAAAATACAGGGTGTTCTATTTAAGAAAATTGACTTTTGAGCAGTTGAAGTTTGTCAGAATGAACTGAATTTTTTGGACACCCTGAAAATAATAGAATATCAAACTACATATCCCCTGAAAGCTTAATAATCCGCCTAATTACAGCCCAAAATTTGCTACTATAACTTTTGTTTTGAATAAATGACGAGCATTCCAATGGGATACTACAAAACCTAATTTTTTCAAAAAAATTAAAATACCTCAAAAACTGCTGAAGATAGGTATAGGGAATTGTTAAGAAAGTTCACTTAAAATCAGCAGGGTAATTCAAAAATGTAATAATATACTGGGTATTCTATTTAAAATAAGAGAGTTGATAGCTACTTCCGGTATAACCGGAAGTGTTAGAAAAACAAAAATACTTTATTTCAATAGATCGTCCTCGCTAACCCCTGATTCCAAATTTTAAAAAATGAATTCCAATAGGACGTTGATATGTTTGGATACTCTCGTACAATTTTTCTCACTGTTGCAATATTTTCGTCTGACTGACTATAACGAGGACGTACTGATACTACCTTATCAATAACAGAACCCGTCTCTTCAAATTTACTGATTAAAATATAAACTGTCAACCCTGTAGGCACTTCATTTTGTCCCAATTTTGTGCGAATTTTTCTTAATACTACTGTAAATGATCATTCACTTTCATAAAACAGTTGTACATAAACTGTTCATTGTTGAACTGTTAATCGCGGTACTTTGACGTCGCAACAGCAAAAATCAGATTCAGTAAAAAAATCTAGAATCAACAACTATAGAGTCTAACCATGTCTCAGTTAGATGAATTAAAGAACATTAACTTGCAGGTACAGAGTTAAGATATTAATATATTTTGGGTTTTAAGTCACGAATATCTTGATAATAAAAACAAAAATCGCTGTATCATGGATAATCTTCATTATAAATTATTTCAATTTCACTAATATTCAGTTTGTTTTGTCAGCAGTTTATTGCCAAACAATAATTATTTATAAGAAGCAGCTTTTTTCAAATGCATTACATTTTTCACTGTCTTAGATATTGTACAATGCCTTACATATACAATGCCTGATACAATTACTACATCTGGGAAGTGTATTACCAAGACAATGTTAAATTCTATGGGATAATGTTGTATGTTGGATGTTGTTTTTGAGGATATGTTGTATGTTTTTTGCTGGCAGATGATTTTTCAGTGAGTACATACATAGTCATATCATAGCATAACGGCTTCAATAGACTTAACTAAAAAACAAGAAATAAATGATTTCTACGACAATTTAATACTTATTTGTTGTCCCGTTTAATATAATTAAGAAACTATTGTTTATTATGTAATCATTATTAATTGTTTTATATAATTTTGAAGTCGGTGCCATACAATATTGGTAATGCGAATGCGGGCCCTCGGCAATTTTAAATGTAAACTCGCTGTAATCGTAGCAAGGTAATATATATTTTTATGTTTTACTTGGCACCGACTTCAAAACTATATAAAACAGTTAATAGCAATTACATAATAAACAATACTTTCTTCATTACATTAAACAGAACAACAAATATGTATTAAATTGTTGTAGAAAACATTTATTTCTTGCTTTTTAATTGTTACTTTTCTTTGAAGTCGGTTTATTTTTAAGCTTATTATACAGAAGTTAAAGAATTGATGATTTTAAGAAGATATATATTGCTTCTATAATTCAAATAAGTTTTTTCATCAATATCAAACTAATTAATATATTTGTTATGAAATTTAACAAAAATTTTCATAATTTAACAGTAGTCTATTGAAGGTATAATGGCAATAACTTCTTGATAGCAGAAATATGTAGTTAAAAAAATACCTAATTAAATTTTTATACCGTTTAAATGTGCGAACATTTAAGCTTACTTAATTCTCTAAAGTTTAAAAACAGTTTAAAATATAATCCAATATCTTGCGGGAGATGTTAATAAAATAAAGTAGCATTTTAGATATAGTTTATTATACACGGGAGTAGTGTAATAAAATACACATATTTTTTTGAGGAATAAAGCAATCTGGTAAATTTCATACTAAAGAGATTAAAACAATATTAATGCGTACTGATTATGGTTAATACATTAAAGTGGGTAGGTGCATTTGCATAATATTACATTAGATAAATATTATTATAAAATAAACGGTGACTGTTCACATAACAGCGAAAAAGAATTAAACATGTATTTCTTAAAAGTATATTTTAGAACAGTATTACTATTGTGTATTATATTTTTATATCAATCAGTAAATACATATGATACCAACTTAATGGAACTTATATACAACAGATCTCTTTATATCAATGTATCTATAAATGGTACATATTCCCTTGACGAGGAGACGAAAGGAAGCTATTCTAATCTTGACCTGAAATAAATAGGTGAGTAAATCATCTACTTATAAACGTTAGATTTGCAATTTGTAAGAATATACAAAAAGGAACATAGCATCATGCAAAATTATAACTATTAAAACTGTAAGAAGAATTATTAAAGTCCCTCTTTGCTCAAAAGATCGCTTATGTTGATTCATTAATTGAAGAAATTAAAAGAAAATATTTTGACTTCATACAATTCTATTGCTGTACCTAAATTATTATTGTCTTTTCTTATTTTTAAGACCAGAACTTAATATGAAAGCATTAAGTAAAAAATATTAATTCTCCAGTTAAAAAAATTACAGTTAAAATATTAATTCCCAGATAGAACTTCTCCAGTATTAATTCTCCTTGCTGATAAATCATATATTATGTTTATAAAATTTGCATTTATTAATTTCATTCTATATGTGTGAACTGGTACAAAGCAAATAACGTTAGATCAACATATTCAGCAGTGTCATTTTTTATTTTTCCGCACACCACTATACGCGGAAAAGTAATGTAATTGTGTAAAGAAAATGTGAAAAAACTAATTTTATTTTGGGTTTATTTTTCGTTTTTCGGCCTAAAAACCGAAAAACAATGGCTTTTAAAAATTTGTTGCTGTGTGTGTGTGTCGTTGTCGTCAGCATTTATTCTTGTTAGTACGATAACTCAACTAAATCGTGTCGGATCGATCGGGTTTTGACTGATTCTGGGGACGTCTCCCAGATGACATCTATTGATTTTGACGTGGATAGAACACACTCTACCATGTATATGGGTCATGAAAAAGCACGATGGTGGACTATTTGAGAATTTTTTTAGTTAGCACAACTCAACTAAATCGTGTCGGATCGATTGGGTTTTGACTGATTCTGATCGCGGACGTCTCCCAGACGACACCTATTGATTTTGAGGTGGATAGAACACACTCTACCATGTACATGGGTCATGAGAAAGTACAATGGTGGACTATTTGAGATTTTTTTTAGCACGAGCACTCAATTATATCGTGTCTTGGCCGATATAATTGAGTGACGTCGAGATAGAGATGTGCAGAAAAGTCCGTTTTAATGTTTTATATCTGTTTATTTTCAACGCAGTTGAAAAAAACATGAATGTGGTCGATTTATTTTATCCTAAGGGCCAAGTTTTCTATTCATTATTATAAGATACGACTAAATATAACAAAATTATTGGTATTGATAGACAGAAGCAGTTGATAGTTGAAAAAGAAACAAAGACTAGGTTTCCATGAACATCGAAAACATGTTACCTGACGCGCGTCTCGCCAACCATGTTAGCATTATCAGATGCCAAATTAATTATAATGATGCAAACTAAAGAAACAAACCATTACTCTATCCTTAATCTCTATTTAGGTATAAATTTATGCACTGTTCACTGTTCACTACAGTGTAATTTTTGTTCATAGGTTCAGGTTTTTGAAAACTCTTTTATATTGTATAATGCAGGTATTCATACTCGTAGCTGTTATTTAATTTACGAGTACTGGTTTCTTCCATATCTTGCTGCTGTGGTTGATCAACTAGATTCAACCTCTCGGTCATCATCAGCTTCTTCAGAGGGTTTCCAAAGACAAAAGCTTTTGAAAACCTTCTGAAGAAGCTAACGATGAGCGAAACGTCAGTACACGTTGATCAACCTCTTTAAAATTCTTTGAAAAGAATTTTCGAATACAGCTTGTCAAGAACAGGAAAAAGTGTGATATTCTGTGTGTATGCGTAGAAGAAATAGTGGGGTAACATTCGGAGGAAAAGGATGCACTTTACGCGCGGCCAGATCGAGCTCTGTGTATTATACATTCATACATACTCGATATTTACTCTGCAAAGGTCTCAATGCGACTGAGTAAAGACCCAGGCTACTTATTGTGCACCTCGGGAGCGGTCCGATATCGCAGTTTTGAGACTTGTTCCTGTGGGCACACGTGGCTCCACATTCGCCTTGATGGTATTTTTGTATATAATAGTTTTAAGTTTTTTAAATATTAGAAAGTAGAAACCCTTGTTTAGCTAGTACTCGGAACGAGGGCCCATCTGTTTCTTATGGGTAAAAATGGGATTATCACAGGTAATAAGTTTTACTGTCTCAACCAGTTGTTCAGACCCTTGAGAGTAGGTCAATTGTTTATGACAGGCGTGGCGTCGAAATAAGTTTTAAATCAGTCTATTCCGGCATTTAACCCTCGAAACATCAGTCTTCGTTCGGTATTAGTTTGCCCGATATTTATTTTCTGAATAAACGTAGCTAAGCAATAACATACCACTAGTATCATTTCACCACACACAGCACCCCGAAGACCGCCATATTCCTATTCTTGATAAGTTGGACTGTTTAAAATGCTGTTCTAATATATCAAATCTGTGTATGACATTTAGGCTACACAACCCCTCTAGCTCTTGAGTATTATACACGTTTTTTTTTTTTTTTCAGTAAAGCCTCGGGTACAGAGAAGCTCTAGAAAGATATTCGTACAATTTTAAATACTTAATTTAGAATAGTTGAAGTATTTATTGTTGATTATTCATATTAAAATTGGTTTACTTCTACTTTTCTCTGCACCTTATAAAAGGTCCAGTTAATCATAGAGCGAGTACAGTAGGTTGACATTCGGTATTCATTTTATTTTCCTGTTTTAATTTTATAATTAAACGAGCTATATGTTATTTTTCAAAAATAGTTAGCTTACATGACAACACTGTAGTAGAGTTTCAAAAATAATCTTTAATTTACTGTTTATTATTTAAAATACTCTATACATTGACACAATAATCTCAAGAACGCCACTGTTAATTCTGTAACATTTTCTTTAAAACATTATTTGGGCCGTGCATAATTTATACAGAAAACTGTTTCCAACTAATTAGCTATCAGATACGATAATATGATTTGAAATTTTGTGTCTAATAGTTTCCTGTATTCTATACGTAATTATTTTTCCTAAAAACATGTAACCTAACTATTGCTTAATTTCCGTTGGTTGTATGCCTCCGCAGAAAACACTTATAGATGTAAATAAAATAAACTGATAAAATATGAAAAAATCATGCTTGCGAAAGAAATATTTGCCGATGATAAATAAAACAAATGTTTTCCCAGTTGGAAGTTTGTTTGATGTATGGCGGTTATCTTGACCGTGTTTTATTTCATATTCAACGTATGATCGCATCGATTTTAGTTAACCTTGTAAGCCTCAGAAGAAGCTAATACAATGTATTTGTTAAAAGTGTTTTTCATTAACTTAATATTGTTCATTCAATATCATTTAATAAATGCGGACACTAGTAATGATTCTAATCCGTTCATGTTTACCAACATCGTTACAGCTCCATGTCGCAGTGGTTACATTAAAGTAAATAATAAGTGTGTGGAACTTTGGTAAATATATGTAGGTAAGTAGGTGTATGAAATATACTATATGAGGGTTTTAAGATAATTTAAAATTTCATAAAATTTTCTGACACGATTATTGCTAAATATTGTTAATTATTGCTAATGGTCATCATTTACGAAGAACAATGGGCGAAGTTAAAGTGAATATTGGTTAATTCTAACATTTATAATTAAGGCTGTGGGCGCATCTGTCGTTCACTCGGTGGTTCTATACGCGGTGCCGGTGTAGGGGAAGGCGCTACTCAGGGAGTGTGCCAGGGCCCTGATCTGTAGAACGCAGAGGCGGATGGCATTAAGGGTTGCGAGCGCGTACAGAACAGTGTCGAGGGAGGCGGCGCTGATAATTGCGGGGATCCCTCCCTTGACCCTTTTAGCCAGGGAGAGGATGGATGTGCGTGAGGGCATGAGTAAGCGGGAGGCCAGAACATGGCTGTTTGCTGCGTGGCAAATGCAGTGGGATGGTTCTCCCAAAGGGAGATGGACACATAATGTGATCCCGAATGTGAGAAGCGTGGGTGGAGAGAACACATGGAGAGGTAGGGTTCTATCTTACCCAAGCGCTGTCGGGGCATGGATATTTTGGGCAGTATCTGCGGGAGATAGAGAAGGTGGATGGGGATGAATGTATGTATTGTGGAGAAAGGGACGACCCCGAGCACATGTTGCTCAGGTGCCCGAGGTGGTTGGATGAGGGGGAGGAATGTTTTGTGCGGGCGGAATAGCCAAAGAGTGTGTGGGAGCTTGTACGCGGGATGGTGGGGTGCGTGAGGGTGTGGGTGTGCACGGAGAGGATGATTGTGAATATCTTAAGAAAGAAAGAAGAGAAGGAGCGTGAGATTGGCCCGAACCCCTAATCGTGGAAACGGAGGGGGAACGTAGGGCGAAGAGGAATGGTAATTTTAAACATCGTGGAGAAGATTGACCCCTGCCTCGATGAGATGCGAGAGCAGTGCCGAGGTAGGTGGAACACTGATTTTGGAGGGCCTCTTGTCCGGTCAGCGCAAGCGCCGGCTACGTCCCCAATAAAAAAATGCTGTGGGCGAGCGCTGCATACCATTAGAGCTTCATGTAGGAACATGAATATTTTTAATGCAGTGAACGTTTCGTTTATCAATCCAATATTAGTTTTCTAAAATAATAATATTCATAAAATTTATTTTAATTAAAGTTTCGCCATAAAATTTCTATTAGATTGGAAACGATGTATGGTAATTCACCGAGATAACTGTCTTTTCTGTCTTTTAACTGGTTTTATCCCCCGTATACTCAAGAAGGCCGCCGTTCAACGGCTGCGTGGCGGCATGCTTTTGTAAGCACACGATCATAGTTCCGACGGAGAGTGAATCTTCTTGTCTTAGTTTCTGTTCGGTATTTATAGTAATATAAATAGGTACAGTGAAGTCATTGATTGAATTAGTAGTCAGAATCTGAGGGATGTTAACGATAACTAACATTAGATAGCGATGTTCCCAGCCTGCAGTTTATAGTGGAAATGATTTATAGCTTATTATCTATGAGAGTTGATCTTGGTGTACAAATTGAATATTTTTTCTTAAGAAAAAACTGTTCAATTATTGTAATAATGTCTTGTAATAAATTCTATATAGAGATATTTGTTCTGAAAATACGTATACCTAATTCTAACTGTTGCGTGTGCCCCTTGGGTCGATGCCTTCGCAAAAATAGTTGCACACATCACATACATCGGCTGTGATAAAACACTTATGGTTAGAAAATAAAACAAACTGATAAAATATGAAAAACCCCATACATGCGAAAGAAATATTTGTCGACGATAAGCATAACAAATATTTTACCAGCTGGCACTTTGTTTGATGTGTAGCAGTTATCTCGATAGTATTCTATTTAATTTTGAGTACATGGCAGGCATACCTTATACCGATTTTAGTTTTACCCCGTGTCCCCAGGAGAAGCTAATATGGATTTGTTGAAATTTATTTTGATTAATCTGATATTGTTCATCCAATATTTTTTAGTATATTCGAACAATAATAATGATTCTAGTCCCTTTTCGTTGAACAACATCGTCACAGCTCCTTGTCGTAGTGGATACGTAAGAATAAATAATAAGTGTGTGGAAATTTTATAACGTTAGGTAAGTGGAAATATGACTAGTATACTTACTGTGTTTCCAATCTCTTGGATAGTGAGAATAAATAATAAATTGCAGTCGATAAAGATTTTTATCAAGTTTTATAAATTTATAAAGTTTGAAAATTTATGAATTCTATATTAAGGTTAATTGTTATATTAAGCTTTTTTAACAGCATTGACAATTGTTTTATTGAACGTAGAGTTGGGGGTGTAAGTATTGCTTCTCATACTGATATTTTGCTCTTGTTTATATGCTGATATGCTGATGACACTGTGTAACAAAAATGTGGATCGTTACTGCGGTAGCGTATTCTATTAAGACAACTGTGTTTTAACCTTGGCTTTAACTAAGGCAAATTATGACTAATTCCTTCATTTTATGTCAGTTTAGAACAATTAAAAAAAAATAGACATGGGACAATTTTTTATCTATTTCTTTCTTTTCTATCTAGTCTTACTTTTTCCTAAATACGTGAGATATTGTGGATTTCATTGAAACCATCTTTGAAGTGCTGACAGAGATTGTTGAGGATACAATTTGTTTTAAGTATTCCCATAGAAAAATATCTAAAGCATTCAAATGCTGGACTACCAAGAGGCCATGACACAAGTATACATATCTTCTAGAAATTCCCCGCTGCTTTATCAAAATGCGCCGGTGCATCATCGTGGTGTAACGATATGGTGATTTTAAATTCTAGAGGAGCATCTTTACCCAGAAGGGCAAAAATAAAAGTACAGAAGGTCACCCAAAGGGTCATATTGTGGTCCATACTTACCCTCAAAGCTACGTACTCTTTCACTTCAGGAGTTGGAGTCATGATTCATCTGCCGCGATCCAGTGTTCTAACTTAATAGCCTCTGATAGTGATGCTGGACCTTTTGATTATTTTTCCCGGATGCTTGTCAATTGGAACAGCCCAATTAGAATTACCAAAACAATCATAGTATCTGTTACATATTTCATAATTTCAGTGATTGTTATTAATAAAATGAAACCTGAATGAACTATGGTAAATAACGAAGTAATTTCAACCAACATCAACACTATGATATTCCTATTGTTTTTGATTATATTGTTATTTGTTTATTATAGAGCGTTGTATAAATGTGTTTGTTCAATTAAGTGCTTTGATTGCTACACAAATACGACTAACACGAAAACAACTGAATTTATACAATATGTTTATATGACCTTCTTTATTTTAATTCACGTAAAATACGTTACTGTTGCTTTTATTTACAACAGGAATTTCATATTCCTAGATTTAAAATTCTTATGTTTATGCACTTCAAGAAGCCTTTTGCATACATTTCTTCCTCATGTAGATAATATAAGTTTTAAATTAACTTTGAATGAATATTAGAATTATTTGTTATATGTATATATTTATGTGTATATAATGTTTATTTTTTAATTATCATTGGTTAAATATCTTTATAACTTGTCTCTTATTATTTTGTGACACTATGGGAATTTTTTAAGCTGCCAAAAATCATGAAATTAGAGTAAAATATACTCCACAATCAACCACAACTAGAAGAATAACAGTCAAGATGAGATCTGATTTTTGAGGAAAAAGCTAGTGATAATAGAAGTAAATTTATTGAAAATAACAACAGTGGTGCTCTACGGCTTTAGTGAAATTAAATATATGTATGTACAAAGATATAACGGGGCAATCTTTATCCAGCTTTCAAAACGTAATTCTCTATTAACTTAATTGATAAACTTACTGATTACAATATTCGAGTAACAAGAGGAAATGTAGTGCTCCCCATTCCTGAATTTGATTCATCATATTATTGTCATATTACTGTGGACAAAGACGACGTGCCAATTCCATTTTTAATTTTACATGGCTAGGACTCTATTGTAGTCTGGTTATAATAGAGTAGACGATATAGAGTTAAAAATTAATATAATTAACCTTAAATATAATTCAAATACAACCAATTAGGAAATGAAAACCCGAATTTTTCAGTAGCAGTAATCTGAAATCATCGCCACATCCCATCGACCCTGGTACCTCCCTTCCATCTCCTTTATGTCTTTATGGAACCCTTCACCTTGCTCCTCACTAACAGCACCAAAATTTTCTGGAAAGTAGTCCAGATCAGCATGCAGAAAATATATTTTTATGCTCATATTACAAACAAGTTGCTTAAACTTATTCAATATTTTGTTTACAATTTCTTCATACCTACTGCGGATGTTTATAATTTCCAAAAAAAATTTCTCTTACATTTTTGAAGCATATCCAAGATTCTTTTTCAATTTCTGTAATTGTTTCTTCAAACTGTCCTGCATGAATTTTCCTATTGGTGGTCCTACAAAAATGCTTTCCTTTCATTTTTCTTCAGAAATAGTTGGAAATTTGCCATATAAGTATTTAAAATAATTCCCGTTTTTATCGATAGCTTTTATATATTGTTTCGTTAATCCTAATTTAATATGAAATGGCGGCAAAAGAATTTTTGCGGATCAACTAAATTTTCATAAGTAACATGTTTTGAACCAGGTGTTGTTTACAACAAAATATAAATAAAAACAACACACGACGCGATATTACGAGTAAACGTACACACATTAGAAACGTACTACAGCGACTATGTAAATACCCGAATAGTATAAAACCGGAAGATCCCCCTGGCCAATTCTGTTTCGGTAAATCCCCCAGTCCACACTTGTGTGTACATTTCAAACCGATTAAACGCAGGGGCGCCGCAAAGATTGAGGCAAAATTTAATTTTATAGAACCTCGGTTTTAACAACTACAGATTATTGTACAATGTAGATTTACAAATACTGGTGCGTGGTGGATAAAAAAAAACAGTGTTTCTGTAGTTCTGTTTCTGTAGTTTCTGTAACTAAACCAAAAAGTCAAAAAAAGTCGTTCATAAAATCTTTGTTGGCCTGTATTAGTTAACACAAAATACCTCTCAGAAAGTAGGGAATTTTTTATTTATAAACATAGTAGTTACGGAATATTACTTTGTATATAATATAAATCATCGGAATATATTATTTGACGAAAATTTACTCTCATCTGATAAAATACTACGCATGTTACAAGTAAAATAATCGCCATATAAAGTAAATATTTAAACTCATTGTTTCTGTAAACACCCTTATCAACGTAATGTCTACGATTACTAAATATTTGTAACGCTTAGAAGAAAGTTAATGAAACGATGCAGCACAAGTTAGTCTTGGTAATAGCATTCCTGATAATTTTTTCAATACTTAGAGTGCACTCCTTCGACGATGATTTTGAAACTTGGTTTCGAAATATATTCGGGAAGAAATGGCTGAAAGAAGAATACCAACCGAGGTGTCTCGTGTTCTGTCAAATTAGGTGCAGAGAAGGATTTATCAGGGTTAACAGAAAATGTGTTCCACTGTTTTAGAGTGGAGGTAAGTGTAACTAACATATAATGTGACATTGACGTGTAATTGATCGGTAATTGAATGTGGTGTAATAATTTCAAGTGAGAAAATTGTCTTTTTACTTTTCCGCACTCAACTATACGAGGAAAAATAATGTAATCGTGTAAATAAAATTGTTTTCTAGCGTTAATTTTTCGTTTTTGGGCCTAAAAACCTAAAAAAATAGGTTTTAAACAATCTCTGTGTATGTGTCGTTGTCGCCGCTGTCGTCGGCATTCACAAAATTTCTTTTTAGCACGATAACTCAACTAAATCGTGTCGGATCGATCGGGTTTTGACTGGTTCTAATCGGGGACGTCTCTCAGTCGACATTTGTTGATTTTGAGATGGATAGGATGCACCCCAAAAAACTATCGCTTAAAACACATATTCTGCATTTATGTGTTGGTTTATTTTTCTCGGCCCCTCAGTTTCGAGATGTTCTATATGCGGAAAAGTCTGTTCTAAGGTTTTAAAACTGTTTATTTTTATACAAGTAGTGGTGTTATACTGAAGTTCTTCTGTTTTCAAGTGCTTCTGAAAACAGAAGAAAAAAAATTAGTTTACGAAACAAAATTTCTGCTTCATATTCTAAAAGGTTCAAAGAATTTTTTAATGTAACAGGAAATTGAGATTTTGAAAAATTTAGTTATCCCTTAAAAGTAAACACAGTGTTTCTAAACATTGTTCTGTTAAGGTATACCCATTGTAAATATCTAAAACAGAATTTACCTTATTGAGACCTCTCCATTGAACTCCAACCAAAATCGACACTAATATTATAATAGATCAATACAAAACAACATTTATATACGTATTTGTAAAATTTGTTCTATTATATAGTATGTGTAGGTAGTAGAATTTTTATTTGAACCTACATAAAGTCCGTATATAAATATCGTTAAGAAATTCTATTCCAACGAAACATTTCATAGATTTATCTTATGTATACGCACCTACTACTCACATGTAAAATTAACATAATAGTTTACGATTTGCATATATGGAAATTCTATAAGGTATCTCATTGATGTGGTTTTACTATTCTGTTGGTATTAAATGGATGTACAAAATCAAGCACACATATCTAGTTCTCATTCATTTATTCATAATATGATTACGAACATATTTATATCGTACATGCCGATTTAGTTAATATCTCAGACGCAGGTTTATAAGATGGATGACATTCAAGATTTTATCGTAAATACATGTGTTGACGCCTATTTGTTGCCGTTGTCTTTCATTATCCTGCGTATTAAGAATCTCAGATAAATATATCGAAGGTTATAACAAAAGCGTTTATTCTTGCGAGCCACAACAGAGTCGAACTCAGATCACTATTATTAGACAGGGACAGTTTACAGAAAATACATAATAATATAATACTGAATATTAATAAATATTCGAAAAAGACGAAAATCGGAAAAAGAAATGTATGAATGAAAAAACTTACAACACATGTCTCAATCGGTCTCGGTTTCTGACTGACATGAAAACCAGTGGTGATAATGAAAGTTTATCACTGGGTATTTTTCTGCAGTAAAACGTCGACACTTATCACTTGACACTAGTTTATGTAATGAAAAAGTTCTTTCAACGTCTACTGACACCAAAAGACAGTACAAGATGCTATTATCTTGTACGTGTATATGTAATTGTCTACATATTTTGCGATTTTTAAGGAAAATCCCAAACCTAAATTTCTAATTCCATTACTTTAGTGGGTTGGAACCTTTAGTGTGAAAGTAACACTGACGTATTTTTTTACAAAACATCAAAACGTTATACACTACACTCAACGCGCGTTTCGTCAACCAAATTGGCATCATCTGGAGATGATTAAAACTAATCTTATGCTAACGATGTATACCTAAATTATTGTTGCGGCTCAGTGAGCGCTCATCGCTCACCGTCACGGTTGAGCGTGAGTAACTAACTAATAGTGTGGGCTATGTGGAATAGGCCCTCTGTCACTATTTATACTATTTTTACACTTTTCAATTTCTAAACTTTCAAGTGTATCTAGCTGTCTAGTATTTGTTACATTTTTAATTCGTCTTAAGTTATTAATGTGATATTTATCTTATACTTGTTCTCTAAGGCATGTTGGGCAACATTGGACTCATCTGTTCTAGTATATTTGAGATGAGCCATGTGCTCTTTGAACCTGGCTTGAGTAGATCGTCTGGTCTGTCCAACATACCTTTGATAACAGTCGTTACAGTTGATTTCGTAAATCCCTGATCTGTCGTTTATGTTAATTTTGTATTTTGGATTGCCTAAAAGTTGTTTTAATTTAGTTCTCGATAAGTGAACTACCGTCATCCCTATATGTTTAAAAACCTTACTAATACCACTGGTGAATCGAGAATCGCATGAAATAGACACATCTTTTTTGGATATTCCCTTTCAGTTTGAAAAGTCGAAAAATTTCGTGTTTCTTTAAAATTACGTTTCCCAATCATTTTTTCAAGTGTACCAACAGAATATCCATTACACTCAGCTATATCCTTGATTAGCGCTTTTTCTTTTTCAAACCTATCTTTATTGAGAGGGAGGCTTAGTAGGCGATGGACTAGAAAATTGAGGTTTACCATATTGTGTTGAACACAATGGTGGGAATCATTAGGGATATACCTGAGAGTACTGGTGTCTATTCTGTATTTCTAATTCCTGGATTTCTAATTCCAAATGAAATTATTTTAACAAAATACTATACTTCCCACTTCACTCAAAGGGACAGTTGTCCCTTTATAATCTCTTAGTAACCGTGAATATTTGTGTGACATCTCATTTGATAAGATTTTTGATCCTCACTTTAACAATATGAGGTTTTTTAAAGTCTCTTACTTTAGTAAAATATTTACATTTTACTACTAAATGTTATTGTAGAAAAAACATTCAAATAAAACACATCTTGACTACTGTCAGATGGCCAACGTTTCACAATACGAACATTTAATTTAGTTAATTTTTTAAGTCATTGCTATTAATTTTAGTATTTTCAAATTTCAAAATTGCTTTTTATTTATCCCATACTTATTTTAATCATTACACTGGCGCATTACAAAAAAGAGGGTTGCCATTAAAAAAATTAACGCTGAGGTCATACCTCCTACACGAACCACCCAGTATGTATTAATTATATTTTAAAAATTGAGTAACTAAAAATAAAAATTTGATGTGTTTTTCCCAAAAGTTATTCCTTGAATGTTTAACGAATTTATTTATGCATTGCTTTATGAAAGAAGTTTAGATTCTTTGGCGTCTTAGATTCAACTACAACTTAATCTTTAACAGGCAACGTTTCAAACATGTAAATTTTTACGACAAAATAAACCTTGAATGAGTGACGCTATTTTTGAGACACTCTGTATAACATATATTATATGCATTATATATCAATTGCATAAATTAATTTAAATATGCGTAAATTTGTTTTCAACTTGTTTTGTTCGCTTTTACGGCACAGGTAGAATTACATATATGCTAGTATTCGCTCACCTCTAGTGTAGAAGACATACTCTGGTGATAAAATGGCTTCCGTTATGAGGTCGCAACCTTAAAGATGAATGGATGACGAAAGGAACACCGTAAAGAGTGAAGTAAAGTTTTAGTGTTCGCCATATAATGGCGTGTCCGAATGTTTTACTTTTACTTACGCTACTAGTGGTGCTGGAGGTTTGTGACAGTGACTTTGTAAGTTACAAGGTTTTCTTCAAAAATATAGAGGACCATTATCGAGCTAATTGTACTTTAACGGCGAATGTTGCTACTGTGAATTGCAAGGTTGGATACAAAAAGGTGTTCGGCGTATGTCTACAGATATTAAAATAGGTTAGTGGGATATGTTTACCGTTAGCTAGCATCAATAAAGAGATTCCTCAGTAAGAATTATCTTCTATGCTGTTGTCCTAAGCAAAAGTGCTGTATCTGTAAAAACTCGAAAGCTGAAGCAACAGAAAACAGTAAAACTTGGGACTTGGGACTTACTTTTAATATGCATATACTCTTTGATTGAAAATTACATATTTTTTTTCAACTAGACAAAAATGAACTTTGAATGAAACTACGTTTTCGCTCGGAAAATTCCGACATTATAATGTTGATATCTTTCGAAAATATGCCGAATACGAGTATTTAAAACATCTATAATTAGATACAGAAGCCAACTATAAACTATTTTCTTATTTATATACTAACAAACATTGATTCAACGTGAATTGCATTGATTCAAGCGTAGAATAAACATTTTAATTAAAAAAATCCCAGAAAATGTAACTGGCTTGAAACAAACATTACAAAATTAGTTATATATATTTCGAAATAATTTGTTTATAAATTCTTACAAAATTGTTTTCTTCTATTGAGGATTACTGTGAGAAGTGTATCCAGTATACTTTTTTGTTTTCCCTACATTCTTTCCTTGGTCTGGAGTTGGCATAGAAATTCCTTCAACTGTTGTTAGATTCAACTTGAAACTGACATAAAGTGTTGAAATTGTAGTGACGATTTTGTGTAAATATAGTGGTATAAAACTTAACAGTTGTTTTACTCAATTGCGTTGGAATTATGAACTACCACAGAGTAACGGCTTCTTTGATCAATTTCATATTCAAAATTATTTTTTTTTTCGATGAAAGAACAATTAATGGTGGTTACAATACCTTTTAACATTTCTTTCGATACTATTTTTTGTCTAAATGATAACCAAAACAAATATATACAAATGATATTTTAACTAATTCATTTTATTATATTCTATCGCGTATGTAGAATGCTCTTTTAGTTCAAAACAATAGTATTACGTTGGGTCCATCCCCATTCGAAATAGAACTAAAAAAATTATTTGTGCCATATTACAGAGATTATTGAATACTATAGTAACAACAGGAAATCAATTAGAAAAGTACCTCGAAGTTTGCAAGAAGTGAACACATTTTTTTTTTATATTTACTTTATACTAGACGAGACGAGACAAATAGACCATTAAATAGAATAGTTTCTTATTCGCCATAAAATTTATGATGTGTTTGTGTATGAAAATATACATTTAGTGCCAATAATATATCTTTTTTTTTTTGTTTTAGATATACAAGCTCACATTCCATCTTAAAGGAACCAAGGATATATGACGCAATATATTTATTTATTTAACTAACTTCCATAAGTAATATAATATAACTAATGTAATGTAATGTATGGAATACTAAATAAAATTAATGTAATTCCTAGTTATGTTTGGTTCACATTTAGAAAGTTTAATTTTAAAGAACAAGAGTTGTACAAAGTACAACTTCTACAGACAAATGTATGATTAATAATAACGTGTTGTAATTTTTAAAATCACTTATAGTCTATTATATACCTTTCATATATTTATTATATTGTACTTACATTTTTAATGTCAAAAACTTGCTATATTTAACTCTACCTCTAAGGGGTCTGTGAAACTTCCACGAACCGATGGGTGAAGTCTATAATGAAGGCCAATATACATTTTTGCGATACTTTTTTGTCTGATAATGTTTTCTCTAATACTGTTAGAATCCACTTACCCTCGTATAATTTGTAAAAGCTTTATAAAGCTTATTTTAATTTAATTCCTTCTTCTATAAGTAGTGTCATTATACAGTTTCTTAATGAATAATAAAATTTATTCTTAGTTACAATATAAGAAAATTATCTTATATTAGAAAAGGTATTTTAGATATTAAAAATTGTGCATAAAATCGTAAATAAATCTGTATACACAAAATATAAAGAGAAAAGTATCAAAAATAATTGACTTGTTTATTGCTATAACGTCTCCCAAGTTCGAGTAATTTTCTTTAGTAGATTTTGCAAAGTAGCGCAATTTTCAATAGTTTAGAGTTTTGCTATTTCGATTAAACGTCTAAGAGCATATATTCTTTACTAGTTCTTAGAGTTGATAAATATAGTATAGGTAAATATAAATTTCACACCATTTTAGTTCTAATTAGTCTAACAAAACTAGTTTAACAAAACTTACATTTTGTTAAAACAATGATCTTGCTCTCAACAGGGTTTCAGGAAAAACTCTTGCATATGGTTAATATTCACTATGATTCTTTAATAAGAAAACAATGCAAATAGTTGTTTTTCAATGAGAATGGGAATAGATTTTTTTGATAAGGGGATAATGCGAATATGTTGTTTTTAATAGGAATGCGTTTGACTATTATGAAAAATTATTGAATTTGGCTATAATGAAGACTGTACAAAATTTTTGTGGTATAGAGAGAAATTAAGAGTTTTTAGAAGCACATTGTTCAAATATAAAAATAGTAACCTATTTAAAAAAGTAGATATTCATTAAACTACAAAAATAAGGAGTTTATACTCCAACTCATCTGCAAATGCCTTATATAATAAGGACTAAACAAATTAGGTCAAAACAGATAAAGCTCACATCTAGTAGACGTTGTTACGTTCCACCGCAGTAGAACGTACCAAACGCCATCTCTTGTTAGTTTCGAACAATCTAAATCTGTCGAAGGTATACTCGTTTACACTGCACTGACGAGACCCAAGATAAAAAGGTCGAAACCGGCCTGCAGTTAACGATATTCTGAGATAGACAGACGCTTTGCATCTTTCTTGGTGGTTTTGGAACAATCACTGTATTTTTAATGCTAACTCTGTTAAATAAAAATACGACAAATTTTGTCATGTAATTCAGCGCTCGGCGTTTGGTATATAGCCAGGAGAATAGCTGTTTTGACCTAATTTGTTTAGTCCTTATTATATAAGGCATTTGCAGATGAGTTGGAGTATAATCTCCTTATTTCTGTAGTTTGAATATTTCCCTCTGCGTATTAATACTTTGCATTATATAGAC
This sequence comes from Rosalia funebris, assembly GCA_037954035.1. Taxonomy (NCBI): domain Eukaryota; kingdom Metazoa; phylum Arthropoda; class Insecta; order Coleoptera; family Cerambycidae; genus Rosalia; species Rosalia funebris. Next base: position 28,477,004 of record JAZFAV010000035.1, on the reverse strand, counting down.
GTTCATTAGCTAGAAGCTGTTCAATATTATCTTGTTTTCTACATATATTTTGTAATATACTATTCGATGGTTAGATACTGGATGTAGACGGTTGATACATATACATACATAATATCAATATAAATACTCGTATTATTATATAAAAAAATCAATTCACAATTTTATATATACAATTTAAGTATATATAAAAATTGTAATTATTATATTTGAATAATTGTAATTATAACTCATTCATTAGGTTAGATTTAGTTGGCCAATATTCCCTGATTTGTTACATTAAAATATAACAATATAAAATATATTATATCATGATATATTGACTTCTTTCAATAATTTCTTGACATTAAATAATTGTAACAAAACCTAATATCGGTAGTATATAATGATAAATGATGCCATTAATATTACTTTATTACTGATAATTCGAATCCTATTTATTACTGCTAAAAAATTTATTTTGCTTACTGGTGTGGCTTTCAAAACACAGGAGGTAAATTAAAGTTCTGCAATAATTAAAACGTATTCAAATACGTAAATACCAAAATAATTATACGACGTAAAAATTTAATTACCACTAATATATATTTAAATTTAACTAGATACAAATACTTTCAAATATGATTAATTATTTTTAAATTATGTAGCAATGTCATGCTTTTTGAAATTAATCGTTAATTTCCGTCTTGAGACATTTTGTTATTATTAATAATTTTCATAAAATGGCATTTTTTCATAAAAAAATACATTATGGCAATATATCTTTTTGTATATACCTACTTATACAATATTTTATACAAATAGATTTTCGTTATGTATTACTGGTTGCATACATTTCACGTATATATTTTTTAATTCATGAAGGAGCTTGGCAAGTACATAATATGTACTCGTATACATATGTATATATTATGACAATAGTATACTGTACTAATAATAGAAAAGGGAATAATAATTAATTTAAATATGTTTTACATATACCTAAGTTACATAGTGTGTCACTAGTTGAAGCAAATACTAATAAATACTATCGTGCCAATTTCAACTAGAAATAAGATTTGACTTCAAATGGTGAAGTAAAATGTCAACGATAAAAGTTCGGGAAAACAAAATAATTTTATATTTCCATCCCATTTTTTTCTTCCCATCCCAGTTTATTTTATAAAATATATTTTCAACAGTTATGTTATAACATTTGTAGACTGATTTCAAATTCAAACATATACAAGATCATTCTTTGAGTTGTACATATATTTGGACCACTTAATGTCTACACCTAGTAAATAATTATAGTGTAGACGATTTTTTAATATCAACCTTATTAAGGAAATTTTTAACATTTACAAATATTTGCTCAACATTTTGAGAACCACTGATTAATTGGAACCAGTATATCCATGTTATATGTTAGATCAGACGAACAGCGTCCGCTACTGCCAAATCTCTACATTACAGTTTCGTGCTCTAGTTGAAATAATTGATTCTATTGCAAATTATTTACAATAGAAAGAGCCGAAATGCAGACTGCATTTGTAACAGGTAAAGTATTGACGTGTCAAAAGATATTTTGTATTTTATTTAAAAACTGTCAAATATGGACACAGCAATATTTTTAATTTCTTACCCGCCAAACATGTATAAAAAGATTTTTCTGCAGAAGAGCCGTCAAACAGCTACTATTATTATTATTATTATATAATAAATATGAGGTCTCTCCAAGATTTATTTATCCACCACAGTATACTGCACATCAACCGACACCATTTTTGTTAACGTTGAATTCTGTATTTTGCAGCATTACAACCTCATATCAAATTCGCCACTGTCTTGTATTGTTTGATAATTTAGTTTTGTACATTACTTTAAACCCAATAGATTTATACAACACACTGCTACACTGCTTTCTTAGCAGGTGATCATACAAACAAAACAAGATTATACTCCAAAACATATGCAAAGAGAAGTCTCCTTAATGGACGTAGTTTTGTGAAGATTACTAAGTTCTTATGCGTTGCGATTTTTAAACTCCATTCTTGAAATCTCTGTACAGAATAAGCGAAAAGAATAAGAATTGTTGTGCCAGTCCTGTTTCATGTAATAGAAAATTGAAGATCTTAATCCTAGTACGAGAAGAATAAGTACCTGACTGTGGAATTATCAAGTGTGGAGGGTTTACCTTTTGCTGTCGCCAAATGTACTCTGGTGATAATTTACAGATCAGTACAAGCACGATGAAAGACTGATCTAAGTTTATTAGGAGTCTTTTTGTGGGTGGATTATGCGGAGTTTAGAGAAAAAAATTGCAGAAAAAGTTTTCGAGTTGTAAAAGGTGGTCCAACCAAAATGCACGATGTTAATTGTAAATAAAACAAAAAGTTTTCAGAGAATTATCTTAATATATTTTATTATGATAGAAGGATCTACGACAATTATGCGTGAAACAAAATATCGGCCAAATGCTCGCCACGGCTTCGGTGGCATACCTCTATCCGATGGTCCATAATTTCAATGACTCTGAGACATAATTGAGGTTCAATGTCGTTAATGCGCCGAATTATCTCATCCTTTAGCTCTTGAATTGTTCTTGACTTATTGATGTACACTTTTTCTTTTAAATATCCCCAAAGAAAGGAGTCCAACGGTGTCAAATCACATGATCGTAGCGGCCAATTAACATCGCCACGACGTGAGATAACACTGTCATTAAATTTCTCGCGCAAAAGTGCCATTGTTTCGTTGGCTGTGTTGCAAGTGGCACCATCCTGTTGGAACCACATATCGTCTAGGTCCATATCCTCAATTTCTGACCACAAGAAGTCCATTATTATCTCGCGATAGCGAACACCATTCACGGTAACTGCTTGGCCGACCTCATTTTCGAAGAAGTACGGCTCGATGATGCCGCCAGCCCATAAACCGCACCAAACAGTCACTCTTTGTGGATGCATCGGCTTTTCAACAATCACTGATGGATTCTCATTTACCCAAATGCGGCAATTCTGCTTGTTAACGAATCCACTGAGGTGAAAGTGTGCCTCGTCGCTGAAGATGATTTTCTTTGTAAAGTCGCCATTCACTTCTGTCTGTTCAACCAACCATTCGGCGTATTGACGACGCTTGAAATGGTCAGTAGGCTTCAGCTGAGTCAATTGAACCTTGTAAGCGTGTAAATTCAAACCTTTATTCAAAATTCGCATCAATGATGTTCGTGAGATGTTCAATTGTTGGGCACGACGACGAGTCGAGGTTGACGGCTCTTCTGCTACACTATCGCGAACAACAGCAATGTTTTCCGCAGAACGAACTGGGTGAGCATGCACAGGTGTTTTTACATTTCCTACAGACCCGGTTTGCTGAAATTTGCGCACAATTCTCCCGATTATGGACACATTTGGTCGATTATGCTGACCAAAAAAGTCACGAAGTGCACGAAATGCATTTTGATTTGAACGCCCATTTTCGTAAAAGGCTTCAACAATCTTAACGCATTGCTGAATTGTGTACCTCTCCATGGTTAAATTTGTCAAACACTGAAACAAAGAAATGTCAAATTAAGTTGGGCAAAAAACTTGACGTTAAGATGTGACTCACAATTAACATCGTGCATTATGGTTGGACCACTCTTACAAGAGATCAACAATAGTTTGTATCGAATTATTAAATTTGGACAGAAATCATTAACGCCATTGTTATTAGACCATACTATATTTTTTATAATATAAATAAATATAGACCATACTATATAATTTTTAATACTATATTATGTGCATCATATGCGAGATGAAGTGGCATAAAAAAAAGTTGGATGAGATGAAGTGATGTCAAATGTAAGCGATTTGCTTAAATTTTTGTTTGACGAGGTGAGTTTGTGTTTACTATTCATTTTATTTTATATTGTCAATGTTATAATTTTTAATCATCGAAAATGTCTTTACTTTTAATGTGGGATGTTTACAATTTTCCGTTCCATTGTAATTGAAAATGAGAGTTTCCTGTATCTCTAAAACCATAAAAGAAATAATACATCAAAGAAAAATTAATGAATGTATTTCAAAGACAATTCTGATTTGTAGATGTTTTTTGTCAAACTCTGAGAAATCCGCAACAAACTGGCAACACCGTATTTCTCTAGTAGAATAGTAACAACAGTCGGTGGTCTTGATCAGTGGTAACAAACATGTGACGGTGTTTTAAAGGAAAATTTGGCAAACATTTATTTTTATATTTTAACGAAAAAAATGTCAGTGTTCCATAGAACAAAATATACTTCTGGTAAAAATATATTTACAACTCAAAGTCTCATCTTATATATTACATATATTTTGCTTATTTTGTTTTACATTTTATGAATATTACTAAAATGATATCACTTACAGTGAACGACTGACCACTTTATATCAATTTCCTTCCGCGATAAACCTAAAGCATATGTCAGTCTCTGTTCTGATATTTTCACGGTTAACTGTTGCCGATAATGAAGAAGACTGCCAGCATTTTATTAATATTTATCATTTTCCAATCACTGCATTGGTGTCGATCAAACTTCATGTCTTACGACGATTTTTTTAAAATTTATGCTGATATCTTTAGTGAACATGAAGGTCAACTCTTTACCGCTCCCTGTAAGGCGGGATTCATAAAAATCAGAGGAAAGTGTAGGGAGGTAGTACCCAACTAGTTAGGATAAGAATGTCGTGTTAAAGTTAAGGTAGGATTAATTATCATAATGTCAATTTAAAAATAAAAATTATCATGCCCCAAGAAAACCGTGTGATAATTTTTGTATTAAATAAAAAACATATATTTGAACACTAATCTGTATATCTAAAAACATACTACAATGAGGCCAAGCGCAGATTACAATAATTGCTGCATCTAATAAACAGGGTGGCAATAGTTAAAGCAACTATAAGAAGTTTTGCATAATATTTATAACTTTTGAATTTTTGAATAATATTTTGAGAAACTTATTCTAACAGAAAATGATTATTTAACGTTTTTCGAATACAACACAACTACATAAAGGTATTTTCTATTTACCGTCTATTATATACAGAAGGCCTTTTATCAAAAAAAAAAAAAAAAAAAATACAAATGTAACAAACGATTTTATTTTTGACATAAATTTTAAAGTATGTCTTTTCGTAATAATTCGATATTAACCACGTGTAAATACTTTATATTGAATGTTAAATAATGCCCAGACTGATATTTTGTATTTGGATTCGAATTTGTCCAGATTTTCTAAATCGTTTGGAGCTATGTTTCTAGCCCATATATTTCCTTTGTCTTAACGCAGGTTAGATGATTCCATAATTTTCTTGAAGCCAAATTCTTCAAAAAAAAATTGCTTTATAAGAGAAAACAACAGACTCTAAAAAGTTATTTTAGCTACAAAATTGTATCACACAAATTGTATGTGACAATCTACTACTAAAGCATCCTCTTGACTCTTTTTACTAACAATAAATATATGTTAATGTAGAAAATTATTTACTAACGTAGAAGCAAGGTTATTCTATATCTAACTAGTCCCCGTTGTTGTAAGATGTTTTATTTGACAATCTTGATATACAATGTTTAAAGGTTATAAGTTTAATATAATTAATTACTTATAATTAATCGAAATACTTTATAATATTCCAATAATCAATTAGTTATTCAGCATAATTAATAATTCTGATCTAAATGTAATTAGTGAAAAGTCCACTAATTTGGTAACACGCTGAATTTAACGGTAATTCTTAGAGAAACCTCCGTCTGTCTCTCCTCACTTCACAAACTTCAACTATCAAGATGGTTATTTGTTTGATTACATAAAAATATATTATAAAACAACTGATTATGTTGAGATAATTATAGTTTCTTTGTTTTTCGTTTGGTGACACGCTGAATTTAATGGTAATTTTTTGAGATAACACCGCCTGTCTCTCCTCAACCTCACAGTTCACAGTTTGAAACTATCATACCGCTTATTTGTTTTTTATACAAAAATACATTATAAAACGACTGGTGATATCGAGAAACTTGTAGCCTTTTTGCTTTTCATTTGGTAACACGCTGAATTTAATGGTAATTTTTTGAGAAAACACAAAACACCGCCTGTTTCTCCTCAGCCTCACAGTTCACAGTTTGAAAACTATCATGACGTTTATTTGTTTTTTATATAAAAATATATTATAAAATGACTGATGATATCGACAAACTTGTAGCCTTCTTGCTTTTCATTTGGTAATACGCTGAATTTAGTGGTATTTTTTTGAGAAAACACCGCCTATCTATCTTTCAGATTGAAATTATCACTACGTTTACATGTTTTTTTTATATAACATTATATAAAAGGACTGATCATATTAATAAAACTGTAGACCCTTTTCTTTTCGTTTGGCAACGCTCTGAATTTAGTGGTAGTTTTTTGAAAAATACAGCCTATATCGCCCTAAAATTGACAAGTTGCAACTATCAATGTGGTTATTTGGACTAATTAAATGAGAACGGAGAGGAGAGATTAACGGAGAACGGTCGCATCAAGTTAATATATATATGTGTAACTTAGAATTAGGCAAAGTATATAATATGTATTAGGATAATACATTTTTTATTAATTAAGTTTTAATTGTTTGATTTTCATTACTTCTGTTTTCTTTCAGATGCTGGCATATCTCCTACCTGTGGGGGAATAATTTCGAGGCCCTTTGACACATAAAAATAAATTTAATCATCTACACTTAAAAATGTAATGTAGTAATGTATTTTATAGTACACTAAACTATAAATAAATTTATCTGGTGTTTTGATTGGAAACAGTACAGGAACAAATAAACTTGGAAACAATACCGAATTTTTAGAAGAATTTCTACAATAACCCCATTATTCTCGTGACGTAACTGGCTTCTATTTTGAAAACTGTTTACATTGAAAGTTTTATTTACAGTAAAATTCACCAACATAAATATAACCAAACCTATGTCCACCATTTCCAAAGTATTACACACAGTGCGTATGATTCCATTCATCCAATTTAAAAATTTTAAAGAGGTAATTATCACAACAAAGAGTAATATAAAACTCAAATATTGTAACTGAGAAGTAAAAATAAACGGATTTCGTTGTTTTAATAAAAAATCGAAAATTACATAGAAAACAAATCAAACCGATTTTATTAAATCAGTTTATGTGATTACTTTAAGAACCACGGTAATGTTACTTCCCAAAAAATAAATCGAGTATAACATATCATATCAAGTATAACATAGAGAAGGCTGTTCAATGGTCCATTCCATAAATAGTTCCATCAACGCGATTTAGAAGGAACACTGGAATGGTTCATATTCCATTACAAATATTGACACTAAATACAATGTTTCATTAACATTTATTTACATTACGTTAATATAGAACATTTATCCATTTAAATCGTATTTGCGCATACAAAACCGATTTTAAAAACTGTTTTACTGCACAATAGAAATAAATATCCTTCAGTCCCCCTTGCACATGCAACAGACATGAAAGAAAACCATGGTAATATGAAATTGTTACTGGAAATCATTAAACATTCACACTACTTGTAAAACTAAAAGTTGTAGCAATGTTAACAGGACTGCAAGGAGGGTACATCAAATTTTGTTGTTTCTTATGCAAATAGAATAGTCGAGCAAGAAACACTACGTAGTAAAAAACTACCTACCTAGAGCGAGTTTGATCCCTGGAGTCAAAAATGTAAATTAAGAAACTTTAGTGCAAAGTAAAAACTTTTTTTTACCACCAGTGCATATAAAGCTGGGCCTGACGAAAAACTTTGTAAAAGCAATGATCAAGGATGGTGAAGGAATTGAAAGAAGGAATCTTTGTAAGTCCACAAATACGAGAGCTTATGAAGGATGCACGTTTTAAAATAAAGCTGAATGAAGCAAAAAATAGAGCATAGATCACTTTTGTAGAAGTGTGTCATAATTTTCTTCTCAACAAGAAAGCTGATAACTACCAGGAAATCATCGTAGAATGATTTAAGGGACGTGTTGCATTTCAGAGCTTTATAAGAAAATAATAAAGTTTTTAAATGCAACGTGTCCTTTAAAATTAATTTTCTGGCCTCTCACTTAGATTTCTTTCCCGACAATCTTGGTGTAATATCGGATGAACATGGAGAAAGGTTTCATCAAGATATATTGCACATGGAGAGACGATACAATGAGAACTGGTCAGAGGCAGTGCTGGCAGATTCTTGTTGGTCGATTCGCCGTTTAACTTCAATGGAATATACATATGAAATGGAAGAAAACTACAAGGTGAAATGTTATTAATATACAACTAGTTAGATTGTTTTAATCATTTTTAGTGGTTTGGAACGAATTATAAATTTTATTGTAAATAGTATCGCAATCATTAAATTTAGTGATTGATTATAGTTTGAAGTAATATAAGCGTTTTATTTAAAAAATCCATTACAAAAAAAGTACACGTGATACATAATTCTTATTACTATATTTCGACCCAGATGCATCAGATCTATAATAATAATGCTTAATAATAGCAAGGAGAAAAAAAGCTATTTTTTGTAGACCAGTGAATCTATATATTCCATATCCTTATAGAGATATCCAAGAAACCTAAAAAAAAAAAACTCCGTGAATTTATTCCACTCGCGTTAGAGTAATTTTTCTTAGATAATGTTTTATAAGAGATCATGGAAGATATAATATTAATTTGTTAAGGAAAACGTAAATGAATTAACAGTAATCTTAACTGATAATTTAACAACGTTTTGGTTTATTGCAATAGTATATTTTTAATTTAAAACCGAATAGGATATATGTTTATTATCGTCGCTATACCACTGTTAATCAGACTAACCACATTTAAAGTAAAGATAATATGACACCATTTTTAAGTAGCAGAAAATATATACATACATAATATATATATATATATATATATATATATATATATATATATATATATATACATATATATATATATATATATATATATATATATATATATATATATATATATATATATATATATATATATATATATATATATATATAATTGCATAAGTAGTATGCAAAATTTTTGCGCTGTTTTTTCTCGTGATTATTCGACTCATTGTCAATGAGATCACCGCTATTCTCAGACCGGAAAATAATTTCTTCAGGATGTGAAGTCTACCATTGATTTTTAACAATGGTAGACTTTGATAACTTCGTTATGTTGAGAATATAAAAACATTATTTTCAATATATATTTTCATATAAAATTTTATTTTCGTGGTATTTGTTGAGTTTTATTGGTTTTTGTTTGCGGACAATTAGCACTTTAATTGTAAAAGGTGGTCCAACCAAAATGCACGATGTTAATTGTAAGTAAAACAAAAAGTTTTCAGAGACTTATCTTAATATTTTTTATTATGATAGAAGGATCTATGACAATTATATGTGGAACAAAATATCGGCCAAATGCTCGCCAAGGCTTCGGTGGCATACCTCTATCCGATGGTCCATATTTTCAACGACTCTGAGACATAATTGAGGTTCAATGTCATTAATGTGCCGAATTATCTCATTTTTTAGATCTTGAATTGTTCTTGGCTTATTGACGTACACTTTTTCTTTTAAATATCCCTAAAGAAAGAAGTCCAACGGTGTCAAATCACATGATCGTGGCGGCCAATTAACATCGCCACGACGTGATTTAACACGGCCATTGAATTTCTCGCGCAAAAGTGCCATTGTTTCGTTGGCTGTGTAGCAAGTGGCACCATCCAGTTGGAACCACATATCGTCCAGGTCCATATCCTCAATTTCTGGCCACAAGAAGTCCGTTATCATCTCGCGATAGCGAACACCATTCACGATAACTGCTTGGCCGACCTCATTTTCGAAGAAGTACGGCCCGATGACGCCGCTAGCCCATAAACCGCACCAAACAGTCACTCTTTGTGGATGCATCGGCTTTTCAACAATCACTCGTGGATTCTCATTTGCCCAAATACGGCAATTCTGCTTGTTGACGAATCCACTGAGGTGAAAGTATGTCTCGTTGCTGAAGATGATTTTCTTTGTAAAGTCACCATTCACTTCTGTCTGTTCAACCAACCATTTGGCGTATTGACGACACTTGAAATGGTCAGTAGGCTTCAGCTCTTCAGTCAATTGAACCTTGTAAGCGTGTAAATTCAAATCTTTATTCAAAATTCGCATCAATGATGTTCGTGAGATGTTCAATTGTTGGGCACGACGACGAGTCGAGGTTGACGGCTCTTCTGCTACACTATCGCGAACAACAGCAATGTTTTCCGCAGAACGAACTGGGCGAGCATGCACAGCTGTTTTCACATTTCCTACAGACCCGGTTTGCTGAAATTTGCGCACAATTCTCCCGATTGTGGACACATTTGGTCGATTATGCTGACCAAAAAAGTCAGCAAGTGCACAAAATGCATTTTGATTTGAACGCCCATTTTCGTAAAAGACTTCAACAATCTTAACACGCTGCTCAATTGTGTACCTCTCCATGGTTGAATTTGTCAAACACTGAAATAAAGAAATGTCAAATTAAGTTGGGTAAAAAACTTGACGTTAAGGTGTGACTCACAATTAACATCGTGCATTATGGTTGGACCACCCTTTACATAACTAGATCTACAATAAATTACAAAAATAAGGAGTTTTATACTCCAAAACCCATCTGCAAATGCCTTATATAATAAGGACTAAACAATGTTTGAATATTACCCCCTGTGTAGTAAAACTTTGCATTATATTGAAGATCTACAATAATTATTGCCAATAGAGCAAACTGGTAACATCATCGTCATTTTCTTAAGCAGTTATTTGATTATTATTTTTATCATAATTAAATAACAACAGTAACATAGAACTAAATTTACATAATTGAAACCCATTTCGAATTGACTTAACGAAATTTGACACGAATATAATATTACTATATACGTGTTCTAAAAATTGTATTAGTGTGAAAAATTTCATACAAAAAATTATTAATGGTACTATGGATCATGAGCTTAAGAGGCTTTTGAAATACTTTTTTGACGGCCTTTTCGTCGGGGACATCTCCCAGACGACAACTATTGTTTTTGAGGTGGATAGAATACACTAGAAATCACAATGATGGACTATTTGAGATTTTTTTTTTGTTAGTACCATCACTCAATTAAATTGTATCGTATTGATCGGGTTTCGACTCATTGTAAGAATCAGGGACGTCTACCAGACGACATCTATTGATTTTAAGGTGCATAGGACACACCCCACTCTGTCCATGGGTCATGAGAAAGCACGATGGTGGACTATTTGAAAAAAGTAAAACTGTGACATAAAACACATATTCTGCATTTATGTGTTGGTGTATTTTTTCTCGGCCACTAAATTTCGAGATAGAGATGTTCTACTCGCGGAAAAGACCGTTTTAAAGTTTTAAGACTGTTTACTTTAATAAAAATACACTTTGGGACATCTCTGCTCGATTATGATGGAACATGAATTTTCTACTAGCCGAAAGTTTTGTATTGCTCTGGATAGTCCTGATTATTCCTCACTGTAGAACTATCTTTCACTACAGAAAGCGCTCATTGTATTTCACCATTCTGTCCTCACATAGTTCTTTCATTCAGTCCTGCACTGTTATTAATTATATACTAAATATACAAAAATATTAGAAAAAAAATCAAGTAAAACATTTTAATTCTCTTAATTATAAATTTAATATAAACTCCATTACGATTTTTATGAAAATACCATAACACATTATAGAATTGTGAAGTTATCTTATCGTAGAACTAGTGTAGGATATAATATACTAGTTCTACGGCAAGATAGCTTCTTCACAAATATTAAATAGGAAAATTAATTCCATTTTTTTCACTGAAAATCTTGCTCTTAAAGTAAAACGGTATGCCACCTCAAATTGAAATTTATTTTGCTTAGGGCTATGTAACACCAATTTCCACGAACTCTTCTATTTATTTAATGCAAAAAAATTATAATGAATATTTTAATAATATTGATATTTTTAATTTGACCTTTAACTTTTAATTTAAGTAAGACGTCAGAATAGTTTACATTTATTACTAATTATTTTTGTTTCTGTTTTTAAGTTTTTCTCTTTCTTTTCTTTTTCTTTTAATCTTGTATTTTCAATATATTTAGTAATTTAAAATAGGTATAAGAAGCTCCATTTATTCATTGCAATATCGTTTGTTATATTACAGTTATCTGAAATCGATTTAATTTTATTATAATGTTAACGCTTACCTTATTTTTCTAAGTTAATGTGAGTTTTTAAATGTGTGATTTTAAGGATTTATTTTATTTTATAGTCATGTTCATATTACTATTATTATTATAATTATGTGTAACCCTATTATTAGAATATGTTTTATAATTTCTGTTGGCATTGGACCTTGTTTATAAATAATTAAAGAAATTAATTAATTAATTAACTTGCAGTGTCAGATCCTTCATTGGGAAATTTCCCGCATAGACGCAGGACACTTTTTGTGAATATCGAATGCACTCTTGCAAACAGTACAGTCATCAGTACATACAGTAGTAGTACATTATACCATTACATTGAGCATTGTTAGTAACTAAATTTTATAACTCTTGTTAATTGATCTTCTGTGGTGCTGAAATAATACACAGGACATTATAGTAGGGAAGGGTACCACTATTGCATGCACCAGCATTGATAAAAATGGGCACATACTTAGAAGGTTTATTATGTTATTAATTGTACACGAAAGAGATACCTATATCAATATTAATTGACAGGCGTAATGGCTTTGATGGCTTTTGTCGACAAGTCGAGCGAGATTACCGCTCTATACTCGCCCATCGTGTAGACCGGGATTGTCGTACGAAGGTAGGCCGAGCTTTGCTTCCGCTTTTGCGTGTATCTACGCGAGAGGCAAGTGCCGCCCACAAACATGATCCGCGCGACTGGCAGCGGTCTGCTCCCCTCGACCTCCTTTGGTCCTGACGCAATTAAATCTCGCTGGCAGGGTCTTCTTCTCGGCTTTATCTTAATCTTTGGTCGCCTTATTTTGCCGCATCACTTCACCAGCGTCAGCCCCCCGGGGAGTGTCTTGTTGTGGGCATCCACGACAATGCGGACGAACTACGTCGCTTGGATTGCCGTCAGGAGAGTGAGTCTTGTTACTCAGGAGGGGTTTTCTCTATTAGAAAAATAATCCAGGATTTGAAGTCAGGTGTGTGTGAGAGGGAAGTCGTGTGTCTTTCCTGTAACAGCACATGGTTAAAGAGCCGTAGAGCCCCTTGACATAAAAAATGGTTAGTGAAGCAATAGTGCTCAACTGTAATAAAAAGTTATGTTTGATCTGTAAAGGGGTTCTATGAGGTTATACTACCTGGATCTTGGGTCTCTTGTGTCTTCCTGGTCTTTCTGGGTCGTCTGAAGCTGATCAAATGAGGAGGTTGTTGTCATGGGCACCTGCTTGATCGTAGAGCTTCCGAGCCCTGGCTCGAATTTTCTCCATCACAGTTGTGAAGTCTAGGTCTCGCCGGATGTCGATGACGACATTCGACGGAAAGAGAAGAATATCTACGAATAAAGCTTTATTCATCAATTAACGATTGGTGTATTTTGTATACTGGAATTCGTTCAAAATGTAGGTACTTATTTGTGGAATGGAGAATAGAGGAGGGGTAAGTTTTCATTATGATACAACGTAGAGAGATCCTTATATTAATAGTTTCGTTAAATTTGGGATGACATTCCTGTTGTAGTTTATGCGCTTCTTAGATTTTCGAGAGATTTTATGTCAGTAACACCAAAATTTTATTTGTCAACTTTAACTGTTCTGGTATCACGAGCATTTCGTTATGTCCACTGCTTGTATTTTTATTTATCATCAATAATATTACTTATCTTAAGTGTCATGTATCATTCAATCGTGGTAGGAATAAAATTAAAAAAGAAATGCTTATCCCTCATAGGAAGAGAGAAAAAGGTTATCCTCGGTGATAACGAACATCACAACTGCTGTATTTAGGAAAACAATTTTACTGATTATCGACTTTACTTCATTATTAATTTAATGTGTGTGGCAATAAAACATGGCAGTTTGACCTGCAAGATAAAAATGCTTGGTGAAAGAAATTTAGTAGACTTATTGTTACTGATATCAGCGTAACAAAATATATAACGCATCATGCAAAATACCCATAAATATTTATATAAATATACAAAATATAACGCAAATTTCATTAGTCAATCGTATGAACAAATATGAATAGTAGGAATTCATCTGGTGTACTGAGAAGTTGTAAATATTAAAATATTGCTAATAGATACGAGTATAAGGTTATTGTTTATTCAAGGTATACAACAACTCTCTGCCGTCAGACATTTTGGGATTGAAAATTTTCGTATTCAAATTTTCTCATATTATACGTCGAATTTGAAAACATTAAGTCCTTTTCCAATAATAGGTCTTTTTTTGAAAGTGATATGTGCATCGTTTTCGATAAAAATCTATTTAAAGTTTCTATGCTTATTGTATAGAATTAGGGGAGATTGGGGGAATTCCACGCACCTAAGGAAAAAGCTCAAAAAAACCTTCCTATAGACACATAAACTTTCATAATTTAATAATGGAATCTTACACCTATTGGACATCTTATTACTACAAAAAAGGCTCTTCGAAGAACCGATGTGAAAAAAAATAAAAATTAGAATACTGTCATTGCGCGGTATTTCCCCGCGGATTGGGTAATATCGCACATAAGATGTGGTAATTCTGCGCTAAAAATTCGAAATTATAATAAAGAAAATTTTATTATTGCGTAGGAACAAATAAACTCTAAATAAAACAAATTCTCACAAGCGCTTTATAAAGAAACTGATAATAAAAAGGGTTTTATTTTCTGATTTTCTTCTTTTCAACCTTGGCACATAGATCGCATGTATAATTAACTGCTGAATCCCAACCACTATATTCTGAATGTGCCCAGTTTGAACACATTACACAACGGTACCAAACTTCCTGGTCTCGTCCGAATTCACCGCACACCAAGCACTTGTCATTATCTCCAGTTGGATCTACATCATCTAATTCAACATCGTCTCCTAACTGACTTTCATCATAGCTTTCAGAGTCAAAATCATCAAATTGTAAATTTCTTAAGCCAGGTTTCTTGCTGAAATTTCTTTTCTTTGCTTTGGTAACCAGTTTTGCCACTTTTTCCGCCTTTCTTTTCTTAGTTCCAGGTTTTGTTAACCCTTCATCTTTCTTCTTAAAATTCCTCTTGTCTTGTTTTATTTCTAACTGAGTTTTTAGTGGCGTGGACGTAAAAATTTCTGAGTGTTGTTTGACACGTGATTTTGAACTTTTGCTTTCAATTGGGCCAGGAAACGGTGCTAGCTTTTCAATAGGGACTTTTAATGAAGGCAGGTCATTGGAACAGGATGAAGTAAACTGTGCTTCGACACTTCCTGACGTTCCAGGTTGCGGTTCAGCTTCCTGGTTTGACTGCCATTAGCTTTTCTTGGGTGGAGTCCTGTGCATAGTTTCACTACATCTCGACGGTTCCAGTTGGGAGTTTAGTCCTCTGCCCTACTTCAATGGTTACATTTGACTGTTCCAAAATATTATCTCGATTACTAACGTCGGTTTCATGTAAATTAGTTTCGATTTGTATATCTTGAACTTCTGGGTGATCTGTCAGGCTAAAATCATCATCAGAGAATTTATTAGGGTTTGTGGGCCATATATTAGCAACGCGGAACCAGATATTCCTTTGTTCATCGTGGCAACCCTTAGGTAGACTTTGTTAAACATGGAAGCAAGTTCATAATGTGTGATCATTTCGTGAGTGTGATTTCTTAGATACAAATCGCATTCACGATTTAAAGCATTTTTTAGTGACCCAAAAAAAGTCAAATCAAGAGGTTGGAGCTTGTGAGAGGTGTGCGGGGGAAGTGACACCATAACAATTCCGTGTGATCTGCAATATGTATAAATCTCCAAAGAAATCTGGCTCCCATAATTATCTAATATGAGGAGCACTGGATCTTCTTCCGAAGCCTTTACATGCTGATGAAAATGTTTCATCCAGTCGAAAAACAACTCTTCATTTATCCAACCATTCTTTGAACATCAATATACCGCTCCAATTGATCCATCACTCATTAATTGTGGATTCATACGTGTTCTCGGGAATATAAACATAGAGGAGACGAACTATCCCGAGGCACTTACAGTGCATACTACGGTCACATTTTTTCCTCTTTACCACGAAATTACGGATCCCACTTATTTTTGGCCTTTTGATGCCAACATTTTTGCTGGATTTTGGACCGTGGAGATACCCGTTTCATCCACATTATAAATTCGACTCTCAGAAAATTTAAAATTTTCAATAACAGTAAGCAGATTGTTAAAAAATCGTTCAACTTCGGGCTTATTGAATGCAGAAATACGGTTTTGGCTGGTACCTTCCGGCATTCGAAGACTAATTTTGGATGTCTCCTTAAAAATAGTTCTAGCCAATCTTGACCGGCCATTTTCTTGTCCTGATTTAATCGGTGTTCAATTTTATTGGCTTCAGCAAACTGGTGTGCTCAACACCGCAGTTCTATTGGTGTGATTCTGAAAAATATATTCGTCAATTTTATAACATGATTGATTATGGCGGTTTCCTGTTCATCATTAAAAACTGGTTTCCTTCCCAATTTTCCTTTCGAATTGATTATATGTACATATAAAGCATAATACTCCTGAAATAGTTTTACTGAAAACTAATAACGAAAGGCACTTACCACTTTTCCAAATTTACTCGATATTACATCAGCGTGCCGGAAAACAAAAAAGTGATGACCTCGTCTGAGCTAACACTACGAATGCCGTTAAATTAGGAGCAGATGTTCGCAAAGCTATTACGAGATGGCGCGCTATGTCAAAACTTGAAATAAGCTGTGATGCAAAAATTACTATGGGCAGAATACCCCGTGCGCGAAATTCCCCCGTCCTCCCCTACGTTTGCTTATTAAATTATGTATACCATACTGTAACAAGCTGATCTTCACAATTTGTTTATAATTCCTAGCAAGGAATCTATCCAATTCAACAAGAAGCCCTTGTTTAATATAGCACAATGACATATACGAATATGTGCAGGGCATTTTAGAAAACACTGTAGGTACAACTCAAATGATTATTTCATTACAGGTTTATTTATTGTGTTATATAATATTCAGATAGGAGTTGTTTTGAGATATTTACAAAAATATACATTTGTAGCACTCGCCGCTTGAAGATACCATCCTCAAGGAGTTCCAGTTCCCTTTGGAAGCATTTTTAGATTAACGCCTAGTGTGTGGACTTTCCGCTTGACAAAAGAGCTTTTGGACAACCTGTATAGAAGATAATAACTTCTGCTATTCGCATATCTGCACATCTTCATAATTTTTCATGCTGCAGGGAACTAAATCTGTTTTTAGTATTGTTTCTATCTTAATAATCTGTTGTTTTCATTTGAGGTGTTATAAAAAAATTCGAGAAGTCACAGAAAAGTTATCAACCATTTACTTCATATTATCGTTATAGTATTATTTATCTTCCTTGGGTCGCTAAGTCGAGATTATAAAAATCCGGTCAATACAGTTTTTATTATAAGTTCATTACCTTATCTCATGGAAATATTTTTTATGGGTTTTTTATAAACAGCTAGTTGATAAGTTGTGGTTTGTTGTTATTTCTTAAAAACGCAAGTCAAACATGTCATAAGTAGGGAGTTCCACTTACGGTCATAGCCAGTAGTACTAGATCATTTAAGTTAACTTTAATAACAATAAATTCAACTTTACTAGGGAACATTCTGGTAAAATTTAAACAGCTTCACTAAGCAAATTCATCTAATTGGAGATCGATTCTGGTTCAGTATATGTTAAAATATTTTCTTTTGTTCTATGAATCAATATTTTTGTCAGTGGCGTAACAATGCAGCAATTGGTTTGTGTTTTACACGAATCTGGGACCGTACTTATTTATTTTTAATAATACTGTTTATATAAGGATTAACTATGTTAATTTATTTAAAATAAATACATTAAGGGGCTACATCCATCTAGAAACATGAAAATATCGATTTTCGAGATGAATTTTCTTAGCAACTATTAATGAACATTTTTTTTATTGAAGATAAATTTATTGTAAACATGATGAAGTGGATATAATTTAAGAATATTTAAAGCCGGAAGAGATATGCCCGCCGGAAGTGGAGTGTCTATTTCGCGACCAGATTTGCGGTGCCCCTTCTCCTGCTAAAACTAATCATCTAAAATCAAAGATAGTAACGTGATTCCTGAACAATGTGTTCGTGACTACCATCTTGTGCTTTTCACAGAATGCTATCAGTCTGCTACCTCTCTCGTTTCTGTTTCCTCATCTATAAGCCAAGGACCTACAAATTCTCCTTCTTTCCCCTCACCTACGACTGCGTTAAAATCTCCCACTATTATTACATTTTCATGAGCCTTCACAAATCCTATTACCTGCTCTATGTCCGAATAAACGGCTTCTAACTCTTACTCACTGTGGCTAGAAGTAGGCTCGTATACTTGCACTATTACTGTTTTCACTGGCTTCGAATCTAACCCGACCATCATTACTGTCTCGCTGTATTGTAGGTAGCTATCTACACACTGTCCTGCGTTCTTCCGCATAACGATTCCTACTCCCGCGTTTTCATTTACCGATCCTGTGTGTATTACCCTATAGTTACCACTCCAAAAATCTCCTACTTCCGGCCAGCGCACCTCACTTATACCTACTATATCTAATCCTAACCTATCCATTTTTATCTTTAGATTCTCTAGCTTCCCTGCCTGTCTCATGCTTCTGACATTCCACGCTCCGACTCGTGAAATGCTATACTTCTTACTAACCCTACTATTGCAATCGATCACGTCTCCCGGAACAGTCCTCACCCGGAGATCCGAACGGAGGACTATTTTACCTCCGGTATTTTTTGCCCTAGGAGACGCCATCATTATTTGGAATAAGCCTTTTGTTAGCTGTTCTGAGGATTATAATCTGGTGGTTTCCTCTTGCCTTCCACATCGCAGTCGTGTGTGTCATAGCATCATACCAACCCCCACGGTTTCTGCCACTATGACTACTAAAATAGCTGCTGCCCTCCTTCAGGGACTTGTCTTAGTCTGGTTTTTCAATAAGGCCCCCCCCACTATGGTTAAACCTATGGTACGGCTCCTTAAATCATTAAAACGCGCAAACCAATCCACCCGTTCTAGTTTGCACTAGAACTTCGTTAAGGTGCAAGTCCTATCGGATCGGTAGTTATTATCGTAATTTGTTTAAATCATTTTGGTTATTTTTGAAAAATCGTCATTCTGTTAACAACGGCTTACATCATGAATGTGCCAAATTTTAAAAGAATCTGACGATCGGTACTCGGGTATTTCATTTCGGGCACCATTTCGGATTCAAAGGACGTTGTCTTTTTTTCGGGATGATGAATTCTCGTGCTTGTTTTTTCTTCCTTAGCGCGAAAAATTTTGTGCGTATATATTATTACAATATAGAATGAAAAAAATGAATGAAACAATGTTTCCTCAAGTTTGTCTCTGATTAGTTAAGTCGATCATTGTTCCTCACCCGACGAGGGCGCTCAGTGAGGGGCGCAGGTAGCAGAATTAGTCGCTCTCTACCCCGTGACAGAAAGCTTTATATCTCTGTAAATTTTAACTTACTTTCAGAATATATTCCTAAGTCTTTATAGTATAATAATATATAAAAAAATATATCGAAAGTTTTTAAAATTTGAGGTGAATGTAGCCCCTTAATTTAGATCAGAAGAACATTATTAAATTTGAAACAATTTTAAGAAACTAATAAAAAAGTACTATATAACAATAAATTAGAATAAGCCACAAATATATAAAAATTAGAATATAATCTTTTCAGAATATAAACTTTCAGAATTTAAACATAACAGCATATGGGCAAAAGTTGGTTAATTTCCAGCCTCATTTCCTCACGTTTCAACAATATCAACATTTAAGATTACATGGATGTGTACTCTAGAATAGTTACTACGTAGGAATTTTAATCTACCCCACGTGGAGTAAGGTATTCTATATTACAGTGTTTTTATATTAGTTATATACCTAAAATGTATAAAAGTTTATAATTGTAGCGGTGTAAAATTTTTCTAGTTACACTAGTGTTAAGTTGTATACAAGAAATAGTGGAACTTTACACCATTAGTTTTACACCAGTAGTTTTATAACGATAAATTTTCACATGTATAGTAAAAGGAAATGAAATATGCAACATTTTTATAGTTGTCTCTCAAACATTGTACAAGAAAACTTTGCACATATTTGATGTATGTGTATCTCTTATAGTAAACAGGATAGTATTTACATGCCACTGAAATCTTAGACGCTGTACATAATTGATTATGATTACATTTGAGGTGCTCGATGACTCATGTAAACTATCTCACTGTGTATTACTAAATAGTAATCAATCAGCGGAGTTATTTTAGGCGATTAGTAAACCAGTTAGAATGTGCTACTTGTAATCCATCAAAAACAGTTAAGACAGAAGGCGATAAAAGTGGTGATATGCGCAACAGAAATGAATGGAAGTCAAACAAAATTCGCTGCAACTGTTTATATATCCTGCTTAAATAAACAATCTTTGAGTGGCAGCCGAATCGCCTTCATGTAAGACTAATAAACGATTGATCTTCCTGACCCCCAGATAGTTCACTTCCAAGTTAATTGGTAGTAGTCGTACTAGACTGCTCATTTCTTTTGTTTCTGCAGTGCGGCCCAGCAAACTTGATAACGATGAGCGTGCTCTTGAGGATATCCTTATTTATGGTGGTGGCGTTGATGGGTTACCTCTTGGCAATGCCCCTGGATGGAAATGTTTCACAAAATGCCACGGTGACGAATAGCGGGAACAACAACAGTGTATGTTTGTATGGATTCGAGTTGGTGAACGGAGTCTGCAAGGAGATATTTTAAGTAAAGGTAAGAACATTTTAGTTTTTCCTCTATATCAGTCAGATGCACATTATTATCATTTGTAATTTAAAGCTTTGAAATTTTGTCTACAGTAAGAAATTATATTTACAGTAAGAAAATATTATTAAAATTGTGGTGAAATTGCTCCATGCTTCCAAGGTATGCAGGAAAATAAATATGGATGCAATGGTGTAGCGGTTTTAATTTATTTCTATTACATAAAGTGAGTAATAGATATTCATATTTAAATAAAGCTATTTTATGATCTAAAAGTTTCCTGAGAGGCTTCTTTTGTGCAGCGCACGATGATATTTTTTCGGCATTTACTCCATTTTTGTTAATCTATAATGCAATACCGATAATTTATTTAGTAATTGAACGGGATACCAGTGCAATAATTTACATTAGGTTAAAAAATGCAACTTTGAAGGTATACTTATTATATTAACAGTAACTTCACTGCTAATTTCAATACAAATTTCTGGGTAAATGGAAATTAAAGAAACATTACTTTTTTAATTCAAATATGTTACTTGAAATTTGTAATAGGAGTCACCAATTTTGATGAAAGAATTCCATTTTCATTTAGATTTCAACTCATTGTGAAATATGCACGGTGACAATCTTAAGTACCTTCTTCAATATTAACCTTAATTTAAAGTAAAAATTGTAATTATACTCGAGTAATCCTCTGTGAATCTGAATGTGGAAAAACAGAAATAATTTAAACTGTATAGTCTTCCAGTTTTCCAAATTGAAATAAGATATTAAAATTTAATTACAATCACTTAATAAAATTAACAGTTGTATAATTATTCTTTGAAAATTCTTAATTTTAATATTCCTAGAAAATTAAAAGAGTATTCTTAGAATATATAATAAATTCTCAGTTTTTAAATAAAACGTCCTGTATATTTCAACATATTCCGATTTTATGTGAAATTTGCTATATAATGAATGTATATTCTTTATGTTTCTCTTAAACGTGTTGGCCCTTATTTTTTTTTATAAAAATCTAAATTAATTGAATATTTTTGTATATTGAAAATTTTCAATGGGTTCAATATCGAAACGAATATATCTCACATAAAAATAATTTAAAATAATCAAATATAATTATTTTCAGATAAGCATATTTACGTTTATTTCCAAATTGTTTCAATGTTTTGGACTAATATCTTTCATATGAAACAAAAAAGAGCCGAAGATCAGTTCTTCATGAACACCAAAAGATTACATGTTTCTCGACGTGTATTTTGTCAACGAAGGTAGCATCTCTGCGAGATTACTATAAGTTATAATCTAAGTTTTAATTATGTCCAGGTTTTGCCAACTTTTTTGGTGAAATTTGCCTCGAGAAATGTGTAATCTTTCGTTGTTCTTGGAAAACTGGTCTCCTGTTTTTGTTGCTGTATCGACTGTTTCAGCCCCTTCCTAGGATTGTGAAAATAAAAGTTTAAATATATCCACAATTCGTTAATAATGAAATCCATTATACTTACACCAGTTGAAAGCTTAAATTATAATGATTCCTATAGGGGAAAGAAAATACTGGTTACTATTTAAAAAAACGTCTTTTGAAATATTTAAAATAAATTTCGTCATAATAAACATTCGCTTCAATATTGCACCCAAGCGTAAACATTGTTCTTATTTCCAGAGCCTATTTGAAAAATAAAATTTCAATTTTGACCTTTAAATTTGAACACCTTATTTGAATTTAAAAAAATAGTGGGTTGGTATATGATGTCATGTATCTAGTCATATATAGTACGTCAATTATAAGAAAAAGTGTGGGATTCTCTATGTGTGCATAGATGAAAAAGTGAAGCAGCAAAGAATGAACTTTACGCGTGGCAAAATCGAATTCTGTGAACATTCACATTCAATACACATTCATAGATATTCACTTTAAAAAGGTCTCAGTGCTGCTGAGTAAAGACCAGACTATTTACTGCGCACCTCATGGGCGGTCCGATATTGCAATTTTGCGACTTGTTCTTATTCTTGACGACCTGTACTACCTAAACAAACGTCAGCAAAAAAACGTGTATATTTTTGTGAAGCTCCATACAAAATTCATTTTATTCATAATCAAACTCATCGTAGACATAGCTTTCCCATCAACTCTGTTCGAAAAACACATTTTTATTTGGAATATACCTATTTGATTATATTATTCTGTATACGTATTTGATGAAATTGTCTTTACAAGAATGTACTTATAGTAATCGACTCCATGATTGGTCTTTTAGACATCTTTTAATTTTAGATGAACTGTTTTTCTTTAATATTCACAAAATAATACATAAACCTCATATATTTTGCATTCCTGTACAATTTCTTTGCAATAGTACAGTAAACTCAAATTACACATTATGTAAAACTAATTCAAACACCTACTTATATAATATTATTATTATATTTTTGTAATTGTCACATTCTTTCCTATTGAATATGAATGTTAAAATTGTACTCAAATCATTCATATTTCCATATCGGTCATACCTTATGATGCAACATGCACTTTTTATATAATTTGATGACTAAAATGGTCTGATGGGCTTAGATCTATCCATTCCGGTGGCTGGGTGTCAAATAGCAATCCCGATAATAGGATCTTCCTTATGATTTTCATTTTCTTAATACACACACCGTCAAAAGTCTTGGACGCCTCGTATATTACAGATTTCAACTATGTTTATTTTGTTTTCGTTGCTAGGCAACAAAGGTAAGTTATTTAGCTGTCAAACAAAACCAAATAAATTGCTGGATAAAATATTGTTGATTAGTTATATATAGTTTTTTAAATATTCGTCAGTTTTATTGCATATTCAGCAAAGCGACTTTGATACTTTTCTTTCGTTATAATGCCAGAACGTGAGGTTTCTACATTTAATAGGGCAAACGTTGCATGATGCTGGACATTTCAATCATCAGATATCCGAGATGTTAGTCATTCCTAGATTTTCTGTTATGCGAATAGTGCATAGCTATCAAGAGTTAGGGACAAGGGAAAGAAGACCACGTAGTGGTCGACCTGGAGTGTCAAATGAATGACAGGATCGGTATTTGGTTCAATATGCCTGTAGACACCGAAATGCTTCAGCTCCAGCACTCAGGGCTCACTTTCAAGGTACATTTTGTCTTGTCATATCGACCTTGTCATATGCAATTCGAAGAAGACTCCATCGTGCAAATTTACGTGCAAAAAGCCCTTTAAGGGTACCCACTCTGCTTCCACGACATCGAGATGCCCGCTTTCAGTGGGCACGTGAACGTAGTGATTTACTCTTGCAGCTGTGGCAATGGGTCTTATTCACAGATGAAACCACAATTGGACTGGTGAGTGATGACAATAGGCAAAGGATCTGGAGAGAGCCAAGTCGTCAAGAGATATTAAATATTCCCCGTGAGGTTGCTTCCTATAATGGTGGGACAATAATGTTTTGGAGAGAAATAATGTTCAATCGCCGTACGCCGTTAATTCCCATAAATCAGAATATGACAAGTCAAGTTTATATTGAAAGTGTTATCAGGCCCATTATTTATACCCTACACGACGAATTAGGTGACAATTTCAACTTCATGGACGACAACGCCAGGCAACATTACGCAAGAACGGTTCAAGGTGTACTAGAACAGGGACATACTACCCCATTATATTGGCCAGCTAAGTCCCCAGATATGAATCCCATTAAGAACATATAGGATTCTGTTTCTAGAGTAATTTACAAACGCATGAACCCACCCCAAAATGCGGAAGAGTTAGTTGCAGCAGCTATAGAGGAATTTAACAATATTCCTCAAGAAATTATAAACCGTTTGATTGTCTCAATGCACAGGCATGTCAATATGTTACTGAGAAGAGAGGAGACCATGCTGACTATTAAGTTGTAGTTTACTTTGTTAAGAAATATGTTTTGTTAATTTTTGTCATAATAAATTTACTTAAAAATTGCAAATTTTTTTCTCAATTTTTGATTGACTAAATTTTTAAAAATTATTCCTGTATTAAAAAAGAATTCATTTAGGAAAAACATACTTTGAAAAACAAATACAATATTTAAAAAAAATTATTTATTAATACAAAACATTGGGGGTCCAAGACTTTTGACGGTGTGTGTACTATTAGTAACTAGTAGTTTTATTCATAAATAAAACTATAATCTAATATTATATTGTATTGAACTAAAAACCTATTTACGAATACATTTGCGGATCTTCATCAAAGCAGTGATTGTTTTATTTCTACCTTAATAGAACTTCGGAATTCCAATGGCGTGAGAACATTAGTAAAAAATAGAATAATATACTCGCAATTCAATGATATTTGACTGCAATACATTACACATTTTTCGTCGATGGAATTTCATTGCGTCCTTAAGTTAGTTGCCGAGTAGAAAAGCCAAGGACATATTAACAATAACGACAGGACGAGAGAAGAATTACATAAATTAGTTTTTATATTCACATTACTTTTTAATAATTGGTACCAACATTTTCCCGTCAATTTAAAACATATTACTATCAAATTGATAAACAACATTAGTAATACCATAATTAGCATACCAGAATAATTTTTCTGTTAAAGTAGAAAGGGTGGCCAGATAATAATCCTAAGAAGAGTAACCCCCCTTTTTTAACGTAGTTAACATCCAGTAGACCTATCAATTAAGTTCAAAAATAGTCCGTATGTCCCCTTGACTATTTTTTATGCACATTTACACTTATTTTTTGTACATCCTTTTCTTTGCTATCCTCAAATCATTTATATAATTTCATATAGTCGATGTATTTTTAATCGACTTCAAAAAAAGGCGGAGGTTCTCAATTCGTCTGTATATATTTCTTTATGTATGTTTGGGTATAACTTTTGTGCTTATGAATCGATTTTAATTATTTTTTTTTGTGTTGGTTGGGTTCAGTATAGCTTGAAGGTGGTCCCACCTTAATTTAATAGGTATTGGACCTTGGACTTCTAAGATACACAACGGAACCCCTTATTCAATTAGCCGTCGTTTTCTCATTCGCAAAGCATTTTTAGTAGGTCTACCCATCACTTAAAATTGTAAAATAATAAGTTTAAAAAAACCGACTCCAAAAAAAAAGTAATTTAACTAAAATGCAAGAAATAAACGTTTTCTACGTCAATTTAATACTTATTTGTTGTTCCGTTTAATGTAATTAAGAAATTATTGTTCATTATTTAAAT
The DNA here is from genome assembly GCA_037954035.1 of Rosalia funebris. Lineage (NCBI taxonomy): Eukaryota > Metazoa > Arthropoda > Insecta > Coleoptera > Cerambycidae > Rosalia > Rosalia funebris. The sequence continues at coordinate 28,450,747 of JAZFAV010000035.1, read as the reverse complement.
ATTGTTAATTGCTTTATATAATTTTGAAGTCGGTGCCATACAATATTAGTAACGGTAATGCCGGCCCTCGGCAATTTTAACTGAAAACTCGTTGTAATAGTAGCAAGGTATATATTTTTTTGTTTTACTTGGCACCGACTTCAAAATTATGTAAAACAATTACTAATAATTACATAATTAACAATAACTTCTTAATTAAATTAAACGGAACAGCAAGTAAGTATTAAATTGTTGTAGAAAACATTTATTTCTTGCCTTTTAGGTAAGTTAATTTTTTTTTTGAAGTTGATTTTCTTTTAAACTTATTATCATTAATAGTAAAGGTAAAAAAAAAGAATGAAGAATTTTTAGATTGATATAGTACACAATTTTAATATTTAATTTAGTTGATTTCTTAAATAATCATTGCCCATAAATTTAATGTTTCGAAATTACAAAATAGTTTTTCCTCATTTTTTTATCTAACCTACATTCACGCTAATATAATTACTACAGTAATATATGTTTCTCTTTCACATTCCATAACAAAAATGGGGGCTGCTATTTAAAAAATATATCATTGACGTCATACCTTCTACACGAATCATTCTGTATATATTTATTATATTTTAGACAATGCGCAACTAATCATTACTGCACGAAAACACTATTATTTCTATATACAATGAGATGATACAATATTTTATGTCTGTCTCTATTGACAATAATAGTTGTAATGTTGATAACCATTGTCACCAAAAAAAAAAAAAAAAAAAAAAAAAACGTAGGGCTTCCTAATATGCTTTGCTATTATTACATTTCGTGAATCATTCTTAAAAATTATTAATGAAAACTACAATTAATCTTTGCTTAATGCTCTTTTTAAGTTATCGTTATACGAAAATTTACCGGTGAAGAATATATTTTGATTGGTAAATAAATTGTTCCTGTTTTCAAACTCAAAATTGATTAAATAAAAAATTCGTAATAAAAAACTGTATGTAGTAGTGAAAAAATGGCAAATATACTTAAGGAGATGATTCACCTTGTTGCTATGATTTTCTGATACCAATTTGGGTCTGAAAGCGTCGGACTCAATTTTAATGCTTACCCAACTACAACCTTCAGTTACATTACATTAAACAATTATTTTTTTCGAGTAAAGTATTACTAATATCCCATTCAGCTGAAATCTTAATGTGTTTTTATGTCTGCGTTGGTTTAGTCTTTAATAATTGCAAAACTGATCATTCGAATCGCTTTCGAAAACATTGGAATTTTCCTGGCTTGATAAGTGTAATTCCTTAGATATCCAGTATGCACTATGCAGCTGTTTCAGATAATTCGTTATCTCAAATTGCATCTAGCCTTCCATAACATTCCGTCATGTGTTGTTATTTACTATAACAGACACGTGTTTATGAAACAACGTGTCATTGTATCTTGAAGTATAGGAAATAAGACGTCTTTACCCATATATTCCATTATATGGGATATACCCATAATTCCATTAGTTTTTGTTGTACATGCATAATAAGTTTTAAAGCTTATGTAATAGATATCAATACCAGTAACTTTACAACTTTCTAGAAGTATTGTAACAACTATATTAAAACATAGTACTGATTCAGAATGAGCCATATTTTCTCTTCCACCATTCCAACTGTTTCCTGCTTTTTAAAATATATCTATTGCCTTATTTGGTATAGTTTTATCTTAGCCTAATTTATTTTATGTAGGTTTTTCCTTAATAAAATACGTCTCCATACAAGGTTCATAAGCCAAAACCTCCATCCAAACGCTCCATTTAAAGTCAGTATGTAGGAAAATGGTACAAATAGTACACTTACTATTGGATCTAGGCCTGATTTATGCGATATGAATCAAATTATTTTTTATAAACATCATAATTTATTCAAATTCAATTAAATAATTTATATAAAAGTAGAGTTATTGTTGTTTTATAATTCGCTGGTAAAAGAAGAAGAAGAGTAACTAGAAGCTAATAAACTAGGGACTCATAATGGACAATATATATAATTATTACATACTTTCAATATTATTACTATCGCGGTAAATTAAGAATAATGAAAATATTGTATAAATATTAATAATCAATGTTAATACTCAATATACTTTACAACACACACTAAGTAATGCTGCTTGAGAACTTGTCTCCTCATACGAACTATTGAAAACACTATATGACAAATAATGTATCAATTCAACTAAATTTTTTGAAAGGGTACCTATGTATTTAATTTCATTCAATTTTAATCTTCACATATTCACAGTACATTGCATATTTTACTAAAGATATTATTTTAATATTACTTGTCAAGGAATTCTGGGAATACATTTTAGGCAACCTAAGGTCAATTACTTAATAATCAGGTCACTTGTAATTATATTCTAATGGTAGTATCATTGGTCTTCATATACAGTGTGGTACAATTGAAATGATGTAATGAAAATGTACCATCTTAACAAAAGAATAATATTTCTACTTATAAAGTTTGAATTACAGCTTGTTTTATTTTAAATTTGTACAAAATTACAATTACGTTACATTTTAATAACATTTTTTTATGATCTGTAAGAAACTCGTATTTCTTCTCTAAAAATTGAGTGACAATAAATTACTAGTCTTCATTTTTCTAAATGTGTATCAATTATATCAAAGTGGAACGATTTGTTACACTTTAAGTTTCACGAGAACTAGCATCAATTTTTGATAGTAATCAAGGTTGTATATTAGTTCTAGTATCACTTTAATTTATTTTAATCACTGAATATTATGGGAATCAAATGTTTTTCGTGACTAAGGACCAATAAAAAAATCAACACAGTAGTAACTATTTACTTTATAAAAATGCTTCTTCAAAGGAAGATTGTATACGAAGGAAATCGTTACAGTGAATTTATCGAAAACTGATTCAAAAGTTCAAAATACAAAAATGATAATTTTAATAATCTCGTTTTTTGTAAAAAATAATTATAAACAAATAATTGTTTTTATAACATCGATAAAGGGATGATAACCTTATGTTGATGAACTTGATGTTTATAAAAACCAAATTTTCATGCTTTTGAAATCATATCCATGAACTAATCATAATTATTATCTATCCTTGTAGTAAATGATTATTTTACAGAAAAGATAAAAAAAGGAAATTCGGGTGCAACGTATTATCTTCTGTTATTGCAACATGAAAGATATTGATATATGTAATTTTATGAATACTTTTTTATTTTACCTTTTTAATGTTTAAGGAAAAAATTATAAAAAATAAATTAATTCATTTTATGAAATAATTTTTACAGAATATTCAATATTCGCAACTAATTATGTTCTAAAACTAGTTATAGATTAGTTATGAAGACATAGCAACAAAGTATAGCTTTATAACAATATTGTTAATAATATGTAGTGCTCTTCTATACTTAATTCATAAAAAATTTTCTGTTGCAGAGTTAAGAGATGACCATGGTAGAAGAGTAGAGAACCTTCCTTTCCAACTGTTCTTTTGTATATACTGTATTTTTTATTATTTATTAATTTATTATTTATTTTAGTTGTTAACTCTGTATGTTAGTGAATGATGCTGAATATTTTATATTTTAATTTGATATTATATAATCAAGAATACACAATAAAGATAACGTACCATGTATGAGAATAAATATTATTTGAATTGTATAAAATAAAGTTACGATATTCACGAATGGGTCTTTCATTTCTTTTTTCACTAACATAAATTATTAAATTGCATATAATAAAAAATTAAATGTCCTAAAAGTAAACAAAATATGAACTATATGTTTCTTGATTATTCCAAGAAATGCTCGATAAGTATTCATTTAACTTATCTGTTAAAATTATAATTTAGTAAATCGTTGTACGTACATAATTACAATTATTAGATAAATAAATCACTAATTCAAAAATGAATTTCGTAATATAGAAGTAAACATGATGAATTCAGAAAATACAACAATACTCTTAATTCATAATTAAGCTATCAGGCTACTTATATACTGCTACCGTTAATAGGAATAATATATTTTTATATACTTTTGTTGATTATTGTTATTAAATGAATTAAGCAAAACTTGTCGTAACACATTTCGCCATGCGGAAATAATACACTGCCTGATATAATGCTGAAGATTTCCACCACTACCAATACCAGTCTCGATAATAACTTAGTCGTATTTAAGAGGTAGATAGCGTTTATACATGCACAATTTTGAACGAATATTATGATATATGCAAGAATTTATGAACATTGAAAATTGCTATGCAATTTCTAAATGTTATTTTCTACAACTAACAAAAATGGTATGTCATAATATTCTTGACAATATATTAACCCACGTACAAAGTATCTGTTATATAAAAATTATGTTTTGTTATATAATAACAGGACATTTATCTTATTGTAATTTTCAGTTAGAAAAGGCAGACAGACTATAATAATCTTCCGTAATCGCAAATCTGGATTACAATCTTAATATTGATAAATGTCTTACTACATTATTTGACAAAATTCTTCTATTCTCTCAGTCCATAGATATCATATATTTGATCACTTCTGTGTTTTTTGGTTTATTTCTTCATATGGTCAAAATTATTGCCATATTTCTTGTACATTTGTTAGCGAAGTAGGCATGTAACATTTAAAAAGAGTTTAGGCATACAGAAATTTACTTCATTTCCTTAAATCCTCAGACTTCATAGGGGAAGGTTATACATGGAGACGAGGACAAGTACACTTTCGTTCAAGCAGAGGCAATGAACATTCTTTATTGGGACTCGAATTTAAACGTGCAATGATCTTCAATACTGAGCCCAGTCCGCTATTCCGGACCATAGTATGAATGACACTGTGGTGAATCGACAAGATATTACGACCTCGATACGAAATTACAATAGGTCTCGACAGGATAGACCTAGGATAGACCTCGATAAGAGAATACCATAGGTCATTCAAGACCTGCCATATTGTAGATGCAGAGTAAAATGCTGCCTCGTATTAGATCACGTCACAAATACGTACCTGAATGCCCACCGTATTCTCCTTAGTCCTTGAGTAGTTGCGTACTTTATTCTTGAAGTTGTGTGAATCTTATTTTGGATTACCCAAAATATTCCAGATACTGAGCTGAGAGGTATGTATGTATTTGACGATAGATAACACGTTTTTAGTACTGATAACTCAAATTATTTCCATTGAGGTTTTAATGCTAATAAAAATGATAAAATATTAATACAAAATTACTTATTTTTGTACTTTATATACTTATGCAGTTGCATTTTAACTAATATCAATTTCGTCGTATCAATTGACTGTCGTATTTTCACTTCCTCTAAAAAAGTATTTACTATAATTTTGAGACGAAAGATTAATCATATTGGTAACAATACATTAAATAACATATAGGGTGTTTCAGTTGGAAATATATGATTTGAATTGCGTGCTATATGTGTTTTATCGTAGTTAAAGCGTCAATATTTAAGGACTATCGACAAACCATATAACGTCAACATACCGTTATTAATAAATAGCTCAACAACGAATACTTTGTGTAAAACTGTTTTATGAATGTGAGCGATGAATTATTGCTACATTAAGAAAAATTCGCACAATATTAGGACAAAATGAAGCGCCTACAGAGTTAACAGTTCGAACTTAATCAAGCAATTTGAAGAGACGGGTTCTGTTATTGATAAGGTAACATCAATACATCCTCATAGTGGTTGGTCAGATATAAATATTGCTGCAGTGAGACAAAGTGTACGGGAGTATCCAAACACATCAATTCGATATCTGTCACAACAATTGCATCTGTCAAGAGCCACGACACATCGGGTTTTAAAGAAAGATCTGCATCTGTCAGCATACAAAATGCAGTTGACATAACAATTAGAAGTTACAGATCGTTTACAACGTCGAACATTTTTGCTAACGAAGAGACTGATTGTTTGAATAGACACGTTTACTGTCATAATTGCAAACGTTGATTCTAAGAGAATTCTTATTATTTGAGAATGACATAGCCAGAGTAAAATTAATTGAAGTAATTTTTTAAAGTTTTTATTCGAACGATTAGCATAATGATGTTCTCCATGAAAGATTTTGGATTTAAGGAGCTCTTCTTCATGTACTTGTTGATGCCCGGTGATGCTTGGATTTCTTGATAATACTTCCCACAGAAGATGATTAGGGCAACAAGTATAAAGGGAATGGTCACTATGTTTACCTTATTTTATCCCCGTAGATTTGTTATTGTGAGATTGCTTCAAATCGCAAATTTATATATAGGCCAAATCATTTAGAAAATCTGAAGCAACTCGAATTACAAAATATCAGAATAGAAATATTCCGGAAAATATTGAACGTCCAATACAAAATATTTAAATGCATGCCAATGTTAAATTATTAATGAAAACATCTTAAGTAACTTTATAAATTCTGTGGAAAATAGAGTTGTATTAACAGTACTTGTATTTTTCTCCAAGAACATCTTACAAACGACAAATAGAAAACTAACAAATTCAGTTTTGTTATGAAAGACACGGTTGCAAATTCTATGTAGTTCTAATAAAACCTGAAGAAAACTGTCAGTCGATGGATGCCCTTTTTGTTTGATGAAATCACCACGTTGTATATCAATGAAGCGAAACTATGAATATACTGTACTAAGTCATAATACTATTCCATGAGTTATAGTGTGTAAATCAATGGCATAATACTAATATGCCATAAGTCGTACTGCATAAGTCAATGTTAGTCTTTAATGCAAGATTAGAAGCATTTAGAAGTTAGAAGCCATTATAAGCATTAGAAGCAATTAGAAGTTAGTTGCCTACACCAGTTGAGAATAAGTAAGGCATGGTCATGTCTCTCAACTTTATAAAGCATTTTTTGAGTCAGGTCGTTATATTGAACATCTATTAAGAGTTTTTTACAATATTTGCCCATAATGGTATTTTACATGGACTAAGCCGTTCTAAATCTTTAATGTTAACTACATTACATAATAAAATATTTATTTATCATTTCATTGAAGACTTTCACAATCAAAATTCGCACACAGTTCGAATCCCTTCCTATTACAACTGCTGAAAATGTATCTAAATGAAAATAAAAATACTTATATATATTTTTTTAATTTTCAAAAGAATATTCAAAGTTATAAGCTAATCCAAAAAATGTTTGAAGATGTCAATTCTGGAAAGAAATCAACAGTAAAACAGTTAGCAGTGATCAAAACTCGACAGAAATCGACATTTCCAACATATTTACTCACAATATCATATAATATCATATAATCATATAATGAATTTCTAATTCAAAGGGTTGGCCACCTGTGGAATGAAAAATAGGATGTGGATATCATTTTAGGTGTAACAGGATATTGCGGCTTTTGCCAACAACTAATTTATTCAGTGCAATTAAGCCGACTCCAATACGATAAGCTGCATAAATATAAATTGAAAGCAGAAACAAATTTTGGTCTAATACATAAGAAGTTACTAGTATAGAAGTTAAAACTTGATAAAAAATGATATCCTTGAAAACTTTGGTTGTCTTGTTCCTAATGATGATTGTGTTACTAATAATGGTCGAAGACGTAATCTGTGTTCCTCCTTGGAAGAAGTGGAAACCTAAACGAAGGAACTGCCGATGGGGATGGAGGAAAGTAGGAGGAAGGTGCATGATGATAGGAGGAGATTAAAGGTAAAATTTTCAGTTTAAATTGTTCGTCGATTACCCGGGACTATTTTTGAAATTAAGAAAAATTGCAAATAAGAAGTACAACTATCAAATTTTGATATGGCTTAATCGGTATTTATTTTTCTATGTTTTATGTTCAGGTAAAACTTATTTATTAAAATATTCACAAATATAACAACAAATTACTAACGTATTACTTGTATGTCTTAGTGAAATTTTTATTTGTAATAGAATAATTAAATTACGATATACTAATATTCGTTCAAGTATCTAATCTTCTTGGAATTGTGGTTACGTAGACAAGTAAAAATGTGCGTTTACTTCTTGTTATAATAAAACTTTTGCCAAGTAAATAATACACCACTGACGTAGTTTTCCACAAAACACCAAAACACTATACACTACATTCGACGCGGGTTTCATCAACAAAGTTGGCATCATCTGGAGATGATTAAAATTCAGTCAGTCTATAATCCGCTCGAAAAAATGGGAACACTCGGCTGCGCCATCAGTGCCCATTTTTTCTTGTGGATTAAAAGCTTGTTAATACACTTACATAATTAATAACTATTTTTGCTGTTAATAATATCTCTTTAATACATTGCATGTGTAGTCTGTTTGAATATAATTTCATTTGATCTTACCCAAATTATTAAGTCGAGGAATTTAAATGAATCTACGCGAAATATCTTGTAAAAACCAGTAGATATGTACATACAGGCTCCACCTAGACCATCTTCCATATCTACTAACTCTTCCAAACAGCTCAATACTTATTTTTAATAAATACTCTTATGTATACTCTTATATATACTCTTAATGTGTTAGAAAAAACACACGAACTGCAGATGGATTGAAATTTTTCAATAAATATGAGCCCACTTATCAAATAAATAAGTAATAAAAGGATCGATACGATCCTGTAAGAAATACAGAGTGTCTATTAAAATTTGTATTCCCAGTTTGCCATCGAGGAGAATCCATGTGAAAACACAGGTGTCTATATTATATTTGAAATGAATAAATTATTGTATTTAGCCCCATTTTCTGAACTACATATGTTTAAATTTAATGCCATATTCGTTCAAAACTTATTGTATTTTTATAAGAAACTCATAAGTATAAGATTCTGCAAAATAAAGTATAAAAGGGTACAAGACAAAACATCAGCGAAGAATACTATATATCTATTATTATTAATAATATAATATAGAACATGAAATAACAGTAATGCATGACCTTTATACAAATGTAAATGCGGAACACTGCACAAAATGAGAATAATTGTTACAATGTTTTTAAATTTCTATTATTTAAAATCTGTTATTCAAAAATATATATAACGTCATATCTGCCACAATCCCCTCGTATATATTAATTATAGGTATTTGAAGAAATGCACAACTAAAAATAAAATTTGATGGGTCTCAGAATTTTTCCCAAAAGTGGTCCCTTGAATTTATAGCAAATTTATTAATTACTTTTTAAGGAAGAAATACTTTTTTAAAGAAGTACGTAAGAGGATTTTACAACAATTGTCATTTGTATCTATTAATTTATTAAGATATATCACTTTTTAACTGAAATAACTAACTGGTAGTCTAGTAACCTCTAATAATTTACATATTATTTTTAACAGACACATTATGGCAATACATCAGCAAAATCCCCGCTCATAAAAAACTCATTGTAAGTAAATTTTAATGAAATATAAATCATACATATACGTATCGTTTGTATAATGATTCTTTGCGTGTGCGTCACAGGTAACAATCGTATGAATCAATCAACTGATATTTTTTAACAGTGTCGTACCGAAAACATATTTTAGGATAACAGTTAGTACAATACAAATCTGTCAACCTATGACAGAGTAATGAAAAGGTTCTTCACAAAAACATTCAATGGAAGAGATATTTCCATGAAAATAAATGAAATAAATTCAACAAAAATCAAACTAAATGAACCAAAAATTAAATGAATTGTACAGAAATATTGAGACACCAATAAATCAAATTATACAATAAAGCTAAGACGTGACTTCATAATTGCGTTTTGTTCGGCAAATTATTAACTGTCTATGCCGTACGTAGTTGATTAAAACATAAGTCGCTAGACATACGTGCTGGTAATTGTGGCATATTAGTAACAATTGCGAGTGGTGTAGCATGTGATCTGTGCGTCGTCACGGATCACATGTCACTAAATTGATCGTCACCAATTTTGCGACACGCGCAAACATCCATTATACAAATTGTATGTATGTACATAAACAAATATGTACAATTATACAATATTACGGTAGGCTCTTGATTACCTACAGCAATATATGGCATTCCATGTTCATGCTAGGAACTTGGCCTTATGTATTTGACATTTTTTGCAACCTTCATTGAAACTTAACTGAAAAAACTATCAAATTATCATTACCGTAATAGTAACTACAGTAATCCCAGACAGACGTTGATGTATGGGGCATTTCACGTGAAGCGGACAACGAAAAATATGTGACAACCTGAAATTCGTTCGTATTCGAGATATTGGTACTCCTAGAAGGCATGAATGTAAATACATAATCTTTTGTTTATATGAGCCTTATTTGTCAAGTTATTGACTTCTAAAAATTGACGAAATATGAGATAGAGATTTTTTGGAAACTGTTAACAACAACCACTGGAAACAAATTAACCAATGTATGACAATGTATAGCTTTGTTGTACAAGGTGCTGCACAATACTGTACAACAAAGCTATAATTTTCAGCAATATCACATTGAACGAGGATTTTACTTTCAGAGATGATCTCCTTTAGTGTTCTGAAATAAAGCGCTTGTTGTTCTGCAATGTAGGCATGTGGCTTCAAAATGTCCAAAGCGTTACAAAGCGTGGCTTTAAAATGTCCAAAGCATCAAGAACCACTTGAACGGCTATAGTAAATCGGTTTGTATCACTATTATAGCACTAGAATGCTTAAATAGGTTATTATATACTAATATAACAGTGTTTTTAATAAGTTCTCGCGTAAACCGGCCGACCTAAGCATGTACCAGGTGCGGCGCACAGTGTGCCTTTGTACATTAAGTGCTCTATATCTCAAACGAATGCAGATTCCATTTTAAAACTTTTAGTGCTATTCACTTCGAGCTATATTTTGGATTTTATATAATTAAAATAGATGGTCCAAGTTAATAAAATTCGGATTTTAAATGTTCACTTCCGGTTTTATATACGCAAAAAAAATCAAATATCGAATCTGATTCCATAATTAAAAATAAAAGTCAATTTTCTATATAAAACACCATTTTAAATATTTTGTTATACATTGGTTACTTTGAACAACAGTTTCCAAAAAATCTGTGTCTCATATTTCGTCAATTTTTAGAAGTCAATAACTTGACAAATAAGGCGTATACAAACAAAAGACTATGTATTTACATTCATGTCTTCTAGAAGTACAATTATCCCGAATACGAGCGAATTTCTATATGAAACTGACATTATGATAGAACAAAATTAACATAGTAATCTAATAATTAATAGGAGTAGACAAGTTGTTATTTTAAGTTATAAGAATACTTGGAACATTTTCAGATAATATAAAACTTAATTTCTAATCAGCTTCCTCTGACGTCAAACAACCTGAGTGAAATGTTATATTTTAGGTTCAGCTTCCTGCAACTTGACCGCATTATGTAACGCAGGATGCCGCGGTTTTTTAATCATGTTTGATTTTCGTGTAAGTAAAGTCGCATCAATGCGCTATTGTTATTAGTTAAGAATTAGTTAGTTACATTTGGTAGTCGTCAAAAAGTGGGAAATATGATATCTATGAAAAGTTTAGTATTATTGTGTCTATTAATAATTTTTCTAATGGCGATGAGGAGTTCAGCTCTTCTCGTCTTGCCGTATAGACGCTGCCCCGAAGGAGCGATACTAATACGTGGAAGATGCAGAATGATATACTACTAAAGGTATCTAAGATATATGTTTTAATTATAGAATACATTATGTATTAATAATTTCGCGTCCGATTTACTTGTAGTGACGGAAGGTGAACAATATTTATGAAATTCTGTACAAAAATATTAATTCAATTCAAAGGAAAATAGTGCAAATGAAAATATTATTTTCTTGTTATGATCACATGGGAATTGCTAATGAACGAGAATATTATTGATATGATAACATATGGTGTTCCTTGAATCTTACGAAAGATATCATAAAACTTTGTTTGAATTATTGTGTAATGCGAATCATCGGCAAAATTAATGATGCATGTTTATTTGCCTTTTTTTTTATTAACGTTTCCTAAACAAATAATGTGATACGAAAAAGATTATCTCCGTTGTGAATTACCAGACTATTACAAACAAAGACGGTGTCAATTTGATTTGAAATTCACATTAAGTTAATGGTATTAAAATTACAATTATCATATACCTACGTATTGCTTTTCCTTTGTACTGACTTTGATACTGAAAAGTGGTTAATTTTTTATTTAATACTGATATTATTGAGCTAAATTTTCTAGATCACAATATGTAGAAGACTTAAAATCAAAATGTAAAATAATCTATACTTATACACCTGGCATAGGTGTTTAAAAATATGTCGTAAATAAGTCGTAAAACTACGTATAGTAAAATCAATCCATTAAAGTATTTAATAATCTGAATATGTAAATTTTTATGAAATTTTCAATAACTGTTAATTATATAATACACTAGTCACAAAAACTAAGGGATGTAAAAGAATCCTAAATTTTTAGGTGGTGTCAAAGGGCTTTAACTTAGACAAGAATAGTCAAAAAGCAATTTAAAAAAAATTAAAGTTTCTGGTTCTCAGATCTTCAATTCAAAAATTTTTAGCATCAGTAGTTTTTGAGTAATTATAACAAAATTATCGGAATGTTTCCAGATGTTTGTTTGCGTTTCACAAGGTCCACGGACGTCAATAAATTTTTTTCAGTGATTTCACCATAAAACTTTTTGAAATGATTTTATCCTCTTTAATTTGAGTGGTCTAAAAACCTCGTATGATGATATTTCGCTGAGGTATCGTCGTTCAAAACAAAAGAGTAAGTTTTGACTTTGGTAATTAATTACTTGGAGACTAATGACCACACAGAATTTACAAGTAAGGTTTTTAAAACTGAATAGTATTCTTTACAGATTGTTGTTATTAGTTTTTCATAAAAAATAAATTGGTGCGAGAATATTGATTGAAAAAGTGGCGAAAAATTGCGTATTTAGGAATATTCGCTTAACTTGACATAACTTTGCAAATAATGGATAGACTAAAGATGTTGAGGGTAATGCTGTTTCTTTTCAGTCTCAAACTATCCCAAAGAAACCCTAAAAATTTCAAAGCATTGCGATTTTTTTTTCATTGTATTCGGAATGATTGAATTTATCGTTTTTGCTAAAAATCAATTTAAAGATGGATTTTTCATTTTTTTATTAATGTTTTGAGGTTTAAAATATTTGAATCAAGAAATGTTAATTATTCTAAGAAGAAAAATTAAAAAAAAACAAAAGAGAAAAATAAAAACTGACTTTGTGCTTTCAACGACAATAACTTATCGTGCATCATACGAAAAACCATCGTATAGAAGATTTTAGTGACTCAAATTAAAGAGAATCAGATTGTCTAAAAAAGTTTTATGATGAAATCACAAAAAAAATATTATTGAAGTCCCGTGGACCTTTTGAAAGGCAATTAAAAATTTGGAATTTTCAGCGAATATTTTATTAAAAAGTATACAAATAAATTGGCTTTTACCCAGAACTATAAAATATAAATATAAGGTTGTCTGTAACACACTATATGTAAACGTGCAATATATTTTCTTAAAAGTTTTATTCAGTAATTAGGTCATCATACAAATCTGTAGTATATACAAATGAGTATGCATTACAGTACATTAGTATCTAAATAATATTTAATCGAATATTATTGGAAACATTTTTAGACATATTATTTAGAGTATCTTCTTTCTTAGTGGTTCTACCACAGGAAATTTTGGAAACTATTAAGAATCTAATCTCGTTTAAAGAATCAATTAATTTTCAGTTGTTTCAGAGCAATTCATCTAAACAGAAAGTAATCAGTTTTCATATTTATTATATTCTGACGTTGTTTACCTAAAAAGGCTACTTTTTTCCTCAAAACACACCCGAATTTTTAGTATGCTTGGAAATAGGTACCGCACATATATCGTTTCTAATATTTTAACATATTTTAAATAAAGGTCCTGAACATGGATAATCATAGGTACACAAAAAGTTTTTTAAATTATATAATTCTGGTCCTACCGACAAAAAATATAACTGGGTTTTGCAGGTAAAATAATATTTGCACTGAAATTGATTCTGTTTTGGAATAATGTGGAATGCATTTACTGGAAATAAATAATACTACACTTATTAATAAATGCCAACAACTGTGGCACAGAAATTACACAAATTATTTTATTTTTCAATTACTCATTATATGTCTATAATGCCTAGGATACGAGACACATAAACAACTGCATAAAAATCCGGGCCTTACAGCGCGCGTTATATCCATAATGCCCCCTATAATGCCCCGGATTATAAATTAAATTACTTGCTCATTTACTTTTGTATTTATTCAACTTAGCGATATAACTTATAACTGAAACATAGAAAAAGAAATTTCGTATTCTAATTACTTTGCAAAATCTTTTCCAATGTTAAACTGGCAGTTGTGGAATGTTCCTGGAAAATACGCAACTGGATTTCTGACGTTTCTTATAGCATCGCACACAAACGAATCTTCAGAGGGCGACTGAACATGAAAATCCACGGAAGTGTTGACTAATTCTTCTTGATTTTGACAGTTTGATGAAGAGCCACTCACAGAACTTGAAATCATTTGAGCTATTCGATTTTTTGAGGTTACACTTTCTGCTACATATCCCTCAACTACAGTGGTAATTCTCCATTTACCGTGTAATTTTAATGTTTCAAATGAAGCGCCTGCCTCAACCAGAAGCATAGAGGACGTTCGCCGTAAACAGTAACCAGTATATTCCTTGGCATTATCTAATTTCAGATATCTATCAATTATTGTAGGTACACTGCACAATGTATTTTTTCCTACTGGCTGTACTGTGCAGTGATTATTTCTATATGTCGGAAAGAACCTACACTCCTTCATTCCCCCAGGTGTCAAAGCCGCATATTGATGGATTAACTTCAAAGCACTAATTTGTGCCTCCTCCATAATAGTAAAGCCTTTAGACTCACCCGTCTTAGTTTCGGGAACTTTCACCACCATAACCGGTTCTTTATCTTCTATATTGTCGACAGTCAATTTAACCATTTCATCCTTTCTTAAAGCACCAAAGACACCCATAACTAGAACGACTTGCAATTATTCATTTTCATAAAAGCGGGTTCTACCTACAAATAATTTTTGGCTATCTTATATGCAGCAAAAACGTTTCATTAGGAGCATCTTTTATGAATGCCAAAACCTGATCTCCAGTCAAAATTTTCGATTTCTTTGGGAGGTATCCTTTAGATCTTTGATTTAAAAATGAAAATAAACGCTTGTATTTGGAAATGTCAGTATTTTCATTTATGTCCAAAGTCTCTTTTAAAATCGAATACTTAGTCTATAAAGAATTAGCAGCATACTTAGGAGACTAAAATAAATATAAAGATAATTATTAAGAGAGTAGCACATATAAATAAGGTAAAATTCTAACTCTACATACCAGTTCCTGGAAGTAAGCCAACATGATCACCTCGTTTAGACCAGTCACCGAATTTTCTGCTTTCCAGTTAACAAATGTTTTATACTTCTTTTCATATACCGCTCTTGATTTCACCGGCAGCAGTTGTTCTGTTGCTTTTTCGGATTTTTTAACAATATTTTGTGAGATAAATTCCATCTTCCAAAAGTACAAACGACACGACGTTTAAATAATGACAAGTACACAACAAACAGCTTCCTTAGCAACGCAAGTGTTACTAGATATCCTGAATCCCTACCTATTCAATAATTATGAAAAAATCATTGCATTTAGTTTTATTTTCGCGATGTAATTCAAAAATGAAGTATTGTATGCACCACTGGCGTTACTTGATGATAATGCCCATCGATCGATATCCTTCCCTCGGGCCAAAGGCCCTCGGGCTGGATCACATCGACCTCCGGGCATTATCATCTAAGTAACACCCTTGGTACATAAATAACTATAGAAAACACACTAGTTTTACAGATTGTGAGTTACTCTTTAACTACAGATTATTAACCCTATTTGAAAAAGAATATGACAAGTTACTAATCATATTCAAAGGATGCTATTACAAGGTTAATTTGCTCCTTAACCAAATTAAGAAATTTGCTCTTTGTGTAACACTTCACAACTACAAACTTTTATTAATCTATTTTTTGACTTGGGCTCAAGGTGCTCAATTCTATTAGCGTGTTTATTATTACTGATTGTTGATTTAGTTTATTGTTTGTATTTTTTTTGTTAGATACAGTATACTGTAGATGTATAAAAAAGCTCTTTGCTATAAGATAAATATCTTTGTAAACAATAATGTTATTATTGTATGTATTTTGTAATGCTCATGATAAAGATCTAAAGGTAATAAAGAGATCTGCAGGATATATCTATATAAATATAATGTTGTGAAATTTAAAGAATTTCATGTTTTTAAAGAACAAGTATTTTCAAGATATCCCGTGCGAAACTATGCATCTATTCAAACCTTCTTCAATACTTGCAACAGTTACATCAACATATACATATTTCGCAACTATGCATACATAATTATTACTGGTATTTAAATATTTCCCATCGATAATTGTACAAATACGTTCATTAGACCAAAACATAGAACTAATACAGTGGAAATGTTCCTCGTCAGTGCATCATCATTTATTGATCAGTCAATTTATAATATACATAACTATCGGCACTTCCTACAAATACAAATATATTCGTAATCGACGTTAATAGACCGAATGGAATATTTGATAAAACAATGAAGGTAACATTCGATACGATGCAGACAGAACCAGTTTCCGAGTGATGTAATAATCATGGTGTTCATAAAAATTAGTAACCTCTGATGGTATCACTTCAGTAATATAAAATATTGATTATCGCGCAATTATTCAACGCAAATGGTCGACTAGCCGGTTTGTTTCAATTCGGTATGCTCGGTAGAAATATAATACAATTTTTGGTGGTGATTGTGTTATTATCGACACGGGTGTTCTTCGAAGCTACTCCACTTAAACCGAGACCCAGAAATTTCACCAATATATATGCCATAGTATCGCCATGTCAGGAAGGGGAAATTTCCCTTAGGGGAGTGTGTCGCAAAGTGTACAATCAGTATACAGAGTAGACCACCAAGGTTATTATTATGCAGTAAGTTGTAGTGATGTTATACGCATGTACAATATTTTGATATGACGTAGAAGTGTTCATTTTGATTTTTGAATTTCATTACCACAATTACGACAAAGATTTTTCCATAGGAAGTTTTGTTTCCGTTCATTTAAATTGTAGCGTAAAACAGTTTTTTGATGAAACATCGACGATTAAACTGAACTGAAAAAATATATCCAATGCTAATAGGTTAAACAAAAACATAGATTTGTTATCAGTTCAATGTAAATATTAAGTAAACAAATACTATTAAAATATTATTACATCTGTCTTTTATTACTGTTGTTAAATACTTAACATTGTTTAATATGCCGTAAAAATGTAGAAAGTGATATAGTCAATAATTTTCTTAGAAGTTTCCTTTTTTATGGTTGGGGAATATCCATTAGATTAAGATTTTTCCATAAATATCACATTTATAATTATGGAAAGCAAACTAACAAAAGTTCAACACCGAACGCGTCTTTACATCTCAAAATTTTATTTTGTATTTACATTGAGAAATTTGTCTTAACATATTTTTCTCTGGAAATGGACTCTAATAACATAGTCTGCTCGGTTTCGAGATCTAATGCCCTTAGATTTAATTTCATGGAGCTACTTAAAATGTAATGCATATTGAGGTATATCTAGTAACATCGAAATTTTTAGGCAGAGAATTATGTAAGATATATGGTAACTTCCGTAGAAACACTTGAATGGACGAGGAAAGAGTTTCACAACAGAATGTTGTAGTGCTAGCAAGAGGAAGATGCACATTTTAAGCATTTATTTTACAATTATTTAAAGATATCTGGAACTATATTTTATTCTTATCGTTATTTGTGAATTAAATTTATTATTCTCCTTTAATCTAAACAAAATTCGGATATGTAAAAATATCTAAGTTCCTTTTTACATGATGTCTGTGAGCAAAAATCTGACACTTAGCTTTACAGGAAGGCACTGCCTAAAAAGTTTGATGGTGTGCCAATAAAATAAAGTTTGAATATATATTTGAAGCAGCTTCCAACTGAGGCAATACTTGCATACTCTTGCCATTTAAAAATAGTTTTCAAGATGGCGCCACAACGCCATCTTTGATGATTATAGCACTATTTATTTTCTAGAACATTATTATTATATTTTAATGTATATACGTCCATTTTCATACTTTTAGGTTTAAGTTCTAAAGTTCTAGAGGGAGGAAGGGAGACGAGTAAGAAGGAGTGGAGAAGAATGAGGGGATACGAAAGGAGAGGGGAAGAGAAAGGTGAGGTGGAGAGGAAGGGAAAGAGAAAGAGGGAGAGGGAGGAAAAGAGAAAGGGAGAGGGAAAGAGGAATAGGGATAGGTGGTGAAAAATTGAGAGGGGGTGGGAAAAGGAGAAAAATTGGAAAGCAGAGGGAGAAAGAGACTCTAGATACGCACTGTATATGAAAAATGATCGTTATGTATTTACCAAGGTTAATAGTTTTAATATTAGATAGATAATAGAACTGCGTTGCTAACATACCGTGCAGTTCATTTCACTAATTTTGCTTATTGTTTGGTGTTCTAGTACTTCATGTAAAATAATTTGAATTTATTGTTTATCGTACTGTTTTATATGTATCTCGGTAGATGGTTAGATCTATTAATAATATTAACGCAATAATAATTTCAATATTAATTTTGCTACTATGATAGCAATCTTTCGAAATTATAAAGGTAATGTGATACCAAGAGAATGGCATGAAATGTTTTAGGTACTTTAAAAAAAACAGTTGGTTTTTGGCCTTTAACTTGGCTGCTGTCAGTTGTATCTTCCAGGATTAGATTTAACTTCAGAAAAAACTAACAGGATAACACCAATTCGACAACCACGTCAGAATTCGAAAAATACTACTTAATAATTAATAATTTCCATTAATTAAAATTTTTACATACAGTAAAGTAAAAGCATATATTATTTAATTGGAATATGAAGAGTGAAAGTGTTTGAATACAATGTAAAATATTGTGTTCTAAACTCGAAAAATAAATTTCAAATTTGATAAACTATCAGAGACTAATGACTGACTACATATCATTAAAGCTGCATAACGTTCTTTAAAGATCAGAAAAACTCGCATTATTCTGAAATATTGTAATGAACTTACGGTGGACCCCTATTACTTCCATATTGGTATTGTCACGTCATGAATATACTGAGTTTAGATGAGTTTAGATGAGTTTATGGGTAAAGGGTTAAGATTCACATGGATAAAACTACTGCTTTTATTTATCCTAACCATTTTCTTCAAATTATATATAGCAAGAAATCACTCTCAGTCAACTCAACTATAATACTTCATATTAGTTTAAATTAATATAATTTATTGTTCCAGATGCAGTTCTACAGATGAGTCCATATGAAGCACGGACGTTACATAATTGCTTAATAATATCTTAATTTACAATTTCAATTATCATAGCTTATCGCTTTCAATCATGAACTTTTAAAATCAATTGTGCACACTATTGTATTTATTAAGTATAGTATTAAGGATATTGTGACATTGCCATAGTTCAGAATATTCTGGAGAGAAGTGTATTTTATATGAAATAAATATAATAAATAATGTATGTATACGATGAAGCTGTTTTTCATTAAACCAAGGAATATAAGTAACATTCTAGACACATATCTTCTAAAGTAAATATAAATTCATTTTGACAACATAATAAATATTTAAATGTTTAATATTTGTCTTTCTCTGTTTTTATATCTAAACAATTCATTGTTCGTGCTACAAGAACATACGTTTTGAATGTTGTTAAAAATTTGCTGCATTACATCTCATTTTGGATTTTACTATAAACTTTCATATTATCAATACATTAACATTCAAATCTGTTGAAACTTTGGGCCATTTTGATCGAAATCACGAACTTTGGGCTCAATTCGTAATAAGTAGTTTTGCTTGAAAATGAGTCCAGATTTGTATTCAGTGGGCCAAAAACTTCCGAATTAAAAAAAAAAAGTATTCTAACCAGAAGCGTAATTATACCGTCTTGTTCGCCAGCTTCTCAATTATGATTTCAAAATCAAATTGTGGAACAAGTTAATATGTAACATTATTCAACAGAATTTTATGCGTCTTCATTATAATGGTTTTAATTGAATTGGATTAGAACTGAGGTGAAACTGAAATTCTTCTCGAATTATGTCATTTTAAAATTATAAATAGACGTGTTTCAAAATTTTGTGTAAGATAGTATATATAACGTTGTATCTACAGTATTTATTGATAAATAAATATCACCAAATTATATTTCATATCGAGCTTCCTTCTAGAAGTACATAACGAGAGATGAGTCACTGTTTAAAAAATATATTAATTAAAAAATTCCCTTTCAATAGCTTTGATAATATAATCAATATTTGTTTACTAGCTATTTTTTATGCAGCAGTAATATCGCTGCAAATTTTCCGTTTTAATTAACATTCCACATAAGGAGATGAATAATAATAATATAGCATGTAGTAAGTATAGTTTTTATCTCGTAAACAGAAATGTATTTTTTACTTCATAATTGAAAATGCACGCGACATTAAAGAAATTGACAAGTTTTTTTTTAATACTAATCTGTTGATTCATTAAAATATGACAACATATTGAAGTAACAAAAGGATTTTTGAACTTATCTATATTTGCCATATTCTCATATTCATTTGTTCCAGACATTAGACGATTTTTTATTTGTGTTTCAGCATAAACATTAATTAATTTTTGTTCTAAATATTACAATAGAATCACATGAGGGATTATATAAATTTATAATCTTATTGCCTTGAATTACAATGATCCATTTGTAGTTTTTTGTTCTACCACCATAAGTTGGTTTCCTTTGTTGTTCATAATTGTGCATTATATAATTCCAGCAGCTAATGATTTTTTTAAACGTCTAAAGGTATTGGTGTAGTAATTCGTTAACGATGTACACACTAAATGCATATTCAGATTAATTTCGAACATAAAAGAACATAACCCCTGGGAAGGTACTGCAACCTTCGAGGGAGCAACTAAAACGGGACACCAGTTTTCCACGAACACTAAAAGAATACAAGTTCCTTGACACGCGTTTCGTCAACCAAACTGGCATCATTCGCGAGATGATCAAACTATTCTAGCCGAAGCCAGTGTTGATAAACTTGTAATCTTTCGGTATTCGTGGAAAATTGTTTTCCTATTTTTAAAAACATAACTGTTAAATAATATAATCTAACATGGATATAAATATGTTAATATGATCTAGTTTTTCAAAGTTTGAATGGCAGTTGATGATAACGCCATAACTGTTACAAACAACAGAGAGGTCATAGTCGGTGAATACTAACCTCAAAGAGTAGTTATATAATGCTGTGTCTCCGTGAAGAATCAGTAATATAAGCAATTTAACCTTCGTTGTTAATCAGTAATATGAACTTGATTGGATCACAACTGAAACGATAATGTCTCATTTTTTTATGTGTGCTGTCCCTCTAGAATAATAAAACTAATTATTAGTGATTCTATCCCCTAATTCCACAGGCTGTGATTCGAAGGGTTCCACACAAAGACGAGGACCAACTAAAGTATACTCAGACACAGTTGCTAAACGCCCCTACAGGAACTTGAACTGAAGAATGCGATAACAACCTCAATACTGGTTCTGTCTGCCACCCCGGACCACAGTACGAATAGTATTGTAACAAACACCTCTAAAGGAGATAACCAATCCATATTGTGGATGTGAACAATAAAATTTAATAAAACATAAAGTAATATTTAATATTATGAGCATTTGAAATGGCGAGATAAAATGATATCCGTAAAAGTTTGAGAACAAGGTATAATACATATTTATAGTTTCTTATGTTTAATGTAATTGCAGATGCAACTGACACAAATTATGTTAAAATATTACTATACAGGGTAGGGTACGGTGAGTAGCCCACTAAATGTTTTGGGAAACTACAAATAATATGAAATTGAAAATTAATCGGTAGGAGTCTCATATGTAAGTGTTCTATATGAAAATAATATATACTTCTACAATCCGAGTACTTCTACGATACTTATCGTAAATGACACACAATATTCTTATGCTACACTAGAATTCTATTTAATAGTTCAAGGTAACTTTCGACACTATTCTCTATTTCTAAAATTATTTGATTAAAACATTTTACTTTATAAAATATAAAAATCTTATATTCTATAAAACAGCATATTTCTTAGCACCACACAGTTATTGAAGAATATGAAACATGTTCAGCGGCGCACTTATCATCTTGTCAATTAATTTAAAAAATATAATACATAGGTAATAATATCGGTAAAATGTTATGAAGTAAGTTATGAAATAAGTTAAATTATCTCTCCCCATGTTGTGGTACAATGACCCAGTCATCACCGGGATCCTTTGAATGATCAGGTGCGGACGACCTGTCTTTCTATCGCCCAAATATCGAGTCTACTGAGTCAGTAGACTCGATGTTTGGATTCCTTACGAACTCAGCGAATCAAATTTAATGGATCGCATTAACATCTGCTATATGTTAAGGATTCGTCAACGTGGCGATCCCTTTTTGAGAAATATGGCTACTGGATGAGATGAAAAGGATCATTTACGATAACGTCAGTCGAAAAAAGTCATGGGGAACAGGGGCGGCTGGTGTATAGGTGCTGCAGAGCTGCAGAACTGCCAAAAAAATTAGATATTTGTATATTTTCGCGACATAATAATTACTAAAATTTATTAATAACATAATTTGGTTAGTTGGTGCAGCTAACCAAATTATTGCGTTAAAGTCGCATTCTGCCCGCCGTCCTCTATTGAGTAGTAGACCAGATGAATTATCTGGGTCTCTACGCGAGCGCGTCGCGATACATTGAACTGGGCCACACGAGGCAGTTCTCAGCACGGCTCGGCACACCCGTCCTCCCCCTCAACTCCCGCGATAATCCACACTTGGCGCTCGTAAGTGTGCGAATTTATACGGTCAGTGAGCTGTATTTTTTTCAGCTAAGGCAACATCAGTGAATGTTTACTCCTTCCTACTTCTCGTACAGTTGGCGAGCGTAAATCGTACCTATTTCGTATTTCGTGTTAATTTGAGATATTAAATACTGTTTTGTGAATTTGTGTAGTGATTTATTGTACTATTTATTAATATTTATATACTGTGATAGTGATAATGGATTTAGTTTATAATTTAGTTCATGTAAAGCGATTTTTTAAATACTCTTATGAAGAAAAAATTGATTTAAAAAACAATGGTAGGCCATTGCCCCATATTGTTATTGAGACTGCAGGTGTTAGCCGTGGAAAAGCATATAAACGTCAATTTAATAGAGACATTTATTCGAAGAACAATTGGATTTGTGGGTGCAACAAAAAATGCGTTATTTTGTTTTCCTTGTTTACTTTTTGGCGGTGATAAAGGATGGACGGAGGTAGGGGTGACAGATTTGGTGCATTTAACTGAAAAAATAAAAAAGCACGACAACTCCAAAAGCCATCTACATAATACAATGGAATTAATTAGCTTTATTAGGAACAACTAATATTAAAGCGCACCAAGATTCAGCTTATTGGATAAATGTGCAAAAGCATAATGATAATGTGACAAAAAAGAAATACGTTTTGTCAAAAATTATAAACTGCATAAAGTTTGAGAAACCTCTCAAAACCCGGGGATATTTCGTGGTTTGATAAATTTTTCTGCTGAGCTTGATGTAACTTTAAGCGAGCATCTACAAAATGCTTCAGTATTTAAAGGAACCTCTAAATAAATATAAAGTGATCTCTTAGACTGTATATTAAAAGTATATCATGAAGAAATAATTAAAGAAATTAACAAACCTTCATTTTTGGCAGTTATGGCAGACGAAACAACTGATGTATCTGCAAAAACTCAATTAGTTTTAAGATATATTCTCGATGGTGAACCGATTGAACGTTTTTGGACATACCTGAAACCTACAAAATGTGACGCTGAAACTCTTTCGGAAAATATTTTAAGTGTTATAGACCCTCTAGTAGAAAATTCACCTTACAAGCCTTTTCTCTTAACCAAAGAATATGACGGCAAACATGAATGTTCTTCAAAAAGGTATTAAATTCCAAAAATTTTTCTTGTGAAAGTCTGTATTTTTGTATAAACGGATTTTACATAAAAATTCTGAAATATCAGGAAAACGTGTGACCTTGAAAATTTTCAAAATTTTCGCCTATGGCGCAATTTTTTTGCGGTCCCTACGACGCTAGTAGGTTGGATACGTTTGAAATGTGTACGCGGGCGGCCAATACCCTAGGATCGGCCCTGTGCAGAACACCCGTTTCATTTCATCACGAGCCGCCACTGATGGGGAAAGTCCGGTGAACCTTCTCAATCCACACCAAAGGCAGGGCTTCACCCCAGGAAAGTTTCGTTGTTTGCCTGGTGAGATTTCAAAGGAATTATTTATTTTGAGCTACTTCCGAGGAGCGAAACAATAAATTCGGACATTTACTGCGAACAACTACAACAATTGAGCCAAGCCCTGCAGGAAAAGCGTCCAAGACTTGTAAATCGTAAGAAGGTCGTCTTCCATCACGACAACGCTCGACTTCACACTTCCCTGCAGACCCGGAGGAAATTGTTGGAGTTATAGTGAGATGTTTTACCCCATCCACCGTATTCTCCAGACCTCGTGTCCTCAGATTTTCACCTATTCCGCGCCATGGATAACACTTTACGAAACTTAATATTTAACAATAACGAGGAAGTCAGAAATAATTTAAAAAAGCTTTTTGCAAGCAAACCGCAAAGTTTTTATGAACATGGTATTATGAAGCTTTCTGTTAGATGGGAGAAAGTTATTGAAAATGAAGGAACGAACATTATTGATTCAAATAATTTGTAATAACTACATATAATGTTAATAATGAATACTTATAAAAAACCGAACGAACTCGAACAACCCGATATTTCAGACGATTTACAATTCTTTGGTGCAATGCTATGTTCATGTTTAGTAAAACTGGAGCGTAACATAAATATTGCCGGTTCATATACGATTACCCCGTAGCATCTGAAAGAAACCGTTGAAGATGAACACTTATCCCTCCATTAAATAACCGAAGACAGCCGGCGTTAACGTACAGAAGGTATGTTTCCATCATAATTCAGGATTAGAGTTTATTTATCGGAGGAAAATTTTAATGTCATCCAGATGTACGTTTCATCTTCCGGCACAAAAACTAAAAATTTTACGGCTGCCTACTTTTGTAAGTAATGACGATCATAGCCATTTGGAAATGTTTGCTGAAGGAGAAGTTGTTTAATTTTTCGTTATGAATTATAAGAATAAATATGAATTATATTTATATAGTATTCGAAATAAATTAACGCAATCAAGTTTATTGTTATTACTTCGAGGAACCGTTTTGAGATGGATAATGGATTTTAATAATAAAGTTTATTTCTACTCATACTGATAATGAAATGAAAAGTTATACATCTCAAACAGAATTGGTTATATACAGTATGTCCTAAGAATTTTCGTTACAATCAATGTATACATTATTTAAGTGCATAAAAACATGAAATCAAAATTAGTTTGAATAGTGTGAACATTATTCTGATAAGGGCAACGTCCGATGCTTCCGTCTCCGATTTCAATTAAATTTTGTCTGGTGATTCTAGGGCGAATATAAGTCGACACGTGTCCGGCCGTTGTTCAGAATGGGCATCAGGGACCCCAGGCAAAACGTTTTAGTTCGAGAACTGGCTAAATATGGCGTTCTCGAAACAAGTACTACTTCTAGCTCCCTGAATGGATTTTAATGAAATTTTAAAAATATATCAGATATGTGTTTAGGGGTTTATCAAAATATGCCCTACGAAGGCCGGAACGAGATATTTAACATGAGGCTTACATCAATAGTGTTAACCGACTATATTGTAGCAAAGGGTGCGTTTAATCAAAAAATTGATATCAGATTCGTGTTTCTCACCCCAAAAAAACCCAGTACACAACTTTCCCCCACAAAATAAGAATATAATGTATTCCAACGTGTCAAAGTATAGATAAGATACATATGTATACGAATACCTAATAATAATACAAAGGAAACAACTGTCTTGTTGTTTCTTGTTTGTTTTTGAGGACGTGAACAGTTCCAAGAACGACGATGATATTGGTTTTCAAGTGCACTAGTATTTCTTTCGCCGTATCGGTCGGTTTCATCATCATTATGAATACGTGGATCAATTTCTTCGCATAATTCGCAATTTTATGGCCGATTAACTTTGACCTTTCGGAAATATGACTGGGAGGCTCATCCAGTATTCCAGCTATACGCAGCAAATCGATGCAATATGTTATTCCTCCACCAATTTCACCTGGTATTGATACTGGTACTGTATTCATAGTAACGATGATGAAGCAGACCGACCCGGAAAAAGAAATAAGAAATACTACTGCACTTGAAAACCAATATCATCGTCGTTCTTGGAATTGTTCACGTCCTAAAAAACAAACGAGCAACAAACAGTTGTTTCCTTTGTATTATTATTATTAGGTATTCGTATACATTCGTATCTAATCTATAAGTTGACACGTTGGAATAGATTTTGACAAAAAAACAATATTCTTCTATTTGGAGGGAAAATTGTATACTAGTCTTCTTTTGGGGTGAGAAACACGGACGGAGAGAGGTTAAGTACTAAAGAAAACACAGGAATTAAGGTAGTTGTGAGCAGTACGAGAGCTGGAAAGGGAATGCCTCTGCCAATATTAATTGGCAGGCGTAATGGCCTTGACGGGTTTTGTCGGCAAGTCGAGCGAAATTACCGCTCTTTACTCTTACTAGTCCTGACGCCTTTAAGTCTCGCTGGCAGGGACTTTTTGGTTTTTATTAATCTTGTCATGGGCGCCGCGACGAGCACGACGCCCGGGAATTGATTCATATCAGGCGATCTTCCACGACAGGAGAGTGAGTATTGTTATTCGGTAGGGGTCAGTAGTATAGCAATGCGGGTACCAGGCCACTCCTGGTATGGTAACCTGTTTAATGACGTCATGTTTTTTGCCTAATATCATCATACCCGTTTTAAACCGGTACATACCTGTTTTATACCTGTACACACCTGTTTTATACCTGCGCCAAGAGTTCTTCAGATGAACAATGACCACATGCCATCCGCATCAAATGTCTGTGGGCAAATCCGAGGGTGGCCTGGTACCCGCTTTGCTATACTACTGAGGTCCTTTTCCATTAGAAAAGGTTCCCAGGATTTGGAGTCAGATGTGTGTGACAGGGAAATCGTGTGCCTTTCCTGTAACAGAAAATGATTAAATGGCCGTAGAGCCCTCTGACATAAAAAATGGTTAGTGGAGCAATAGGGCTCAGCTGTAATGAAAAGTTATGTTTAACCTGTAAAGGGGGTCTATGAGGTTATACTACCTGTATCTTAGGTCTCTTATGTCTTCCTGGTCTTCCTAGGTCGTAGTCCGAAACTGCTCGAATGAGGGGATTGTCGTGGGCACCTACTTGATCCTAGAGCTTCCGAGCCCTGGCTCGGATTTTCTCCATCACAGTGGTGAAGTCTAGGTCTCGTCGGATGTTGATGATCCTCACGTACCACGGGAAGTCCACGACATGTCGGAGGACGACGTTTTCGACGGCCTGAATCCTCTTCATGTTGGCCTCTGTCGAGCTGATCGCCCTGTATCTATAGTCTGAGACTCTGCCCCGATTCTCCCACTGCCTCTACTTATTGTATCGATCTTTTAGATAATAGTATGTTTACGTACAGGTTTTAAGGATTTATTACAAAAACAGTTTGTTATTTCACCATATTTCTTTATTGAAAGCAAGTTAGGGATAGTTTTACTGCCCCTATTGGGTACAGTGATTTTCTTAAGAAGGTAAGATATATTTAGGAATGTTACTGTAGAGATGCTGAATATGAAGTTAATGTATATCTTGTGCATTATTCTAGATATTCTATTGTAATAATTTTCATTCATTTAAAATGTGAAATGGCAAATAAATCTACAAAGCGTTCTATATTTCAAGAACTTTTAACTTTATTGAATTAACAAAATTTAAAATTCTGTTGAAATTAGTAATAAGAAGTATCTAGTATATTTACATTACGCAATAATCAAGGTTGTACACAATAAAATAATAATTACATAAAATTGTGATAATTGTAAAATTAAACAGTTGATAATATGGTCTCCATTTGTATGCAACCAGTATAACACGCACTTAAATATAAAATTGCCTCATTCGGGGGTTTCAGAGCTTTTAAAATATATATGATTTCCTGTAGTGATTATATATTGTTGCAGAAAATACAAGACTTGTAATATTACATTACATATTACAAAACTCTAAACAACAGTTATGTGCATATTATTATTATTACAATACAAGAAATGTGTGCTATTATATATTAAATAGAATAAATATAAGACATTACATATAAACAAAATATCATGGATATTTAAGGGTGGGATACATGTTAGAAAAAAAAAATAATATTACTGAAATATTATGTATATGTACTGAAATAATTATGATGAAAAATACAATATAAATGTTATAGGTTATTTAACTTATAAAATTTATATTTTTGCATCATAAACCTTATGATGCAATATTTGGATAATAAATGTATTACATAAAAATATGCTAAATGGAACAAAATAAATCACAATAAAATATGAAATACGAATATGTAATTAGAACTACAATGTAATAATAATTACATAATAATAATTACAACACATTTAGCATGAATATATCAACACACAAATACATATTAAAAATGTATATAGATGCTCTTTCAATGTAGTTTACTATACTGAGAAAGTATAATATACCTTTAAAACTGGTCCTAATATTATCATTTAATTAACAATTACTTCTTTATCAACATTATATTAGTTGTTTTTTAAATCAATTTGCATATGGATTTCAAATATTAATATTATTATTATATGATTTTTATATCGCTCTAATACTCACCTCCTGTGATACCAACTCATTCTAGTGACTCAATTAGTAAAGAAAAATTAACAGTGTCGAATATTTTTGCCAGATTAAGGGAATATAGCTAATAATGTTTTACAAAAATATATTTAATAAAGATAGCAGTCATAAATTAAATATATACATATATATATATATATATATATATATATATATATATATATATATATATATATATATATATATATATATATATATATATATATATATATATATATATATTTAAATGGTGTAATACGAATACATAATCGATATAAATGGAAATTGCATATAAATAAAACTGATACAAAGGAAGAAATTTAAAAAATGAAACAGTTCCTTGATATAACATCTTGATAAATAAATTCTATATTACGATGTGTTAGTAAAATCTCATTTAAGATACACCATAATTTGTTGGTGTGGTGCATATGTGTATATTCTATATCAAAAATTTAAATATAATTCAGAAGTGCATGTTAAGAATAATATTTGGCCAGAAAATTAGCTATCCATGAATGAATTTTTTAAACTTGCCAAAGTTGTAGACATTTATTTTATATGTCATTAGCTACAAATCATCCATATAGTAAGAACAAAAAGCTATATCTCATCTCATACTTGAGTAAAATTTTAGAGGTTAGAATTACTTTTACTATTAGAACGGAGGTCTTTCGTTTTCTTTCTCCAATATAATGTACATAAAATAACAAAAATAATATTTACTTCCTTAGGTTTCAGGATATAACGATATATTCTTTATACTCTGGTACTATATATTCGGGATGTAACGATAGAAACCTCCGTTTTAACAAGAAACTACTGTTCTTTTCGTAAAACTTAAAGAAAATATAAAATGCAGATTCAAAGCGCTTCGAAGTTCATATCTATCTAGAAATACCTTATTTTTCTTCCTTCTTCTGAAGTAGGTCTGTGACCTGTTCCTCTTCGATGAATATCATCGGTACTATGAGCTGTTTATCTGGTTTTACAGAGGATAGACAGCTAACCTGGCCCTCTAACCCTCCTCTTTCTTCCTGGCTTGGGACCGGTAACAGTACTACTGGCTACTGGGCTACTCAATCCACCCAGCAGCACTGCAAGCTGAAAAATATTTAGCGATATGAATAGATCTATCAATATAACGTACATAAAATGACAACAATAATATTTACTTCCTTAGGTTTCAGGATGTAACAATATACCTACTCTCTATATTCTGGTACTACATATTCAGGATGTAACGATAGCAACCTCCGTTTTAACAAGAAACTATCGGTTTTGTCGTAAAACTTAAAAAAATTTAGAATGCAGATTCAAAGGGTTTCGAAATTCATATCTATCTAGAGAATCTCTGGATTTCTGGATATTCTGAAGCCACCGTTCAATTTGTCTAGCTTTCTTTAGTCTATACGTATTTTTTCAGATTTTTATTCGCCAAAATGTTTTTGTGGAAGCAAATTGATGGACTATAGTATGGAAATTATATAACGAAAATCGACATTCTGAATACGATAGCAATCGTATTAGGATTTTTTCTTGTGTATAAATTATTTATATTCATCCTTTTACATTGTACACTGTAAACAGTTTATACTGAATCTTTTATTAATGTAAATAAATTTATAATTGTATTATATTAGGCAATAACAGCGATGCTCACAGCAATAGTTCTTTGGTTAGTATTATTAAACACTTATTAGTCAAAACCTCTTAAATTAAAACAAAATACCCTCGCCTATTTCTATGTCAATGAAATAATCAACAAATAGGTATCCATTCTTCATGGGACCAAATTGTGGACTATAATTCTTATCGTATGCAACATCATTATTTTCTAAATCAAAACATCTCGCCGTTATTCTTGCAGTCTGGCGGCTTTTACCAAGACGAACGACCTTATTTGAATTTTAAAGTACTTTCCCCGTTTCACTCGAGTATATCTACTAGATTACAAAATATATTTCAGATTTGTTGCAAGTTCGTCCTGATTACATCGTTTGCCGCCATTTAAATAATTTATTTCGACAAGCATAGGATACACGAAATATGCAACACACTATTCGACATCTTAAAGTATAACTTAATTACAAAATTATTACCAAACTATTCTACATATTCTACATAAATATTGGTTTTAAGAACTTTTCTGTTGTAAATTACTGTACAGTCTAAACGTAGGTCAACTATACAGTGGGTGTATGTACAGGGTGACCAAAATTCGAAAGAATTTGAGGGTTTTAGAAAACTGCAAGATACAGAAAAAAACGATGCACTATTCTTGAAACTCTATTTGCTTGAGAAAAAACGAAACTGCAGTCGTTTATCTCGTTCGATTTTAGAAATACATAGATCAAGTTTTGAGATATTACAACTGCATATTATAAAGAGATAATGCTATAACTTATTACAACCATTGCAATTTAATGCAATTATGTGTTTTTTCAAGAACATAATAAATCCTGGGAATATTACTAGTAGAATATATTTATTGAGGAGACCATATAAATTAGTAAATTATGTAAATAAAGTGAAATATATTAAACTATAAATAAAAGCAAGGCATCAGGATAAATGTTCAAATTATCTTGTGTTGATGCCTACGCATTTGTGACATATTCTTCTTACTTCATTTATTTATAATAAATTTATTTGAAATAGATAATCCTCATAGTATTTTTGGGTGTTGAGAATTTTGTATTTCTATAGTTAATATATTGAATCAATCAATTTCCGTAAAAAATAAATAACTCATACATCTTTTGTATAAAATCTTTTTCTTCTTCATCTTTTGTATATTATTCACAATTTTATAGATAAGCATCATAGCACTATAATATAATCTAACCCAAACATGTACCAATTTCAAAGAAGACAACATAGTATTTAAATCAAAAACAATACAGAATTGTTGCACAATAATCAAAGAGGGATTTTATAGTAGCAATATTATCTAATATAATTTTAGTCTGAGTTGATAGGCTAGAGGAAACTCTTGAGAGAAAATATAGTTTTTTTTTTAATGTTTCTGTATACATAATCAAAATGACATTCAAATGAAAACGTATTATTTGTAATGGTACCTAAACATTTTACGTCAGTAACCTTTACAATATTTTCATTAGTAATTACTAAATTGATATAATATCTATTAATTTTGTACATATATTTAGTAGATAATATCATAACCTTAGTTTTATTAACATAAAGTTTTGGTTTATTTATTTTGAAATATTTCTCTACATTTATTAGAACAATTTTCAGTCAATATACCCCTACCATCAATTTTTGATTGCTCCATGCTAACAGTGTATCGTCGGCAAAATGTAAGTGATTTATTTAAATGATAAAAAGTAATAGACCCAGAATATTTCCTTGAGGTACACCAAAATTATTTTGACTTGGACTGGAAAGATAATCTCCCACTTTGATTTTATTTGTTGTCTACTTATTAATTAACCTTTTTTTCAATTTAACACAGTTACCTGTATTCCAACAGTTGTACTCTTTTTTAGAAAATAGGCCTGTTAATTGTCTTAAATTCCCCTTTAAAATCTAGGAAATCTGCTACTGCATAATTGTTTTTATCAATATGACTTCTAAATTTAGACATGAATAAATGAATGTTGAAATATGTATAGCTCAACTGACGTTTCACCTGAATGCTTATGTCTAAAATTGGACTCATAAATACTGCTGGTCAAGAATAGGAGAAAGTGTGAGATTCTCTAGATATGCGTAGAAGAAAAAATGAGGCAGCATTCGGAGAGAAAAGTATAAGAAAACTATATGTATATTCACATTCAATATATATTCATCGATATTCACTCTATAAAGGTCTCAATTTGACTGAGCAAAGACCAAGCTATTTACTACGCAACTCGTGGGTGGTCCGATATCGCGATTTCGAGACTTGTTCCTATTCTTGATGAGCTATATAATATATGATTGAAGTACCTATTTAATCATAAATGGGGATTTCTAATATTGTGTCCATAGTAAGTAATGTATTTTTGTTATTTGTAGCTATTAGCTCTTTCATGCGTACGTTTTTAAATATCGTCAAAGCAAACAATCTTGATGAATTATGTCTGGAAAGCTGACTGGAAACAAAGTAAGACTATTGTATCCTAAAAATTATTACTGTCATTGTTCATTAAACAATAAATCTATCTACTGATAAATACTTATCCAATTCTCTCCAAAGTATGTAAATAATTAATCACCTCATGTGAGGTATAACCTGGAGTACCATGAAGTTAAAAATATGTAATATGATTCTGTTATCTGTGGCATATTTAAGTATGTAGAATATTAAAAAAACTAACGGTATTTAAAACATAACTGCGATCCTATTATTTGATTGCCATCAAACACTAAACCCTTATCGCCCGATTTGGAAGTCGATTTACTAAAGCTGCTACTTGTGGATTGTTTTCAGTTCAGTGATGATTTCTTTATAGATGAAATATTCTGACACCATTTATATACGTTTCGTCCAAACAACAACTTTCAGTAGTATATAAAATATAAATAACACAAGTCTATGGTAATAAATTGGGTATGAATGCTTATTTAATCTAATTTGATATGGCATACATTTATTTTTTAACATAAAGCTATTATTTTTTGGATTTATTTTAACTTATTTTGCTTGTTTCAGAATGGGGTATTGGAATTTTCTCTAACATGCTGTATTACAATAACTGAAACACGTTTGATTTATAATAATTTTTGGCCACTATGTTGAAAAAGTTTAAAAACTGTTAGTCTCAAAAACTCTTAAATTTTTTAATATCTATTTATTTTGCCTATTTCTTGCTATATCTAAATATATAAAATTATACGTTCCATAATTTGACATAACAAGAACTTATTAAACTAATTTCAGTTTTAATTATCTCCTGACGATGCCAATTTGGTCAGCAAAGCGCATGTCAATCGACGTATAATATTTCGATGTTTATCGGAATTGATCTCATCTTCTTAACTGTTCTGTGAATAATTACTAACAAGATCTTTATAATACAATGCCCTTGTTAATGATTGCTTTAGATGAAAAATAAATCAAACCTCAATAAAATCTTTAAACATTTATAATCAAACATTTATAATCATCTATAATCAACTATACGTTTATAATTAATTGCAACTATTCACTGTACAAGCCAATATTTTCTTACTTTTACCACAAAAAATAATTTATTAATGTAATTTTTTAGAAATTACTTTTTCGTGAATGTCAGTAGTATTTCGAGTCAGCTAGACACGTAAAGCTGTTGATAATATTTACTTAGACCTTATTATACCATTGCTCTAATCAGATTATCTTTCTCATTGTGTTTATTTAATTACTCAAGAGACTGTTTCTAAACCCTGTAATATTAAATGCGACCCTTTAAAGTTCCGACTAAAGAAAATATATTATAATAACTCTTAATAATATCACACACTCACACAGTTATGTATCTTTCTAATGATATTACAGTTTCTTATGTTCGTTTTTATAATCATGAGTGTAGTTCCCATACAATAACATCAGTAATTAGATATATATTACTGAAAAGTAATATGTGGAGAATATAAATCGCTTGAAATTCTCACGATTGCGTTTATCGCCACAAAATACAACATCCTGTCCGTAGTATACAAACTGAACCATTATCTTGTTCATTTGTTGCTTACAAAGTTTGGTAGGTGTTGATTTCATTAAGTGCAAGGCAAACTAATATTGCAGACTGGTATAAATTACTGAATACACAACATTAACTATATTTACTTATATGCTTAGCTTAACTTCGCATTGCCTGCTGCCTGTGTTTGCAGGATCTAATAGAATGTTCTTGTGTCTTCCCACGAACACAATAAAATAACCTCGGGCCAGAAGGGTTGAATTTATAAACACGAAACATTATAATGTTCCTTAACAGTTTAGTTCGAAGTTGATAATCTTGATAGATGTATTATCAAGATTATCCATTATGTTTATAGTTCTATAACCGTTATTAACAATCATAAAACTGAGAAACGTAGATTCGGTGATAAATTATAGGGAATGAAACGCTTTTTAATATTAAAAATTGAGCACGGAATTATTAGTTTTCCGCATTCAACTATAATAGCGGAAAAGTAACGTAATCGTGTAAAAATCACAAACAAATCATTTAAAAAAAATTAAACTGTCTGTGTATGTGTCGTTGCAATTGTCGTTGTCATTGTCGTCGGCATTAAAATTTCTTATTAGCACGATAACTCAACTATTTTTAAATCATGTCGAATTGATCGGGTTTTGATTAATTCTGATCGGGGACGTCTCTCAGATGACACCCATTGATTTTGAGGTAGATAGGACATACCCCACCCTGTCCATGGGTCTTGAGACAGCAGGATGGTGGACTATTTGAAAAAAGTAAAACTGTCGCATAAAAGATATATTCTGCATTTATGTGTTTTTTTATATTTTCTCGGCCACTCAATTTCGAAATACAGATGTTCCACGTACGTAAAAGTCCGTTTTAAGGTTTTAAAACTGATTTTGTTATATATCTATCGCTTTATTTATTTTCTGTGACTGCAGTTTCATAGTTACTAGACTACATTTTTAGTACAGTGAAAACACAAATTTTTTATTCTTGAATTGGCCAGTAAGTGCCTGTCTTTATAATATTTAAATAAGGGCTGATAATAAGATGGAATTCCTTCTTATATCTACCTGGTCATTAAGAAGGGTTGTGCTTGAGTTTTTCGAATGTTTGTATATTTCAATTGATTCTAATATATCTAATTCTTTGGATTTTGTTGAATAATGAATAACTTATAATTTGCCCATTGGAGGAAAATGACGGTTTGTCTCTAAAAAATGGTCTGCAAAATTTGAATTGACTTTGTTGATTTTCAAACAATTTCTTGTATTCGTTATATTTGATACATTTTTTTTATCTGATACATGTATTTGATACAAAAAATACATTTTATAAATAAAAAGAGAAATTAGCTATGTGTTCCCCATTGAGTCCCCTTATTAGAATTATTCATGGAAGAAATTAAGAAGTCTATGTTTGAATCATCCCTTCATAAATTCCAAGTATTCTTGTAGTACAGATACATTGACGATATTTTAATATGTTATTCAGACAACAGTCAAGATATTGAAGAGATATTAAATTGTATAAACAATATACACTTAAATATTTTATTTCCTTTAAATATTTAGTAAAATAACCAAATAAACATTCTAGACCTCATCACAAGCAGACAACTTACAAATAGATTATGATTTAATTTCTATAGAAAATCAACATTTTGAGATGCAACCATACCGGCAGACTTTTGTCATCATTTATCACAAAAAAATCGCTGTATATCGATCCATGGAAAACAGAGAATTGTTTAGACCACTCTCAAAAGAAAATTTAAATGACGATATAGACATCATAAAACAAATAGCTAAAACTAATAGGTAACGATTTTTCGATAGACATAATAGATAAATTAATAAGACATAAATATAGGCAGTTTACAGTCTATAAAATACGAGTATATCCCCATATTAAATAAAAAAATCACAAGAAAATTTGCAGCTTTAACATACTTTGGTTTTCACTCGGGACAAATCTCATACGTAGTTAATCTACAAAATAGCCTTCAGACCTAACCAAAAAATATCAAATATTTTTTATAATGCAGAAAACGGAGAAAAACGGTTCATGTTGACGAGAAGCTGAATTTTCTCGACATAATTTGTTTGTATAATTTTTATGTTTTATGTTACCCTTTTTAGTACAAGCGCACAACTATATACTGTAGATCCAAACTATTTGCGTAAATAACAATAACTTGTTATGGACTGATAAGGTTGAATCTCAACTTAAAAGCCAATATATTGTTCTACATCTAATACTTAATTCCTTCTTTTCTGCTTCATATGAGCTTTCCAGCGAAGCTTAGTTTGAAGTGTGAAACCAAGATATTTTGCTGCGTTGATAAATGGTACTATTCGCTCATTCATAGTTACAGGGATGTATTATATTCACTTATTGCTGAAATTAGTGTGGACCAATTTATTTTCACTGAGATTTATTTTACACTTTTTATCCAGCTTTGGAATTCATTGACGGCTATTTACAATCTATTTGCTGTTTATTCACTCTTTTTTCCTACTACTGTCCTACTACTGCAGTATCATCAACGAATATGGCTACTATATTCTACTCTAATTTTGAAACATCACATGTGTGGAGCAGGTAGAGAAGCAGGGCCTAGAACTCTACCCTGTGGCATTCCGCTTTAATTTTTGTAAGATTGGAATAAGCATCCTCTTGTTTAAACCCAAAGTGTATTGTTGTTAAGTAAGATTTTAGGATATCAGTATACTACTTGGTAAGGAAATTATATTTTAACTTCTGATGTAGTCTCTCATGTCACACCTTATCAAACGCTTGTGCTATGTCAAGAAAGACTGCAGAACAAACCCTTTTCTAGTTCAATATTTTTTCAATAAACTAGTTTGAGTATTAGGTTTTTTCTCTTCTAAAGAGAAGAGTTTAGACATAATGGGTAATAGTGAAAACAATCGATAGGATATTGTTCCATGTGGGGGTTTACCTATTATCAGTATTATGCATATTTCGGTTACCTTTCACAGCTTGACAACAAAACGTAGTCTATGGTAAATGCAGCATTAGTTAGACTTATAAGTTTACTTTAAATTAATTTTCTTCTTATTGTCTTATGAAATTATTATATGCAATGTTATGTTTCAATATAATATTGCACAGAATATAGAATTATTCAATATTATATTTCAATATAATATACATAAAATAGAAATTTTTACAGAACATATGATATTATTCTATGCAATAAAAATATATTCAGAAAGCATTTTATAAAATGTAAGTAGCAGAATAATGATATAAAAAACAACATAAATATATTTATTTATTTATTACAGTTCAAGGATAGTAAAACCTGTTGTGTGGTATTTGACATTAAGTATAAATCACTCTTTACAGATTTTGAGCGTTTCAACTGAAAGAATTACGTCAAAAGTGCCTTACCCTTGACTTCATTTTATCACTTGCAAAGTTTATATGCTTCCATTGTTTTACGTGCATTGCAATCTAATGGTAAATAAATTGAATGAAACATTTGATGAATACGGCAATGTAGCTATTTGCGAATAGAACGAGACAAGTTCGAAATTGGTTTTGGGCAGTGGAACGTCGCGAGCGGACCGGAAATGACTGGTGGACGAAATCAATCGAACTTTGACGTCATATCCGAATATGTATGGGATATAATAGGATCGCAACACAGGAAATTAAAACATAGGTATATCTACGACCGCACTCCTGCCGAAGTTAATGATTTATCTGTAATATGTATTGGATTGGTATGTTATCGCAGATATAAATTAATTATTTGTAGATTATTTCGCTGACCAAATTACCAAACAAATCATCATTAGAGCAGAGGAAAGCAAATATGACGAGACTATATTAGATAAACAATAATTGTTCCATTATCAACAATTTAAGCAGAGAACATGATTGAATTTGGATAATAACAACATCGGTTTGAATATATTTAGAAATTGCAATTGAAGGGCTTGGTGCGAAAACAGGCCAGCTCCATTTTTTTCCGAAAATCGCCTTAAATAAATTTAAGTATACTTGGGACGATGAATCGTTTGGAATAATAATCGGACAGTTCCATGATTTATAATAGAAAATATAACATATTATGGAGCTGTATGAATATCATTTTGTGTCAAGAACCGGCCAGCTACGGAGCTGTCTGTTTCTTACTGCAAATCATAGATGGAGCTGTATTGTATAGGTTGTATCTTGCTAAATACGAGTCAGAGAAGTATCAACTCTACCAAAATGGGAGGGACACAGCTCCCAAAGTTTCCTATCATTTTTGTTACAGACATTTCAACAGTAACTACCATATAAGTTTCGGACAGCTCAGATCGAACACCTGCCAAAAGTGTGATAAGTTAAAGAGCAGCATTGTCACCGAAGAATACCTAGAAAACAATGCCAAATTACAGGTAGAAAAATTCTTGCATTTGGCAAAGTCAAAGTCATTTTATGCCAGTCTTAAACAAAAATCTGCTATTGCTAAAGCTGAAGAATCGGTTGAGGCAATTAGCTTTGATTATCAACAAAACATGCCCTTATCACACATTTCTTCCGGAGATGTATTTTACAAGATACAGTTATTGGTCTACAACTTCTGCATACATTCAGCAAAAATAGGAGAATTTTATATGTACGATGAAATAACGGCTGAAAAGAGATGCAACGAAGTCCTAAGTTTCTTGTTACAGTACATAGAAAATTTTCTTTCACCGACTGTTCATGAGCTGTATCTTATATATATATATATATATATATATATATATATATATATATATACATATATATATATATATATATATATATATATATATATATATATATATATATACATATATATATATATATATATATATATATATATATATATATATATATATATATATATATATATATATATATATATATACATTATATATATATATATATATATATATATATATATATATATATATATATATACATATATATATATATATATATATATATATATATATATATATATATATATATATATATATATATATATATATACATCGTGCATCCGTTTCCGGAACCAGGGTACAGATTTTTGCCCTGTGATCGATCATTCGGCTTAATCGAAAAAGAAAAACGTAAAGAAGAAGTAGTTTATACACCTACAGGTTGAAGAGATTTGGTCAAGAACACATCTAGGAAATTCCCTGTAATAGAAGTGCGTTAGGAAATCATTCTAAATTTCTCTGTGCATTTTAAAAGTTTTATGAAAAAAACTGTTACAACTGCTGAAAAAGAGAAGTTCTCTATTTCGAAATATCATGTTTTCAAGTATGAAATGTAGCGAAGTACAGTATAACAACAGGAATAACATTGTTTTCTGAATTTGCTTACAAAAAATCACCTGCGAGTTTGTTTTACTAATTGAGTATTACAGTGACTGAGATACTGACTAAAAAAGAAATTCTGAGGTACCCGATATACACATTTATATAAAAATACACTGTCATACTGTTGCACAAAAGAGGAAGTGTGCAGCACTTATACAATAACAGTCCATACCATAACAATTACATTTAATGATGTCACATTTTTCTGTCATTAATTTAAAGTAAGAAAATTACTTTATAACATTAAGTTTGTTTATAATATATTATGTTTATTCTATATTAAGCTTTGTATATGACATTAAATTTGAATGAACTAAAATGATA
Source organism: Rosalia funebris (assembly GCA_037954035.1). Classification (NCBI taxonomy): domain Eukaryota; kingdom Metazoa; phylum Arthropoda; class Insecta; order Coleoptera; family Cerambycidae; genus Rosalia; species Rosalia funebris. The sequence goes on along the minus strand of JAZFAV010000035.1, from coordinate 28,410,240 downwards.
ATACGTTATGTATTAAAATATGAAAGAACTCACAAAAAAGTTATCCCCCAAAATAATATAAGTGGTGTATAATTGCAACTAAAAAATAATTATGTTGTAATTACATTCTGCAGATGAAACGAGTAAAGAGAAAAATATTATTTCACGAAAGAGAACCGAGTTTGGAAACTATTGTAAGCAGAGGCAATTTATTACCTCCGCTTTCCGGCTTTCACCTAAAACCTGCAAACACCCCATTTGAAAGTAACTGCTTTTTTTGTAGGGACTCGCTTCGATCCATCTAAATAACTAACGACCCTTTTTAATCTTAATAATTAGTTTATTGTTAATAAAGTTTTCCCGAGTTGAAATCGTCAATTCGCAGCTTCAAATTTCTTCCAAATGAGAGGGCTTTATATAAGCCAGTTAAATGCGGTGTTTATTACAAACGCTTTATTCGGGAGCTTTCTTTGATTCAGCCCCATTTAACTTCATAGAATATTTAATAACCCGTTTATTAAAACTGTAATTTAAGAATATTTCATGGTAATAATGTACTTAGTATTTAACAATGGAAATCATATCTTATTATTATCAAACATAGTTCTTGAAATACAATAACTACGCTCCAGGTGATAAAAAAATACTCATTTAAGCGAGGAAGCGTAAGTTGGTTAATATACTCGTATACCACAAACTATTTAATAAAAACAAGAATATTTCTCATCTGCGGATAAGATAATGTTTCCCGATTGGGTAATTCTCTTAAAATCATAAACATTAACTTTAGTTCACTCACAACACACTTGAATATATTGTAAAAATAGTATATATTATAAATATTTATAATAAACGTAGATTTTAAAGGACTTTAATATAATATAATAAAATGTTGTTATTTGAATAAACATATATGCAGAACATAAGGAAACAGTTGCAGTAATTGAACTTACATAGAACCAAGATAATTTGACATGCTTCTCAGAACAGCTTATCACCAACATTCTAATTTCTATACATCCTGAAACATCCCTTAGTATTTCTTATGTGTACATCGATAACTGTGTTTCTGATCTCGGTCTTCTATATTCCCAAATGCTGTACCATGTTAATTAGTGAACCATGTAAAGCAAAGGATATCGCTCTACCGTAACACATACGTACCATCATACAAATGACAGTAATCGACTGCATTAAAATCTACCGCGATATCCAGAGCATCTATCTAGTCCATAACTTCCACATACTGAATATTTCCATTAAAAGACAGTGTATAGTTGGAAGTACATTTTTACAACAATGAAGTGTTTTTCTTGTCCAGGAGATTTTGAACTGAAATAATGCGCCACATTGCGTAGACTACTTCAAACAAACTAGTCTCCGTTTTGCCTTCGGTACTCTTCTTGTCTTTAAAATCTTCTACAAATTATAGACAAATTACACTAACGAGTTCGCTTAGTAAAATTTTACCAGAACAATAAAAAAGAAATTAAGTGGAAAATGGAAGAATCCTAACACCGATTCAAGAAAAGAAGAACCCAGGACCCTATATTTATTCTGAGATAAATAGGAGAAACGCTACCAAGGAAAGGAAAGGAAATTCTTATATGTTTTATAGGCTTAAAAAAACTCTTTTGACAAAATAAGAGGAAATGATATCTAGAAATGTGTGGATAAAGAGGAGTATACAGAAATATGATAGAGGAATTATCCAGGCACTATATATGACACATTTATTATAACAGAAATAAAATAAGAATGTGCAACCAAAAATCTTCATAATTTGAGACAAGAATTTTTGAAGACAGGAATCGAAGAATGACATTGAAGGAATGATGTGTATTAAGCCTGCTACTTTTCTCTATAGTCATAGACGACATTATAAGAGAATGCAAAGAAATGTGAAAGAACTTGACAATAATGTAAATGGAAAATGAAAACTGTGTGCCACTACAAGAGCTACTATTTGCAAACGGCATGATTTTGATTGCTGAAACTGAAGGAAAATTGCAATAAAACTCAGAAATATACCAAAAAGCATTAAGTAAAATAAACATGGAAATAACCATGGAAACATAAAAACCGGGATATTTTCTAAGAAAGGAACTAAACATGGAATTGTCATAAAAGGACATGTACAAAAACAAGTTAGGAATTATAATTATTTTGGTACAATCATAGAAGAATTGAGGAAAACAAACAAGGAAATGAACCAAAAAATTGGAAAAACTGAAAAGCTATACAACTCCTTAAAAACTACATTTTTACGAAAGAAAAAGATATCAACAGAAACATAGGTATACCACAAAATTCAAGTATATCAGAAAATCATAAGGCCATCTACAGTTTATAGTAGTGAATCTTGGACATTAACAAAAAATAATAAAACCAAAACGGTAGTTACTGATATAAGATTTATAAAAAGCATAAAATAGGTTACAAGGAGAGACAGAATAAGACACACGACAGTAATAGCAGATTTAAATATAAAACTGATAGAATCATCCACTGAGGAAAGACAATCGAGTTGACTAGGCCACATACATAGAATGAAGGAAGAGAGACTAAAGAGAAAAATCTATAAATGCAGAGCTACTTCCTTATACCTATCCAAAGATGTATTACTTAGCTTACTTATATCTATGCAGAGATCCTATTTTATTCTTCCAAGGGAATTCGACTGAAACGGGAGGACTAAGTGCGACAAGAAGTGGAGCAATTGAGAATTCAATGGAGTGGGATGAGATGATTGGCACAGGACAGAAATTTTTCGATTATATTGTATTATACTTAATTATATTTAGTCCTACACCTAGCGGTATATTGACCTTATTGATTAAATAAATAATAAATAATATAATTGTTTTTGTGTTCTTACCCCTATAACTTACCACCACCATACTTACTACCATAAAATATACGTATTTTACTACCATAAAAATAGTATTGCACATCTACGGCAATAATATCGGCCTAATTTATTTAGAGGGTGGGGGTAAGCATCCTCATACTTACCCTGCTATGACATTTAATTATTCTAAAAATATATGAGTTGACCAACAACAATTATGATACTTAAAACCCCTAATGAACAGTATGTATTTCTTGTTCATGAATAGTTTGGTATGGTATTTATGACTTCCAGAGAACAACAATAGAACGCAATAAATTGCAAACATTTTCGTCTGCTGTTTAGACATTCGGAGAAAAAATAGCGCCGTATATAAACTGTGACTTTTTCTGTACATCCGGCGGTAATAAATGACAATATAAACAATGAGGAAAGCAAAGCACGAGATGGCTAAGGTGGTGTGAAACATTTCCGCTGGTAAGGTGACATTAAGCATGAGTTATGACGTCAGTAAATGTAAGACGCCGGCTTAGCTGCGATATTATAACAAGTGAGATGTCCTGGCCAAGGACGTATAAACAATACCTTAACCGCAAAGGATTACCACGTCAGCAACTAATAGATAAACGGACAATAATTATTATAAAGTACCCTGACGACACATGGGCTTTCGCTAGAGCTTTCTCCGCTCTAGCTGGTAGCTGGAAAATCCAATTCTGCACGTTGGATACGACCTAAGGGTAAGCTTTAATGTTTGGCAGATATTAAGCATTCTGAGATAAAATAGGCGCATCACAATAATTAGCTTTGTTAATACTTACGTTTTGAAGCATTCATTTTGATAAATGAACATCATTTTATATAAGAAAAACTTTTATAAAATTAATGGTATTGTAAACATAAATCTTAATTTATTGAACAAAATTATTCTGTTGATTTCACGATACTACATTATTGGTAATATTTTATTTATGAATTAATTAAATACACACTGTGACATGTATGTGTTACAATAAAAGTGCAAGATATGAATTTTAAATAAACATGGTTTTCTGTAGCAAAATATTGAAATATTTATTAATTTATAATGTAATTTTGGATTAATGTATGAAACAGCACATCTAGTAAATGGCCGCTACGGCTTTGGTGATACACAATTATTCTTCAATACTCGAAATTTTCAATAAGAGACTTTCATAAATGTGACGATATTTCGTTGATACAGCGTTCAATTTCGGCCTTCAATGCTTGCGTGATCGTGGGCTTGTTGGTGTAATCTAAGACTTCATAAGACCCCAGAGGAATTCTAGTCATGGCCAATTCTGTTCACTAAAACGGGAGATGACACGACCAGAGAAAGACCAGTGCAAGACTGACTGTGAATGTTGTAGGGGTAGTATGACAAGTGACACCGTCCTGTTGAAACCACGTCTTCGAGAGCTATATATTCCAATTGAGGCACAAAGGACTGGGTTATCATGATAATGTTTGCCATTTACCATAAATGGAGTACCTGCCTCGTGTATAAAGAAAAATTGTCCAATGTTTCCTTCAGACTACAATGCATACCAAGTAGTGACAAGTTGGGGATGTATTTGTTGCTTACGAATCATTAGTTGACTTTCTGAGCTCCAAATGCCTCTTAACGAGGCCATTAAGGTGATAATTGGGCCTTATCCCTGTACATGATTTTATCCACAAAATTGGCATTCACTTCTTGTTGTTCAATTATACAATTACCGAGCTCTGTCCGCTGTACATGGTCTGTTGGCAGAAGTTGTTGAGTTAACTGGACTTTGTAAGCATGGAGATGCAAATCTTTAATGAGAATACGATGAAGAGCGACTGTGCAAATGTCCAATTATTATGCACGATGACGAATCGAAGTCCCTCGACTATCGACGACACTCTCGCGAACTTCTGTGGTGTATTGTTCCGCACGAGCACTACGAGCTCGTGTCGTATGTTTCACATTGATAAATGAACCAATATCTTCGGTTATTATTTTCACAGTTAATAAATTTGAAACATATTTCTGCCGAAATTTGGACTAGTAACAACCAACCAGTAGTTTTAGTAAAATTTTAGCTGCATGTTATATCTGTCCTACAATCCCTGTTTCAACAGCATCAGCAAAAGTATAATTTTTAATAATAATTTAACAATTATTATTAAATATTTATATCTAATATCAATTGTTTCCGTTTATAAGATATCTTCATGAATATTAAGGCGAGCAAAATCAGTTTAATTTAAATAGCTTAGATATTGCGTTGATGTTTCTAATCGTTCTTTTAATAAATTTTTTGATATGTTTTTATTGCGTCATACTTTTTGTTACGTTTTATCCTATTTTTCATTGTTTATTATTTATTCATTAGAGTACCAAACACGAGTTCATGGATACCTTGTTCCTACAGTGTTTATTTTTACCGATTGTTGTAAAATATCTTTGTAAGTCTTGCACATTAATATGAATACAGAGTACTATTGAGATATAGTATATAAAAAACAAAGTGATCCAATGCAACTATAAAATATAAATAAAATGAAGTGCAACATATGTATTAAATGCAACTGTACTGATAATGAACTTTCTCTTTTAATTAAGAAACAATTAGTATATATTTTACATAAAATTATATCACTTTACAATTATACACTCTATACCATTATACACTCTAAATATATTGGGTTCTATGTTCATGTTCTACATAGTTGTGTTGATTCAATTTCTAATATACTTTTCTGTATTGTATTTATTTTTTCTTAGTTTATATCTTTATTTAGTGTTTGAAGTCAGTCTCTTTTTCTTTGTTATAACCAAACTTCACCTATAACGTCAACATTTTTATATAAATATTGTATATAAAAAAATGAATTAGATTTGGTATTAGAGTACAGGTCCATATTGGCTTAGGAACACACAAGCCTATGAGTGCATCGTTCCGCCACTCTACACATTTATCTATTACTCTACCATGCATACTTTATGAGTGTTACACATTAATATAAGTAGGTACCGAATACTTCTTGAGATAATATATCAACTATATTCGATACTATATAAAATTTGGCTCTGTTCTCGCAATATGTTTCCGAAATTCTGGACAGGCAAGGACAAGTCGACACCATTTATACAGATTTTCAAAAGGCTTTCGACAAGATTGATCACAATATCTTGCTCCTTAAACTCAGAAGTTTTGGTTTCTCAGATTCATTGTTGGACTTGCTTAGATTCTATTTGTCCAATAGAAGTTTCACGGTCAGATACCAAAACTTTACTTCTAATTATTTCTCTCCTTCATCGGGTGTACCTCAAGGGTCAAATTTGGGGCCTTTTCTGTTCCTGTTCTTTATCAATAATCTTCCTGAAGTTATATCGTGCCAATAGTTATTATTTGCAGATTATTTAAAACTTTTTACTGAAATATCTTCACCTTCGGATTGCTTTCATCTCCAACAATGTATAAATAATATGGCGTCATGGTGTGAGCTACATCGTTTGTCACTAAATTTATCAAAATGCAAGGTAATGACTTTTACCAGGAAAGTCAACTTTATTTCTCATGATTATGCGATTAACGACCACATTATTGGTCGAATTGAGTTGTTTAAGGACCTAGGCATAATATTTGACGCCAAATTTACTTTTGTGGAACATATCAATGATATTGTTTCTGCTGCATTTAGAACTTATGGCTTCATTTACCGTAATTGTAGGGAGTTTTCCGAGGTACATGCCCTTAAAGCGTTATTTTTTTCTCTAGTGAGATCTCGCTTAGAGTATGGTTTTATTATATGGTTTCCTTTATGCAATGTCCATTGCCAAAGGCTGGAGGCAATTCAAAAGAGATTTCTTAAATTTTTGCCTTTTTTACTGGATAACGTATATCCGCCTCGAGGCTGTTGCCAGTTACAACTATTGGACAGATTTAATATTCAATCATTATCTGTTCGACGCAATATTTCACTAATTAAATATTTGTTTAACCTTCTAAATGATAAGGTTGACTGTTCTGAATTGCTTAGTAAGACTAACTTTAGGGTCCCACGTGGTAATGTCAGACACCAGGCGCTTTTATATTGTACTACTCCTAGAACGAATATATTAGCGAAAGCTCCTGTATTCCTTATGTGCTCACTGTACAACAAAATTGCAACGAATTGCGATATATTTAACGATAGTTTAAAGTGTGTTTGCAATTACGTAGCTAATATAGGTTATGATGTTCTATGTGCTATATTGCATATGTACGTAAATCGGCGCTGTAACTACCTTTTACCGTATTACTTAAGTTTATTAATTGTACTATTTGACATTCTTTCTCTTTTTTGTTATTTTACTTATTTACTGTATATTTAGTTTATTCCTGTATTTGGGATTTTTTCCTGTTGGGAGAAGAATAATAATAAATAAATAAAATAAATAAATAAATAATGAATTTTGACAAAAAAGACAGTAAATCCTTAAAATATAACCAAATGTTTTCATTTATTTAAAAAAAATTAACATGTTTATATGTAATTAAGTTTTCTTGCATCCTATTCCGTTCACTGTGTCTTTAGATTTCGAGAATCCCTTAGAAACTGATACACCTCTTGCCTCAAAGGTACTTATAATGGAGTTTAAAGTTGGGCAAGTGAAAGAATTTATGGATAGTCCCACGATGGCGAGAGACTGTAGATCGTTTAAGACGTTTTGAACGTTTAAGCTACTTAAATAATTTGATTTTAAATTTAATTCTCTCAAATTATTTAGACCCCTGAAAGCGTTATTCGTTATGCCGCTAATTCGATTGTCGCTCAAATCGAGAAGGTGCAAATTATTTAAATTATTAAACGTGTTGGCAGCGACAGAGCTAAGTTGGTTGTTATTCAGTTTCAGACTTCTTAAATATTTTATTGTATTTACGTCACTTGGTACGGATTGCAAATTATTAAAGCTCAGATTAAGTTCTTCTAGACTGACTAAGTCAACGAAGGCGTCAATTTCTATGTCACTAATTTTATTAAGGCCCAGATCCAGAGATTTTAAACTCCTGAGATTTCTCAATGCGCCATGCTTTACATTCTGCAGCTGATTGTTATACAGACTAAGTTTTTGTAACTGGGGCAGGCCATCGAATGCACCCTCTTCAATTTTCTTAACGTTGTTGTTGCTGATGAGAAGGATATTTACTTGGGGCAAGAGTGTAAAGGATCCCGTCGGAATTTCTTCTAAGAGTCCCTTCTCGAATTCCAACAAGTTCTTGTACTCGGCTATTTTCAGTGGGGTGTTTTTCTTTAATATTTCGTTTCCACAAGTTGTGATGCCTACAGTTGATCGGCACCACTGATACGACCCCTTGATGATAACGGATATAATCAATAAAAACAGTAACTTCATTTCTGCTAACCTAAAAAAGAAATAAGAAACGTAATAGCAGTTTAATATACGATGTACCAAAGAAATATATCCTAAAATGCACAGTACATTGACGTTAAATAAATAGGGTTAAATTAACTACATTCCTATGGCTTTTATGTTGTGTGATTTTTACGTAATCTACCTAGCGATGAAGAAATACTCCTAGAGATGAATTAGAGAGATGTATTTAACAAATGTATTCAGAAAATGTATATCTTCGAAATTATTTCTTCTGTTGATTTGTTGATAAGTCTCGGCAAAATACTTCTCCATTAGTTCTTGTAAGTCTTTATTCATTTCAATAAACGCAGCAGGCAGTAGTAGGCTGCTATATGAGGACTATAAAACATATGTGACAATTCAATCAAATCTTTGATAATTATCGTTTATTATGCACTTCGCAGATGTGGAATAACATAATTGCTCTTTTAAAAGCAATTTATAAGTCGGGAATCGAGGAAGGAATCACCAAACCGCAAAGCGGTTATCAAGTAGTTCCCGAATAGCAAGGTTATTACATAATCGCTATAGGAAACAACTACTCCTTGAACTAAAGCCCCACCAGGCATTGAATTATACCTAAAAGCGATCCTCACAGTTAATATTATACTTTTTCGCATATATTTGATAAAGAAAACCCTTTCAGCATCTCAAAACATTGTATATATAAATCAGCTTTCCTGCTGCGAATTGCATCTGCCTTTATTGGCGGTAATAATTCGTTGTTCGTTGTGGGACGACATTAAATATTGATCTATATGGAACCCAGTGATACAGATATGTCTTATTATTTGTTATAATTTTAGAAAAGTACTAGTTAATTATCTAGTTGTTGAATTAATTACAAAAATTATTTATTTTCTTTAGATTATAGATTAAAAAAAGGGCTGAAAAAGCTTGTCACCATTTTATAGTATCTCACCAAGAGGGTCATTCTTCTGCATTACCAATGTACCTACTATTCATTTCCTCGCTATTTGCCAAATAAGAAACTCTCTTATCTTGTCGATAAACGGAAGAGTCTATCTGAGCCTAGCCATAAAAACAAGCCGAGGTTATGTTTTGAGATTTTTTATTTGGCAAATAGCAATAAAATAAACTATATATAATTATGGGTGTTAAAAAGCATTTCAAAAAATCATAAATTAACTTAGGGTTTCTAGGTTTTTACCGATATCAATAATATCACTATTTTAAAACATGAGAATGTCATGGAGCATCATTAAACAACAGCAATTTTATCAGAGATCACAATCAAATTTTACTGTCAGTATTTTATGTTGGTCCCTAATATTGATGACGGCCTGTCCAGTTACTTTAATATATTTATATAAACTATGTGTTGTGAATTATCTTCTATCACTTGTGGTTTGATAGTTATTAATATAGAAAATGAAGTTCATTCTCTTAAAAGGAAAAACATATATTAAATATTTATCATTCAAACAAGCATAGTGAAGTGGTCTTAATACCTAAAAATCCTATGTTAAACTAATGTAAATTTTCACCAAGTTTACCAAGAAAGTCAACTCTTAAAAATTAGAATATGGGATAAAAATACGTAAGTATACAAAAATATCTATAATTTTTGCGATAAAACAACCAGGTCAATAAGCAAGCATTTATAGAGTTATCCTTTTTGATGTAAAAATGTTATATTCTCTTCACAAATTTCTTGAATGCACCCTTTTTATTCAGGTGTGAATAAACTTAAAATCTAGAATTCCGACACGTTGTTCATCTCCAAACCTTCATGGAAAACAAAATGGTAGTTTCTTATCCCCCTACTACTTAATGTATCAGGAACATTCACAATCAACAACACGTCCGGAACCTGAAGAATCTATTATGTTCAAGGTACCTAGCTCTAAAATTACGTCCAATTTGTCCTATATATATTTGCTATTGCTCCGAGCAATTTAACCTATAAACTCATATCCTTCATATTTTTCATATTTATTAGTTTTATCTTTGGTATTGTAAATTAAATTTGATAACTTTTGTCGGGGTTTAAATGCTACTTTGATGTTCTGTGTTATTATAAATATAAATATAAAATGTTTGATATTTATACTGAAAATGTATCACAATATTTGATGGTGGCATAAGGTGTTTGTTTATCTTCTCTAATATTTGGATAAATTAATTTAAGTATACTGATTTCTTGTTTTGTTTATTAATTTCTTAATAATTTCTGTGGGGAAATCATTGTTTTCGGCTATATTTTGAATTGTTGTGAGTTCTGTTTTTGATAAAGGTAGGGAAAAAGTTATTTTCTTGCAAATATTGTGGTATAAAACTTAGTAGTGTTTTAGTCAATTGCGTTGGAATTATGAACTACCACAGAATAACGGCTTCCTCGATCAATTTCTTGAATCTACTATATATTAAAAAAAAAGGGGTAAATATTCTCTTAAATCATCGCGTATATTTATTATTTTAATTGATGGCATGATATAACATATGTTTTATACTTAGTGAGACATAAATATTTTATGCTTTTTTCTTGTATATAACTTAAGATATGAAATATATACCACAAGTGTAAAATTTTCAATGCTTCATTGACAAACAATGTAAAAGTAAAAGTATTAATACGTAGATTACTTTAATTATATCTCTCATTTAACATACATAATTATTATCATAATTCCACTTAAATTTACGATTTTAAATTATATCGAATCTATAGAATGCAAGAAGAATAAAATACATACCAAATATAATTAAACCTGCGAACAAATCGAATTTATGAACTATCTACGGACCGTCAACAATCAGAGTATTGAAAACATGCTATCAATAATGTCAAAAATGTTATCATTATAGTTATGACCTTTTAATATACACAGTTTTAATAGTCCTTTACTTAAGTGATTGCAGACACACATTAGCGCAGAAGATAATTTCTTTCTTTACAAATAAGATACAGGCTTTGTGGTTAATGTAAGCCACACAAAATCTCATGTCATGTCATGTACGATTTCTAGTTGTTAGATAGTACTAAAGGTATCTTTAGTTTTTCGGGAATTTAAATATAATTTATATTCAAAAAAATTTAAAAGTTCTTAAAGTTTGGACACTGGATTTCTTATTCTCGTACATCAGGTTGCTGAGAGGAAGGTTACACATAGAGATGAGAACAAACACGCGCATGTTCAGTGAAAAGTGTCAAACTCCCGTCGTTGTGACTCGAACCCAAGCGAACAATGGTATCTCAATACTGGGTTCAGTTCTCCATCGCTGACTATAATAATAATGATATTATCGTAAACACCTCTACAGCACAATACGAATGACTACCCAACCAATTGGCGGACGCGGGCAGTTTAAACATTGCTTAAAGTAGGGAAAGTGAAAGACTTTCCGTACAGGTGAGCAATAATCAGCTCTAGATCTAAGTAATTCTATCAAATTATTTAGGTCCCTAGGTTAACGTAAATATTCGATTGTAACTCGTTTCGGGAAATTGCAAGATCAGAAAGTTGATGTTATACAGTGCGTGTCTCTGAACCCATTACGCAGAAGTCTTACATCCAAAAAGTCCGAGAAGTTCATTAAATAAACTGTTGAGTGAATATTTTCCACTGCCTTACACTTCTTTCTTGAATTTGAACCTTTTTATCAAAATATTTCTTGTTAATTCTTCCATATTACGTATCCAGAAAATTTTGTATGTGTATTTACACATAGTAAACGTTCTACGAAACTATTAGTGATTGTTATGATATTGAGGTTAAAAAGTTTTGGCAGCTCTAATGAAACATCTTGGTCAATTTCTGGCATATTACAGAATTATTATTTACAGCGCTGGCAACTGTATAATATTACTTTTCCGTACTCCACTATTCGCGGAACAGTAATGTAATCGTGTAAAGAATGTAATTTTTTTCTAGCGTTTATTTTTCGTTTTTTGGCCTACAAACCAAAAAAAGAAAATTATTTTTAAACCATTTTATGTGTGTGTCGTTGCCGTCGTTGTCATCGGCATTTATCCTTGTTAGCACGATAACTCAACTAAATCGTGTCGGATCGATCGGGTTTTGACTGATTCTGATCGAGGACTTCTCCCAGACGACACCTAATGATTTTGAAGTGGATAGAATACACTCTATTATGTTCATGGGTCATGAGAAAGCACAATGGTGTACTACTTAAGAAATTTTTTTTGTTAGCACGATCACTCAATTAAATCGTGTCGGATGGATCGAGTCTCGACAGATTGTGAATAGGGACGTCTACCAGACAACATCTATTGACTTTGAGGTGGATAGAACACACCCCACCCTGTCCATGGGTCATGAGAAAGCACGATGGTGGACTATTTGAAAAGAAGTAAAGCTATCGCATAAAACACATATTCTGCATTTATGTGTTGGTTAATTTTTTCTCGGAAACTCAATTTTAAGATAGAGATGTTTATCGAATCGAAGGTTTTAAAACTGTTTATTTTTCTTTATAAATGCAATATCTTCTAACCGTATAGACAATATATTTTAGAAGTTCTTAGTTCATAAGATTCACTAGCAACAAAGTAAACAAAATAATAAAAAGAAACACCAGCTTACTTACTTACTTACACCTCGATATTTTATTATCAAGGATACAATATAATTAATTGTTTTCTAAAAGCAGTATTTTCATTCTAAATAAACTGAAAATAAAACTAGTTACCAACGTTTCGTGAATCATTGCAGATATCTTCAGGGTTTTCTAAAAAAGTTCTTTGTGGAAAATTCCTAAGCCAACATTGGTGATAGGTAAACTTCTGGAGATAGCAGTTATAGGAAACAGCGTTAAAGGACGTTTTTTCGGCCATTGCATATCACATGCAATGGCTGACAAAACGTTGAAAACATGACCAAGTTTGACGCGGAATGTATTCATAAATCAAAAAGTAAGCATGCAAACTTATAGAAGCTTTTAATTTACGAAATATTTATCTTCATTGCGGTTTCCCTGCATACTTATAGGTTTCTCCAGTATTAAAATGTCGCTTATTCTTAAATTTTCTCTTCAATTTTCTTAAAAATTTAGTACAGGGAAATTGCTGACAATACTCCTAATTTATTAGTTTTATGTAGCATCATAATATAATTATTTTTATGGGTTCTTTTATTACATGTAAAACTGGAGGGTTTGTGTTGGAAATACAATCCTTTTAATGAATATGTCAATACGAAAATTTGGCTTAATTCCAGTAACTTAATAATTACCTACCTCATTTTTTAAATGGATAGAATTTATATTTCTATTTCTGTTCGATCGTACATATACCCGTTGATATATCTGAGGAAATAAAATAATAAGTTGAAAGAAAATTCCAACAAAGGTTTAGAATGCTCAACAGACTGGAAATGATTTAGAAATGAAAATGCATTCATCCTATGAGTTATGGGGACATGATGTCACCACCTCAATTCTATTCAATGTATTGAATTTTATTGAATACTTCAATTTATGTATTTGACTTTTCGAAAGATTTATACTTGTTTGTAAATTATTGCTTGCCATCTGGCGTGTTTTACTCCTACACTATGGGCGTTTAAATTTATCAAGATTAAAATTCTGTCAACGTGTATTAAATTTGTGGAATATTTAACTGCAAAATATTAATTATGCGTTAGCTGCCTTGTTCTTAAATTTTCGTGTCATTCATTTCCACTTAATAATAATATTAATAACAATTTTTATATAAAAATATTTTCTATCTGCTCTGTAGACTTTAGACCTTATATTCTTCACGTTTATTCATATATTAAAAGACACATACAGAATGTTTTATTAATAATTGAACATATATAAATTGTGTAAATTTTAACTTCATCAAAATGGTTAGGTAAAATTTTAACTAATAGGATACAGGATGTTGAAATTAGAAATTACAATTTTTAGAATGGGGCTAATAGATAGGTATGCTAGCCCCATTTTATTATTTTCAGAATACAAAATTTGCAAACTTCCAAAAAGTGCCAAGTTCCTGTGAAATTTAAGTTTCTGTTCATGTACACAGCCCTAATCAGGGCTAAGTCCAATCAGCCATATCACAAAAGGATAAAGTCCATATTATTATAAATACAACATGTATATTATGTACGGAAAAGGCTGGAACCTTCGATGCAGCAACAGAAATAGGAGACCAGTTTTCCACGAATTAAGTATTAGTCATCTCGTTCGATTATCATGCCAACGATGACGCCAACTTGATTGGTAAAACTCGCGTTGCGATACGTGTAAATTTTCGAAGTTCGCGAAGAACTGGTATACTTTCATGTATATTATGATCTAATTGTCCCCAGTAGAGGAGAAGAGGGAGTAGATTAATAAACATATCCAGTGTATTTATTTATTCAAGCTTATTGCGTGAAATAAAAGTGAATAACGATGATAAATAAAAATATCAGTAGCGAAAATGGAGTCGAAGACGTATCTGTTCGGAATTAACACAGAAAAAAAATAAGCAGTTTTAAAACCCTAAAACGGACTTTTCTACACGTAGAACATCTCTATTTCGAAATTAAGTGGCCGAGAAAAAATAGACCAACACATAGATGCAGAATATGTGTTTTATGCGACAGTTTTACTTTTTTCAAATAGTCCACCATCCTGCTTTCTCATGACCCATGGACAGGGTAGGCTGTGTCCTATTCACCTCAAAATCAATAGATGTTGTCTGGTAGACGTCTCTAATCAGAATCAGTCGAAACCCGATAGATCCGATACGATTTAATTGAGTGTCGTGCTAACAAAGAAAAATTCTCAAATAGTCCGCCATTGTGCTTTTTCATGACCCATGAACATGGTAGAGTGTGTTCTATCCACCTCAAAATCAATAGGATCTTTAACATTAGTTATTCTAATATTAATTATACGCGTGTCTGTTTCTTTTTAATGTTTATTTTCTTTAATAGTCAAAACCCGATCGATCCGACACGATTTAGTTGAGTTATCGTGCTAACAAGAAAAATGCCGATGACATCGACAACGACACACACAGACATAATTTTTTAAAAACCATTTTTTTTTTGGTTTTTAGGCCGAAAAACGAAAAATAAATGCAAACAAATTGTTTTTCACTTTTCTTTACACGACTACATTACTTTTCCGCTCTGGTGTTGTTTCCGCTCTAGTTGAGCGCGGAAAAGTAATACGAGGAAACATGGAAAAATGTTTTTATGGCGGTTCATAAGAAAAAGTTTTTTAAAAATGATAGAAGTTAGAAGTCTTATGAAATAAAGGGAAGAACATAAAAGTCATCTCAGAAAACTTACTATGATATTAAATATGTTAAATTATAATTAAGACAGAAAAATATAGTAATAAAATATACTTGCCAGAAGACGATTCATAGGAAATGTTGTCACTAAGTAGCTATCACGCTGAGCTAATAAACGAAAAAAACGATTAGAAATGGGTAATTTGGCATATTTTCTTAAATTATTTTCCTTTTTATTAATAAATACTATTTGTTTTAACTGACATAAATCGATTTGATATTAGATACTGCTTTGTTCAGTATACGTGTTAATAACAGTATCAGTACGGTTTCCAATAGAGCTTAATTAACATATATGACATATATTTTCTTTAATTCTCGAAACAGAAATTTTAACGCAACTTCATTAGTCTCTGATTTCGGTGTAAACGTCTTGATACGTACAACCGGCAAACTAATTCGTGCGCCAAAGGAACCGTGACCGTAATAAAGTTTTTACGTGCCAGTATAAATCAAGATGGCTGTGAAAAATATGGAGGAAATTTTCATTACCGAAATGTCCGGTCACACCTAGCAAGTTTAGGGTAGGTTCTTGTTTACAACCAGAATAAAATTTGTAATTTTCTGTTGATACCTTTATAAGAAGGATCAGTCATTTATTACTGATACGGGTACAACGCGAATGGCATAAACAGCTGTAGTATTTTAGATTAGAAAATAATTTCATAAGGTACTGTACAAATAGGTGTATGTCTCTACACTACTAATATTGCTACTAATAGTATACACAGTGGTTTACCGAACGAGAAGCAGTTATTTTCGAAATTAAAAATTATTTAGTTGGAACTCGTTAATTCGTTTAATTTTATTTCATTAGAATATGTATTTTTATTGGGGAGTTTCAATATCTCCCCTTCAGCCCCTAAGTCGCTTGTGATATTTAAAATAAAATTTTGATGGTATGAATATTAATTTAACACTGATAAAATTGTTGATTCTATGCTAATTGTATTGAATTTTTTATTATATTTTTTGCATTTATTCTAATAAAGGTGCAGTAATCGAATCACGCTAACCATGAATTCGAGGTTAATAGAAAGCAATAAATTTAATTCACAAATAAAAAAATGATAAAAATAGAAAATAGGACCAAATATCTTTAAGGAATTTTAAAATAAATGCTCAAAATGTGCACCTCCCTCTTGTTGAAAGTACAGTATCGTGTTATACTGTTTCTCACACCACAAACTTTCTTCTCTCAAACTTTTCTAACACGTCAAAGTATTTATGCATGAATTAGATTGCATAGGAATTCTCTGCTTATGAATATCGATATTAGCAGAGTACATAGCATGTACTTTTAATGTTATGTAACCTCACAGAAAGAAATCTAAAGGGGTTAGATCTGGAGACCGAGCAGGTCATTCTTTTCTATACGGACATCCAATGCCTTACCTTAGAGTCATTTGGGGGTAACTACTCCTAAATCTTTCATGTGATGTCGCGTGAAAGGATATGTAATCTATACGGCTTTGCATATACATATGGTATTTGAAAATTATACAAGGGATATTTATTTATTTTCTACATGTCCATATACTGGGAGAGGGTTGAAACTTTCAAGGCAGTAACAAAGAATAGGTCACGAATTTTCAAAAAAGTACCGTCATTCGATGCTGACTTCGGCACCCATAGAAAACAATAAGATTCACATGTACAAACTTTACAAGTTATGGTGAGGTACAATATCATAAGTTAGCTGCCGTTAGTTAGACGTATTGTTAGATACTATAATTTATATCATGATATAGGGCGGTTTAACTCCATCATATTGATACTGTGACTTTTTCGCGCCGAGTCTTGATTTAATGTACTTACGAGGACTATTGAGCTCATTTTAGTCGCACCACTTAATTATAAGACTAAAATTGATTGAATATTCTTTATCCCTTTGAGGAACTGTCCAATCCACATACATCCGGGCATAAATAATAAAATGCATCTCGTAATCACGAAAGATGTGAGATATCAGCAGATATGGTCGTCATCATACTCAAAATTCCATTTTCTTATGGAGGTCCATTGTGATCATTTTTGAACCGACCGACGCTGAGCGCCCCGACGCCCCCACTACGACGACGCTCCAGCTGGCGGTTCAGCAGAAGTTAGCTGGCGTTGGTGGTAAATTTTAAGTGTTGGCGTTGTCGAGAATTTTTATACTATTTAAAAAAGGTCTATATAGTTATAGTTACATAGGGAAATATGGCTCGCATTAAATTTAGTTCTATATGCAGAACTAATAAAAAATTACCTATCATGTTCTTCCCTAGAGGTGTATCTATATCGCCCCCAGTATTGTAAAGTATTTGGTATGTAATTTTAATTTTTGGGGTAAGCTCAAGTCCCAAAAAGGAATTTGACATATCTGTACTCCCATGTCCAGAAAGGGGTATCAAATTCCCCGCTTTGGGATTTACACTTGGGTTTCTCATTACCTGTGTATATAACCTTTCCTCCACAGAGGAATTTTAAATACACAACGTTTAGAGGAAAGAAGGAAGTTCATTTCTGTGTGTAAACTTAATTTTTAACCTTTGGATGCTGAGTCATTTTATATGGGTGTATAATTTCATTTTTTGATATAATATGTCAGGTGTCGTCTCATATATGAGAAGTTAAAAAAACGTTTCCATATTGAATTATCTACTCATTTATTCCTCAGTTTTACTTAACTTTATCCTGGAATGATAAATAATGTGGTTTCTGTCCTCAACAAAATAAGTAAGAAACCTCTGTCTGAGTTTAACATATTTTACAATATCCTCCAATATCATCATTATAATTTTAAATATGGAATACTTGTAATACTTAAGAGATTTTCAGATGTTGTGTAGCTGTTTCTTTACTTATTTCAATTGCCACAAGTTAATTGTTGGTTTTCTTTCCTTTTAAAATGTATTTTTTGTTAAATCGACACTTCTGTTCAACAACTTTTTTACATTTCCATGGTATACTATTAAAATTGAAAACCAAAATTGTAACCGTTTGTAGACTGCGAAAAAATGTTCAAAAAACTAAAAATGCGAATTGTAATGAAATTTTGCGTTGGGGCTCAACTTACAAGTCGGGAATCGCCAAAGGAACCACCAAAACCGCAAAGCGGTTATCAAATGTTTTCCCGAATAGCAAGGCTATTACATAATCGCTGTAGGAAACAATTATTCCTCGGGCCAAAGCCCCGCCAGGCATTGATTAATACCTAACAGCGATCTTCGATTCCATTCTCGTGTTTCTACACGACCAGAACTTTTTTGAAACGGGACCCGGCCACGGGTAGGATTCGACATTTGTGACACACGAGAAAGGGGTCGAGGACCGCTATTAGGTATAATTCAATGCCTGGCGGGGCTTTAGCCCGAGGATTAGTTGTTTCCTACAGCGGTTATGTAATAGCCTTGCTATTCGGGAAACATTTGATAACCGCTTTGCGGTTTGGTGGTTCCCTTCTCGGTTCCTAACTTGTAAGTTACAGACATAAATCTTATCGATTTAAATGAAAACCTCACGGATTAGTTTCGGAATTTGTCCTGGATCGGCCTACCGTGTACGGCACTGAGGAGAACTAATAATTTCGAAACAGCTGTCTGTCGTTCGGATGCCATCCGGGACAATTTTCGAATCCTACCCGTCTTGGGGCTCAAACTTAGATTCTGAACAACTTCTTCTCATAATTTCTTTTTAATTTAATTTAAATACTAATTTTTTTCTTATTTAAGTTTATCTGACTGATACAAAATGGATATTTTTCACAAAAAAATTGCCTGTTTTCTGTTAATCGAATTGTCGATAGGCAGATAGGCGGTTTCTAATAAAGCGGAGTACTCGGAGATAAGAAAATGTAATTTTCGTTCACCCGCTGGTCGAGATATTAAATCTCAAGGCCGGAACAGGGAATAAATTCGAAATTCTTTAAAAAACATTACACATCATATAAAATTCCATTCATGTTCACGGGAACGAGTCTCACAAACGAGCTTTTGATTTCCAACTGCTAAGGGATTCAAAAAATAAACGGTTTATGCCCAGCAGGGAAATCCATCAGAGGTTGGTAATTACGGTGCATTCCCTTATTACAAAAGATTCCCTCTCTGATAATAAAACAACGCTCTCGTCCTCCGGATTCCTTTTCACCTATCAACAATCTCGTGTGTAGTCAATTTTTCCATCAACTCGTGGCAAACTTATAGCCCTCGCGGGTGAGGATCATCGCATCTGAACGTCGTAAAACAAAATAGGCTTTCTTGAGATTATAACTTTTTTTATTTTCTTTCGCTGTACCTATAAACATTCACCTTGGGCCTCGATCTTGAAATATTAAAATGGACAATTTTCGCGGAGACAAC
The DNA here is from genome assembly GCA_037954035.1 of Rosalia funebris. Lineage (NCBI taxonomy): Eukaryota > Metazoa > Arthropoda > Insecta > Coleoptera > Cerambycidae > Rosalia > Rosalia funebris. The sequence continues at coordinate 28,390,381 of JAZFAV010000035.1, read as the reverse complement.
GAATAAAATCGATAGATTACGATTACTACAAAGGATATACGTGCAGGCGGCGTAACAGTGAAAAAAGAGCATCTTCATATAATAGGCCTAACGTGATCAAAATATATTTATATAATTTATCCAATTTTTTTCTATATTTGTAGGAATATATGACAGCTGAGAGGATGGTTTAATATTATTTGCTATATTAACTGCATGGCTTAATATTATTTGTTATATTTAATCAACCCGCCGAAATCGAATAAAATTAATTAAAAAAAGACACAAATCAGAGCACAGACAGAGAAAGGAAGAAACAGAAGAATACACACATTATCTATTTTTATTTAAAACGATATATAGGGTGTTGAAGAATGTCTCTTACAGTCAATATTTCTATTAGAAAAAAACAAAAAAATTAACTAAAACCCATTGTACTAAATTGTATAGAAAATCTTGTTGTTCGCAAAATTAAAACTTTGTTTTTTTCAACCCTTAAAAACTACCCCCATTTTTCTTCAAATTGCACCCCAAATTGTACTTTTTTATAATTTTTTTATAGAGTCGTAGAATTTTTGTTGTGTATTTTTGTGGAATTTTTTAGACAACCCATAAGAGTTACGAAAAATATATACATAGGTATGACCTCTTCTACTAAAACAAAAACGGCTTAAGCCATATATTTCTATCTCTTATTATTTATTTTCAATCTACTGCGGCATTCTAGTACAAATTGCGTAATCTGGTACCTCTTCTGTCTCTATCTCTCTTGATTATAATATCTTCTGATATACTCGTATGTTATAAAATGTTTTGAACTTTTTACATGAATATTTTGAAATATATTTCATGACATGATCATAATTTTTGTTTTTTTTCAGTTTTATAATAAAACCGACAGATTCTCATAAAAACAAAGATTACCACCTTATTTAAGACACTAATATATATAGTGTTCAGTGGAATTTGTAGCGATTTTAAAGCTTTTGTATGTAAAAAAAATCAACACTCCCCTCGCTGTCAATCGATTTTTATTCTACTATAAAACGTTTTTTCGAAAACAAATCTGCAAAAAATCGTAGGTACGTAAGAAAATTAGACAAATTCAATGGTGTATGTGGATTTGGTATAAATTTAAAGGTTCTCCAGGTAGGTATGAATTTCGAAACTCTAAAGTTCGGACAAACTTTTCCGCTTTACAACAAAATTTATATTTTTTCATTAAAACAGAGATCACCAGCTTATAGGATACTAATTTATGTAGGTATCAGTGGCATCTGTAGCGATTTTAAGACTTTTGAATTTTTAACAAGACTCCGTGCATAGTCCATGGATATTTTTCTGGCGTTCTCTCGAAAAAAACATTCATATGGATGTAAGAGAGGCACAGAAATTCATTGGCGTCTGTGAATTTTCTCTAAATCGAATAAAGGTTTTCCGATAGTTTCTCATTAAAACAAAAATAGCCACCTTATTAAAGTTTTCTTATAATCAACACCTACAATTTTTCTCAAGAATGAGTAGAAGATTAAATAGTATTTCTATATACATACATATATTTATTCATAATATTATAACGAAGTAAATTTGTCACACCTTTATCCACGTTATTATCCACTGTAATGCTTAAATAATCACTAATATTGTATAAATATGAATCAAGGAAAATATTATTACCAACGAATAGAATTCTGTATAGGACAAATAGTTTTATACAAATATGACCTATAACCAATTTAATTTAGAATCTAACAAAACCGATAATAATGGAACTGGCTTCGTTCTTTCTGCATATCTATATGTGTCGAAGAGAATATTTTGAGTCTTCCTACATGTTATGTTGTGTTGTTTGTCTTCTTATTGCTTATTTGTTATAAAACTATTTTGTAGAGTGTCAGTTGGTAGTATCATTTGCATTTGCATTGCAATAACTAAAAATAATCGTATCGTCTGCAAAAATAATATAGAAATTAGATCCTATGAGATTAATCCATTTTATGAGAAAAATTATTTATGTAAATTAAAGTGGTTTAAGACCGGCACTTGGAGACATTCCATTTTCAATGCGGTACAATTTTGATTATTGTACATATGGCTGTTTACCAATCACATAAAATGAAAATTATTATAAAATGTTTTGTCTTATTCCATAACATATAATTTTATTACCTGTATATCCATCGTAATATATTTGAAAGTATTTGTAAGTTAACACATTTGTACATGCATCATCATCAAAGCCCTCAACTACCTTCTCTATTACTGTTAGTTAATATGAATCATTCATCTTCTATATTTAACCTATAATTTACATAAACAGTTACGAATATTAACACCATCGAAATCAATAGGAAAAATTATTTCTCGTAGAATACTTTTTAGCATTATTGAAGATTATTTCTTTAATTTAAGATAATCATTTATTCTAGTATAACAATATAGGTTTTGAATGGTTACACAGGTATAACAGCTATAGTAGAATTATTTTATGAAGACCAAGTCGGCAATAAATCGTGCGACAAAGACAGATGCATGTCTGACTTTTTTCCATACCAATCCAATATGAATAAGAGACGCAGACCTGCCTATAAATCATTTGCGCGCGCCGCTTGTAATAGTATTCTTTTACTGCATTCGCGTGGGCGAAGATAAGCTATACATTGCTCTTTATCGCACGGTTTATTGTCGACTTGCTCTTCATAAAATAAGTCTACTGTACTTTCTTTCAACAAAAAGTATTAACTTAGTAATATTCCATAATTATTAAAGAAAGGTATACAAGTGGAAGTGTTCCTATGATGAGAGCTTATATTGGTCAAATAGGCAGGAGCATCCAGTGGAAAATTATGGAACATAGAAATATACTGGCTAGGGCACATACCATTTTTTGTATAATGGATTTTTGCGCGTGTATCAATTTAGTGACGACGCACGGATCACATGCTACCACTCGCAAGTGTTACTAATATACCACAATTACCAGCACGTATGTCTAGTGATATATGTTTCAATCAACTACGTACGGCATAGACAGTTAATAGTTTTCCGAACAAAATGGAATTATGAAATTACGTCTTAGCTTTATAGTATAATTTGCTTCATTCACGTCTCAATATTTCTGTAAAGTTTATTTAACTTTTGTTTCATTTATTTTGATTTCTGTGTAATGTATTTCATTTATATTGATGGAAACATCACTTCCACTGAATGTTTTCGTGGAGAATATTTTTATTACTATCATAGGCTGCCGGATTTGTATTGTACTAACTCTTATCCTAAAATGTGTTTTAGGCAAGACACTGTTCCAAAATGTTAGTTGATTAAGTCATACGATTGTTATCTGTGACGCACAAGCAAATAATCATTATACAAACCATAAGTAAGTCAACAGTAGAAAAACATGTACATAAGAATTAGAACCATAGAATATGACAAAATCGTATAATAACGTAGATTATGATAAAGTCAAAAGGGTTGGGTTATGGGAGATATTAAAAATACTTGACATTAGTTTTGTCAAGCGCTGGTGGAACAGAAAGTTATCAACTGACATGAGCCTAACAAAACTACTTTTATACAACACAACCATTGATGTAGAGCAGAACACAATATATAACGCAGTCTAGAAGAGAGCAACATTAATTTTTGGGTTTCTTCTAAAGAACCTGACAGGATGAGTGAAACGTCAAGACGAATTCGATTACTACCATGGCATGATTTACTTCGTTCAAACATGACTTCTATTAATACCCAGCTCATGTTGATCCTAAACTAAAACATCTTAAATGTTCATATTACCTACGTTTTACTGCATTAACACTATTAAGAAGACCATGTGTGGCACTTTTAATCATTATTGGTGTGATAATTTGAAAATTTTCCTTTAGTTGTTTTCATTAACTGTTTTAAATTATTTGACTTCTATTTTATGTATTTTAAACATCCTCAAACCCAAATGTAGCGACGTAATAAAATTCTAACTGGCCAATTGATAGATCCATTTGGTAAAATGAATTTTATTTTTTAGTTGCCTCATGTTGGACTTTAAATCCTCTGAGTATGTCAGATAAAAATAAAATCCATTTCTTAAATTTGCAATTTAATTTTTGGAACAAAACAGGTGCAAAGGTAAATTTGTGGTCATTTTTAAAATAGGTGAATTTTATGGATTTATATGTACTAACTCCATTGATTTTCATTGACATCATTTTTTGCTCTGTTCACTTTTGATTTGGTTCATGATTCTCCCAAAAACAAAAAATCGCTTAGTAGCTCGAAACCAATGGAAATTAATGATGAGGATGTTGTTTATACTATTCTTATTTTTAGGCAAAGAGTCCAGAATCTATATACTAGATTAACTCTATCTACTACGAACAGCTGAAAATATACGAGCATCTTCGATAAAAAGCTGAAAACATACGAGCGATAAAAATCGCTTTGTAGCTCGACTCTAATGGAAATAATGAAAATGTTGTTTATACTATTCTTATTTTTAAACAAAAAGTCCATAATCTATACATTAGATTAACCATATCTCTTACAAACAACTGAAAACGTACGAACATACTTTACCATACCTAGATAAATAAAAAAATATCTGAAATATTTCCAATAAAATATGTATAAAATTCATATATGCATTAAATTTCATAATATTTACAAATAATTAAATGAATTTAAACACATTGAAATGTTTAAATGATGTTATCACTGTCAACACCAATTCCATGCCCATTAGCTTTTATGTACTCGATAAATAAAAACCACAAAATAAAATTGATTGTCAGAATATGTAACGAACAGTCGACTGTAGCTCTCACACAAACACAACAATAAAATGCATTTTATGTTTGTATCAGCATATATTTTTTTAAAATAAATAAACTTTCAACGTATAATTGAATATTACAAACAATTTATTTCACTATTTATTTCTATACGTACGTCATCTTTTACTAAAATACCTTACAATACGCAACATCTCTTCGAATTCAGGAGCTTTAGGCCTTAAAAGAAACCGACGTTAACTCTTTAACCAAACAAAAGTATTCCCTATCAGCTACTCTAAATAAAAGCGGTAACACATAATTCAGTCATATTACATACATGTTGCAAAATATGGTATGATATGTTTAATTTTTGTATTGTTATTAGCACTGCAATCGTTTGGTCACTTCACTTTAACATCGATCATTGTCTGATATCCAGCTTGATATGGATCGCTCACTATGTTTTATTTTATTTTATTTATTTATGTTCGGTGGCACAGTTCACTTTAGTTTTAGTGTTGTTTCCAACTGTTCGCCTTGTAGTAGACGTCTTTGTACATGCTGGGGCACTGCTTACTAGCCTGAAAGAAAAATAGATATTTAAAAATAGACAGTAATTGAAAAGGTATAAATATTTATGTAAAAAGTCACAACTATGTATGGTAAATAAGTCTGCAGTTTCCTTACAATAAATACAATATATAATGATAGAAACAAAGCACAGAATTGAATATGGGCGCAATAATTGTTTGAAGAAAAAATGGTTACTTCTAAAGGAAACTGTTTCACAAGTGAATGTGGCCAAGTGTGTATACAAGTCGAGAACACTTCTTTGAGTATATACAAATCACAAAATATATTTAGTTTAGGATTTTTAGTGTTATAAGAAAATGTTAAATATAAAAATATAGGGTTGTTTCCATATTTTTCTAAAATATAATTAAAATAATACAAATGTAAATTTTTACATTTTTTTAATATTTTTCTATTATTTCAAGTGTCTAGTTGTAATAATTTTTAACATACTATGCCATTCTCTGATGTATATTAAGGGTGCTGCTGAAAGTGCAGTAATTGTATAGGGTGCAGCAGACGGTCACAGAAAACGCTGTTGTTGTTTGACATTTTATTATCTCGACAAAATGGATTACATAAAAATTTACATCTTATAATTGTAGAGGTTTCAAACTACACAGGTATACAGATAATGGCTTGCGTTATTTAAAACATGACGCTTATATGTTCTTTTACATTGATTAGACAGTTTGAAGCAATCCTATTATTACTCTGCCTTAATTCGTAAATTGCATGCTTACGTTAATTTTCATAACTAAATAACGTTAGATTTTAAAAATCCCCAGTAAATGCATCTAAATGATTTGGAGATATTTTGTAGTAATATAAAAGGTAGGTTATGACCAACTTAAATGTTAACTCGACGATTTAAATATTTTTATTGATTCCAAACATTTAAATTATTAGATAAAACACTCTAGTAGTCTTCTACCAAACACCTACATCATTACATTCCTGATCAGTGTTGCTCTAAAAGCTGCTACCTCTAGAAAATATATTTGTAGAAACGTTTAAAATGTAAGAGTATGGTCAAAACTGATTTTCCTTATAATTTTATATTCTATCATAAATATTCATTTATTGAAATACAGCCATTTAATATGTACAACATCCTATATCAATTAACTTCAAAGTGTAAAAGTTTTATAGCTCATTTGAAATCAGATGTATATGGGCGGAGCTATTCCGGGTGATTTCAGTTTGTAGCTGACTCAGTAAATATTTTAATAATATAGAATCTTGGCAGTAACATTCTTGTTCTGCATAATAATACCAGATGATTTATTTATTTAACTTTATTGCTTATCATGATAAAAGGTGTTAAGATATTTTGTTAACCAATATTATTTAAGTTTAAAGTGTGTAAAATAATATTGTTTTATTAAAGAGTAATCTATATTTTTACTTTTATGATAATAGTCTTTAAGCAGATAGAATAAAAAATGTGTATTTTGTTAAAGAAAATTATAAAATTGTTCTATCTGCAAACCTTTCTTTTTCTGTAACTTTTCTCCAACAAATTTTAATAAAATACTAACACTTCTTATTGGTCTTCTTTATGTATATAAAGTTAAAGATTTGGTTCAATAAACAATATCGTCTGTAACTACTTGCACAATGCACATACACATTCAAATTTTTAAATTTCAATTTCCACAAATTACAAAAATGTCAGATAGAACACTATAATTCTCAGATGATGAACTGTTTTTTCGCCTTGTAGTTATAGGAAGCAAGTACAATATTTTTTGTATACTTTATATACTACTGTGCCATTTTTCAGAACAGTTCAGTATATTAATGTTTAATAGCGGGAACCTCTCAATAGAATACAATTTTTCATAACACATTACAAACATATTCTCCTGGCAATGATGAAAAATTGAAACTCGGAATCAATTCTAACTTCCCCGCGGTAAATTGCCGTTATAGAATAAGTTACAGTAACGTTACAACGTACGTAATATATGCATATAATGGGTTGTTTGTTATGGATAATGTGAATGTTTAGACAGCTGGCTTAGGATGATTTATGATAATCTTATTGTCGAGCAACAACCGTGATTATGTGGGGCTGATATTAACAAGATGAGTTTAATACATGTAAGTACATTGTAGTTCGCTTAATGTCTCGCTTAAAACACTGCACTCAGAATTTAATTTTATCACAACAATTTAGTCTTTGATAGGCTTAGGCGCATCAAACGCGTTATGGGAACTCGACATTTTAGGAAATTTCTGTGCTCTAAAACTGCTGAAGTTCATGGAGTTCACGCGAGGAGAGATTTAGGAACGTTTATACACACCAAAATGCTTTTTGAGTAATAGTTTTAATCTAATTTGTATCATAATTGCAGTTTATGTAGTATTTCAGTATAATACGTATTATGTGTCATGCGGGGTGTTAATTATATAGGGTGACAAACTCCAAGAGATGATTTTGTGCATAATTATCAGACAAAAAGTTCATATAAACATGTTCATATAAAATTTAGTAATAATAATGATAATACTAATAAGAAATTAATCCAGCCAGCAAAGGTTTAAAAACTTAATTGGTTAGAACCAATAGAAATCTATAAATACAACCATAGTGATAATGTTATCGTGTTAAATGATCAAGTAGATATACTATATTCTTCTCTTTTTACTGTTATCCAAATTAAATAACCCCCTGTATAATAATTCTTAATAATAATCATGGAATTTCCAGCAATTTGATGGTCGGGATTGCACCATTTATGAAACAAGTTTTCTTGTAAACTCTAACTACCTGTTTGTTGTCATAACACTTAGTCTCTGTATTTGGATAGTATATATTATAGGAACAGAATGTTTGTACTTTATTCTTAGTTGAATCATCATTTGAAAATGACATAAAAATTGTCGAAACTGCAATCACGTTTCTGTGAAAATATAGAGGAAAACTTTATTGCATAGAAAAGTTTATATTTTATTGCACACATACCAAAATATACACATACAGTGCTATTCAAAAGTCTCCTACCCCCTCTTATCTTTGGAACGATTATACATAAACTAGTGAAATTTGGTAACTGAATATTAAGGGTTGTAAACTTCCCTATTAGTGATGATAGATGACGTATGCGTCAAAGATGACTTCACAAGGTCATTGTGACCAATAATTTTAAATGGAACCCTATCCGCAGACACATTTGAAAAAGTACGGGAAGAGTTTCGCAATAGGATGTTTTACTGTCAGGAAGTAGATGGAGCTCACTTCGAACAATTACTATAAGTAGGTACTGATTCTTGAATCTGTAATTAAAATTATTATCCAAGTTTACTGATTACTGATTTAATCCATCAAAACTACCATAAATACAAACAATATTAGTATCATTGAATAGGTTTTTTCGATGCCTTTTAAAAGAGGTGTCGCTTGCCATAGGGTTCCATTTAAAATTATTGGTCACAATGACCTTGTGACGTCATCTTTGACGCATACGTCATCTATCATTACTAGTAGGGAAGTTTACAACCCTTAATATTCAGTTACCAAATTTCACTAGTTTATGTATAATCGTTAAAAAGATAAGAGGGGGGGAGGGGACTTTTGAATAGCACTGTATATTTGTTTTAAAAGGCAACTTTCTCTTGAGCATTTCGATGAACGATATAAATAAGCTATTTAATTTAAACAACAATTTTCTTTTATTCATACAGTGACAGAGTTTTTCAGGAAAGGCATATTTCTGTATACTATATCATTTTTATTATAAATAAATCTCAGCACTATAGACAGAAAAAAATTTCATTCAATATTCACACTTAATGGCTCCTTCTATAAACTTAACCCATCTGAAATTTTTACTGCCTGCAATACTAATGTACAGGAAATTTTTTATTAAATTCTTGTAAACTATGAAAAATTACTGCCTCGGGTTTTCCCATACACTCTCACGCGCAGAAGCAATGTTTTCAGCATACAATGCGTTTCGGTGACGTATGGGTGTTGGCTGATTATTTATCAAACCAGTTCACTGGAATTTGGCCACCAAATGTCGAATAGTCGACTCGGCGGGACAGCTGTGGCGAGGATAAAAATCACGTAATGCGCGAAGCATTTCTCGAACGGAGCACTTTTGAAAATAAAATTTGATAATTTGCACACGTTTTTAAACGCTATAACCTTTCATGGTAATTTGTTATACATAACTGAGTAATGCACAATAAATTTGACAGATATTGCTTTAATAACGTAGCCGCTATAACCTGTCAAATTTCGAGCATCCCTTGAAATATCCTATAATGTTGTAAGTAATAAGATAAGCAATTTTGTAATTAAAGCAGTTAGATTTATTAAAAATATTGACTCAAAGTCTGATATTTATGAAAAATATTGACTAAAAATACTTTATTTAAAATAAAAATGAATGTACATACACATATATGTAGATCCTTTAGCATCACTGATAAGTCTATGAAGTTCCCTTGAAAGTTTTTCAAATATAAATTCTGCCTATATTCCAAATTCCATTAATTAGTATACCAGTTCCAGAATAATCGTCAATATTATACATTTTGTACTGTGTTGTGAAAACTGCAATTCAAAACTGCTTATGATTACACTAGCAAGAGAACTTTTCTATAACTGCTTAACAAATTTTAATAATGAAGAAATGATTGACATAAATACACGATCCCAGCTCCAACAATTATTTCAAAATCCATGCCACTTCAAGTCACCTTTAAGCGAGATAATTTTTAGTATACCATATATTAGAATGATAATATGGTAGCTTTATATGCATATTCTGATGACTAAAGTAAGTAATTGTAATGGCGAAACACTGTGCCAATCATGCCACATAAAACTACATTTTCGCTGAGCTGAATGATAATGTTCATTATAAACTTCACTGTTCGAATGAAATGAATTCGTATTTGTCTCTGTGACAATCTATTTAGCAATTATCTAAAATTGCAAATCTATTCGATTGACGATTGTGTATACGTATGTAGATATTTTGAATAATCCATCATAATGTGTCAATAATTTCCAAGTCGTATTGATTTAATGGCCATAAACCAATAATTGACGCATATTGTTTGGTTAACTTAATAAATACAATGCATCGGAATAACTAATTTGGATAAATAATCGTCCACAGCAAGACAGATGAAAATATAAATTAAAATTTATATTGGTTTTTCTGACAAAATCGATGTTTATTGCGTTAGTGAAAATATGCGTTGAATAAATGGCGCACAGTTTACACCGAAAAAATGTAAAAATGTAGAGATTATCTGAAACATTACCTTGTATCTGTTTGATGTACTATGTTCTTTATCAAGATTTATAACTGAAATCGCATTTTCAGTAAAACTTCTTATCTGAAATAGTTTGATGGAAGTTTACAGAAACCGTTATGGAATAGAAAATATTATCCCTATATTTGTCTGACGTATTCTGTTCCTTAACGATGATTTATCCTTAATTTCCTAATTAGAATACATTTTGTTGTCTAAGATTATTTTATATGATAATTAAGTGACTCATCATCATCATGAGGTCATCCGAGTCCTAAGACTGGTTGGACGCTAACCTCCAGCTTCTCCTATCTTGTGCTAACCTACGCATTTCGCTAATTGTGCTACAACCTACATCCCTTACTATTTGCGAGCAGTAGTCTAATCTAGGCCTACCTCTGCCTTTCTTCACTCCTATTTCTGCCTCCAAAATATCGCGGACTATTCCCCCATGTCTCAGCAAGTGGCCTACCATTCTATCTCTTCTCTTCTTTAAGTTTTTCCACATACTCCTTTTCTCGCCGACTTTCTCCAATACTTCTTCGTTTCTAACCCTATCAGTCCATGGTATTTTCATCATTCTTCGGTAACACCACATCTCAAAAGCTTCTAATTTCTTCCTACTTGCTTCCCCTACCGTCCAGGTTTCGCAGCCGTAAAGTGCCGTGCTCCATACATATGTTTTCAAAAATCTCTTCCTTGTTTCTAAGTTTATTACCCCCGAGCATAAAAGTGCTTTCTTTTTGTCAAAAGCTACTCGACCCTGCGCTATTCTTTGTTTTATGTCTTTATCGCTTCTTCCATCCCAATTTATTTTACTTCCTAAATAAGTGAAGTCTTTAACTTCCTCCAATCTTTCATTATTAATTTGTACTTTCGTTTTTGCTCTGCTCTCGCGCCCTCTGCACACTAACACTTTAGTTTTGTTTTTATTCACCCTCATTCCGTATTCCTCTGTCAACACTGCCTCCATTTCGTTCAATGCTGATTCTAGTTCCTCCTTACTAGATGCTAATACTGCTATATCATCCGCGAATCTCAGCATTTTTAGTTTCTGTCCCTGTACTTTAATCCCGAAATCTACTCTATCTTTTACCACATTAATCGCCTCTTCGATGTACAGATTAAAAATTAGTGGTGATAGCGTACATCCTTGTCTTACTCCTTTCCTAATACCTACTTCCCTTTCTTCCCCTTCTACTTCTATAACAGCAGTTTGCTCTATGTATAGATTGTGTACTACTCTCCTATCTCTATACTTCATTCCCGCGCTCTTTAGTATCTCGAACATTTTTTCCCATCTTACGTTATCAAAAGCTTTTTCTAAATCTACAAATCCTATATAAGCGTTCTTTCCTTTTTCTATTGTTTTCTCTAACATTACTCTTAGCGCCAGAATAGCTTCGCGAGTTCCCCTATTTCGCCTAAACCCGAATTGGTCTTCTCCTAGTATTTCCTCCGCTCTATTTTCCATCCTCTTCTGCACTATTCTAGTTAAGATTTTTGACGCATGGGAAGTTAGGCTAATCGTTCTAAAGTTCTCGCATTTGTCGGCTCCTCTCTTTTTCGGTATAGTAACGATAATGTTCCTCTTATAATCCTCCGGCATCTCGCCCGTTTCGTATATGTATTTTACCAGTTCAAACATCCTATTTACTACTTTCTGTCCCGCACATTTCAAAATTTCCGCCTGTATTTTATCTACACCCGGCGCTCTATTATTCTTTAGCCCCCTTAGTGCTATTTCAAATTCCTCTCTCAATATAGGTTTTCCTACATCTTCCCTATCGATGCTAGATTCTTCCTCTAATATCTCTCCTAATTCCTGACCCTCGTATAAATTTCCTAAGTACTGCTTCCATCTATCCGCTTTCTCCTCTCTTCCTATCAGTATGTCCCCCGATTGACTCCTAACATTTCTACTTATTGTTCCTACATCCCGGAAGTTCCTCTTAATTATTTTGTAAGCCTCAATTTGTTCCAGTTCTTGTAAATTTACTGCATGAGTTCTTAAAGCCTATTTTTTTAATAAGACCTTTTTCAAGAAGAAACATAAGTATATCCTCAATAGTGAAACAATGAAACCTTGGTGAACCTCACATTGCGTATACAAACTTATCGCTGGTTATAAAAAAGCCCGCGGAGAAAAGCTACAGACATTCATGTCGTATGTACTGTTGTACCATCTCACAGAAAATTAAGATGCTGTATTGCATTGTGTAGCTGTTCCATGGTGTTTGACGGATTCAGTCAAAATGATAAAGACGATCATTTAATCTTCAGTGAAAAGTTAGTGCATTCAATCAACATTTTGGTGAGGAGGTAGTGAATATTCATATTTTAGTGCTACACATTTGTATATATTGAGAATTTTTGTGTCCCGAAAGATGAAACTACGCTTTATAGGAAAAAAAATACATTAATTAAATTAATAACAAGCCAATGACACACTGAAGTCATGTTACCCCCGGTCGAAGCCAGTACCAAAATGGGGAGAATCGTACAATTTTAACACCGTCAATACAATTTCGTTACTTGCATACATCATCTCCCTCAGATTGTAAATATATTCAATCAGTATTGTACAGAGTTGCATAGATAATATAAAAAGTAAAATACCGTTTTGATATTATAATTGCATATTAGTACACTAATAGATTTCGTAGTATGAATTTCCAGCTGACAAATTAATAATAAATTTGGTATTCATATAGATCTTATGTAGATTTATGAAAATAACACCAAGAAATTATTCTGGTAACGATATTAGTCATTTGGTCGAAAGTTCATTCAATTACATCTTACAAAACAAATTATTGTTTAGGATTCCACATTATTGTTAATAAATCAGGGAATAAATTTATCAAATCAGGGAATCAACAAATTCAGGGAATAAAATAAAAGTCAGTTTCGCCTTTCTGGGGAGAACTTAGGAAGAAGTTCAGAATACCCTAAGAAAGCAACCCTACAGCATAAGATGCAATTGTTTGGCTTATCCTTTATTTTCTATAATTTTCAAAGTATTTAAATGATGATATGTGATGTATGTACTAAGTACCGTGATGTACTTACTGTATGTGCATCATTATTAATATCATGAAATTTAGTTTAGAATCTTTTATGCGAGAAACTGGCGGAGGATCCGGTATAAATATATATTTTAAGTTACTTGGCGAAACAGTTTATTATTAAAGTAAAAGGGAATTATTATCAAGGAACGACAATTAAAACGTGTTAATTATATCATATTAATTTAATGAGACAGTTAAATGCAAGAAGTTACACAAAACTATGGAATACAAAATAAAATATGTGAAATAAGAGATGTCGAAATACGAAAATAGAAGATTTCACAGAGCAGTTTTTTTGAATAGCTTCAAACAAAAAGTGTCGAAAAAACTTGTTATATATAACAACATAATTTTCCTATATGACTTAATAGGCGAAAGTGTGCTTACAGCTTTTATCTGGCCAATTCTTGAAATATTAAGTCAATCAATAAATATTACCATTAGTTAGATTTTTAACAAACATATCTTAACTTAAAAATAAATTACAAGAGGTAATCATCAGAATTCTACTACTTTTTATTGTGATCGCTTTACAGTAAATTTTTATGGACATTCTGGCGTATTTCAGAATTATTTTGAATTACCCAAGGGCATACTGCTTAAAGTTTTACTAGACAATCTAGATACGTAACCATATTCTCTCGTTGATGCGAAACCTATTTACTGGAAGGATAAAACATACAAAACTTGTAAAAGAAAATTCTTCACATAGAACGCCATTCAAAATCAGAGAAATTTAATAGTGTACTACTTTTGGTAATATTTAAAACAAATTTCGACAAGGAAACCTACTTCCAGGAAAATTTCGGTATGATCGTATATTGATTTTAATGGGTATATCATATCATATTTCTACTGCATAAGGTAGTATTGGTATATTATTATTATTTCTTGTTTGCAAGATACCTTATTAAACCATATTTCACAATAATTTCCCTTTCTGAAGAGTTACTAGATTTATAAATATAATAATAAATTTATTTTCTATGCAACCTTACAAGTAAAATTCTGGAGGAGGTATACCTTGCATTGATATATTTTCTAAAATATTAAAAATTCTCTGAGCGCTTTAAGCATGTATCCATCGTAGTGGAACCATATATTTGTCAGGTATAAATTTTTACACGGTTGTCAGTATTGTTTCAGTAGTAATATGTGGTGCTGTATCTTTATAATATTTGAAGTATCTCTTTAGTATTGTTAATTAATAATTGAACTATACTCAAACTTGCATATAATATGTACCAGCAAAGCAAAATGCAATGAGATACTTTTGATATGTTCTCCTGAAATATATGTACGCGATAATAGAGTTAATTAATTATTCTCTTTATATCAGAGTAAGTCTTATGTTATCAGAAATTATATGTTTTTAACTAGGTAATGTGTGGCAAGATATTGAATAATATATTTTGTTGAAAATTTCATAGGAAATATATTAATATAAATAGAGAACAGAAATAACATATTTTTCTTCGTCTACGTTTGTTTAATATTAAATACTGAAATTCTTTCAGCATATTTGGAATGTCATCCCAAATATGTTGAAAAGCTCCTATGATTCCTCCCGAAATCTCCTGAAATCTCATACGAAAACTCTTGATTTGTGCATGCCGAAAAACTCCTGATAATATACAGGTTACATTATTTCTACAACAGTTTTATTATGTACATGCTACAAGTAACACTGAAAGTCAAAGGATATTAAAACTTGTCGCCTAAACACTACAACGATTCGCTCCCAGACAGACACATTATTGCTGTTTGCACAACAACTAAATACTTACATCATTGCCGTGTTTGAAGTCAATATTTGTCCGCACTGGTCGATGATGTAGAGGCTGGACCGGTCGAAAATTGTTTCCTAAGGGTGCTTTAGGGTGTTTCGCATCCCCTTGCATTAGCCTTCGTAGACCAAGCATCTGCAATGATGAAAAGATGTAGGAGATTAGTTTCCTGCAATTCACTTGTATAAGCGTTATTAGTTATTGCTCGAAGACTGTTGATTTTAAAACAGTGTTTAAAAAAATATATCATGAGCAGCACAGTACACGTGATAGAAGTGAATACTTCTTTAGAATAGAGAATGAGATGATTAAGAGTGGGAGATTGAAAGAGAGAGAGAGAGAGAGAGAGAGGGAGAGGGATAATTTCAAAAGAAATATAACAATATAAAATTTGTGTAAATAATATTCGGTTTATTCATTATCTACACTATCATCGGCTGGTGGTTCAATTGGTAATACTGATATGATGATATGATAATTAAAATATGAAATATATGTTCGTGATTCGATATTTTCTAGACAACGTGTAAAAATTGCATCTATTGTTGTTCCGGATTTTGTTGTTGATTCTTTGGGATTGTTATTTATAAGCAGACCAAATGTTTCTCGAAGAAAGTTAATCAATGTCAAAGAATCATTGGATCCGAAATTTACATTGAAATCTCCCCCGAGAATCAAAGAGATTTTGTCTTCGCCTCTTCCAAGTGCATTTGCACCTGTGTGGCTGTAAGCCAGTAGGGAGCGATGAATGAAATATATTATATCTTCTAGATTTTAACAAGTTAAACGGTTCAAGGATATTATCAAATAATCACAGAACACAGATGTAAATAACGTAAATAATTACAAAACACAATGATAAATATTCGGTACACACGCGTGCTGCTTCAGCTATTAATATATAGCGTCTGGACGCGTGCATCTATAACGCGCGCATGCGCGACAATAGGGAGACGTGGATAGCCTAAACTGATATATATATATATATATATATATATATATATATATATATATATATATATATATATATATATATATGTATATATATATATGATGTATATCTTTTCTATATGTATGTTATATCTTTTTTCTCTCTCGTGTAACAAAATCTTGAAACGTTACATTTTTTCCAATTCACGCTCCATTCTCGTCAAATATCAGAACGCCACCAAAGAAGTATTCACTTCAAAAATCAAAAAGAAAAAAGCAAAAAAATAAAAGGAAATATGTCAAAATATAAGTTATGAGGACTGTTTAATAACTACAAGTAAGCAAATCGCAATAATATTGGACCGCTCCCTCGTTTATATCGAAAATACCTGCGGAGCAAGCCTCTAGAGGATTTGGATTAAAAAACAAATGTTATCATGTTGTCCGCAAGGGTAGATTTACTATATTGATTTTGTCAAAATGTCGAAATTTGAACGGAAAGCATTTCGTACATCGACCTAAAAATTTCGCGACACACACACGAAAACAGCCGTCTAGTAAATAGTAATGTTTTTTATGTCACTTGTTTTACAATCGAAAATGTAAAAATTGATATTTGAGTAATTGGAGCACCCTTGTAGAATTGGAGATGACTTATTTTGAGGAGTATTTTTTAGGAGTAAGTAAGTAGATTGTCTCACGATAACTCGAGGTATGTCTAGGTATATTGAAATTTAATAATTGAATATCTCGGAATAAGCCAACGTATAATTCATTGGATTATGCAGAAATATTATAGAGTGCATTTTCCATTTTATTTTTGCTTCGTCGATTTTCGTGTTTCTAAACTTTAAGAAGAATATATGGATGTTCTTTCAGTAACTTATAAGTCGGAAATCGAGAAAGGAACCACCAAGCCGCCAAGCGGCTATTAAAGTAGTTCTCGAATAGCAAAGCTATTACATAATCGCTCTAGGAAACAACTACTCCTCGGGCTAAAGCCTCGGCAGGCATTGAATTATACCCAGAAGCGATCCTCGACCCCTTTCTCGTGTTTCTGCACGATCAGATAAGGTTTCAAAAAATAAAACCAGCCACAGGTAGGATTCGACATTTGTCCCGGATTGGAACCGAACGACATACAGCTGTTTCGAACTTGTTAGTTCTCATCAGTGCCGCATACGGTACGCCGATTCAGGATAAATGCCGAATGAACTTTATCGCCTATACATCTTTATCGATACGATCTCTGTCAGTAACTTATAAGTCGGAAATCGAGAAAGGAACCACCAAGCCGCCAAGCGGCTATCAAAGTAGTTCCCTTAGTAGGATGTTCTTAACAAATTTATAATGAAATTTACACGTTATCCCTTTAAGTACTTTAAGATGAAATAGACACTTTTTTAATGTTTAGCGTTTTTATATACCGGGTATAACAGGATCATGGCATACCCCCCTTCTCTCCTTTAGTTTTGAAGATAATTAATTGAAATTTGGGATATCTTATACACATAATATACGGCACTATTTGACATACAATTTATTTTTCTTTCACTTCTGGTTTCGCCGGAAGTGACACTAACTTTCGATTTTCAAATGGAATACCCTATATATTATTGCATTTTTGAATTTTACATAATTTTATGAATCCAACGATATCAAATAAGTGACATTTAAAAGGTCAACATTTTTTATAATCTAATTTTTAGTTTTCCATTTAAGTGTACCATGATGGTTCCTATTTGTTCTAAATGACCCGTGTAATGCTACAAAAATCGAAATCCCTTCAAAAATACTAAATCATGTGATTTATGAACAAATAAATTTCATCAAAATTGTTTTTGGGGCAAAACTCAATTTTTTCAAATGGAAACATATTGGTACCGTGGTACCATTTATTAGTACTGTTAATAAGGAATTTACTCATATATTGTATTAAAATTTTTGTATTTTCATATATTCCTTTAGCTGTAGTATTGTTTGCATTTATTGCACATTTTAATACGACATATGAATAAATTCCTTATTAACAGTACTAATAAATGGTACCACGGTACCAATATGGTTCCATTTGAAAAAATTGAGTTTTGCCCCAAAAACAATTTTGATGAACTTTATTTGTTCATAAATCACGTGATTTAGTATTTTTGTCGGAATTTCGATTTTTGTAATACAAGGGTCATTTAGAACATATCGGAACCGTCATGGCACACTTAACTGGAAAACTAAGAATTAGATTATAAAAAATGTTGACTTTTGAAATGTCACTTACTTGGTATCGTTGGATTCATAGAGATATGCAGAATTCAAAAATGTAATAATATATAGGGTATTATATTTAAATTTCGAAAGTCAGTGTCACTTCCGGCGAAACCAGGAGTGAAAGAAACATCAATTGTATGTCAAAAAGTGCCACTTATTATGTGTATAGGATATCCTAAATTTCAATCAATTATCTTCAAAACTAAAGAAATGGGGGCATACCATGATCCTGTTACACCCGGTATGTCTAGCAATAGGTTAAAAAACATATAATTATGTCTAA
The DNA here is from genome assembly GCA_037954035.1 of Rosalia funebris. Classification (NCBI taxonomy): domain Eukaryota; kingdom Metazoa; phylum Arthropoda; class Insecta; order Coleoptera; family Cerambycidae; genus Rosalia; species Rosalia funebris. The sequence continues at coordinate 28,371,447 of JAZFAV010000035.1, read as the reverse complement.
ATCCCCAGTTAATAAAATAAAAATTTGAAGTAAAATATCTAATTTGGTAAACTTGGCAATATCTATACGCATAATTTGAAAAAAGTGCAGTATAACAAATCAAACTAATTAATAATAGATAATACTGCTTTTTATTACTACATGTTGTAGTTGTTACGCGCACTATATTACTAATAAGTACATATGTGGGATACATCATAAATAAGTACATGTCTTAATAATATATTTTATGCATATAAAGTATATTAGTAAATGTATAAATAGGAAATTTTTGGAAGTGAATTATTCTACTGTAGACCATTTACAACGCTGTACATTTGCTAATTGGGTGTTAGAAAAGAAAGAAAGTGGTGCTGATTTTTGTCACAAAATTTTGTTCAGTGATAAAGCTCACTTTCATCTTGATCCGAAGAACATAAAATAAAAAAACAATAAAGATAATGGGACCTATTATGGAACCTTGTGATACCCTTGTGAGGACACTGGATCCTAAACATGAAGTACCTAATTTCGTGTAAACTTTTTGTTATCGATAGTTTAAGTATGATTGAAAAAATAATAGAAATATATTATCAAAGCCATAATACTGTAATTTTGCAATTAACGAAGAATAATCTACTGAGTCAAAAACTTTAGAGAAATCTAACAGGGCTAATATCAAAACTTTTGCTAGAAAAGGGTACAGTGCAACTACAGCACTTCTGAATATACCTTTGATGCAATAGCCATAAGTCTTGATTTTTGGCTATTGCATCAAAGGTATATTCAGAAGTGCTGTAGTTGCACTGTACCCTTTTCTAAACCCTAATTGATTTTATGGTAGTAACTTATTAACTATGAAATATTCCATAACTTGAACATATGTTTTAAATATTTTTATATAAATATTCATATAATAATTAAACATATATATGAATTTCTGGAAGGCAATTTTGTATATATAAAACTGCCTTCCAGAAATTTAATGAATCTACATATATATGTAGGCTATACCTTTAAGATACATTCCTCCATATTTAAATGTGTGTTAATAGTTAATATCATCATTAGGTCATCAGTCCCAAGACTGGTTGGACGCTAACCTCCAGGTTCTCCTACCTTGTGCTAACCTACGCATTTCGCTAATTGTGCTACAGCCTACATCTCTTACTATTTGCGAGCAGCAGTCTAGTCTAGGCCTACCTCTGCCTTTCTTCACTCCTATTTTTGCCTCCAAAATATCGCGGACTATTCCCCCATGTCTCAGCAAGTGGCCTACCGTTCTATCTCTTCTCTTCTTTATGTTTTTCCACATACTTCTTTTCTCGCCAACTTTCTCCAATATACATAATTTGGGATAAGCTTTCTGTTAGCTGTTCTGAGGATTATAATGTGGTGGTTTCCTCTTGCCTTCCACATCGCAGTCGTGTGTGTCATAGCACTATACCAACCCCCACGGTTTCTGCCACTATGACTACTGAAAGAGCTGCTGCCCTCCTTCAGGGACTTGTCCTAGTCTAGTTTTTCAATAAGGACCCCCCCCCACTATGGTTAAACCTATGGTACGGCTCCTTAAATCATTAAAACGCGCAAGCCGACCCACCCGTTCTATTTTGCACTAGAGCTTCGTCAAGGTGCAAGTCCTATCGGATCGGAATAGTTAATAATCACATATAAATAAATTAGTCTTTCAGTGTGAAATTCCCCTTCGAGTGTCAGTAATTATCGGTATAATTTGTATATAATAAAACTGATTAACGTTATTATTCATTTATGTTACAAAAATCAATTAATTCCGTTCATCAGCGATAATTATTCTGTTCATTACTGCATGAATTACCCTATTTTATATTCGTTAGAATAGAGCGTAATAATTACGATAGTGTTTTAGCCTGACCGCATTAGTCTAATGGAATATGTCATAAAGATATACATATGAAATTTTATCGCACATAGACAGATCGTCGAGGTGTTTATTGTGACACATTCAGATAGTTTATGTTTAATGGGCATTATTTTGCTTTCAGCCGGTTTAGTGAACGAGTAAAACGCCTCTATATGCAATGTGTCAGTTACGTTAAAATTAGACATTTTATAGCACTCAGCGACGAAGGCATCGGCTTGACAATATCGATATAATTTGTCACTGATTTTCAGTGACTAGGAGTAATAAGTTGCATTATTACTTAATTTGCTAGTATAGTATAGGGTGTCTCAGTTGGAACTATAGGATTTGAATTGCGTATCATCTGTGTTCTTTCAAAGAGAGAGCGTCAATATTTAACGTATACAAACCATACGATATCTATATGGCTTATCTGGAACTATAGGATGTAAGAAGTATGGTCCAATTACTTCACCACTCGAAAATTCACACGAACAGTTCATCTCTCTGTGGATGCATTTATTTTTCGTGAATAGCATGTGGATTTATGGTATCCGAAATTTGACCCATCATGACGAGGACGTATTGGTATTGATAGATATATAATAAAACCTGTCTCTTCAAATTTCTTAATTAAGTTACATTACCCTGTTAACTCTGTAGGCGCTTCATCTTGTTCTAATTTTGTACAAATTTTTCTTAATGCAACTGTAAATCATCGCTAATTTTCATAAAGCATCTGTACATAAACTATTAGTTGTTGAACTGTTAATCGGCATGTTGACATCGTATGGTTTGTAGATGACAGTCGTCAAGTGTTGACGCCCTACCTGTGACAGTATACAGATGGCATGCAATTTAAATCCTATAGTTCCAACTGAGACCCCCTGTACTAAAAAAACTACTTTGAAAGTTTTCTTGCACAACTCATTTGATTTCATGTAATTTATAGTAATGATAAATAATTAAAATGACGGATAGCAAAGCACTAAGATAGACGAATCACACGAATCACATCCCATTAATGACTTCGTATTTCTACGTTTGTCATACACGGTGTCAAAGCAGGATTTTAAAACAATTAAAAAGTTTAGACTCCTTCTATTTCCGATATATTTTTCTAAATTAATTCGGTTAAGACGTCTTGTCTTGACTATCGAAAAACTATTTATTGAATCTTTAGTCAGTCCTTTCTTTATTGTTTATCAATTTTAATCTCATGGAGCTCACTATTGTAAAACGTAAACTTAAATTTGTGACTTTTAGATTATGATACTGAATAATTCATGATTAAAAACTAAGATAAGTGAGCTCTTAAAAAATAAGGTAAATGATGAGACAAGCCTAGGACGTATGTTCAGGCCGTTTAATTGTTTTTTTTTCAGTTATGATATCAAAGTTAATTAATATCGTGATACGTCGCAATATACAAGACATCTAAGTGAACACAGTGGTTTCTAGTTTGTTCATTTAATAAACGAACTAAATTTCCATTTAGTCAAATAATCGTTTTGTAATAAACGCATGTTATGACTCAACATTATGTTAGCGTTTCTTGACGGTGCAGTTTTAAGACGTTCTGAAAATACCAAGGACCTTGGTGTGTACTTTGGTGACAAACTACCGTTCTCTGGTAATATCAACTATATGGATCTTAATAAATATAAAATCCTTAATTTCCTGATTAGAAACATAATACCATTTAATAATACTATTTAAAAGGTTTATATTGTGCATTAGTTCATACGAAATTATTGTAGGTTTATTTAATATCCCCGCTATATATGTTATGAATCAACTTCAAAATATTCAACAGTATCTCAAAATATTCGCTATTTCTTATCGATAATTATTACCCAATAAGGAATTACAATCGTACTCTGCTTCTACAAAGATTTTATGATACATCCAGTCATTCACCTCTATAAGGGTGTTTATTAGCTTAATCTTTATTTAAACATTTCCATATTAATAAAAGTTCACCCGCCCTACCAGGTATGTAATTAGACGCATACCTTTATTGGATTCTCTAGAAAGAAGTATGAATATATATATATATATATATATATATATATATATATATATATATATATATATATATATATATATATATATATATATATATATATATATATATATGGGTTTCTGTTTCCAATAATAAAGGCTTTATTAATGTTTTTGTTATATTATTATTACATTACAAATTAAATTTTGTGATTCACCATAGCATCATACTTGAATTTTGAAGTTGATGTTTAGTAACCGATTGATCTAGAGTATGAAGAACTGAATTGTTCTTATATGGACAGTGCGAACTTGAAGATAAATAAATAAGCTTTTTGCTACGTAAAGTGATATAGCGCAAATAGATAAACTGAACCATATATAACATTTGTATAATTAAATGGTTTTTAAAAAGTGAAATGCCTTCATTATTTGATACATGCAAGAAATATAGTGGTAATGGTACAGAATTTCGAAAAGACTTTTAATAAAAATTGTACCATTTGAAGGGTATTACCTACAATACAATTGACGGATAAATAAGTTTAATATGGTATTCTCATTCTACCTCATAGAATATTTACAATATTGTTGATAACTCGAGATTATGGAAACTATTTCTACCTATTTTCACGCCCATATTTAGTATTATTTCATCAGACGAAAAACGAAGAAAGAAATAATCGTCGCAATGAATTTTTATATTCAACAATTATAATAGGTAACACTGATGCCATGTAAAACTCTCAACGTAGATCTCTTGCCGTGAGATGACATTATCATGTGGCAAAAAGTTGAGATTATAGAACTAAGAAATGTAATTCTATATACCTAAGGCAGATAAAAATATAGATGGTTATTCAGCTTGTATTAAAATTATGAAGACAGGAGAAGTAATGAGATGTTACCGTTTTTTAAATAAATTATTGTCCACCTATATTTACCGCTACTGATAATTACCGGCTCTGTTATTATACTTCTTTTCAGTTTTCTTTAACTTAAATTCAACAATATTGCAAATTTTCATATTGTGCTTCTTTTTTTTTCTTTGTTTACACTACGCATGTTTTTATTAAACATAATTTTTATGTTATTAATGATTTTATTAATTTTACTAATTTTAATAATATATTTATTTTCATCTTAGTCAACTTTTGTCATTCATTTATTTTAATGATGCCCTATAGAAAACATTGGTTTTTGTAGTGTTATAGTGGGGTGTATTTACTCAAGCTTATGATAAAAATCCAATACTTCTTAAATATAAGTCTAATTAACTAAGAAATAGTAATGAACGAAGTGGAAAGCAGTGACAAAAAATAATTTTAGTAAATGTAGTTGGTATTTGTCTATAAAAATGTAGTACCATGTCATATTGTCACATCCATGTCAGTCAGGTAAGAGCGTGGTCGGGTTAATTTATAGAAAAATTTATTAAACGAAATTCTCAGCACATACATACATTACATTCGATCATAGCAAAGATTCAATAATGTTAATTAGGCATCCAGTCACCACGAACGTCAATAATTATTGCTTGGCATCTCCGAGGTATGCTTTCAACCAAATTGACGGCGTATTCTGACGGCAAGGATCTCCAAATTCGACGAATTTCACAAGTTAGCTAGCTCAAAGTGTACGTGCGTTTTCCACGAAGTTTGTGCTTGACGTATTCCCACACATTTTCTATTAGATTTGCATCTGGAGACTGCGACGGCCAGTCCAGTGTAACGATGACAGATTGCTTTCTCCACTCAGTACAGAGCTTGCTACGATGTTTAGGATCATTGTCCTCCTGCAGAATTCATCCTCATTGTTAGCAATGAACCAACGTTTAGCAGACGGTAACAAAACCTTTTGATAGATTTCCATCATTTTCCTGACAGTCAGGTTGGAGGTCAACAGGTGCAAAATGCCGAAACCCTGCTCGGAGGAGCAGCCGCAAAGATGCACCTTTATTCCGTGCTTAACGGTACGCTGTACAAGCGGTGGAGGTTGACCAAACTCATGTGAGGGTAGAACGTGCCCCTATCGTATATTCGTCACTAAAAATGACGTTGCTAAAATCTCTATCGATGTTCTCGCGCGCCCAAGCGGGTCGCTTCCTCACATGGTTTTCAGTCAACAGAGGTTTGTTCACTGTTGTGCGCTACTTCAGATCATGATCACGGAGACAGGTTCAGATAGTTTCGTATGATATAGCTAAACCCTTTTGCTTTAATTTAGCTTGTCGTTGACGTAGTGTTAAGCCAGGATTCCGCGAAAACAGATTCACTATTTTTTTTCTGTCTTCTTGATACAATTTGCCTCTCGAGCCCCGTTCCGGCAAATCATCGACATTTCTTGCCACTTTGTATCGCTGCACCCACTTCTGTACGAATGATTTCGACTTTCGCATGTATTTAGCAGTCGCTGCTTGCGACATTTTCGGACCTTTCGGGTGGGTGCAAAGGAACACAGCCTCGTTACACTCATTGCGCTTAACGTATTTCTCCTACAAAAGATCAACGACAACTGCACCTTTGTTGATGGTGTATCATAGACAACAGTGTCCCCTACCGACTTGTGAAGGATTTAGAGCAATACTTTTTACTAGTTCCGAGTTAGGCGGACCACGCTCTTACTTGACCGTGCATTAACCTCAGTTTCTGATACAGTATAAGATATGTCTAGAAATATATTAAAAAATATGATTTTCAATGGAATTCGTAACACATTATGCTAGAGTAAATGTATAAATTTCCGTTAAAATAATTAAAATGCATTATTTAGTTTTTGATTTCATTGTTAATAAAAGTAAACCACCTGTAAATTAAACGTATAAATTCAAATTGTCATTCGGATAAACAAATTTCATAATCTTAAGTATTAAAATTTCAAACAAAATAGTTTCGTTCACGTATAATTCACGTATAATGTACGCCTTTTCACATAGAACCAGACTGTGTTTATTAATATGTTTACGGGAAACTCTGAACTATTATGTGGCATCCGATTATCTTACGCATTCCAGTCAGTTAAAAGGGGGAAACTTCTATGATTTCCAAATGAAACTAATAAATTAATTGCCGGATAATTTGCACTAAACATAATAACAAAAAGGCAAACCAGGCGCGAAACGAGGCCTTAAAAACGCCACACGCATCGCTGCCTCCGAATAAAACCCTCAACTTGGCGATATAACACAAAACGCACTCCATTTCAGCGAGTTAAAGGCGCAAAACCATCCAGTAAGGCCGTCTCTGAATTCAGATTAGAAGTCCTGACGGGCCTCTCTGCAACATAAATTCTGTTGCGCTCCAGGAAACGGAAAGGATGTCAGACTTAGAATTACATTTATGGTTGTAAACGTTGAGTTTTCACACTGGATATGATTCGACTGCCCTAATTCAGAATGTTACCTTGTAACTATTACTTCTATTGGAATACATAATGATTAATGCCTTTGTTTTTCATAGTCAGTAATTTTAGATTTTTCAAAATGTCACATAGTGGAGTAAGTAACCTATTCAGAAGTACAAATGTTGAAAACTAAACATTCAACCTCAAAAGCTACAAAAAAACTATTTGAAGACTTGATCAAATGTATTACACGTTCTATTCACAAACAAAGAATATAAACGGAATGAGAACTTGAACTTTTTTGTTCCATTCATGCACATGTATTTGTGTATTCCATGCAAAATGTTTATATATATATATATATATATATATATATATATATATATATATATATATATATATATATATATATAATAAATCTATGCCATCCCTACCTCCAATAATAACAAATAATATAATTTTAAAATGCTAGGTTGAATTTGGGCATTGTAGACGACTTATATCTGCTTGCTAATTCTACGTTATTATAATTCTGCATTATTTACAATTGTAAACCAAAATTAAAGACAGTCTTACGTTTATTTATATTCGTCTATCTATGGCACAAATTAAGCAAATTATGCAGAGCCTCGCATTTTAGTAGTAGTAGTAGTAGCAGTAGTAGTACTAGTTAGTAACTACACACACCGTCAAAAGTCTTGGACCCCCGATGTTTTGTATTAGTAAATAATTTTTTTTTTAAATATTGTATTTGTTTTTCAAAGTATGTTTTTTCTAAATGTATTTTCTTGTAATACAGGAACAATTTGCAAAAATTTAGTCAATTAAGCAACAATGGGAAAAATATTTGCAATTTTTAAGTAAATTTATTATGACAAAAAGTAACAAAACATATTTTTTAACAAAGTAAACTACAACTTAATAGTCAGTATGTCCTGCTCTGCTTCTCAGTAACATATTGACACGCCTGTGCATTGAGACAATCAAACGGCTGATAATTTCTTGAGGAATATTGTTCCATTCCTCTATTGCTGTTGTAGCTAACTCTTCCGCATTTTGGGGTGGGTTCATACGTTTGTGAATTGCTCTAGAAATAAAATACCACATGTTCTCAACGGGATTCATATCTGGGGAATTAGCTGGGCAATCTAATCGGGTAATATCTCCCTGTTCAAGTACCTCTTGAACCGTTCTTGCGCGATATGGTCTCTCGTTGTCACCCATGAAGATGAAATTGTCACCTAATTCGTCGCGTAGGGGACAAATAATGAGCCTGAAAATACCTTCAATATTAACTTGACTTGTCATATTCTGATTTATGGGAATTAACGGCGTACGGCGATTGAACATTATTTCTCCCCAAAATATTACTGTCCCACATTTTAGAGAGCAACCTCATGGGAAAAATTTAGTCTCTCTTGACGACCTGATGCTCTCCAGACTCTTTGCCTATTGTCATCTCTCACCAGTCCAATTCTGGTTTCATCTTTAAATAAGACATGTCGCTACTGCTGCAGAAGCCAATCACTACGTTCCCGTGCCCACTGAAAGCGGGCAGCTCAATGTCGTGGAAGTAGAGTGGGTACTCTTAAAGATCTTCTTGCACGTAAGTTTGCACGATGAAGTTTTCTTCGACCTAAAAAGGTCGATATAACAACGAGAAACGTACCTTGCAAGTGAGCTCTGAGGGCTGGAGCTGAAGCATTTCGGTGTCTACGATCATATTGAACCAAATACCGATCCTGCCATTCATTTGACACTCGAGGCCGACCATTACATGATCTTCTTTCCATTGTCCTAATTCTTGATACCTATGCACTATTCGCACAACAGAAGATCTAGGAATGACTAACATCTCGGATATCTGATGATTGGAATGTCCAGCATCATGCAAAGCAATAATTCTTACCCTATTAAGTGTAGAAACCTCACGTCCTGGCATTATAACGAAAGGAAAGTATCAAAGTCGCTTTGCTAAATATGCAATAAAACTGACGAATATTTAAAAAAAATTATAACTAATCAACAATATTATATCTAACAATTTATTTGATCTTGTTTGATAGCTAAATAACTCACCCTTGTTGACTAGCAACGAAAACAAAATAAACATCTGTAATGTATGGGGGATCCAAGACTTTTGACGGTGTGTGTACTAAAAAGGTTTCACCTTTCATCAAAATAGCTATCTGCGCCGTTTCAACGAAATAATATATCTGTGATAAGTATTATTAGTATATTCTATGAAATGAGATAACTACCTCCTTAATGGAAGGTATCCTGTATTCGACCTAGGTTTCTACGCTACATTAAGCTCAAAACACTGTAAACTACTGTATTCAAATTAATGATTCAGTCATCTCAAATAGCTTTGTAAAAATAACTGAACTTTGAGAAAAGTTGAAATTAATACTAAGTTGAATAATCGTATATTATTTGTGTCAATTTCCAGCACACTACCAAAATAAAAAAAATGATGATATAATAAAGTCTTTATGAATTTCATAAACACTAAACAGCTGACAATACTTTAGATACTATATGAGTATTACGTCCAGTCCAATCCGTTAATATAGACTATGATATTCATATTATAATTAATCAAAATCTGTATTATACTATGCAACGCTTATTAATTATTACTGCTTTCAATATGTCAGTGATTATTAATGTACGCTCTGTTATTAGTACTGAATATATCCAGTTCAAGTTATTTATGTAGCTCGCATATTATTTACTGTAAATAAAATTAAAATATCCTAAATTCTAATTGAAAATGCTAAATATCGCAATTAATATGGAATGCTTTTTCTATGGCCCTTATTAATTAAAATCGATGAGATAAATGGTGCCGACAAAATACTGCTTTATCACGATGATAGTAAAAAGTCTCAGTCATTTTTAATGTGAGAATTTGAACTGCTATTGTATAGTTCTTCTACGGCAGATGTCTGACCACAATAAAGAAGAAGGGAATGGAAAATTAGTCATGGTATATTAGACAGTACAATGTTATGACTAATAGGCGATAGGAAAATATCACTAAGATACTGAGATCCTGTACTAATCTTCTAGTAATGAATGCAATTAGGTTTTTGTTTATTTACCAATTTACTTTTCTTAATATTATTAAAGTAGGACTATTGAAGAACATATATCTATTTTTATTGTGAGGTATTTGTATTATGAGGATATTTTCACTACATGGAATGAGGATCATTGGGGATTATTTATTCCATGGGATGATTAGATTAAAAAATAGTTGTACAAGAAATCGGTCAACTATTATTCAAGCATCCACCTTTATTTTTTTATGCAAGTCGTTGGGTATGAAATGATTTTTGGATATGAGGGCTATTGTCAGTTCCGTTACGATATTTGTGTCGATTAAATTTTCCATTATTGAGTATATTCCAGAGTTAATATACTTTGATCAGACAAAACTATCCAATTTGAATATATCTGATTATATAGTATGAAACTATCATCAGCTTATAATACTCAATTTTGTTATCCAGGCCACTTCCAGTAAGTTCCTGAATTACGTTTAGCTATAAGGGTGGATTTGTATTCTTTTCAATAACTTCAGAGTTGTGGTATAACTCATATCAATATCACGAACCAGTTATAGAGTTGGAGTCATGATTCCTTCTTTAATATCTTAAAGCACATTTAATTTCGGTCCATTGGCAATTCAATGCTTTGCATTGTTGACAATTTTTCACATGATCAATTTCTCGATAAGGAAACTCAATATTACTGATTGTACCCCAGCTAATGAGCGGTAAACTTGAATGTTGGTCCTTAAATAATAGAGCAACCTACATTTGAGTTAGACACCTTCCGAAACCGCCGATCATCATTAAAATTTCAATACAAAGAGCGTCGGTTAGATAAGATATTTTATAATGAATGCAATTTTCAAATGTAGAATTATAAAGGACACGTGAAGAGCAACACTAATTCAGAAATAAAATATCAGGTAAGATGACATAAATTTATTTGAACTGAGTTTAAGTAGGGCTTCAAAACAAAATAACGATGACGAGATAAAAAGAATGAACACACAAGAAATGTGTATTATTAATATTACTCAAAAAATTCCAAGAAGAAAGAAATGGTTCACATTTTTTACATCTTTTACGACAGTTACCAATTTCTTATTTTTCCCAAATATAAGCAGTTTTTCCAACCATCTTAGACTAAGCAATTTTTCTTATCCCATAAAATTTAAAATACGTTTTCAATGTGTAAATAATAAGTAAATATTTAGATATTTTAGAATAGGGCATGTCGAAGATATTTTCATTGGAATATCTTCTCTCTTACACTACATTTTTTAGTATTGACTACATGGATAAATGCTTAATTAAACCTAGTTAATAAGTTTGTCGGTTTGAAGCGCTTTAGTCGGTGCACTTCACCACTGATGTTAAATAACTCACTCGCGAGCACATTTGGATGTAAATTAATTATGTATATGTCTCACTGTAGCGTTTTACTTCAATTGGTTGATGGTCGAAATGTGTAGATATTTTTCTATTACCATGACCATGGAGCGTTGATTGAAGTTCTCAGGACCTCATTTTCAACCTTTAGATTATTTCTAGTTTGGAGTAGATAGCAGACCCCCATAGTTATATTTCGTGTGTCCAGATGTGTTTAATGATGGTTTTATATACAAGAATTTTGTTATGCAACGACAATTGTGATTTTATACCAATTACTCAATAGAGCTCCTTAGTCTCTGTCCCAGTTGGCTTCTCATGTTAAATATATGTGTTCTTCCTATTAGTCGTTTATCTAGATGCATGCTCTACTTAACGCTGTCTGCTTGCGTTAGTTGGTTGTTATTCAATCTATATCTACAGAGTGAGTCGGGACTAACGGACTAAACTCCAGGAGTGTATTATTGTACGCGTGAATATAATATAAAAACACTCAAATGTTGTTATCCGATTTTTATTTATTTTCCAGTTATAGCGTAATTAAAAATGAAACAGAATTTCATACATTAATGTTTTGGTAATCATAGCGTTATAAATGTTCAAAAATACCGCCATTCACCTCTAAAAAATGTTTTTCTTCTACGAAGAGCGCCTAGGCATATAGCTCTACTAATTGAGTCATGTCTTTATTTAAGATCAGCTGCAGCATTTCTAATACAGTGCTGTGAGGTCTGGAGATCTTAGAGGCCAAGTAATAGGACCACCGTGACCAATCCAATGCCCTGGAAACCTTTCGTCTAAATGTTCCTTGACCGGACGAGCGAAATGTGCAGGGGCTACATCGTGCTGGTAGTACATTTGCATTCGGTTCTGGATGTTCAAACAAACATCCTCTAGTAGTCCGTGTAATTCATTTTGTAAAAAATTTAAGTAGTTGTCTCCTGTGAGGCGATTCTCCAAAATGAAAGGGTCAATTAAATAACCACCATACCGCACCACACGTTTACCGAAAATTTATGTTGAAAGTTACTTTCGACTGTTGCGTGGGGATTTTCATATGACCATACCTGAAAGTTGTGAGTATTATTAATGCCGTCATAGGTAAATGTTGCTTGTAGGTGCTGTACTCTCTGTATCATGGATGCAAGCCTTGCTGGGGGAGTGTGTTTATTACTCTTGTTTATGGAATGCCCAATTGAATACTAATTCTTCGTGAGCTGATAAATACATTTTTATTAGGATGTATGTGATGTGGAAACCGTTGACGATATTCTTCAACAGTAGCTCTAGCATTCCCATTACAAAAACCATAAACAAACACCATATTTGCATATTCTAAATTTGAAAACGTGGCATTTTGTAATGCTTATACTAGATAAACATTTTTGATTACGATATAACTTGAAAACAAATAAATATCGGATAATAACAGTTGAGTACTTTTATATTATTTTCACGCGTACAATACACCCCTGGAGTTTGGTCCGTTCCTACCGACTCACCCGATCTAATTGTTATCTAGAGGACACTGTCCTCTTCTCAATGTAAAGATGATGTGTAGTGACTGATTCATTGGCTTTAATTTTATATTATCTCAGCTACAGTTCCATTTTATTTAAAATATTGGTAATTAGTTACAATTGTAAAACTATTGAAAATACTTACCAAATTTTTCATAACCCCCCTTACTTTCGAGGGCGTTGGAGATGAATCTGGCTTCAATTTCATCCGCTCGGACACAGTTTTCGAAAACATGAATTTTCCACTTTTCCGCACGAGATGCTACTTTTGCTTATCAAATAACTTTCACTTCACACCACGTAGATAGCTAATGTTAATACGAGCATATGCTACAACACTTCCTTTATACTTATCATATATTAAACCGTCATAAAACTTATTATTCATTACGATTTTCTTAATTTACTTCAAATGTATGGTTAGGTTAGGTTGGGTTAGGTTAGATTCCTTCAAAATAAAAGCGTATTTAGTTCATTTAATATTCATAGTTTACTTTTGGAGCCCCCCCGTCTACTAACAAGTACGTCACAGTGTGTTGATTCAGATGTGGTTTCATAGAGGGCGTGCACGGTTACAAATTACAATGGACGACGACAACTGCATGTGAATTGTAAACATTTGAAGTAATTTAAGAACATCGTAATGAATAATAGGTTTTATGACGATTTAATATATGATATGTGTAAAGGATGTATTGTAGTAGTGTACAGAAACTGAAGCCAGATTCGTGTACAGCACCATCGAAAATAAGGGGGTGGGAAAATTTTGATAAGCATTTTCAAGAGTTTTACAATTGTAAATAATTACCAAATTATTTTGTAGGTTCCTTGATGCAATGCTGGGTTGGGATGAAAAGCTAGTACTGCTGTATCATCAGCGAATGTGGAATCTGTAGTTAGTTTTGTAGTTGGTAAGTTGAGGTGAGCAATAGATAGAGTATCGGTTCCAGTACTCTTCCTTGGGGTACTCCGGCATTGATCTGGTGTAAGTCCGTATATTATGAACATTGTTTCACCAGGAAAAATCTGTTAGTTAAACGTGAACTTAACATTTCATAGAAATGATTTGGAAAAACAAATTTAATATTTTTATATTCGTTCCAACTGCATCTGTCGCATTGGATTTTACTGTTTTAACACATCATTTAATGTTTTTTTTACATATATTTGAATAAATGGATATAAACCGATGGAATAAAATATTACACCCAATTTATCGATTTCATCAGAAGTGCGTTACGACAAAATGTATTTGACTTTTGCCCTGCAAGCAAAATTCGAAATCAATCGTTAGGTTAAAGCGGTACATTGTAGCCATAGAGTTGAATAATTTGGCCGGCCATTGTTGTGCAAATGAAGCTTTTATTGGAATTTCCTGTGGGCTGCGTGTCGGCTCGTCATGAGCTAAGATAATTTATTTTCCGCGGCCAATGAATCACGTGGACCGGATCGAAACTGTGACTTCTAGCGCTAGATTAACATGTACACTTTGTCTCGCCCTCTTTATCACTTTCCTTGTGATACCGGCGCCGTCGACGTCCATGAATTATCATTATGATATAATTTAGTTCCTTCTGATGTATTGGGTAATCTCAAATAGACCGTTATATATATTTTGCAGAAAATTATTGTAATATTTTTTAATTGGGGATATATGTAGAATGTAAAAAATGCGATGACATTGATCGCTAAGGAATTCCTCTTACGCTAGCAACTAGGGCCAGAAAGACAGAAGGGGGCACCAGGAAATTCCACCAGGGGTTGCCAGACTTTTGCGACCAAACGATCTTGGTTTGCTTCTGTATTTTTTTACAATACTTCAATTATACTTCTAAATATGGATGAGGAATTGATAGAACGTATTGATCTAGTAATATCAGAACATGAATTACAGTTTTTCATAAATTAAATAGAAGCATATATACAGAGTACATTATGTAAGGGTATATCACGTGAGGTTGCATCACGATTTGTCACTTATAGATCCATTGGTATCATTTCAGCAAAAACAGTTGTGAATCTATTTTTAAACTCATTTTATTTGAGCGGTTATATTTTTTTTATTTTTTTTGCGGATTGGAGGTTTGGCCTAGTGATATTTTTCCATCTAACCCTCGTCTTTCACATGGACACATACAGGTACACTCAGCCGACTTATGTGGGAATCGAACCCATGCCTGTATTACTTCGTGCCACCAACTTAGAGTAGCTCCAAGTAATTGGTGTCATTACCTCAGATTAATTCAGGAAACTTGAGGGCCTTCTGTGAGGCAATTATGGGATAATATAAACTCAGAAGATCCAGCCGTACTTATGAACATCCATGTCAATCCGGATTTGAACCGAAAATCATGTGAAGAAACTCCGGACTAATTCTAGCCATCGTTCGGAATAGAACTCCGATGGTCGGGGCAGTACAATATTTAATGGACAATTAAATCTTACCTAAGAGATTGTTTTTTATTTTCTCTTGTATAGGATACATCACGATGAATGGAATAATAGACGTTTTCGAATAACTGAAAAAATCTGCAACTGCAAACTTATCAATGAGTTGTCACAAGTACCCTATTTGATAAACATTCTGCAGCGCATGTTACATTTTGTCCAAAATTGGCATTAACTTTACATTCAAGATCTTTCGCTATCTCAAGCTGATTTTCAATACCATTACCTTTAAATCTAGAAGTTTCTGATTAATTTCTATTTCAATAAAATTTTATATAAGAACTCAGACATAGACGAATCTTAATAACTTTCTTTATGACAAAATCTAACATCAATTATTTGTCATACGACACATGGAGCTTATGTATGTATGTATAACCTACAAGTGGTTGAAATGCCACTTAAATACTTAGTTTCAAATGGAATATATTGTATTATTCTATTGACATTACTTATTAGCCATTTCTTTTCTTTATTCCTTTTCCATTGACATGGACATTTCCTATAGTGTGATGTATGGTGAGTTATTCAGCGCTATTCAGGAGAAGCATTAAATTAATATTCGATATCGAAAGCTTTGTTGTTAAGAAATTACAACGTATAGTTATTGAATTTTTATGCTTAGCACTCTTCATAAATGAAATAATATTATTATAAAGGACTGAAAATAACCTTCTGCTGAAAATATTCAAAATTATTCCATAAGCTCTATGTAGGAAAGGATTCTTCAAACCCCAATAGAGAATAGAAAAGTAACATTATCTTTTTCCACATTGGTCTGCAAAAATGTGTTTTAAGTGACTTATATTAAGACCGAATAAAAATTAGTATGAAATTTATATAAGTGATGTCTGCCATAAACAACAAAGGTAATAAACACAACGAATAAAATAATTAATAAGAATACTGAGAACCTTAATAAAAACAACGAACAATGCAATTATTGATATAAAGTATAATTAAAAATAAACAATCTATTTGCGCTTATTTAAATTAAGTTAATTATACTTTTCTTTACAATAAAATTATTGAAGACAATTATATTCTTTAAACTTCTAACTAATCGAGATAGATTCTCCATACATACTTTGAAACCTAGGGAACTTTCACCAAGGCCTCTACTACAATTACATGCTTTAATTATGATAACTAAATTAAAAGGATCATAATATAATATTTAGCGTTACTTGGATAATAAATTATCAGGTAAATTTTAATATATTGTCAGCTTAGGGGATAAAGCGTAATCGAATTAAGAGTGTCAACAGCGAACGTAATATACTTAGCTTGGGTGTAAGCTGAGGCAATTTGTTAAAGTAAACCCAAAGAAACGTGAGATATGCATCAGTGTCGTAAATTACGGTTATTAATGTGACCGTACCTACTATAATTAGCTCTAAACTTTTAATTTAAAGAACAAAAGGTTTGCTATCGCTTGCGCGGGCCTTTAGTTGGCTATTTACAATAATGTAGAGTACAAGGGATGACAAATTATCACAATAAATTCAGCGTCCTGTTTCTTGTTTAAGATATAGAAAAAATAGTATATTGTCGAAATACTTAATATCGCAATATATGTACAGGAAAGGAAGCTAACATGATAATGTTAAATTACGCGATAAAATAAACAAGAAAACATTTTACACGTTTTTATGATTGACAATCGATAGTCTATGTACATATATCATTGATATAAAAGTGTTTGTTAATTGCTAATCAATATGGGTTTCATGCTGTCATACTTAGTATTAGATTTTAAATCAAGTTTAAGTTAATTAAGGCTTATATATATATATATATATATATATATATATATATATATATATATATATATATATATATATATATATATATATATATATATATATATATATATATATATATGCCTTACTTTAATAAAGATTTATTGCAATTATAACGAAAAACTATTTTACAGTACCTTCCAATATTGTGGTATCCTCAAGGAAAAATAAATAAAAAATTCTATGCAAAGTCCAATCAGTAAATTCATAAGAAGTTACGCAAAGCTTATGGCATAAGCTTCTTGAATATCTGGAGGAGAAATCGAGATGCTAGTAATGTCTGCTTAAGAAATGATTCCTTTAGAGATAGAACAAAAATTGAGAACATAAGGGCCCATGAACTTCTTAATACACCACCGATATTTGGTTAAGGAGAAGGGAATTGTTATCTTTGACAGAACTATCTAACTTGGAATCTCCACCTCGAAGCGAGCCCAAAACAATATACATCTGTCGATATATAGGCTACCATGTCCGATGGTAACCTATGAAATTATTGCCTGTTAAATGAAAAGTAAACAAGCAATAACAAAAACTAAACATAATCAAGTACAGTGAGTTGCTTGTCTAAGCATCGCTGGAACTATGAGAATGATATCAGCAAAGACAATGCCACCACGTGATTCTTCTTCTTCTGCAATTGAGCTTTGACAGTGTCCCTATTTAATTAATTTTGACATACCCTACTTGATAAATTCAATAGACAAAATCAAAAGTGCCAATAAAAGAACAATTATTATTTAGGTAATGAAGGCACTACGGGCGAGCACATAAATTGCTAGTCAGGGGATAAGTAGTAATAAATACTATTAGCATAGAGACAGAAAGGTCACCTTGACGCACATAAACAACTGCAGAATGACTACCTCCGGGTAGTATGTGAAAAACTGATGTAAACACTAAAAGACTAGTAAAAGTAAAAATACTTCTACCTACATCTTGCAGTAAACTAGCACAACATTACTGATCTCGTACAAATCAACAGATCCTAATAGAATTATTGACGGAACATTGAAAGCTAAATATGCATATCAATGTTATGGACTATACTGTCACTTCTACGTTTACAGAATGTGATATGGAGGATGAAACTGCCGAATATATTCTAAAGAGCAACTCCGCGCTCTCAACAAAACCGGGTGTTATTTTTAGGAATTAGTGGTAATGGCTGATTATCATCGACTAATAGTGCACTTCTTCCATACAATCACGCAGTGGGGTATCTGAAGGAATGAGATCACTCATTGGCCATAAATTGGAAGCTTAGATGGAGACAGGATAGTAGGTCCACCTGAGTGCATGTGGACTCTGTATACCCTTCCTTTTATAGAATCCGAAAGTATATATTATATTAACAACCAAACAGTACTAACACTGCTTTATATATCATGTATGTATTCCTTTAATAATACTGAAAATATTTTTCTCTAAAGTGTATCATTCTAGTGATCCACGTAATTGTTCCATGCTGTTTACAATTGACTAATATAGTTATATTTGAGAGTATTTTCATTGACAGTTGTTGTGTGTCTGTCTGTTAATATTAAGTATCTTAGTAGCACTAGGTTATGTAATGAAAGTTTATGGTAATGAAGGTCATTTGTATATTTTAGAAATGTGGTAGAAATTGCAGCATTGTCAAGCTTAATGCCGTAATATCTTTTTTTAGTTTATTCCCAATTTTTAATAAAAATTAAAAATGACATATTGTTTGCAAGATATAATATTTGGTAGATGTTTACGAGAAGTATCTATATAAGTAGTATTTCTTCAAAAGATACACAAAAGGATGTTCTTCAATGTATGATGAAAGTATGTAGGAAAAACATAAATACAAAACTCATTAAATAAAATTATATAGTTGTTATAGCAGACGAGACTACCAGCTAGTTTCAGAACATCAAATAGATATTATATTACGCTACATACATGAAGATAATCCTGTTGAATGATTCTGGGGATTCATAAATTTTGAACAACACCACGGCCAGTCTTTAAAGGATAGCGTTTATTCCATAACAGATTCCATGTTAAAAACCAATTACAGTAATCTGGTTGCTCAAACTTACGATATGAATGAAGAGCATACTGGGCTGCCGACATTAATGATACATACTGGTGTATAATGCAAAATAATCTACATCAGTTTATTTTTAAGCTCTGCGCAAAGATTACTAGTCAATTATTATAGAGGATACACATAATAGCCTTTAAACTTTTCATCTAAACATTTTTCATTAATTGTACTGAATAAACTTATGGAGAAAATATATATTTATTGATATTTATGATAAATGTTGTATAAATCAATTCAATGCGCTAGCCCAGGAGGTGATAGAGAAGCAACCAACATCAATATAAAAAATAAGTAAATAGTTATGTGAGTAATTCTTTGAAATGTACAAAAGGAGTGAAAAATAAAATAAAATCTATGATCTATTATTGTTTAGAAAAATTAAGTTATTGATGAATTTATTTATTAAAGTTATAAAATGAAAAATACCTCATTGAATTAGTGAATTTAAGAGATACATATAAATAATTATTTACAAAAATAAGATAATTCTGTAAACAAAATCTGTGCAAAACATTTTTTTAATGGTGGAGGTGCCACGGTTTATCTGAAGTATTTAATTTTGTGTATTTCTTTATTGCTACAATATCTCTACTTTCTAATATCTTTCCATGACTGGTAGGTTACTATGTACAATCGCTGAATCCAAGGATTTGACGTTACAAAATGTAGTATCGAAGAATATATAAATAAATTAGTATATAATAAAATGTCCATATTGTTAAAATTACATCGGCGCATCCGCCATTTATAAAATCTTTCCCAGATAAGCTTCTTATAGATATATGTTTATAGAAGAAACGACAAAATTAAAAGTGCAATTACTAGATATGAATGTAAATTTAATTAGCACATTAATTTAATAATTTTCTACATGCAAAAGAATGCCAATTGAGATAATATACATATAAAATAATTAGAAACATAATGTACATCAGTCCACTGTTTTGTTCTAATGTTTATTAAAAATTAAAATTGGTTTAGAAGTAAAAGATATATAAGACAGTAAAAATACTATAGTAATAGTGACATGGAAATGGTGTAAAGCATTTTAAGAATACGACACAAAATATTTAAAACGGGTAAAGAACTAAATTAAAATCGAAAATTATTGTCAGAAAGAATGTTGTTAGTATTGATTTGTAATAATTATCTGTACAGGTATCAAGTTATTTAAATAATATTATTGCAAGAAAGAGATATTAGGTCATTTGACTTGGCTCTAACACAGTATGTACTAGTGGGTACAGAACAATTTGAATAAATACAATGCTATTTATATAAGAAAATGTAAAAATGATATAAAATGATATGAAAATAATAGTACAATTATGTAAATGTAAAAAACAATAGCTAAACGAAATTGTGGTAAAAAGGTTATCAAGGATATAATGCAAACAAAGGTGATAGATAATTAGATAGTATAAGTGTAATCAAAGATATAGTATCCTATGAAAAGTATCACATATAGGGTATTTTATTTTGAACAATAACTTTTGTAGATTGTTGTTAAGCAGTTTTTTTATCAGGTGAAGTACATTAAGCATCGATTTCCTTCTTTAATTCTAAGTTCACCGATAAGCTACGTCTATTTCCTAGTAATGATACGATTTTAGCCTATTAATTATGTAATTCTTAAAAAATTTCATAAGTACGTAAATAGATTTCGTAGAATATATTTCGTAGAAGTACCAATAAAGTTTACAATTTTCTTTATAGTGAATTGGCCTTTATTTAACGATCCTTGGAAGCGTAATGCTCTTGAATTCACTTTGGGCGCCTATTGATTCGTCAGTGGTGACTGATGACCTTACCGGTTTATTTTTGTCAAGTCGTTTAACTCAATTTACTCTATCTTTAGTTGTTTAACTATGTGAATAATTTTGAAATTTTAAGCTCGTTTTCGTAGGAAAATAAGAATGTAGAGACAAAATTAACTCTTGTTCTTCAAGCCTAAAAAACTATAGAGCATTAAAAAATTAATTATATGGAAATATGATTATTAGTTTTTCTATCAACCCTCCCCTTCCTTGATCCTCTCTAAATATAAATGGAATAAATCCACATATTGAGCAGTATTATCCACAATATAATATACATGGGTATGGAGTATTCATTGTCTTCAAATGATATAGGGTACAGTGGATATAGGATTCTTAATACAGTCCACAAGAATTTCATAAAAAACCCATATGTTAGTAATATCATATTAATTGTGAACCATTTCAGTTTATAAATATAATTATTATTTTCAAGGAAATGGCGAATGCGCCAATATCACTTTATTAAGTGTTACTATTTAACTCTTTCTGCATTCATGGAAATGGAATTTCATCCTCTTTAAAGATAATTAAGATTTACATTTCCGAAACAGTCAGCCACACAGTAAGTAATAATTAGATCAATATGAAAATTTTATAACATAATCTATGATTTTTGCAGATATGCCTTTTACTAGCGAATGCAATTCCGGAGTATCAAAATTTGTATGAAATACGGATGTATCGCGTATAATTCTGAGTTGACTGAACTTTTCTGAAGCTTTTCCATATACTGTATAGAAATAAAATTTTAAACAATCTCGTTATCAAAAGTAAGCAATAAAACATTTTTGCTTACTGGTTTGATGCATTCTTATTTAATAGCCAGAAAACATTCTTATTATCAAATATATGAACTTGGAAATCTCTTTACAAAAAAAAAAGAGTCTGTTCTGCAAATAACATAGGTAATCTACACACAGTAGATTTGTAACAGTCCACAAGGATTATCAGAAAAATACTTTTGTCTTCTACGTTCTACTAGTATCGAACGTTTTGCATTTAAAAAATATATAGACAGCATTGCCCTTAGGAAAGCAATATGCGTTCAACAAAAGATGTGTATCTGACAATAATATGACATATTTACATAACATAATAAAGTATGCCTCATAACTTCCTCCTAGCCTACAATGAATTTTACTTAACGATCACATTCTACGTAGCGTTTCTAGAAATTGTTTGTGCATTTTTATTTTCAGAATATACCCAGAATATTTCAGAATATATATATATATATACATATATATATATATATATATATATATATATATATATATATATATATATATATATATATATATATATATATATAAAAGTTACTTTTAGTGCAAGGGGTGACAAGTACTGGCATACCATAAATCTACCCAATTTTGATCATCTTGCACAAGTCTATACATTTCCATTTCTCCCATTTCATAACAAATTGTTATAAGGTACCTATATTACTGACTATTCTCAAATTTAAATATGTTTATGGAATAAATCAAAGTGAATAAGCTTTACTTCCTTCAATAAACAAAAATATGATTATATTCAAACTAAACTAGCATTACTTTGTACGTAGTACTCAGCTGCCAACGCAAATTAAATTTCTGCTTTTATTTGGGAATAATAATTTAATGTTACGTTTTTTAACATCTAAGAACACTATTCATTATAGTGGAAACATTTAAACTTTCTTATTAATAACGTCCACCTATTGATTTTCTATATTTATAATTGTGTAAATAAATAATATTTAACTTATCTGTATCTGGCTTGTAGTCCCATTATTTCATAATAAATATACCAACAACAACTGTCTATTTAAATGAACAACTACTTGAATCTATTTATAATAGGGTGACTAGTTATTAAACTAACAAAAATTACTATGAAAACATGAATTTAATAAATTAATAAGACCTAATAACATATTTATTTATAAAAAATATCCACATTTGCATAATGCTATAATAGTTTCGATATTAGAATTGTTATAATATACCATACTTTTTTCTTATTCATTGTGAAACTTTGAAGAAAGTTTTATTGATACTCTGGATAGAAACGTATTGGACGAGGGATTTTTTAGATTGACTTGGTCTTGTTTATATTAAATATCAAGTAATGGCCGATTACACCTATTACTTAAATGAGTAGAGAAATGGATTTCTAGTGGCTTGTCATCAGTGTATCAGTGAACAGGCAGAATATGAGCCAGATTAAGTAAAAGGTACTATCCACCCGATGGTACTAGGGGTTCTGTGTCCAGTAGACAAGTAAAAGATTCAATCCCCTACAAGAGTGGAAATTCGAAAATTTCTAGTTTGGAGCTACAGGATATTTAGACAGAATATTTGGTTCATTGATGAAACATTGGAAATAGATCATAGAAGAGTTCATTTTAAAATTTTTAAATCTTATACGAGTATACTAAGTGTTAGGAATTTCGACATATTTTGGTTCCTTTTAATTTTCTCCTTTTCCTAGTGTTTTATATTACAAGTGTTAATAATAAATCTGTAATCAATTTGAACAAAGTTAATAATTCTTTTATATACCTATAATGTTTATTGTTTCGAAATATACCATTAAAAGATGTAGGTATTGATCAAGAAAAGAAAGGTGTCTAATAAATTGCCTACATATGTATCGCAAAATAAAATTTCGAACTTCACCAAGAATACAGAAATGGTGACAAACTGTGATACATTATTAAAATAGCCATAAGAGGAAATACATTTCAGAGCAACTGGAACTCCTATTGATTTAGCGTTGTTTTATAAATGTTTGAAAATTTATTTCATGGGCGTACAGCTAGGCATTTCATTTAGCTCTCTTTTTTTTATCCAATATCTAAATTGTTTGGTTGGTATATTCCGAAAGAGTAAACATTACGGATACAAGAAAACTCAGTTCACCAAATCGATTGCCAATTTATTATTAATACCTGTAACATGAAGAAACGGGAAAGAGAAAAAGCACAAATATCGCGTAGTCCTTGATATATAGGTATGTACAGTTAAATATTTCCAAATGATGTCTTCTATTACTTTCTCGAAACTTTAAAAAGATGTGCCAAGTACTCAGTATAATGAGATTACATCATATTCTACTGTAGAGAGCATATTATACTATAATGCCTTATATGTGAACGAATTATTAACATTTTGTAAGTGAAAAACTTCATTATTAATCTAAAACCAAATTCGATGTTTATTTTTGGCACATCGTAAAAGTGTACATACAATATTTACTTATTATACATAACACAAGTATTCAAAATAATAATGTGTCAATTTAGTAACACATGCAGCTGCGTAAGTGGTAAGGATGGCAAAGCTTTTTAGACATGAATTTACAGTATAATTCAGTTATATGTGCATGTGTATTTTTGGACCTTTATAGTCACATTAAATGATATGTATTCCTTTGTTCACGTTGCTTCACTGTGCTGTTTCTTTATATGTACTGATATTATAAGTATTTGTTAATAAATTGTTTCTTGCTAACTCCAATACAATTTGACAGGTTCGGCTTAAGAACACACTTATTCTTACCATTTCTATCTTTTGAACTTGGACAAATTCGACAACAGGTCTTCATATCTTCGTTCCTATTAACTATATATTCTCAACTAATTGGGGCTCAGTCTCTCCCAAAATGTGACTGTGTGATACCTCAATGATTGCGGCAGATTTATGTTCTGTAGCTAGTTACGGATATGAAGTTTAACAAGTAAAGTTGTAATGCTAAATTCTTCAAAAATTCTCGTCTTGACATAAATTTATCATTTCCACTTTTTTTAGATAGTATTTTGTCTCATAATGATATGAGTTAATTTCAGCCCCATCAAGCATACCGTAAAATACACGGAGGGGCCATTTTTAGTTCTTCTGGCAACAGTTTCTCAGTGACATAACTGATCGTAATTATCAACTCCGCTTTTTGTTGAGTTATAAAAGAGGACTACTTCTGGATTCTCGGTTCGTTGGTCGATTGTTCCTAGGCTGGGACAAGAGCAAGACGATTCTGCCTTTCTTTGATGAAAAAGTAACTAACATTTTCTTTCGATTATATGCTAATTCTGTGCTGAGCATTTGACGTCTTGCTTTTAGAAAATGTGAAGGTATATCTGCTTTGTTTTTTCAGAGTGTACCTACCAATATTAATTTCTTTTCTAAAAGTCTTTCAGCTAACTGTGAAGAACAAAACCAATTATCGAACGTGATATTTCGATTGGTACCATGTATTGATTCCGTAAATTTGATTACCTATTGGTACATGAAGTTCTTGCGTCACAGAAAATTATAATCTTTACTCCGTATTTGTCCAGTTTATTGCTAATGTACACCTTAAAAGCCTCTAGACTCGAGAAATTGCTCATCAATTGTGCAATATTCGTTTGGAGTATAGTTACTGGTAAAGTTTCTAACAAAATTTGAAAATATTTGACGAATTTATCAATTTTGCTGCTTTCAGGTCTTGTAACTTTGTCATGAAACCGAATACAACTTATAAGGAAATTGAATCGTTCTTCTGGCATTGTATCTCTAAAAATCGGAGTTACAAATTGTCTAGACCATATTTCCGAAGTATTGAGATCGTTCAAACTTAGAACGCCGCTAATATACGAATATGTACAATAGGCCTAGTATAGCTTGTATTTCATCTACATCGGTGCCATGCACATATCTTTGATTTGTGTACTTTGGAGCTTGTCTTGCAATTTTATCGTTCGTGTGATCAACGATTTGACTCATAATTTCTACACCGAAAAATGATTTCCACGACGCAAGTTCATTGTTCGCACTTTTTGGAACAGGTTTTGGCCCCGGAAAATGTAAAACTATATTGCCTTTTGCCATTCGACTAGTTCTTGCAACGAACGGCGAATCATACCATTCATAACCATTTTTTCCGTAAATCACATATTTTTCCTTTTATTAATTTGTGCCTCTATATCTTCATCACTTTCTGTTTGTAATTTGTCATCGATGTATAATTCATCTACAATAAGTTCTTCAGGTTCATCAGAGGAATCGGACAGTGTTTGGTCATCACTTTCTGATCATCACCTTCTAAATCAGTGTCCCCTGCCTCATATTTGCGTGCGAAATCTTCTAAATTGCTTTCGCTTAACTCTTGGCTATTAGAAACCACATTTGTTTATTTTAAAAAAAGTAACGTTAACAGTAACATCGAGCCAAATCTAAATTTTCGCCGCTTATCAACCGTTCTAAGAATCTTATATTCGTGATTTTCCTCACTACACTTTCGATAGTTGAGAAGGTACTGAGATGTAAAATTATGTAGACGCATTAGTTTAGATTAAACAGCGCATATGAAATATCGTTGGGTCATATATAACCCGATGTTACCGTTCTAGGGTAAAAAGTCATTCGTTAAACTTCCTTCAACATTTGCCTCTCAGCACTGGCATGCTTGTGCGTAATCTCAGCAATTTTCATTGATAGAAATATGCTTACAAATAGCTAGTGACATACTATGAAACTTAATAATAAATATGAAAAATATTATCGCAGATGTACGAGAAGTTATGCCAAGTTTCTTTTTATTAGTACCGAAGGAATTACAAATTTAGGTATGCAAGATGCAGTAGTTTTCTCTGTCAACGTTACTATTGACTTAGGCAGTGCCCAAGCCAATAATAATATGCATAAATTAGATTTATCGGGGAACTATTAAACCAACGGAGCTCCATCGCTTTAATAGTTTCTCGATAAATACAAGATAGGGGTAAATTAAACTTCCGAGTGGTACTATATTGTTTGACAAAGGGTCAAGTGTTAAGCTCTAAATGTGTCTGTCAACCGTTCTAATTTTACTTCGTAACGTCAATTGATTCGCTGTTAAATGAAAGGCTGTTCATGTAATCCCGAAACCTATCGATTATCTATCCTGTGGTTGTTGCTCTATTATGTGTTTCGAGTAAATATTAAAGGACAGTTGACATTTACGGATATAATAGACGAAACGAATACTTTTGTCAAGCAAATCGCTTGTTAAATATTTGAACAAATTCTATGACATATGTATGGTATATATTACAATTTATATTATCTTTACTTATAATATAATACTTATATATGGTTGACTTAATTTTTTTTTTATTTATTATCTAACAAGGGAGCTTACAAAATATATCGTGTACATTATATCTGGCGAAGTACGTTGTATTTTGTGTATACAAAAATATATAAAAAGTATATATTACATTTTTGTTCAATAGAGAATCTTAAGAAAATTATATAGTAAGAATAATTTTTAAGTAATTGCATATCTCTTAGAGGAAGAGATTTTCGATGATGATTTATTTCCTACTTATCCGCACTTAATACGGTATTTCACAAGGTCCTGAATTAGGTCCTATTACTATTATATCTATTACATTTCCCAAATACTTCGCTCCTTTCAACTTAATTACGTAATTTTTGGCTATTTAATTTATAGGGGTTGAAATTTTACAAAAGGTTAGGCAAGTGAGAGAAAGGGGAACATTCTTTTCTCTATATGTACTAAATATTATTTAGGGTCGGTTACACATAGATGTAGAAACAAACTGTGAACAATTTCAGTTTATAAACACAATCATTATTTTCAAGAAAATGGCGAATGCGCCAATATCACTTTATTAAGTGTGGACATTTTGTTCTAGACGAGTTTATTCAAATATACTTTTGCTATTCTTTATTTATAATCATAACCATTATATAAAATGGGTATATAATGCCGCTAAAGATAATCGACACTCCGTAACCTACAAAATAATGAATTTTGTTATACTTATTGCGTACTAGAACACCGATAGGTTAAAGTTTGATCTCTCATTAGTGCTCATTGATGTTTGTAGTTTTACTCATTTCACTTCTTCTGCATTCGATGTAACTTTATCTTCTTTAAAGATAATTAAGATTTACATTTTCTAAACAGTCATTTTGATGATTCAGCCACACAGTAAGTAATAATTAGATCAATATGAAAATTTTATAACATAACCTATGATTTCTGCAGATATGCCTTTTATTAGCGAGCTATATTATTTTGTTCATATTATGCAATTCCCGAGTATCAAGACTTGGATGAAATGCGGATGTATCGCGAATGATCTTGAGTTGATTGAACTTTTCCGAAGCTATTTCATATATTGAATAGAAATAAAATTTTAAACAATCTTGTTATCAAAAGTAAGCAATAAAACATTCTTGCTTGCTGGCTTGATGCATTCTTATTTAATAGCCAGAAAACATTCTTATTATCAAATGTATGAACTTGGAAATCTCTTTACAAAAAAAAATATGTTCTGAAAATAACATATGTAATCCTTTTTCTACATTATTATTTAATTTTCTACATTAGGACAAATTTTTTACATGATAGGGGACAGATTAATAACTGAATATTATTTTGACAATCACTGACAATTGATAACACAAAATAATTTTCTCTTAAGTAGGGGTCTCGTGATGTTCGGCCACATTGATAGCAGATTAGTGTTGTTTTGAGATTTTTATGTTGGCCAGCAGTGAATAAAAATACTATAATAATATATATGAAAGAAATATATATTGGTATTTGATAATTGTGTTAATATATATATTTCTTCACGTACGTTATATTGTCATTTCTATTATATACTAAGCAACCTAGAAATTTACCCAAAATTTAACGACACAGCATACATGTAACAGTTCCTTCACTTCAGTCAATGTAGGTCACATTCACTTCACTTCAATTAACATAGATCACTTCAGTCAAGTTCTCACGATGATTGAATATTAAAATATAAGAATACATTAGCTTTAAAGAAATGCATGTATTTAAGGGTGCACTGCATTTTAATATCCATATCAACGAGAAAAATGATTTACTCTTACAGATATGCAGATGGCTTAGTAATATAAATGACACAGAAATTGATGTTACCTAGAAATCAAATAGTTTGGAGGACTATTGTCAAGTAAATTATTTAAAGCTGAATGTAAAATTGTAAAATTTTCTAAAGTGGATTTAAAAATTCGAAACAATATAATCTCTTGTTTTTAAAACAGTTGATAGTTGATTTGTAGAAGAGTTGATAACATTTGTTTGTAAACAGTTGATGAAATGACTGTTGCTGCCACTACTAAAGTTAAGCAATCCTATGGTGCCATTGTGAATTTATTCTATCACTTAAAAATAAATCCGTGGGAAGTGAAAACTAAACTTTACAACTCCATAATTGTTAATTCTCTATGTATTGTGTAGCCATTTGGAGCCCATGATGTATAAAAATGTTATTGAGAGTTTAGGTTGAGTGTTACAAAATGTTATTACTTCTACCAATGTACACTCCAGATTATTTAGTTAAGGTGGAGGCAGGTACAATAAAGCTAGAACATATGATTTTTAAGCAATGCTTTAATTGGCTAAGAAAGCTGCTACCAACGATCAACTGTAGACTGCCCAAAAGTATGTTATCGGAGCAATATGATTCCAAAGCCAAAAAAATACTTAGTCACTCAAATTAACCGATTTTTAATCGTATTAATTGTTTGTATATATGGAATTATATTTCTGTATCTTCATTAAAATTTAATTAGAAATCATTACTCTTGAAATATAGAAATTGTTTACTCGAGTATAATATACAAATCGCAGCTAAGTGTCATTATGCTTTGTTCCATGATTACCTTTTCTTTCCAAGTAATGCAGCAATGTATCTACATCAGAGAATTCCCATGTATTACACGATTACGTGCACAGTCTGGGATGTCATCCAAATGAATAATGACCTTTTAGTGCAATAGAAATTACGATATTATATCACCGGCCAATCCGTTCGATGTAGGGTGTGTAATTTGTTCGAACCTAAAGACGTAGAGCATATATTCCTTATATATCCATTGTACAATGAAGTTGCACTCCGATAATCAAAAAATGCTATAACCCTTAAGGATATTAAATCCGTATCCTTCAGACATCGGGCATTTTAAGCTGTTGTGAAATTTTATCACCGGTTTTCTGAAAATTCAGTAATATATTTTTAATGAGTAATCAATATACTTACAATTCACCTTTTATTTTGTTATTGAAATTTTGTTTCACTTTTCAATGTTTATAAAAGTATATGTAGCAATATTATACATACCTATGTATATAAAAGCATATTTATGATCTATTACGTTTATGATATATAACAACATTTTGCGTTATAATTAGCGTTGTTATTTTCCTTCATTCTCTCTGTTAATTATTATCACAAACTTATGATCTTTTGTGTTATAATAAGCAATGAAGCTAAATAAATAATAAAGTAAAGTAACATTAAACTTGAAAATTGTAAATTTTATTGTCCATTTTCTGAAAATAAAACTATCCTCATGGTTGTTTTACACACGTTACGAATTTTTTATTGAAAAAAGCACAACATTTTTACAGAAGACAACTAAAAAAATTTACGGCACTCATTGTATGCTCTGCACAATCTCTATATTCAGAATAGACTACCTTTAGAGCCTGTACTAAGTTATTATAGAAATAAACCTATCCCGATGGTTAGTTTACAAACGCTACGAATTTCTTATTGAAAAAACACAAGATTTTTAGGGAAGATAACTAACAAAAATCATCATACACGTAGTATGATCTCTTTGCAATCTTTATACTCACGATAAACAACTCTTAGACTCTCTGCTAAGGTGCTCTGAAAATATAACTATTCTCATGGCTATTTTATAGACTTTATAAATTTTTTATTAAAAAGGCTTTAGATTTTTAGGGGACAGTTAAAAAATAATCATCGCACATGTAGTATACTCTCTATAATCTTTATATTCATGACAACAACGACAGCAGCCTCTATTAAGTTACTGTAAAAATAAAACTATCCTCATGGTTGTTTTACAAACGCTAGAAATTTTATATTGAAAAATGCACAAGATTTGTAGGGAAGACAACTAAGAAAATCATCGTACCCGTAATATGCTCTCAACAATCTTTATATTCACAACAGATAACCCTTAGAGCTTCTATTATGTTATTATAAAAATAATAACATCCTCATGATTTTTTCACAGGTGCTATGAATTTTTTATTGAAGAAAGCTTAAGATTCTTAGGGAATACAATTAAAAAAGTCATCGCACCTGTAGTATATTCTCTACAATCTCTATATTCGTGACAGACAACCTCTAAAAAAACTCTTAAAGCCTCTATTAAGTTACTCTAAAAATATATCTTCATGGTAGTTTTACAAATACTCTCTATGGATTTTAAATTGAAAAACGCGCAAAATTTTTAGGGAAGACAAATAATCATTTTATTCATCTTCTCTCTAAATTATTACGATTACTACATTACTCGCCACTGGACTAAATTACTAGCATAGTCTGAACCAAGCTTAAGGGAATGATCAACTTACGCATGAGAGCAAGTAAAGGGAGTTCTGATTTGCCGAGTTCAAGAATAATTTTGGGACCCAAATTTCCGGTGCTCAAATATTAATTAATCAATGCAGAAAGATTCTATTTTAATGAAAAAAGCATATTTGTCTAGTAAATGAAAGAACACTTGACAGAAGTACTTTCATTTGCTAGTCGAAAATGTTTCACAAAGTGCTCAGCGACCTCTCCACTTCTACAAGTATATTTGTTTTTATTTCCTTATCTCTCTACATAAATCTATTATAACAATATATCAACGCAGCCGTTCAGTGCAATGGCATTATCTTAAATGGCTCTTCTATGCAACAATTTTCTCTGTTTCAATGAAATTAACCGAGCGGCGGCTCATTATCGCCACCGCCAACGCCGACGTACGTAAAATATGTACCCTCCTACGCAATTTATCCACCCCACGCAGATATAAATACCTGTTGCTTGGTGATGTAGATGGGCTTATTGAGTATCATCCATGTGACTGTCTCGTGGCAGGCCGGCATCGTAGTCGATCCGTCGTACGTCATATAATACTCGGTCTCTGGAAGAAGGCCCCTGACTGATAACCGCTTTACATCCACCTCATTTCCTGTTGACAGACAAGACAACTAGGTATTATGTTATTACAATATTCCGCCAGCGCGAACGAAATATGATTCGGCGGTGATTTGGGTAAAATTTAATCCTGAGAGGGTGCGGAGAGGGCGTGATTTATAGCAGCAAGTGATGGTTATCATTTCAGGCAGGATAATTTAGTACGTGGCGAATACAACTATTACCAAAGTTGGATGTTGTTTGATGAGTCTTGGAGAGTAAACAAGTAACAGCATTCAGATAAATTATTTAGGGTATAGCAATTTGAGGAAATTGAAGTAAAGGTGAAACACTTGCGATTGTAACAATGAAGTGGTCCAAAGTCACCGCCTTTGATTTCAATGCAACCTTATGTATTGTACTGATAGCGACAGATAATGTAGGACACATATTACTTTTCCGCATTCCACTATACGCGGAAAAGTAATGTAATCGCGTAAAAAAAATTTGTTGTAGGGTTTATATTTCGTTTTTAAGCCTAAAAACCAAAAAAAAACATTGTGTGGTTTTATGAAACCACGATGCAAGTGAAACTTTTTTTCGGATTGTAGACATTTAACTGAAAATTTTCGGAAAATTATTCGATTTAGGGTATTAAAATCGCGTTTCTAATTTTAACTTAATAATTGGAAAATGGGAATGATAATGGGAAATCAATAGTAGACAAGATATCCAACTATAAATTTTAATTTCAGTCTACGTATTAGAGTACGGAATACATAATAAATACAATCGTTCAGATGATAGACGCATGTTAAAAACTGAGACCAATATTTATTTAAATTATTGAATCATTTTGAACCTCATTTATTCTATCAATAATTTCATCTTCGCCTTGAGTCTCACAGTATATAAATGTAAATAATATTTTATGGTAACTAAAATAAGCAAACAATGACTTACATTTTATTTTTTCAATGTATCTAGAAAAAACCGCATCGATCGTAGTGCCATATCTCGTGGTTGGTATATTTCTATCATTTTTCATTTCAAGATTAAATACTTCTCTCAAGTATTCAGTAAGTGGAGCAGATTCCTCTTTCTTAAAATCTGTATTTAAATCACCAGATAAAATAACAGGCATTCGCGAATATATTTCTCGAGAACGTGGAAAATTTGTGCCGAAGACGTAGCAAATGGAGCTAGATGAAAACCTAGAAAATCCATGATGTCATCTATTCTTTGATTGACTTTAATATAAATTGACGCGATTACAAGTTTTCTGTTCACATCAAGTTGACAAATAGCTGCACAAAAATCTCCCACAGCAGATTCGGAAGTAGTAATATAACTACTCCACCATATCGAGAATTAATATGTTTCTGTCAACTCATACAATGGAAATTGGGAATATTTATCTGCTCAGTATTTTTTAAATTAATTTCGGATAAAACAAGGGTGTTGATTGATCCCTCGTTGACCGGTATATTTGACTCACTAGCTGTATCGTTGTCCATTACGATCAAGTGAACAACAATATTTACATCAATACACTGATCAAAACAAACAAATACAGCGGAGCATTTGAACGAATGAGTGAGAATATAAATGCTACACGGTCAGCTGATGCGAGCCATGGGCGCCGCCATATTGGCCTTGGCTGCTCTGCCGAGCGCCTTTCATTTTACCCCTACTCCGCGGCCGACTGTAATGCGACATGCGATAGATAGACGAAAAAACTTGAGGCGATGGAAAAAAAGTTTCACTTTAAAATGTTTTTAAACCATTTTGCGTATGTGTGTGTCGTTGTCGTCGTTGTCGTTGTCGTTGTCGTCGGAATTTATTCTTGTTAGCACGATAACTCAACTAAATCATGTCGGATCGATCGGGCTTTGACTGATTCTGATCGGGGATCTCTCCTAGATGGCACCTATTGATTTTGAGGTGGACAAAACACACTCTACCATGTTCATGGGTCATGAGAAAGCACAATGGTGGACTATTTGAGAAATTGTTTTTGTTAGCACGATCATTCAATGACATCGTGTCGGATCGATAGGGTTTCGACTGATTCTGATTAGGGACATCTACTAGATCACATCTATTGAATTTGAGGTGGATGGGATACACTCCACCCTGTCCACGGGTCATGAGAAAGCACGATGGTGGACTATTTGAGAAAAATTGAAAAACGGAAAACTTTCGCATACACCACATATTCTGCATTTATGTGTTGGTTTATTTTTTCTCGGCCACTAAATTTCGAGATAGATATCTTCTACGTGCGGAAAAGTCCGTTATAAGGTTTTAAAACTATTTATTTTTTGTAGGTGTTCGTAAAGTTTACACCCCAACTCATGTATAGGCTCATATATTTGACGAAAACGATGATAATTTAGGTTAGTTGCTTTACACGCAGCAGGTTTATAAAAGGGAAGCACTTTACTCCGCGTCAATAACATGGATGGGTTATCTACTATTGTCCTATGGAAGTGGCTGAGACACTTTTATTCACACTGAGGTCCAGGGTGGCAGAATGGGTCACGTATTGGGGGGTGGAGCAATTATTTCCTTTCATTTGAGTAAAAACGGGGGTAGGTTTGCACATTATGGGTATGTTTGTCTTCGTCGCTATGTATAGCCTTCCACTCCGCAGCCTGAGGTTTTAGAGGAAGTAAATGTCCGAACTTTATGTATCGAATAATATTGGAGCTGATAAAAGGTATGTATTTGTTAATTCTAAGACCAGGGTTCTCCAATTATCAACAATTTGGGATATATTAAAATTGTGCTAAGATGAATTAACATAAAACTGAGTAGGTAAATAGTATTTACCAAAATAAGAGTTATATGTTTTTGGAAATTCGCATAGATGAGCCGTAAATGAATATTATAAATATATTTGTTTATCTACTCTATGTTAAGATATATAGAAAATTAGTGTCTCCATCATGAAGATCTTTATAATTTTGGCTTTAATATAATTTTTTAGCAACATTTTCAAAATTTTCCATATACACCGCTTAGCCAATATTTGATGGCTCTTCTTATATAGGACTACTCTATATTACAAGTCCTATACAACATATAGGACTACTAGTAACAACAACGTTGGTTGCAATATATCAGACATTAGACAAAAACTAGATAGACGGGTAATATTAATCATAAGTCCTTTTTTTCCCGTCAGATATATATATCAGTCTTTAAAAAACTTGTCGTGTATTTACCGGTATATATGTGAACTACTTGTGCATTTACATCCAGATTAGCGTTTATATTATAAGCCTCAGGGCTACCGATAACAGTTTATTAAGAGCTCCCGTCACCCCTTTTTCAAATCAGGTGTGAAGAAGATATCACCTCGTTACTTTTTATGTGCAAAAAAACTGGACGTTAAGGTTTGTCGGGCATTTTATTCAATAGTCTTTAAAATATACGATTTGATTAACACGAGAGTGAAGTGAGGTAGTGATTTATCTTTGTTCAATTCGAAAGTGTTTTAAATAATTCAAAATTATGTACTGTGTAAATATATAGTGGATGTTCAATATAACTTTCTGAACATATTCTGTGATTTGTGTGTGATGGAAACTGGTCTAGACGACTGGAATTAGGGAAGGAGTTAAATAGGTAAATTAAGTGTTTAAGTACTTTAGTTTTAGTTAAAATACAGAACAGTTTTTGAAGAAAAAATTGCAGTCCAACGCAATTATTATATCGATACATATGATACGAATAAATTTTCATGGAGAATAAGTATAATGACTTTCATTGTTAATAAATTATCATGACTGAATTTGTTGTAAATAAAAACATAATACTTTGATTTAGTTAGACATAATACCAATACATATACGAATAGAAAGATCCAATCAAAACAATAACTTGTATTGGTGGTATTATATTGTCTATGAAGCACTTACATACAGATCTATAATTGTTAATTAAATAGAAATATGTGTTTCTATGCAGGTAGGTTCCGAACGAGCTGGACACCGTTTTTCATACAAGGTAAGATTTTTTTCTATGATGATGAGATAATGTATAACAATAAAAAAAATGTAGAATTACATATCAAAACTACTATACGTGTATAAATTGATGTAGTTTTTGTCAATTAAGTTAGTATACTCATTGGCCACCAACGTATGATGTGGAATGTGACCTTTATAAGAATAATTTTCGCTTACAGTTTCCTGTATTATTATTATAACCAATCCATCAAGTATAGTGTGATATATTGCAACCGATTCTTTTGTCACTTAAATACTATAAAGTGTGTATATATGACCTAAGGTTATAATACACTTTTATTGCTCCAAACAGATTATAATAGGATAATGTTAATCATATTGTTTTGGTTAGGCAAGTTAATTATTATTGATAGCCCAAATAGACTCCCCGGGGTATGTCGAGTTGAATATGAATAGTATCACTTTACAGTGTCTAAAATAATAATCTAGAATCTTTATTTATAACAATAGTAGTACTGATATCTTATTTGAGAGGTAGAATTTTTGTTAACGTTTAATAAATGAATGAGAAGTCTGTAAAGTATAGTAGAGAATATATTTATTCGCTATGGAATTCATTGGCAACCCCTAAAATAGACAGTAGTATAACATTGATATCAGTATAAATACTATTTAAAGGCATTTAACTTTAATAGCAGAAAATATTCTAATAATTTATAATAATGTAGAAACAGTGTACATGCACATATGTATGTATATTTATTTTCGAGAGTTCTGTCCATAAGAGAGTAGGGATGACCTGTGAAATGAAATATCATACATGTATCGCATTATGTTATAATACTAAAGAAATTCTTTATGACGTTACCAGAGATTACCTTAATTTTGGATTCTCCAACAATAATTATGTTATTACATATAAACACATTAATACATTTATTCTGAGCAATGAAGTTTTATGAAGACAATCAGTAAATATTATTTTTGTAAATACTGTTCAGACTTAGTCAGTAGAGAAATATTGCTGAAAGTAGTGACGAAAAATGCATTGGAAGAATGCAAAAATTAAATAAAAATTACTAACTTGTTGTTGTAACTTGTTTATAGAGTAGCCTTTTATAATTATATAATTTGAAAATAATTCCCCTGATATTTATATTTTAACCATTCAGCTTTGTTTTGAATATCTGAACGACATTCATATAATTACTACCATATCCACTTTGAGCTCTAAAGTAGGTATAGTTTATCAGAACACTGAATATATATATATATATATATATATATATATATATATATATATACATATATATATATATATATATATATATATATATATATATATATATATATATATATATATATATATATATATATATATATAGTGTGTAGAATCTTTATTCCATATACAATGATGTGAAATATGTGATAATTTAGAGGATTACTTTAAATTTGGTAAAAGAATATAAAATCGGCGCTAGACAATTAGGCTTAACTCAGACGTACCACTTTACAACGACGCCGACGTTGGAACCACAGAAAAGTCGTCGCTAGTGGAGAGTAGCAAATTAATATGGAAACACAGGTTAGCACACACACGACCGATACTGTGTAGTTGATTTCGACAACAGTCGCAATGCGTCGTTGATATCGCCCACAAAATTGTCACAGGTAATAACTGAACCCAACTTTCATGTACGACCTACAAACCAACCACAGCCGCAAATAACCAAAGACTGCCGACCATCGTTGTAGTTCTTCATTCATTCTATCATTGCATTGAGCGTAGATTGCACGTTTTCTATAAGAAAAAGGCTGTGGCTCGTCTGAGTTCACATTTAACTGCATGCCGATAACATTATGGTTGTAATGTGGTCGATAGCAGCGATAGCCCAACGACCATTTTATCGTTGAAAATTGGTACGTCTGAGTTAAGCCTTACAGAAACCGGTTTGTTTACGTGAAGATCACAATGTTGATCAGGGTAATTTCAGTTTTATTTAGGATCTATTTCTTGAATTATTTGAGATTCCTGAATAACTGCTAGTTCCTCAAACCAACATGTGATCTTCCCTTTCTAACCTTCCACTAATATATGATTATGAACTATGGTAATTTAGAAAAATATAATAAGCAAGATAGTTTAACTAGAAACAGTCGAAAATATTCATTAAATTAATATATTTTCATTGTTAAAGACAATCAACTGTTTATTCACATATTATATTATTATTTAAAACAATTTTCTACGTGTTCTCTATGTTGCGTAATTATAACCACAAAAGTGAGAATGGTTTTTATGCGCCATTTTATTCTTCAAATAACAAAGAGGAGCGGTAGACTGATATAAAAATACATTTTGCTCCGAGCCTCTAAAGGACAACATGTTACCTTCCTTTAAAGTTGAAATAGCACTTTATCATCTCTTACAGTTTTTGAGAAATGAATCAATATAATTGTACAATTTGTATATAGTAACAATGGCAATGAGATGGATTTCCAAAAACATGCAATTTTAATAAGCCCTATTCGCCTATGCAGATCCA
Source organism: Rosalia funebris (assembly GCA_037954035.1). Taxonomy (NCBI): domain Eukaryota; kingdom Metazoa; phylum Arthropoda; class Insecta; order Coleoptera; family Cerambycidae; genus Rosalia; species Rosalia funebris. The sequence continues at coordinate 28,332,645 of JAZFAV010000035.1, read as the reverse complement.
TATTAATTCACAGAAGCAACTTCAGATATTAATGCAACTTTAATACATTCCCAAAGGAATCAAATTTAGAGCATCCTCGCCCTATTACAAGTAAACAGGTAATTTCTCAAAAACCTAATGATATCCAACAGTCAATAGAACATATATTGTGCTTATTATTTTTACCAGCCCCTATTTTTCAAAATATGAGTCTATATATAATTTGGAGTATAAATATTAACATCCCGTTTTACCTCTTAGTTGGCCTTTAGAGCAATTGAATAATACATGCATTCATTCTCGGTCTCTCTATCGCCACACGAAATAGTATTGAAATCGAAGGCTGCCACTCAGAATCATCTTTGCAACAAAAATAAGTATATTTTCTTATTGTTAGTTAAATATACATTACTTTATTTAGGACACAATATGCTCTTACTTTTGTCAATTTCTTTATTTGTCCTGGTTAATAAGATTTTACTGGCATGGTAAGTGAATACCAGCTAGTAGGTTAGAAATGCATAACATTAAATAAATGAAATTTGGCCTTATTTATCTTAAAAATGATAAGTCTACGATTTAATTCTAACAAGGGACCAGGAATTAAGTATGTAGATAGAGGATAGAAAAATAAGGAAAATGTATTTTTTGCATACCCCTACAGGCTTTAATAAGATGAATTTGGTGGAACCAGATCACGTTTACTCTAAAAATTATATTTTTTTGTGTTGAGAATTATGAGAGATACGTTAAAGATGTAAATTAACGAAATATATATCTGAACTATGACGATTTTCTAGCATAGAACTATTTCGGGTGCACCTAACAGGGTTTGAAAGGTACAAATAATGTCTCCCATGTTTTATTATATCAACTTTTGGGTACTTACCTCCATATCTAATTTTATCTAACTGGTCTGTTAATATCCTAAGTTCCGGATTTGACAAATCTCCCAGCTGAAACAAAGTTAATATTAGTCAACATGAATATATGCATTCCTGGAGATAATAATTATTATTACACGAGGAATTCCATTATGGTAGATTAGAAGACTAAAATATATCTCTGAAGTATTTTGTTGTAAATTTAGCGGCTAACTTTATTTACTTGTTTATTTTTTCATTTCATTTATTACGTCGATGATTATCATCGTTATTCTCACTATTGTATACTATATAAAATTAATTTAGCTTATATTTGGATGATTAGAGATTTAACTTTTATACTTTAATACTTAATAATACATAGAAATATACCCTAAGTGCTGTTGCAATTGTGCTACAGACAATGAGATATTTATAACGGACAAACATCTTGACAAACATAATACACTAATGGAAAACTTATGTGGGATGGGGGTTTAGAAGATTTAAAGACAACGAAAAATAGCAGTTCGTGACTGTTATGGAATATATAGGTTGAAAAACGCAACAGGCAGTGACGTGCGGTGAAGTTTATCTTGGGAAGCGATATAGAAAATCAATATCACCACTGATATTGAATTTATATAACATGAATCAACATTTATGTTATAGTAAACCAAATTTACAGAATATTTCAAACACATTAAGCAGAAAAATAAAATAAAAAACAGAAAACAAATTGTAAGTATTATTGTGAAGAATTATCCTTTTAAGCATCCTATGTTTCTTTGTTATCCAAAATATATCATTATTTACTTTTTATTTAAGATTTTCTATCAGTATCCTCTCGGTATTCAAGTATAGTTTAAAACAGTCACTATATCTAGTTTCACCAATCAAGAACAAGTTTAAAAAATCAATTTTATAGCTTATACATCTGAGGCACTGTCAAACAAATTGAGGTTCTGTTAAAACAATTTGAAAAATCCGCTGAAATTCCGCCGAGTGATTTTCTAACCAATTTTAAATTGGAACTTTCTGAATATTTTTTCTTTAATCGTTTCAAGTAAATTTGTAGTTCATGTACATTAATTTCAATTGCACACAGCTAACTAAATAATTTATATTACACTCATTGTTATTATAAAACGATATATTAAAGTAGCTAGAAAAGCTTTAACTGTAAATTATTGATGATATTATGATATTGAGGACTCGATGAAATGCAATTTCTTTAATTGCATCGTAGAAAGCCTCCATTTAATAAAATATCCGAAATTCATTCATTTTATCATTTTAATGTTCCGGCATTAATGACAAGATTGTCGTTGTCTGTTTCGCTTATATTTAAATGCTTGAAAGGACATTGACTAGGGAACAGTCAATTTGCTGCAAGAAATTTAATAATTGATTTCCGAATATATTACTGCCTCTGGCGCTGAAAATGGCATTATTTTTCCTTGATTGGCTCTAGTTTCTGAAAACATATATGATGAATATTAATGCAAAGAAAGAAAAGCAAAATAAAATAAGCAATCTATCTTGTATCGAATTTGTCTGTACATGAAATATAACAAAACAATAAGGAATAATTGATGAAAGAAATATAAAAAATTATAGAAAAGTTTCTCTGTACAATTTTCTTGTATATTTCTTCTGTGAACAGTCCCTCTACAGATTTCAACAGTAATCTGTCTTTAAGTGACGATGCCACCTTCCTTGATACATTTCTCTCATTATTCCAATATCCTGCTGAAACTATTCACCTTGTTCCTCACTATAGTCTTCTAAGTTAGAAAGAAATTTGTATAAGTGACTATGCAAAAAATGTAATTTAATATTTATATTGGCTCCCAGTTTTTCAAAACATTTTAGCATCTTATGTACTGGTTCTTGGTAGTTGATTGCCTTGTGATTGCCAAAAAAATTTTGAATTACAGATACATAACTAAACAATGCATTCGAAGCTACAACGGTCATACATCTGTTACAATTTGGATCCCTTCCTAGTTTTCGAAGTTATGAATCGTCAAACATCGGTGCCTTTAATTTTTCCACAGTCACTAGTGGAAATGCTTGACAAATGTATTTAGAACAATTACCTGATTTGTCCAGTGCTTTTAGAAACTATTTCATTATACTCAGTTAAGAGGTGGCAGTATTATTTTCCTCACTTTATTAATGGCCCATGAACAATGTTGGCTTTTCCAATGATCCTAGCGTATCTCAAAGACAGAAAACTAAAAAGATTGCGTATCTCAAAGGCAGAAAACTAAAAAGATTGAATATTATAATTTGTAAAGAGTCTAGGAAAATATAGCCTCAATTTTTCGGGAATAAGTGAAAGAATATATAAATTTTTAATATAAATATATCTATACGAATATTTTAATGAACCTATGCCTTCTTTGTTTTCATCAACCGCACATCGCTGGCCATAGGTTAGTATTATAGGATCCATATTCGTTGGTTTTTTATTTTATATACAACAATTAGGGTACCGAACCAAAGCAGCGTAAGTCTGATGACACGTCATGAAAACATTGTTTAGAAAAGAGAATGAAACTTCGCTTGTCCATGATTCTATGTTTTTTTACTATCTCCATAATTTTTGATTAACATAAATGAAGCATAGCTAGAATATTTACTTGACATAGGTAACTATCACTTTCAATAAAAATATTATCTTAAGACTTTAAGAATTTTAAATGCACTTTGGGAGATGCTCTTACTATTTTGACTAAAATTAAGTTTTCATTTATTTCATCGTATTATTACTCAAAATAATCGTGAGTAACCAATTTCTTATTTTACTTTAATGTACGTAAAAAAGGTGTTTTTTTCAAGTGAAGACATGAAAAGTGAAAATGGGGACGTCCATTTAAAAATATATCTATAATACCATAACTTTTAAAAATAACTATAAAACATGATAATATCTTTCAAACTGATATTTTAAATACATCTTCTGACATATTTGAATGATACAAAAATTATTATTAATTTTATCAAATTCATGTCTCAATTTGTGAATTGGTTGTATAATATGACTCTACAAATAACGAAATTATTACAATAATATATTTTAGAAAAATCAAATTTACTTTGCACATACTATAGAATATTTTGAAAATAACCTTAGTCGTTCAGTAAAGTATATAATATATATTTTATTGTCACCATTTACTGACAGATAAAAAACAGACCTATTTTCCATTATTTTCTACATTTATTAAAAATTATATGTGGCGTTGCATATTTCAAAAATCAAGTTGCAATCATCAGGAAATACTGAAACAGTTTTAATCACCTCCACGTGCGACTTTCTGTTATATTTGTTGCTACATCGAAGGTTTTCGATCTGTCTCAAGATTTTAGGTACAAAATACAATATAAAAATATAATACTAAAGTATGCTAAAAATATAATACTAATAAAATAAAATGCTATATGTTTGATATAATAACCCTAAATACATTTATTTATATTTTTCTGTAGGTTGTAATATTTTTGAAGTTTTTATTGCTCATTAGAAATAGAGTTTGCAAATGTTTTCTCTCTAAAATCTTATAGCATTTTATTCAGCTTGTACTCAGCTTGAAAATGACCACATTAACCTACCTTGAGGTATTTTTACTACCACTTAATTGGCTGACAAAGTGATATAAGTCAAATAACAACCACTATTCCAAACAATGTTTCTACAAACGACTATTTCTTTTGCATTCCGATTCACGATGCAACTGGTTATTGCAACTAAAATCGCTCTTTGATGTTATTAACTACTTTAAACTTTGAAGCACTTTCTGCTTTCTAGTGCTTTAAGCGTCATAAAGACATTATTTTATTAGCATTTATGTTACAGAACAAACAGCCTGGGATATTAACGCAATGAAATTAAAGTAAATCAGTTCAATCTTTAGTAAATCTATTATAAATATTTGGTAGTAGAATGTGCAAGATATCTGCATCTAATTTCTTACTTATTTCGCATATAATACGGTTTTTATCGGATAGATTTATATCTACATTTAAAAATTATATAAAGCATTAGTCAATCCAGTTTTTTGTTGAATAGGTATATCCATGACTTATTAACAAAATTTTGATTTATTTTAATATTTTAGAACAAGAAATGATTTAAATTAAAATATCGTAAAGGGTAATAAACCTTCATATTCATAATTTGGATTGTTAGCGTTCAAAAGGTTGATGGTGAGAATTCGAAAAAAAACATACACGTGTTGTTTTGGAAATAAAAATGTGTCCGAGGACTTCAACCAAACAACGTTTAATACAGCCTTCTCTAAGCAACGTTAATTTGAATTTGGTGAATTTCATTCCACACTTTAGGGACATACTGTATGCTAATATATTCTATTCCATAAAGTTATATTATAACTGCGTGTTTGTTCGGCATCAAAGTAGTAAGTATGCATTGACGCTGGTTCTACCTGCCAGAAAATGAATAATTGTGTAGAGTAACTTTATATTTTGACAGGATTACAGTGTCTAGACGAAGCTAAACTTTATAAACTTTAATTGGTAAAGGATTCCCTTAGCTCTTACAGGTGAATTGAAAGAGAATTTCTGACTTTCAGAAAAAAACTGTTTTCGATATTATGACACATTTAAGTAAACGCGTGGGAGTTATTCACTTACGTTGTAACTTTGATTTCGGGTGATTTTTATTAAAATTACGAGATAAAGTTTATAGTTGGTAATATAAAAAAATTCTTTTTCACACAAATAGACATATTAAACGTCAAACAACTAAGTTTTTCAGTTAAAAATGAGGTGTTTCGTTATTAACTCTCCAGATAAATTTAACATAAAGAATGCTGTAGACAGTTTCAAAAAATAAAACCCGCCCAGGTAAATTCGACATTTGTCCCGGATCGGAACCAAATGACATACAGCCGCCAAGCGGTTATCAAAGTAGTTTCCGAATAACAAAGCTATTATATAATCGCTCTAGGAAACAACTACTCCTCGGGCTAAAGCCCCGCCAGGCATAATAACCGCTTGGCAGCTTGGTGGTTCCTTTCTCGATTTCCGACTTATAAGTTACTGACAGAGATCGTATCGATAAAGATGTATAGACCATAAAGTTCATTCGGCATTTGTCCTGAATCGGCGTACCGTGTGCGGCACTGATGAGAATTAACAAGTTCGAAACAGTTGTATGTCGTTCGGTTCCGATCCGGGACAGATGTCGAATCCTACCTGTGGCGGGTTTTATTTTTTGAAACCTTATCTGATCGTGCAGAAACACGAGAAAGGGGTCGAGGATCGCTTCTGGGTATAATTCAATGCCTGGTGGGGCTTTATCCTGAGGAGTAGTTGTTTCCTAGAGCGATTATGTAATAGCTTTGCTATTCGGGAACTACTTTGATAACCACTTGGCGGCTTGGTGGTTACTTTCTCGATTTTCGACTTATAAGTTACTGACAGAGATCGTATCGATAAAGATGTATAGACCATAAAGTTCATTCGGCATTTGTCCTCAATCCGCGTACCGTGTGCGGCACTGATGAGAACTAACAAGTTCTAAACAGCTGTATGTCGTTCGGTTCCGATCCGGGACAAATGTCGAATCCTACCTGTGGCGGGTTTTATTTTTTGAAACCTTATCTGATCGTGCAGAAACACGAGAAAGGGGTCGAGGATCGCTTCTGGGTATAATTCAATGCCTGGCGGGGCTTTAGCCCGAGGAGTAGTTGTTTCCTAGAGCGATTATGTAATAGCTTTGCTATTCGAGAACTACTTTGATAACCGCTTGGCGGCTTGGTGGTTCCTTTCTCGATTTCCGACTTATAAGTTACTGCTGTAGACAGGTCTACATGAATTTCTGACTTCGTGCCGATCACCCTATGGGCCTCTTCAGAAGAAATCCAAAAATTAATATTGTTATCTTCTGCTACTTGTGATATATTCCAGTTTACCTGCGCCCTCATAGTTAGGTGGTACAAAGATAGTAGTGTTATATTGAGAATAAATTTCTGTATGTTCATGTTCTGCTACTGCTAATTTATTTGGGTATTCTAGTCTCATGTGCCTTTTATGTGTGTTAGTTATTTAACTTCTTGGAAACGTACACCTGTATTATTCTAAAAATCTCAATTTCGTAAAGATTTCAGATACGCCCCTATGTTATGAAGCCCTCGATTATTATGCCCAGATATAAGCATATCCACCCTATATAAGGGCATCAGAAATAATTTATTGAACCTCTGCTTTATAAGAATAGTTTCCAGGTCTTTGCGCTTAAAATTCTACACCCTTTGAAGGTCTTACCCTTTAAAATCGATACCGAAAAATAATCTCTTTGAATTAGGCAAATTAAAACGTAATTATAAGTATCCGTCGGCGTTGGTGTGGCATCGAAAACAGCAAAAGTAATTGGCTATAAATATGCAACACGGTGAGAAAGCTTATTTGTAGTTGTACGTACCTTTAGAAGCCAGTAAATATACATAGACTAATTTGTAATCTGCTCCCGCCCAAAGATCGCCATAAAATTACGATACAATTTGCCATATCTCCAGAGCTGTGGAAGTGGCTAGAGAGACATAAAGGAAAGTGGCTGAAGGTGGAGGGGGACGCGCGCCCTTCTTGTTATGCAAATTGTATTGTAGTCCAACTTTTAAAACACTCTTTAAGCCACCAAGTAATCATGCAAATTTTGTCGTGTACTTTTATTATAATTGCATTTTTCATTACGGCAGCAGTCGGGCCGGCCTATCTTCTATCTCATGTATGATACATGGCGTTTCCTGAATTTAAATTAATCCTCCTTTATTTTTGCCGGCGGCAACGCGTTTCTTATGTTATTAAATCCGCGAGGTATGATTTATTGAAATAGGAAAAGCATGGATTGCAATTAAAATATCTTCAGGCGGAAATAGCTCTGGAATATGAAATCACATCTTATTGAAGTACGTGTCGAAGTGAAAGAAACCAGTTGCTATACTGGAAACGCTCGAAATGATATTTAATGAAAGAGTTCAAAATATAAGAATATGTACATTTGGATGTTATTTATTTAGAAAAATCAAATTTGAAAAACGATTCCACCAAATATTATGAAATGCAATAGAATAACTTTATTAGCATATTCGACTTATAATCAAATAAAAATAGGTATTTATTTCGAAATGTTTACTTAGTATTATAGTAAAAAATTGACTAGAGTTTTTTCAGAGTAGGTAGGTTTTTGTTATTGTTAATCCTCCGTAGGGTGCAGCCGATCTGTGAGATCCGCCAGTCACTTTTTCCTTTGCCCTTTCGTGTGTATTACGCATATTAACTCGAACTCCCTCATAGCTTTCTAGCTCCAAACCACTCTTCTCGATATGGTGTCGATTTTCTTTTAGTGCATTCCTTGGCCTCGTATGGACCGCCAGGCTTTGTCAGATGCATTGCGCCTGAATACGTCATTATCTTCACTTTCATATTTGTTACATTTATTTTATTATTTAAATTAATAATATTTTTTGGGATCTCTACACTTACTCATTCAGGCTTTTTTATTCAAAATAACACATTTGGGTGTTAAGTTAGTAGTTTATAAACAAGGTTGGAAATTGGAAGCAAGGTTGGGAATTGGTGCAGGGATAAGGGACTCTCAGTCAATCCCTCTAAAACTGAGGTGATGGTGTTCACCAAGAAATATAAGTGGAACAGAACATGTCCGCTGAAACTTGGTGGTCAAGAACTAAGCTAAGCAAAAGCTAAGCGAAGTGAAATACTTAGGAGTAATCCTGGACGGGAAATTGTCATTGGAAACACATCTAAGTCACATATGTTCCAAGATCACAGCAACACTTTAGCAACTGAGAAGGGCCATTTATATTGCTGGGGATTGAAACCGGAGACCATGAAATGACTGTATGAGGCAATTTTCAAACCCAGACTGACTTATGGAGCACTGGTCTGGTGGGAGAGAGCCTGTTTAAAATCGGAAGTTAACCGATTTAACAAGCTAAGAGGATTGATTCTAAGAAGTATAACCGGAGCCTCAAGATCGACAGCTATCGAGGCGATGGGGATACTGATGGGAATACCACCTCTTGATGTCACCCTGAAAACGGAAGCTGCAAATGCAATGCACAGGGTCGGAAACATGAACAGGAAGGTAGGGCACCTGAATAGACTCTCAAGAGAGCTAGGTGAGGAGGGGCTCCTATGGATGCCCTCTGACAGTACGGGTATCCACTTCCTGTTTGACAAGAAATATAAGATCACCCTCACCAGTAAGACCGACTGGATAGAGGGTCGAGCTGGATTACCGCTCAATGGAGACATCTGGTACACCGACAGTGCCAAGAGTGAGAACAGAGCGGGCGCGGGGGTGTATAGGCGACACGATGGGATAGATGAAACCTTCCCCCTCGATAAATATACTACCGCACTCCAGGTCGAGCTAGTTTCAATTACATACGGTGTTCTGGGGCCGACCAAAATTGGACCCAGGAGAGAGTATGTATCTGCTCGGGGATTGCAGGGCGGCGTTGACAGCTCTGAATTTAGCAACGACAAAGTCGAAGCTGGTCTATAATTGCTATGAAGCATTGAACCACTTGATAGGGAAGGAATCGGTGGAACTCTTATGGATACCTGGGCATAATGGCATTAAGGAAAATCTAATTGCAGATGACCTTGCCAGACTAGGGACCAGGGAAAACCTCTATGGACCAGAACCTGCAGTGGGAACAAGTCGGAATCTGATCAGAGACCGCATCAATGACTGGGCAAGAGACCAGCACAGAGAAAGATGGAGAGGAGTAACGGGTTGTCGAATAACCAAACTCTTCATAGAATACCCAGAGATTGAGAAATGGGCCCAAGAATTCATTAAATTGAACAGGCACAAAGCCAGAACCCTGGTGGGACTCATAACGGGCCAATATAGTAGCCTAAATGCATATAAGCACAAGCTGAGGCTGATTCACAGCCCGGCATGCAGATACTGTAGAGAAGACGAGGAAACCCACAAAATATAATAATAATAGTAGTTTATACTAAATAACTAAATATATTTACCAACAATATGACATTTATTTTTGTTTCGAACATGCTAAAATGATGAGAATTCATAATTATTTACACTTAAAATAGACAGTTACTTATAACTTTTCTTTGTAATTCACATCCAATATTTTTTTATATATAACTTTATGGCTTTTACATGAAAAAATAGGTGGATTGTTTTCTTTATTTGAAATATTGGTGAATACTAATTTATGTGTGTATTTTGCCCTTAAAACAGAAAAAAACTTGTCAATAGCTGGTTTCCTATAAAAATATTCCAAATTTATTGTTTTACAACATAATATGAGTTGCTGTATGTAAATTCTATTACTGCGATTAAAAACTAGTGTGAAATATTTGTTATTGTATTGTATTAATTAAAGAAAGCGCGTTTAATTGAGTCTTCACCACTTGAGTCATTAAAATCTAAATTGTATAAGAATTGATAAAGGATCCCTCAGATGCATTGCGCCCGAATGTATTTGTATTCAGACTACGCCCGACGGAACATTAATAGATATTAAAAATATATCTGCGCCTCAAATTTTTTAAATAAATGGCGGAGGAGCCAATGTCACTTTAAACATTACCGTAAGTATATCTTTACTGCCATTGTATCTTGCATTCTAATGAGCGTGAACTTTTATAACTATTACGTATCATGGTTATCAGTTGGAAGGAAGAAACAAATATTTAAATAAAGTCAAGTACAAAATATTGATTTACATTGAAACGACGCCAACGGTGTACCTCCGTCAATTATTACAAAATTTCTTTCCTGGTGGAAATGTTAATGTGACGCACATTGTTTTATATGAATCATATACATATTGTTGGATCGATTAGGATATAATTATTTCATTCTGATAAAGTATTTTGCAAGCTGCTTCGATGAACGAAGTTAACGTCACGAAATATCGACTATATTGTAGTTGATACTATTGTAATTAAGTATGTAGTAGTTTCGTCGATATGTTACGAAACTGGTATTATAACTGAAGTTATAATTAGGTTGCCCACATACAGTGAACGAAATAATAGCAATAATGCAGCTCTAAATATTCTACAATGAAGTAAATAGGCGGATAACCTACAAACGTTAAATTATATGAAGGCACGTGGTGATACCGCAAATTGCAAGTAATTGTATCAAGTTGTGGAAGAAAACTGCATTTTCAGTATAGCGAGGTCAGTTGGCTCGATTGATTATACGTCAGTATAATGGATGATGTACAGGTACATCATTCAGAAAAATTTTATTTGAAAGTTTTTATAAATAACTCTACAAATATTCTATCTATCTTCAAGACCACATTTTAAAAATACTTAATATATAATTATTTATAAAAAGTGAAGAAGTACTTCAAAAATAGTATTTAATAATTGAAGTAATGTAGTATTGAATATTTTTAACAAAAAATTAAAACTATGCTATAACTTAAAACTAAACTATACTATATTTACACGTCTTTGATAGGTGCATATGGTGACTCATTCTTGAGTTATGTCATGGACACTTTTTTGACTTAATATATACAAATTACAAAGTAAATTAAATCAAAGTTAAGTGTCGAATATATTAAAGAGTAATATAAGATAAATTTGGTGTTTCCGTTTTTGTATCCGTCAAAGAACATCTGAGAGAAAATCGTGGTATTTCAAGTTTATTTTATATGAAAAACTAGAATCTTATAGAAACAAAAATCTCTTATAGAAAAAATCTAAATATATCTATTTCTTTCTCTTTTCCTCATAGTGACAAATATGAATTTTTTCATCATTGTATAAATTTCTTTGTCAGTAGTGATACGGATTACATTAGTGTTTAGCTTATTATAATTGTGAGTATCTATATTTAGTAGTTTCTTTAAACGATCATAAAGGTCTCGTTTGTTACACCTGTAGTAAAAATACTATATAAATATAAAAATTATTAAATACATCTAATAAAAATTATTTCATAAATATATCCATATCGTCACTTGAAAGATTACCTCGAGTGTCGACTAGAAGTAATCCGGGCGTGGGTTCGATCCTACATAAGTTGGTTGTGTGTTCATGCGAATGCCTGAGGTTAGGTGTAAGGGTACCTCTGAGCTAAACCCCGCCCCCGTAAATGAATATATGTATATAAGTAAACATATCGTGTTCTCCTTGGATATTCTATGTTTTTATCGTGATTGTTAACATAAAGTGGTGTAAAAAATGTCAACGTAATACGACACATACTAATAAGAGGGTGACCTCACTCATGAGATGATGACTTGGTTATATTACTTTTAAATTATTAGCAAATCCAAAAAACTAACAGTTTCTTACTGTTTTACAAAAAGTCAATGTTTGAATCGAAAATGTAGATAATCAATTTCGAAAGCCGTAATTTTTCGATGGAAAGCCTATTTCATAGTAAAATACAATGCATATCAAAATACACTGCCCAATAAACCATTGACTTTTCAGATGAAACTTTTGCAGGCAATTGAGTCCTGCAAAGAGATTCCAATCTATCAAGAGGTAACCAAGTGGCCTACTAGGTTGCAAGATTACATAACTCTTCACTGTTTCTTCTACGGGTGAAACATAATACTTATATAACAAAGCCTATATGAGCGGATGGCCTAAAACATTAAATTATTCTTTAGTTCTTATTCTTTAATATCCTTGCAATAACAGATAATCTAGACGACCGAATCTTTTGTTATGAATATATCATTTCATTGCTATTTACCAAATAAAAAACTTTCCTATCTTGTCGATAACCGGAAGAGCCTATCTGAGTCTAGCAATAAAAAAAGCCAAGGTTATGTTTTGAGTTTTCTTATTTGGCAAATAGAGATAAAATAAACTATACTAGAGTATTTTTAAACTCAAAAGGACTAGAAGAAAAATGATTAAGAAAAAAGGCCGGAAAAGAAGATAGTTTTCTTTTCTAAAAGCGGAATAATAAAGAGGGGGCATCAAATTCACAGAAAAAGTTATACTTGGCTCAAAGAATATCTATTTCCTCAAGTTATCTCTCAAACTATCTATCAAATCTCATATTTCAGTAAATTAAATGAACTGCCATCAAAATCGTGTATGAATCTCGTAATAACATTCCAAAACGTGGGGCGACTGTAATCTTGAATTTTTATGCTCGATCTGGATTAAAGTAAAATACTTTCTGTGCATATTAGTCTTAAGATATCTTATTTTTAGTTGACATATATGTGTAGATAGAAAAAGTGCATAAGTCTTAAAAAATAACTTTGTTCAGTAGAAGTCCTTAGAATTCATGCAATAACTAACAATAGCGGGGTTCCTATTTTTTTCTTGTTTTACATATAGAAAATAAATATTCTACATCACGAAATGTTCGAGGCCTATCACAATATTTTTTTTAATTGTGCTGCTTGAGATGTTGAAATAATTGGCACTAGATAATAAATTCATGCTGTGCTTCTATCATGACTGAATATTCTTCATTACTTCTTTGCAATACTACCAAGATTTTCCTGTAACGTTCTCGGTACCATTTGTAACCTCTATCGAGAAACACTTCTATAACATGTTAAGCAAAAAGGCTTCACAGCAATTATTCTGTCACTGCGCACAAGAACATATATTAATTTCTTTAATTATTAACGAATTTTCATACAGAGTATGCATACGTATATGCATCCTCACTGATGATTTCGATTTGAAGTATTTCGACATTTCCAATATATACGTACAACGTGAGATGTTATTGATACGTCAGAAGGACGAATGAATTAAGAATTAGTGGATACTTGGTGTGAAGCCTTTGAATCGGTTAAGAGCTTTAAAAGTAGGTTCATAAGTGTGCAAAAATATATTGGATTTATTGGCATATATTTTGAAAGACGCTAATGAATTGCTAATTGGAATTTTAGGCATATAAGTACCATTACAAGTTTTGGAATACTTTACTAAGATCCAAATACGTAAATATCTATTAAATTATTTTGTAATAACACCAATGAAAGTTGTAAAAGCACAGGCATTGCATAGTTGTGTTATGCTTTTATACAATCTAAGTTGTATGTCTAATGCAATAGTTAAAAATTGAAATTATTCATATGTGACTGAAGCTGGTTCATTTAGGGTATTTCAACTGTACTTGATTTTGGTGTATTTTAAATTATTCAATAACTTAAAAATTAGAGAGGAATACGAATATCAAGTGTATTTGAGAGTATTTACAAAACTGATTATTCGTTAACACAAAAAGTAAATAAAAGACGTCAACAAGGTATAAAGTAATCCTTGTTTTATTGATCAAAACACCTTAAATTATAGATAAATATTCCAACTTCTGATTACTTTGTGGATGGATCAAAAGTGGAACAACGAATGCTAGTGCTTTATCAAGTCTAGATGAAATAAAATCATAGACCCTACATTACAGACAAAGTATTTTACTGCAGAACTGCAAGCAATATGTAGAGAAGTTGTACTAAAGATATTGATTATATTATCAATATTGAGTCTCCAAGTACCAGATAAGCCATAAAAATATATTCCTGTTAATGCACAGGCTGAAAATATTTTCAAGTAAACCAAGACGCTGCAAGACTTGGGTAAAAACCATCTTCTGTGTTAGATATCCAGCCATACAGGAATAACTGGTAACGACATAGTAAACCAGGTGGCAGTCAGCCACTAAATTCAGCCAATAAATGAACATAGATGAACGTTTAAATATCCTTCCAAGTGACGCAAAGGCATCTATCAGAAATCGACTCAATGATACACGGCAAAGTGAATGGGACAGAACAAATATCATGGTTGTTTTCTATGAAAAAAAGCACTGGATAGTACACATATATTTGGGTAAACGTATCCATAATGCCTAAAATAGTAGGAAGAACATTTTAAAAATATGTGTATATACTTTTCTTCCCATTTCTTCATTATAATTTTTTCAGTGAAATTATTGGAAACCACTTTTATATCCTCGCACCCTGGGTAAATACCGCACTCCAGAGGCCGAGCTAGTTGCAATTACACACGGTGTTTTGGGGGTCGATCAAAATTGGACCCAGAAGAGAGTATGTATCTGCTCGGATAGCAGGGCGGCGTTGACAGCCCTAAATTCAGCAACGACAAAGTCGAAGCTGATCTATAATTGTTCTGAAGCATTGAGCAACTTGGCAGGGAAGGCACCGGTGGAACTCTTATGGATACCTGGGCATAATGGCATTAAGGGAAATCTAATTGCAGATGACCTTGCCAGATTAGGGACCAGGGAAAACCTCTGTGGGCCAGAACCTGCAGTGGAAATAAGTCGGAATCTGATTAGAGACCGCATCAATGACTGGGCAATAGACCAGCACAATGAAAGATGGAGAGGAGTAAGGGGTTATCGAATAACCAAACTCTTCATAGAATACTCAGAGATTGAGAAATTGCGCCCAAGAATTCATTAAATTGAACAGGCACAAAGCGAGAGCCCTGGTAGGAATCATAATGGGCCACCGCAGTAGCTTGAATGCATATAAGTACAAGCTGAGGCTGACTGACAGCCCGGTATGCAGATACTGTAGAGAAGACGAGGAAACATCGATTCATCTTCTTTACACCTGCCCCTCACTGGAGGAGAGGAGGTGCCTTATATTAGGGACCCCTGTTATCCTAGAGGAGGCGAGACTTAAGCCGAGGGACGTGTCCAAATTGCTCCTTTTATGGGATAGCATTTTTGGATAATGACCCGGACAAGAGGGGTTCGCAAGGGACTACCCATGCGATCAGTGGCTGATAAGACGCAAACCCACAAAACACAATAATATATCCTCGCAAACAAGGTCTTGACAAACATGGATACTATTTAGTAAAGTTAACTGCTGCTAGTACCATAACTGTATATATTCGCAAACATTAATGGCATTGTTTACCATTATTCGATGCACCAAGTTGGTTGGGGTGCTGATAAATCATAGACCTACTACTACAAAGCAACGAATATGAAAAGTCATGAAATACAACAGAATTACCAAATTCAACAAAGGGATGGGATGCATAACAAACGATAGAAACATACTGACAGAAATCCTGTTTCTTAAAGAGGCCCTAAACGATCGAACATTTTGACCAAAAGATTGCAAAAATCGATTGAATCAAGTGTACACAAAAAAGCACAATTTCACACAATTTTCAATTTTCTGTAAAAGTCTCGCAAATAATAGGAACAACCACCTTCCACGGAAACTCCACTACGGATGAGTTTTGATCAAAAGATTGAGGGCTGATTGACGGGTTGATTGAAGCGCGCGTTAATTGATTGACTCAATTGCTTGATCAAAAAATTGATCATCTAGGCCCTCTTTTAGAGATGATTTCCTATTACATATATAAAATACAAACAAAATATTTCCCAGAAAATAGTGACCAATGACTATAGATGTCAACACCGCTGGAAAAGTAAGTAATTAAAGTAAATATGAACAAATATATTACTTAATAAATTTATAAACACATTATGTAAATTATGAAACAAGAAAAAAATCTTGCAAGACAGGAATATCTGGAGGCGTCGATAATACAGCTTGCGACATTAAAACTGTGTAGTAAACGTCGAATTGCAAAAACGGAATTTTATCTCGCCGCCGTTCACATTCAGAGGACACCCAGAAGTATTTTGCTTTATTGCGCATAAATACTTAAATAGTGATTATGCTCGTAAAAACAAAAAGCTGATTAAATGTAAACCGGAGATAAAGTACACCGGCGAAAACGCCATTAGTTTGAGCTGACAACAGTTGAAACCCCCTAAAAAAACTCGTTCCGGAATTAATTACGCAATTTTAATTAGTTTCACCTCCGTCGTCCTGATGAATCTGTAACGACGACAAAGTTCATTATAAATACGCGACACTTGAACTTCCACTTCTCTTGTGTTAACTACCAGTGAAATACACCTAACTTATAATTAAATCCACTGATACCTTCTCATAATTTATGGTAAGAGTTTGCGATATACACAGAAATTTCCAAAATGAGTAATACTTTTGCACGATTTATATGTGGAAGTAACATCATTAGAAGTTGATTCGGTTGACGTAAATTTTATGTGCGTTAAATTGCTGTTTATATGAAGTTTGTTCATAACGTTTTAAGTAGATCACACTTTTCCAATTTTATATATTTATTTCTTATTAAATAATGATGTACGCATAAAACATGAGGTTGGGGTTATATTGATATTTTCGTTATTACGAGGGTGGTCTGAAAAGCTTCCGACCTCAACATGAAGACGGCAGCACTCATCAACAAAGCTGGGGAATGTGTTTGCGCATGTTTTGAAAGGTCCTCACCAAAATTTCAGTCATTTTAGACACGCAGTTGTTGTTTCACAATCATTTGAGTGAGTCAATGTAAGTGTTTTTGTGAAAATGGAAAAAAATCATTAAGTTGTTTATTTATAATTTTTATTTGAAAAGCAATACACCTACGTAAATCAAGGAGGAATTGGACGTTGTGTACGGGGACTCTACACTATTATTTGCCACTGTGAAATTTTGAGCAGTTGAGTTTAAACGTGGGCGTACCAGTTGGGAGACGATGAATGTTCGGGACGTCCAAACCTGCAACAACTGACGATAACATCACTTAAGTTCACAAAATGGTGCTAGACAACCGTCGAATTAAAGTGATACAGATAGCAGAAGCTACGAATATGTCCAATGAACGTGTTTGACGCATATTGAATGAAGATTTAGGCATGAGAAAGCTGTTCTCTCGTTGGGTGCTGCGTTTGCTCACGTTGAACCAAAAACAACGCTCTGCTGGCGCAGTTTAGATGCATTAAATCAGAGTTTTGGCGCCGACTAATTACTGCAGATGAAATTTGAATTCATTGCTATACCTCAGAAATAAAAATACAGTAAAAACAATGGACTACGAAAGGGGAATCGACTTTACAAAAAGCAAGAACTGTTTTTTCGGCTAGGGAAGCGATAGCGACTGCTTTTTGGGATGGTCATGGAGTTATCTTAATCAATTGTCTTCAAAAAGGAAAAACCATTACAGGAGCATACTACTATGAACGCAGAAATTGCGGCAATACGGCCACATTTGCAAAAAAAATTGTTTCACCAACACAATGCACCGCCTCCCACCTCAGCGGTAACCATAAAATCCACGAATTACCCTCGACCACTCTCCTTACTCACCAGATCTTGTCGTTCAACCCCAAGCGACATTTTTTTGTTCCCTAAGTTAAAATTTTCGCTCGGTGGACAGAGATTTTCGTCAAATGAGGAGGTCATCACTTTCGTAAATAACTATTTTGCAGAGAAAGACGCTGAGTACTGTTTAGACGGGTTAAAGAGATGGTAGCATCGCAGGGAGATGTGTGTAGACTTACAAGGAAACTGTAGAAAAATAAATTTAAAGAAATAATGTCTCGTGTCCTTGTTAGGTCAGAGACTTTTTAAACCACCCTCGTATTATTACATAGAACAAGGCGCCTAGTTTTCCACGAACACCGAAAGATTATATTTTTCTTACCAAGAAACGTATAATTTGGCGGTGTTAGTGGGAAACTCTTGTCCTGTCTTAGTTGCCTCATTGAAGTTTACAGTATCCTTCTCAGGATATTATTGAATAGACTGTATTGGCTAAATTCAATGACATTAATATGGCGAAAGTCAGTCTCTTGAACATAATAGCAATCCCTGTTTTTTGTGTACATTTCCTGGCTCTATACGAATTTGTTTAGAATTTTTGTCCAGAAAACGTTGTCTTACGAAAAAAACAGTAGAGTATGTAGTAAGTAATAATAGTAAAGGAATTTTATCAAAAACACAAAAGTATATAACATGACGCTTGAAATTGCATTAATAGGATGTGTGTCGATCTACTGAACATGATAAAAATCTCCGTTTTCACGACAAGTTGTCAGTTCTTTCGTAAAATCGAAAACAAATTTTCTAAATCTACGTTGATACTAACAATTTCGAAATTTATACCTCCCTAAGGAACCTGTGAATTTAGGGGAAATTCGAAGGCACCGCTGAATTTGTCTATCTTTAGAAAATTTGAAATTGAAAATTCCTTAACATTTTTTCAGGTTTTTTCTTGGGAAAACGGTATTTCTTGTGAAAGAAAATCAATGGGCTATGACAAGGGGATATTACAAGATTTTCTTCAAAATGGACAAAATGGTAGAAAGAATAAGGACAAAGGACTAATATGGAATATAATTCGTCTTCGGGAAATATTTAAAGTTCTTGTTTCTTGGATATTTCAAAACCGTCAATTGAAGTTAGTAATATACATGTTCGAGTCGTCCCTGGAAAAAGAGTATGTGCGCATCACTAATTATCAACAGAACTATACTTTCTATTATTTATTCTCACATCTTCATCATATATATTTCAATGAATCTACTAAGTAATTCGTTATGTTCCCTTTGAATTCACATTCACCCTTTCACTTTATTTTTATTTATAAATACTACTTAGGGTATTTACTAATATTATAATCTGATCATAAATATCAATTAAATTTTATCTAACCTATAATACTACTTAGAGAACTTATAACTAAGGTCGTATAGTATCCTTAGATTTCTAATAAACAAGGTACACTAAAAAGCTAACGCATACACTAAGGCACACGATGCTCTGTTTGGTCATATCATTGAACTACCTTAAATTGCTTGATTCCCTTGACTCTTCTTGTCAATCCTCCGTTGTCAAGGAGCTGGATCGCCTCGACGTTGACATGTTGGAAAAGTTGTTGTACATGACTCCTGGTAATCTTGGATCTGGCTTGGTCAACACTATCCAGGCCGTGGTCCTGATCGAGGTTACTCTTTCGGATGTACCAAGGTGCATTTGCAACATTCCTTAGCACATTGTTCTGAAACCTTTCAATGGTTTGTGCATTGCTCTGATTGGCACAGTCCCGTAGCAGAATTCCATAGTAGGTCCATATCGGTTTAAGTATCTGCTTATATAACATAATCTTATTATGAATAGTTAAAGTGGAGTTTTTTCCAATCAATCAGTACATTTTTCTATATTTAACAATAAATTATTCTTTTTGATTTTTCACATAGACTTACCAACGTAGCCTAGCATCAAGAGTAATATCAATAAATTTAGCTGTATTTGAAAATGGAATTCGTTTATCATTTATGCTTATGGATATATATTGATTAGCTCAGTTTGTGAAGTTCATTAATACATACTTTAATTCACTTAATTTTATTCTCCACTTTTTTGTCCAGTTAATAATTTTGTTTGTGATGCCTGCAGTTTTTCTGCTGCTTCTTCGTAGTCATTACCTACTGCTAATATAGCAGTATCATCTATTCCGGTATTCACCTTTAAGTAATAAATAAATAATGTATATCTGCAATCGTTTTGCTATATATCGTAACTCCTTTGGAGATACAATTTATAATACATAATTTAAATTCTTACTAGACCCACCTTAATCTTCCATCGGGTGCAGTCCGAATCCAAACACATTCGGGCGCAATGCATCTGAGAAATCCCATATTAAATCTGCTACAATTTAGATTTTAATAGGTGGAGACTCAATTAAAGGCCTATTTTAATTAATGCAATATAATAATACATATTTTACACTAGTTTTTAACCACAAGAAATAAATTTTCATAAAGGAACTCATTTCATGTTGTAAATCAATAAATTTGGAATATTTTTATAGAAGAACTATTGACAAGTTTTTATCTGTTTTAAGGACACACACATAACTTAATATTGAACAATATTTTGAATACAAAAAACAAACCACCTATTTTTTCATATAGAAGTCATATATAAAAAAATATTGAATGTGAATTTTAAAGAAAAGTTATAAGTAACTTCCTATTTTAAGTGTAAGCAGTTATATATCCCCTTCATCATTTTAGCATGTTCCAAACAAAAATAAGCGTCACATTGTTGGTAACGATATTTAATATAAACCACTAATTTAACACCCAAATGTGTTAATTTTGAATAATAATACCTTAAATAGCCATAATAAGTAAGTGTAGATATCCCAAAGAATATTATTAATTTAAATAATAAAAGAAATCTAACAAAATAAAAAAGTGAAAATAATGACGTAATCAGCCGCAATATATCTGACAAATTCGGACGGCACAGGCCAGGAAATGTACTAAAAAAATCGACACCATATCGAGAAGAGTGGTTTGGAGCTAGGAAGCTATGAGGAAATTCGAGTTAATATTCGTAATACACGCGAAAGGGCAAAGAGAAAAGTGACTGCCAGATCTTATAGATCAGCTGCGCCCGACGGAAGGTTATATTGCCAAAAGAAGAGTATATCGCCTATACACCCAAAAGGGACTGCTCGGATTAAAATTAACGCAATGTACCCAAATTTCCACTGGCTATCGTTTGACGTTTTGCCGAATAAATAATAAATAACGGACTAATATAATAAACGCTACTTTGCACTGTACATGCCACGTTTCAGTTGGTATAAAACAATTGAAATGCGGGCGCATAGTCGTAGTTTACAAACAAATCGGTGTTTATCTTGCGACTCGCTAGTGTTTACAGAGCAAACGTCAAGGACTGTAAAAGGTCGTTATTTAAACAGAAAAACATTTAATTTTGAGACCTCCTCGTGACGGTTTGTCAATGTTGTTTCCTTTTGTTCCCTTTATTGGATAATGTATTGAACCGCAATCTCACGAAGACTTTGAGCGGACTATTGTTTAATGCTGGGATTACAAATACGATTTGAGGAAAAAAAAGAAGGAAAACAACGGAACGACTGTACGGTTTGTCTCGTAATGTAGTGGAACTATAAGGACAATAGTTTCATTACTACTTGATTTATAAAATTATGAAATCAACAAATTTATCAGTAGAAATCCTAACTGGGATAAAAGACGATGCATTGTGGTTATAAATGATTATCTCCATTAGGTATTAACTTTTAGCTACTGAAGCTAAAGCTGAAGAGTCTATATTTGCCGAAACAAGTATTTACATTTTTTACGATTTATGTTATTAATCGACTTATAAATTAACTCTTACAGTATACTCAAGACTAGAAATTTCAAAGAAATTTATTTACTGTCTGTTATTATGCTATTTTGAAAAAGATTCAAACATTATAAGCAATTATGTATAACAAAACAAAATGTGGTCAAATACGAGAGCAAAACTAAACTGAAATTCTTGTACCTATGCCGATTCAAATCTAAATGACGATTTGAAGTCTATGCGACAACATCGCGACTGCCGCGGAATTACCCCTCGAGTATAACATAACTGATATAGACTAACGGTAGGCAGCTTTATTTGTATTTCGTATTATTTTCCTTTAACAACCAAATTACTAACATAAACACAAGATGAAAATCAAAACCTATAAACTATATCACTAATGTAAAACTAAAGAATATTCAAGAACTTATTACCTGGCTAAATAGCGTGTAAATTATTTCATTCGTATTAATTACTCAAACATATTCACACATTTTACCGTTAAATATAACAATTACACTGGGGAATAAAAATGTTGTTCCATTTATTACAGTACTTGTTCTTGCCTAATTTGAAAGCGCGAAAGTTCAAATCTGTATGTAGTTTTACTCTTTAAGCTCTAAATTTTTAATCGATATTTTCATTTTTGCGAAATTTGACGCTTCATTAATAGTTAAATCTCTCGAAAATTTAAATATTCCTATTGGTGCAAAAATTTACACTAGTAGCTCTCGCGCCTATAGACGATCTCAAGGCATTTCTTGATGCTCCAACCGTAGTCTGCCAAGATATTCCGGGAACTGATCGATTTGGTTATACAGAAAATTGAGGTTAATACTGATATTGTAACAAAAAAAAAAAAAAAAAAAAAGAAAACTAACAGCCTTGTAGTAGCGAGAACCTCATAGATAAGAGGTCTTGTTGCCAAGAAAATTGTCTCTAATTGTCACGAAAGATATCCATCCTACTATCTTCTTGCCATTCATCTTCTCGGGAAAGTCTTGCGTATGCAGGTCTATACTATCCATTTATACATAGACTTTCAAACACAGTACTAAATACTTGCCCACAAACAAGAAGAGACTTCCAACTTAAGGACGGACCAAGCATTAGTTAACCATGTTGAGCAAAAGTTTAATACCAATAGAGTTTCTTTAAATTAATTTTAAAAGTGCTATTTCACTTTTAGAGCTATTAGTACTAATATATAAATGAAACATCCCTAAGGGTACACTACCCTGTATAAAATAATGTCAAAAGATGGTGGTGCATCATCGGGTTAAACTTAATATGATACGCTCTATATTCAACATTAAATTGCATGGAAGCCAAAGCATGTAGTGAAAAACAATTTCAGTGATGTAAATATTACTAAAGCCAGTTAAAAAATCTTTAGTAACAGCGATTGACAAAGAAACTGTTCTTCAGTATTATCAAATAGTTCTAAGGGAGAAAAAAGTTATGATTTACTCGTAAGAGAGAATACCTAGAGAAGTTTTGGTGTTGTAATTGAACTAGATATACATGTAAGATAATGTTAGTTCCAATTACTTCTGTCTATATCTAGAACAACTGGCGCGTACCATGCTTACAGCTATGCCAACTTGAGCTGCGTAGTAGATCGACATCATCAAGATCTCTGAGCATAATATAATCTATATTATATTTAAAGTAATTGTTGTCTATCAAAAGATTTGAAAGGGCAAATGGATACTTGCTGCTTGCTTACGTGCATAGTTTACGCCAAATCCATAAATTTGAAAAAAAAAACTGCACACGTGCACTGGCTCTCCACAAGGTAGTTCATAGCAGTAATGACGACAATGTATATTAGCAGGCCCACGACGAACATTTCATGCAGTAAGTAGAAATCAACCAATCTGGCCATAAAGTATAAATTATTTCAACAATTATTTTAATATCCGGGTCACTTTTGACCACAATAATTCGTGATACCTCAGTACATTTAATATAGGATGTACTTTAGTTTGTTGCATATTAAAGTATTATTTATTGCAACACAGCAATAGTTCCTGTTAATTATTTTAACCCAACTTTATATACTTAAAATGCCCTTGGATGTGCGCGCCGAGGAATGTTTATTTTACATATATTTCCGAGTATGTTTATTGCGATCACTTATACATACGAAATTTCCTTTATACTTCAAAAGAAGTTTAAATTCTTATCCGCATAACTAAGTTCGGGGATTGTGCTGCATCGAATCTCAGCAGCTTTACAGCAGCTCTGTTCAATTCACACTGAAGATTTATACATTTCATTTTAAATTGTTCTCTATTTGGTGGGGTAAATGCCTTGACAGACCGCATGAGAAGAGTTGTACATTCTTCGATCCTCAATCTAATCTGATCGGGTACATCATTTAATATATGGAGAAGTATGTAATACCAATATCTCCTATAGAGATCTTAAAAAACTTTGGGTGTGAAAGAATATTTTAATTTAAAACAGGTAGGAAGTTATGTAATTAAAAGACATAAGTATTGAATAAATGTGACTTAAACTTCTTTACACACTTAAATACAGTACGCGTCTATAGTGCCCTCGTCCCCCTACTCCTTTTTAACTTCATAACTAAGAGACCATCGAAATAAGAAGCATCATTGGTAATAATGTTTTAGTTAATAAATAATGATATAATATAACTACCAAATATCGCGTTGAGGCGTCATTTTTAAATTTATTTTTAAATGGAAACAGTGTGCGAGTAACATCTTATATAGTTGCTTCAAATATAGAGGATGTCTCATTTGGAACTATAGGATGTGATTTGTGACTAGAATTAACAAAATTTGACAAACCGTTTTTTTATTTATCAACGTAAAATGGAGATGATACGGCTATAAATGGAAAAGGATGTCCTTAATATGGCCGACGCGACTTATCATGATATCGTTCATTTATCCATAACACGGGCACATGAAACTGGCCCATGTGTAGAAAAAAAAATTAGGATTATATTTCAAAAAGGACTAAATTCTAAATTAACTAAACAAAATTATTCTTATAAATTAATTACTAGAACGACTACTATAGTAAGATGACATTCGATATTTACATACAGAATGTTACATTAAAAAATATATATAAATTTAATGTGTCGAACTTATTAAAAATACCCTATATATTACAACGATGTTTTAAGGAGAGCCTCTGTTAGCCCCTAAAATATTTGTTTATTAAGAATATTTTGTGTAAAAGACATATTTTAGGAAATTAAGTGGCTATGAACTACAAATAGCCAATCCGATATTAAATAATATACTATGTAAATATAATGTATTAAACATTACACATCTGTTATTAGTTACCCTAGTTTCTCCTTTTCTATTGAGGAATTATACCGTTTTACATTAAACTAAGAATTCCTTTAAACTAAACAATTTACAAACATAGAAAACATTTTGTCAATTAAAATAAATAAATGGCAAATAGTTTTGTATCATATTGTAAAAATATCAAGTAGTTTAAGAATATTTTTTTAATAATAATAAAAAAATGTGTTTGTGTATATGAATATTACAAAAATATAAATGCAAATATGACATTACAGTGGTAAATAAAGGACATATGCATAAAATAAAGTTTGCATATATAAAAAGTCTAGATATTTTACTTAAATATTCCTAAAGATACATAAACTATTATTCTTTACAATTATATTTAAAATATACGTAAAAGGCGTATTTTGTAAAACGTGTATATAAATATTACAAAAATATAAATGCAAATATGACATTAGAGTTGTAAATAAAGGACATATGAATAACATAAAGTTTAGATATATACAAAGTCTGGATATTTCACTTAAATATTCCTAAACATACATAAACTATTTTTATTTACAATTCTGCAGGAATTTTGTAAATACATATAATGACTACTTTACCGAATGATATTATTTATTTTAAGAATTTTCAAAGCTGATATATTATATCCACTATTATAATAATGGTTTATTGGTTCTATGCTACTTTTGTTTTTATAATAATACATCAATAATAATTGACAAAGTAATTGTATAAATGGTACTGCCATTTTACAGTATGATATTTGCTGAAACTTTGCGACATATATATGAATTCACATTTAACTTATATATTCACAAATAATTCACAAAGTTACAAGTAGATGATTGTTGTCAAGTTGATGTCAGTAACAATATTAATTTCAGAGCAATTTAGATGATACAAGGTAAGCGCTTATATAAAATAAAGAATTTTTTCGTACTTTATGTAAATTATCCGTACTTTATATAAATTATAAAATTGACTAAGGGACTTTATTGCAGTCAATGACCTTGCTATTATAGAAGACTTCGAAAACAATACAGCGTTTTGGAATTTTCGGTGAAGTTTACTTTTTTGACTCACTTAAGAACATATGAATAGATAAATATACAGGGCTAAATAAATTTTCATTTTTGTTTTTGGTAAAAATCAAATTAATTTTTGGGAGATTCTACATTAAGGCTGTACCGTTTCGAACTTAACTCTCGACATCGCAGTTAAGAGATGAATGACCAAAAATAAATAAAACTAAACATATAATTATGTCGTACCATAGTAAACCTGTGAATATTGTTCTGACGACACACTAGTTTATGTTCTATTATGGTTATGGATCCTACAGAGGAAT
The DNA here is from genome assembly GCA_037954035.1 of Rosalia funebris. Taxonomy (NCBI): domain Eukaryota; kingdom Metazoa; phylum Arthropoda; class Insecta; order Coleoptera; family Cerambycidae; genus Rosalia; species Rosalia funebris. Next base: position 28,306,133 of record JAZFAV010000035.1, on the reverse strand, counting down.
CGCTTGAGTGGCTGTAAGCGCCGCCGTGTCTGGCGTAAAATTACAAAAACTTACCTGTAAAAGGAGAGAAATAACTACGATCCCCTGAGCTTTGTGCAGAGCTTCGGAGAAGTTGGAGTATAGTTGTGAGTTGAAGCCGAAAATCTGTATCTGAAACAAAACGGAATGTATAGAATGCGCCTTTTCATTTTCGCCGACTGGCCCAATCATCACTTTATTGCTTTGCCGCTCATCGAATTTTCCACCCCCTCCAGTTTCGTCGCCGCCCGTGATTTTATTTTATCATTTCCACCCTTTCGCCTCGACGTCTGATACCTAATAAAGGGCCAAAATATATTTTCTTTAATCGGAGTGAACGAATATTTATGTCCGTACTTTCGGAGATTGGTCGTACGCTTGCTTTTTCTAAATTAGGGAAAATACATAAATCCCTTTAGACGAAGGACCTTTCAGGCATATTGCGTTAATTAAAAATGATCACAGGGCAAGTACCGATAATTATCTTTTCACCGTCTGATTTAAAACTAGTGTTCTAATAAAACATTAAATGTAATAGTAAAAAACTGTTATATGTTTATTCCATCTTGCAAAATGAATTCTTAATAACTATAAGAACTATAATAAATATTTTTAATGTGAGACAATAGGGTAAGCACCATAGTTGTTGGACAGTCTACTGTTAATGGACACTTGCATTAATGCTACCTATATTTAAGTCTCCCATGCATTATTTGTGGCTACTGGTTAATAAATGGATGCACCAGCACGTTTTCTTGATGCAGTTGTAGAAGAATCGCGTCTAAAAGTAGTTTGGTGTGTTTAAGTGTTCGTCAAATGTTTATGTGACGGAAAATTCTTAGTTAGTAAATTATTCCTTAAGGGACAAAAAAATTGCATTGACTTTATAGTCAATATATTTTTATTCATAATAGCATCCTTCTCCGTTCAAGGGTAAGTTCAAACGTTGATTATATGTGTTATTTATTGGTTAAGTGTGTATATGAACTGAAAAGTGGAATTTATTCATGTCCAATAACTGTACAAAATATTAATCTGTTTTTAGTAATTGGACAGTGTGTCCAATTACTAGATTCTCAGTAAAAATAATCATGCACAGTTTTTGGACGGTTGCTGTATGAGATCCTGAAGAATATAAATAAAATTGTTTTCAAAAATCTGAGGTATAGGATCCCAAAGCAAAAACGTGATCCAAAAAATGTTGAATTGGCGCTTCAGGAGCTGTAAGACAAGAAATTGTCAGTGCGGACAGTATCTACAAAATATGGCATTCCGAAGTCTACAATTCATTTTAAGTTTAAAAATCCTAACAGCAAGAATACTTTTGGACCTACACCGTATCTGTCTAAAGATGAAGAATAACGTTTAGTAAGTTGGATATCTAGTATGGGAAAAAGGAGCTTTCCCAGAAATGTAGAAGATCTCCTATCAAGTGTAAAAAACTTTCTAGACCATAATCCAAGACCGAATTCTTTTAACGATAATCATCCAGGCAAAGCCTATGGTTTCAAGAGGTGAATGAGTATTTCACAGAGAAAGATTTGGGAACGGTTTTAAGTAATCCATTATGTATTTTTAATGGAGACGAAACTGGTTTTCTAATATGCCCATCTATAGGAAAAGTATTGGCCGAAAAAGGAACCAAAAACTTGTATTCCCTAGAAAAAGGATACTCAAAAGAAACATAACCATTATGTTTGCCTTTTCTGCCTCTGGCCATACTTGTCCACCAATGATAGTTTACCCCTATCAAAGGATCCCTGAAAAAATTGTGACATCTGTTCCATCAAATTGGGGTATTGCAAAAAGTGAGCGTGGTTGAATGACCGCAGAAGTGTTTTATGAATACATAGCTAATGTATTTCATCCGAACTTAGTGAAATAGATTTCTAGGAAAACTTTTGTTTCACTCCTTCAATTTCTACCACAAGAATTCATCCAACACCACCGAATGTAATAGAGTAGGTTTATCCTAGCTGCTCGTCATCCAAACTTTCACCATTTTTAGCGTGGCCCAAATCTCCGAAAAGGAAAAATAAACGCGTTATAGAAAGGACGCCATATGCTCTAACCTCAGAGAAGTATCAAAAATGCTTTGAAGCTGTAAAATTCGAACAAGAGAAAGAAAAGGAAGAAAAGAAAAAGAAACCGTGAGGAAATAAAACAGGAACAAGTAAAAAAGAAGCGAAACACCGATTTCCTTTGCGGTATGTGTCTCAAGAAAATGACAAAAACACGATTAACATGTTCTAATTGCCAAAAACATTTCCATGGATCCTGTGTTCTTACTAAACATCGTGAGCATATACCACACGATGAAGAAGATGACTATTTGTGCCACTTTTGCTATAAAGAGGATACTGACGATAGTTGTAGTGACGATTTAAATGAGAGCGTAAACGATGACATTAATGACATCCATGATCTTTATTCTATGTACCTGTCAGCGCAGAAGGAGAATAACTGCTAATTGTTTTTGTTTGCATTGGATATGTTCATTAAGCTAGTCCTCTTGGGTTTGTGCGTTTCATTGTTAAAAATCTGTATTTTTCGTTCAATTTAGCAGTGAACTGGTTTATAGAAATTGTGTCCAGTAACTATATTTTCTTTATCCAATGACTGTAAAATTTGTCCATTAATTGTGCTTTTTTGGGTTTTATGTTAGAGACTACAGATTTTTTTATATGTACTATTTTCTTAAATGTAAATGTAAAGGATTAAAGCCTGAAATTTGAGTATTAATTTGGTATGTGTTTTTGTAAATATATACAAATAATATTTTTTTTCAAAATTTTTCAACTAAAATTTATCCCTTAAATGTCCAATAACTATAGTGTTTACCCTACTAGTAGTTCAGATAGGTATAATAAGAAAATAATATAATAAAATACTCTTTCAATATATTTTCTTAATCATAGAGAAGGAGGAAATTATTTGGTATCAGAGCAATAAATATCAATGACACTTTAGTGGATATAAGAGCCTATTTTAATCAAGATTTTCCCAGTAGGTGGGTCTGTCGACATTGTGAAATATGTGGGTTATCCGGAATTTCTGGTCTAACTTCCTTCTTTATATTTTACGGGGTTATCTAAAATCGGAAATTTACTTCAACAGGCCAAATAATGTCGACAATTTCGAGAACTAAATTAGGCATATCATTAATAAATCCCCGTATGAAACTACTCGAAATATATTTTGTTTATATATTGTATTAGTTGTTTATTTATAAAAAATGTTATTCTTAATTACATAAAGTTACAAGTGTAAAATGATGAATATTATTGTTAACAATAATATAAAGTTAAAAGTGTTATATTATTTTCATTACAAAAATTCTTGAAAAATTAAAAAAGTTCATATTGCTAATGTATCCTTATTCCATTTAAATATTCCATTAAAAATATAATGTAATAAATCTTATGCTCTTACTTCATATTGCAAAATTATTGATAAATTAAAAAAGTTCATATTGCTAATGTGTTCTTATTACATTTAAATATTCCATTAAAAATATAATGTAATAAATCTTATACATTTATTCCACATTGCGAAGTTAGTTGCAAAATTATTTCCATAAAAATCAAATAGACATACAAATTTGTAGCAAACACTGTTAAAGCATAATAATTAGAAATACATTCGTTCAACAATATTTCTCTAGATGGAAAGAAATTATAAAGAAGTAGATTTTATTTTTTACTAGTATTGTTTCCTTATTTAAATCGAATTTACATGAAACTGTAAGGAGCCGTAAGCAGTATGTGTTTATTCTTTTATAGAACGAAGAGTCAGTTTTGTGAGAAGATCCCTCTTCACTGAATGGAATAATGGATGGATTGAAAAGAGAAACCTTATTAATATCAAAATTAAAGAATATATGGGTGAAGCCAGTTTGGGTGTTGAATTCCAAAAATTTCTAGGGACCTTTTGTAGCAAACTGAATAAAATATTTACCACCACCTACCACTAAGCGAATTACCACTTTTTAAAGCTCAAAGGTGATAGTTCAATGTACAATTTTTTATCAAAAAATAAAAACTTTTTAGATAGAGTGCTTGAACTGCCAAGTTTTCTCCAGAACCCTCCACATTAGGTAGGCAGGCCAAGTAAATATTTTAGTACGTCATCCAATCTAACGAAAAAAACACAACACTTACAGCTTGTCAAGAATAACAAAAAGTGTAAGATTCTAATGTATTCATAGAAGAAAAAGTGAGGCAGAATTCGAAGGAAGGATGCAATTTACGCGCGGCCAGATCGAACTGAGTAAAATCCAGACTGTTTACTGTGCGCATAGGCGGTACAATAGCGCAGTTTTGAGACTTGTTCCTATTCTTGACAACCTGTACATACTCGTACAGCGTTTGATGAATTAATACTTGCTACTCAATTTAAACTATATAATGGCGGGAGAAGGGATACTGCCAACATTTTGAAAAGAAAATAGTCATGCGAAAGCAATCAGAAGATCTACTTGGGAATAAGCCGGAGAAAGAAATGGAAAAATTAATGACGGTGGAAAAAGGATTTGGTTGAAATTCCGTTTTAAAGTATTTTCGTATTAAATGTGGTTTTACTATTCGATTCATCATAGAAAATACATATAAACCGACATCATATTCATTTCTTAAGGTCTTTATTTTATGTACTAGCAATTTTATCCAGCTAGATTTGACTATTTCAAATATGTTATCCATACTTTTTATTATATTTGCCTGCTATATTTTCTATATTAGTATTTGAGGAAATAATCATACAGCGTGATGTTCTATAACGATTAGTAGTTCTTCTAAGTTAATAAAGTAACTGAGACATGTCATAGTTATTACTTAAATAAGTCATGATTTGAATTACATTTAAATAATAGAAATAAGATAATGAACATTTAGATGGCACCCAAATAATACATAATCGTTTTAAGATAAAGACATACCGGGTGTCCAAAAAGTCTGGAAACGGTCAAATATCTCGAGAAAAACACATTGGATCCATAATAAATAATAATTTTAATAGCGCTATCCAATGATACCAAGCACAACCCCTCACCCCCACCCCTTGAGGTGGCGGGGGGGGGGGGAACTTTAAAATATTAAATAGGAACCCCTATTTTTTATTACAGAATCAGATTTTATGGCAATAAGTACATCCAGTTTGTCTGAAACATTTTTTTAGATTCGTGACAGATGGCGCTGTTATCGTAAATAATATTTTATTTTGTAATTTGCCTCTCATCATCGAGATGCTTGTTTTAGGTGACTCCCCTTGCCTTTCGCCGCCAAGGCTATAACGGCAAAGCCCCCTACTGAATGAGATGTTCAAATAAATCGACGTACTTTTGACTTGTCAAATTACCATCGATGAAAAACGGCCCGACAATTCGGTTGCACAATATTCCAGCTCAAATATTTAGTTTTTGTGGACATTGTGTATGGGAATCCCTCATCCAATGAGGATTCTCATCTCATCTCAATATGTTATTCACACTTGATTTGCTTATGTCAGTTTGTTGGGCAACCATTCTAACAGACGCATGGACGTTTTCAACAACGCTTACACAATCTTTCAAACTCTTACCATCGTTTGTGGCATCGTTTAGTAAAACTCTTAGTACAACATTTTTAATCATCTCCAGATGATGCTAACTTTGTTGGCGAGGCACGTATTGAGTGTAGTGTATAATATTTGTGTGTTTTGTGGAAAGTCAGTGTTAATAAATAATGAACAAAAGTTTCCAATTAGCATTTGAAAAATACCTTCCAGTTTCCCTCCTCCACGGTGGTAGGAGGGTATTAAATTTAACACCATTAAATGGCTGTTTTTAAGTAAATGAACTCGTACTTTATTATTTTTTATTATTCCGTAGAATTTTTTAGAAATTACGAAAGATAATATTTTTGCGATTACAGCGCTATCTGTCACGAGTCGAAAAAAATGCTTCAGATAAACTTAACGTAACTCTTGTCATAAAATCCGAATCTGAAATAGAAAATAAGGGTGCCTACTTGAGATTTTAATGTCTCCCCCGCCCCATTACAAGAAGAGAGGGTATGGGGTTGCATTTGGTGTCATTGAATAGCGCTTTTAAAATTATTAAGGCGCTGTTGTTTCTGTTTTGGATCCAATGTGTATTTCTCCAGATATTTGACCGCAGACTTCTTGGACACCCGGTATAAACATAAACATTTTGTTGATGATCTACAATACTTGTTACACTCGATTTAAGTGGTCGATATAATGTCCCAACCAAACAGATTTTCCACCCAATTAAATAGAAATCCATGTTAAGAGGTTTATACTTAATATTGTATGTATATTGATATTGTTTTCAATGTAGAATACCACTCCACCACCCCCATCAATCATGCCGCCTTCTTCAAAATATCCTTAAAAAGTAATTCAAATTCTTTAGGATTTTAAAATCACCTGGATGTAATTCCATTTTCCGCCCGAATTAATAACAGCGAAACTGGATACAGCTCATCAGAAATAATTGAAGCAATTCCGATTATACGCCCACGCGGAATTGCAGAAGGGAACGGTACCTATTGTGACAAATATTTGTAAACGTGATTTTCTCACAGAAAGTTTGATACTCGTGTTACTTGTTCCCGATTCACGGTTAGGGGGAGCTCACGCCCTTGCCTCAGTTCACACGTCGAGCAAATATTATGATTACTTTAGCCTGACTCAATATTCGATTTCATATTTGACGACTTTTCCGCCTCTGCAGGTCAAAATCAAATGTCTATGGCGTTCGGAAGAACAAATCTTGTATATTACGATTGATTGGATAGAAAAGGATTTTCCAGTTCTGATGGTTCCGTACATGGCGGAATATAACACAAACTTTCAAAGACAATGTGAGTTTTAGATTCTCAACCGGCATTGCCTGAAAGTGTCGAAGATGTCATGTAACCGAATACTTTACACTATACTAGAAACATACAAGGATCCAGAAACTACTTTCTCGTATTTATAAAAATGGAGAATACTTGACAGTAAATATTTCAGTAATCGCCAATTTATTTTCTCAGTTCTTAGAGTTCTAATATTCAGTTCCTTTATAATATTAGAACATTTTTATATTATTTAGTTTCTAATTATAAATAAAACGTGTTCCAATCAAAACGCACCATGTTAATTGTAAATAAAACAAAAAGTTTTCAGATATTTATCTTAATATTTTTTATTATGATAGAAGGATCTATGACAATTATGCGTGAAACTATATAAAAGAAATATCGGCCAAATGCTCGCCACGGCTTCGGTGGCATACCTCTATCCGATGGTCCATATTTTCAATGACTCTGAGACATAATTGAGGTTCAATGTCGTTAATGTGCCGAATTATTTTTAAATATCCCCAAAGAAAGAAGTCCAACGGTGTCAAATCACATGATCGTGGCGGCCAATTAACATCGCCACGACGTGAGATAACACGGCCATTGAATTTCTCGCGCAAAAGTGCCATTGTTTCGTTGGCTGTGTGGCAAGTGGCACTATCCTGTTGGAACCACATATCGTCCAGGTCAATATCCTCAATTTCTGGTCACAAGAAGTCCGTTATCATCTCGTGATAGCGAACACCATTCACGGTAACTGCTTGGCCGACCTCATTTTCGAAGAAGTACGGCCCGATGACGCCGCCAGCCCATAAACCGCACCAAACAGTCATTCTTTGTGGATGCATCGGCTTTTCAACAATCACTCGTGGATTCTCATTTGCCCAAATGCGGAAATTCTGCTTGTTAACGAATCCACTGAGGTGAAAGTGTGCTTCGTCACTGAAGATGATTTTCTTTGTAAAGTCACCATTCACTTCTGTATGTTCAACCAACCATTCGACGTATTGACGACGCTTGATATGGTCAGTAGGCTTCAGCTCTTGAGTCAATTGAACCTTGTATGCGTGTAAATTCAATTATTTATTCAAAATTCGCATCAGTGATGTTCGTGAGATGTTCAATTGTTGGGCATGACGACGAGTCGAGGTTGACGGCTCTTCTGCTACACTATCGCGAACAACAGCAATGTTCTCCGCAGAACGAACTGGGCGAGCATGCACAGGTGTTTTCACATTTCCTACAGACCCGGCTTGCTGAAATTTGCGCACAATTCTCCCGATTGTGGACACATTTGGTCGATTATGCTGACCAAAAAAGTCAGTGCACTTCGTGACTTTTTTGGTCAGCATAATCGAAATGCATTTTGATTTGAACGCCCATTTTCTTAAAAGGCTTCAACAATCTTAACGCGCTGCTCATTTGTGTACCTCTCCATGGTTGAATTTGTCAAACATTGAAATAAAGAAATGTTAAATTAAGTTGGGCAAAAAACTTGACGTTAAGGTGTGACTCACAATTAACATCGTGCATTATGGTTGCATCACCCTTTATATTTCAACAAATTAATATACATCTGTATCTTTTTCTTAAGAAACTGATATTTCTTGAAATAAATTTAAAAAATTCTAGATTAGGCAACACAAAATCAGAATTGTAAGCTCTTTCCAAACCACCTTTATTCTTTCTTATTTTTTCAGAGCAAGTTTTTCTTTGAAATTAAATCTCTGAAACCAAATGACTTCTATAATAAACTGATATCAAGGCCCTATACATTATTATTATTATCGATATCGAGCTAGTGAAGAATATTGTAGTATATAATATAAACTCTAAATTCCCTTGAAAATATGAACAATGAATTTGGAACTCAAATATTAATTTAGAGCATAATGTAATACCTAATTCCAGGGTGAATCTAATTTAGTAGCGATATCAATTTTCGTAAATATCTAGTATGTTAAGGAATAACATTAGTCCATGTCTAAAAAATTGCACAGTAATTGTAAAAGTGGATTTTTACAATTATAATCTTGTAATTTAATACAATTAGAAGAACTATTTGCTCTTGTATAGAACTTAAAGTCGTCAGCGTACAAACAGTCATGAATATACATATAATATCTACCAATATCGTATAAAAACAAAAAAATCGTAACCTTTGGGTGACGCTAAATGTAACTTTAACTAAGTGAGGATAAATAATTGTTTATTTTGGTTATTTGCCATTGTGATATATTTAAAATATATTATGAAAAATTAGCATGAGCACCAATATTTTCACCAAATTTATTAAATGAGTATTATGAAATATTGGAGGTATATACTAGGAATATCGTAGTATCTCTGGGTTTGAGTTCTAACCTGGGGAGTTAGGCACGTTTCCCTGTGCATAGATATATTTGTCGTTGCTTTTATATAGAGAGAGATTTTCCCCCCTACAGCCGTGGACTTTAAGGGAAGAAAGTCAATGTCTGTGGGTCCAAACATTTGAAATTACTTATTAAATTTTATTTCCATTTATGAATACGCGAATTTATGAATACGTGTTCATTTTTCTAAACACTTGGAGAGTACCCTACGAGTACCTTTGTTTATTATATAGGGTGAAACCCACTTGCACCCAAGTTTATTTGTAGTTATAAGGTTATACAGTTAACTAGTTGCATTTTATTATATTGATTAGAATTTAAAGAGTATAGGTTACCTATACAACCCAACAAGAACATTCTCGAACCTGCAGAAACATATCATTGAATTATCTAGAAAAGAACCAGTTCACTCCACATAAAGCAACAGCTCGTTCGAGAAACTAAAGCCACCGAGTATAAATACCAAACGCCGGAGTCATCCATTACGCTCACAAAGTTTTGAGAATGCAACAGCACCTTCAGCGACGCATCAGCGTCGAACACGCTTTCACAATGAACCAAGTCTTTCACTAAGGATCAAGCGTAACTTCTGCGACGCATAAGCATCGAACACATTTTCACTGCTAACCAAGTCCCTCGACTCTCACCCACTGTACCTTCCGCGACTAAAGATCAAAGACTCTCAATGAGTGAACCAAAGACTTCCAGTAAGTGAACCCAAAAACTCAAGAGACATCGGTGAGTCCATTGTTTTATATTAAACGTGCCTACCAAGAACCAATCATACAAAAGACCAGCAGAAATCCGGAAAGTTACAAAAATACGACCAATTCCACTAACCCCCAGCGAGCCAATTCGGAAGTTCACATCTTCTCAAAAGCTCAAATCTTCAATAGTCGCACGAAAGTTGTAGCGAACATTTTCTTTGACCTCTTATACATTTGTTCAAGAATTTTGTATGTGTTCAATAGTACCTAGAAGTAGATACAATAAAGTGGTTTATATCGAAACAATATAAGTTAAAAGTATTCTTGTTATTCACCGTTGGAGCTCTTGGACCACTGAGGGGTAAAATTTAGTTGGTTATATTCCACCTCAAAACATAAATGCGTGAATATGGCCTCATTAAGTGCGTCTAAAGCTATTTTAATTCAATGAGCGTGATATATTTTCGATCGTCTAACTATAACCCTCCATCAGGCGCTGTCGATCTATGAGATTCGTTAGTCCCTTTTTTCATTGCTCTTTCGTGTGTATTACAAATATTAACTCGAACCCCCTCATAGCTTCATGGCTCTAAACCACTCTTCTCGATATGATGTTGCTTTATTTTAGTATATTTCCTGCTCTTGTATGGCCCACTCGGATCTATCAGATGCATTGCGCCTGAATACGTCACTATTTTCACTTTTATATTTTGTTGGATTTCTTTTATTACTTAAATTTAGATTTTCTTTTATTATTTACATTAATAATAATTTTTAGGATCTCTACACTTACTTATTCTAGATTCTTATGGTATTATTATTCAAAATTAACACATTTGTTTGTTAAATTATTGGTTTATACGAAATATCGTTATCAACAATGTAACGTTTATTTTTGTTTGGAACATGCTAAAATGATGAGCAAGATTTATAATTACTTACACTTAAAATAGGTAGTTACTTATAACTCTTCTTTGTAATTTATGCCCAATATATTCTTTATACGAGTATATAACTTTATAATTTTTACATGAAAAAATAGGTGGGTTGTTTTCTGTATTAAAAACATTATTCAATACTAATTTATGTTTGTGTCTTGTCCCTAAAACAGAAAAAAAATTGGTCAATAGCTGTGTGTCCTGTAAAATATTCCAAATTTATCGCTTTACAACATTAAATGAGTTCCTTTATGTAAATTTAATTATTGCGATTAAAACCTAGCATGAAATATCTATTATTGTACTGTAGTAATTAAAATAAGTTTTTAATAGAGCCTCCACCTCAGTAAAATCTAAATTGTATAAGATTTGATTGTGGGATCTCTCAGATACATTGCGCCTGAACGTGCTTTTACTCATACTGCGCCCGACGGAAGGTTAAGAGCAGCTGTACAAGGAACCTTAGAATATATACATTGTCCGCGCAGCTGAAATTTGTTATAAAGCTGAAGCACTTCCCTGATAGATTGTAAACTAAAATTTGAACAAAGCCGAGATCAATTGAAATATCCGACGAGTGATGTTTACCGGAGAGGATTCATCAGGAGATCGAACTATATACAGCGAACAACAGCACAGTGAAGTATCTGTGGCTACACCTAAAGTTAAATATCGCGATTAACTGTAATCTGCTTGGAGGGATAGTTAACAGCGTACAACGCTAATGGCCCTCGGTGGCTTCCAACAACAAACGGCAACTGCTGTACCAACTTAATACATTTGTATCTATTTACATCTAACAGATGTGTTCGAGAGACGTATTACGTGTCCGCACCCCCTCGGCGGTTAATTTTATCGAGATGTGGCACCGTGATTTCAGCGCAATTTCTATCGGAAAATGGCGAGCGAATTAAAAAATAAAGTGCAACTAGTTTGGAGGAAATTTATCCGCTAACAAGGGAAGATTTGTAGGTGATTGCCTTAGTTCTTCGTATATTCCTGTATAAAAAATTTCACTTCCGTCCACAGTGGTGCTTGTAATACAATAACCGAGAAAAAATTAAGATAATCGTATACAGTCATGTAAATATATTTGAATATCTACTTTCTAGACAAGTTGCAGTAAAAAATATCGACAACAAAAGATTTTATAGGTACTTTAATATATTCAATGACTTTAACGTTGATTTCGACCGAATTTCTGGATATAAAAGATGTTACAATAAGAGAGCAAGATATGGATTTTAAATAAAACATTATTTTTTGTATTGAAATTATGTTTAAAATAACACATCTGGTAAATGGCTGTCACTGTTTTAGTGGCACAGGAGAACTGTTTTGGCGAAATTTTTTAATAATAGTTTTACATAAATGTAGCGGCGTTTCGTTGATACAGCGTTTAACTTCGGATTTCAATTAGAAATTCATCAAGTCAAGTAACTTGATGTTTCTATAAATTACTTAACTTGACTTGAAAACCAAGCTTATCAAAAATCCCCTACTTGACTTGACTTGATTTTTCATCGTTACTGCTTGACTTGATATCAAATAATTTCAAGCTACTTGATATTACTTGATAACCAAATAACAACTCAATTATGTACGAGAACGCGTGAATTACGACTACAAGATCTTGTTTGCCTTAGCAATAAAAGCTGTAATAAAATTTACAGTCTAACAAAAAAATTTAAAAATTCTGAACATTTATGTAAAGATTTTGAAAAATTTTGTAATATTGTGAACTTGAAAATGGCTACGCCAAAACTTGATGTCATAACAAGGTGAAATTCAACTTTCGAAATGGAGCTTAAATATAAGAAGGGCTTTGAACATCCTTTGTGATAATATAGACAACTTAAAGACTCTGAAGCCTACAGATACGGAATGGTTGGTAATGGAGAAAGTTTATAAATACTTGAATATTTTTAAGACTATTTCCACATCATTAGAAGGTGAAGCCTACTGTACATTTCCGATGGTGATAATTGGTATAAATATGTTTCTGGGTAAACTTGAAAAATGGGCTATAGAACGAAATACTACACAATACCCAGTACAATCCGACAATAATCCAGATAGAGATGAATGTGATGAGAAAATAATAAAGGTACAAAAGCATTCAAGCGGAAAGGTACAAAATCATTAAACATTACGAGAGAAGTAACTGGATATACTGTGTTGCCTTAATATTAGACCCCCGACATAAGGTGGAAACATTCTCCGATCGAAATTGGGGAAAGGAGTTACAGATGGATGCAGTCAATCATTTTGAAGAAATGTTCAAAACAAAGTATTTTAGGTCCAATTCACTGCTCATATCATCTTCATCTTCAAAACCAGATGAAAATAGTGATTGCGGTCAATTTTACATCGATCTACTAAGTTTACTTAAGAAACCTCCTGTCAACCCAAAAGGCGAAATGGCTTAGCGCTATGAAATAGACAAATATCTGTCTGACTCACGAGCTGACAGTTATGAATATATTTTAGAATGGTGGAAAAGGCACGAAAACGTTTCTCCAAACTTGGCCATAATGGCCAAATATTTTTTATCAACACCTGCATCTTCAGCTCCTGTTGAAAGGCAGTTTTCCAGGGCTGCTCTAACTATTACAAAAACCTGTAACCGATTAGGCGATAACTCTATTAGAAGCCTCATGTGCCTTAGATCGTGGATGGCAAACGATGATATTAAAGACTTCTTTTAAATTTTGCTGTTACTACTATGTTACTGAAAAAAAAAAGGGTATATATTGGAAAATCATTTTTATCGTTATCAGTTTTATTATTTTGTTTAATACTTTAGAATAATATATTATGTTATTAATATGCCCAATAAATAGTTTATTATTAGTATTTTTTACATTTATATTTATATATTTATTATATAGATTATAATTGAAGATTTAGTTTTGGAAATAAAAGGCCTTATTTAAAGGTTTCCTTTGTTCTTATTTCTTGATAATATTAAATGATTAATGAAAGATCAAGTAGTCTTGAAAAAATCAAGTAGTTCTCAAGAACTGCTTGATTTTTCAACTACTTGAAATATACTTGACTTGATTTCAAGCCAAGTCAAGTCAAGTAGCTTGAAAGTCAAGTCAAGCCGTGCATCCCTACCTTCAATGCTTAGGTGGTCATGGGTTTGGCGTAAAGTTAAGACTTCTGAAAATCCTATAGAGATAAGTCCATAGGTGTTAAATCGCAAGATCGTGGCGGCCAATCCTGGTTACCAAAACGAGAGGTGACACGACCAGGAAAAGACTCGTGCAAAACCATCAATGTTTCACGGGTGGTATGGCAAGTGGCACCATTCTGCTGAAACCACATGTCTTCAAGAGCAATATCTTAAAATTGACGTACAATGAATTGGGTTATCATGTGACGATAACGTCTACCATTTACCGTTAATGCATTATCTGCCTCTTTTTCAAATAAATATGATCCAATGAATACTTCAGACCACAGTACATACCAAACAGCGACTTATTGGGAGCCATTTGTTCCTCATGATTTTTCTGAGCCCCAAATGTGATAATTTTGCCTATTAATGAAGCCCATTGGTGAAAATGGATCTCGTCGCTGAAAATGAATTTGTCCACAAAATTGACATTCACGTTTTGTTCTTTAATGATCTAATTGGTGAGCTATCTTCACTGTGCATGGTCTGTTGGATTGAGTCATATTTTATAAGCATGGAAATGTAAATCTTTAGTGAAAATACGGTGAGTTCTTGTGCACGATAATGAATTGTGGTCATTGGATTCTCGGCCACACTCTTGCAATCTGCCGTGATGTGTTGTTCTTGAACGACCTCTACGAGCTCTTGTCGTGTGTCTCACATCAATAACTGAACCGCTACTTTCGAATTTTTCAGTTATTCTTTTCACAGTGAATAAATTTGAAAAATCATTCTCACCGACAATTGGACGCACTTTGGGCGTATCGTATCAATCAAACGTTCATAATTTTGATAGCAATGTTTTACAATTAGGACGCGTTGATTATTGACCTATCGAATCATATAATTCAAGTCTTGTGCTGTTATTTTAACATCCCTTAGTACTAAGTACTTCTCTGCAATAATTTTGTAGTAGAGAAGTGAAGGTATACAGGGGGATGGTTTTCATCAAAACCTCTTGACGATGGAGGAACACTACAAAGGTCGTTTAGACAAGCGCTTGATGGCAGACTACTGCTAAAGTATCAAAGAAGATTGCCCTGAGGTGCAAAAAGGTTTACAGGTGCAGCAGTTGCAAGCGTAAATTATTACCCAAGAGGAGTATAAAGTTTCATCCACATCAGTGTTACGAATTACCTACTATCTGTCACATATATAATATATATATATATATATATATATATATATATATATATATATATATATATATATATATATATATATATATATATATATATATTAATTTAAAACGAATATCGTTTTCTATCCACATTTGTTTATATGTACTTTTTGATTATTTTGCGTAACTGATTGTTTTGTCATCATGTCATACGAAGCGTTAAATTTCGCGAAAATGAAAATGTCGAATTGCAAAAAATCTACAGCTTAACAAACTAACCTACAGATTTAAACTCAGTACCTGAAATTAGGTGAGAACAATTACTGTAATAAATGCAACAAACTGTTTGTTCCCCAGTGTAATAGAAGCCTATGGAACAAAATGGTCTACTTATTCTCCTACATACCTAGTGCACTCTATCTTAGGACCTTCGCCTGAGATGATAATTTTTTATTTGAATTTAAGGACACGTTAAGCGATCCTTCTAGTAATAACGAACTTAGATTCTTTCAGCAAGATCGAGATTAGAAAATTAGAGTAAACTATTTTGTATACCGGGTGGCCCACGAAGTTTGGGCCAATTGATATCTCGAAACCTATTTGAGCAATAATTTTGAAAATTGGTGATGTTAAACAGTCGAAAGCGTTGCCCATTTCTAGCATAAAGAGACTTTATTTCACCTGCACATTTCCGATCATGTAACATCAACTTAAAAATTTTAAATGAGACACCCTATATGTTATTACAATTTTGTGATGGCCCATCTAATACCAATCCAACGATACCATATTTATTAGCACGTTTATGTAAAACAGTGATAATCTGAGCTATTAAATGAATGGACTGATTTTTTAAGACTTTTATTAAGAAGATAAATAATTACACAGCAAAATACAGTAATTATAAAGATCATTACAGTTGATTAACGCAATACTCAAATCTTTTTGAAACATTTGTGTAGCATGCTGCTCTAATCATTTCTGGTGTAACAGTTTGGCACACTGCTCTGATTTTGTTTTGCAAATCGTCTAAATTTTTAAGCTGTGTATTGTAAACCAAGCCTTTTAAGTATTCCCATTGAAAGAAATCTAAGGGTGTTATATCTGGAGAGCGAGCGGGCCAAGATATTGTAGCATTTACATTGTAAAATGTAAAGGCATAATAATCTTATTACTATTTTTACAAACACAAAATCTACTAATACTGCTTGACAGCTCTTGACAAGTAGTGACGTTTTTCTGTTGATAGAACAACTTTTTTGTTCTTAAGCTACCTAAATTTTCTTTTATAAAAATTAAGAAACGTTCATAAACAGTTGTTTATCATTAATGTAGTGCCGCAAAAACTTGACAAGTATGGTATCATTGAATTGGTATTAGACAGACCATCACAAAATTGTAATAACATACGAGGCGTCTCATTTAAAATATTGAAGTTGATGTCACGTGACCGGAAATATGCAGGTGAAATAAAGTCCTTTTATGCCAGGAAGGGGCAATGCTTTTGACTGTTTAATATCGCTAATTTTAAAAATTATTGTTCAAATAGATTTCGAGATATCGACTGGTCAAAACTTCGTGGGCCACCCGATAGAATGTCGCTTGTGCTAATTTTAATCATCATCATTAGGTCATCAGTCCTAAGACTGGTTGGACGCTAACCTCCAGCTTCTCCTATCTTGTGCTAACCTACGCATTTCGCTAATTGTGCTACAACCTACATCCCTTACTATTTGCGAGCAGTAGTCTAATATAGGCCTACCTCTGCCTTTCTTCACTCCTATTTCTGCCTCCAAAATATCGCGGACTATTCCCCCATGTCTCAGCAAGTGGCCTACCATTCTATCTCTTCTCTTCTTTAAGTTTTTCCACATACTCCTTTTCTCGCCGACTTTCTCCAATACTTCTTCGTTTCTAACCCTATCAGTCCATGGTATTTTCATCATTCTTCGGTAACACCACATCTCAAAAGCTTCTAATTTCTTCCTACTTGCTTCCCCTACCGTCCAGGTTTCGCAGCCGTAAAGTGCCGTGCTCCATACATATGTTTTCAAAAATCTCTTCCTTGTTTCTAAGTTTATTACCCCCGAGCATAAAAGTGCTTTCTTTTTGTTAAAAGCTACTCGACCCTGCGCTATTCTTTGTTTTATGTCTTTATCGCTTCTTCCATCCCAATTTATTTTACTTCCTAAATAAGTGAAGTCTTTAACTTCCTCCAATCTTTCATTATTAATTTGTACTAATTTTAATATTATCTAAAAAAATTTGATCAAGTTAGATTATTATATAATTACCCAAGTTTGCTATTATTTATTTACCCAATGACTAGTTAAATTATTTACTTACCCAAGAAGTTCTTAAATAGGTACACATACCCCATAGGGTCATTTCATTTGCAGATTTGAGTATACCCATATTCCCACTTATATTTTTAATTTAATTCGTGTTTGTAGCCACACAGGGGAATAGATTTTATGCAGAATAAATACCGCCGGTCGACGGCGATGAATTTCGGCTAGAGCAAGAGTCGGCCCATGCACAACAGAAGCGAAATGCAACCAATCTTGGAATTGTGAAAGTAAGTGAAACAGTAATGTGAGTTATGGCTGGGTTCGTGCATCCTTAATTGATATTTGTGGCCTTATGGCCACAATTGGAATCTTGCAGATAACCACATTTAATTAATGTACGTTGAGTATGCACTCCATGTGAATGGTGGCATTAGAATGCAGGCTGCTTCAGTCTTTCTGGAATTACTGACGTGCAAGTTCTTTGTTATTTTGTCATTGTTTAAAGTTTAAATCGCATTTATAAGGCTTATTATTTCGGCTTTGTGAGATGTTGCTTTGTTTTTGCGCATATACGTTTTCATTTGCAGCCAGTAGATAACTAATACCGATTCATAATGGGACTTGTCTACGGAAGAGGCGTCTTTTTGTCCTCCGATAAACAAAGGACCATTGATTATTGTTACTAAACCTCTTATTAGCTTACTGTCCCCAGATAGGTTATTGAAGCAGGTCCTGTCTATGTATTATGCGATGATAATGAAGTGGTGATAACGTGTTACTGTATGGATTTCCTGCACATTTGAAAAGATTCAGATTAGTGCCACTATAAATAAAACTTTTCCGTTTTAGTTTAACGATAAAATATAAAACAACATTCACTAAAATTAAATAACAAAATAAGAATATAAAAAATTATATTATCTGCATTAGTTCAGAACACAGGTAGAGATGTTACAAAACTTAAATTAATATTCCAAATTAAATGCATATTATTTGTTATTAAATAATTTTTGGAAAACTTTGAAACACATCCCTCATAAACTTATTTTCTGAAAAAACAGAGACAGTTCTTCAACCGATTTAATTTTTGTTACTTTTTTGTCTATTATACCTATTTTGTCTATTTTATCCATTTGCTACTCCTGCTGGGATTCATTGGTTTCTTGTACAGGAAAATGTGATAAAGTGAGTAACGATATTGATAACTTTATGGTTTCTTTATTATTCGTTTTACAACATACCGAACTTTGAGATAATTTTTTTTGAGAAATCGTCGTGCTTTTCTCCTCATTTCACAGATGGCAAGGCAAATTGTTGATTTTCTACTGAAGAAAAGTTGAAATGAATAATTATGTTCAATAGATTATAACTTTGCTGAATTTAATGGTAAAATTTTGAGAAAAAACCGTCCGTTTGTCCTCCACTGTTCATTTCATAGATTGTATATTCTAAGATAATTTGTTGGTTTATTACACAAAAAAAAAAGTGATTACTAATATTGAAAATAATGTAAATTATCTGCTTTCTGTTTTACGATACGCTGAATTTAGAGATTTATTATTGAGAAAATACTACATGTTTCCTCTTAGAGTCCCATTTCGCAAATTGTAACCATTAAGACTATTGGTTAGTCTCTTATAGAAGAACACATGATAAAACGACGAGTGTTACAGAAAAGATTCTAATTTCTTTGTTTTTAGTTTTTAGTAATTTTTTAAAAAAACATAGCATGCTTCGCCTTAACGCTTCTGATCACAGACTGCAAGCAACAAAACTATTCGTTAGTTTTTTAAATAATAAAATGTGGTCAAGAAAACATTGTAGTTTCTTAAATCATAGTTTGGCGACAAGTTCAATTTAAAGGCTAATTTTACACTCCATTTCACAAATTGTAACTATCAAAACCATTCGTTGGTTTCCTACATAAAAATTGATCCTAAAAAGATCATAGCTTCTTTTCATATCGTTTGGCGACACGATGAATTTAAATTTAAAGGTACATTTTTCAGGAAACACTGCTCGCCTCTCGTCAGAGCCCCATTTCACATATCAGATCAATAAAGACGCTTCGTTGATTTCTGACACAAGAAAATGTAATAAAACCACTAATCATATAGAAAATAAACAGTTTTAAAACCTTAAAATGGATTTTTCCGCACGTAGATCATCTCTATCTCGAAATTGACTGGCCGAGAAACATGAAATCAACACAAATAAATGTAGAATATGTGTTTTATGCGACAGTTTTCCTTTTTTCAAATAGTCCGCCATCGTGCTTTCTCATGACCCATGGACAGGGTGGGGTGTATCCTATCCACCTCAAAATCAATAGATGTCGTCTGGTAGACGTCCCTAATCAGAATCAGTCGAAACCCTATCGATCCGACACGACTTAATTGAGTGATCGTGCTAACAAAAAAAATTTCTCAAATAGTCCACCATTGTGATTTCTCATGACCCATGAACATGGTAGAGTGTGTTTTATCCACCTCAAAATCAATAGGTGTCGTCTGGGAGACGTCCGCGATCACAGTCAGTCAAAACCAGATCGATCCGACACGATTTAGTTGAGTTATTGGGAGTTTGAGCTAAGAAGAAATTTTTAAAATGCTGACGACAGCAACGACACACATACAGACAAAGTTTTTTAAAAACCATTTTTTTTTGTTTTTAGGCCGAAATACGAAAAATAAACGCTAGAAAACAAATTTTTTTTTCATTTTTCTTTACACGATTACATTACTTTTCCGCTCTCGTATAGTTGAGTGCAGAAAAGTAATATTATAACTTTTTCATTTTTAGTTTGACAACATGCTGAATTTAGAAATGAATTTATGAGAGAACACCGTTTTCTCACAAATACACAGGTAGATTTTTGTGAAAATACGCCTGCCTTTCCTCAGCTCTCCATTTCACATTTTCAACTATCAAAATGATTTGCTAGTTTCTTACACAGGGAAACGTGATGAAACAACTAGTGATATTGAAAAGATTATAATTTATTTGCTTTGGTTTACTTGTTTGACAATAACATGCTTAGACCTGCTTCTCGTATAGCGTTCGGTGAAAATTGTTGAATAACACAATTCAGAAGCCTTTTGTTGTGACAACTTTTTTTTTGTATTTCAACTATTTTTCAAAACATTCCCTTTTCGAAATTTTACAGATGAATGAAAAGGAAACTATGAAAAACTCAAAACGAAAAATCTCGCAAAAAAGTAAATTAAGTTCTGAAAGTAGATAGTTTTCCGAACATAACGCAATAAAAATCATTCTAGAACTTTTTGGGATTTACTATTTTTAGTACAAAACTATCTACAATTATGATATTCTCTTTATATACATATTTTTTGTACTCCTTCGCACAGGAAATTGATTTTTTCTTAGTCACATAATGGGTAATATGACACTTACCAATCTCATTAAAGCCCACTTCAAGGAAAAAATATAGGTAGAACTTTAACATCGATAGAACTAATATTATTAATAATTCATTTCGATAGAGAATCTCACAGGGACAATACCTCTTGAATAAACACATATTTATATTACTCTTCATTCTTCACAGATAATCTACCTGCAAAAAAGTGTCGATCTTAGGCTATTTAACTTCTAAACTAACCAGACAAACATAAAAAATATTAAACGTTAGTATTACTTTTTGTCCACCAATTTTAGCTATTTTGCCCATTGTGTGGATACAAATCTGCATGCTCCTGTAGAAGCTTTCTCTTCCAAATCTTATAAACACCATTTAAGAATGAGAATGCTTTAGAAGTGATTAATCTAAACCAAATTTTCAGTAGACTTTTGCTGAATTTAAAGGTAAATCTTTGAGAAAACACAGTCCGTCTCTCCTCAGCACTCCATTTCCGAGATTGCAATTATCAAGACCACTCGTCAGTTCCTTACACAACAAAATATGATTATTTTGTTGTGTACGAACGAATTGTAATATTGAAAATATTATAGCTTCGTTGCTTTTTATTTGGCGACACACTGAACTGAAAGGTAAATTTTTGAGAAAACATTGCCTGCCTCTCGTTAGTGCTCCGCTTCACATATTACAATTATCAAGACAATTCTTTGGTATGTGACATAAGAAAATATGATTAAGTGACCAATGTTATTGAAAAGGTTATAACTTATTTGCTTTCGGTTACACGATACATTGAATTTAAAGTAAATTTTTGAGAAAATACCGCCTGCCTCTCCTCAGTGCATAATCTTCACTGATTGCAACTATCAACATGACTCGTTGGTCTCTTATATGAGATGTATTATTAAACGGCTAGTAATATCGAAAATATAGTAACCTCTTTGCATTTCGCTTGGCTACACGCTGAATTTAGAGATACATTTTTGAGAAAACATCGTTCGTCTCTCCTCAACACTCCATTTCACAAATTATAACAGTCAAGATAATTCCTTTGTTTCTTACACCCGAATGTATAGCGAAGCGATTAAATATATTAAAAATGTTATAACTTCTTTGTGTTTCATTTGGCAAGACGGTAAATTAAATTTATAGGTAAATTTTTGAGAAGACACCGCCTTTCTCTCCTTGGCGCTCCATTTCACAGATTCAACTATTACGACGTCTCAATGTTTTATTACACAGAAAGATGTGATGAAATGACTGGTGATATTTAAAAGATTATAACCTCTTTGCTTTTTGTTTAGCGATACGCTGAATTTGAATTTTTGAGAAAATATTGTCTTTCTTCCCTTAGCCTTCCACTTGACAGATTACAACACTATCGAGATGATTCGTTCATTTCTTCCTTAAAAAAATAACATCATAAATAATAATTAATCATGGAAATCATTTAGGAAGAATTTTATATAATATTCTTGTTTTATGAAGTATTCTATTTTATATCTATAAGTTTCAATTTTAGTGTTTTATCTACCGCAATATAATGATATTAAATTTTGAACTGTTAGGGAGCGTGTTTCAGCTTTATCTCGCTTTGAAGGGAAGACCTAAATAAAATTGTTTTGATATTTGATTCATTAGCTAAGCAAATATTTGTGACGCTTAACAAATATTTTAATTATAACGAATTTCAACCGTGTTTGCGTGAAACAAACTTTTCATCTTGAAAGTAAAACATCAAAGTGTGTAGTTGCTAATTCGATAGAATTGTAATAACGTAATAACTGTTAGTTATTATTATTTTTAAGTGTTTCTGGACGAAAAGTAATTAATGGAAGTTTGCAGAGCGTAATTAGGGTAAGGTAGAGAGGTAGTGTTTTAACGCCGAAAAGTTTAAAGCCTCGCAAACCACTACAGTAACTCACGTCACTCTTGACGGCCGAAGCCGGAAGGAAAACTTTGTTGTAGGTATTGCCCCTTTATGTTACTTTTTAAACTAAATAAATGAGTAAAATAAACAAAAAACTTAATTTACTTTCCCTCACTTTGAGCAGCGTTCGGCCCGCAAAGTGTGGGGTCACGTCATGCGTCACCCGCGTTTAGGCACCGGGAGCTGATCGTCTGACAAGTAAAAATAAATTAATATTTCACACCTATGAGGGTTTTGCAGGATATTTTTTTAAATATGTATTTTTTCAAAAACCCCTAAAGATAAAAACTAGCAAAATGTCTTCGTAATATTTTTTATAATACTGTAGTATTATATTCTAGGTCGATAATAATTGACCGTAATTGAAATTTTAAACGTGCGTGGTAATATACAGCGATCGCCAAAAGATTTGCATCATATACGAACAAAAATTCATTGTTTATTATATATTTCTGTCTCAATAATTTGTGCATGGCGATCATCCAATAAGCACGAGATGCTGATAATATACTGAGTGATTTTTAGTGTAGAGAAAAATGTTGTTCTTGAAATCGGAAGTAAAAAACTGTTATTACATACTTTAATGGCAGCGTAAACTTATAGTCATCAGTTATTTTTATTTTTTAGTACAACAGTATGCACATCTCCTTCAATAATTCAAACAAGGGGATGGGGTGCCCTGTAAACTATAGAGTGTCTCAGTTGGAACTATACGATTGCGCGCCATTTGTGTTCTGTCAAGAACAGGGCGTCAGTATTGAACGATATGTCATCTACAAATCATGCGACATGCGGCGATTAACAGCTCAATAACAGATAGTTTGTGTACAACTGTTTTATGATAGCTAGCGATCATTTACAGTTGCATTGAACAAAATTCGCATAAAATTAGGACAAAAGCGCCTACAGAGTTCGTTTGTCGCCAAAGTTAAATCAAATTGACACCATAAAATACTAATAAAAAAGGTGTTATGTTCCATAGCCCAGACTTGGACTCTTACTTGAAAAAGTCTAAAACTTCTCAGACCTTTCGACAAAAAAATTGATAATATTATGGCTAATATACAGCAATACGGGAAAATGGAGTTTAGCGCAGACACTATAATTTTAAATTATACAATATAAAAAATTGGGTTGACGTATAATTATTAACGATAGCACTAGAATAAAGTAGGTATTGATAGTAAGGGAGTAGTGGGAAAAAGGGCAAGAAAAATACCGAGACAGTGATTCTTAAATAATATAGAAGGTTATCTCTAAGAACAATTGGAGTAACAAAATTTCACATATTCACGACCAGAAGGGTGGAATGTATTAGAGGAGATTCTGGCTCACAGCGAACTGTAATGCCATTGATGATGATTGTGCTTATCTGCTAGCAACAATTTTATTATAAATTTAATTTCCCGTTTACTATTTAATTTTATACATTTTTTTCATTTATTCCTTAATACTGATGGCCATGTTTTAAATTTCAATTAAAAACATTCTTCCTTAAACAGATTATTAATAATTCTGCGTACAGAAAAATTTTAATAGTTTTCTATCACTTTTGGTATATTGACCTGCTTAAGGTTAATTAGATTATAATTTAAAGTTTATTACTACGGTCCTTATGAAACTTGTGAATGTAAAAATTATATAGACTTTTGGGTAAAAGTAAGTATTTAAAAGAAGTGTTGAATATACAACAACTGATGATATTTTAAATATAGATAGAATTTAAATTCATACGTACACAATTGGTAATTTTATTGATAATTCTGTGAATCAAAACACGGATAAAATACCAAAATTAGTTCACTTTCGATCCTAATGACTAAGAGTCATGATTTAGTAATGAATATAGTGTTAGTAATAGAATGATATTTCGGGTTAGACATTATCACCTGTTTATGAGGATAAATCCCATCACGGAAAATTGATAACTATCTGAGCTACGACATGGGTGTATATCTGACTACTGCAAATGTTTTTTTTTTTATTTTAAATCTCTATTACGAATTAAGAACCCTGTAATATGGCACTTTGAAATAGTTATAAACTTGATAGACGTAGAATCAAAAAGTATGAATTGTTAAAGGTATAATTATATAAATAACCTATTTATTAAAAAAATAATAATATTGCTTTTCTATATCAATTTTTCCATGAAAAAATTATACCACCTTTAAGGCTTTTTGGTACAAATGATGTTAATTGTCATTATTGTTTAATATAATGTTAAGTTAACATTAAGTTTGAATTATGTAACTATACATTTATTATTGCAAAATTGGATACATTCTAGATGCAATAAGTACTGTTAAATAAATATTGCGTTCTTATTTGTTTTAGTTTTTTGTATTATGCAAATATTACTATTATAATACAATTTTAGGCAAATTATTGTAAATTGCACATTCTGATTAAAAATATCTTATTTTATTTCGTGTATTACAACAGTGAAAATTGAGTAACCATGGTTTCAATTTAACATATGAAAAATTTTAATTTATTTAACAGCAATTTACATATTTTAAGAAAAACAGCAATTGTCTCACAAAATAAAGTTAAATGCTTTATTTAAAATGTAACATTAATTTACATGTCCAACAATTTCGAATATTATATCATTAAATATGTTTGCATGTATAGGTTGAGTAAACCTTTAATATCATCAGGATTATTACTTGTTCATGGAAATTTTATAGTTGTATATTCAGAATCATAATAGTTTGTTATAAGCGTAATTAATACAATAAACGAAATGTTCTCTCAGTGTATACGAAATAAGTATTCTTATTAATAACTAGCAACTGTTACCCGTATATTTTAGGCAGAGCATGGCTCCTTGATTTCATTCAATTCTTACATAATTCTACAAAAGTATAAAAAGTTAAATTTGGCACAAACATAAATTTACTTATATGTCCCATAAACTTCTGAACCGGCTCACATAACAAATAATTTTAGGGCCAGCTGCAAAGAAAATCGTAATTGATTTTAATTATTCACGGCCGCCGGGCGATATAAACTGAAAAATATATTCCCTGTTTCAGATTTCCTTCTTTCAGGACGCAACAAACTTTATCCCCGCCTTAAATGTTTCAATGCTGCGTTCTGCAGAACTGGAAAAAACAAAAACTTCCAAGCTAAAATATCTCTCATGATCTATTTTAATGTACAAATGGGATTTCGATGTTTTCTGGTCACAGGATAATGCAGATGTGAGGAGTTCCGCTATAAGATTTAATAAAAACGTTTTCCAGTTGACATA
Organism: Rosalia funebris; assembly: GCA_037954035.1. Taxonomy (NCBI): domain Eukaryota; kingdom Metazoa; phylum Arthropoda; class Insecta; order Coleoptera; family Cerambycidae; genus Rosalia; species Rosalia funebris. The sequence goes on along the minus strand of JAZFAV010000035.1, from coordinate 28,280,093 downwards.
TGTTGATATAAAGCTAAAAGCTTTCATCTTATTTCCTAACACACTCCGACTTATAAGTTTATTGGATTTGCTCAAAAGGTTAGATCCAATTTGGGTGCGAAGAAATGACACACAATAGCAGATGTCTTCAATGTGGGCCGGTTATTTTTTTTTTCTTTGTATGATATTCTTAACGTAATTGAAATGTGTGCGAAAGCTGCGATTTATAATAAAAAAAAAATTAACACTTGGCTTCTTTAATCGAAAGTCGATAATACGTTTTCATTTTCTATATAGCCGTCTATAAGAGAATTAAATATTAATATACTTGAGTATAAAACAAGAGACTATTTTCCACAAATACTAAAAAGGTTTTACATAACTTGATGCACGCATTAACAACGAGGCTGGATTCATCATCAGGAGATAATAAAAACTTATAATAATAATAATAATAATGCCTTTATTGCCCAATGGAAAAATCTATTTATAGGACAAGACTGTGAAATGCAAATAAATACATATGTATACAGTACTATACTAATAAATACATATGTAACTAAAAAATAAATAAAGAAAAGGTAATCTTTAAATAAATTTCACATAAATAAACACTGGACTGTTTACTGAAAATATCCCTTATACGGTGATAAAAAGCTATATTCGTTATATTAAATGTAGTAACTCGTTATGAGTATAATTTGTTAAAATACAAGTGCTTGTTGTTACATTAAAATTTTGTGACAGTGACACTGACAATTTTAACAGTACTTTAGTTCTTGCAGTCTCTCGATGAAACATACTATTCGTATGCGTATACTAAACATGAACAAGTAAATCGGGTGAACCTATACTATTATGGAACAGTTTAACTAAAAATGAAAGGCTAGTAAGCACCTTATATATATATATATATATATATATATATATATATATATATATATATATATATATATATATATATATATATATATATATATATATATATATATCTATGCTATATAACAAATAGTCTAAGAAAAACGTCATTGACTGTTTTCAAGTTGATTTATCTGATAGACACCAGTGATACCAATATTCTATTCAATAAGGCTGCAATATTCTAATTTTGAACGAACTAATGGAAAAATTAAACATTTGAAGATAACAGTATTAGTAAAGAATGTCGTGTTTCTAATCATGAAACCAAGAGTTTTATACGCACTAAGAGTTACATGGTCGAAATGCTCAGAAAACGATAATTCATCAGCAAAGTACACTCTTATTATTAGATCTTTAATATTTTCAAAACATATTAAAACTGTACCACCAAAAAATACTATTAGTTATTGTTTATTTAAAATACAGAAGCAAACTTTACATTTATCTATGTTTATTGATAGTTTATTCTCCGTATTCCACGATACAACAAGGTCGATACATTTTTCCAATTCTAAGTGGTTAAATATCTACTTTATATTTAAAAATAATATTAAATCATCGAAAAAAGGAAGATGATGCGACAGAAGTTTAGAGACAAATCGTTATTTAATAATAAAAAGAATGATGATTTTGGAGCCTTGAGGTACTCCAGAGGATGGTACGATCTCAGATTTAAAGCCGTTATATGAAGCAAATAATGTACTTCTGGATAAATATGATTTTAGTAAGTAAAGAAGATTATTACTGAATCCATATAATTCTAATTTTGAAATTAGAACATTATGGTTCGCCTTGTCAAAGGATTCCGAAAAATTAGTATACGCCATTCCATTTGACCTTTAGCATGTATGCAATTTGCGATCATCTGCGTAAATTCTGCTAAATTTGTAATTGTGGAGAGTTTTGCTCTTAACTCATGTTGATTAGGAGATAAAGCAACTTGTGTACTAAGATAAATGTGGGTGTATGATGAGATCTTGAAAACCTGTTAAAGATTTGACAAAACAGTGATTCGGCGATAATTTGTTGTCAGATGGATTGCCACTTTTCAGTATAGGCAGATTCTTGCTATTTTCTAAATATAAGAAAATGTGTGGGTATATAGTATCAGATTAAACAAAATGAGAAATGGCTCTATAAAGCCTGTGAGCAATCTGTAACAAGAGAACTAGAAATCTGATCATCATCCACAAATTATTTAGTTTTTAAGTTTTGATAATGCTTGGCCAATATTATTTCTGTAACTTTTACTATATTGTTACAGTATTGTTGAGTTATTGACAGAAATTATGTTTTTAGATTGCACATCGTTAGTGGAAAAAAACACTAGAAACGTATCTAGCAAATCCATTTTCATTTTTATTTGGACCATCAAATGCTGATGATAAAAGAAAATCGTTGAAGAAGATTGTTAATAATATTCTGTGCTTATAATATTCTGCGAACCAGATTGAAAATGTCATATACGTCCGCATGTCTTCTTGTATATCAGCATATCCCAATAATATTACAATTTTTCAATTTTAATTTCAAATTTCCAAAATATTCATCCTTACAATAATAAACAGAGTATATCAGTTTGACAATAAGCAACAAATAACCAAACTTTCTTTACACTTACATGGGCATAATATGGTAAAAATTGTCTTCTTTTGAATACTACAAGAAAGTAGAAATTTCACATTACATGTTCACTAGCCTTGAGTACTCATACAATACTCTACTATAACAATATGAAAAGTATAGTAGACTATACTACTATATAATGCTATACTACTATATGAACTAATCTAGGCTACTCGTATAATCGACAGGTATTTGCTAAATAGACAAAAATGGTTTAGCGGTGTCGACTTGAATACTTGACTCTATGTAAATACATTTTAAAATTACTTAATTATTTTTAATAAAAAATACAGTATCATCCCTACTGTCATTTTATTTACATATTTTAAAAGTGGAATAGCACTCTAAAGGAATTGTATGGGGAAGTATTTGTATATAATGCTACTTCAACAAAATCATTTAGAGTCAGCATATTACTTCGTAGAAGTTGTACATTTTTACGAAGTATGTACAAAATAAATTTACCCGTAAATTAATGTAACTGACCAGGGTATATATTGTGATTGTATCAAGCAGATAATATTTGAGGAAATGGGGAAGGTGCCACTGTCATTTTAAAATATTTTTATTCGCTACAGTAATAGACGTCAAGTTATTATTTACCGCTGCCGTATCCGTAAGAACATCAATCTATCGTATGTAAATAACCATGCATACAATTAATATATGATGTAGTTATATCTCAGAAAGAATGTCAAACATATATCAAAAGAAACTCAAGTACAAGAAAGAATTGATCCACACACCTTTAAATAACATTGGCGCCTCCGCCAAATACTAGAAATAATTTGCTGAGTAGTTCCTATCCCTATATTAAAATTGAAATTATTTTCAATTTAACTTTTATAATGTGATACTTGTTAGTAATTGAAATGAGAATCATTCATTAGAATAATCGACTGACGACCTTCCTTTGGAATTGAAATTGCACATTCTCAAGATGTTTATTGCGTCAACTGAAGTTTCCGTTTTCGTTTTATTGAATTAAAGGAAAAGACGGGGGCCGACCGCCTTATAACTTTTAAAATTAAAAGATTATTGCGGTATATTAAAACGATAAATCATATCTAAGGCTAAGTAATTAGGCTCATTGATATCTTTATGAATTTAGGAAATCTCAAACTCGCTACAATTAGAAATTCCCCAGCTTTAGCTTTTAATTCGCTTATTACGAACTTTCGAGGAGACGAGCAATAATATTTCTTATATTAGTTCTGAGATAAAGCGGCGGCGGCGGCGAGAATAATAAAAATAGAGCATCATTCTATCATTTTTAATAATTTGTTGTCGTGGACTGGTCTGCTGTATGATTGTTTCTTATTACTGAAATAACTTGGGAATAACGGAAAATTCATAAGCGAAATTTATATGCATTGGTATTATTAAACAATCAGATATACACCACCACATAATGAATATAATGGTTTTAAAATGGCAAGATGTATTAATTAATGCGAACAGGTAGACAGGCATCTATTAATAATGCATAGTTATTTCTGATATTATAATTATATAATTATATAATTCTGATATAATGATATAACAAAAGACTTTTATTGCGTTTATCTGTAAAATGGCAGTATTTTCAGTAACCTGAAGAATGATATTCACAATACACTGAGAAAAATATTTATTCATTATACCATGTATATCTTAACGGAATTTGGGTCAGAAATAATAAACAAAAAGCAGTTATTTGTCGAACACCCACAATATTTTAATTCAACTAAATATGGATTAAGGTCAAGACCCTGACTAGTATGCACTAATACAAGAAAATTAAGAAATTCGACTCACATTACTCAGCTCAATAAAAGCCGAATTTAAAGAAAGCATAAACTATAAAAAACGCCTCTTTGTTTCTATGTAATAAGCTCTTACAATACAAGCCCATTCTTAAGCCGATTTGGATTTTTGGTATCCATATTTGCGGCAACACTAAATAATTAAATATAAATATCAATTAAAGGTTTCTGGAAGAGAATAGAATCACGGGAATGGAATTCTTTGAATCAAATATTCAAAAAATTCTACAAAAGCCAATGCAATAGTTCCATTATCATGTATGTAAATGTCGAGACAATACAGCTTACACCACACAGGATTAACAGGAAGACTTAAAAAACCAAACTCCTTAAGTTAGTCTAATTAGGTTATAAATTATTTACGTAATGTAAGTTATTAAATAATAATATCTGTTTTTGGTAATATTTAGTGAAAAGTTATCTTAAGTTAGTGTCCATTAAGTGTGAACAATTAAATATTCTTTAAAATATAATATCTGGCATATTTTTTCACGCTATTTGAATACATTTTATTTTATTTTATTTAACAATAGCCAAATGATTATTATTAACATATGTATATTTTATCTATAGCGCAATTTAGTAGCTAAAGCTTTAGTGAGTGTTAGCTGAATTGTTGTTATAAATAATTAACAACAGAACACTCGAAAATTCGTGAATTTTCTAACGATTCATATCTTTCATTGTCGTTCGAACCCAACTCTGTTAACAGCGACATAATTTGAAACTTAACATAAACAAATGTGATGTTATCATATTTGTTCCAAGCGATCAGAATAACTAGTAACATCATACAGGAAGCTGCGCATAAACAATCAGTCTTTAAATTGCTTTATTAGTGCATAAAGTGTGAGGGTAGTTTTTGATTGTACATTAAGATTTAAAGATCGCGTCTCATATTTATAAAAGAAATATATCGAGCATTGAAACTGCCAAACACTAATATAGAAATTTTAAACTACCATGTGCATAACAAACTCGAGAAACTATATATTTGTCAATACTGGACTATAATAAAATTATAATATGCTATTATCATATATTATCCACGTCTCGATACAATTACAAAATATAGACTACCAAAATACAAAATTGCTTTTGCTTATTTCTTTTGAGTTTAAAAAAGACAATAGTGTTTAAAACATAAGCCATATCAAATGGTTTAAAATGGAAAATATATACTTATATGACGATACCATATGTTGGTATCGTCGCTGAAACCTGGTGGTCAAGAACTAAGCTATAATAACGAAGTAAAATACTTAGGACTAATCCTGGATGGGAAACTGTCATGGGAAAAACATCTAAGCCACATATTTTCCAAGATCACAGCAACACTTTGGAAACTGAGAAGGGCCATTGGTAATAGCTGGGGCTTGAAACCGGAGACCATAAAATGGATGTATGAGGTAATTCTCAAACCCAGACTAACTTATGGAGCACTGGGCTGGAGAGAGCCTGTTTAAAGTCGGAAGTCAACCGACTTATCAAGCTAAAAGGATTGATTCTAAGAAGTATAACCGGAGCCCCAAGATCGATACCGATCGAGGCGATGGGGATACTGACGGGAATACCACCTCTTGATGTCACCCTGAAAGCGGAAGCTGCAAAGGCAATGCACAGGGTGGGAAACATGAACAGGAATGTAGGGGATCTGAATAGACACTCAAGAGAGCTAGCTGAGGAGGGGCCCCTATGGATGCTCTCTAACAGTACGGGTGTCCACTTTCTGTTTGATAAGAAATATAAGATCACCCTCATCAACAAGACCGACTGGATAGAGGGTCGAGCGGGAATACCACTCAATGGAGACATCTTGTACACGGATGGAGCCAAGAGTGAGAACAGAGCGGGCGCGGGGGTGTATAGATGACGCGATGGGATAGGTAAAACCTTCCGCCTGGCTAAATACACTACCGCACTCCAGGCCAAGTTAGTTGCAATTACTCAGAACACCGTATGGGTGTTCTGGGGGCCGAGCAAACTCGCACCTAGGATAGGGTATGTATCTGCTCGGATAGCAGGGTGGCGTTGGCAGCCCTGAATTCAGCAACGACAAAGTTGAAGCTCATCTATAATTGCTATGAAGCATTGAACCATTAGGCAAGGAAGGGACCGGTGGAACTCTTATGGATACCTGGGCATAATGGCATTAAAGGAAATCTAATTGCAGATGACTTTGCCAGGCTAGGGGCTAGGGAAAACCTCTATGAACCAGAACCTCCAGTGGGAATAAGTTGAAATCAGATCAGAGACCGCATGAATGACTGGGCAAGAGACCAGCACAGAGAAAAATGAAGAGGAGCAACGTGTTGTCGAATAAACAAACTCTTCATCGAATACTCAGAGATTGAGAAATGGGCCCAAGAATTCATTAAATTGAGCAGGCACAAAGCCAGAACCCTGGTGGGACTCATAACGGGCCAATATAGTAGCCTGAATGCATATAAGCACAAGCTGAGGCTGATTCACAGCCCGGCATGCAGATACTGTAGAGAAGACGAGGAAACCTCGATTCATCTTCTTTAAACCTACCCCGTACTGGAGGAGAGGAGGTGCCTTATATTAAAAACCCCTGTTATTCTAGAGGAGGCGAAGCTTAAGGCAACGGACGTGCCTAAATTGCTCCTTTTATGGGATAGCATTTTTGGATAATGACCCGGATAAGAGGGGATCGCCAAGGGACTACCCATGCGATCAGTGGCTAATGAGGCCCAAACCCACAAAACATAATAATAATAATAATAATATATCGGTACTTGTTGTGCTCTAAAATTATATTTAGGATTAATATATAGGTACATAAAATAAGCATTAAGAAAAAATATTTAATATCATCAACAATGCCTGAAGGAGAAAACATTGTATCTTATCAACTCGTTTAAGTCCATCACCTCGTAAAATAGCTCAGGAGATGATCAAAACTGCCTACTAGTTTCTGGGACTAATTGTAATAATCTGATATATAATAATAGTTAATATAATATAAAATTTTTTTGGGATTCGAATAATTGAATAATTGGAAATTTTCGAAGTAATTGTCCTATTTAACACAAATTCTTTACCACATCCTGGAGTATAGTATACACATTTTGGAATAACGACGTATATAATAAGTATCCATTAATATTACAGAATCAATGAAGCATGCGACTTTTAAAAAAGTTTTCTCTTCTGAATATACAGGATACTGTAGTAACATCACTCAAGATAACAAAGCCTCTTTACTTCACTCGAAATAATGAGATCGTTAGGGTTCAGAAGGCTCGTTAATTTCATTTAAACAAAAATCAACCAATTATATATATATTCTTCCTGAAACTGTGTTTTTTATTTATTTAAATATATTATTATTTATTTAGAGTAGAAATTTCCAGGCATATTAAAGTGCACCTAGAAGCTACGAAAAAATAGATATATCAAAAATATAAAATTACACTTTAAAATAAAAAAAAGAGTCAGGCATACTCAGGGAAATAGAAATTACATAAAAACATCAAGGATGGATTTCATCTTGAAATCATTTGGGAGGACAAAATTAAAGCGGTTTTGAATTAAGGTGGATTAACCCTTAACTACCGTGGTACTAGTTTTGTTACGCAGTAACTGACGTGCGGTCACGGTGACCGCAAATTTGTACAACAATAAAAGAAATGTGGATCATTTTACTATTTTCCTGTTAACAGTTGGGTGATTTGTTGTATGGCTTGGAAGAATGTAGTGTACAACAAGTACTCGTATATATATACATTCCTTTTATAAAAAAAATACACATATATTCTCTTTGCGTAACAATGTCGTATATATAAGTGATATCATCTAAAGCTTTCAAAACCAAAAACAAAGAACACTTAAAACAAAATGATATTTTCCTTTTCAAGTTAATGGTATACAGTCACTATTACAATAAAAAAATAATGCCAAAGGAAATTCTGTGATAGAAACCACAATACCTAAATATGTTACAGATGACACAATGGTATAATTTTGAGTAACACTCAAGACATATTGGTTCATTGCATATACAACACAGATGATATGTTTTCTTTTTATTCTTTAAGGGCAGGTATAACAAGTTTTTCGCTTCTGTAATTTCTCAGAAGCTACTTGTTCAAAGGGTTCTTCAGGAACTCGTAATACAAAAGCGAACTTCATGGGAGATTGTAACATTTGCTACTCATATTTCAAGATGTGGTTTTACTAACACATCCGCAAGTAGTTTTATGAAATCCTCGTTGTCTAAGACTGGACTATTTTTATATGCTCGGTGAACAACATATGATGTTATGTTTCTGGGTTCTACTACGAGGAACAAAGCATTCAAAGGACCATCTATATCGAATTTTTCCAAAAAACTTTTGTTCTATTAGAATATTGCTGCTCGTATTCCCAACTGGGCTCTTCTGTCTCTCTTTCCTCTGTTCATTATCTATACTGTCTGCTTCCGAATGTGTCTCGTGCTCACTCACTTCACAAATGTCTTCATGGCCATTCTCATCCTGACTGTTGCTACTTAGTTCATTATACCATCTTAAAGCCACTTCATCGAAGTTTGGATCAGTTACTCGGATTCGCTTTGACGGCCCCGCACCATTATCCATCGTAAATATAAGTCTTACCGCCAAAATACAGGTCACCAGAAAGTTACATTAACAGTGATGTGCGATCAACGTGACCGTTTTGTTCGAAATTTATAATCTATGGGCAATAGAACCCGCAAGTAAATGTGTTGCATCCTTTACAGGTACGAGTGTAACACTGAAATGAAGGTATATGGATGTGCAAGTCAATACAATTAAATGGGGATACAAGATGAATATTTACATCACACAACGGTACTTAAGGGTTAAGTCTATTTTGCAATGCTTATTTTTTCAATTTCTTAGTCCCCTAATTTCCTAGTCCTCTAATATTTCGTATGTCCAATCATTTGAGGAAGCCCTCAATAGAAGTGTTGTTAGATTTTTGATCTAACTGTTATGCTGTGCACATACGGGGAGCCAAACTAATAAAATCTTTAATTGCATCAATACCCCCCTCAAATATATTTCACGTGAACGCCGCCGGTAATTTTATTTTAAGTTGAAATTGCGCTCAAACCTAATTTATTCGACGGCAATGCAAAACTATCTAGATGTCGAATAACAGTTCACAATTTGTAAGTAATTGGTTTATTCTGAACAACCGCATCCTAGTCCTGGCAAAGCATGCGTGACATATTGGATTTCGTTTGATGAACGGAAAACCACAGTTCAACTCGCATTTGCGAAATTGTGTCTAGATGTGCATTGTTTCGTTTTATTTTTGTTCCGCAATATCGTACATTGGATAGGGTACATAAGATGTAGGAATATACACTAGGGCCCGTAACTGTAGTCGATAGTTCGTTTTGCCTCCATGCTGAGCAATTGCCTGCTTACCTGATAGTCGATAGTTCATCACGAAGTACCTACTTCAACTTATATTTGGCTGAGGTTGATGAAGACTAACCTTGAGCAATATTTGACAGTTTATCGATGGTAATAAATGTACAATATTATTTTCTAAACAACAGTAAATATAATTTACAAAAATGTTAATTATATCTATATGATGAAAAAGTTACTTTGTGATGCTTCGTTAATCTGTTTTTAGGGATCGTTAATGTAGAAGTGTAACTCACAGATGGGTGATAAAACGTTACTTTCATTCGTGTTAAATATAATCTATTCGAATTCCTTGAAAATAACGAATTTTCTTCGAGTTAGACGGTTAGATGGAACGGAAATATTTTACATATACTTTTGTCTCCAATAACACTCCTTCTTTTATGGTATGAAGAAGAGATGTATTTATAGAGAAGATGAATTTATTTTATTTAATAAGCAGGGTCTATAAAAAAATTGCTTCAAACATGTTATTTAAGAATGTTATTTAAAATAGATATAGAATATATACATATATTTAAATATATGTACGCATATTTAAACATATGTACATTTAGAAGCAATCTAAACATTTACAAATGAACTTAATATTGTTTTTAATTTAGATTATTTTAACTTAACTAGGATTATTAATTTTAATTTATAAAGTGATTAAGAAAAACTCAAGTTTCAAAGCGGTACTCTTGTAAAAATATATTTTTTCAGATAATATGTATGTATTTCAAATTGAAATAAATTCAAAAATATGTAATTTCATTCCCAGTAATTATTTGTACATATACTAACTTTGATAAAGCAAAAACATATCTAGTCACCATGTCAGTGGATATTGAAGAGTAGAGGCATGCCCCACTACCTCTCTGTTCAGTAATTAGGAATCAAAAAAATCACCTCGAATTACTCAAAATTAACCTTAACGTTTCATCAATATGTCTCACTTTGTGTTTCATACGGATGTATTTATTGCTGCAGTATACTATCAATCTACGTCAACGCGGCGATTATTTACAAATTTATCTTCAAATGTGGGGCTAAGCGAAGTTTAATTCCATATACAAAAGAATCTGCAGCGACTGTTTTTAAACTCTTTGTTAGTATCTATGATTGAATATTTACTATGATATTAGTTGTGCAATTTGCCAGAAATTAGTTTTTATTTATTTAAAATAACTGATTGTACTATATAAACCTAATTTTCATCTGTAATGTTACTGGAAACCGAGTAAACAATTTCGTGCAGGATCCAAATTATTTAAATAAAGTATGTTTCGAAATACATTCTTTATTAAGTATATATTTTGCACGATAATGGACTAAATTTGGTTCAATAGAGATATTCTGATACTTATAAATCATAAACAATATAAACTCATTGCTAATCATCTATAAACGCAAAGTTTTCATATGGTAAGTTTTACCATCTGAAAACTTTGCGTTTATAGATGATTCCCGTCATTGCATATAACTTAAGTTTTATTTCGATTTGGATTGTCTCCGAACCTACCGACAGATAGCGCTTGATTACGTTTTATAATTTACTACTGTAGAACGTAACGGTGTCTACAAGATGTGAAGCCTCAATTGTCAAAGGCATACTCGCTTACACTGTACTGACGAGACCCAAGATATAGTCGAAACCTGTCTACAGTTAGAGGTATCCTGAGACAGAAGACGCTTTGCATCTTCCTTGTTGTTTTCGAGCAATCCAAATCACAGTATTTTATTTCTGTTAGAATAAAATACGGCAAATTTCGCCACGTTATTCAGCGCCCGTCGTGGCATGTAGCCAGGAGAATAACTGTTGTGGCTTATTAATCGTTAATGTTTAATGACTTACAGATGGTTGGTTAATAAGCCTCCTTACGACATCTTGTAAAACTTAGTTATGATCTTTCCATTATAAAGTCATGATTTATTTTTCATATAAGTTAAAAGCTGTTTGTAAAGACTTAAACGCGTTAGATAGGTTATCAATAATAAAAAATTTCGTTAGATTTCTCTTTGATAATTTTTAAATTGTGGAGCAAGTTCACGATGACAAACACAATACGTTTTAAACAGCGTAGGAAAATATTTTTCTTTAACGATAAATCAAAAAAGAAAAGCAAAAAAATTATTATTTAAACTAATAAATATAGCAATACTTTATTATACTTGGCAAAGGTTGGAACGATGCACTAACGAAAACCAGGCCAGCTTTCCAGGAAATACTAAGCAGATACAAGTCACTCCTACAATCCAGGTTTTTGTGATCATGAGGTGATTAAAATCAACTACTGAAATATCTGTACTTTAAATTTATTTTTGTTTTTTCAGGTTCAGTAAACAAACATATTTTCATCACAGTTATATAACTATGAAAAGATGTCCCATTTTACTTCACTACTACTAACATTGAATTACTTATAACAATTTTTCTATAGTTAGAAAACTATAAGGAGGTAAAATTTCAGTCTACTTGTCATACTTTTAACTTCATTCACATTACTACAGACTATTATATTATTATTTCTTCAATCTTTCAAATTTTAAATAAGCAATGTGCTCGCTCAATCTAATTACAATTGCCCGCATTATCTGTCCAATATACTTTTTATTATAATTCTGATAAATAATGACTTCCGTAATAGTGACTTTCATAAATCCGCTACTTCTTAGTATTTTTAATTTTATTTTTGGACTTTTTAAAAGCTATTACAATTTGTTACCAGTTAACTGTATTTTTTCTACTTTTTTAAAATTTGGTAAAGCACATCATTACCAAATCTTAAAATCTCTTTTGAATCCTCTGAGTGATACATAAATAGCACATAAAACTGAATAAGTATTTGTAATGAGTGGTATAGCAAAGCGGGTTCTGGCTCACTCTCGGATTTGTCCGCGGACATTTGATGCGGATGGCATGTGGTCATTGTTGATCTGAAGAACTCTTGGTACAGGTATAGAACAGGTCTGTACAGGTGTAAAACAGGTCTGTACCGGTTTAAAATAGGTATGGTAACCTGTTCAATGACATCTTGTTTTCTTCCTAATACCACCATACCTGTTTTAAACCGGTACAGACCTGTTTTATACCTGTACAGACCTGTTCTATACCTGTACCAAGAGTTATTCAGATCAACAATGACCACATGCCATCCGCATCAAATGTCCGCGGACAAATCCGAGAGTGAGCCAGAACCCGCTTTGCTATACTACTGTAATGGTTTACTGAAAATTTAAGTGTAAATACTAACTAGCGACAGTTTATAAGTTAGTTTTAATCATCTCCTACTGATGCCTACCTGGTTAATAAAACCTGTGTCGAATAATGTATAATTTTTCCGTACTTTGTCAAAAACTTATCTCGTACTTCAGTGTGTTTCCTATATTAGCGTATTTATTCCTTATGATATTTATCAAAATATATTGAAATTTATTTTTCTGCTAATTTTTTTCATACATTATTGTTTGCTAGATATCACTGCAATACTGCCATGCTGGCTATGTCTCATAAACGGGATAAATAATGTATTTAGTCCTATTAAATATTTTAACGTCTAAACACTTAATCACTGCAGGATAAGGACTTAATAATTTGTATTCTTTTGGAGCGGGCGCTGTTCATTTTAATCTTCCTGTAAGTTCCTCTGGCGTGGAGTTCACGTAGCACCATGGGGAGCCATACTATAGGAATTATTCTCATCTCGTTCTCTTTTAACTTTACTTACAGACAGTATCATTAACTACTTTGTTGTTTTACCTCTTTTATTCCAATCTCTTGACTGTTTGCTCTCGGCATTAGATCGTTTAGGTTGGAACTTTTGACCGGGAGACGGCTGGAACTAGATAAATGCAGTGATCAATAACGGTCCCTCTACGAGATGGTAAGTTGGAATTATTATACCCGTAGTTGCCGTGGTCTCGTGTGCCCCTTAATCTGTTCTACTAAAAATAGTATACTGATATCTAAAAAATATTGAAAACCTGAAGCAGTTATCTTATATTTTAATAATAATATAGTGTAAAGATAAAGTTTTACACAATATTCACAGTTTCTTATTAGGCAATAAAAGGGGTAAAATTGTTATTTAAAGTCATTCCCACTACTAGTATGAATATTTACGCCACCGAGTAATAAAGTACCACCACGGCCTTGCGGTGTTTATTTCACACTAAACTAAGATCTATGTGTACTATATTTGGTGTAAATTTGGTCAAATTTTAAAACGTATTTCAAATAGTATACGATATAGCCATCCATAGCAGTCTGCCTATTTTTATAGTTGTAACTATGTTTTTTCAAACTGGAATAGGTCGGAACCCTTGATGTGTAGTTAACACTAATCTAGTTTTCCACAAAACACCAAAACACTATAAACTACACTCGACGCGCATTTCCACCAATGGTTAAAACAGTTTTAATCATCTCCAGATGATACCAACTTTGTTGGCGAAATGCGCGTCAAGTTTAGTGTATAGTGTTTTGGTGTTTTCTGGAAAACTAAGTCAGTATTACTAGGTCTTTTTCTCTAATCTGCTTGTAAAGTTTATATTAGTTATAGTTTCATAAACATGCGCCTCAAAACCACCTTTTTAAGAAATTGTTCCAAACTTGTTCCAAAGTTTTTCGAAGTTTCCTTCGATTTATTAAACATCGTGTAATTATGTCTAGGTATAAATGATAATTTATAAAGTTTTCAGGTAGCAAGTTTTGCAAGATGTCATAAGGAGGCTTATACTCCAACCATCTGCAAGTCCTTAAACATTAAGAATTAAACAAATTAAGCCACAGCAGCTATTCCCCTGGCTATATGCCGCGATGGGCGCTGAATTACGTGGCGAAATTTGTCGTATTTTATTCTAACGTAGAAATAAAATACTATACTTTGGATTGCTCGAACACCACAAGGAAGATGCAAAGCGTCCTCTATCTCAGGATATCGCTAACTGTAGTAGACTGGTTTCGATCTTATCTTGGGTCTCGTCAATACAGTGTAAGCGAGTATGCCTTTGACAAATGAGGCTTCACATCTTGTAGACACCGTTATGTTCTACAATAGTAAATTGTAAAACGTAACCAAGCGCCATCTCTCGGTAGTTTCGGAAACAATCTAAATCGAAATAAAACTTAAGTCATATACAATGACAGAAATCATCGATAAACGCAAAGTTTTTCGAGCAATCCAAATCACAGTATTTTATTTCTATGTTAGAATAAAATACGATAAATTTCGCCACGTAATTCAGCGCTCGTCGTGGCATATAGCCAGGGGAATAGCTGTTGTGGCTTAATTTGTTTAATTCTTAATGTTTAAGGACTTACAGACGGTTGGAGTATAAGCCTCCTTACGACACCTTATTAAAGATAATTACAACATTTTGATACGACATATATTTAAATGCACATATATAAGAATTTAATTTATGAATGCATTATAATAAAACCATTTACGCCATTCGTGACGTACACACAAGAAATTTCCTCAATCGTTGTGAGGAATATCAAATTGTTTTGATATATAAAATATTCACTGTCCCCTATAAAATAAACTGGCGGAAGTGGCCGACTCGATAATTTCACTGAATAAGAGAAGATAAGGTTAAAGTACTTACCTCGGCCGGGAAAGCATATCCATTTATTGAATGTTCGGACCCGAACTGATCGTGAAGTCCGTAGTGGATGTGGATTTCTTGAAATTGATATTTATAGGATAGTGGACCTCCGGTAACATTTATGTGATGGCGGGTATCGTTATCCACTGTAAATATTACGCTATGCCCCGTGTTCATCATTGACCCGCTCACCTGAAAATTGAGGCACCCTTCAGTACATCAGCGGATGGCATAATTTGATGTTTTAAAGATTGCCGTATAGATTAACTAAATAATGTTTAATAAACCTAACAGTTACATTACCTTAATTTATGGTCACAAAAAACGTGACGTATTGAATATAATCCAAGGTACAGTGTCATAAATTATAATAATCAAATTATCAAAATAATTGTCCAATTCCAATTGTAAAAAGTGGAATAACGATATACAGTGCTATTCAAAAGTCCCCTCCCCCCCTCTTATCTTTGGAACGATTATACACAAACTAGTAAAATTTGGTAACTGAATATTAAGGGTTGTAAACTTCCCCACTAGTGATGATAGATGACGTATGCGTCAAAGATGACGTCACAAGATCATTGTGACCAACAATTTTAAATGGAACCCTATGGCAAGCGACACCTCTTTTAAAAGGTATCGAAAAAACCTATTCAATGATACTAATATTGTGTCTGTTTACGGCAGTTTTGATAACTGGCTTTCAAAAACCGCAAAGCTGTGATGAATTAAATCAGTTAATAATAAAATTTAAAATTCAAGCTCCGCCACTGGATAGTTGGATAGTAAATAATCTGACGTTTTTGCAAGTCTCCCCAATTTGATTGTTTTTTTAGCTGTCAAAGTTTTTATACATTTAATAATTTGTGTATTGTTGATTGAACGTTTAACTGTTTTAGTACCTTGTGGTAATTTTAAAATATTTGTACATTCAATAATTTGTTAAACTGTTGTGAGCTGAACGTTTAAGTGCTTCAAGAAGAGAAATGGTACGTGTTTTAGGTGATAAAGTAGCATCGATCCTAATACTTGGTGAAACTGGAGAAAATATTCATGCAGCAGCACGCATTTTTAATGAAAGGTTTCCCGATCGCCCAGTTTCGAGGACTTATTTGAGAGAGCTTCTTCGTAAGTTTAAAACAACGGGTAGCATTAATGATGCAAAACGATCTGGCAGACCACAAATTGTGGTCTGCCAGAAGTCAGTCAAAGTACAGTGCACAGGGTGTTGAAAAAAAAAACAAATTTCACCCATACAAATTAAAAATGGTTCATCAACTCTCAGACGACGATCCAGACCGAAGACTGCAATTTTGTGAAAATATGGAGACTAAAATTAACCAACAGCCAGACTAATGTCAAAACAATTTGTTTTTGTGACGAAAGTACTTTCTATCTAAATGGAAATATAAATACACAAAACGTGAGATATTGGAGTGACGCAAATCCTCACATGTTTCGTGAAACACATACTCAGTATCCCGAGAAGGTCAATGTTTGGGCAGGTATACTAGGAAACCACATCGTTGGGCCTGTTTTTTTAAATACCAACTTAACCGGTGAGGTGTATCTGCAGATGTTGCAAAATGCAATAGAATCGTTAATCCTTGAAATTTTGGAAGATAATCAAGATGAATTCGACATTTTGGAAATAACATTCCAACCGGATGGTGCTCCTCTACACTATTACGGTACAGTAAGACGGTATTTGGATGAAGAATATCCTGGTAGATGGATTGGACGACGAGGTTCAATGGAATGGCCGCCTCGATCACCGGACCTCACACCTTTAGATTTTTTTCTGTGGAGGTATCTTAAATCGAATGTTTACGCCACTCAGCCTGACAATTTTGATGTTTTAAAACAACGTATTGTTACAGAATGTAGGGCTATTTCCGCAGACACATTTGAAAAAGTACGAGAAGAGTTTCGCAATAGGATGTTTTACTGTCAGGAAGTAGATGGAGCTCACTTCGAATAATTACTATAAGTAGGTACTGATTCTTGAATCTGTAATTAAAATTATTATCCAAGTTTACTAATTACTGATTTAATCCATCAAAACTACCATAAATACAAACAATATTAGTATCATTGAATACGTTTTTTCGATACCTTTTAAAAGAGGTGTCGCTTGTCATAGGGTTCCATTTAAAATTATTGGTCACAATGACCTTGTGACGTCATCTTTGACGCATACGTCATTTATCATCACTAGTAGGGAAGTTTACAACCCTTAATATTCAGTTACCAAATTTCACTAGTTTATGTATAATCGTTAAAAAGATAAGAGGGGGAAGAGGACTTTTGAATAGCACTGTATATATATTTACCCAACTTTAACAAGTTAAATATACTTCAAATAAATTATAATAGAATATGTTAATTAAACCCAATGCAGTGAACTTATAACTAACGAATACCTTAAATCAAAGTGAATTGAATCATGAAATATGAGGCTGACTCTAGATAATATGAATTCCAGTTTCTCAAGTTAATTAAATACCAACAATAAAAAACGTTTTTAATCATACAAAATTGTTTGCAAAAAATATGTCCAGGAAGTATACTCTAAATTATGCCACTACATATTTTATTTAATGTAGTATAAATATGTAATTCAAGTTCAGTTCCGTACGTTTTAGGTGACTGTAAATAAAGGAATAAATGTTAAGTACTTAACAGGATATATCAGACAAGTACTCCATCTTGATGCTTTTCGTTAACTGCTATTTTGATTGGCTTTTTCGTTGCCATTCCTGTAGAACAGTAACGGCGCTTTTATATCAGATTTATGCGTTTATCTCCAACATAAACCGATATTACCATTGTATCTTCTTCTCCAGGCAATGTAGGAGATCTAATTCCGCTACACCTCTGTAACAATGCAGTTTGAATCACGTAACACCAGTCTCGTAGTGAACATGACCGCAGAGTAATAGAACAAAACCTTAATGGTTTATAGGTATTTGACTTAAAAACGTTAAAAGACGAGAGCAAGTTAGTATTAGGTCTCTAGGAGTTGCTTAGAAAATTGATTATCTACTTTTCACTGAGTTTATATAACTTTTAAGATGATATGAGAATAGTTACGGGAAGGTCAAACTAAAGTTACCGCAGAATTAAAAACATAAATTTCTATATACATATATACATTGAAAAGAATATATAATCTTTATTTATATTATTTATATTATTTTTATTACAATTATTCGTTCAGATCCGTTAAAGTTTTGATATACACTATATTAATTGTCAATATAAAAAATAAAATGAATAAGAAAATTTTGTAATATTTTGTACTTATGTACTTTAAAAACATGTTTGCAAAATACATGATCATATATAGGTACATTTTATTTAACAACATTTTTAGTACTTTCAGCAATGACTTAATAGAACATATTGTCTACTCTTGAATTTTGTTGATATCTTATCCTTAAAAATAATATATTTCAGGAGATTTTTCAGATATTTCAGAAGGAATTTTAAGAAATAAATTTTAATAATAAATAACCTACAATCATGAACACATGTGGATATTATGCAGAACATCATAAATTTATAAAATTAAAAAAATAGACAAACTCTTATGTAAGTTTTAGGAAATTTAGCTTAATCTGTTAACGAAAGTTCTATTTCAGTAGTAATTGCTGTACCTAATTTCATACTGTTTATAATAAAAATTTACCAAAATTACAGCAAACGAAGCAATTATTTTGTCAAAAAAATAAAAAAATTAAACCCCCTAACAGATGTCTGTGTAGTATTGAGAAACAAGACGGTTAAATAACATCCCTATTTCATCATTTTTCTAATTTATTTAGTTTTCAAGAGTTACATCAAAATTACTCCCATTTTCAGATACCCTGTATAGATAGGTAGTTCAAAGGCTAAATGTCTTGTCTCCTAAAACTAATATATATAGAACTATTGAACAACCCTTTTATGCCACTAGCTCTGCCAAAGTTATTGCCTGTCGTCGCTTTATTTTTTGCCACATTCATTGGGACAGGCTCGTTTCGGTGAACTGTCAGAGCTCGGGTTGGATGATTTTTTACTCCGATTTAGTTCTCTTTAGTTTGACGTTTAGTGAATTATATTTCAGTGGGGCAGGGTAAATTGGTGCCTTCTTAGATTCTGGTGTCCCTTCCAATCGACACAAGAGTGTATTGTATTGATATAGGTACCGATCAGATAATTAAAATTCATCTATTACAAAAAAGGCTATCTGACTTGTTTTCACTATATACAGTGATTTTCTAAAGTAATGAATGAATTCGTTAAAAAAATCAAGAAATAACTTTTGAGAAAAACTGTGGAACTCATAAAGTTTTACATATTTTTAGTTGCGAATTTTTTAACGTATAATTAATATATACACGATGATTTCAGGAGGAGATATAATATCATCGAAAATTTTTTTTAATCGCAACCTCACCCCCCTTTTATTACATAATATAAAAGAGCACATTTATTTACATACGCTACAATAATAATTATATTAGCGTCAGTATAGGAAAAGAAATGAAGACAAACGGTTTTGAAACTTCAAAACATTAAATTCAATAGCAATTATTATTTAAAAAATCAACTACAATAAATTTTCAAATTGTGCAACGTTGATTGCCTGGTAACCATACACAAAAACTGTAGAGATTAAATTGACATGATTGATACAGATTTCCAAAAATTTTCCGCCAAATAGATAAATATATACAAATCACAAAATTTTGTCAAAGGCATACTCACTTACACTATACTGACGAGACTCAATTAATCAAGGTCGAAACCGGTTTGTAGTTAGCGGTATCCTGTGATAGAGGACGCTTTGCATCTTCCATGTGATTTTCGAGCAATCCAAATCATTGTATTCTTAGTTCTATGTTAGAACAATATGCGGCAAATTTCGCCATATAATTCAGTGCCCGTCGACGGCATATACCCGGGGGAGTAGCTGTTTTGGCTTAATTTGTTTTATCCTTAATGTTTATGGAATTTACAGATGGATTGGAGTATAAACAAAACTCCATCTCGCGACAGTTTATAAAACTACCATCTGGAAACTTTGTGTTATAAAAATAAACTAAAATCCCTTTCACACTTGATTTAGTAAATAGCTATGGAAAATAATTATTTCCATAATTTAAGTCAGTCTTTGTCAGTTCTAAAAAGTGATTAAATTTTATCTGTAGTGATACTAAAGTCTATGAATCTATTAAAATATCTCTTAAAAGTGAGAGAGAGACACTGTAAAAGCCAGTCCTGATGACGTATCATTATTAAAATATAGCATTAATGTAAAATAATAATGTGACCATCAAACAGCACATATTTTACGTAGGTATTTAAGACATTTGCAAACGCATTTTCCAGAACTCGAGGTAAAAGAAATTTTTAACTTTAATAAATTGCACCCCCTTTTGAAGTAAATTATCGCGTTGGCGTAAAGCGCTTATTGAACGGAAACTGATTTATATTTCTTCTATTTAATAGAAAGCCCTTTGAAGGGCTTTTTAAAAATTTATGGCTGGCCAATTAAGAGTTTACGGACAAACTTGGCATCTGTTGCTCAAGTTTGGTGACTGAATTTAATTAAAATACATGCCTACGTATTCCTCGGACATTTAGTATCATCTCACTAGATTTAATTTTGCTCTAGATGAGGGCGGATATTGATAAATAATACGATCGAAGTATAGTTATATTATGCATATTCTGCTGTTATTTTGAAAATACCCCGTAAGCTGTATATGAGCTAAATAAGTAAAAATTGTTATAATTAATGTTAACTAATAATTAATCATTAATTTAATTAACATATTACTAGATAATGGATGGTATTCGTCTCTAAATGCATAAATTGCGAATACAAGACCTATATTTAACAAAGGTAATGGAATAATTACTGAAAAATATCTTCCCTCAATTACGTATATTTTCTAAATTAATTGAAAGAATCATTTATAATCAACTTTTTTTAATCCCAGAATATTACAATTTATTTGCAATAATATTCAGTGATTGATTTGAGAAATGGATTATTACTGACATATGGAAAAAGTGGTTATCCCCTTTTATTTATAAATTACTTAGAACTGATTAATTAATGTAATATCTTTACCATGATGATAATTTTAATTTTCAGCTAGGAACATTTGATTTAATTCAAAAATTATTGATCACGAGTCAAATGATAAAAATAAATATGCTTTGTTCACTCAGCAATCAGGATTTAATAAGGATTATACTCCTTTCATTGCCCTTCTCAATACGTGTGATGATATTTTAGAAGGATATGAAATGAGGTGATGAAAAATTTACAGCATTAATATTTCACTTTGCTTGTCTCGGTAGCATTTGGTACTATTAATTATGAATTCAAACTTTGTAAAATATTACGGATTAACATAAATGTCTCCCGGAGCTTTCTAACATTCTCAACAAATTGCCTTCACAACGTTGTACTCAAAACAGTAGTCCTTCGTACCCTAAAAGGGTGGAAGAAAACTAAATCAATCCTTTTGCGGAACGGCAAAAATATGATCCATTATTTGCGTAAAAGACTCACTTATTAAATTCTATAAGGATATGACATAGGCGATAGAAAATACCGAAATGGACAGTAATAGAGGCTTTTCCGAAGAACAATATGAATAACGAAATTTAAAATCGACCATACAGGCTGCAGAAGAAGTAATGACACTAGTTTAAGAAGAACTGAGGAGGACATCGAATCGAAGGCTCTCTATGTATTTATCATGATGAATGTCAGAAGCGAATTCATTTTGGCGTTTTAAATGGCTTTCATAAATAATCTTCGACAACCATTGAATTAACTATTAATAACCAATAGAACCTAACAGTGCTAGTGGCACCCATTAAGTGGCATCTAAGATATTAGATAGAGCCAACCACAAACATGAAAAATAGAAAGGCGACCTGTTATCTTAACAGAAGACCTGTTATCTGAAATGTTTCCAAATAAGATACACTTTACATGTGCACCTCATGCACTTAATCGAATAGCAGAAACAACAAGAGATAGAGTCTTGCTTTAGTTAGCGAGGTAATAGTGAGTAAGAGTTTTTTGTAAAAGTGCCTACTTTGAGAGACATGTTTAGCGAAGCTCTGCCAGGCATTTCTTTACCTCCTGAATCACTCATCATAAGATGGGGTACTTGGTTAGAAGGTGCAGCTTATTATGATAAGCATTTTGAGAAACTAAAACTTGTTATTTTTATATTTGATCATATCGAAAGCAACGCCATACAAACAGTGCAGAACTGCAACTATTAAGTACAAAAGATGTCCGTTACATTAATAGTAACCATTCCATCTTAAACTGCAATATACAACCGGAAGACATAGAAAACGGTATGTATCAAGAGTTATCTCCTACTTTATTACAATATAGTTCATATATAGTCATATTCTCGCACTTTTGGTGATAGTAGACGTTGAAAGAACTATTTCATTATATGAACTACTGCTAAGTGACAGGCGTCGAAATGTTATTGCAAATAACTTAGAAAAGTACCTAGTAATAGACATTATTGGCATCGGCCTCCATGCGAGTCAGAAACTGAGACCGATTGAGACTGTGTTGCTATTATCATCTTCACGACGTAATGAACCAGCATCATCATCATCACGAACTATAGATGATCCGTAAATACATGGCAGCATCAGATATGTTTCCATATTTGTCTCAAAGAATGATGTTTGCTATGGTGAAAATCTGTTCTTGTATTTGGAGAGATACCGTTCGACATCATACAATACAGGCATAATTAAAATACTTTTGCACTCCCTTAACGGAACTGTAGATGCACTATCACTATAACAATATCGCCACAAACTTGTCTTAATCTGTTCACATCCGCGTCTTTCCTTAACACACTTCCAATTTTTGTTTGAGGTGCTCATTTTTTACTTCATCTATAGCGTGTAGCAATGAACTTGTTTGGTTCACTATTTGCAGGGACTCCGCTAACACCAACGCACTACTTCGTAATTTCTCTATTGCGTCATTGACAAATTGAGTTTAGCTTTTCTTAATAGCTGCACCCGCGGTAAGATTGTATTACAGGTTTTATTTGCTGCAAATTGTCAAAATAATAAAAAGTTGTCTTCGACCATGTTCCCCAACGTGTAAGGTTCGGCTCTGGTGATTCGGGAATTCCAGAAAATTTTCTGTGAAATTTGCGAAGACGTTTAGATCTTAGAAACACTTTTTTTGTACTCGCTACTAATGCACCTACATTGTTGAAAATATTGTAGAATAGTTTGTGGCACAAGACGTAAAGCATGTACTTTACACGTCACATGTAACAATTTACAACCGTATTTTGAAAGATAACGGTCTACTGAACACATTGTTGCGGCACTATCGGTCACAAACATTAATATTTGACTTGCTGACGCTTGAAATTTTTCTAACATTTACGTAATTGTATTTCTAGTGTACTCAGTGAGTCTTTTGTTAGCTATGGCAATGGAAATGTTGCTAAGTGATTGCTGGATTCCTCAGGGCCCAGTGCACGTACAATAATATTTACAATAGAATTTTTTTTCGATGTGTCTTCTCGTAAACACATAACCACTGTCATCCATTTCATAATTTACGTGTACTCTTCTCTATAAAATCGTCATGTATAGTTGATATACCAATATAATGCAAAGTTTTGCTACCAGAGGGTAACATTCAAACTACAGAAATAAGGAGTTTATACTCCAACCCATCTGAAAATGCCTTATATAATAAGGACTAAACAAATTAGGTCAAAACAGCTATTCTCCTGGCTATATGCCAAACGCCGAGCGCTGAATTACATGACAAAATTTGTCGTATTCTTGCCTAACAGAGTTAGCACTAAAAATACAGTGATTGTTCCAAAGCCACCAAGAAAGATGCAAAGTGTCACCTATCTCAGGATATCGTTAACTGCAGACCGGTTTCGACCTTTCTATCTTAGGTCTCGTCAGTGTAATGTAAACGAGTATACCTTCGACAGATAAAGCTCACAGCCAGGAGAATAGCTGTTTTGACCTAATTTGTTTAGGCTTTATTATATAAGGCATTTGCAGATGGGTTGGAGTATAAACTCCTTATTTCTGTAGTTTGAATGTTTGCAATGGTGAAAATATGTTATTGTATTTGGAGAACTGTCGTTCGACTTCTAATACAATACAGGCATACTTACCTTAATATACCCTCTGGTAGTAAAACTTTGCATTATATTGATGATTTCAAGTTTTTACTTCGATTTAGATTGTTCGAAACTACCAAGAGATGGCGTTTGGTACGTTCTACTGCGGTGGAACGTAGAAACTTCTACTAGATGTGACCCTTATCTGTCGAAGGTATACTCGTTTACACTGCACTGACGAGACCCAAGATAGAAAGGTCGAAACTGGTCTGCAGTTAACGATATCCTGAGATAGGTGACAGTTTGCATGTTTCTTGGTGGTTTTGGAACAATCACTGTATTTTTAGTGCTAAGTCTGTTAGACAAAAATACGACAAATTTTGTCATGTAATTCAGCGCTCGGCGTTTGGCATATAGCCAGGAGAATAGCTGTTTTGACCTAATTTGTTTAGTCCTTATTATATAAGGCATTTGCAGATGGGTTGGAGTATAAACTCCTTATTTCTGTAGTTTGAATGTTTGCAATGGTGAAAATATGTTATTGTATTTGGAGAACTGTCGTTCGACTTCTAATACAATACAGGCATATTTACCTTAATATACCCTCTGGTAGTAAAACTTTGCATTATATTGATGATTTCAAGTTTTTACTTCATTTAGATTGTTCGAAACTACCAAGAGATGGCGTTTGGTACGTTCTACTGCGGTGGAACGTAGAAACTTCTACTAGATGTGACCCTTATCGGTCGAAGGTATACTCGTTTACACTGCACTGACGAGACCCAAGATAGAAAGGTCGAAACTGGTCTGCAGTTAACGATATCCTGAGATAGGTGACAGTTTGCATGTTTCTTGGTGGTTTTGGAACAATCACTGTATTTTTAGTGCTAAGTCTGTTAGACAAAAATACGACAAATTTTGTCATGTAATTCAGCGCTCGGCGTTTGGCATATAGCCAGGAGAATAGCTGTTTTCATCTAATTTGTTTAGTCCTTATTATATAAGGCATTTGAAGATGGGTTGGAGTATAAACTCCTTATTTCTGTAGTCAGTTGATATATCATTCCATAATGTTCTGCGACTTAGTAACTGGAACTGCATATTGTATATAAAACCTTTGAAATTGTTCTCTATCTAGTATGTGAAGCGGAATATTACAGGCTATCAACGACATTAAATCAAACCCAAATTGAGATTTCAAGGGCACACCCTGTTTTCTATGTTGATGTTGCATAGAATTCACGTGACCTGTATTCTCGGATTTAGACCAGCAAATTAAGGGGTTATCGTATACTTTTCACATTACTTTCGCTCCGTCGTAGAATAAATCATCAAATTCACCAATAAACTTTTTCATTTGGTGAGAATATAAGCGTTTTCTGGACTTTCGCACCTACTACATACTTTTTCATAAATTAAAACGTTCCAACTAACACAGCGGAAACCATACGTACATCTATCTCGATCGATAAATCAAGGTCAACTATGGCTCTATGACCATGAAAAGTGCATTTCTGATATACCCCCACTGCGGTCTGTTGACCACTTACCTGGTTGCAGCATTATCATCCCATGTAGAGTTGCATTAGATTTTTTGACAACCACGAATAACAATTAGTACTGTCACGTTTTGGAATTGGATTTCCAGTTCGGTTTCTAAAACGATTAATTCAGATTCCAGATTTCGAAAATCACTAATTTCTAATAATTAAGGAAGATGCAATCTTCCCTCAAAACTTTGTTAAATTTTAAAAGTACTGTGAAGTTTGAAGACAGACTTTATCTAGAAAAATACTTCCAATGAACTACTTGTTACAAAAGAGCAAAATTAATTCCAATTAGGTATGTTTGTTCTTTTTATCTTAACTCTTGTAGAAAATATGAATGTCTACGAACCTTTTGCTTTGCACAAATATACAAGGCAGCAATTTTTTGAATTATCCTGTAATCATTTTATTGCGTAATAACGTCTACGAAATGAATTTAATCTCGAAATCGTTTTAGCAGATGAAAAGAGCGGATAAGCTCGCAGGCCGGTAGACTACAAAGTAATTGTATATAGTGCACAAAGCAACATTTATACCGTTCTGTGATAATCTTGACATAATCGGCACTTGGAAGGCGTATAAGCACATGTTTAAAAGGAGGGGCATAAACGGTAAGCTTCTTACTCTATGTTTATCGATGTGCAGGGGCCGGAGGTTCGGGTCAAAGAGCAGCTTACTGGGCTCCAGATTAACGGGGGACTGTCTTCTGCCCTTGTTGCACAATGACCATTCGGGATTTATTAAACCCCAAAACGCCGGACCTGAAAATAATATAGACACATTAGGTGTATTCTTCGATAAATGATCTGTGTTTTCATGTGGGATTTTCGCAGTCATTTAGGCCGGCCTATTGTCTGATTTTCCGCCACGCTCTTTATTATATGAGCTGTTTAGCCTCGACGCTATAAGCGCCTTCTCCAAGCGTTATGAAAAAAATCGGATACTTCAT
Organism: Rosalia funebris; assembly: GCA_037954035.1. Taxonomy (NCBI): domain Eukaryota; kingdom Metazoa; phylum Arthropoda; class Insecta; order Coleoptera; family Cerambycidae; genus Rosalia; species Rosalia funebris. The sequence goes on along the minus strand of JAZFAV010000035.1, from coordinate 28,253,093 downwards.
TTTTATTACTTTCGTCAGAGGTATTAAATGAAAATGGAAGTGGAGTTCTCGTCTTGTAAAGCAACGTAACACAAGGAGTATTCGGAATTATCATATTGAAATATTATCACAAATAACTTCCTGTCTGAACATTTACAAATAAAGTAATAAATATCAGTCACTTTTTATAATGATACTTTTTTTGGTATAAAATTTTTGCAGAAACAGTAAAATCCTGAAATTATTATATTTCCGCATATTTTAATGGGTACTGTAAACACCACTGTAATAAGCTAAGAAAAGGGTTTTTTTGATTTGTTTTAATAAAGAAAGGGTAATATAATAATATTTAAGGAAGTTATTAGGCATACATTTATGTATAAAAAATTATTCAAAAATTGCGAGATTGGACCCATGGTCGAATTTAAGGAGCTATGCGCCATGCAGTGTAACTAATGAAAATATGAATCTGGAAAAAATTTCACTTAATCTACATGTTTATAGCTAGCCATAGGTTATAGGGGACCCTGATAATATTAATTTTTGTATGATCAACGAGTACCTAAATAAAAAACGTTAAATTTTCGACAAATAAAGGGCAATCATCATTTGTTAATAAATAATGTTTAAATTAACTTATCTACAATTTCGTCGTACGTATTTCACTTCAAAATTTCATTTTAAAAATCACATGAACATAATGAAAATTGTTGGAGTTATGTTGGGTACCGTTTTGAAAAATCGTGTTTCGAGAAAAATGTGTTTAAAGTTTTAAAACGGGTTATAGGTATCAAAAAATAAAAAATTCAACTATTTAAATTTTTTTTCCATTAAACTGTCATCCTAGGACCCTTCTGTATCTATTATCTTGTTTATTCTCTTTCCTCGAACATTTTATGTTACAGCATGCCTTTTTCGCTGCGTCTAGACGCAGCGAAAAAGGCATGTCTGTCAAAGACATCTTGAAGTGCTTGTTCCGCTTAGCATCGGCTTCAACACAAAAAATATATGATTGGACGTCAATATCCATCTCCAAGACTTTCATAATTCGAATATTAGTCGGATCATCATAAAAGTGCACACAGCAATATCAATCGCTATATTCAAGACACTTAGACTTTTTTGCCACTTGAATAAGATTTTGGAGCCAATTTCCAAACAGTAGCATTAAAAAAGCTAATGTTTACAATAGACAAACCATGAACTCTGGAAGCTCTTTTTGAAACTATAACGCGCGAAATTGAAAGGATTCCCCCTGCCATGCTCGAAAGGAGTATGTAGTTGACCAGGGGCGTAGCGTGAGAAAAGAATCTAATGATGTGATAAAAATTTTATAAAGGCAAGAGGTCAATAGTCAAACGGATGGTAGGCTATATGAAAATGGTAAAAATAAAGAAGACACTAATCGAAAATGATTATGCAGAGGTATATATCCTAATTTTTAAAATGAAGATTAATTCTTCGGTTTTTGTTTGTTCAGCGAAAACGTCAAATATTGGGGCCAATCTCGTTTCTTCTAACAAGGCACTTATTAGAAAAATTAGAATATTTATTAATGCTAAAGCTGACAGTCTTTCTTGCTTTTGAAAGTTTCGTAGATAAGTCTTTATTCTCTTTAAACATAAAATTGATCTTTCCGCGGAACTACTTGTGGCAGGAATAGTCACAATTAAACGACACAATTTTGGTGACTCCGGGAAAATAGAAGATAATTGAAGGGACATAATATATTGGTGAATCTCAAACACAGTGATCTTTTTCATATCGGGATCAATATATGTAAATCATTGAAAGTTCACTTTTTAAAGGATTTGCGTCATAGAATGTTCCATATATATCTACTAAAGAAGAAAAAAGTTCGTCAGGAAAACGTTTCACGAATGAAATATATTGTGTGGAATAATAACTAATATTCAAAGTAATAACGTCAAAAATTTCATAAAACAATCGTGCGTAGGTGCTTTTCTTATCTTCTGCAGGATTTCAATCCAAACGCATTATTTTACTTGGTGGTTGGTTTTCTAACACACATCTGTCCATACGGTCCCAAATGTCACTAAACTCTTTTCTCATTTTTTGAATATGTGATTTAAAATCAGCGACCTTTTTATTGCAGTAACTAATATCTGATATTTTTGTCTATAGAATTTGATCTCATTCTATCTATAGATTTTAGATCCCATTTCTCATTTCCATTGTCCATAATTACCTGAAACAGCGCTTCCAAATCTTCCTTATGTTATGGGGACAGTCGCCAAGATGCGTTCACATAATCGCATAACTGAGTCCGGAAATAACGACAACAACCTTTTCGCCCATCTAACGCATAGCTTGGGTGTAACGTGGATTAACGCATTTCAACATTGCAGCAGGTAACGCGGGGGTCCAATAATTTCGAGCGCCTTCACGGCCGATTTGAAATAAAAAAGTTGATGGTAGTGTTTAAAGTAAATAATGTATGTTTGCGGTCGGTTTAAATTAATTAAAAAATTGTAATAATTGAATAAATCGATTGGACTTTTAAATAACACTAATTTGCCAATTTTTTAAGGGATGCAACGCATCACTCGCATCCATGTACGCTACGCTCCTGGAGCTGACATGTGTTCTTCAATGACAATACACGACTAATGTATAAAAACAATAAATTTTAAAAATTCGTTTAAAAATAAGTTAGGAGATGTTAGAGGGGGAAGAGATAACAGTGAAGAATTCGGAAGAAAGAACACAAAAGGAAGAGGAAATTAGAAAAGAGAGAAAGAGTAGACAAGAGAATGAAATAAGTGATGGCATTAGCATAAATGAAGTTAAGAAGGCAATAGGAAAGTTGAAGAACGGGAAAGCTCCAGGAGTAGATGGAATAAAAGCAGAACTATTGAAGGGAATGGGTGAAGAAGGAATGGCGTTATTACAAAGTATATTAAATAGAGCATGGGTAACACATACAGTACCTAAGGAGTGGAGAATTGCAATAATAGTACCTATTTTCAAAAAAGGGAACAAGAAAGACTGTGCAAATTATCGTGGGGTATCGCTACTCTGCACAACATGCAAGGTATATGAGATGATATTGGAAGAAAGATTAAGGAGGGAAGTAGATGGACAGTTGCATGGAGCACAAAGTGGTTTCAGGTCCGGTTACTGCACACAAGATCATATATTTACATTAAGAAATATAATAGAGAAAATGCTTCCTTATAACAAAGAAATATATATATATGTTGTGTGGACCTGGACAAAGCATTCGATAAGGTGGTGAGAGAGAAAATATGGGACATATTAGAGAAAAATGGTACAGCAAAAGAATTTATAGAAGCTGTAAAATCATTATACAGTAAAACGGAAAATATAGGAAGGAAGGGCAATATGGAAACCAAAACATTCAGAACCACACAAGGAGTGAGACAGGGGGAAATCTTAGCCCACTGCTCTTTATCATTTTCATGAATGAAATAATAACAAAAGTAAGCAGAGCAAGTAAGAAGGTGACGGTAGGATACTATAAAATGAAGCCAGTAGAAGTGAGCGAATGTGTGTTTTCAGACGATATTGCAATAGTGGCAGACACGGAAACAAAGTTACAATTTAATGTGGATCTATGGGTGAAAGAGTTGGACAAACAGGGAATGAAAGTAAATGTAAGCAAGACAAAGGTAGTAGTTATAAGCAATAATAATGAGCGAGAAATGAATATAAAAATAAATAATCAGATAGTGGAACAAGTAAAAAGCCTAAAGTACTTAGGAGTAACCATAGAGGAAGGAGGAAAGCAAGATGAAGAAATAAATAATAGAATAACAACAGCGACAAAGATTTTTCATAGTATGAAAAGGGGGTTCATTAGTAAAGCAGAAATTAGCAATAAAACAAAAATGTCAGTTTATAAAACTGTATATTTGCCGATGCTACTGTACGGATGCGAAACATGGGTGTTGACAGAGAGGCAACTTAAAAAGATACAGGTATTAGAAATGAAGTATCTCAGAAAAGTAGCAAATGTTACGTTAATGGATAAAATAAGAAATGAAGAAATAAGGAAAAGATTGGATAGCGGAAGTATCGAGAAGGTCATAGAGAGGGCTCAGATGAGGTGGTGGGGGCACATGAAAATATTGAGCGAAGAAAGACAAGTAAGGAAAATATGGGAAGCAAAAGCCATCGGAAAGAGAAAGAAAGGCAGACCAAGGATGACGTGGGACGGAGAAGTGGCGAAGATAATGAAGACAAGAGGAATCACATGGAAGTAGGCTGAAATTACAGCAAGGGACAGGGTTAGATGGAGATTAACGATAAAATAGTGAAGAAAACAGTGAAAGTGTGAAAGCAAATGTGAAAATGTGAAGGGAAGTCAGGTGTTCATAATAATTGATAGGTTTGGGATGAGAAAGAGGAGAAAAGAGGAGCGTATAAGGGAAGTGGTAGTGAAGTGACAAATGATACCACAAACGGAGTGGAGTTTAGATATAGGGATAGAGCAAGATAGGGTGGAATGAAATTGTTAGAAGTTCTTTTAAGTTGTTTAACACGAAATGGGATATTTAGTTAAGTAACTGTGATTGTAGTATTTAGATTATTTGTTTAAAGAAATGTATATTTAGCCTCTACACCTAACGGTAGGAGAGGTATAGATTATATTATATATATTATTATTAAAAATAAGTTTGCGACTTTCTTTTCAAACCCACCATACTTCCCTGATGGACCCTGTATAAGGTGAAAGGCACTATTGGTAAAAATATATGTAAGAATACAACTCAAAAACTCACCTTGTGCGGCAAATAACAAATAAAGGGGAAGCTACCTTCGTTATTTTTATGTGAAGTGGGACACAATTGACCGCATCTATGATGGCAGTATATGTTTAAAGTTTACAGATTTCTAACCCGTATAGATATAGGCGATTCAATTTAACCGATGTTTCAGATGTTCTGCTTTAACGATTTTAATGAAATACAAATACATTTTAGGGATTATTTTGTGAAATATTGATGCGAAAATAAATGGATATCGACGATTACACAGCCCCAAACGGTCTGCGGTTGACTTAGTTAATTAGTTGCCTGTTTACAAGTCATTAGTGTAGCTCTTAACTGGGAATTATGTACTGCCCTGTCAAAACGAGTAGGAAATAACATTGATAACAGCCCCTCGGCATCATTCTAGTGAATTTTTAAACGAACCCCGACGTAAACTCAAATGAACTTTTAATTACAGTACACTTTATAACAGGAGAAAAAAGTCATTTTCTCCAGTTATAAGTAAATTAACGTTTTAAAGTCAAATGCAATTTCGTGTACCGGATTGAAGTTTCCGCCTTTCTTTTTTTTTTTTTTTGGTGTGGAGAGTTTAATAAAATGGAAACACTAGGAAGTCCTAAACAGCCGTACTGGATTAACGTTATGTCAGATGTAGGTTAATTAATACTCGTATGAGCGTCAAAGAGGAAACTTTAATTATATAGAATAAATATAAAGTAAAATTACATTTGATGTGAGTAGAAATGATAGTTGAATGTCAGTTAACTTTAAAATAAATGAAATGTATTCATACATACTATGGAGATTAGTGGTTTTCAGAAACTGTTATACATAATATAGTGCATAAATTCAAATCAAGCAAAAAGTCATCTATAACGTTAAATAAAATTTACATGCACTTAAATGATAATATACGGCGTGACTCATTTAAAACTGAAGAAAACGTTTTCAAGACTAAATGAATTAAAGTCTAAAGCACGATAAAAATTTCAAGTTTGTTCAACATGACTACTTCTTGTTTCTTAACTGCTGTTTCTTCTCAATTTATTTTCTTCAATAAATATATCATTCTCTTAACTGTTCTTAGTTCTGAAGTATTTAAGAAGTTCAAACATTTTAATACTTGATAAGTATTTCATAAGTAAAATAAATTGGGATTGAAGAAGCGATAAAGATATGAAACAAATAATAGCGCAGGGTCGAGTAGCTTTTAACAAAAAGAAAGCACTTTTATGCTCGGGAGTAATAAACTTAGAAACAAGGAAGAGATTTTTGAAAACGTATGTATGGAGCACGGCACTATACGGTTGCGAAACCTGGACGGTAGGGGAATCAAGTAGGAAAAAATTAGAAGATTTTGAGATGTGGTGTTACCGAAGAATGATGAAAATACCGTGGACTGATAGGGTTAGAAACGAAGTAGTACTAGAGAAAGTCGGCGAGGAAAGAAGTATGTGGAAAAACATAAAGAAGAGAAGAGATAGAATGATAGGCCACTTGCTGAGACATGGGGGAATAGTCTGCGATATTTTGGAGGCAGAAATAGGAGCGAAGAAAGGCAGAGGTAGGCCTAGATTAGACTACTGCTCGCAAATAGTAAGGGATGTAGGTTGTAGCACAATTAGCGAAATGCGTAGGTTAGCACAAGATACGAGAAGCTGGAGGTTAGCGTCCAACCAGTTTTAGGACTGATGACCTCATGATGATGATGATGAAGTATTTCATGCTATAAATGTTAAAAACTAAATTGAATGTATGCTCATTTCTTTTTACATGATCTTATTTTTAAATCGTTCTATGGGTGACTTTATTCGATGGTGATCTTAAGATATCAATTATAACGTTCAAAGACTATCTGATTCTAATTGAAGCTTGTCTTTTTGAACTGATTTTAAAAATATGTAAGAAATACTGAAAATCTTTTTATATCCTAATAGATATAGCCTCTTATATAGATATAGTACATACTCAGTTTTTGTTAAATGCCAGATCATTTATATTGTTATAGCATATCTATTTTCAAATCGTATCGAACTCAAATTCGGAAAATTTGTATATAGAAGAAACTATAAGTATTTTAATTTACACCATGAATGTGATTCTGGAGTGGTCCTCTTGTTGTAATGCGCTAATTGAAAAATATTTAAGTAGAATACAGTGTTTAAAAGATACGACAAAGTATTTAATTTGGATTTGAAATGCTTCAAGAATTATATTTTAGATGATAATTCATGTATAAACTAATAAGACATTTATAAATTTTAAAGGTAAAAATATTTGGTTGGTTTGAATATATCTATACTCGTATTTCAATGTCATTAGAAATTTTTCATCATATCTATTACTAATTGAACACGACGAATACACGTTTAGGAAACTAAATCATAACGATCTATTATCACATATTTCAATTATATAGTAATTGAAGATATTAGAAAAGGTATATTTACATTTGGAAATGGTGTTTTAGGACTTTAGGAAAAGGCGCGTCGGCCAAAAGATCGGATCAATTTCATATCGTTCAATATCATATCAATCGATCAACTGCATATCAAACAATTCTCAATTAATCCAACTTGACACATCAATATTAATCTAAATATTAACAAGCACATCAAAAAGAACATTTAGTATTGGTATTATACCAAATTCTTACATCAGCAATCAGCATAGCAACATTAAAACAAAAACTTTAAAGAAAGAAAAAATATATTTATCATTTGTAAAAATACTATTTAAATTACAAATATCTCACATTGTAGATATAAAGCAAAGGAAATTTGATATAATTATCAATTATGTATAATAATGTAAAGTGGCAAAGCTAATTGTGAGTGATCTAAGTGCCAAAAATATTTTTCCCGTTTCTTATACCAAAATATTCTACAAACCAAGGCCAATGCAGTGCTAAATAATCTCTCCTGATTCGTTATGGAAGTAGTTCCACCAGAGGCCGGAAGATTCTGTTTGTCTAACTCCATTAGCCTGATCCGAGCTAGTTGTTTTTCTTTATTCATTTCCCAAAAATTTGGATTTTTGTAGTTAGATCACTTAGCTCTGTCGTTTCTTATATCAAATTCCCGTTTGTTATACCAAAATATTCTACAAACTAATGCCAATGCAGTGCTAAATGATCTAACTCCTGATTCGTTGTGGAAGTAGTTCCACCAGAGGCCGACAGATTTCGTTTGTCTAACTCCATTAGCCTAATCCGAGCTAGTTGTTTTTCTTCGTTCATTTCCAGAAAATTTGGATTTTTGCAGCTAGATCACTTAGCTCTGCCACTCTAGATTATTATCGATAGGTTCGTTGGAGTCACTCTTTCTTCGAACTTCTATCTAAGGATGTAGAGAACAGCAAACTAAAAGTTTTAGTTTCCATTTCGTGGATTACATTTTTCTATTCTAAAATTTCATGTGTATTTTATTAGAGGTTATCATTCGTATATTTTAAACAAATATCCATGAAATTACTATGTGATTACGCATTTTACTATATTAGATATACAATGTTCAATACACGAACAAGACAAAAGTATTAATAATAAAAAGTAGACCACATTTCCACAAAAACAGTGAATCATTATGCCATATTCTATGGACACCTCAATTTCCAAGTTCCATACTTCTTTAGGAATAAGTTGGTGCAGGGTCAACTATAGGGAAATAATTTTCAGTAACTAAATTAAACAGACAGCAACGGTCCACTGAAATAAAATACCGGTATTGAAAGAGTTTCTAAAGGTAAGTGAAAAGGTATACCAATATCAACTTTTATACAAATATCACACTATTTTCCACTTAAAATTAATCTAACTATGCATAGAAGAGGCCCTGTATACTATTTTATGTTGGGAATTTTTAGCTTTCTGCGAAACTTCCAGTACATAATTCCTAGTCTATAAAATGTTACATAATTTAAGGATTTCACGACTTTTTAGAGTCTTTCCCAATCGCATTGTAATCTTGGTCTTGTTCTATTTACATGTGATTCCCATCCTTTATCATTGCAGTTGCGTAATGCTGATGTTATATCTGGCTTCAATTCTACCACTAGCGATTTTTTTGCCTTTAAGGAAACTAACGAGAATTTCAGAAACTTTGCTATATGTTTTAAACGTATGATCTCCAGTTTTCTTCCACAATTTCGCATACATATGTTGCATCTGCAGATAAGCGAGTAGACTATATCCAGTTTACTTTAGTAATTGCTCAGATATATGTGTCTTCTCTAGGTAAATGGCATTCACATCTCAATCAAAAGTGAGATTTTGAAGAACAACTTTATGAAAGAATACAATGCTTCACTTCTTGAGGTCCTTTCTAATCACATTGAAATTTTCTGCTTCTTCTCTGTATAGATGTATTTTGCCATATATTTTTGTAATTCTAGTAACTGTTACGTTGTATCTGGTTTTAATTCTGCTACTGGAGATTTTAGTATCTTCACTAACGTAATTGTATGTTTTAAATATACTCCAAAGTATTATCTCCACTTCACTTTTATTTATTTCCGAAATTACAGATATATTCTGCGCTTGCAGATAAATTACAGCTTTTCAAGAACAGGGATAAGTGTAACATTCTCTCTATATATGTCGACGATAGACTGAAGTTGCATTCGGAGGGAAAAAGATGCACCTTACGAGCAGATGGACCGAGCTCTGTGTACATTCGATACACTCGATATTCATTCTGCGAAGGTTTCAATGCAATTGCAGTTTTGAGAATTTTTCCTATTCTTGACAAGCTGTACATTCATGTTCTAGTCAAAAGAAAGATGTTGAATAGCAACTTTGTTAAAGGATAAAGTGCTTTATTCGGCTCTAAAAACTGAAGATCTGACAATATTATGTCAAAACTAATTTAACACTAGCCCTAAAATAAAATAAACAGTTCTAGAACCTTAAAACGGACTTTTCCGTACGTAGAACATCTCTATCTCGAAATTGAGTGGCCGGGAACAAATAACCTAACACATATGTAAATGCAGAATATGTATTTATGTGACAGTTTTACTTTTTTCAATTAGTCCACCATCGTGCTTTCTCATGACCCATGGACAGGGTGGGGTGTGTCCTATCCACCTCAAAATCAATAGATGTCATCTGGTAGACGTCCTTAATCAGAATCAGTCGAAACCCTATCGATCCGACATAATTTAATTGTGATCGTGCTAACAAATTAAATTCTCAAATAGTCCACCATTGTGCTTTCTTATGACCCACGAACATGGTAGAGTGTGTTCTATCAACCTCAAAATCAATGGGTGTCGTATGGGAGACGTCCCCGATCAGAATCAGTCAAAACCCGATCGATCCCACACGATTTAGTTGAGTTATCGTGCTAACAAGAAATTTTATTAATGCTGACGACAATGACAATGATGACAACGACAACGACAATCGAAACACGACAATGAGACACCATTTTTTTTTACACAATTACAATTACATTACTTTTCCGCGTATAGTGGAGTGCGGGAAAGTAAGAAATTCACTGGGTATTGTGAATTTGTGGGTACAAGTAGGTGTATAATAATTAAATATGTACAGGTAAGCTTGTAAGTCAGGCGTGCATATGCGATTCGCTTTTGAGAACGAAATAATTGCAATGCAAAAAAAAATAGTTAAAATACATCATTGTTAATGGAGAATATTTCGATCACGAATTGACTACAAAAGTGAACTAACTAAAAATTTATTACTTTAAGAATACAATGAAATGATCAAATTAAGGATAATTAAGCACAAAGCCTTAATGTGGTAATCATTGCGATAACATTTTGATGTTAATAATAATATTATAGGTTTTCGATGTATTAAGATTCACCCAATCGATGATGTGCACTGACCGTTCTTCGATTCTATACCCCGCAAATTAATAAAGCCCACAGTGCAATGGATTAGTGGAATTGCACCCGCTTATACGAATGCTTCGCATCCTTCCGCTTAGATTAGCCAAGCAAAACGAAAAAGGTAAATGCCTCAGTTGCAGCCCGACTATTACCCATCAACATTACCAGCTTGCGGTTAACAGTGCTGACCTTAGCTCTAATCTGATTTTTCTTCGCCGAGCGGTTTCGAGGTCTAATTAAAGTCAATATTTGTGTGCCCCACTGCACATTATCAGCCATTCGATGAACGTCTAACAGCTCAGCAGCTTTGTTCAATTTACGAAAATCGATTTGCGACCCCGCGAAACTTTTAATTAATATGTACACGCTATTGCTATTCAAACATAGCTATTACGGCGATTTCTGAGAAATTGAGAAGTCATGATATTAAATTGGCCGACGGCTATATGAATTTAAGTATAACTTACTTAATCTATATTTGCAGTAGGCGTAATATATTTAAATGTGCTTAAAATACTGCAGTTCCTTTATGCTAATTAAGACTACCCTCCTTAAATGCTACAGTGGTGGTAAATACCGTGTAGCTTCGGCAAATAACTGATAAATTAATAAAAAACGTACCGAAAAGAAAGGGCTATAGTATCGATAAGATATATCATAAATGCAATTATTAAATATCAATATTTCTCGAAGTCTTGGAAAAAAGCAGTTATATCCTAAAACCAAATAATCCTCCTCATCCCAATTCTTATAAACTCCTTTCTAACTTCCCTTTTTAAAGTAGTATAAAAAGTATTATTAAGTAGAATCAACAAACTAATGAACGAAAAATAACAGAGTAAAAATGGGCCACATACTCAGAGATACTTACATTAAAACCTTAACGACAACACGAATAGTGTCAGCGAATGACGTAACAAAAGAAATACACACCCATCGACCAATTGGGAATAACCAAACGTCAATTGTACATAGCTGAAAATACACACGAGGAAAAAAAAACGCCAAAGTACCAATAAAAAGAAAATAAAGCAGGCAAAATAAATAATCTTCTGATAGATAAAATACAATATTGCAAAATAATTATCTAAAATATGTTTTTAATTAATTCATTTCTTATAATAAAACAACATAAAATATAATAACATCACGAATACAAAATATAACAATTAATTAACAAAAACATACTAATTGTAGATAAAAATAAAAATTCTAGATTAATAGGAGTTAAATTATTAAAGAAATAAAACAATAGAAAATCAAGAAACTAAAAGATATGTCCACCGACTAGATGCCTTACATTGTATTACAGGAGATACAAATAACAAGGCATGTGCCAAAATAAATATGTGAATATACATACAGGGCTTAATAAAATATCAAGTAATAAAATACTTTTATATAGTGACATGTTGATGTTTAGGTTAAGATTATAAGATGTAAAAACTGACATAAAGAGTGAATAAAAGATTTTAAAGTAAAAGGGTATATTCCATCGCAGCCGAGATGCTGGCGGATGGACTAAAAATATTTGAATCGATGTAGGTACAAGCAGTTTAGTTTAGATTTGCTGTCGTATTTAATCAGCTGCTATTTTGTTCATTATCGTAGTGTCAATATTCATATTTCTATACAGTCTCTGCGACTTTCGTCTAGCGTACATATGTAAAAGTATATGTGCATAATGTGAGAGGCTTCATGTAAGAGTTTCCTGATTTAAAACATGATCAGTCTCAATGTGATCTTTAATAGGAGTTTGTTGCTTATTACAAATATGCATTACATCTTAACAGCAAACATTCTTTTTCAGATGTAGGTGCATTAATATTCCACCCAAAGTGCTTTTCTCAAGTCTCCCTAACGCACATGGAAATTTTATAAACAGTGTCCTGGTATTCTAGTACCACCACAGTCGCTTCTTACATGATGGGAAACATGGTTGGAGGCAGCGTTTTACTACGTGCAAAGTTTTAAAATATAAGATAATTTATTTTATAGTTCAATGCTAAAGAATAAGTTACATCTTTAGATGTTGAACGTCTGCTTTCTACATGAGGATACGGATCAACTATCCAAAACTGACATACGTTATAAATTATATTTCTAATGCAGAAAATTGTATCTGGTTTTAATTCTGCTACTGGAGATTTTAGTATCTTCACTAACGTAATTGTATGTTTTAAATATACTCCAAAGTATTATCTCCACTTCACTTTTATTTATTTCCGAAATTACAGATATATTCTGCGCTTGCAGATAAATTACAGCTTTTCAAGAACAGGGATAAGTGTAACATTCTCTCTATATATGTCGACGATAGACTGAAGTTGCATTCGGAGGGAAAAAGATGCACCTTACGAGCAGATGGACCGAGCTCTGTGTACATTCGATACATTAATATTCCACCCAAAGTGCTTTTCTCAAGTCTCCCTAACGCACATGGAAATTTTATAAACAGTGTCCTGGTATTCTAGTACCACCACAGTCGCTTCTTACATGATGGGAAACATGGTTGGAGGCAGCGTTTTACTACGTGCAAAGTTTTAAAATATAAGATAATTTATTTTATAGTTCAATGCTAAAGAATAAGTTACATCTTTAGATGTTGAACGTCTGTTTTCTACATGAGGATACGGATCAACTATCCAAAACTGACATACGTTATAAATTATATTTCTAATGCAGAAAAGCACCACTAGATAAATGCATATCTGATATTAGTAAGTATGTTCATCACCCTTCATCCTACCGTATTTTGAAATTCAACCATATATGCCATTATTAGTACTTTTTTTAGAGTACCAGTGTATACTCTATGTAGAAAGCTCCATTACATAAATTGCTGGGTTCTCTACAGTTGCCTAAGAAACTAAAATATTTAATAATAACCAATTTATCTATACTTTCATATATTTTTTATGATAGCAATTTAAATAAAACATATATGTAATGCAATTAATAGATCATTGGTTAAAATATTAATAATGAAGGTAGAAAACATTTGTGGCTTTATTCTAATTTTTTCTTAATTCTATTTTTTATTTTATTCTATTAAAATTAGTTTAATATAATTCTAAGACACTTTAGCTCTATACATATTATTATCCACGAATAAAGTTAAATGTGCGTAAAAATTTAAGCCTTAATTACATCCCTTAAAACTCTTCGTCGACGTGCACAAAATTATTCCACACTTACCTCGACATGCTTCATATACTAAAGAAAACTTATGTAAGTCGGAGATGGGAATTTCGGTATAATTTCTTGTTTAGGTAAAAAGGAATAAATAAAGAAATATTAGCGGATTCATTAGTGAATATTAGTGAATCCTGTATATAATTTTTATTATCTTTACTCTTATGTAGGTAATTTAAAATATTTTCAAGTAGTGCATCATATGTGGAATTTATTCAAAACTGATTTTCGATTACTCTATTACAATTTTTAAAGCAAACACACGGTGACATTTTTACAAAGCAACTATTTCGTAATCGAGTAACGTTTTTTATTTGATTAACAAAATCCTGTTTTTGAAAGTTTCACCTGGAATTTAGCTAAGTATTGGTCTGACAGAAATTGCAGCGTGTAAAACTATTAAGCTCCAATATACTGCTGGTATAGACTTCAAACGAATAATTTATTTTGTTAAAATAACACAACAAATCAAATGGCGTATTAAACTCAACGATTGATATTTATATAAATATTGTACGCATCTTGTACAAAAGTTCCCAACAAAATTAATATGAGCAAAATATGTGAAATATACTGAGGAAGATTGGTTTAAATTATTGTTAAATAGTTCAGAGGAAAAAAGGAAGTAGATGAAATTTATGTTGTCAATGCTTTACTGGGGTAGATGTTGCGTATACTATGTTGCTGCTTAGACTCTTGATACATTATATTAAATAAAATATTGTTTCTAGAGATATCACTATGAGAGTTGATGGATATTAAAGTAGAGTGAATTACATATTGAAGTTTCCACTGCAGAATCGATTATTTAAGTTATTTAATTACACATGCTAGTAAGTGTCGGTATGTAGAAAAGAGAATTATTAGGACATAGGGAAGGATAATAAAATATAAGTTTTTCGGTATGCAAATTACTTTAAGAAAACCGTCATTAATACTAATTTTTGTTTTCGTTTTTGTTTAGCATTACCGATTTTCTTATACATGAACATGTAATAATATCTTTAATGTTTTTATTTATGGAAATGACGATTTCTGAATAAATCATCATTAAAATTCAATTATTTTCAGGAACCTTTATATCCTTTGTATTTATTAATCATACAAAACAGCATCTGATCCATCGATTCATTTCAACAACATCTACGTCCCTATAGCAATATTTCACCATTAATAACTATTTATTTACAATTTAAAGAATATCAGAGATCAGGGACATTCACTTGGATTAATTTTTTCTCCAATTGGAATGAAGGAAGTTAACAAGAAAAGGTCAAACATTTTTCACAACCAAAACAAACGGAAACTTCTGACTCTTGGGGACAAATAAATTACCAAATTGCCTGTGAGTGCGTTTATTCAAATGCTCATTTGATTAAATTAGATTTTGAGTAAAGTTGAGTATAAATAAAGTTTATCGTGTTCTAAAACTAATTGACCTATAGTTTTCCCTTCAATACAAAACTAATTATTGGATATTGGGAAAGTTACCATGATGATACTGGAAGTTTCTAGGTGGTTTGGTTTGTGATGGTTTAGTTTTGATTCGTGTTTAATTGTATTTTCCTAGTCATTTGCCGTCGACTTAAATTTTTAGTAGGTTAACAATTTAATTCATATAAAAGTTTGCTTTATGTGGTTCATATATAAAGTGTAAATTGAATGATTTGAAATAGAAACGAATTATTCACAATATATGGGAATTTTCAGAAACAAATAATGCTTGACATGAAAAATAAATAAACAATATACTCAACCATCGTGCTTTCTCAACCCATGGACAGGGTGGGGTCTGTCCTATCCACCTCAAAATCCATAAATGTCGTCTGGTAGACGTCCCTTATCAGAATTAGTCAAAACCGACACGATTTAATTGAGTGATCGTGCTAACAAAATAAACAGTATTAAAACCTTAAAACGGACTTTTCCGGACGTAGAACATCTCTATCTCGAAACTGAGTGGCCGAAAAAAAAACAAACCAACACATAAATGCAGAATATGTGTTTTATGCGACAGTTTTACTTTTTTCAAATAGTCCACCACCGTGCTTTTTCATGACCCATGTACAGGGTGAGGTGTGTCCTATCCACCTCAAAATCAATATATGTAGTCTGCTAGACGTCCCTAATCAGAATCAGTCGAGACCCGATCGATTCGATACGATTTAATTGTCAATCAAATAGTCCACCATTGTACTTTCTCATTGACCCATGTACATGGTAGAGTATGTTCTATCCACCTCAATATAAATAGGTGTCATCTGGCAGACGTTCTCGATCAGAATCAGTCAATATCCGATCGATCCGATACGATTTAGTTGAGTTATCGTGCTAACAAATAAAAATCTTAAATAGGTCACCATCGTGCTTTCTCATGACCAATGGGCAGGGTGGGGTATATTCTATCCACTACAAAATCAATAGGTATCGTGTGGGAGACGTCCCCAATCAGAATCAGTTAAAACCCGATCGATCCGACACGATTTAGTTATCGTGCTAACAAGAATAGATGCCGACGACAACGACAACGACACATACATACACACACACACAAAGCAAAACTTTTTTAAAAACCATTTTTTCTTTTGCTTTTAGGCCGAAAGACGAAAAATAAACCGAATAATTTTAATTATCATTAAGAAGTATTTATTGGTAAGATAGAATAAAATAAAATAACATGTATGTTAAGAATAAGAATAAAGTATATTCTTGGCTTTATGTTATTTAATAAATAAGTAAAGTTCCTATTGTTTATAATTGAAAATTTATTAGATAAAGAAAAATAGTTCAGTTTATTAAATGTAAAAAAGTTTATTAAATAAACATTGTTATATGAAAGTAATTTAAATACTATAAGTGTTACCATTATTATATAAATAAAAATTGATGTTATTAATTTCAAAGTACAAGTTAAATCAAAGCGTTATAAGGAAATGGTAATATATAAACAGATTTTTGATTTTTTACTATTAATCTAAAACTTTCATGCACTACAAGACTTGTTATCATTTACAGTACAGTACATAATACAATAGTGATCAAAAATTTATATAAAGGTACAAAGGGTTTTAATCATTTTAGTTTTCGGAAAGGTAGAAAAAGCTTAGCTGATGTTTTAAATTTGCTAACTGTTTAACACATTTATTTTTTCTATACTGCTCGCCTCCAATTTTAGGTAACGATGAAAAAGTAACAGCCACAAATTTCTCATCGACCAGAAGTAGAACATAAGCTTATGATAATCGTGCTGGCAGATTTTGATGACTGCATACTGGCTTATATGAAAAAGTTAATGATATATAGAAAAGTTCAATGATATTTTAACTTTTACAAAGGAAGCGTAGAATTTTCGAACACAAAAGAACATCAGTAACGTTCTTGTCTGTCATAATAGTGGCAAATCCCATAAAATTGTGCTGTGTCCAAATTTTAAACTATTGAACTATATGTTGTCTTAGCACGAACTTCCTTATTCTTCACATATGAGACCCTCCCCCAAATAATGACTATTTAAACTCGTAATTATTGACTCTAAAGTATTAATTGCACATTCAGAAACATTATCTTTAAGACCAAATGAGAATGATTAGAAATATTTTAGCGGGTTGCTCAATTTGGAGAGAGATCACAAACTACATTTCAATAGCAGAGGCAATGCCGATAGTAATGTATAAATTTCATCACAGCTACCACATCGTGTTTCGTAACATATCTTCATAAACATATGTTTTTATACTCATATTTGTATAAAATGTTCTATCGGTACATACGGTTAAATTTTTCTTTCGTGTTTATTTCTGCGAGTGCAAGGCTTACCTTAGCGTTTCTTTACTTTTACTAATTTTTGGACGATCACACGGAAACATATAAACATACTCAACTGACTGTCATTTAAATTCAGTCTTCGTGGTACAATGGCATATGGATTGGTATAAATTAGTTTGCTCAAAGGTCGTATAAACGCTTTCAATATTAACCGTTAGTTGGTGAGCCTGTTTTTAGTAACATACCCAGTGGAACCAGAGTCAAAATGACCCTGTTATTTAAAATGCGAATTTGGACAAAATGTAATAACTTTTTAAATAGATAATAAATAAATAGTGCAATTAGATGACTAAGTAGTATATTTTAAAATAAAAACAATCAAATGACAGTATAAGAAAATAAACAGCTTCTAATACAAAAATAAATATAAATTATTGATTAGTTTTGACACATTTGTTTAATTAGTGTTTTACGACTTTCTGAAAATTTTAATAATAACAATGGAGACGTAATTTTAAGAAAATATGAACATATGGACGAAATTTATTTCTACAAAAAAACGTGCAACTCTAACGTAAGGTAAAACTTAATATGGATAATGGATTCTTAATTATTGACATTCTTTGCAAATATGCTCGCTGCAGTCGTTACAAATTAGCTTTTTGCACAATAAAGATAAAAACGAAGTTTTCTTTACAGAAAACGACTTGGACCTGGATGTTCCTTATTTGACTCATCTAAGTTAGATTCTGATTGCAAACTCTCAGAATATTGTTCGCTTTCAATGATATTCTCATCCTCTGCATCAATACTCACATAACTATTTGCATTACCATCTTCGGCCAACCATTTTAATAGAGTAGTTTCAAATTCAGAATCGCCAAAACGTGTACTTTTAGCCATAATTTTAGTTTTATCCTGAAGAATTAATCCGCGATATACTCACAGAAGTATAACGCATTTAGTGAACCGGGGTCAATTTGACCCTACGATATAAGTCAAGGCAGCAAACAAGCGATCGACACACTTCAGAGCGCAGTCTCAACTAACTTGAAGGTACCGAGACCGCTGGCGCGATATAATGCAAATGTGCAATGCAGTTACCAATTAAAATTTAACTGAGAGTTAATATTGGGATCACATTTCTATAAATTATTAGAATATTGTCTCTGATGATTTCCTTTGATTCATTCATTTCAACATCGAGCACTTCTTCATCTATATTACCATTCATTCTTTCAATATCTTCATCTTCTAAAACATCAATTGGTTTCACTTCATATTCTCTATCTGTCTTTCGACGTATTCTTTTTCATAATGATCTTTATTTTCACTTCCTGAATCTTCATAGTCAGTACTTACTTATCCATTGCTTAATTATCCCCTCTTCTTCGTATGCTCAAGTTCATCATATGTTAAATATTTTTTCGTGCTAATCGATGTCATTTGCAATACATGAAGAAAGAACTGTTTTGAAAGAAAAAGGGAATAACTTCACTTCACGAACATCCTATCTACGGCTTTTTGACACCAACCGAAGAAAAGTCACAGACGAGATTAAATTGATGCAACTGTCGTAATTTCAACAAACCATAGTATCCTGGGGTTAAATCTTATACATCACACAACTCGTAGAATGGAAGTAAATCCATTCCTAAATACAGTATTCTTACTCGCGGAAGTACAAGTATGTTATACACAAGTTATAGTTTACCATAAAACTGTTTTAGACCATTCGTGTACGGTACACGCTATAATAAACTGATCTACCAATTTCCAACGTCGTTCTATTTGACATTGTACGGTAATGCAACAATAAAAGTCACATCTAATATACAAAATACCTCATTATACTAAACGGCTTCAAAACGTCCCATAAAATTCCGTGAAATGTGCAAATATTCAGCGGCGGCCTAATAGTTCACACTTCGTGAGCGGCTCTTGGCGTATGTGTTACCCTCAAACAGTATGGAGGGCGTCGACGGCGTCTCTTCAGTAAAGCACGCGATACGGTCATAACGCCTCGCACCACACCTAGTACTAAACTTCTGAGTTATAGTCAATAAATATTATGGCCCCGCTAGACACATATAACTTATTAAAAAATTTGGTATTGGCTCTTATGGCCGCCGGGAATTAGAATTACAATTTAATTAATAATTGGTTTGATCCAGGTCGCTACGTCTCTCCTACACACCTAATAATAATTATGAAAAGTAAATGCCTCGTATGCAACATAATAATGATAAAATATGGCAAAAAAATTCACAAGTTAGTTGAAGAATTCTATTCATTACATGAGATGTAGAATTGTAGAATATATAGACACACTAACAACTATTTGTTTCCGAAGAAGCTAATTCCCTGTGATACCACTGTCGCAATTTCATGAGATTTTCTGTACATTAACTATTAATTTCGTGAACAGTTGATTAGCATGTGTTTTGGTTGTCTCCGTCTTGTAACCAGGAGTAAAGGTTTCATAAACATTAATTAATCAATTATTTAAGCATATTTATTTGTTTTATATAATGAAAAATTCAGACGTCATCTATAAGAGAATACTATACGTGGTAATACTATCTGAAATGAATTATTATTCTACCACTCTGTGTGATAGAATATTAAACACATATTAATGAAATTAAATAGATATTAGGATACCAAGTCGTCATAGTGTCATCTGTTATAAATTGCCATATTCCGTTGCACCATTCCATTGTATAGTTGCACCATAATATGCACCATTACATTGTATAGGGTGTTTCAGTTGGAAATATAACATTTGAATTGCGCTCCATTTGTATTTACACACCATTACGACAAAATGAAGCGCCTATAGGTTATATCAACTGAATTTTGTATGGTGACAGATGCAGATCTTTCTTTAATATTCGATGCGTGGTGGCTCTTGATAGACTGAACAGTGACTGTTGTACACGACGTCGAACTAATATGTTTGGATACTCCCGTATACTTTCCCTCAGTGCAGCAATATTTTCAACTGACTGATTACAACGAGAACGTATTGGTGCTGCCTTGTCAACAACAGAACCCGTCCCTTCACATTTTGTTTTCAAGTTTCGAACGGTTAACTCTGTACGCGCTTCATCTTGTTCTAAATTTGTGCAAGTATTTGCACAGTTGTACAGAAACTATTCATTGTCGACCTTTTAATCGCGACATATTAACGTCGTCTGGTTTGTAGATGATAGTTGTTAAGTATAGACGTCCTGTCTTTGACAGTACAGAAATGGCCAACAATTCAAATCCTACAGTTCCAACACACCCTATATTTGATTGTAGCAATTTGTGTTTGGCGGTTATATACATTTTTTAATTTTTACTTTTTTTTCTAATCTAGTGATTTATTACTAGTATTCTGAACTGTAATTTGTTAGTATAGAGTTTTTGCATACGAAGTATAATCAGTTATAAAGGAACAATTAGCTTCTTCACTAGCAGACAAATAACACTGCTAAGCAACACTCACCAAAACTTGGTTAAGCTTATGTCCCTGCAAACGCGCATATAAAATAAAAGACAAATGAAAATATCATATAATTCGATTTTAATGTTTTTGTTATTAGCGCCTTTTGAAATTTATTAATTTCTGTAGTTTGATATTGATGATTGATATTGTGGTTTGTATCTATGTTTGATATTGATTCTTAATTTAATTAATCCAAGTTATTCAAATATCAATACACAAGTTTAATATATACTGCTTTCATTAGGTAATGCACAAATTCGTGATGAATTTGAGGATAAACTTTTAGGTAACATTGTGGTGCCTGTCGAATTTTATATTTAGTTGCGCATTTCCTAAAATATAATTAATACACACAGGGTGATTTGCGTAGGAGGTATGATGTTACCAATATTCTTCTTCATACTACAGAATTTGAAAAAGCACATTTCTTTTCACATACAAATATTATGGTTATAATTACATTAGCATAAGAGAGTTAGTGTAGATTAAAGAAAAAGGATTATGCGATTTCAAAATACTAAATATTATGGAAATGATTATTCCAAAAATCAACTAAATGAAACTTATCCATTGTTTTCCGAACACACTATTATAACCTATTTATATCATATATAACTTTGATAATTACTGACTATTATTATTATTATTATTCAATTAATGATGATTATTATTCATACTTTATAATGTACCTAATATTTTATAATTTGACATTTGTAAACGTACAACATCTGGAAAATGTAAAACGTCTCTTCTCTACTTTCTTGTTTTACTCTTTTACTAGGTAGCAGTAAAGTATGTAAAGAGGATATGTATGGCCTTAAAAAATTGAATTTTTCATATTTCAAAGATATTTCGTCCCGTTAAGAGTGATCTTAGTTACCTTAGCGTATTACCTATTTTCATTTTTTACTAGATATTTGTATTTAAATAAAACCGTAATAAAAAATCTGTGTATAGGAAGGACAGTTAGCATCATTTCATCATGGAAGAATTTGCATAAATACAGGTTGGGCATATACGCAGACACTAAATTATATCTGTGCATATATGCAAAAGTTAATATAGTTCCGGTAAAATCGGAAATAATAAATATTTTTCTTCGCCTTTCAGTAGCATATATGCCGCTATAAACAATTTCAAAAGGCCTGTATCGCAAAATCTGCTCCATCGCAAATCTAATACAAACAGGACAAGTCAATTTATATAGTATGGTTTTCTTAATTCATATATTGAGAAATTCGCTATATTCCTAACTGTTGCTACATAATTCCTTGTGCTGGTCATTAGGCAAACCCCGATGACGCAAAAATAAACCTTTACAAACTGATTAAAGTGTATTACAGAAAAGTACTCACTGAATCGCAAAAGTTGTAGCGAACAAAGAAAAACGCAAGAACTTTGAGAAAATATGTCGGCGTCACGCAATATACTAATAATTAGAATTTATGTTAAAAGTGGAAAAAAGCACTTAGAAAGGCGTTGTAGACAAAGCTGTAAATATGTTGTAGTACACAGGGCTATCGGTTTCTTCCAGCACTTCGCCACGCTCAGAAACCCATTAGGGGTTTTTGCGGTAAGCAGGTGAAGTTAAGGAATGCCGGTAGACCTGCTATAGATAGATTGACCTAGGGGCCACTTTTTATCCATCATCTGCCTTGGTTCTCACCGTAAACCCAGCACTTTACCGGAACATATATCACACATCGCGCTCCGGCATTATATGTAAAATGCCTTGTATTGAGAATTTCGTTAAAATTTCGGATGGTTCGCCAAGAGCGAGAATATAAATTAGTGGGATCAACCCTACGAGAGTATGTATTGTGAGAAGTGAAGAGCATTGACATTTTCTACGAAGAAATAAATTTTCCTGCGGGAAATAAGAATATGTTTCACTTTTGAGGCAAAACCTTGTCGGCTTGTATTTGTAAATCGTTGTCAGTTACAGGAGTAATACAGTTATAAAAACGTGAATAATATAATACTTATTGCAGTTCATTACAAGAAAATATGGAATAAAGTCCTAAGAAACGATGTGAATATGATATTCAAAACGGTTAACCCTATCAAGGTTAATTCAACAATATTTCAATACAATATGTAAAATATGTACATGGGTTACTACATACTGTATAGACTTGCAGATAAAATAAGAGGAACTTTTCGAAGTACATATATCGACAACCAAAACATATTAAAAATATTATTTATTAATTTAAATAAATAAAAATTATTTTAGAATTATTTTGCATACTATCTAAAATCTAAAAAAAACCTAAATAGTTTGTAAATAAGTAAGGTAGCGTATAAGATATTCATTCTATTGGATATTTACATCAAACAAGTTATTCAATTTGTAGAGGTTAGTAAATTCTACACCTCTACACCCACTCCATACACCTCTTCATTTTCAATAGGTTACTCACGAAGTGTAAGAGAAGAAAATGTATAAGAAATGTGAAAACATTTTAACTAATTGCACCATACCACAACATTCCAATAAGATAGAGAGTACTTACTTATATGGTAACATAAAATTATGAAGAGACTTAGTCAACAAAATAGACTTTCTCCTCAATTTGGTGGTGATGTCATTTTTTGCAGATATTTTCTCTGGAAGATGACAATAAGGACCAAGTGATTTGTCACAACATTCACATTCCCTCAGATTTCTTTTTGTGAGGTTAATATCGAGGATGTAGTTTAATAAGACAAATAAATGGATCTAAAAATGGATATAGAGTTCAATGGAAATGGAGTATCGATTTAGAAACGAGGGGAACCTATCGTTCCCGAAATATTTGGATATCGCATTACATATGATATAGTGCAATATAGTGTCAGATTGTTAGTGAAGAACATTTTGAACTATTTCAAAATTTCTATGAAAAATAAAATCGTACTCGTAAAAAATCAATTGATAAGAAAATGATGAATTCTGAGTAACACATTTTGATCACGCAGTATATTCTATCTATTTTAAGAAGGGGCAAATTAAATATGCTATTAATGATTCAAAATAATAGAACAGAAATATGAAATACCACATAAATTAGACAATTTCTCAAATTCAAGGCCGTCACTGTGTGGGTGTATCTGAGGAGGGTTTAACACATTGAGAAGATGTGGGCAACACCCATTCCCACCAACATTGTCAACGCTAGTACTATTAGTTGGAATTACCACAGTTCATGTCTAATCCCTTTTTCCACATAACGCGCTTCAACTGACTGGGCAACGATCACAGTTATACAATATGAAATTTTGTTACCTAACAACATGAAACATTGTTACCTAATATTATTCATATTAGGATCCATATATTCTACATATTATTATATATCCGCGAGTATATAACTTAAGTAATGTCATCAGTAATAAAATAAATTCGATAATGGAAGAGAATGAGACTGCCGAGAAAGATTTTATTTATTTTCACCAGTTGATGCATTATAATACTTCAAATATATCGTAATAATTAGTAATTTTTTTTAAATCGCTGCAGAAATAAGCAATTATATGTAAATAAAAAAATTGTTTGACAAGGAGTTAGTTATGTAACAGACTACGTATTATGTATGGTGAAGTATTAGTAGTTTAACATCGCATTAGGTCATAATATGAGAAAGGTAATATCTTATATATAATTCTTCTAAAAACATTATTTTTGGTTAGGTTTAGTAACATTGATTAACCAAATTGATGGAATCTTTCAAAATAGAAAGTTATAACATTGCCTATTATTTTTTCTCAAACAAATTTTTTATTTCAGTTTGTCAACAACACTAATTATATATGATCATTAATCTTGTTAAATATTAACATTGATAAAATATCACAGCGTTAGAGATGCGCTTTAAATATTAATGATTCAATTCAGCTAATTATGTACATCGTAATGGAAAATCGAGCTTGTGTATCTAATGGAAAAACAAACTGATAGAAATCAGAGAACGATAAATAGCGTTGATCGAAAATTCATTCTGCTATCGGAAGCACAGAAATCATAGAATAAACAGAATATGTAGTTAATTATAAGTTAGAATGGTACACTGCTGACGGTGCAAATAGTAATAGATTGAATTTTATTATCCGATAATCCGATTCGAAGTAGCTAAAAGTTTACAAATTGTTATTATTAAGGATCTAGATGGACTTTGTGGATTATTTACTTGATTTATTTTCTTTTTTAAAATTCCTTTATTTACTCTATTTTTTTCTGTAAAATATTTAGGTTTATTTAAGAAAGCAGGGAAGTTGAAAATGTTCCAGCTACTTGTATGATCTTTGAAATTAAAATAGGCTTTTATAATGAAGAATAAAGTAACACCGAATATGATTTTGGTTTAGAAATAAAATTAACAAACTTATTTCTATGTTGAGCCAAGCCCTACCGTCATATTAAATAAACAAATCACATAAGTCTACCTTTGGTTGAAATTAATATTGTCGGGCCATACTCCAAATTAGAGAAATAATAAATTCATCAGTATTATTTCTCATAGTTTTAGGAAGATCTGTAATTTTCCTATAAGTCTTGTGGTAACTTATATTAATACGTAAATCATATATCTATTGTCCAGTATAGGTTAGTATAGGGGTGGTATCCCGTTAGTCACGATATTGAAGAAGATATGACAATTCCAGGCGAAATGGAATTAGAATATAAGAAATGGAATACTTTTCCACCCCTTGAGACTACTACTAGTAATAATAATAATAAAATTAGGCAAGAATGAGGAAGAAATTTTAATTTTGAAAGATTTGACAAAAAAGAAAATATAGAAGAAGCCATATAGATTTAATATATTATAAGAAGGCGAAAGACAAAGAAGAAAGGATACTAACTTAAGTTCCTTAGAAAATAATTCTAGATCTAATTATGAATAGGACCTAAGGAAGGATTTAGGGAAGATCTAATTATAAATATGACCACGGTATACCAAATGTTATCAAGATGTTAAGAAATTGATGTAAATGGAACTATAATATCTAATAACCAAAAACAGAGTCTCCTAAGAGTTTCAGAGTTAATACGTAGTCAAAAATTTTAGAGTTAATTTGAACGCAGTAAAGAAATATTTAAATATTTGAACGCTTTAAAAAGTGTGAGAGAAACTTGAGCATTTTATATGGTATATATGATTTACAAATGGAGCAAAACAGGTAATTAATTTTTAAATAATTGGCGAACGTCATTTCAATGTAAATAAATCTCCTGTCACACTGGAGTATATAAGAATATTTGTTTTAAATTCCTTTTTTTCTTTCTAATTTATAACCATCACATATAAGAGTTATATGTTGTTTAA
Organism: Rosalia funebris; assembly: GCA_037954035.1. Taxonomy (NCBI): domain Eukaryota; kingdom Metazoa; phylum Arthropoda; class Insecta; order Coleoptera; family Cerambycidae; genus Rosalia; species Rosalia funebris. The sequence goes on along the minus strand of JAZFAV010000035.1, from coordinate 28,226,739 downwards.
TGGCTAAGAAGAAGGATATAATGGTAAGAGTTAAGAAATATTTAAATGTAAAACACCATAAACAATTTTCAAATAATTGGCGAAGGTGCCAATGTCATTTCAATGTGTATCAATTAGTCACGTTATTGAAAAATATATTACAATTCCAGGCTAAATCGAATTAGAATATACGAGATGGAACACTTTCTTACCCCTTGAGGACTGCTACTAATTATAATAATAATAATAATAATAAAACTAAGCAAGATTATGAGAAAACAATTTTAATTTGGAAATATTTGACAAAGAAGAAAATGTAAAAGAAGCCATGTAGACTTAATAGATTATAAGAAAGCGAAAGACAAAGAGGAAAGGATTCTGGCTTAAGATCCCTAGAAAATAGTAGATCTGATTATGAATAGGACCACGGTATACCAAAACTTATGAACATGTTAAGAAATTGATGTAAATGCAAATATAAAAACTAATAACCAAGACAAGAATCTTCTAAGAGTTTCAGAGTTAATATGTATCCAAACACTTTGGAGTAAATTTAGAGTTTTGAGTTGAATTTGGTTATGAAGAAGGATACAATAAATATCAATGCGGTAAAGGAATATTTAAATATTTAAACACTTCAAAAAGTGTGCTGGGAAATGTAACATATTTATTTTTTTAAAATATAGAGAAACGTGACCACTTTCTAATTTATCATATACAAACGGAGCAAAGCAGATAAACAATTTTTCAATAATTGGCGGACTCCATTTCAATGTAAATATATCTTTAGTTGTACTGGTGTTTATTAGAATATTATTTTACATTCTTTCTAATTTATAACCATTATATATAATAGTTATACATGCTTAATGGTTAGAAAGAAAGACATAATGGCAAGAGCAAAGAAATATTCAAATGTAAAATACCATTAACCATATTCAAATAATTGGCGGAGGTGCCAATGTCATTTCAATGTATATTAGCCACATTATTGAAGAAGATATGACAATTTCAGGCTAAATCGAATTAGAATATACGAGATGGAACACTTTTTTACCCCTTGAGACTGCTACTAATTATAATAATAATAATAAAACTAAGCAAGATTATGAGAAAACAATTTTAATTTGGAAAGATTTGACACGAAAGAAAATGTAAAATAAGCCATGTAGACTTAATAGATTATAAGAAAGCGAAAGACAAAGAAGAAAGGATTCTGACTAAAGATCCTTAGAAAATAATAGATCTGATTATGAATAGGACCACGGTATACCAAAACTTATAAACATGTTAAGAAATTGATGTAAATGCAAATATAAAAACTAATAACCAGGAACAGAATCTTCTAAGAGTTTCAGAGTTAATATGTAGCCAAACATTTTAGAGTAAATTTAGAGTTTTGAGTTGAATTTAGTTAGGAAGAAAGATACAAAAAATATCAATGCGGTAAAGGAATATGTAAATATTTAAGCGCTTTAAAAAGTCTTCTGGCAAATGTAACATATTTATTTTGTTGAAATGTAGAAAAACGTGACCACTTTCCAATACATTTATAAACGGAGCAAAACCGGTAACATTTTTTTAATAATTGGCGGACGTCATTTCAATGTAAATGAATCTTTTGTTGTACTGGAATTTATTAGAATAATTTTTTATATTCCTTCTTTATTTCTAATTTATAACCATCACATATAACAGTTATACATCGCTTAATGATTATAAAGAAACATATAATGGCAAGAGTAAAGAATTAATTAAAAATAAACATCATAAATAATTTTTAAATAATTGGCGAAGGTGCCAATGTGATTTCAATGTGTATCAATTAGTCACGTTATTGAAAAAGATACGACAATTCCAGGCTAAATCGAATTAGAATATACGAGATGGAACATTTTTTTACCCCTTGAGACTGCTACTACTACTAATAATAATAATAAAACTAAGCAAGATTATGAGAAAACAATTTTAATTTGGAAAGATTTGACAAAAAAGAAAATGTAAAAGAAGCCATTTAGACTTAATAGATTATAAGAAAGCGAAAGACAAAGAAGAAAGGATTCTGGCTTGAGATCGTTAGAAAATAATAGATCTGATTATGAATAGGACCACGGTATACCAAAACTTATAAACATGTTAAGAAATTGAATAATAAAAATATAAAAACTAATAACCAAGACAAGAATCTTCTAAGAGCTTCAGAGTTAATATGTAGCCAAATATTTTGGAGTAATTTTAGAGGTTTGAGTTGAATTTGGTTATGAAAAAGGATACAATAAATATCAATGCGGTAAAGGAATATTTAAATATTTAAACACTTCAAAAGGTGTGCTGGGAAATGTAACATATTTATTTTATTGAAATATAGAGAAACGTGACCACTTTCTAATTTGTGATATACAAACGAAGCAAAGCAGATAAACAATTTTTCAAATTGGCGGACGTCATTTCAATGTAAATAAATCTTTAGTTGTACTGGTGTTTATTAGAATATTTTTTATTCCTTCTTTCTTTCTAATTTATAACCATTATATATAACAGTAATACATTGCTTAATGGTTAAGAAGAAATATATAATGGCAAGAGTAAAGAAATATTCAAATGTACAACACCATAAACAATTGTCAAATAATTGGCGAAGGTGCCAATGTCATTTCAATGTATATTAGCCACATTATTGAAGAAGATATGACAATTTCAGGCTAAATCGAAATAGAATATACGTGATGGAACACTAATTCACCCCTTGAGACTGCTAATAATAATAAAAATAATAATAATAATAATAATAATAATAATAATAATAATAATAATAATAATAATAATAATAATAATAATAATAATAATAATAATAATAATAATAATAATAATAATAATAATAATAATAATAATAATAATAATAAGGAGGGGCCGCACGACATCCATCTGGCCTTTGGTGAGTAGCGACACCACTTACTCCAGTTGGGGTGCAAAACCGGACCGGCAGCACCAGCGCACCCGGGAGGGGATAACATATTCCCCTCTAGTGTCGGCCGTGGGCTTACTGGGCTAATTCCCCAGTAAGCCCGATCTTCTTGTTCCAAATGGCAGAAGAGGAGGCCCCCACGATCGACCCCGTTCGGATAGGGGTCATGGGCAAGGTGGTGGGGCCCAAATGGATGGATTGCCTGGAAACGACGCACGCCAACGACATGGACGCTTTGAGTGGACCGACGAGCTGAGGGACGACCTGCTGAATTGCTATGAAAGCAGTGAGCCCATACGGAGGGGATACATGACACGTGTGCATGTCCTGTGGTGTGAATTATACCCAGAGCATGATGCCTTCACGCCGCAGAATCTGCGTGATTATGTATCCTATCTTCGTAGAAAGAGCTATGTGAGGACTGCGCTCCGATTGGCGAATGAGGTAGCTGAAAGGCTGCCTAATGAACCAGTTGAGGATGCGGTCTTCACCGTTCAACCAATAGTAGAGGGCCTCAGTACCAGAAGGGGGTTACATCGCATAAGACCCCCTAGGCCACAAGACCTGGCCAGAGTGGATGCTGAAGTTCAAGCATCGCTTCCAGAAGGGGCCGACATCTGGCACATAAATTGTGCCCTGTACACTGCCGCCGAGAGCTTCTCTCATATGGAGAGGGCGAACAACTCTTCCTCTCCGCGAGAGAGAGCGGAGTGACGTGTATGGAAGATGGAGGCCAAGATCCAGTCGGCAAGACAACAGGTATCTCGTATCCAATTTGTGATGGACTATATGGCGGCCAATAGGCCTTTCACGCAAAAATTACGGCGAATCGCCGCTAATTTAAGACGCGTCCATCACACACTTAATGAGGTAGTGCTGCGTACCATCAAACAGCACTGCCTTGATAGGATACGGATGCTAGTGACATGCAAAAAGTCACTAGTGAGGCGGGCGCGAAGACTGGCGGAAAATAATTTGTTCCGCCAAAAACCCTCGCGTCTATTCGAATCGCCTCAACCTGTTGTCGAAAATCCACCGACTGTAGACCAGGTGGAAAACTTTTGGAAGGCGCTGTACGAGCAGAAGCTCCCACTCCAAAGAGACACTCCAGACCTGGCACACTTTGAAGACTTTTGCGAAGGTCTTCAGCGACCAGAAGAAGTGTGCCACCCGATAACCCCGGAAGAGGTTCGAAGGGCTCTTGCGGGCTCTAACAAATTTGCTGCTCCAGGTCCCGACGGGATAAATAACTTCTGGTGGAAAAAATTACCTAGTATCCACCGCCATTTAGCTAGAATTTTTACGGCCTGGCTAAATGGGGAGCAGCAAATTCCTTCTTGGGTTGTCGAGGGACGAACCGTGCTAATCCCGAAGACCGGAGATTTGTCCAACCCAAAGAACTACCGACCGATAACCTGCTTAAACACCTGTTACAAGGTGTTTACACGCATCTTGTATACGCGAGTACTCCTAGCAGTTGAGCCAGTTTTCGAGGGGATATACGAGCAACGAGGGTCTAAGAGGGGTGTCGCTGGCTGCAAGGAGAATCTATTGATTGACAGATGTATCACGCAGGACTCCGTGCAGTACAGGCGAAACCTTTCCATGGCCTGGATCGACTACCGCAAGGCATTCGATATGAGATCACATGAGCTAATAATTCACTTGCTTCAATGCCTTGTGGTGCTCGGTCCTATGTGAGATGCATTCAAGAACTGATGCCGCTCTGGAGGACTCGGTTTACCATAACATCGGGTGATACTAGAGTCCGGACAGAGCCGGTGTCGTTCAGAAGGGGCGTGTTTCAGGGAGACTCCCTTAGCCAACTCCTGTTTTGCATCTCGCTGTTGCCGTTGTCTGTGTCCCTCAGGAAGACCCGTGGCTATAACTGCGGCACTCCAGGCGATCGGAGGCATAAGGTCACCCATTTATTTTACATGGATGACCTAAAACTTTATGCCTCCGGAGAAAGGGAATTACGCCAGTCCCTGAGGGTGGTGCAGGAGTACACGCAGGCAATCGGGATGGAGTTGGGGTTGGACAAATGTGCACTGGTTCATCTCAAGAGAGGACGAAGCCGGGAATACGCAGAGGATGCGCAGCTCGTAGACGGAAGCATCTTACATCACTTAGATGCCGGAGAGTCGTACGCCTACTTGGGTCTTGAGCAACGCTCCACCCAAGAGGTAGGTGTCGTAAAAAGCGCTCTCCGCGGCAAGTATCAGCACCGCCTCCAACAGATCTGGTCTTCAGAACTGTCGGGGAAGAACAAGGTGTCTGCAACAAACATGCTTGCCGTTCCGATCCTTGTCTACTCCTTCGGAGTAGTCAAATGGACACAGGAGGAGCTGCGACAACTCGACGTAGTAACCCGAAAGAGGATGCATCTCAGTAAGAGTTTGCATCCCAGATCGTCCGTTCCACGGCTATATCTCCCACGACATCGCGGAGGTCGTGGACTCTTGAGTTTGGAGTGTCTTCATAACAGGATGGTTCTGGACGGAGCCTGTAAAGTTATCAGGAGTTCGGATCCCCTTCTCTGCATGGTCCGAGATCACGAACATGCAGGGATAGGAGCATTTTTATTTAAGGCAGCACGTAGAGCAGCCGATGATCTCGGTCTCGTCTTTGATACCGAACGGGCCAATCACAACTCTGTCACCAAGTTGGAACCCGTTCAGTTAAAGGCCCAAGTAAAAGCTGCAGAGCATTTAAGAGCTCTGCAGCTTCACAAGGATAAGCCCATGCACGGGGTCTTCTATAGGGATATGGAAGCCCTGGGCTTATCCGAAAGGCTGACCTTTGCTTTCTTAAGGGCAGCCGGGCTAAATTCAGATACCGAGGGATTCATCATGATTTGCCAAGATGGTGTATTTAACACGCTCGTCTATCGGAGTCGTGTCATGGGTATGGAGGTCCCTGATGTCAACTGCAGGGCCTGCCGTAGGGCGCCGAAGACATTGATGCATTTACTGTCGGCTTGCCCGGTATATGCAGTCTCGGCCTATATCCATAGACACAACGCAGCCTTGCGGGTGCTTTATTATCATTTAAGGCACTCGTATCAGATAGACGAGACACCAGTGCTGCCTTACGCTCCGGGAGATATTGAGTCCGTTGTGGAAAACGAGAAGTGCCGAATATATTGGAACTATTCGTTTTCCACCGTCAGGCAAATACAAGCCAACAAGCCTGACGTAGTCCTCCTCGACCACCAAATCAGGATAATGTTCGTCATCGAGTTCTCGGCACCCGGTGATGGTAACATTGTTTTGAAAGAGGAGGAGAAACGGACAAAATATCGAGATTTAATCTTCGAACTCCGTAGACTCTATCCAGACCATACTGTTAAATTGAAGGTACTGATTATAGGAGCCCTTGGTGGAGCGAGTGATACACTGCTTTTTGAATTAAAGAGCATACCGGCATGCCGAAACTCGGCAGAAATCTTAGCCGGTCGCATGCAGAAGGCCGTAATTCTCGGCTCGCTACGTCTACTCAGGGCACACGACTCGGCCCAGTAATCACTAACAGGGCGGACGCGAGGAGTGATTGCTTGTATTACCAGCGCACCTTCTGAGTCGCAGCCACAGAAAGGGGTGACTGGCTTTTAGTAAAAAAAAAAAAAAAAAAAAAAAAAAAATAATAATGATAATAATAAAACTAAGCAAGATTATGAGAAAACAATTTTAATTTGAATAGATTTGACAAAAAAGAAAATGTAAAAGAAGCTATATAGACTTAATACATTATAAGAATGCGAAAGGCAAAGAAGAAAGGATACTGGCTTAAGTTTCTTAGAAAATAATAGATCTGATTATGAATAGGACCATGGTATACCAAAACTTATAAAGATGTTAAGAAATTAATGTAAATACAAATATAATAACTAATAACCAAGAAGAGAATCTTCTAAAAGTTTCAGAATTAAAATGTTGTCATAATTTTAGAGTTAATGTAGAATTTAGAGTTAAACTTGGTTAGGAAGAATCATACAATAAATATCAACGCAGTAAAGGAATATTTAAATATTTAAACGCTTTAAAAAGTGTGCTGGGAAATGTAACATTTTTATTTTGTTGAAATCTGGAAAAACGTGACCACTTTCTAACATCTGATTTACCAATGGAGCAAGACCGGTAAAAATTTTTTAATAATTGGCGGATGTAATTTCAATGTAAATGAATCTTTTGTTGTACTGGAGTTTATAGAATGAATTAGGTTAATAAAGAAATGAAGTTAACGTAACAGTAAAATTAAATAATAAATCTAATAACAGGTGTATCAAAATTATATGTTCGAAATCACATGTAAATATCACAGTAATGTCAAAGAAATTTTAAGCTCCTAAAACTTTCAAAATTTATATTTAGTAAAGAGATTCAGACTTAAATTTATAGTGTTCTTAACAAGTCAACTTTAAGGCTCATACACAAAATATATATTATGCAGAAGTCCAATTTTCAAGATATATGAAATACTACAATAACAACGAAAGCCTACAAAGCCTTTAGCAAGTTATTGAATGCCCGTGTATGCTAGTGAGAGATATGCAACAAAATTTTTCAAAAAAGATTATTTCCATATCTGCTCAAGGGAGCATCCGTTAATAGAGACCAAACTATACTCAAACTATAGAGCAAATGCTCTATAAATTGAAATCTGCTCATTTAAAGGAGCTGTGTATTAAGGAAAGTATCAGATATGCTATCACTGTATGTTTTTCCATAAATTTTGTATTACTTTAGCCAAGAAAAATCATAATAAATACATCGTTTTCTATATTGTAAGTTTTTAACTATTTTGTGTTACTTTCCCATTAGGATCAGTTATTAAAATTATATGTGTAACAGAAAAATTACTTGTCCATCCAGTAATAAAGTAACGACTGTGAAGGCTATACGAGAGAAAAAAGCGAACCAGTGATAATAAAGGCAGATACGTACCATGTAATATTCCAGTATGGAGGAAATTACGTGACCAGAACCTATAAATATGACCAAATCGGTGGCGTCGTTAGTGAACCGAAAATAATTAATTACGGTGTAACATAAGGCTTATTTTTACACCTTACACGAAAACGCTATTTTATGTACAGATATATCAAGAAATTTATCTCTTAGGACGATGGGGTACATTTTCATATATTTTTCGTTAAATAGTTTCAATAGAGGGGAGGTACCAGGGTCACCATTTCATGTACAGTCAGAGTAATATATAATTTTTATTTAAGAACAATCAAACATTGATAAACGTTTTTGATAATTGTTTCGATATAGTAATTTATATTCAGGAACACTGAATTGTTGTGAATAAAGTAAAATCTTATAAGAAGAAACCTAAGGGTGAATGTTATAGTAGAAGAACAATTTAAGAATAATATTCCCCTTCCAGGTAGTGAAAAAAGTGAATGGAAACAATGACGTTAATATTGTTACAAAAAATGGTATAATACATTTCAGAAAGTATCAAGTAATTGCGTGAAAAGTTAGTGGAAATTGTATTATTGAGCACAAGCTATAATATTTTTAAATATATTTTTTGGGAAACCAATCGGACGTAATAAAATATTTTATATAAATACAATAGTTTTCTAATAACAGTAGTCTTTGATTTTAATGGAACTTCAAGAAATTTTATTCCTTTTAACATAATTGTTCAACATAGTTTTTCGGCTTTTCTACTGATTACTGATACATACATTTTGTTTTTCAAAAATATTCAGAATGAAGATTATTCAAAGTCATGTCGCACGAATCTTATACTAAAGTGATTAAAACTGACTTCTACTCTATTGAAACGATTTTCATACAGTAGCAATTAGTGTTTTCATCAGTGTCACCAATCTGATGACTTGATCCTTGATTTTAACGATTCTTAAAATGAAATGTAAACCTTTTACTTAAAGTAGACACGTTAACAGTTCGTGACGATAAAATAATCTCCATTTTACCTCGGAATATTTGGAAGTTGAAGGTTTATCGATTCATAGTTACTTTTGTCTGTCATATTAATTAGAGATGTTGGCCATGCTATTCCAATGATTCTCACCTGCAAATGCTAGTGGCTTATAGTTTGCATTTTATTCAATTTCTCATTAAATTTCTATTTTAAAATTAAAAATAAATCAGTAATTTCCACGCTAAGTATCTTTTGTATATCAATTGCAGTAAGCTTATAGAAAGAAAAATTGTTGAAGGTTAGAAACTGGTTTTCTCTTTTGACGGTAAATTGATGCTTGAAATCACAAATTTAAATCACAATATTATTGCGATTTTCTGACTCGTCCTTGTATTAATTTCGGGAGAGCTTATTTTAAAATTCGATTGGAAAAATTTTAGTTTTAACAAGGTTCTTATTTTTCTTATCTTAAAGCATTTAAGGAACAAATACTGAGTTTTAGACTATAACTACACTGATCTAAAAAGGGAAACTTATACTCGACTTGATTGCTGTCATTTTATATTTTAATTTATTTAAATAGACCAGAACTTCATTTTTCGGTGTAACAAAGTATAGCGCAGGTATATTATTGGCTCTAAAATTAGTTAAATCTAAATAGACTGTGAATATGTATTGCTAAACTATTCACTGAATTCATCCACTATAATTTACAGCGTATCCAATATATATCTTGTAGAACTATATACATTTTTAGTCGATTCCTCTCTTTAATCTAGCAGACCAGTATATTCATTCTCTTCTGGTAAGTTATTAATTAGGTACAATCACTACTCTACTAAGGCAATAGGACGTTGTTCGAAATAACAGGATATACATATATGTGGATTAATCTAAAGGAAAACCTTCAGGATATGAGACTTAGCTTATTCCTGAATTAAATAAATATACTTTTAGGAACGTATTAAAGGATAAAAAATACTATTTTGTTCTATCTGAAACAAACGAATATAATATGTTTTATACCATTGAAAACGAAAAAAAGATACATTATCTGAATTGATTACTATAGATACAATTTACTCAACACAGTAAAAAATAATTCTTCTTCATCTACAATATTTTATATAAAATTCCGTTTTAACAGAATTCCTTGCCCGCCATTTTCATATTTTATATTTATTAACTTTCTAGATTTATTAACTTTCATGGTATAAAATTTTTAAGTGCATCAATTCCAAATGTCTTGGATTGTTCTGCTCCTACGGTGCTTATAAAAACTATTTTATACAATTAATTAAGCCATTCGTCCTCGGCCGTTCGCAAACTTGGCGACTATAACAAAAAGTTCGTTGTGAATTACTTACTCTCTGTAATTCGAAGGTAATTAAGTAATAGCGTACATGACTGATCCATTTTTAATTGCAGATTGTAGCAAAACAAATAATATGACTTTAATTAGTGTAACAACTTTGCGTGGTATAATTAACAAATAAATGAACATATTTTTAGAATTGTAATGTATAGTAAAATAGAAATAATATACCACACTAGTGAATAAGTAATAATAAGTGAGTCTCACTGCATTACGTTTTGTTATGGTATCTATAATTATTTATCATGTTATTTGAATAAATGTGTAACAGTATATTCTTATAACCTATTGTTTCATAAATTCTATAAATCCAAGAAAATACCGTTCCAAATTGTTTGCGCTCTATGAAAACGAAAACTATTTTCAAGGCATACACCGATACCTTCATGGCAATTTTTTCCGGTTTTTCTTTAACAATGAAGTGAATAATTCACAGCAAATTGTTAAGAGTAACAAACTTTGTATAATAAAAATGCCATTTCTTTAAAAATATAATTTGAAATCGTCATCTCGTAGTATAAACATTCTTCTATTCTAACAGATTAATAGCAAGCAATGTTCATAATATTTTTACCGGTTTGTCTTGACAAACTGTAATGAAGTAACTAGTTGACAACAAATTGTTAAAATTGACAAATTTTGTATAATGAAAGTGCAACTTTAAAAATATAATTTGAAATCATCATCCGTTGTTTTAGAAAATATAATGTAAAATCATTATCTGTTGCTTTTATTATTTTATTGTAAAAGATTAACAACAAATAAATTTAAAAAAACGTCGAAATGAGTTATTTAAATGAGACTATGCCTAATGCTCTATTTTAATGCTGTTTTCTGTGTTATAAACGTGAGTAAAATAATAATAGTTTCATAAAATTATATAAACATTGCCCTAGCTTGAACTTTATAGCAGAGTTTATGACAACTATAAATAAGCATTCTGTTAAATCAATTGGACCATCGTTCAATTTAGGAATATATTAGCATTTTTAAGAACAAAGAATATAACATTCTACTTAGATTATTACGACCAAGCCTGTTTAAATTTATTTAGATTGTTTATCCTGTAATTAAGCCCTAGCTAATTTCCTCTAGACATGCAACAGGGTTATGCAAATGAAATCTATTAGGTATGTATAACGAGATTCCTGCTGTAGAAAATGTAGTGTTTGGTGTATGTTTGGGGTGTAACGTTTCGTGTGTTGTGTCTTGTCACATACAAAGGTTATTATAAAATAACTTTTAAGTTACTATAACTTAACGTTAAGTAATTAACTTGTAAGTTCTACTTGTTCCTAGAAGGCAATCAAATAAGTATGTAGATATTAGGAGACCATATTATAATTAGGTTTATACGAGGTACCAGTATGATATACAAGAATGTTAAGATTTATTCTGATAATTAGGTGTAGCCTACAATTATATTTTATTTATGTACATAGAAATTACTTAGATTCTATAGGTTAATCGTGTAGGTAGGTATCTACGTTGACACGTTTATTTCTTGGTATCTAATGAATCTGTATCCATCTGGTTCATACACATTCTTAACCATATAGATACAAAATTAAATAACATTTCCACAACAGAAATAGTCTTTAAAAAATACTATAAAATAAAGATAAATATTCTTCTTGTAATAGTCAATTTGATTACTTTAGAGAGTAGAAGAGAGGGAGAGATAGAAAGTGTGGGGGGAGGGGAGAAAATCTTTCTGAAAAAATCTAAACTACAACCAATAACCAACTGAGATGTTTAAGGTGCTTCCACATAAAGCGTGTCCAGGATTTGTGAACACGCATGAACTGGTTCAATTGGGTATATTTATGCGCTTGTGTTCATTTACATTACTTGGCAAATGCGTGTCATAGCGTGGCATGCTTGTTGTGGCTTGATTTTTCCGTCCAATAATTTGGAAAAGGTAGTAAAAGTAGCGACTATATTTACGCCTCGCAGAATATGTAAAATCAATCCAGTCCTTTTAAATTACCTGTGTACTAGTAATAACTTGCGTAACCATGTCATGCTACTCATTGCAAGGTACTGCTTCTTTAAAAAATCTATTTGTTAGCAATAGTTGAAATTGCAATTCTTGATTGTTATTATTGTAAATGTATGTTCAGTAGCTGATTATTTATTTTTAAAACAAAACATTTTATCAGTGAGCAATAGTATGGTTTTTTCAAGGTCGTTCTGTAGTCTACTATTTCTCTAATATGTGTACTATATTTGCAGGCCACTAGTAGCGGAACATGTGGAGCAACTTAATGCCGTGTATACTGATTTTTCAAAATACTTTAATAAAGTGTATTATAATAGTTCTTTAATAAAGTTGGAAAGAAGTTGGTATTCACGGCAATTTACTAAGATAGGTTACATATATTTTTAATAGATCACAATATGTCAAAATTAATAATTGTTCATTCTCAGTAGTTAAAGTAATACCTGGTATTCGCCAGGAGTCACACTTACAATCTCTTCTATTTAATTGTTTCTATACGATATTGACAGTTGTTTTATTCATTGTGGTTTCTGTCTGTATGCTGATGATTCAAATTTTTATAAAAGAGTAAATAGTTCATCCGATTGGGTTAAATTGCAAGATGTCGTAATGCACTTTTATAACTACTGTAAAATAAACAAACTCTTTTGGTTTTTTATAATGCTTTTTTATATAATGTTTATTAAAATGTAATTTTTCCTTTAATTTTTAATTTATTCTGATTATTCAGTTGATCTTACGTGAGGGGCAAAGACGGAAGGTAGATATGAAATTAGCGTAAATACTTCACTTATAGTCATATATCAAACCCAAATCAACTTCCAAAATGTCAAAACTTGTAGGCCAGTGTTATGCATAACCCTGTTATTGGAATGTTTTTTAACTTCTCCTGGGATATCTTGTTTGTAAATAAATAAACTGCTATTCTGAATAAAATAATTCCTTTATCGTTTATTTTTTCCATAAGCTGCTTAACTACGATATAGTGCATTTATTTGAACAGTTTCAACACAAAAATTTAAAAGATAAAATTTTAATCATATATCCAAAGCCAAATAAGTAAAGAATTTAAGTATATTTATTACCTTCTTATTTATCATATTGTTATTAAATATTTTACATTAAAACTATTTGAATTATATTCACTTACTTTCTCGATACCAAAATGCGTTAAATTTAACTACTTCAGACGGAAACATGGAGCTAATGATGTTGAAAGTGTTAGTTAGACCCTAAAGCGTAAACGTAACTAATACAAAAGTGTTTTGTCTGACAATATTTGTAACCGCGTCGATTAATCTTAACAATTTGGGTTGGGAACGTTTAGTTTAATAGCTGTGTACATTACTCGTTTAAGATAAATTCCCGGCAAGGTGCTAATTGTGTTCAGGATAAGGGACCAAAGGTTAACTCCTCAACAGTTTCCGTCACCTCTTTCAACTTATTGTTAGGTCGCCATGGTTACCTTCGGTAGCAACCCACGCGTCGATAATTTGCAATCAGTGTTTCCCTAACTCGTCTTAACTGTCATTAGGTCTCATCAAAACTCTCCCTTTCAATTATAACAATCTTCTCTGGAATTTACAGCGCTACTTTTCATGTGTACGATATTTATGCTGTTACATGCAGAATATGTAAAGCATTCCGGGAGAAAATGAAAATATTTCGGACGTGTAAAATAGTTTGCAAAATAATGCTTGTGTTTAAATCTAGACGTAGATAGAAAAGCACTGTATATTTTTATGTAATTTGTATTGTTCTCTAAAGCACATATTTATAATTAATTTTGCGTATTAATGATAATAATGGAAAATACGACGTCAAATAGAATTTTATTTCATTTAAATCCATTACAGGAATAATAACGAGGATAGTTATAAAACATAATTAAATCCGAGGGGTTATCTGAAAGAAAATATCCTATATTATTTGAATTCCTGAATCGTATACACTGATAGTTCCCCAAGCGCTTTAAACTACTAACTCGCAGTTAGCAAACGGCTTGTTTTCGTATGTTGTGACCAGGCATATACCTTAATCAAAATTAAGAATTAAGAGGTGCGAGACACTGTCTCTATCCACATGTACCTGTGGATAGAGACATGTAGTCTGTCTCAGATATCCAGGTAGAGACAATTAGATCGATGGATGGCTTTGCTTTTCTATGGTAGACAATATATATGATGCATGCTCCTAAGGCGCTAAATACTAAGTATCAATCACTAATATCATTGACATTTACCATAGTAGCGCCCGACTGAGATCTAATGAAATTAAAGCGATTGTTCGGCGTCTACAACATGGATGAATGACCTACCCCTGATATATTACTGAGGGTGATAAACTGAGCCTAGTATTGATGGTGTCATTGTATAATTGTGTTCGAGACTTAACCCTCCGTCGGGCGCAGGCGATCTGTGAGATCCGGCAGTCACTTTTTTCTTTGCCCTTTCTTGTGTATTATGAATATTAACTCGAACTCCCTCATAGCTCCCTAGCTCCAAACCACTCTTCTCAATATGGTGTCGATTTGTTTTTAGTGCATTCCCTAGCCTTGTGGTTGGTCCGGGCAGAGCCGCTCGTATCTGTCAGATTCATTGCGCCTGATTACGTCATTATTTTCACTTGTTATATTTCTCTCATTATTTAAATTAATAATATATTTTTGGATTTCTACACTACTTTATTCTGGCTTTTTATGCTATTATTATTCAAAATTAACATATTTGGGTGTTAAATTATTGGTTTATACTAAATATCGTTACCAACAATGTGACGTTTATTTTTGTTTGAAATATGCTAAAATGGTGAAGAGGATTTATAATTCTTTATACATACTTAAAGTAGGTAGTTAGTTATAACTTTTATTTGTAATTCACGTCCAATATTTTTTTATATATAACTTTATGATTTTTACATGAAAAAATAGGTGCGTTTGTTCTATATTCAAAATATTGGCCAATAAAAATGTATGTTAGTGTTTTGTCCTTAAAACAGAAAAATACTTGTCAAAATCTAGTTGTACTATAAAAACCTTCCAAATTTATTATTTCACAATATTAAATGAGTTCCTTTGTGCTAATTTAAGTATTGCAATTCTAATACTTATGCAATTATGCCATAATTATTCAATTGCAATTTAAGTATTGCAAGTCTCCACCTCATTAAAATATAAAGTGTGTAAGATTTGATTATGGGATCTCTCAGATCCATTGCGCCCCACTGTTGCTTCATAGTTGTGCCCGACGGAAGATTAACGAGGAGACTCTGTATCACTATTTTTAGGGATATTCAACACAATTATTAAGTTACTTTGAACTGACAACGAACAGACTCAGAATTATCACTTAGAATTTATTTATAAGTACCTCACCCAGGTGTATAGTTTAAAGTTGAAATGTATCCTAATTGTTCTCTATCAATTCGGTTTTATTATTAAAAGAGTCCTCTGTTTTTAAAACATGTCTCAATGTTTATATTGATCATCTACTGATCTTAAGATATCAGCAGGGTATCAATATAAACATTGAGATATTTTTGAAAAAAAGAGGACATAATTTTTAATAACATTAAGTGTTATAGGCCCGAGGGGTCCTAAAACAGTACCCTGTGGCACATCATACTGCACTTTCCCATTTGGTTAATATAGTTATAAACCACAAGTGAATCAATCAGCCAATTATATTTGGCAAGCTAATAAATATGTATCAAGCTGATTTTGGCATATCTATCCATAATATTAACTGACACTGACTGACCTAAAGTATATATATTTTAAGATTTGTGTTTCAGTTACTACGTTATTATAATACTTTTTCGTTAATTAAGTTAATAATTAAGAGCCTCCTCGTTTTTGAACAGGAATTAATTTCTTAAAGTGTTCTGAGTCAACTAGGGCCCTAGATTAAAGACTGTTTACGGCATATAAGATAAATGGAACGAGTATTAAACTTATATATATATATATATATATATATATATATATATATATATATATATATATATATATATATATATATATATATATATATATATATATATACAGTATTTACTCAGACAATGATGTCTATTAGCCAATGGTATCCTTTTAGATTTTTACTTTTCCACACTCAACTATACTAGTGGAAAATTATTAATGTAATCGTGTAAGCAAAAATGAGAAAAAAAATTGTTTTCGTTTATTTTTGGTTTTTCAGTCTAAAAACAAAAAAAATGTTTTTTAAAAAATTTTGTCTGTGTGTGTGTCGTTGTCGTCGGCATTAAAATTTCTTGTTAGCACGATAACTCAACTAAATCGTGTCGTATCCATCGGATTTTGACTGATTCTGATCGGGGACGTCTCTCAGATGACACCTATTGATTTTGAAATAGATAGCACACACCTCACCCTGTTCATGGGTCTTTTTGAGAGATTTGTTTTGTTAGCACGATAACTCAACCAAATTTTGTCGGATCGGTCAGGTTTTGACAAATTCTGATCGGGGACATCTCCCAGACGACGCCTATTGATATTGAGGTGGATAGGATACACCCCATCCTCTCCATAGGTCATGAGAATGCACGGAGGTGGACTATTTGAGTTTTTTTTTTGTTAACACGATAACTCAACTAAATCATGTGGGATCGATCGGGTTTTGACTGGTTCTGATCGGGGACATCTTGCAAGCGACATCTCTTGATTTTGAGGTGGATAGAACACACTCTACCATGTTCATGGATCATGAATATGGCAGACTACTTGATAAATTTTTTTGTTAGCACGATCACTCAATTAAATCGTATCTGATTCTGATTAGGGGCGTCTAAGATTGATTTTGAGGTGGATAGGATACATCCCACTCTGTTCATGGGTCATGAAAAAGCACGATGGTGGATTATTTGAAAAAAGTAAAACTATCGAATAAAACACATATTCTGCATTTATGTGTTGGTTTATCTTTTCTCGGCCATTCAATTTCGAGATAGAGATGTTCTACATGCGGAAAAGTTTATTTTCTTGTGGGATTACTTAATATCACGTGTCTATTTAGAGCATAACTGAGTTCAAATATATTAGGTGATTTGAAACAACTAGTTTGGATTGAGATACAAAGTTTGTACACGCGTATTTAATATCAGATTATTACTAGAGCGTGTTTTGAACAATTTATTTTCAACTAAAGTCATATTTGCTTAATTTGTATTTCTTAAACACCTTCTATCTTATGAACGGTAAAAATAATGAAGACTATAATAACTAACAACTAACAAATAATGTAATTACGTTACAGATTAAAAACACGAAATCAGATAATATAAAATTAAGTTGTTCAAAAAATTTTTGAAAACATTTTATACGCTATATATATTGCCATTGCAAGAATGGAAATATATTTTCTTATAGGTATTTAAAGTAAAATTACCTTACTCTGATCGACTGATATATGTACTACAAATTGCACAAAAACATTTTCTACAGTCAAGGACGTTTAATCATATATTTCCATCAAGCGATGTACCCCTTCCGATATCAAAATGGGTAAAAGAAGAATTGTATATACATCTGTAAAATGTGCAGCTTCATGGAACCTCGTATCGAAATCTCGTAAAACTCATTGAACCACGCTGCCATTATTCTATTTACAAAAGTTTCCTTGTTATGCATTGCGAACACACATCGATCCCCGATAAAATAAAAATATTTGCATTTTCATTACGGCTTATCCCTCACAACAGGATTGATTTATGGTTAATATCAATTAAAGGGTTTACGTTGTTCGTGCCTTTTGTGCTTAACGCTGTTCCGAATTTTTTACGCCTGTAACATATTCTCTCGCTGTTTTCGTTTTCAAAGCGTAAATAAAACCTCTACTAGACACTGAGAATAATGTAAACAATGTAACTGTTGTGTTCTGTTTTTGTTGTACTATAGCAACACTACACCAAGTTACTTTATGATCAATTATTAGTATTAAAACTGCATTATAATCTATAATCTACAGGTTGCAAACAATTAGTGGAATAAAATTATTTTCGTCGTTGTTTTTTTTTAAGTCGTTCTGTAGTTAAAATGCCAAAATGTGGTTTGATGTTCAATAAAAAATGCGATATTTAACAACATTGCAAGATACTATTGGTTAATCGGGAAAAGGACGATGATTAAGGGGCAAATCAAAAAGAAAGTGACTTAAAATCACGTACTGTTTTATTATATTATTTTCCGCGATAATAGGAGTAGCCGACATCGGGGAATCAAAACGCGACGCCGCGCCGCTATAAACTGTACGACTCATGGAATATGCGAGATGTGATAAAAAAAAATACAGTGAGCGAATTTTTGAGCTACTAAGTATCAAGTTTGAACAAGTTGTGACTTGTCAATTGGCTTCCTGAGCCGGAAGAGTGTGGACATGCTTACCGTGTCTGACGCGCATCATGGATTTCGAACAGCGCGTTAACACTAAGTTTTGTTTTAAGAAGAAAGTGCCGAGGTTTACAAGTGGTATGAGCGATTTAAATGCAGAAATGAATCGGTTTAAGTCGAACAATGGTCGGGGCATCCTTCGACCTTAAAAGCAGATGACACAGGCAAAAGTGTAAACTCCGAATATTACAGGCGTGTACTGCACCGTTTTCAAAATCATGCACTGTGGTTCAGAATCCCTGAAAGTCTGGCCAAAAATCTATTTCGCATTCTAAGCTTCGCTAAGGTATGGTATATCACTTTGATGAAAGAGAAATTTTATGCGCCTGTCGAAACATGCCGTAGTTCACTTCACACCTCTGAACAAGGAGCCTCATCAATCAGGACAGCAATGTACCACCGGGACCTCTAAGAATGAGTGAAGATGACTATGTGATTTTTTGAATTATTTTATTTGATTTCATCCAAAAGTGCAAACCCAAGAGAAGGTGAGTCATTTATATAAATGTTGAGTTTACATACCTGGTGATTGTTTTCCCAACTGGGCTATTCCGAGCCCTGTAGCTATACAATAGTATGAAGGAGGATGTCATGGGACATATTTTCTTATTTGTACTTAAAAGACATCTAAATGAATACATTTGTTCAGAGCAGAATGTCGGAGAAAGCAGCAGCACATACTAAAAGTTTGTGTGAATATAATTATCGCAACAGAAATTAAAAAAACAATCACCAGGCATGTAAACTCAACATTTAAAAAATGACTTACCTTCTTTTGAGTTCATTGTTTTGGGATAAAATCATGTAAAAAAATTTCAAAGGATTACATAGTCACCTTCACTCATTTTTAGAGTTCCCGGTGGCCCACTGCTGTTGTGCTTGGTGAGCCGTCTTGCTCAGAAGTGTGATCTGCGGCATGTTTGGACAGGTGCATAATATTCCTTATTTATCAAAGTAATATACCATACTTTAGTATGGTATGTAAGTATATATGTGTGGTATATATTTAAGTTTAGAATGCGATATCGATTTTTGGACTTTTGGCCAATTTTTCGGAGATCCTGTACCACTGCGATCTATGGAAAGAAACACCAAAAAGATGGGTTAATGGCTTTCTCCCTCATCACGACAAAGCGCCGTTTTACTCTCCGGATTTAGCACCATACGACTTCTGGCTCTTTCCAAAATAAAGTCCGTGTTAAAGGGAAGACATTTTAACACTATTCCCGACATTGAGAGGGCCACTACAGAGCAACTGCAGGCACTTCCGAAAGAAGCCTTCCAGAAATTCTTCCAATCATGGAAACGACCTTGCAAGCCAAGGTTAGCAAATTGAAGGAGATTAGTTCAAATTTGAAGGAAGCTTATTACTTTGTTTATAATAGAATTGTTCACCATAAATTTTGATCAGACCTCGTATACTTGGATTATCTATAGGGATGAACGTAATCGCCAAATGGAAGTTGGTATTGTGCTTAAGAAATAGCATCCTAGTTTGTCAAATATATCAGAAGAAACTGTGCTGAAAAACCATGCACAGTTTAAGGGATTCGCATATTAAACCGATAAAAATAAATTTTATTTTGTAGAACTGTCTCTTATTTTATCTGAATCTTATTTGTAGAATCATCCAATTATTTCTGCATAGCTGTCTCCAGAGTAAGGTATATGAGATAACTTCAGATCACACCGATGACTGCAAAGGATCAGATAAATATTTAACACTATTATTTTTCTATGTGTATATAAATTGACAACAATCTTTGAAAAATCAATCTTTCAATTCTTCTGGTAGCATATCATTATAAAATAAAGTTGTACTATTCCAAATGCTACTTCCTAATGTTTTATACAGTAAAATATAAATCTAACTATAATACCTTTGCATAGATCTATTATTTTCCTATCTTTAGTAACCTCTATTATATAGTAATATGAGTATAATACTGTAGTACTTTTAACAGGGTTCATCTAGAATTGACCGAAAACTCCAAATAAAATTGTCATAAGAACGCCATCGTTGACATACTCTGATTCTTTCACGAAATGCCGTAAATTTTACACACCATGAATAGTTAACATAATGAAATTCTGACCAAGAAAGCCAAGCTGCAATAAACTGTGCCACAAGCCATTACTGTTTGTTGGTCACGGAAGACTGAGGTTTGATTAAGACCCTCAGCCAGCCTACGCCAAATATGGTTTTCCTCGCTTGGCCCTTACAACCCCCTTGATAATCATAGGAACTATAAAACTTCCAGATTTTTCCTATCAAAGTTTTACGGTAACAATTTCGGTTGATGGATATGAAACAAGTGATACAAACTTATTGAACTGGTTAATAATTTTCCTCGCTAATAATAAGTTTACGTGTATATGGCGTTACAAATGTATTAAACCTAATAAACATGAAACATTAAAATAAAATGATATTCTTGTTTTGTTTTGTAAAGAAATAATAAAACTACTTAATATTGCTAGATAAAGATAATATCAAAATCATAATTTAAAGAAAATTCAATACTGTGAACTGTTTTTAAGTTAGTAACTATTTCTTACTAATAGCAAACATTTTGTTGTTTCTTTCTCTATGATTACTGTTCAACAGACTAATTACAAGGAAGGCATCAACAAAATTAAAACTTTAACAAAATGGAAGTGTGCATTCAGGTTAGTGTCCTGACGCGCATCTGACGAATACACTTTTATAGAGGTTACTGTGGCAATTTAAAACGTAAAGTGTTCCGGGATAGTGCAGTGGATCAGTATTTGGGGTATCATTGTATGCTTGGGTTCGATTCCCAACTACCATACTAATGAGAATCTTAAAGCTTAGAATAAGGAAAACCAATAAGAGAGTATGTAACATCTAATTTTAATGTGCAATATTAAAAACAATTTCGCTGATTTTTTCCTCAATTGTGTATCTGCATTTGATATTTAGGAAACCATATTATAGAGCATATTCTACATTTTATTACACTAATAAATTATAGAGTACTTTAACATTAGAAACATCTGAAAAGTGCAGGGAGCCTCTTAATAAGATATCCAAGGAATTGATACGATTTTTGATTACATAATTAAAGTTCGATATGTATGTAAAATTTCTATCAAATATCAAACCTAACTCAGCGAATGTCTCTGGTCTAGAAAGTATTTTGTCTATAATCATATATATCCTGTTCTATTTGGTTGTTATGAATAAAACATTACATTTAGTGATATTAACAGATAATTTATTGTTTGTATATGAAAATTGCATTCTACTCTATCCAGATTTTGTTGTATACAGTCTTCAAAACATGAAATTTTGTAAATTAATTTTAAATCATCGGCATATAAACGACAATTTACAGTACTGTCAGTTACGATATCATTAATAAGAGTATCAAATAAGAGCGGTCCTAACTTAGGTCCCTGTGGCATACCCGATGTTAGTAAAACTTCGACAGACTTTTTACCATGGTATAACATACATATATTATGTTCCATTTTAAAATAAGAGGAGAACTAATTAAGTCAGAAGAAAATTCGAAAGTATCGAATTTTTTTTAAAATAATGTGGTGAACAGTCTGTGTAAATTACATCAGCTTGCTTATCTTCATCAATAGAATCTGATAGATATTCATATGGAATGAGTTTCTCAGAACCAGGACGAACTACTCTAAAACTCATTGACTCAAGCCGAGGATGAACTACTCTGACTTCCTTAATTTAATAAACAGAGAAGAGCTTTTGTTGGGCTAGATTAAATGTTGATATTTTTTCCATTTTCTTACAACTAAAAAGGAGACCTTCATCCTTAATATGCTTAATTTTATCAATATTTATATCAGCTCATGCTACATTAATACCTTGTAGTATACCAGAGTTTTTTATATCGTATATTTTCTTGTGAATTCTTAGGGTTTACTACTTTGGCAGGACCCAAATTATTACATGGAGCTGTAAAATACGATAGCTTAGTAACGTCCATTCCAGAAAAATTTATTTCCAAAGAGATCAGTTTCTTCGTAAAAATCTGCTTTAATAATTTTCAAACTTTTATTGAGCTCATTTAGAATAGATTTAACTTTGTTTTGAAAGTTGGAAATGTTAAAAAGTTTTTCCTCATAAAATAAACCTATAATAAACTTCCTACAGTTATTACAGTTCCAGCTAAGGCCAGGTGGATTTTTTTAGAAGCACAGGCAATTCAGATGGGATTTCGATACAAGCTGTATGATATTCTCTTTTACAAGTATCATTACAAGAATTGCCTGGGTTCTTTGCAGTAAGTAAATTGGCGCACAAACGGCATCGGGACATTTTTCAGCATATAAATAAGGGAGTATTCATATAGCAGTAGGAAAGGGGACATTCTTTATATGTGATAAAACATAATAAGAAATATGTATGTTGGTTCTATACATCTATCTGTACAAAAATTTAAATCAAGCTAAATTAAGTACAGACTTATATCTTAAATTTTATATTTTAAGTGTATATATATAATAATTTGTGTTTTACTGTTAAAATTTACTTAAAGTTTTAAAAATGTTAAAATTTTGTGTTTTATGTCATATATATGTATATATATATATATATATATATATATATATATATATATATATATATATATATATATATATATATATATACTATTTAGTATATTGTTTGTCATAAATAAGATTCATTCATAACTTTACTAAATCCTTCATGTAATATTTACGAATATAATAAATATTTTTAAATTTACATTACATTTGCCCAACGATTTTTAAAAACTATAAAGTGCTTTTGCCTAGCGTATTAATATTTCCATACCTTTATTGCCGGTACTAACTGTTCACAAATAAAAATTATTCATATAAATGTAACGAACGAAGGGAATAACGACATGATAATTATACGGTTTTCCTTGTCTAAATAATAATACTTCAAATTAATGTACATATTTCTACAAGCTATTTTCCTATACTATATTTAAAAAGCCATAATATATTCTATGGTAGAGCATAAATATCATTTAGGTCTATTCACTGTAATTCACTCATTCAATGGCCATTTACGGCACTTTATTAAATAAAAACTCAATTAGCAATCAGCGGTATTATGTTTGCTTAATTGCTCCAGCCTTTTCTTTAAGGGGAACTGTTAACTCAAATGAATTCAAGACTTGCTTTTGCTTGAACATCTCTTTCATTTCAACGGTATGAACTTCGGAAAACTGAATAGTTTAAATGGATAAATAACGCGAAGTGAAAAGAAAACGGCAGCTGAAAAACTGGAATAGAACATGAATTCTTTTTAAAGTATGTTTTAACGACCCATCGCTTCCTATATTTTTAAGTTAATAGAAAATAACTAAAGAAATATGGGTAGATTTGAATGAAAATAAAAGAAAATAATCGTTTTTATAGTTAGTATGCCTGAAATGAAAAAGGAACTGAAATTTGTCTATAGTAGATAAGTAAAGTTAGCATAACCTAAAAAATGAACAAAGGTAGAAATAATATTAAGACTTCTTCTTGTAGCGAAAATTATACAATATGGTGAAATATTCTTCTATAAATATGTCTACTACAATGTTATTCGTGATGCGGTCCAGGGTAGCGAACTAGACCCAGTGTTGAAGGTGTCATCGTATACTTAGGTGGAAGTCCCAATGAGGATAGTCTAGCACCTCATCCTGACCAGAGGTCTATCCTCATCTTTATGTGTAAACAGGGGATACCATAATTAATATTCTGGCGCATCTTCAAGTAAATCCGAAGCAAAGGGAGTGTCTTCAAGCAATGGGAGTGTCAAGGTGTCTTCAGCAAGAATTAGGAGTAAGCAGAACTCCAGAGAGTAATAAAATATCATAAATATCATCCTTTCAAAATACATTTAACGCAAGGTTTAACACCTGAGAATCCTGAAACAAGACTTAATTTTATTGCTGAAATGTCAGTGAAAGTCGCAGATGATCGTTCTTTTTAAATAAAATATTGTGAAGTGATGAATGTCGTCTTCACAACGACGGTACCATTAATAGATACAATTGTCCCTACTGGTTGGCTGAAAATCCAAAATGGCTGCGAGAAACTAATTTCCAGACAACAAGGGGGTAAATGTTTGGAGCGGTTTATTCAACGGCTGTAATTGAGCTATATTTCTATCAAGAAACGTTGAACGGCGAAAGATATTTAGATTTTCTCCAGAATATGCTTCCCCATTTACTTGAAGGTATTCCCTTAAACAAAAAAAGGACGATGTGGTGGCAGCAGGATAGTACACCTCCTCACTTTGCCCAGCAAGTTAGAACATATGAAAGATGGATTGGGCACAGTGGTACAATATCTTGGCCGGCTCGCTCCCCAAATATATAACACCTTTAGATTTCTTTCTATGGGAATACTTAAAATTTTTGGTTTAAAATACACAGCTTAGAAATTTAGACGATTTGAGCAGCATGCTACACAAATGTTTTGAAAAGATTTGAGTATTGCGTTAATGAAGGTGGACATCAATTTGAGCATCAACTGTAATAATGTTTATAATTTTTGTATTTTGATGTGTAATTATTTATTTTCTTTAATAAAAGTTTTAAAAAATCAATCCATTCATTTAACAGCTCATATTATCACTGTTTTACATAAACGTGCTAATAAATATGGTATCATTGGATGGGTATTAGAGAGATCATCAGAAAATTTTAATAACATACAGGGTGTCTTATTTACAAGTTTGAACATGATGTCACGTGACCGGAAATGTGCAGGTGAAATTAAAGTCCCTTTATGCCAAAAATGAGTAACGCCCTCGACTGTTTAAGATCGCCAATTTTCAAAATTATTGTTCAAATAGGTTTCGAGATATCGACTGGCCAAAACTTCGTGGGCCATCCCGTATATTAGCTTCAATAACGTTTCTGTATTAACGATGCAGGATGATGATGTATGTACGTGTATACTTGTATAGGGATCGGCGATTTACCTTCACCCGACCTTCCTACAGTTTACATACTTGACCACTGAACTTTAACATTGTAACCTGTGACACTAGTTAGTGCATCTCTGAAATCGATAGTATGACAATCAACAGCCATCATCCTTTACCACTCCATTTATTTCGATTTCCTTGAACGTTCCGAATATTTCACGCATCATGCGATATTTTCTTATCAAAAATATTATACCGCATATTTTAATTGAGTACCTAAACAAAGGGATACATCAAATACTGGAAAAATGTGAACAAATACTGACTTATGATTCGGGCGAATGCTACAAGTGCCCATGAAAACCATTGTTGATATAGAAAGTTGAAATGGCATGCCGCTGACATAAATATTATTCAACAAAAGAGCTTCTCATAATGGAATGAAAAGGTCTAAGTTGGCTTCAATCAGACAACCCCGCCGTAACCCACTTGAATTTTCAGCTAGGTATTATCACAATGCTTGCGTGAGGTTTCCTCAAAAGAATCAGATTAATTTAATTGTGTTGTCAATTATTGTCTGTGTGGAGGCCCGAGCATCACTCCACAGATGCGGATATGATAAACGTTAATATATAGGGTGGTATAAAAGTAACCTAAAAAAATCAAATTCCAAAATATAATTATAATAAAACTTTCGATAATCTGTTATTTTTCTCTTTGCGATTGCTCTATTGAAAACGTACCTCTCTGAACCTAAATAGTTTAATAACATTTTTTTATTAAAGAAATAAGTGGCTCTAATTACACTGGCCTACAAATTTTGACATTTTGGAAGTTGATTTGGGTTTGATAAGTGATTATAAGTGAGTTATTTACGGTGATTTCATATCTACTTTCCGTTTTTGTCCCTCATGTAAGATTTTTAATCAACTGAATAATCAGAATAAATTAGAAGCTAACGGAAAAATTACGTTTTTATAAATATCATATTTAATAAACATTAAAAACATAGTAACAAGCAACAACACAAATAGGTTTGAATTTCTAATTTCTTTTTTCTTTGAAAATATGTCCCTTTCTAACATAAAACTTCGTTCTGTAGCTTTTCCTGTGTAATCATTCGTTGGATGTTCTATTTTCAACATCCAGTAGTAATCCACCATCATCGCCACGTCCCATCGGCCCTAGTACCTCTTTTCCATCACATTTATGTCTTAGTGAAACCTTTCATCTTGCTGCTCACTATAAGATTTTCTGGAAGGTAATCCAGATGAGCATGCAGAAAATGAATTTTTATGCTCATATTACAACCAAGTTACTTAAACTTATTCAGCATTTTGTTGACAATTTCCACATACCTACTATGGACGTTTATAATTTCCTAAAATATGTCTGTTACATTTTTAAAGCATATCCAAAATTTTTTTTTTATTTCTGTCATTGTTTCTTCAGACTGTTGGTCCTGCATTAATTTTCTTATTTGTGGTTCTACGAAAATGAGTTCCTTCAATTTTGCTTCAGAAAGAGCTGGAAATTTGCCACGTCAGTACTTAAAACACTTCCCTTTTTTATCTATAGCTTTTACATATTACTTCATTAATTTTAATTCAATATGAACTGGCGGCAAAAGAATTTTTTGAGGATCAACCAAATTTGCATAAATAACGTTACTTGCACCAGATGTTAAGTTTTATAATATAAAATATTTATAACTTCTAGGTATTTTTAAATTAAAATAAAAACACACGACGCAATTTCACTAGTAAACGTACACACATTAAAAACGTACTACAGCGACTATATAAATACTTGAACAGTATAAAACCGGAATAGCCCCACCAGCCAACTCTATTTCGGTAAATCCCCCACATTTGTGTGTCCATTTAAAACCGATTAAACACAGGGGCACCTCAAAGATTGAGGTCAAACTTCATTTTATGGAACCTTGGTTTTAAAGACTACAAATTACTATACAATGTCCATTTACAAATACTGGTGCGTATGGTAATAATAAAAAAACAGTGTTTCTGTAGTTCATGGTATGTAACTAAGATAAAAAGTCAAAAAAGTTCGATCACAAATTTTTTGTTAGCCTGTATTATTATTTAACCAATAACAAACATTTATAATGCATTATATACAAACACAAATATGAGTAAATTAAATTAATGTCTTATTATATAAAATATAATAAGATAAATATAAAGTGTGAATTTTTTGGACAACTCGAGCAATTTTCACTAAAAGCCCCAAGTTAATGTGAAAAAATAGCTTTAAAAATGGGGACAGATTACTATTAGATGCCGAATTACTATATTTTTCCAATCTATTATTGGCTAGTAAATGCGCATGTGACTGTTGAAGCAAATAGAGTATGCGATCTACAACGTTGGCCACAAATTGTTTCTAGACTCTACTGTCTCGTCCACGGCTAACCGCAGTCTCAATTTTGTGTATACATGGGTAATAGTTTTATATGTAGCATACATTGGCTGGACAATTTATATTTTAAGACTGTATTTGTATCAGAATTGATGAGATGGTTCTTTATTCAACATAAATAACAGCATATTACATTTCAGCATCAAAATGAAGTCGTAGATAAATGCAATATATGGTCTTTGACGCTTTGGCACTTGGTCGCTTATTTGTGTATTACTTACGTACGGTATACATAGTGATTTTTAAAGGCCAGCAAGGTTCGACTATAAATTATCATATGTTAAATCAGGAAATTCCCATATACACCTTCTCACATTGTATACAAATGGTAGCATACAGGTATGACTGGAAGCTTTCGATATCCTTTGAATTTCCATTCAACACTTCCATTTACTGTTAAAATAAGATGTAATGTAATGTAATGCTATTTTAACAAAAATCTGAAGACAATGTTCTAATGTTCTTGTTGCAAAGAAGGGTTTATATCCGTAGTTTATTAAATATCGATAATTTCAGGTAAAACGCAGTGAGGAAAGCGCCTTGAAAAAAGACAGGACAAAAGAGCTTTGTGGATTTGAAGCCTCTAGAGACACAGTTCAAATTCCAATATGAATTCTACTTATGAGAATGTTTTTTTGTAGTATTACTTAAGGACGTTTCCAACAAAAAAAAAAGAAAACTGGTAGTCTTAAACCCATCAACCGAGATTGCAAAAAGTTTTGTTTTAGTAAAATGACCCACTAATATTGTAGACTATATCGATTCTGACGTGTGACATTATAAATTTATTAAGGGATGCATATAAGTTTATTAAAGTACTTTCTCTATCATAAGAAATCGGTCACTAAACATATGTATCAATGAATATATTATTTATTACAAGAAAAAAATAAAAAATGGAGTACTTGCTAGTTATTCTTTTATTTCAAGAAAACACAGTCATAGTATAAATAGTATTAATTTCATCCACACATAATGATTATGATTTATTTACTTTTTCCCACATTTCGATAAAAGTTAGCTACCAAATTTTAATTTTCCAAAAATTCTTTACAACAGATTTTAA
The DNA here is from genome assembly GCA_037954035.1 of Rosalia funebris. Lineage (NCBI taxonomy): Eukaryota > Metazoa > Arthropoda > Insecta > Coleoptera > Cerambycidae > Rosalia > Rosalia funebris. Next base: position 28,197,696 of record JAZFAV010000035.1, on the reverse strand, counting down.
GGAAGATATTTAAATAGTAAACCATCCTAACTGCCGGCAAGGGATTACTTCTTTTATGTTTGACTTATTGAAAATACGGGCTTTTATAATGTTGTTTTTGTAAATGAAAGTTTTAAGTAAACAGTTAATTTTTCTCCCAATTTCGTTTCGCTTATTTTCAACCCCGGCATAAGGGATAGGTATCCAATAAAAGTAATTGGATTCGAGACTTTGTCGCGAAACTGGAATCCTATTTTCTGTACAAGAACATGTTCAATATTTTTTTTATTACAAACGATATCGTCGAGTCACATAACAAATCTTTGGTTAAAAAAGGCCTCGAAAATAAACGATTGGGAAAACACGAGTATATTTTTCTTAGAAATTGCATCATCTTTCTTGTGGCTTGGTGATATACACTGGATATTCGATTTTATATTGCCCACTCATTCACTTGGCTTTGATTTGATTGCAAATCTCTCGAGCTGCTATCTGTTACATACCTTAAAATTAAATTTTTTATTTTTCCCCGACATACAGTTATATATCTTACAATTCGATTACCATAAAAATTTCTCTCGTGAAACGATATATTACATTTGTCTTCCGAAACAATCGTTCCGTCAACACACAGGGTATTTTTACTATTACTTGTCTATTATGTATGGCGTAATAAAATAATTTAACATTCGAAAACATTTTAGTCACATCGATTTCATTTTAATTATCTTGTGTTTTAACTTTATAGGTATAGAAGTTTTCTCTTTATCGCAAATATGAATCGCCAACACAGATAATATAGAATGGTTTTAAAAGTTCTAAGATGAAGTATAACAATTTATTAGGTAGAAATTTTTAGCTATGTTAAACTTATATACGATCATTTTTCCAAAAGAACTAATAAGCAACAAATCTAGAAAATATATTTCCTGTTTTATGTCATGCAACTAAAATATACTAATTAATTTTATGATTATTACATAAGGATACACTGATATACACTATTAGATTTCTATTAGATTGCATCAGAGCAGATCACTGTATTCAAATTTTCTATGATGCCAGAAATAGGTAAATCTGTGGCTGCTCCGAAATTTTGTAAGATTTGCCATTATACATGGGTGGTGCAATGGGTATTGACGATTTTTGAGACGCCACTGTCCGAATATGAGTAAAGTGGAGGGGACATTCAACCGCCTAAATCATTCCGCATGCAACGCCATTTAGTAGCCATGGATACGTGGCCAGTGAATCAACGTAGCTTTTGCGTTAGGGCGTATCACCGATCGTAGTCTGTTATTGAGGTGCAACGACAGTTTCGGCGTGAATATAATAATCCAAGGCGTCTTAGCATTCCTTCGCGCAACACAATTTTGCGGTGGGTTGCAAAGTTTCGTGATCATGGAAGTGTAAAAAATGAATTTGTCGGTTCTGTCAAAACTGTGGGTACAAAGGAGAACGTAGAGCGAGTACGGTATCCTGTAATAAGGAGTCCAGTTCGTTCAACAAGGCATCAAGCAGTAGCATTGAACATTACACGAAGTTTGGGTCGAATTTTACACGAAGACCTACAATTTCATCCATACAAAATTCAGGTTATTCATCAAATTTTACCGCAAGATTTACCAGCACGAATACAATTTTGTAGAGCATTTCTTGATGTATTGTACCCAAATGTTTTAAATTTAATAATGTCTCATGAGGCGCATTTCCATTTATCAGGTATGTGAATACACAAAATTTTCGATACTGCTGAACAACCTCAACAAGTTCACGAACAACCTCTGCATTCCGAATAAGTTACCGTATGGTGCGGTGCGTCTGCATTCGGAATACTAGGCCCGTACTATTTTAAAGAAAATTACTGTACAGTGACTAATTTCTCAACGGTATTTGAAGATGCCTCAAAATATTACTGAATTGCAACGACTGGGGGTAGAAAATAACGGTTCCAGCAGGATGGAGCAACAAGCCATACTGCGCGAATTTGCATGACTGTTCTAAGAAACATGTTTCCTGGACGACATATCCCGTCATGGTAATTTTAATTGGCCGCCGAGGTCATCAGATTTGACCAGCCCTGATTTTTCTTATGGGGATATTTGAAGACCAGGGTTTTCGAAAATAGACCTCAAACTCTACAAGCTTTAAAATACAACATTACTCGAGAAATCAAAGTGATAAACCATGAGGTGCTGCTACGAGTTACAAAGAATTTTCAATCACGACTTCAGGAATGTTTAGAAAAACGTGGTGACCATTTAAAAGACATTATTGTAAAAAAATAATTTTTGTTGTAAAACTGCATTATATGTGTAATAAAAATATATGTTTTTGACTTTGGTCCCTAGTATTTTATTACTATATCCCTAATAACACTCTACAAACCGTCAATACCCATTGCGCCACCCTATATATAAAAAAAGTCAAATTCGGTAAATTTTTTGTAACGTTGATACATTTGTTTTCAGTGATAGAAGTATATTTAATGATTCCAATTCATTTATTTCTTATATATTCTATTGCAATGCCTAGTGATATATTAATGAATAGTGACGCAATATCAACTGGTATGACAGCATGCAGGAAATACTAGGAAGTTTTACCTACGGTGAAGATATCGAAAATATTTAAATTTGTATAAACGAAGTTGCAACAAAATTATATGTATATAGAAAATGATATAAGAATAACGTATGCCAGTAGTGCACTGTATTAACATCGAACGGATTTATAAGCTAAGTAAACATGTGATATGTATTTATATTTCTTCTTCAGAAATGCATGACAATTTATATAGTAAATAATGATCTTAAAGGAAAATATATTATTCATAATAGAGAAATGTCCCTGATAATTGTGTTAAATAATTTGGGCTTTAAATTCCGGAAATAGAACAGTTGACGACAATAATCCCTGTAGATTATTTGTGACGTAATTATAATCATACAACGATTTGAGCCTACTTTTTATAGCATTCACTTTAAGCTCTATTTTCAGATGTCAAATGTCAATTCAAAATACAGTTGCCATGTATATTAAGAGCAAAATGCAAATGTTATAATGACTTTCTATATTTAGTACACTAATTCATGTTGACATAAAAAAAATTCCGCGCACGTATGTATCGAAAATAACGTAGCCTAGGACTGTCATGAAAAAAGTGATAAACTCATGTCTCCAAATTAGGTAAACTGGCACAAAACCAGAATTTCATATAAGTATTCTACTGGATAGTTTTATTCCACTGTTAGGTATTTTTTTTGTTTTCTGTGTCATTAACTGCATTCCAATTCACTATAATTTTATTATATTACACTGTATGTTTGTTTGTTCACCCGATTAGTTTATGGACTTAAAATATATTAGTGTAGCGCAAAGAAGTGACATTGTTGCATTTACTATACCTTTACTAGGGAGATAAAAATTGATGAGTAAGACAGATATACCTAGGTATTACACAAAAGAGATGACCAAAGTACTGCGCATGAAGTTTAGTTAAGTCGGGGTTGGGTGATATTATTCTTAGAGAGAGTGGGGTCATATATTCGTATATGCGTAAACTCACTTTGTCGTTTTCTTTTATCCTATTTTGTACCGTTTCTTTCTAAACTTACTGTATATGAAGACATACATATATATGAGTCTTAATTAAAACTTATTTTGTACTAATGTAGAGAGAGATTACAAAATTATATTATTATATGAAATGTTGAAAGTGAGTTACTATCGAACTACTGCTTGATATGTTCCTTTGAGCGTCTTAAAACAGATCTGGATGCATTCTTTCGATATTGAGATATGCGGATAGTAATGATACGATGAATATTCAGTTCAGAAATCTGACGTGTAGTTATAAAATAAATAATATTTTAGTATCAAAAGTATAATATACGTATAACAACTTGCTTCGCGTCCACAGATTGGACAGATGATCTATCGTTTTTCTCTATATAGAGATAGCGACAATATCAAATATAGTTCGTACCATGGTTCGATATAGCAGATTAAGTATAGTATTAAGGGTGGCATTCTATGTTTTATTTCTAGTCCTAAAGGGTGGGGGAGCCCTTTAAAAATTCAATGATTAAAGGGCTCAATGATTCAAGACTTAGAAATATCAATGTTATTAAAATATTGAATATAATTTTTTGCATTAAATAAATAGAACTGAATAGTTCTTAACGTAACTAGTATTAAATATCTCTAAGTAAAACAAATTACAGCTGCGGGTGACATACTGATTTATATTACGATTTTCAATGAAAAATGGAATTAATTTAAATATTAAATATTTTGTGAAGAAACAGGACGTACGTAATAAAACTTATAATTAAGGGAGCTTTTTCTAATATTTCTGTATATTATAATAAATTTCTATAAGCTCTCTATAAGCTAGGTCCCTAACTGAGTCTATTTTCTTTAGTTACGAGTTAATTACAAGGTATAAAAATACTATGTTCTAAGGTCGTATTGAAAATATTATTGAGTAGTGCATCTAAATGGTATTTATAGCAAACATTGGTAATAGATGAGTGTTTAGTGTTGCTGTACTGACACTCTCACATGGGTTTGTGCCCGATTTTGGCTAGCGATCGTAGAGAAACCATCACAAATTTCTTATCAACAAAGGGGCGAACCCAAGTGCATATTAATTTGAGAGAGATTAAGAAAAAAACTAATTACATTTAGATTGATGGCGTTGTATACTGGAATCTGTATAATTAGCAGGAAAATATTAAGGAGATATACATATCTTCAGCTCTATAGTGTATCAAGCAATGATTATAAGTTGATACTTACAATCATTGCTTGATACACTCAATCATTGCTCGGAGAAAGAAACCACTGGTGATGCAGTGTTTTGTTCTCCCAGTAATGTCAAATGCTATAATATCTACATTACGTCAGATTTACTTGTTTGTATTTATAAGATAATTTTTCTGTCCTCAAGTTTACATGAGATTACCTGTTACTACAAGCTGCACTACAATTGAATAATCTGCGTCAAAATCTCGAAAATAGTAATATCTCATTTAGCATATAATCTTACATAGATTATATGCTAAATGAGTCGATACATACGTATTTGTCTTTTCTCCTGTATATCTGTAATTAATGAATTTTTGATTTTCATTTTTCTTTTGTAATAATTTTCAAATCGTTGACATAATGATAGTCTAGAAGATTAAATAAAGAAGATTATATAAACAAATAAAAATTTTAATACTATGTAAAAATACATGTTAACTTCATCAAAATATAGATCTTGATTGGCCACCCGATATCCACCATTTCGGAGCCTGTCGAAAATTTCAAAGTTCTGGAGATTAAAGCAGCTCACGGGTGCTTTAACATATACATTTTATTACTTCCCTATGTCAAACCTTCCCTGCTGCATAAAAAGTCGATTACGCAAGCAGATTTTGCCAATACCACACCTTCCCTTTCAATTCACTCTTATAATAGGTCTCGTTTTAATGTGAAAATTGTTCTCACATTTATTTCCGTGGCGAAATTTTCAAAGCGTTTCATATTACGCGGCGTGGCAGCTCAATTCCAAAAGCTGATTAATTTTGAAATTATGAGCCCATGAAAGTAGTCCCCTTTGAATCTGAGTATTATAAATCTTATTCGAAATTTTCGTTTGTGCGGAATACAGTTTACCATTTTTATGTACTTCCTTTTATTGTATAAATACTTGTTGTTTCCACTCTTTTTAGCAATTTGGAATTCTGAAATTAAATTTAAAATAATCGGTGCTTTTGATGAAAGTAAAATTAAAGTAGTGAAGCAGTTCGCCAAGTTGGGATAATCAAATGATAATTAATAACTTCTAAACTATCTGTAGTTTCTAATTATAGTATCATTTAGGTCCAGTAAACCCTTACGTAATTACATTATTATTTTTCTCCACGGTTAGTGAACAGTAAATAAACTAGGTGCAAAAATTTAATGTAAAAAAATCCAAAATTTAGAGGTGATTTTCAAATGGCTATAGTCTTATATAGACTTCAAGTTTTTACTTTTCAGATCTTGAAATGTTTTACCGTCAGAAATTTTTGAGTAATAATATAATAACAATCGGAAGAAAATGTTTAAACATTTTTGCTTATCTTTCAAGAGGTCCACGGACTTCATTAAATTTTCTTCAGTGATTTCATTATAAAGCTTTTTTATATAATTTTATCCTCTTGGAATCGAACGGTCCAGAATCCTTATATAATATTTACTCGCTGACAATGAGTTTCGTCACTAAAAGCAAAAAAAAGTTTTGACTTTGATAATTAATTTCTCGTAAAATAATGATCTTACAGAAAATTCAGGTACGGTTTTAAAAACTGCAAATTATTTTTTACAAGTCCTAGTCATTGGTTTTTTATAAAAGAAAATGCTCAGTGCCAGAATGTTGATTGAAAAAGTAGTAACAAATTGGAAAAGTGGTATTTAGGGATATTCGCGTAACTTGGCATGCTTGTAATAAATAGACTAAGAATGTTGACTCTTTGTCTTCAACGTCAAGATATCCCAAAGAAACTATAAAATTTACAAACCTCTACGATTTTTTTTTAATTATGTGCGGAATTATTGAATTTGTCGTTTTTGATAAAAATCAATTTTAGGATTATATATTCATTTTTATTAATTTTTTGAAATGTAAAAGAAATCCAAAATTTTTAGCTGATTTTCAAACAGCTATAGTCTTGTATAAGCTTCAAGTTTTTAGTTTTCAGATCTTGAAATTTTTTACCATCGGCAATTTTTAAGTAATAATATAGAAACCATCGGAAAAAATGTTGCAAAGTTTTTCCTTGTCTTTCACGAGGTCCACGGACTTCATTAATTTTTTTTCAGTAACTTTATTATAAACATTTTTTAGATAATTGTATCCTCTTGGAATTGGATGGTCCAACAACCTTATACAATAATATTTCGTTGACAATGAGTTATCGTCATTAAAAGTGAAAGAGTCAGTTTTCACTTTGATAATTAATTTCTCGGGAAATAATGATCTTACAAAAAAATCAGGTAGGGTTTTAAAAACTGCAACGAATTTTTTACGAATCATAGTTATTAGTTTTGGATAAAAGAAAATGTTCGATACCAGAATGTTGATTAAAAGAGAGGTAAAAAATTGTGTGTTTAGGGATGTTCGCTTAACTTGGCTAAATATTGCTAATAATGAATAGGCCAAGAATGTTGACTCTGTCTTCAACCTCAAGATATCCCAAAGAAACTCTGAAATTTTCAAAACGCTACGATTTTTTTAAATTGTGTTCGGTTATTGAAATTGCCGTTTTCGCTAAAAATCAATTTAAGGATAAAATAGTCATTTTTTATTCACTTTTTGAAGTTGTAAATATTTTTTCAGCAGTAATCTATAATTTAATTATCAAAAAATGTTAATTATTATAAGAAAACAATATTATATACAATCATTATTTCCGAGTAATTAATTACCAAAATCAACACTGATTTTTTTGCTTTGAACGAGGATAACTCAGAGAAAAATTATCGTATAAGGTTTTAGGCGGTTCAAATCAAACAGAATAAAATTATATAAAGAAGTTTTGATATGAGAAGGCATTTATTGAGGTTTAGAAAAGCATTTATTGAAGTTGGTTAACCTTTTGAAAGGCAAGCAAAAATTGTTTTCGGTGGTTTTCTTACTATTCTCACTCAAAAACTGCTGATATAAAAAATTTTGAACTTAGGACCTGAAAACTATAAACTTGAAGTTTTAATATGCTTATTTTTTAATTGCTCTGAAGATATTGTTCTCCAAGTTAGACCCCTTTGAGAATTACCTAAAAAATTTTTTACCTCCCTTAATTTTTGTGCCTATCGTAAATTGTATTATTTCTAGAAACTCCTTAGGAATTGTCTTCACGTTATTATTTCTAATCATTTAGTATAACAAAGTTCACTCTAAACACAAATAAACTATTATTATATTTAATTAAGTTATAAGACTCCTCGTCAAACTTTGGTAAAAAATATTATGATAATGGAAAGATTATAACATATTTCTAACTCTGGTTAACTGTAATATCACTCATAAAAAACATTCACACACTTTAGTCTTAAAGTAAATGTTGAAACAATAATGAAATAGAATTCCGCTATTATTGATAAAATATCTTGTAATTATATTTATAGTGCCTCGCGTGCGTAGAGGCAGTTTGAAACTTGACGTCTGCAACATGAGTTGATGACGAAATAATAAATGGCTTTCAACATCATTCGTTGATTTGTAGGGTAGCGTATTGAGGTTTTTGTTGGCATTTTCACTTGTGCTGATGGAAAATTATCCGTGACAAAAAAAATTATCCAGGGTAAAGGCTGAAATAATATAACATTTATTTAAGAGATAAGATATTTTTTCACGTAAGCGCCTCGAAACACGAAAGAATAAATTTCAGAGAACTGTTCAGAATTAGGAATTCATGTAGTCTCTTTGTCGGTTTTTTACAATTAATCGATCATTAGATAGAGATGTGTTACTTAACTTATACCGATAATTTAAATGACCTTATTTTTATCTATAAATATGAATACTTAAGACAAATTACTACGAAGTAACTAACACTTTTACCACTGACATCTTTTTAATGAAGAACATTAATAAAGGCACAGACCCCTTGATTCTTTTTAGATAATTATTTTGTAGTTTCTAGATTGCTTTCTAGATTGCACTTATATATATTTGTTTAATCTAATGTTTGCGTTTTCGCAAAATGCAAATAGTATAACAGTCTGGCTGACTGTGCTTTGATTGTGCACCACCATACACCGTGCTACAGTAATATTGATATTAATATAGCCCACTGAATGAGCTAAATACTTTGCATTATTTTGTTCTTTTAATAAATTGGAGTAATTCTTTAGCTCAGAAAATAAATACGATTTTAAGTCTAACCAGGAAACTTTTCTTTTAATGGCTCAAATTGAATCAAAATACAATATAAGGTACGTAGACCAAATAAGGTCATGGCTTCCAGTAAGGCCAAGTGCCTTTACTTGAGAAACGGTGAAAGTCTCAGATTGCAGCTTCCCGCTGTTCAACGCGTTGCTGACGTGGAGTCTGTTGGTATAAACACGGCTTAATTGAAATGTATACAGATGACGCAGTAGACACATTCTTTTTCATGGCGTCTGTCTTATAAAATCGAGCAGTGCTGTTTTTTATTTTACTCACTATAAAGCGTTTTCATCCAACAATTTTTCTATCTCTATATAGTCAGGTAAGTACATACAAGACTACTGCTGTATTTATTTACTGTTATCCAGTCATAAAACATGTAAACTGCCTTGTGACTTTTTGAGGTTAGATGTGCGTGATAAAGTCAGGGCAACTTGTTCCCAATAAAGCCAGTTGCCCTTATTAGAAATGTTGGTCTTAATAGGAACACCTATTATGCAGGATTTCTAATTAAAATTTGTACATAATTTTTCTTTTATTTTAAGGCACAAACCAACCAAGATGTTGCCTAGAAGAAGGGCGTTATGGTCTTGTGGCCAACTGCAACAGGCTATGAATAGCGTTAAAACTTGAATTTTCGTGAACAGAGCATCTAAAGAATACAACATTCCACGACGAACTCTTCGTAACCATATCAAGACAGGGAAAAGAGAGAAGAAGCTTGGGGCGGCTAACACTTTGACTAATTTAGAAGAAAATGAGCTTTGCTCTAGGATATTCAGATTATCAGAAGTAGGTATGCCTATTACTGCGAAGGTTTTGTGTAGATCAATTTTTTCTTACGTGGAGGAAAAAAATAAAACATAACTTTAATCGAAAATCTCAGCTAGCAGATAGGAAATGGCTGAAGCTATTTCTAAACAGGCATGAGGATATCAGTAATAGGAAGGCACAAATTTTAAGTCCTGCAAGGTATCAAAAAATTAATAAGTACATAGTTGACGACTACTTTCAAAAACTCGAATCTGTACTAGTAAAATTTAATCTAATGAATCAGCCCCATCGTATCTTTAACATGGATGAGAAAGGATGTGGATTAACTCTCCACCACTAGCCAAACGTTTTGACTAGGAAAGGCGTTAATAGGGTGCATTATATAGCTTCTGAACATGCAGAAAATGCAACCATAGTTGCTTGTGGAAATGCGATAGGTCAGACACTACCAAAATGCAGAAAGGATGAATGGAAAGATAACATGCCAGCAGGTACCGAAATAGAAGTGACTGTAGAGGGAAGTATGAAGTCAGAAATTTTTAAGAAGTGGGTAGATCAGTTTGCCAAATACAAACCACCTGGGGACATTCTCCTTATTTTTGATGGAGCTGCTTCACACCTAGATACCAATATTGTCATTGCAGTTAATAGGCATAATATAACATTACTGTGTTTACCCAGTAATACTATCCATGAGTTACAGCCAATTGATAAAAGTGCGTGTAGAAATTTTGAATACCATTGGGATAATGAAGTCATAAATTATTACACTCGATATCCGGACAGAAAAGTAACACGTACTAGATTTGGCGAAATTTTAAATAAGGTGTATCCCAAAGCAATGTTAGCAGACAATATACGAGTAGGTTTTCGTGCTACAGGAATTTATCCTTTCAACCGTGATATTATTCCTGAAAGCGCTTTTGCACCTAGCACGTTATCTGAAAGGCCAGATCAAAAGTTAGAAAAAGAAGGATTTTCAACAAGTGGAGTTCGTGATTCTCTGAAGAAAGCCTCAAATGATGTTCCGTTCGATGAATATGATGATCAAGAAACGTCTGACAAAGATAAATATAAGTACAAATCATAATATTCCCTAGCTATAAGTATATGTATTTGTAGTAAAACAATATATTTAAGCACCTTTGTTCTATTATTTCATGATTTTTAGCCAACTTTTAGCCTATGGCCTTATTAGGATACAGGTTTCTAATAAGGCCAATAGCACTGTTTTCTAAAAAATAAATTTTAAAATATAAAGGTTTACCATATGAATAGCTTCAAGTGTAGGATGAAAGTAAACAAGTTTAAGATATTATTAATTAAATTTGGTGAAATTTTGATGAACTATATTTAAGTTATAGCCTATTAAACCTTAGCGTTGCCTTATTTTGTGCAAGTACCTTACAGATAAACTATAGATGTATTCTTTACAACGATGTATAGAACAATTTGTATTTTGATTTCTTGAAGAAAATATCGAATATGGAGACTTTTACAAAAGAAAGTTTACTGGTAACTCAACAGTTTTAACAAAGAAAGTTGTTAATAATATAGAACCAAGGATCGACGATAGCTCTAACAAAAGTATATTTTAATACTAATAACAAAATATCTTCCGATATATTTCTAGTTCACTATAAAATAGACATTTAGATTTTAGCAAATAATATGTGATTTCCTGTATCACTTCCTGTCTTACATTATTCTTAGACAGCCATAAATCCCTTTATCTTACGAATGTGCTCGACTTTGCAATGAACTGGACATCAAATTAATTACACTAGATTCGAATGCCACTGAAGTTCTTGAACCATATGGTAGTAGCAGTTTTAGGGCAACACAATTTAGGGCTTAGGGAAAAAGACTATTAGGGAATTGTGTGCAAACAAATCGAGCAAAGTGCCTTATCTGTGTCATTTTTAGAAAAAGTTGTTATAGCAGTTGTGATAACACATCTTTAAAAATAGATATATTGTGTGGTCCGAAAAAAATAATTTTCATCTTTGTCTGGAATTGTCCTTCAGATCTACTTATGTTAACATTTGTTTCGGTTACGTTCCACTTGACTGCATATATTATAAATAAAATTACTTGTTCAGTAGCAATGTCTAGGTTTAGGACAGTATCATATTTTTTTACCGCGTAAACATAAATAAAAAGGCGTAATAGGAAGGCGCTGATTGGTCGTCCATTCGTCCTTATGTGAGGAACATATTTCTATAAAGACCTTGTTGAGTGTATACCTATTATGCATTATTGTAGGAACAAAATTAATTACTGAAACAAAATGTATTCATTATATAAGTGAAAATAAAAACATGGTACTCTCTTAACATTTTAAAAAGTAAAATAAAGTTTCACTTATTAACAGTGCATTATGCTGTATTAAATTAAATATACATTATAATACTCATTTCACTTTGACAACAACTGAGAGTCTATTTTGTTTCAAAACGCTACAAATGTTTAGCCTAATATGCATTCCAGCAATTGGCCGAACTATTCTGAACAGCGAATCTTAATGTTTATTATTAACAAACTTGTCGTTGACATATCATAACGTAGTCATACTTCATCATACTTGAGTTAAAAGTTTATACTTTGTTTCTATTGCCAATACTGTTCTTTAATAAAATAGTTTTGAGAGCCTTATTATTTTTATTTAAATATATTAGTGGTAAAATTATGCCTGGTTGGAATATTATAAGCCTGGGCTTGTATGTTCATGATGGGCTTTCTCTATAATTATATAATAGAACTTGTAAGACATCTAAACCTTTAAGTGTGACAGCTAATGGTAGGAGTTATAATATTTATGAATTTAATCAACTGTAACATATAGCCAGATTAAGTTGTATTTCTTAAATATAAGTTATATAAGCTGTGGGGTATTATGGAGGTTTTCACAATTTCTTCCATCTTCACTGTGTTTTAAAATTCTTCGATACACAAGTCTTTGCTTCACAGGTTACTTTCGATTAACTTACCTCTAATTATTATCATGTGATTTAATCATACGCCATTAATAAAATAAGTTTTAATTATTAATAAATAAAACGTGTGTGAGAGAAACTCAGTTTGCCTTCAACTTTGATTAGAACAAATTTACTGCCATCGCCGACGGCCTATTAACAGTTGGAAATAAAATTTCATTTTCCAAGAGAAATAAAAAGCCGAAAGTTTCCGTAATAAAACGTTTGATCTGTTGCACGTTGCAAGGATATATTGAAACTATCCGAAAGTCAGGAAGTTAGAAAACGTAATCGACGGCGAAGCATAACTCAGGCAGATTTATGAACTGCTCTAATGTAAGAAGTTGGTTCGTTTAGTTAAATACGTGTTCAGTGAAATTATAATGACAGGTAATCTGGATGTTCAGCGTTTGCAGATGTAAACTAAAACATCTCCACAAAGTTTAGTTTCTAAATTCCAAGTGAAACGAAATTAACCGGGCGAAACTCGAAGAGGTTCTTAATTGCAAAAGTCTTTTCCAGTTTGTTACGTTTACAAATTGACACGTTCTGGGCCAGCGCAGCTTCCAGCAACATTTGGCTAAGGACAGCAGAAGTTACTAACTACCTTCCTACCCATTACAACGGCGCAACTGATAAAAGAAACGCCATTACTGGCGGCTCGAGTTACGCTCCTGTTTCGACTTTTTCCGACTGGCACGGCGATGCTGCCACCTGAAACGTTAGATCGCTATTGCGCCAGCCACATGTCGCCAACCTCATGGGCGGCCTTCGGTGGTCGACGAAAACTTTTTTATTAAAAGTCCAAAGTTTATGACGAGTGAAGTTTTTATTGCGATAACAAAAATCGCCTCCGAACTGTCTTTATAGTCCTTACTAGGATGTGGTACAATTCTTAGGCTAGTACTAATTATTTTAATATCCATCCTACCTTGTATTAAGAGTTTTAGTAAAATTGACAACAAAATTTAATTAAAAGAAGCATTGGGATATTGTACACAACATGATGAAAAAATTTGATTCCATATTCACAAATTTTATTAAATGATCATTTGAAAAACTCAGCAGAATTTCTCTTAAACACATCAACCCTACTTCTTAAAAATATGTTAACTAACGCAAAAACTTTTTTTTAAATTTTCTGTTTGATCTTTGACGTTCTTGACGTTTAATATCCATAATGAGTAAGCAAATCGCAATGATATTGCGCCTCCCCTCGCTCATATCGAAGGCACCTCCGGAGCATGCCTCTAGAAGCTTCGGATCAAAAAACAAAATTTACCACATTGTTCGCAAGGGTCGATTCACTATATTGATTTTGTCAAAATGCCGAAATTCGAACGAAAAGGATTTCGTACATCGACCTAAGAATTTCGCGACACACACACAAATATAGCCGTTTAGTAAATAGAGATTATCTTTTTTAAATTATAGTCTCCCCTATTCGGGGTTTCCAATTTATCATTTTCATGTTGATATTTTCCATTTCAATTCGTTGCTTCAGATCCTCTAAATTATCTGATTTATCAAAACAGACCTGTGATTTTAAGTAACTCAATCGGAATAACGAAAATAAGGTGACAATTAAGTAGATCATCATAGCCCTATCCATCTGCCAGGAAATGTAATGGACATCAACAGAAAATTGAAGAGGAGCTTCGTTTTATTGATAGCAAATTCTTTGGTGAATTGTAGTAGTTCGATTACTGTAAGGTTTACTGCAATCATCCTGACTATCGTTGTGGAGTCTTATCGATTTATATAATTTTTGCCTGATTAAAGTTTTGGCTGGCTAGCCAATCAATTACCACATGATACGAAAACAGGACGCCGGCGTTGTCGAAATAAGACGATACACATGATTACCCCTATTTTTAATAACCAGTTGTTTACCAATAACAATATTTATATGACAATTTATATATCCTACAAAAATTTTGGGCCTCTAACACGTTTCTAATTAGTTCTACTGTTCTAGTTAGAAACAGTAGAGATTTTGTTAAGCCTGGTATATCGCTAGTCCTATATTATTCAGTTGCGGAAGCATGACGAAAATACCCTCCAAAATGGTACCCATTCTATTCAAGATACATGAATAGTTTAGAGTACTTTTAAACTTTATGCTTTATTAAAATACTGGTCTTTAATTTTAAAATATTAAACCTCAATGTGCCCTGCGTTTCCCCTAAAATCATATTTCATGTAGAAAATGAATTTATTCGTTAGTCATAATCCACAGTTTAGGTTCTTTTTGGTAAGTTTAGATAGAGGTTTAGACTGTAGAAGGGACACATACTGACGAGGACAAACATACTCATAATCAGGGAGAGGTTCCAGATCTCCCGTTTAAGTCAATCACTCTGGGTTACAGTATGAATTGTATTATCATAGTAAACATCTCCATCGAAGAATATGACAGGTCATCCATCCATGTAGAAGACATGGAGCAAGCTTATGCGTTTCATCCGGTACACGAATGACTAGTGGCATTGGGGTCGAAACGAGCTCAACGTATTCTCAAACATTAAATGGGTGAGATCTACCGCTTGCTTGAACACTTTTCGATAAAACCAGAGATTCGAATCAGATTACCAAGTGGGATATATTTTGTAAGCAAGACCATCACTGTAGAACAAACCAAACGTTGAGTTAATGTATATAAAAACCTCCATACTGTCGACCTCGCGAGGGTCTCTTCTCAGAGTCATGTTACTTAAGAGTGCGGCCTTAAGACGGTGGTAAACTTCACTTCAAGTTAAGCTCCTCTATCTATTTAGTTTCAGATGGAGTTTACCACAAAATTGCGGCTTCATGATTAAGAAATCTGACTCTGAGATATTCTCTCCCAATCAGTACCACAAACAGTTGCTTATCATCGATCTGTAGCGCTCTCCGTTGACGGTCATGGCAATGCCGGTCTCCAAATAGACTGTGTTGATACTAATTTTGTAGGTACAGTACTGCATGGCACATTCAACATACCCTTGTAATGGTAGCTGTGCTTCAGAGGATTTTAAGGCTAGGAAGAAGTATTGACGGATTCTCTGGTTCCAGGTTCACGCCAAGTATTGAACTGAATGCCCACCGTTCTCACAATATGTATATAACCGAATCCCCAAAATTACATTGTATAATAAAATTTTAAGTGAACGCTACATCATGAAGGAATATAAAAAAAAAGGTGAATTAAGGAAACTTTAACTAGCTTGAACATTTCACACACTAACAGGCAACAAAAATTAATGTTGGCTATTTATAGAACACCGTGGATTAACTTTAATGTGGTGTAATCTGATGAAATAATTGTAAGAATTTCACTAATCGAATCTGTAAACTTCATAACAATTAAACTATCTAAGATCAAACGTTAGCGATATTGTTCTCCTTGGGAAGTTTAACGATAATAATTATTATCGTCGTCTTGGCTGAGATGACTTAGGATCAAGCTGGCGGTGATTGCGTAGCAGTTAACTCGATCATAGTTTAATTTCCGAGACATTCAACTTTCTCGTACCGCCAGGCTTTACTTACTTTATACCGATAAATACTAAACAATCGAACCCAGGAACTCTCTTAAGTTAATCTTGCTTGCCAGCCTGCATCAGTAAACAAAATATGAATTTCCATTTATTCCGGTCTATATGCATAATTGATATTATTCATATTAAATTAGGAAAATTATACAAGAGCGTAAACAGTAATTAGCAACTGTTATTTTAATTGTAGGTGTATGTTCGCTAATTATAAATTAGTAAACAAAGAGAAATTTAGCGGATCTGCGAGAATGGCTGCACAAATGCGTAGCAGAAAATGAGGGCTATTCATTTGCCTGAAATAGACATCTGCCATGCCATTTACACAAGCGCCTTCGAAATATTTAAATGCGGAATCATATTTATTGTATGAATTTAACAGGAAGAATAAGCTTTACACTTTTTATTGGTATTTTTTTTAGATAGTAACTTCCATACAGTAATAATTTTACAATATGAACACAGATGGAAATTGGATCTGCAGGAACTCAAAGAATTTGCAAATAGAAACTAACCACTTGCATTAGAACGGACAAAGGTAATTCCATTTTCGTAATTTATTCTATAGTGCCTATATTACCAACATGATTATTTAAATTTGTATATTAGTGATTCAAAAGGATGACTCAACTGGGTGATAAATTTTCACTCATCAAGGACTCTATTCATAATTTAACACATTGGAGGTTGCTATGCGTTGTTTCCATTTATCATTAGATTTCAGAGAGATCTGGTATCAAATATAAATTGGTTGCTAACCAATGGGGCTTCAGGGTTGCTGAAAATCACTGAAGAACTTACCGGCGATGGATGCCGAAATATTGGCAAGATATCGTAGCCTGAGGCGCGCTTTTTCGAAAATCAAAAATAATGATATAAAGTAAACGGTTTACAAGACTAAACCTTATCAGTTCATCATGTGAATTATCAATAATGAATCACGACAAATTATGAATAGAATAATAGAAATTGTCCATCCGTGGATACTTCCAGTCTATGGAATATGAATAATGTTCACGATGGGTAAGAGATTATCACCCAACAGAGATTTGATAATGCATCATGTAAGAATGAGAAGAGATACCTAAATTCTTGATATATTTGTAGTACCAAACCCTGTGGAGCATCAGCACTAGAGAAAAACAATAATTTCTAATGTTAGACAAATAAAATGTATATATTTTTAAGAAAAGCATAATATCAGTTAATTTACAATATAATTAAAAATTGTCTAAAGAACTAAAATTCTTAAAAACGGTTGTCGATAGTAAACTTGACTGGAATTGTCAAATAAATCACGATGCAAAAAGCGTTGACCGTTTTGCTCTCAATAATTTAAAACAAATCCTTGATTTCATTTCTTTATTAAATTCATATTACAGGTATGCGTTAGCATATGCATACATGTCATATATCATACTATACGGTAGAAACATATCAATAAATATATGCTTTCAAAATCGGTTTGTGAGACTTATTTTTGACACAGATCCTCGAAGGACCTGCAGAAATTATTTCATGGAAAGCAAAATTTCAACCTTACCCTATATATACATATATAATATCGAAATATTCATTAGTTAAAATTTGACAAAACCTACAACCAACGACTATTATTATCAATAGGATATACATCATGGCGATATGCTACATATCCCTCGATACAACAATACTTCCTGTGAAAACTCACCTTATTACTCGGATATAAAAATATGTAATAATCTCTAAAGTTAAATGAAGGAAACAAAAAAAAATTAAGAACCCACTAAAACTAACTAGAACAAAATTTCTAGTTGATGAGCCTTTATACTCAGTTTTAAGCGTTTACTCAACTTTTCAAGCTAAAAAACGTATTTTGCTTTTATATTAACTTTTAATTCTTTTAATTTAGCCTGTGATGATCTCTCACACGACTTTGCCTACCACAATGACGAATATTCAAATTTCAAATATTACTAATTATCTATCACTTTATGAGACATAACATCTCCGCCATGTTTTACCTAATATTAAGTACATTATTTGTCAAAAGTTTGAACAAAATCGTTATAGCCGTTTGTGAATGCCAAAAAAGTCAATTTAGAATTAAAATTTGAGACCTAGAACTAACATATGAATGCATTAATACAATTGTATTCGACTTCATAGATATAAATACGAATATATTTGAATTCGTAGACGTAAATACAAATATACTCATCAGACGGCCGTGAATATATTCGCCGTGAATATATTCGCATTAACATCTTTGAATTCAAATATATTTGTATTCACACATTAATATACGAATATATTCGTATTCAGAAGAGATAGATTCAGTGAATATATTCATATTCACTGATGTGACTATGAATATATTCGTACTCAAAAAAGTATGTACATGAATATATTTGTATTCAGTCATAGAAAAACATTTTTGAGATTGCTTCCGTATTCGTATTTACGATTACGATTATGCCCATCCCTGATACTCCATTGTCAAAGATTAAAAATATAATTGATAAAACTTCTATTAAAGTTTAAATCTGAATATATCTGAAATTATTTTAATAACTAAAATATTTTATAACTAAGTTGTAACTATTAAATAGAAACAGATTTATAATGACGGTCGCATTGGATATCTATTGTAGGGTACAGTAGCTTCTTATCATTTTAATTTTTTTTTAATTAATGCAATTGATTTTTGAAATATCACTCTTCTAACATTTGTCCCAACCCTGTGTGTGGTATAGCAAGTATACGATTAATACAAAATAAATAACATTCAAATATTTGACTACTGGCACTTAAATTCGACTTTCTAAAAAGTTGTAAACGTTACAATTTTTTTGTAAATATGTCAATACCCCGCGTGTATATGGAAGTGTCTTTATATATGCAACACAACTTCCGAACTGTGTGTGCTGACACCAGAATATTATTAATTCCGTTTGATAAATGAACGCCGCATTGACAAAACACAATACCTTTGTATGCGTTAAAAAATGATCACTGTAAAGAGTCCCAAAAGGCAGATAATTCAGTGAATATTTAAAATAAATAATTGGTAAGTGTCTATAATATATCATTTTCCGACTTTGCAGAGTTAAAAATATAAATGGTGGCCGCAGAACAGCACACACAGTTCAGAACAACATGCGCCCAAGTGATTTATCATTTGAGGCAAATTGCTGAATTTGGGGTTTGTGGTATTTTATTTACTCCACTCCTGCTTCGCCGGAACACTCCACTCTCTTTCTGCAGGTATTATTTGGCTAAAATAGCGCTCTGCGAATTTAATCGACTCGCTCCTTCTCTCTCTGTTTCTCGTTCTCTTCCTGAAATCTGTCCAAAGCTAATTATTACATTTGTCAGTCTTAATTAGAGTTGGTATGCCTAAGTGTCTGGAATTTATTCGATCTCAATTTTGTGAGAGTAATTAATATTCTAATTATAGCGTTTGTCTTTAAACTTGATGTTTTACCTTGTGCATGATTTATTGGGCTGAGGTTTCTCCTAGAAAAGCATCTACAAATTTAATATGTAGCTATAATTCACTAATAGTGAGTTATCATAAGATGGAGAAACCAATATGTATGCTAATTTTTATTCTTTTAGATCTCTATATATAGGTAATAGAATGAGATAGTGAGTACTAGATTGATTTTATTAAACTGTGAAGAACTTGCATTTAGTAAGTGGATTATATACCAAAATATAGGGAAGAATGTGAACTTTCTATTGCATATGAATTGGAGCTGATTAAGCAATTTTTATTGAGATAATCGAGAAATTGGATATAGTTATTAGTTATTATTGATATTAAGTGGTAAAAAGTGATAACTCTTTGTGGCAGTACACTCCAGTACAGGTCTGGCTTCAAGAATAAATATAAAACTCGAATAAAACATTCCCAATATGGAAAGTATGTTTTAAGTGTGATAAATATATAACATACAGCGAAGATAATTTAAAATGTTCAGGACTGCTCAAATTATTTTCATCATAAATGTATTAATATGACAGGTAGACAATGCTACTTGACTTTGCTACTAACATTCCAGAAATTTTGAAAATCTGCAATCCTATGTAGAGAAATAGGTGATCTTAAAAATATTATTCGATCTAATAGTAACGTTGTAAATGATAATTTGCCAACACGTAAAACTTTTTCCGATGCTGTTGTTGAAGCTGTTGTTGTCTTCTATTGCCCAATGAATTTATTTTTTTCAAGGGTTATATTCTGAAAAAGTAAATGTTTTATATTTGTGAACATCATTTAAATATCTACGAGTATTCAGTATAATGTGACATAGAGTTTTATAAAAATTTTGCCTTCCGAAAGTTGCTGAATGGTTATATTCTCCAATAAAGATCTCTGAAATAATGTTATTAACGTTAATGCATTAGGAGTGTAAGAATATGCTCATATTTGAAACCTAATAGACAGACATTTGCACTTTCTGACCATATATATAGGTATATATTTGTCCTCGCCTCTATGTGTACCATTTATCTCCTAAGTGTAAGGCTATAGGAGAACGACCTTGGTTTCCATCTCAGTAACTCTTTCAGAAAAATGTAGAAATGCTAAACTGCTCAGATCAAATTGTACAAGTAATTATTAATCGCTGACTGAACAATTAGAATTATAGAACTTGTGTAATAGATGCTAACTTCGTTATTTCACTTTAAACTAATTTTTTAATTCGCTCTGAATTTCAAAACCGTCATAAATGATTTCATCAGATTAGCCTGGTGCTTTCCAAAGTACATTAATTTTAAGAAAGTTAATACTTATTTCTCAATTTTTGTTTCAGGATAATGCAATCTTACTGCAGAAAAATAATTTATATGTTGTATTTTTTCACATAACGTGTGATAATTCGATCATTTTTTAATGCGGTTCTCAAAGTTCTAAATATGTTATATTAAGGCTTAGTAGAATTATAAAAACATATTTAGAAGCGTTAAAATAAATTTAAATAAGAACTTGCGTAGATTAATATTTCACTAAAAAAATTTTTCATCAATCCATATCAGGTAATTTGAAGTTATTTCCTATATCCATGCCAATAGCTTTTTCATTGTAGTACTACTTATGATTTATAATAATATGAATTTATAATTCCAATACACTATTAGTTTTAATATTAAATAAACTTCTTATAAATGAGAACTAAAAACAGAAAAATTTAGTGATGTGCAAAAATCTCTGTAAAGTTTCTATTATATAAAACATCTCTATTAAATATAAACTTAAGAAACTGAACTTTTGTGCTTCTATGGACAATGTTATTTTGACTTTTAAAAAACGGATTTGCACTTATTTACCATAAATGAAGAAAAAATGTATATATAAATATCAGTATATATCGTGAATGTAAACATTTATTAGAAAATTTTCATTTACCGAGCTTTCCCTATGAAATGATCACCTAAGGATATTTTGTCAGAAATTCAGGTAAAATATATTTTGCAATGTATGTAGTTTGAAGCTAATTCTAATTTAATGGAAATTAATGAATTAATTCAGTAATTTGAATGCAATTACAAAAAAGAGCTATTAGCGCAAAGAATATACCTTTACACCCATTTGGTAGGTGTAGCTGATTATTAAACGGTCCAAAGGAATAAGGCTACAAAGGGTGTTTTAATATTCGCACGAAATCCGGCTGGCGCTTATAAAAATGGAGAGTATTTTTTACTTGAAATTTCACAATATTGCTAATGAAAAGTAAGTCGACCATGCTGTAGTTCCATTTTTCATTTTTTGAACGCAAACACGAGAACTTCGGGAATGAGAAACGCCGGAATAATGGATTTATATTGTGTTTTGTTTCGAAAGATATTTTTGGATCTGAACAAACATACATCAATTTAGATAATTAAAGCAGGACGTATTTAATAAAAAGAAACATATTTTTGTGTTGATGTACGTAACAACGTAAACTTAAGGGTAAAACATATTTAAGTTCATTTTATAAAATAAACTTCTTACTACTTGTCCAAATATTAATGCTTCACTGCATATTTACATAATACGTTAATAGTAATTGCTTATATATTTTTAGGAAACAGCAAATTTATTAAATGAGAATTCATTAGAAATAAGTAGTAACTTTATATGAAACATAATGATCTACAAACGGTGCCAATTGTGTAGAAAAAGAGGATTATATTATACCTTATGTCCTTCAGTATATTTTTCACTTTTTAGATCTCCAACAACTAGTGCTACAATGCTGTGAATAATAAAACTACATTGTCGCAATTGTGAATAGTCTAATATGATATTTACTAAAAATGAATATAGGACATGAGAAAATTATGTTTATGTATATGGAATGTAAGAAAATTCTACCAAGTCTTCTTAAGTTTTTCTAAATCATAATTTAGGAATACGGTGAGTATTTAATTCAATGTTCACTTCAGAGCTAGCAATAGTCAAGAAATTGCTTTTCCTTTTGAAATTGTGTTTTGCAAAACAAGCGTGACTTAGTGTATACGTGGGAAGTAGATTTTTTAATTTTATAATTTCAATATCGTTCAACTTGATCGCAATCATTTCAAAATAAAATTTTTATTTGAATAAGAATGGATGTATAGTAAATATGAACTGTTAAATGTGTATTAAATGTATGGATTATATTCCTTAATACCTAATGTTTCATTAATGACAGTAATTAAATCTTACGTATTAAGATATAGGGTGTTTTTATTTGATGAGACGCATTCCCGCCAAAGCATTATTTATGGATAGATTATAATCGATTTTTACTTAATTAAGGCTCTCTGAAAGATGTATTTGCGATCACAGATTTTATGGAGAAAGAGAATTCTGTCTTTCTACGATTTTTTATAGGAGCTAAAACTCAGGAAGTCATATTAATTTTTTTTTTCCCTTTTGAAGTTGTGTTTTGTAAAACAAGCGTGACTTAGTGTATACGTGGGAAGTAGGTGTTTTAATTTTATAATTTCAATATCGTTCAATTTCATTGCAATCATTTCAAAGTAAAATTTTTATTTGAATAAAAATAGATGTATGACAAATATGAACTGTTAAATATGTATTAAATGTATGGATTATATTCCTTAATGCCCAATGTCTTATTAATGACAGTAATTAAATCTTACATATTAAGATACAAGGTGGCTTTACGTGATTAGACGTATTCCCGTCAAAGCATTATTTATGGATAGAATTTAATCGATTTTTACTTAATTAAAGCTCTCTGAGGGATGTATTTATGATCACAGATTTTATGGAGAAAGGGAATTCTGACTTTCTGTGATTCTTCATAGGAGCTGAAACTCAGGAAGTCATGTTAATGATTCTTTTATTGAAAAACTAAATACATGACAATAGTTAGCACCCTCTAAAACGTACTTGGTCTAACTTTCGCAGGGAAATATTTACTATTATTTATTTATGGGAAAGTAAAATTGTTTTGGGAAGAGGGGTTTTTAGAGCAATTACCTTTCTTCGATAGAAAATAGTTTTGATTGGTCCATACAGGTATAGCTCATAATAGTTCATCCAGATGCAGTGACCTGCTTTTATATACTTTATTTTTTACATTCTCTCAAAAGTGAAATACAAGGGGGTTGTTTTTAAAAACAATGCCGTTGGAAAAAATAATACTGCAATGTTTTCTGAAACTTATTTTCTGTCTCTAAAACATTTTCAATTTATTGACAATATTAATAAGTCAAAAGTATGGTGTAAACATAAAATTAATTAAGGTCAAATTGTATTGACTAAATAATATTGCTTTTCCATAAGTAAGCTTTTCTTAAAAAACAAACGAGTATATATTTGTATAAAACTTAACCCAATCACGTTTCAGAGGGCATTGAATATTATGTATTTAGTTTTCGAATAGAGAAATCGCTAACATAATTTACTGACTCGATTCCTATGAAATATTATAGGAGACTAAGATTTTTATTTTTTTTTTCTCTATAAATTACACTTTGATGGGAGTGTAGCCACTCAAATTCATTTATCAAGTATTTCATTTCATCGTTTATAAAATTATTTTTATATTTCGACCAAACAAGTTTATAGGTATACATACACGTATATTTTATTGACTCTATTGACATAAGCGATTTTTGTGAAACAAAAACAATTGTTTTGATGAAAGAATCGCTTTTGTCTCTATATTCCTCTAAAGAGATATCTGCACAAATATTGTTCATACTGTGATCCAGGAGGGTAAACAGGTTTCAGTATTGAAATATAACTTCATGTCTGGGTTCGATCATGAAAATTAGTGTAACGTAGTCTGTATATGTAACCATCTACTCTGCTTCCGTAAGTTCTAGCTATAACATTATACAAATCTAAGCTATAAAAGTTAAACTCTAAAATAAATCTCCACTGTGTCTCCAGAAACAGTGGTCAATTAATCATATATACCGGCATTAAAAATTACTTGATTTTCGAAGTATAGCCCATAAAGTGACATTTTCTGTATATCGTTATTATATATTTTTATACCATTACAGAATTATCATATAAAAGCATAACACCACATTAGTGAGAAGTTACTTTCTTGCTTTGTTTTTTTTTTAACTAGTTGATGCTCAGCAGATATAACTATCTACGTATTTTTAAGACCAATTAAATTTTCTTTGAATACCAGGTGCAATGGTGGTTACTTTTGTCTTGAAAATTCATAACATATAATGGAATAGTGACACTCCATAGAAACGCAAACTCGATCTTTATAATAGATTTTATTCTAACTCACTTAATCCCTTAACTGATTACAGAAGATGTACCACATTGAAGATAAAGTAACACTAGTTTAGTAATAATAGAAAAAGTAATAATAGTGACAAATTATACTATACCTTAATATTTGTTTAAAGGATCTGAAAATTTAGAGTGTTAGTTTTCTTACACCCTAATTTATTATATATCAATTTTCATTGTCAGTTTTCGTCGGTTCTACTTACAGCTTGTAATTTAGTTTCTCAAGTATATAAGTCCTTATAAAATTTCCAAATCATATGTAATTTATTTCGTAATTCACGGGATTTAGTGGAATTCCATTTCTCTTGAACTGTCTATCCTAAATGGTCCCATATGTACTGGACAAGATTAATGTCCATGCAGTTAACTGGACAATTATGTGTAGTTACATTAATTTCCGGTTCACACAGTCAGTCACGGTTTAGGTCGTTTGTGACCTTGTGCCAACATGCATTAAGAAAATTGTCATAAAAATTACATGAAGGTATCCGTTGTGTAACTATTGAGTTTTCCGTTCATCACTAGTGCTCACTTCATGCACCAATGAAAAAAGATCTTTACAGATACCATGCTTGACGGCAAAGTGTGAGACATATATCCTAAATAGATTTTAATTGCTTGAAAAGTACACCCATTTAGCAATCATTAAAATCAATAAATTTGTTGCGACAATATGGATTGGAAATAATAAAATACTTAAAATTGTTTCTGAAACAGTGATCGCATACTGAAAAGTAATATTATATTTTTCGTAGTCTACTATAAATTTTTTGTAGTTCTTAACTTTCATAAAAAAATTAATAAACCAACAATATAGTCTGTTCAATAACTGAAATGATAAAATTAATTAGAATCGATTCGTTTGCAGCTGTTAACCATTACTGAAGCGTCTATTTTAACGAGCCACAAGAGATACGGACTAAAAGTTAATACACTGCCGATGTCTGTTTCTATAGCAACCACATTGTCACCGCATGTTACACTGAGGATAGTTATGGGTTTGTTTTCATCTTATCGCTGTTTTCACTGTTTACACACGGCCTTATGGATCACGTCTGTGTTTGAATTTTTGTGCTTCTCTTTGTGCAGTAACGTGAAAATTAAAGTCTGGATAAAATCCAGACCAGAATTACTGCAATCTTGGATTAACATGGACTATACATGTTCCTGGACATATGTATTAGAAGAAATTATCTATTTTGTAATGTGTGTGAAGGAATTATTAATTCATCTAAAAAAAGTAATATAACAAGACATATGAGAAGTCGTGCTTCGTCTAACGGTTACGATAGTGATGACATTATATTTTTCTATGGCCTCAAGGGGACCCGCTTGCCAAGTAATATTCCGTTATATGAACTGGAGAACCCCATATTCTACCACCAGTTTCTAGAAAAATATATTGTTGAACAAAAACTCCCTAATCCAACTACACTGCAATACAGAATTGTTGTAGAGGTAGATATCTTTACCAGGTATACGAGGACGTATACGAAAAAAATTTTGTGTACTCCATTATAGACGAAGCGAAGCACCTGACGCATGGGGATGTTTGCTTCGCACTAATGTGCGAGGATTTGCATAACTATTGTCTGTGATGATCATAGATTGAGGAAGAAGAAGAAATAATTTAGCACAATTTTAAATGAACTTGAGCACAAAGTATCCACAGACAATGATGGTTATTAACCAAAGTTTTCCAAATATAAAATTTCATTTCAGACATCAATTTCTCGCATAGATGATGTTGATATCTTCATTATATTGACATATTAAAGCCTCGAATCAGAGATTGAGGAAGAAGAAATAGTTTAACAAAATATTTAAATAAACTTGGATACAAAGCATCCACAGATAATGACAGCTATCCAGCCAATAGACAGAGACAGCCGATATCCTCATTAGTTTGACATATTAAAGCCTCGAAAATAAGAAAAAACATCTTACGAAGAAAGACCTATTTAAAGTATATTGTGAAGCAATCAATCGCTTTGAGATGCTAATTTTTCTAAGAGCACACAGAAACTATATAATATCTGATTAAAGAGCTTTCAAAACCACTTTATAATGACAAAGCTTTAGCTATATCATTATAAAACTTTATTGTGATGTAGCTCCACTGAAATGTAGCTTAGTGAAAAAGATATTGTTTATCTATGAACGCATCCAAAAGATTAGTTGGATGTTAATATTAAATTACCGTTATTAGCTTAGATTCGAGGAGTATGACACTTGAGTTGGGTACTTGGTATTATTGCATTTGTCTTAAAGAAAGACAACTGTTCTTATTTGTTTTGATACACCAACAATTTTTAAGGAAATAGCGAAGGCGCATTGCCATTTGAATGTGTTTGTATCTTTAAATATTTCTTTACTATGATTGTACCTTACTTCACAGTAACTATTTTACGCGGATTTGCACAACTGTTGTCTGTGATGATCATAGATTGAGGAAGAAGAAGAAATAATTTAGCACAATTTTAAATGAACTTGAGCACAAAGTATCCACAGACAATGATGGTTATTAACCAAAGTTTTCCAAATATAAAATTTCATTTCAGACATCAATTTCTCGCATAGATGATGTTGATATCTTCATTATATTGACATATTAAAGCCTAGAAAACAAAAAAAAATGTTTTACGAGGAAGGACATTTTTAACGCAATGAAAACATTAAATCAAAATATTTAAACAAACTTGAGTACAAAGTATCTACAGACAATGACAGTTATTAAGTAAAATTTTGTATGTATAAAATTTCATTTCAAACATCAATTTATCGCATACATGGTACCGATGTCCTTATTAGTTTGACATATTGAAGCCCCAAAAATGAAGAAAAAACGTCTTACGAGGAAAAACCTATCATATATATTCAGAAAGCAATCGCTTTCTGAAGCTAATTTTTCTGAGAGCACACAAAAGCTACATAATATTTGGTTAAAGAGCTTTGAAAATCACTTTATAATGATAAAGCTCTAGCCATATCATTAAAAAGCTTTATAATGATACAGCTCCACTTAAATGTAATTTAATGAAGACGATATTGTTTATCTATGAACGCATCCAAGAGATTAGCTGGATGTTAATACTAAATTACCGTTATAAGCTTAGGTTTGAGGAGTGATGCACTTGAGCTGGGTACTTTGTATTAGTGTGTTTGTCATAAAAAGGAGAAATATTTTTATGTGCCTTTATACACAAACAATTTTTAAAGAAATGGCGAAGGCGTTAACGTCATTTGAATGTGTTTCTATCTTTAAATATTTCTTTGCTATGATTGTACCTTTGCTGTGATTGAAGGGAAGCTAGGAAACCCTGGATAATGGACGAAATGTTAAATATAATACAAAAGAGACGAGGCTACAAAAACAGACGAGACGAGGAAGGACTGAAAACTAATAAGTCAATAAAGTGGGAAATCATTAGAAAGTGTAGAAAAGCGAAAGAACAATGAATAGAAGTTAAATGCAAATAAGTAGAAGATAAGCTCCAAGTAGGTAAGACCGATGAGGCTTACAAAATAATTAAGAGGAATAAGTAGAAACGTTAGAAGTCAATCGGGGGACATACTGATCGGAAGAGAGGAGAAAGCGGATAGATGGAAGCAGTACTTAGGAAATTTATACGAGGGTCAGGAATTAGGAGAAATATTAGAGGAGGAATCTAGCATCAATAGGGAAGATGTAGGAAAACCTATATTGAGGGAGGAATTTGAAATAGCACTAAGGGGGCTAAATAATAATAAAGCGCCGGGTGTAGATAAAATACAGGCGGAAACTTTGAAATGTGCGGGACAGAAAGTAGTAAATAGGATATTTGAACTGGTAAAATACATATACGAAACGGGCGAGATGCCGGAGGATTATAAGGGGAACATTATCGTTACTATACCGAAAAAGAGAAGAGCCGACAAATGCGAGAACTTTAGAACGATTAGCCTAACTTCCCACGCATCAAAAATCTTAACCAGAATAGTGCAGAAAAGGATGGAAAATAGAGCGGAGGAAATACTAGGAGAAGACCAATTCGGGATTAGGCGAAATAGGGGAACTCGCGAAGCTACTCTGGCGCTAAGAGTAATGTTAGAGAAAACAATAGAAAAAGGAAAGAACGCTTATATAGGATTTGTAGATTTAGAAAAAGCTTTTGATAATGTAAGATGGGAAAAAATGTTCGAGATACTAAAGAGCGCGGGAATGAAGTATAGAGATAGGAGAGTAGTACACAATCTATACAAAGAGCAAACTGCTGTTATAGAAGTAGAAGGGGAAAGAAGGGAAGTAGGGATCAGGAAAGGAGTAAGACAAGGATGTACGCTATCACCACTAATTTTTAATCTGTACATCGAAGAGGCGATTAATGTGGTAAAAGATTGTAAAGTAAAAAGAGTAGATTTCGGAATTAAAGTACAGGGACAGAAACTAAAAATGCTGAGATTCGCGGATGTTATAGCAGTATTAACATGTAGTAAAGAGGAATTAGAATCAGCGTTGAACGAAATGAAGGCAGTGTTGACAGAGGAATACGGAATGAGGGTGAATAAAAACAAAACTAAAGTATTAGTGTGCAGAGGGCGCGAGAACAGAGCAAAAACGAAAGTATAAATTAATAACGAAAGATTGGAGGAAGTTAAAGACTTCACTTATTTAGGAAGTAAAATAAATGGGGATGAAAGAAGCGATAAAGATATAAAACAAAGAATAGTGCAGGGTCGAGTAGCTTTTAACAAAAATTAAGCACTTTTATGCTCGGGGTAATAAACTTAGAAACAAGGAAGATATTTTTGAAAACGTATGTATGGAGCACGGCACTGTACGGTTGCGAAACTTGGACGGTAGAGGAAGCAAGTAGGAAGAAACTAGAAGCTTTTGAGATGTGGTGTTACTGAAGAATGATGAAAATACCGTGGACTGATAGGGTTAGAAACGAAGAAGTATTAGAGAAAGTCGGCGAGAAAAGAAGTATGTGAAAAACATAAAGAAGAGAAGAGATAGAATGGTAGGCCACTTGCTGAGACATGGGGGAATAGTCCGCGATATTTTGGAGGCAGAAATAGGAGTGAAGAAAGACAGAGGTAGGCCTAGATTAGACTACTGCTCACAAATAGTAAGGGATGTAGGTTGTAGCACAATTAGCGAAATGCGTAGGTTAGCACAAGATGGGAGAAGCTGGAGGTTAGCGTCCAACCAGTCTTAGGACTGATGACCTCATGATGATGATTGCACCTTATTTCATAACCACTAATTTACGCGAATTTGCATAACTATTATCTCTGATGATCATAGATTGAAGAAGAAGAAATAGTTTAAAAAAATATTTAAATAAACTTGGATACAAATTATCCGCAGACAATGACAGCTATTAACTAAAATTTTTCAAGTAGAAAATTTTATTTTAGACATCAATTTCTCATCTATATGGTGCCGATATCCTCATTAGTTTGACACATTAGAGCCTCGAAATAAAAAAAAATCGTCTTACGGGGAGATACATCTTTAACTTATATTGTGAAGCAGTCGCTTTGTGAAGCTGATTTTTCTCAAAAACTGGATAATACTTGGTTAAAGAGTCTTGAAAATCATTTTATAATGATAAAACTTTAGCTATGTCATTATAAAACTATATAATGATATAGCTCCACTGAAATGTAATTTAATGAAGAAGATATTGTTTATCCATGAATGCATCCAAAAGATTAGCTGGATGTTAATATTAAATTACTGTTACAAACTTAGGTTCGAGAAGTGTGACACTTGAGCAGGGTACTTGGTATAAGTGTGTTTGTCATAAAGAAGGAAAACTATTTTTATTTGCTTTGATACACAAACAGTTTTAAATAAATGGCGAAGGCGCCAATGTCATTTGAATGCGTTTATTTTATTTAATTTGTACTTTAAAATCTAATAGTGCTAGTGGCAACCATTTAATGGAATCTACGGTATTACTAATCACAAAACAATTGCAGATTTTGTGAGGGACTACTTTCACTGTTTCAGAATTCTCAGAAAGTATTACTAATGCCAAAGGACCCGGATCAATACAAGCGAAATATAGGAGATCTGTTAACTGGAACTTTTCCAGATATGATACACTTTACATATACAGTAGTCAAATAGCAAAAATAATAAGAGATAATTTTCCTTTGCTTAACGAGGTACTAACTAATGTATTTTCTTATAAAAGCATCTACTGGGACACGTTTAGAGGAGTTCTGTCAGAGATAATTTTACCTCCTGAACTCGATCGATAAATCAATATATGGCCCGCTGGTCAGAAGTAAATTAATAAAATGGAAAACTATGGTATCGAATAAAAAATACCTCGATAGCAAGAAAACAGTAGCAGATAGGTATAGGGAATCCTAATACAGGTTGAAATATCACTTAATTCTCTATCACAGAAAGCAATAAAATATAGGGTGTTCCATTTAAGAAAATTGACTTTTGAGCAGTTGAAGTTTGTCAGAATGAACTCAATTTTTTGGACACCCTGTCCAAATAATAAAAAATCAAACTATATATCACCTGAAAGCTTAATAGTCCGCCTAATCACAGCCCAATATATGCTACTATAACTTTTGTTTTGAATAAGTGACGAGCAATCCAATGGGATACTACAAAATCTAATTTTTTCAAAGAAATTAAAATATCTCAAAAACTGCTGAAGATAGGTATAGGGAATTGTTAAGAAAGTCCACTTAAAATCAGCAGTGTAATACAAAACTGTAATAATATACTGGGTGTTCTATTTAAAATAAGGAAGTTGATAGCTACTTCCGGTATAACCGGAAGTGTCACAAAAGCAAAAATACTTTATGTGAATAGATCGTCCTCGCTAACCCCTGATTCCAAATTTTAAAAAATGAATTCCAATGGGAAGTTCATAAACTTTTAATGAACCGGTTAACTGAATCACCCTATATATATATATATATATATATATACATATATATATATATATATATATATATATATATATATATATATATATATATATATATATATATATATATCTTATTTAAATATATAATGTTAATATAAAATAAATGTTTTATATATTATGTATAACTATACATTATACTATTTATTCACTCTAGACCACAATACAAAGAATAAGTATTAGTAAGTCAACACCGCGACATTGTTTATTCACAGAAATTGTGTAAAAGGATCGACCCATTGAAGTAGAATTTTTGGTGAAATAATTATTCTAGATATTCAGTTTATTTAAATTCATATTCCCAATTTGCCTCAAAATAAATTTCCTAGTAAAACTTACACTTCATTTTTTAATTTATCAGTTTATTTCTTCGAATAGATTTAATTTTGTTGTAGAATTTTGAAGGTAAATTATTTGTACACAGAATGCTCTGTATGGAATTATGTCTATAGGTTCAATTTGGTAAAAAAATTGACTACCTTAACTTTATTTTCCCCCAGTGATTTTATGTCAGTTATTTCCACTGTTTGAATGTATATTTATACCACGTTTAAGAAACGTATTTGAATTTTCTGAAAAGTCGTTATGAAAACGTGTCATAACATTTCCTCAACATTTCCTTGTCCAGCTTGACCCGCATATCATTATTTTCTGTTCCTTTTGTGCCTTGTAGGATCAAACGCATTATTTATTGTTTCGATTAAGAAAATAGAGACATGATTTATTTCCCAATGTTTACGTTGCGCCGCAGTATATTTCTTCTCCGCTCGAATTTCGCGTAAAAAGTTTAAATAAAATGCAAAGCAGTATCGCTAGGAATAGGACGTGCACACGTAATGCGCTTATATTCCTACAGTGATTCATTCCGTTCTGTGTCGTGATAATACTGAAATGAGTTTCATCTTACGGCCCAACCGATACGGATTCATCCAAGTCCTAATCTGGTGGTGGGATAAAATCGATCTGAGAATTTGCCGCAGAAACTACACAAACCGAATACACTTTTTAGTTTTCTCGGGGATTATCTTGATTTGTAACTTTATGCAGGCCTGATAAAATAAAGATAAGTTCTCGCGGAGTCGTCTCTCCGACTCTAATAACCGGAGAAAATCTGATATTTCTTTTAATTTATCAGGGTAATATTTAGAAAAAGATGAGATATAATTTATCTGTCTTTGTTCTTCTATTGCATATATAAGATTTTCACATAGATAAAGAAGGTGATTTGGTTACAATTATATACACAAAACATACCCTATAAACGTGAAATTTTAATTGATTTATATATCCAGGACGTAGACAGCATCGGTTTTTCTATAGTAACGATGCAACTCGTAGCTTATGGACAACGAGGATTATCAGATTTATCGTTACACTGCTCTCAAATGAGACTATCTATAAAGGCAATTATTTTTGGTTTTATAGTCATTGAACACATGAACACGTTACCCATCAACATATCTCTATAATAAAGAAGAATTGCTGTTTCGCGTAGTATCATCCAGTGTGAACCTGCCCTAGTTTTATAGTTTAATTCAGGCTAGATTATAAAAAACTAAGTGTTTGGCATGTACATGATTTATTTTCATTTTATCTTCTTATCGATGGGTATGTACCTGAATAATTTATTTATTTTATATAATTTTAGTTTATGATTCTACATTAAGAAAGTGGCAATAAAGATACGAGTAACACGCGATCACGGATTGTTTGGTACGTACGTACTGAGAAGTGTGCAAAAAATAAACACATTCATTAAAATACTATATTATATTTTCTATATTCTAATACAAATTGCTAACAAATAAAACTTATAGAAGATATCACAAAACTTGGAGGCTCATATTTACCAAAATACAGCTTTTATAATAGAAGTAAATACAAGACATTTGTAAATGTTGCCTCCAACTATAATATAATAATAATATACAAAATTTTTAAATATTTAACCAATTTTCTTAGTGTAAACGTTATTTGTATTGAAACTGAAATATAAAAATGTGTTTATTTTTCTTTTATTGAAGATTTACCTCTTTTATCAGGCCAACTCTGATGAATCGAAGTTAAACACTACATCTAATATGTATGTTACTTATTAGATGTAGTGTTTAATATATTATGTTACATAAGTCATCGTGATATGAATGACCTACAGCCTGTAACACGCCTAATATTTATAATTTTGATATAAAAGCAAGATATTAGCAAACTCTGAGACACAAAAATGGTATTTTTTAAAACAGATATATTTTCATGTGTTCTATTTTCCAAAGTTGATGTACGTTTACGAGATGGTAATAATTTTTACATTATCATCTGAACTCAAAGTACGCTTTACATTTTTAAACTGTTGATTAATGTAAAAATTTAGTTGCTTCCAGATTTTGGTTTTCAATCATTATTCTGGTGTTGATGTTCATTCTTTGACGATACTTTCTCTGGCAGATAAATAAGCAACCGAATGGCCATCGTGTTCACCGGCTTGGCCTCTGTGGATTTATTATTCTTGTGAGATTACTTAAAGCCGCGAGTCTATATTAATATGCCAAATAGTTTACATAACATGAATTAATGTATTTTATTCGGAATGGAAAGTATAAGTCCACAAATTACTGAATCTTCAATATAAAGTGTTTGCATACATGTCTGCCAATGTCAGATTTTTAATAGAGGACATTTTGAAAAACTTTAAATTAATGCCAAACGTAAACGTATTTGTTTCATTTGTAATAACATAAAATAAAATAATTAACGTCCATGTAAAAAATAAATGATTTTTGGTTTCTCTTATGTTGATGGTAAAAACTGAAACGTGATATTAGAACTTCCTAAAACACAAGACATAAATCCCTTAATTAAGAATAGTAGAATCAGTAATGATAGCGATTTACATGTTAGCACATGACAAATGCTTCAAATATAGCCTATTTCATATGTTTCCAACACCGTCATGGGGTGAAATCAGATCATACTAATAAAGTTGCATTCGAAATTTTACTAGAAACTTCCACTGTGTAAGAACATTCATATATTCCTAAAAATAATTCGCTTAACTGTTTTATAATACAGCTAATGTCGTTTATAGTATTATTATAATCATAGAGTATTTAATTAAATGATTATTCAGTGTTCTATTTATTTTTGTGTGAAGAAGGAAGACAATGTACACTTTTGCAAACTTTCTGCTACCGATAAAAGATCTTTAGGACTTCAAGAATCCTACCAGGTAACCAGCAGACAGGAAAATAGAGGTTTCAAGTCATACTGATATAAGTAAAAAGTAATAGGTTATACTGATTGTGAAGAAATATAAATATATCTACTTAAATTTTATTTTTAACAGAATTTTAGCCTTCTAGTAAATCTCCAACATAAATGAGTTAATAGGACTAGCTTCAGTGTACTAGATGAATATTATTAGATGTTGGTATACATAAATGATGTTAAATCATGAAGTAATTTCATTAGAGGAAAAGACCACTCACATGGAAATAAAAAATAAAGCATATTCAGGAGAATTACTTTAACCATTCTCAAATTATGCTTATTTTACGTTTAGATTGGGCACATATAAATCGATTACCTTCCCTTAAAGTTTCAGGCTAGGAAGGGGAAGGTTACCCATAACAACGAGGACAAGCACACCCATGCTAGGTGTGCCAAACTCCCCTCGTTCGGTCTCGAACCCAAACATAAAATGACCCCTCAATATTGGGCTCACTTTGCCATCCCTAACTACAATACGAATGACATTATCGCAGCAACTTATATAGGAAAATACGATAGGTGCGCCCATCCATATAGAAACCGCGAAGCAGCGAGCTGCACGTTATAGCTCTGCGTCGGACATTTCATTTAAAATATTTCATTCTTTCTAATATTTACTTAAAAAATATCGAATACTCCCTTATCGAATTAATACTATGTAAGACACCATTAATATACTTTTATGGTACTGCTGTATTCTGAAAATTTTGTATCTGAAAAGTTTCTTTTTTCTGAGTCTGAATTTTTTGTTCTTTAGAATTTCTACTTTTCAGCACTCAACTATACCAGAACGGAAAAGTAATATAATCGTGTAAAGAAGAATGGAAAAAAAAATGTCTAACCTTTATTTTTCGCTTTTTGGCCTAAAAACAAAAGAAATGGTTTTTAAAACATTTTGTCTCTGTGTGTGTCGTTCTCGTTGTCGTTGCATTTTAAAAATTTCTTGTTAGCACGATAACTCAATTAATTCGTATTGAATCGATTGGGTTTTGACCGGTTCTGATCAGGGACATCTACCAGACGACACCTATTGATTTTGAGCTGGATAGAGTACAATCTACCATGTTCATGGGTCCATGAGAAGGCACAGTGGTGGGCTATTTGCGAATTTTTTTTTTTGTCAGCACGATCACTCAATTAAATCGTGTCGGATCGATCGGGTTTCAACTTATTCTAAATTAGGGACGTCTACCAGATGACATCTATTGGTTTTGATGTGGACAGAACACACCTCACCCTGTCCATGGGTCATGAGAAAGCACAATGGTGAACTATTTGAAAAAAGTTAAACTGTCGCATAAAACACATATTCTATATTTATGTGTTGATTTATTTTTTCTTGGCCACTCAATTTCGAGATAGAGATGTTCTACGTGCAGAAAAGTCCATTTTAAGGTTTTAAAGCTGTTTATTTGTTGGAAAAATGGGGTTTAAATTGAAAGTAGGCTATCATTTCTTCACAAATCGAACAAAAATGGGTTTATAGTATCAGTCAATGTGTTTTAATTGCGACCTTCTTTCGTATCATTAGGGTGCACTGTACCACATCTATTATTATTGCTTCAAAGGTTATGAAACAAACATAGGTGTTTACTTCAGCACATAGATTTATTGAAAATAAGCAGCAATAATAAACACATTAAATAAACGTTATAAAATATTTATCAAACTGTCTAATACATTGATAATATACAAATCAGTGTATAACGTAGTAATGCATTCAGGTGGGCTGTCGGTTATCACTTTTTAGCCTGTTCCTAGCATGTATCAGTGACATGATTGTGGTTGATCTTTGTTTTAATTTCTAACCCATGGGATCTGCTGGAACAGGCTAATAAGAATACACAGCTAAGATAATTTAAAGTTAAAGATAATTTTCCTACAGTAAAATATAATCCCGAAATAAAATCAGCCCACTATTCCGATAGAAAAGTACAATTTAGGGAACCCAGACTATTTACTGTAACCCTAAATAAAGACACTGCCGTAAACTAATAGAAACCTTAACACGATGTTTTTTAAAAATAAGGTTGATATATTTCAAAGTTTTTCAAAAAATATGTTAATTACAAAATTATGGACATTATGTGAAATTTTATTACACACTATAATTTAGCCTTAAATCTTTACCTTTAAACTTATGTCCTCAGACTTTCGTGTGAAGTGATCGGTCACTCCTAGGACGAAATGTGAGTATTCGTCGCGATCAGGAACGCGATTTATTTTATATTCACCCGGTTTTTCACTTCCAACTTTATTAGATTCGAAATAGCGATTTGCGTTCCAGCACACGTGCAAATGATATCAAATCTCACGTAAATTTTAGTATTCATGAAAAACAAGCAGAGGATCTTACGGCAATCCAATTTTTATTGGCTTTATCAGAGAAATCTTATACGTTCGGTAAGAAGTGTCTCTCACGTAAAATTAAACTAATAGTCCCTTATGTCCCCTGGAGCGGAGGAGTTCACGGCATTCTGCGTTGAGACGAAGTCCTAATCGGCGCCACCTGGGGAATCCCATAGTCTTCAGCGGCAACCCTTCATTCGAAGGGACGCCCGAGACCGCAATTTGAAAAACCCCGCCTCACGTGTGGCCTTTTCTATCAGGATACCAGATAATTTATCTTTTGTTTCGCGGAGCGTATCCGCTGAATGAGTTCTTTTGTTATAGGCACGTTTTTGTTTCTTAACGTCGTTGAAAATAAGCTTCGATAATTACTGCTTTTAAATTTATGGCCATTATAAAATGATGGTTCAGGCGTATTGTCTGGTATAGTGACTAGAGAACGATGCTCCTCTCTTCATAATCATTCATAACGATAGGTTTTCCTAAACTGATAAATTAAAAAATGAAGTGTAAGTTTTACTAGGAAATTTAGTTTGAGGCAAATTGGGAATATGAATTTAAATAAACTGAATATCCAGAAAAATTGTTTCACCAAAAGTTCTACTTCAATGGGTCGATCCTTTTACACAATTTCTGTGAATAAACAATGTCGCGGTGTTGACTTACTAATACTTATTCTTTGTATTGTGGTCTAGAGTGAATAAATAGTATAATGTATATATAGTGTAATAAATAGTGTAATGTAGTTATACATAATATATAAAACATTTATTTTATATTAACATTATATATTTAAATAAGATATATATATATATATATATATATATATATATATATATATATATATATATATATATATATATATATATATTACATTATATATTAAACACTACATCTAATAAGTAATATACATATTAGATGTAGTGTTTAACTTCGATTCATCAGAGTTGGCCTGATAAAAGAGGTAAATCTTCAATAAAAGAAAAATAAATACATTTTTATATTTCAGTTTCAATACAAATAACGTTTACACTAAGAAAATTGGTTAAATATTTAAAAATTTTGTATATTATTATTATATTATAGTTGGAGGCAACATTTACAAATGTCTTGTATTTACTTCTATTATAAAAGCTGTATTTTGGTAAATATGAGCCTCCAAGTTTTATGATATCTTCTATAAGTTTTATTTATTAGCAATTTGTATTAGAATATAGAAAATATAATATAGTATTTTAATGAATGTGTTTATTTTTTGCACACTTCTCAGTACGTACGTACCAAACAATCCGTGATCGCGTGTTACTCGTATCTTTATTGCCACTTTCTTAATGTAGAATCATAAACTAAAATTATATAAAATAAATAAATTATTCAGGTACATACCCATCGATAAGAAGATAAAATGAAAATAAATCATGTACATGCCAAACACTTAGTTTTTTATAATCTAGCCTGAATTAAACTATAAAACTAGGGCAGGTTCACACTGGATGATACTACGCGAAACAGCAATTCTTCTTTATTATAGAGATATGTTGATGGGTAACGTGTTCATGTGTTCAATGACTATAAAACCAAAAATAATTGCCTTTATAGATAGTCTCATTTGAGAGCAGTGTAACGATAAATCTGATAATCCTCGTTGTCCATAAGCTACGAGTTGCATCGTTACTATAGAAAAACCGATGCTGTCTACGTCCTGGATATATAAATCAATTAAAATTTCACGTTTATAGGGTATGTTTTGTGTATATAATTGTAACCAAATCACCTTCTTTATCTATGTGAAAATCTTATATATGCAATAGAAGAACAAAGACAGATAAATTATATCTCATCTTTTTCTAAATATTACCCTGATAAATTAAAAGAAATATCAGATTTTCTCCGGTTATTAGAGTCGGAGAGACGACTCCGCGAGAACTTATCTTTATTTTATCAGGCCTGCATAAAGTTACAAATCAAGATAATCCCCGAGAAAACTAAAAAGTGTATTCGGTTTGTGTAGTTTCTGCGGAAAATTCTCAGATCGATTTTATCCCACCACCAGATTAGGACTTGGATGAATCCGTATCGATTGGGCCGTAAGATGAAACTCATTTCAGTATTATCACGACACAGAACGGAATGAATCACTGTAGGAATATAAGCGCATTACGTGTGCACGTCCTATTCCTAGCGATACTGCTTTGCATTTTATTTAAACTTTTTACGCGAAATTCGAGCGGAGAAGAAATATACTGCGGCGCAACGTAAACATTGGGAAATAAATCATGTCTCTATTTTCTTAATCGAAACAATAAATAATGCGTTTGATCCTACAAGGCACAAAAGGAACAGAAAATAATGATATGCGGGTCAAGCTGGACAAGGAAATGTTGAGGAAATGTTATGACACGTTTTCATAACGACTTTTCAGAAAATTCAAATACGTTTCTTAAACGTGGTATAAATATACATTCAAACAGTGGAAATAACTGACATAAAATCACTGGGGGAAAATAAAGTTAAGGTAGTCAATTTTTTTACCAAATTGAACCTATAGACATAATTCCATACAGAGCATTCTGTGTACAAATAATTTACCTTCAAAATTCTACAACAAAATTAAATCTATTCGAAGA
The DNA here is from genome assembly GCA_037954035.1 of Rosalia funebris. Lineage (NCBI taxonomy): Eukaryota > Metazoa > Arthropoda > Insecta > Coleoptera > Cerambycidae > Rosalia > Rosalia funebris. The sequence continues at coordinate 28,157,579 of JAZFAV010000035.1, read as the reverse complement.
AATAATCCACAGCACTCACAGAAGGTTCTTGAGCAATATTCAATTAACTGAAGTAGTTTTTCTATTACTATAGTATTAAAGTTGGATAAATGTATTCTTATTCAATAGAAATTGCTTCAATTTAACATCCATTTTTCAATAAAATGATTTATGGTGTCCTGTATATATTTTGTTTCTATAATTGGAATGATTAGGGATATAAATATTGGAGAAGATATTTATGGTAGCACAATCCTTAAAGGTGTAACGATACCATCATGTCGTGTGTCATATTACAATTATCTAAGGTATTGTGCATAAAACGTGATCATAAGAATTATTTTTAGAGAATAAAATGTATTAATGTATTACACTGACCACTATTTTGATCAAGTAATGCTGAGATCATGTGTGATCAGGATAAGTCTCCAGCAGTGGCGGCTGGTGCAGGGAGGACAATGTGGCAGTGCTCCCCTCCCAACTGCTTCCTTAAGTTCTATTTATAATAATTTAACTCAGGTTCTGCGTAAATTTTATCGTTATGTAAATTGAAGTTCTATTTTTTTATAATTATTTTAATTGAAATTAATTTTAATTGACTGCTTTACTGGTACTGCGCAATTTATGAATGAGAGTGTACTACTGGTTATAACGAGTGTACAGAGGGGTAAACTACGAAGTAGTCCCGCGCCATTCGGGATGGTGGGAGGTGAGAAGTGTAGCGCATGCAGTTAAAGTCTGTTGAATTACGTCATAATTTGGGCTAAAACTAAGTTGCCTCAAGCCAAACGGCTTTCAGAGGGTATGTTGCGCCGATCGTGTGTCGCGCTAGATACATTCTTAAACTTACTACATAGTTTCAATTATTGCTGTTTACGAATTTACGGGACTATTTATTCATGATGAATAATTCAGTAGACAATATTTAAAAATTAATAGATAACAATGAGTTTGTATACAAGATAAAGGTTCAAATGAAGAATTTTGGATTTCCTCGTCCGAATATAACAATTTTCCAGAAAATATCACGAGCCAAGAGTTATACGAGAAAATTTAATAAAAGTATGTACGATTTAGCAGATTGGTTGTGTGGATGTAGTGTTTGAAATTCATTTTTTGTTTCGTTTGTTTAATTCGAAATTCTCTACAAAGCGATCCTTCTTGGACCAGTAAGGGAATTTGTGACTATAAACACCTCAGTGAGAAAATTAAAAGGCATAAAATTAGTGAAAAACATTTAAATAATGTGACTGAGTATTCGACATATCCTCAGCATAGCAATGTGTTCAACTGAAAAAGAATTAATAACGTCAACCACAAATTTCAATAAACTTGTTATCGACCATTTTTCCCAATGCAAAGAAATGCGTATAGATTTTTTTTTCAATAAAATTAATTAAAGCTAAATAAGTATGTACCTAATTTAATAATTTTATTCTCATATTTAAAACCTATCTTAAAACGCTGCGATATACCTACCTAAAAATGTAATCATGTAGGTGCCTAAAAGTATACATAAATTAATATTTATTTATTGCCCCATCTGTATAAAAAACTCACGAGCCTCCACTGAGTCTCAGTTTAGAATAAGAGTCATGACTAGATTGTCACCCATTTTAATTATATTAGAACATCATATTTCATTATTTAAAAATTCTAAGGCATGCTTAAGTAACAATAAAAGAGGTATACCTTCGAACAATTTTGTGTTTTTTTAATAAATTTTATATGAATGTAAAGTGACGATAAATTAATTAAAATACTTACAAAATTAAAAACATGCACAAAAGTGGAACTACTATAATATTAATGCTATCACAGCACAAGAATCAGTAGCTTGATATGGTATTTAAGTTTATTACATTGTTCTCCAAATGACTGCATGAACTTTTCACTTTTCACTTTGAACTATTCAATATAATTAATAATTATTACCAACTGCAACGTATTTTTTTTTTTTATAAAGAATGCACCATTTTTAGAACTCTTTATTGCTGAATGAATAGAGAATTAAAAATCCTAATCTAATCCTAATTAAAAATTAGGTAAATCAATTTGAGAATACGATGAGAATTCAGTTCGGTGCCCATCGGGGATAAAGCTAATTATAATCATCGCATATTTAGATTGAGCCTCAAAGAGAGACCGGGTACCTTTCCCTGAGCGTGCATGTCTTTGCCATCGTCGGTATTTGTAAATTTCTAAATTTTCTAAAAACGGCCTTAACATTACAAATACAACAACTGAGATAACCCACAACCCTATGATATGGCGCAGTAGTACTAGGAGAGCCGACCTCAAATAAAATGGGATAAAGGCTAGGAAGAATAAGAAGGTATTTGTAACTTCCTCCTTCGATACCTAAGGCTTTACAAGAATGAAATCCATATTTATTTAAACAAGCAGTCTCACTAAATTCTAAACAAGTGGTCCATTAGACTAGAAGCATGAGGTACTAAACTTTACTCTATAAAAAATAATGTAATTTTGTATGTATCAATTGATATGTACTTGTATTCGGTATTTGAATCTCAACCATGAATTAATTTATTGTCGTAATATTTATGTTACCAGTTCCTTTAATTGTGACTTTATGATAACCCTCAGCAGACAAAAATTGATCAATATTGAAGATGTCTCGTAGTCGGATTCTACAAGGAGGAGGGTACATGGAATCGACATGCACTCAGGCTATCATCTCGAACCTATTATGCTTCCTCCATAAGACTTCATTCCATCAGCTATATTTCTGTGTGAATGTATTGAAAAAATACACTCGGTGGTAGGCAACGAAGATCGGTTAAAATAAAAAGACAGCTGTAATAGTATCATTTTAAAAAGTGAAAAGTATGTATAAAATATTTCAGTAACATCTTTATAACAGTTGATAAGTAAATATACTTAATATTGATGGTAATTTATTTAATTATACTTGGCTATTGAAATATTTTTGTAAAAATAATATTAATACGTTCAGTTTCTTTCGATTAACATACTTCTTATTTAAATAGATTAAGTTTAACGCGGATCTGATTTTTAAGTACATATCAACGTACTGGAATAGTTGATATGGATGGTAATGCGACTTTTCTGCACTATAAGAGCCTGTATATTATTTCAGCATCTTTAACATATGAACTAATAAAGGTTGCAATATTCAGTTAGTGACGGTGATGAGTGTAATTATATCAAAATCGTGTGCTACTCTGTGAGAGGCTATCTTAGTTTTCACAAAGAATAAAAGAGGTAAATAGGCCTGCATATTCATTAATAACAGTGTGGGATTGGGTGAAATAATTCTTCGAATAGAGAATGAACAATATTAAGGGTTGAGATAGTTGGAGAAACCCATACCTAGATTTTACTAAAAACCCGTAAATTACGTAGAATATAAATTTATCGGTTATTTATATTTGAAAATGAATAATAAATAAATATATTATATATTAAAATACAGTTAGAATAAGTTAATTAAAAAATATCTATACACTAGGTGCGTATTTCTAATGCATATAAAATTATAACCAGCATTCACAAGCCTGTTGCATTATTACTTTTTTAAATTTTATAAATCCGTTTACTCTGCAATTTCACACAGATCTAAAAATATACGTTTACCCTGGAGTAGCGAGAGCCTAGTACGTGACAAACTCGAAAAAAATCGTTCAGAGTTGTCATAAACAAGCGCACAAATAAGATTATCAAGACAAACACACACACACACACCCACAACACTTATATCGGGGACAAAATAATACCGAACGTGAATCGGAAAATTCACATACTGGATTATCCCGAAACTTCAGATTTGATTTTGAAAAGACATTGTCTCAGCATCTGGATTTGAGACACTTGATCTCGAGGAGATTTTGAAATTTATTGCGTTCTAGTCGAAGCGGTTTTATATAGAAAAAGGCACCGTGAAATTGTGTCATATGGATTTATATGCTTTATATTGCTTGTACATCTTTTTATTAAAAACAAAAATTTTATATTTTTGGGCCAAACGTCCTATATTCGATTGAAAAGAATTCGTTTTTATTTATACACAAGTATATCACGAGATAATTCCATGTTGAAATACTTATATAAACCCGACACTCTCGGTTATTAACATTAACGGATATAAGTGTGTTTAATAATAATATTAATATATGTATAGAGCAAAACGTGAGAGTACAAATTTTTTCCAAAAGGCAAGTGTATCAACGAACTTAATTTACAACACTCCCTAAGCATATATAATAGGAGTATATAATTAATATATTTAGTTGATTATAAACATATGTAAATGATAATCTAAAATAAACAAACTGAAAACTAAGAATAAAACATAAAATATGCATATAATAAAATGTTGCAAATTTGAGTATACTCGTATTCCTTTTTATTTTATTTTGACTCTTGCCATCGACATAATATTGTAATATTAAGTAGGTAGGTTATTAACTACAAACGCTACTATATATGAAAATGACAATTTAAACATTTCACTTTAAATTTGGTATGGAAATTTGAGTTGATGTTTATCTTAAATCAAATGAGTGTTAGTTGGCCACATGGTTAGTTATAACATAAATAGACAGATGTATTGGTTGTTATAATATTTACGATAAGATAAATCCGACAAAATACTCCTCTTAGACAGGTCCAATAAATTAAATGCAAGCATGTAGGGAGAAATATGATCACGTGGTGTTAATATTGTAAGATATCTCACACAGGAATTCTGAATTTCTTGTGAACGATTTTTGACTTCCTGAGTCAGGTAGGGTCCTAACATAATTTGTATCTTCATAATACAAATAAGATAAAACGACGATTTCACTGAGCAAAATTGTAATACGTGTGTCTAAATTTTTTTTAAGAATGCAGCTGTTTTACGGAGAAAAGTATGTTCTTACATATATTATTAATATGACTAAAAATTTTAATGTAGAATAAAACAAAACCTCGAGTTTTGTTTGCACTAGTTGAAGCAATTATTTCATCGTCATTTTTAATAGGTATTTAATTCATCTATGTTGAAAGTTGATGTGGTGTACCAAAATGATATTTTGACGTTTATTAACATTTACAATCAATATATTTTCAATCTTCATTAAAAAATAATTTTTAACTCATTATTTATAAGTTGACGAGCTGTGAGCGAATTAGAAAGTAAAAAACTATACAGAAGATGTATGTCATCAGCGTACACACACACACACACAAATATATATATATATATATATATATATATATATATATATATATATATATATATATGTAGTTCACATTTTAAGCGAATTTTTGAACTTCAGAAGCAAATATTAAACAAAAGTGGTCCCAGTACAGAACTTTGTGGAACTACCATCTCAGTGTTAATTTCATGTATGATACAAGGGAGTTTGTATTAATCCTAATGTATGTTTTCACAAATACCATAATGATTGACATTGGATTGTAACTTGGCTCTCAAACAACTAATATCTAAAAAATCAAATACTTTAGTCATACCCATTAAAGTAAAAGATGTAACCTGTGAACTGTCGATAGCTCGCAGGATGTCTTCAGTTATATTAACAAGCAAAGTAGAGGTACTAAAGCCGTTTTGAAATCCTGCCTCCCGTTTAATCCCGTTTAGAATAGTTTTTATGGTCACTGAAGTTCCAATTATAGAAATAATATAAGGATTAGACAAGGATAGTTCATTGCACTAACGTTCCCTTTTGAATAGAACATTCTAATTGTATAACATTTTGAACTCTCTACTAATATATATCCAAAAATAGTGTATTATCTTTCAGTAGGGGCCCTTTCTTAACCTTAGTTATTTATGTAGATTCTTCTCACAAAGATATATTTGTTCTTTGTAATATATTGTTTAAATTTATTACACAGTGTATAGTTTCAATCATCTCCTGATTATGTTAAGTTGGTTGTCGAAGCAATTATGTAAATATAAATAATTGACAACTGATCAATATAAATAATTTACAGTTATAAGTTATTGAAATAGGTTCTATTTATCTGTAGATTGAGACAGAGATGTATAATATTACAATACATAAATCCTGACTTTTACCCAGGCATCTGTTTTACTGCAATGTTAATCAACAGAAAATACGCTCCTGGTTTTGGGATATCTACGACTATTTCTGTTTAAGTATTTAGTAGACCATAGGTTCGATCTAAATATATTTATCTGACCAGTTTATATTTTACTCGATTTAATAGGACGAGGCAAAAACCAACCCTCAGCTTTCTATTCCTCCTTCCGTTTCCCCTTTGTCCGTACACGACCTTTACGACGGCTTTATTTCTCTATCTGTTAATCGGGAGTACAATAAAAAGTGCGCTATCTTTGTTTAGTCCCCAACAAGGTTGCTTAATTAACCTATATTCTACAGTTCTATTACTATTTAAATTATCTCACCGGAGCTAACAAATAAAGGATTCACAAACGGAAGGACTTCTATTTAGAACATAATTGACAAGTGAACGAGTACGAATAGACATTTGGATCTATTAAATACGATGAAGAAGGAAATTATTGATTCATACTGGATTTAAAAGAGAAAGGTAGTAAATAAGAAATAAACCAATGATATAATATAGAAACTAGAAAATAACCTTTTAGATACGCTTTGAATAAAAGATACAATCAATATAAAAACCACAACTTCCGATTTCTACTGTATTTTACTCTAGTATACCTACAAAATCAGTTTTAGTCGCTCTTTCTTCATATTACACTTAAAATAAAGAAAAATGAAAATAGATCCATAACATAGTTTACTGAAAAGACACCAGTATCCGTTAATGATTAATGAGATACGAATTAATATAATGAGAAACTCCAAATATAATAATAATAATATATTTACTTGTAGTTATTTTTATACAATTAGCTAGTTACGTTATATTTTATTGAGACATACAAATGAGATTGAAGACAACATGACATGAGTACCTAATGACCTAAGTTCTAAATTGCAACTAATTTTAGTTTATTTTAATAATATATTAAAATAAATTGCTGAAATATTATTTTCAGTGGTGTGTTTACATATGTTAACTAATTATAACAAAATATAAATAAAATATAAATTGAATTTAAGTACCTACTGAAATACTATTCATATAATGTTAATATCAAATTAATTATTTGCCTCTGGAATTTCCTCCCAAGTAGATACTACTCTTCAGTTCATCAACACATTCAATTGAAAGCTTTGTTGGATCATACACTGCTCTTCTCATAATTCCCCATATATTTTCTATTGTGTTAAGATTAGGACATAATGCTGGCCATGACATAAGATCGCTCCCATACTGTACTTATATAAGGGTAAAAAATGGTAACAAGTAATTTTATAACAGATTTTGATAAGCAGTCGCTTTGATTCTGCAATTTACAAAAAATTACAATTGGCTTTTCATATCCTTGAAAGCCGCTCATATCATAATAGTACCAACTGTTTGAGGTCTTCTTGACACCATATTTCCTCCTTACGTAAATCATTCCAATAACAGCTAAACCCGTCCGGTACATCCAAATAACTTTTTTTCTCACTAAAGATTACATGGTCCTAAAAATGTTTGTTTAGAACATACTCTTTTACAAATTTTAATCTGGCCTCTATGTCATGCTGTTGAAGTGCAGGTTTTTTTAAACATTCTTCGTATTAAAAATGCCCTGACTTCGCCTCCCATTTTTTTATGAGACAGACATTTTCACAAATTAAAATCTATCTTTTAAATAGCTTCCAACTAATTTGATCGTATTTTCCCAAAAAAAAACAAATAATAAATGTCAATATTGCCAGTAGTAAATCATGATTGATCATGCCGAAAACCTTTAAATACTTTAGGAGTAGTAATACCGAAGTTTAATCCTGATCACCTGCTCGAGATATAGAATATTTTCTGTAATTTTTAGTAAAGCTGTTTTATATCTATGCCTACTGCGAAAACCAGACTAGCTAAGATATATTCGTAAAAAGTCTTCGTATTTGAAAATCCATAATTTCCTTCAAGCCTTTCAATACTTACAATATAATGACCAAACCTTATGTCATTAATTGTATCAATAATACTTCTCTACAAGAGTATAAGAACATAATAATTCCAAAAGTTTCACCTAGATTTTTTGCAGCTTCAAAATCGAATAGCAATTCTATTTCATTTGAACTGAAAATTTGTTATGATATTTGACAATAATCGTGTGACCAAATGACGAATAAGTTCGTATTATGGGAGATCTCGGTGAAGAACTTACTGGCATCTTTTCTCAGTGGTTATGATCACGTGTTTTGATCGGTAAAGTTTTATTGGTATACGAAGTTATATCAATACCGTAATTGTAGTGATCGTTATAGATTAATTTCCATATAGTCATAGCGGTTAAATAGATGACTGTGTTTAAAGTAACTTTGGACGTATCATCGATATAAACATAAAACTGATACTACAATTTGTACGTATCTGATCTTTGCACGTGTATCAATTTAGTGACGATGCACGGATCACATGCTACACCACTCGCAATTATTACTATTATGCCAAAATTACCAGTACGTATGACTAGCAACATATGTTTCAATCAACTACGTACGGCATAGACAGTTAATAATTTTCCGAATAAAGTGCAATTATGAAGTCACATCCTAATTTTATTGTATAATTTGATTCAGTGGCATTTTAATATTTCTGTAAAAATTTATTTATCATTTATTTTTATTTCTGTTGATCTATTTCATTTATTTTGATGTAAATATCACTTCCATTGAATATTTTTGTAGGGAACCTTCTCATTACTCTGCCATAGGTTGACGGATTTGTATTGTAATAACTGTTATCATAAAATGTGTTTTCGGCACGACACTGTTAAAAAATGCCAGTTGATTGACTCATACGATTACTACCTATGACACACATGCAAAGAATCATTATACAAACCATATTTAGATGGTCTATATATCTACAACTTCTAGCGGCTTGAATGGGCTTTTGGATACCGTACAAACTTAGGCAATATTTGTACACAAGACATACTATCCATCGGGTAGGATGTACATACAGTCACACAAGGATTATCTGACACTGATGTGGGCTAGTGTATTGTACTAAGGAAGACTACTGTCCATTGAATCCTTATCGCTACAGATCTGGACTGTATTTCTAGAAATAAACCCTTTTCCCCGTTTATTTTTGCCCCAAATTTCGGAAGACAAAAATGCTAGGATAGACATAAACGCAGACTAGGCCTGGGAGAGTCTGAGTGGATGTTGGTGGATTTCGCTGGATGGGCTTTCTTCAAGCACTCTTCTTATGTTCTAACTGTGTTCCTCGCCGTTAATTTAGCATGTGGAAGTATCATTATCTTGTATTTCTTGATCACCATATTGTTTTGGTATTTCAAGTAACTGTGGTGATTTCTATATTCGCGATATGCTGAATCTCTTAGTTTAATCGCTGGTGTAGGATATTGTGAAATGTATAGTTTAACATGGAACATAAATTGTTTCATCTTATAGGTCAAAAAGTCGAATAGTCGAGATCGGGAGAACGAGATGGTTTATTGTCAAATAAAACTGTTTTCCACTTAAATTGAGCTATTGTTCTTTCTGGCATATTAATGTATCGCACAGTATCGAATGTAATCAGAACTGTAGTAATCATAGGTTATTGGTACACTGCAAACTTACAGTGAATGTAGTAAATATACTCGTGTTACCTGACTTCTGCATACAAAGTGTTTTGTAAGTCACATTTTCTCAGTAAACAGGAGATTCATTTTAAATAGACCTTACTTCCTGATCCAGAAACGTTTATTTTATTGATATAATTTCAGTATATTGTATAAGATGACTATGTCAAGTTCAATAGTTATGCAATTTAAAGTTTACGTATAAAAGTTCACCACAGCATGACCAATTTTTTTCATATACAAATATATTTCTGTGTAATAAAAAATACTTTTAAAACTATAATACTTTATAAGAAAATAGAACTTTAGTGTATCTATCTATATGGTATTTTGACTCAATAGAGAGGTCAATGTGTCTTGATAATGAATTGTCTATTTACGATGTCTGATGGGGAGAAAAGAATCACAAGTTCGTTAATTTCTCCGATCCATTCAGTACGTGGTTAGGGATTTCAGAGTTCTACGATTCTAATCTGTTTATGTGTCCTTTGGCGTCGACGTACTCCTTCAATCCATCTAAACCTTTCAATCCAATCGTTGTTAGGACATGTTTTACTACTCAAGATAAAAATCCCTGTATCTGCGAACTCTTACGATATCGACCCGCGTTTAATAAGAACAACAGCGAGTATTGATCCAGGTTCTAAATTAAAATGAGGCTGTAATGACATTTACAGAAATATCTATCGGACAATAATTCACAAAAAATTCTCTTAAGTACTATTATAATAAAAACAACAGCGAGTATAGATTTAGGTTCGAAAATGAGCCTATAATATAATTTACAGACAGCCAAATAAAGCCAGTTTTATGTTGTTATGGACAATTGTGCTAAATAAATGACATCTTGCCAGATAAGTCGAGGCATTCATATACACGCCATATATAAGAATATATGAACGATATTATTTTCCATTTGTAGCCGTATCGTCTCCATTTTATGTTAAAGAATAAAAAACTCAGTTTAACAAATATTACTAGTTCTCTTCAGAAATAACATCCTATAGTTTTAAATAAGATACCCTATTCTATCTACTTTTATTTACTACCCGTGGAACTTAAATTCTTTTCTTAAGTCCTTCTTCTCCTTCTTCTTGCATTTATTTTCTTTGAGCATTTTTTTAATGGTAGATACTTCATGAAACATTAAGTCGATTGTGAAAAATACATATTTTATATAAAGGGTGGTCCAACCATAATGCACGATGTTAATTGTGAGTCATACCTTAACGTCAAGTTTTTTGCCCAACTTAATTTGACATTTCTTTGTTTCAGTGTTCGACAAATTCAACCATGGAGAGGTACACAATTGAGCAGCGTTAAGATTGTTGAAGCCTTTTACGAAAATGGGCGTTCAAATCAAAATGCATTTCGTGCACTTCGTGACTCTTTTGGTCAGCATAATCGACCAAATGTGTCCACAATCGGGAGAATTGTGCACAAATTTCAGCAAACCGGGTCTATAGGAAATGTGAAAACACCTGTGCATGCTCGCCCAGTTCGTTCTGCGGAAAACATTGCTGTTGTTCGCGATAGTGTAGCAGAATAGCCGTCAACCTCAACTCGTCGTCGTGCCCAACAATTGAACATCTCACGAACATCACTGATGCGAATCTCAAACTCAAGAGTTGAAGCCTAGTGACCATTTCAAGCGTCGTCAATACGCCGAATGGTTGGTTGAACAGACAGAAGTGAATGGTGACTTTACAAAGAAAATCATCTTCAGCGACGAGGCACACTTTCACCTCAGTGGATTCGTTAACAAGCAGAATTGCCGCATTTGGGCAAATGAGACTCCACGAGTGATTGTTGAAAAGCCGATGCATCCACAAAGAGTGACTGTTTGGTGCGGTTTATGGGCTGACGGCGTCATCGGGCCGTACTTCTTCGAAAATGAGGTCGGCCAAGAAGTTACCGTGAATGGTGTTCGCTATCGCGAGATGATAACGGACTTCTTGTGGCCAGAAATTGACGATATGGACCTGGACGATATGTGGTTCCAACAGGATGGTGCCACTTCCCACACAGCCAACGAAACAATGGCACTTTTGCGCGAGAAATTCAATGGCCGTGTTATCTCACGTCGCGCGTCGTGGCGATGTTAATTGGCCGCCACGATCATGTGATTTGACACCGTTGGACTTCTTTCTTTGGGGATATTTAAAAGAAAAAGTGTACGTCAATAAGCCAAGAATAATTCAAGAGCTAAAGGATGAGATAATTCGGCACATTAATGATATTGAACCTCAATTATGTCTTAGAGCCATTGAAAATATGGACCATCGGATAGAGGTATGCCACCGAAGCCGTGGCGAGCACCTGGCCGATATTTTATTTTACACATAATTGTCATAGATCCTTCTATCATAATAAAAAATATTAAGATAGTTCTCTGAAAACTTTTTGTTTTATTTACAATTAATATCGTGCGTTTTAGTTGGACCACATTTAATTTTACAATACATACTTTTCATAAAAACATGTATTATTTTAATATTTACAAACCACAAGAGCATTACAGCTTTGGATAAATCGAAGAGTAGTCCTTGAAGTTAAAATGAATGTTCACTGCTTTCTTGTCATATTGATTTTCGAAAAAAATATATAAACTTATTAGAAAATATCTTTCCCCTTAACATAATCTGCATTATGCAACATACGGTATATATAGTAAGATTCGTTGTTACACAACTGGAAATAACAAATGCCACCCACATACCAGCCCTAAATCCAAATATTACTTTAAAGTACAAAACCTTTAACTTTTATGAATTAACAAAGTAATAACTTTTATTACCTAAGTACCTGCTGAACTGTAACTTGTTTGAAGTTCCATAAACAAGGTCAAAAAGGGAAATATGGTAATAAGGAATGCAGGTGAATATCATACCTAGTGATTCAATAACTACAATATTCTAGAAATCTCAAAGCTACATCAGTAGCTTAGGAGTATCATTTTCAAATACACTGGGTTATCACTTATTAACTTATTTTTGATAATTCGAAATACAACGGAAATACGTTGGGAATATTAAGAGATAATGTTTAAGTAGTCCTTGCCGATACACATATCCAAACGTAGAACAAATTAAATGTAGGAGATAAATTTTGCGATAATTTTGAATTATCGCAAAATTTGAATACTGAGGACTACAGAAATAAGGATATTTTACTCCAACCCGTCTGAAAATACCTTATATAATAAGGACTAAACAAATTAGGTCAAAACAGCTATTCTCCTGACTATATGCCAAACGCCGAGCGCTGAATTACATGACAAAATTTGCCGTATTTTGTCTAACAGACTTTTGCACTAAAATACAGTGATTCAGATTGTTCCAAAACCATAAGGAAGATGCAAAGTGTCACCTATCTTAGGATATCGCTAACTGCAAACTGGTTTCGACCTCATCTTGGGTCTCGTCAGTGCAGTGTAAACGAGTATACCTTTGACGATCCACCAATTTTTATAGAAGAATCAACTAGATCATCCATTCACTTATGTATTCTATGCCATCATTGAAATTTGTCTATTATTAGTTCTAGGCTAGATATTAAACTGAATGACCAGCGTACACCAGTAACTATAAATTCAGTTATTTATTTATTTAAAGCCACCACAGAAGTACATGATCCCACAATGACTCTATGAAGGTCCAACTAGTATATTGTATTTAACGTTACAGTATTGAACGCAGTTCTAGAAAATTACTGATGCCTTAAAATTTCTACGAATGCTGATTTCAAGAGACAATTGCAATTGGAAGTGATAATTAAAATAATGAAAGGAGAGTACATTTAATTGATGGAATAAATAGACTCTATTATTATAGTTGTAATTAGCGTTTCCGAAATTAATTAAGTGTAAATTAATAATCAAGTCCAGTCCGTTTTTGTAGTAGTGTTAAAATGTAAGGATATTGTTCACAATGAAAATAATTATAATAACTCTAAGAAAATCGGATTGATAAATTTCATAATACGTTTTAAAAAATTATTCGTTACATTTTATCGGTTTCACTGTTTGTCGATATTGACATAATTTGTAAGTTCTTTATTCTTTAACACAGAATATGGAAAAGAAAACATGTTCGTATAGCCTCTCTTTCTAGAAATCAAATCGATTATTGAATGGAGAAAGCTTATTTACGATTTTTTTTTTATTTTAATATTCAAAACATGTTTACTAATTTAGCTAAATATCTGTACAGATATATGATTTCATTCTCGTCGATGATAAACATTACAAATGCATACCTCTTTTTCATTTTTTTTCTTCATTCGGTAAGATTGGTACTATTTACCTATTAACACTAACCTGACCTTAACAATCAATTACCAGAGCTAATTGGATTTTGAATTGAATTTGCCATAGTAGCTATAGTGCTGTCCTGAAGAAAGAAAATGGATTCTCGCTTTCGTAAAGGCTATATTCAATCAGAGGACCTGGGTAAAGTCTCACGTAATACGACTATCTGTATGTAAAAATAAATGAACTTAATTGAGTAACTCTCAGCAGAAGTGTACTATTAATTAGAAGTAGAATTACTAATACTAATTAGAAATAATTAGAGTACTTCTAATTAGAAGTACTTTAACAGGTTAGCTGCCAAGTATATTTCACATTAACTCCAAATCTTGCTTATGTAGACCCATTTGGGTTGACACAGAAACTTGAATATTCGCAACTGTCCACCCAAATGGATAGACAAGAACGATTTACAATTTTTAGATTGTACATCCATCTCTTGGTCAATAGTGAAAATTATTTAGGTAACAAAACAGACCTATACTTTGTTTGTCTACCAAACTACGTATACAGAAAGCTTGAATAGAAGCGCAACTGCACATCGATAATACAGGTTCTCTTTCAACTGTTTGTCCACCCAATTGGATATACAGTGACAGTCCCAGTGCCCATGTCTATGTTATATATCAAGACTCATTGTTTGGTTAGGTATTGTAAGCATAAATTTAACGAATGTAACTAATTTAGATATCGTGTTGTCTTTAGGAAATATTTTAATTTTTTTATGAAAAGGAAACTAGTGAGTGTAAGGTGAAGTGTAAAGACATTAAAACAATGCCGAGCCGGGAAATTAGAAAACGTAAGGTATCTATTGTGAATTGTAAAGACCTCGGTGAAGACTCTAAAAGAGCATTGACTCAAAAAGAATTAGAAGAATTAGCCAGAAACTAGGGTCTTTCAAGCATTGAAGACGAGCCTGAGCCATTTGAAGATTCAGACAGTGAATATGTAGTTAGCACTAAATCGGAAGAAAATAGTTCTACAGACATTGAAGATGATTACGATGTCTTGTACGAAGATGCTGATATAGATAATGAATTTGATACTGGTGAGTTGGATGATAATAATAGCAATGAGGTATGTGTTTGGAACGAATGCCCTTATCAAAATCAACCTCAATTTTAATTCACTAGTGAAGAAAAAATCAATATATCATTTGAAGTAGCTAGTTCAAAACCAACAAATTACTATAAGCTTTACATATCTGACAACTTGATGGAGTTGATGGTCAGAGAAACTAACAAAAATGCTCAAACGATAGAAATCGATTTCAGTTTTTGTTAAGGTTTTGGTATTTTGGTGAAGATGTTCAAGGGGACAGATTATGCAATGTGAGACTTTTGCTAGATTTAATTCAAAATAACTACCAAAACGTAAAAACTCCAGGTCAAAATCTAGTTATTGATGAGTCAATGGTGCCTTTCATAGGCAAGCTTAATTTTAAACAATATATTCCTGGAGAAACCCATAAATATGGTATAAAGTTGTTCAAACTTTGTGACCACGGTGGTTATACATATAAAATTATCCCATATTGTGGCATGAAAAAATAAAACGACCCAGGTTATGGAGGTATTGCTACAAATGTTGTTATGACATTATTGAATTCATACTTAGGTCAAGGGCGCATTTTATGCACTGATAACTTTTACACCAGTGTGCTTTGAATCTGTTCACAATATCAATAAATGAGTTCCAACATAATTTTATTTGCTTTTTCTGTCTACCCACTTGGGTGGAAGATGCCATCAAATTCACCTTGTAAAACGATGTTGTCCACCCAACTGGGTAGACATTTTACTACACTAAAATTTTCCTTTTCATGCAAGGAAAATATATTATGTATATGGAAAATTGTTCTGTGATTCATGGCACGAAAGTTACAGCTCTGGCAAATATGGGCAAATCATATTATATCACTCTAGCATTATAGTCGAGTACAGCTGTCTCCCCACTTGGGTAGACGTGGCAGCCAACCTGTTAATTAGAAATGTACAAATTCAACTTAAACTCTTCAATAAGAACCTTAATGAGATTGTTGTACTAGATGTGAAACTTGATATAATTTTTAGGTTACTTGTAAATCCTGCTGGCATTAATTGTACCATTCAGTAGTGTAGCGTAACAAGTATCATCACTGGATCTAGGGATTTATAATTTGGAATCATTATTTAGTCTCTGTACCTCTAGGGATACAGAAAATCCCAGATGAATAATGGAACCCTTAGATATTGTGGTTATAAAGCATCAGCGTTGAAGTACAAACGTACATGCATTTGCCGACAATGCAAAAAATCCATTTCGCCGTTATTGCGAGGGAAGAAAATTAAAGAAAACATTGTGTTGTCGCTGGGCGTGAGCTAATCCCACAATTATACAGAATCCGGAATAAACTACTGCTTAAACCACATCCCTTTAATAAAACAAGTGTACCGGACCCCAGAGATTTACTGCGGTTTACTTTAAAATCGTAAAGGTAAAATTACAAGTCTCCACTGAGTTAAGATATTTATGTAAACCAAGCATTGTTGCGGTTGCGGCAGAGAAATCGTGTGCACCGCTGCCCTTTATATGCAAATAATTTTCGCAAACCGTCTGAACCGCTATAATTTTTTACCCAGACGTGTATTAGGGGGATGCTGAAACCGCATTTTATCCGGGGAATATCTCCACGCCTAACTCATACTCATTTTTGGGTGGTAATTAATTTGGCCGATAAGTTGGAAACATCGTTAACAGTAAATTACTGTTTCAGGATGAACTGAAAGTTGTAGAGGTTTTTTGGATTTAGTATATTAATTAGTATGATTCTTCCATAACACGTGGTAATATCAATAAACCAATAAATATCAATAATTTCAATTTTTTCATAATATTTATTTTCACTATAAATTTAATATGTATCTACTATTGGTAACTTAAAATTTTGTTTGATAATTTTCTAAAAATCAAGTATTGATGATGTGAACTCATCAATACTTGATACAATACAAATTTTATTTTTACCATGGTTTTTATTGTAATCCAATAATATTATAATTTCGGTACTTCAGCGTATATCATCTTCAAAGGGATTCAAGTGGGGATTTTGAAACATATTGAAAAGTTTCAGTTTCTTTAAGAAATTAGTTTTCTCAAACTTCAGGATATCATAATTAGAAAATTCATAGTTCGGTTTTAACACTTTGGCCACTATGTCAGTCACATATGACTGACACCGAGTTGTCTGTTTAAGCCATAGCAGCACAATTGAAAATATCTTACAAGGCCACACCCACATCGCGACATCTAGTGATCGGAGGACGAAACTTTTTATACCTACGTGTTCGTTAAAAAGTGGCGATGTCAAATATGTGGTTCTTCTGATGTCAGTCTAAAATGACTGACGCGTCGTAACAGTGTTATTTTAAATTATTAGGCCACGTCAGTCATATTTGTGAGGTTATAGTGAAGTGTAAAGTACCAATGTAAGTATACTGTTAAGTAATTTGCAACATGTTAATTGAAATGTATTACCGGTTTCTTGATAGGGATCGCAAGAGGCCAATGTCAGATGTAGAATTAGCTGCGTATTGGGAAAGTAATGATAGTGATGATGTTTCCTTTATCGAAGATCCATTTGCTACAGACTCTGGTTCCGATTATATACCTAGTGATTTAGATAAAACTTCTGGTGAATCAGACAATGACATCATGATGCCCGAAGAAAATGATGATGAACGCAATATTCTGAAGAGCGAAGATGTTGAGCATGATGAAAATGATAAGAATAATTCTGAAGTGGCCTGGAGTGTTTATATGGGAAGGCATGCTAATATCAATTTCTGTGGACAGTCTGGTATACAAACAATAATTCCCGCTAATATAACGTCAATTGATGTATACAAGTTGTTTCTCAATGACGCGGTTTTTGATCTAATTGCATCAGAAACCAATAAGTATGCTTGATGTACAATCAATAATGCAAAACTGAGCAAATCATCAGATTGCATGCTTGGGAAGACACAAGTTCTGAAGAAATTCAAACATTTCTGGGTATAATTATTTGGATGGACTTATGTGTTCGACCCAAGCTTAATGATTATTTGGCAAATGATCTTCTCTACGAAATTTCAATAAGTAAATTGATGTCTCGTAATAGATTTGAAATATTATTGAGGATGTTACATTTTTCTGATAACATGACAAACAAAGAAGACGTATGTAGTGTATACTGCAGTTTAAAACTAACCCTAAGATTATGTTGTAACAATATTCTTGCACTGTTTGTGACATTTTGTTGCAATATATTACAAATATCTATTTATTACATTTTTTAATGTGTTAAAAAATATTACATAGTAATTTTCTCTCTTTTATTAAAAAACTTTTCTATTGCTTTCCTCTAGAAATCCTTATATACTACTGTTGTTTTTATTCTTTTAGATTATTTTGATCTTCTCAAAAATATAGTTACAAAGTAACAGAAGATAATTTGAAAATAAATTATAACCTTGAATATTTTTATTTATCTTGTAATATATCTTGTTATTAGTTGGACACCAAAGACAAAATTGTCTAGTTTATTGTATAATGTAAAAGATTCACACATAATTTTATAAGTTGTCATGTATTAAATGTACTGCCTTAAATAGAGTTCAAATTAGTTGTTTATTTAAAGTACAATATAATGAACTTGTGTGTTTATTGAAACTTCATAAAACTAATTCAATATATTTACGCTACATTTTAAAATTAAACTATCAATAGTCTAATTTCGCCACACCTGAGAATCCTGAGATGCTATCGCGTAGACTTGAAATATTAGGATCGATATAAGTACAAGCAATTCTGTACAATTCAGTTTAGCTTTGCCGTCATATGGCGGGATACATATTGTATAAATATAGTAATAACTATTATATAAATTATTACAACTTAATTACTTATTATTAGTTGGTTATATGCGCCACCACCGCTAATGAGCCATCCAAGCGGGCAGCTCCAAGCTAGGGAGAGATGGGAGGTGTACGGAGGCGCTGACAGAGGTGCGGCAAGGGAGAGCCTCTGGGAACACTGGCAGGAGAGATGGGAGGCGGAGCCCCGAGGGAGATGGACGAGGGTGCTAATCCTGGACATAAAGCCATGGTGCGAAAGGGCACATGGAGATGTCGGGTATTACTTAACCCAGGTCCTTACTGGGCACGACTGTTTCGCGGAGTATCTATTGGATATAGGCAAACGCGAGAGCAGAGAGTGCTGATTCTGCGGAGAGGTCGATGATGCCGGCCACACAGTGTTCAGCTGCAAAAGGTGGACAGGAGAAAGGAGAGCTGCAGAGCAAAAGATAGGACATGCTATCATTGCGGACAACATGATCCAAATTATGCTCGAGAGCAGAGAAAGATGGACAGTGGTGGAGCAGATGGTAACGTCCATCATGAAGGAGAAAGAGAAGGAGGAAGGGGAAGTGGGGAATGAGTAAGTATCCTGATTAATATGCCAAGGAGAAGTAAAGCGAGAGCGGTTCCTCTTCAGCATCACACTGATAGGATAGCGAGGGGTTTTTAGTCGGTAGGCGTATACGAATCCGACACTACTTGGCCAAACAATAATAGAACACCAGAGGCCAGGTGTCTTTTGAAGATTTTCCCCTCGAGAAAAAAAAAGCGCGCAGCTCCAATAACAAATCGATCAACAACAAGGTTTGTTGTAAAAAGTGGTGCTTCTATCTTATGACCATTTGTTTTTTAGACGAATCATTAGTTAGTCTAAAAAAGTAATGCAACAACATATTTGAATGCTTTGTCTATCGGTAACAATAACGGTGACATAATTTTCTATGACCTCACGGTAGCCTTTTCGACAAATAATTTTTCGTTATATAAACTGAGGAACTCTAGACTACGTCAGAAAAATACATGGAACGAGAACTCCCTAATTTAACTACACTAAGAAGAAGTTATGTTAATCAGATATACGTGGACATATTGCAAAATATTTGCAATCACGTTGGAGGGCATTTTGTGTTCTTACATAGACACGTTGTGCACTACAACGAACATTATAGACGAAGCAGCCGACGCATGAGGATATTCAGTGTCAATTTTTTAATTGGTGCATTTAAACCTAACAGCACTAATTGCAGTCTTTCAGTAGCCTTTTGGTACAGACGTGTTCATTTCTAAAGATTACATGTCAAGAGTTATCTGTGACTTTACTAAATTATAATCTATACGTAGTTAACTTTTTGTACTCTGTTGACAGTAGATGTTGAAATGACTTTTTCATTGCATAAACTACTGTTAAGTGATAGACATTGAGATTTTACTAAAGAAACCTTACAAAGGTGAGTATCCAGTGACAAACTTTCATAATCGGGATCGGTATTAATGCAAATCAGAAACCAAGACCGACTGAGACATGTGCTGGTAATTTTTTTTATTTATACATTTATTTTCCGGTTTTTCTGTCTATTTGAGTTTTTATTAATATTCATTTATGATGTATTTTATTACTGTATTGTCTGATATGATTATTATGATGTATTTTCTGTAACCATTGCTATGTACAGCTCATCCAGAATAGGAAAAATTCTCAAAATTGCGCTACCGGACGCCCCCATGAAGTGCCCAATAAATAGCCTGGTCATTACTCACAATCAGTTATATTAATATCCTTGCAGAGTAATGTATGTGCAATGTGAATGTGCATAGAGTTTGATTTGGCCGCGCATAAAGTGCGACCTCCCGCACTTTACTTTTCCCTCCCAAAGCTGCTTTACTCTTTTTTTTACGCATACATGAAAATCTCACACTTTTTCCTAATCTTGACGAGCATAATAGTGACTTCAGTTCGACTCTATTGCGGGAATAGATGCTTTAGATGGAAAAAACATACTGATGATAAAACATACAAATAACCAGAAGTATTGCCCTTACTTGCAATAAGATAATGCATATCTTATCACCTCTTTCCATATTTTTGTGCCATTTGAAACATTATCCTCATTTCGATTAGAACGTGAATGTATCTAATATCTAATTCCATTTAACATTGTCATTCACTGAATTATGTAATTCTAATAGATTCGTGTATCATGATGCTCAAGTAATACACAGTCTACTAAAGATGCGGAAGAGTCGCACTACTACCTACACAAGCGTCGATAATAAACTGATGTGTTTAAAAAACAAATAGTTTTGTTTCAAAAAATAAAACTCGCCACAGGTAGGATTCGACATCTGTCCCGGATTGGAACCGAACGATATACAGTTGTTTCGAACTTATTAGTTATCATCAGTGCCGTACACGGTACGACGATTCAGGACAAATGCCAAAAGGCATTTGTCCTGGATGCACCGATGAGAACTAATAAGTTTGAAACAGCTGTATGTCGTTCGGTTCCAATCCGGGACAAATGTCGAGTCCTACCTGTGGCGGGTTCTATTTTTTGAAACCTTATCTGATAGTGCAGAAACACGAGAAAAGGCTCCAGGATCGCTGTTATGTATAATTCAATGCCTGGCGAGGCTTTATCCCGACGAGTAGTTGTTTCCTATAGCGATTATATAATAGCCTTGCTATTCGGGAGCTACTTTGATAACCGCTTGGCGGTTTGGTAGTTCCTTTCTCGATTTCCGACTTATATGTTACTGAAATAGTTTTGTTGTACAAAATTAGAACTTTTGCTGGTCAGATTTTCACTGTTTATTTGTTAAATATAACAACTGTTTGGCCAACACAGTGGCTTCTTCAGATGTTGAGTACATAAACTAAATTTTACAATGTCGAACTGCGTTTAAATAACTAGGGTAATTCTAGGTTTATTACTATGGGATTTCCTACTATTAAACTATTGTAATTAAGTTATAAAGTTTCAAACGATGTTATCTGTAAATTTTAAACACGATTTTTGGATAGCACGTAGAACTAAAATAAATTTAATAGCGGGGACGTGTTTGTTTAATCACTTAATATGATATCAGATTTCTTTGCTTTATTAATTTCTAGAGATTCTAATAAATTTAATTTTAAACCTTTCTTCTCTACATGTACAATTTTAAATTCTTCGTTAAAGGTATGGTCTCTTTCAATTAGATGAGTTGCATATGTTGAATCTCTTTTATTATTATTAAAACGCTATTCGCGTGTTGATGTTTCTTAATGTTTGTCCTATATATACCTTAGGGCAAGTACCGCAAGTCAGCTTGTAGACTCCTGAATTATTTTTGGTATTGGTTTTATCTTTAGCATTTTTTGTGTTTTCCAAGAGTATTATGTTTTGTATGCCATTTTATTACTTCGTTTCTTTGAAAACGGTACAATGTTTTGAGATGATATCCCTATGTGTGTTATAATTTTGAAATTATATGTATTTTCATCTGTAATTTTAGGATATATTTGCTGTATAACTTTATTGTACGCTTTTTTTTAGCTACGATATTGTGCATAATAGACAATAACATAACAGACAATATCATTTGTATAAATATGGATTTTCATCAAGTAACGGCCCAATCAGTTCAGTAGCTTTGTTATATCAGCATATGTTTGAATGAGATATGCTGATTACATAAAATGCAAATACCCTACTCCGTAAATAACTGAAATAAATAAGAAACTGACCCCATATAAATTGTTGCAAAATAGAATCAAGTTTATAACAACACATAATTATTTCCGTGGTTCAGTTCAGAAGTGATACCCAAGTTTGCGGTCAAACTTACATTTGCATGAGGCGAGCGTGGCCTCTGTCCTAGAAGTTTTTCGACATAAAGGGTACGAATATAGATTAAAATAATTTCCGAAGCCATTAAAATGATCTGCATTGCAGAATATAAGTAATGACCGTCCGGCGGGGACACTACTATAACAGATGAGCTGTCTCTTGGTGCTCTTTTCCGTTCGGCCGGGAGAGTTATTCATAAAACAAAACACGTCAAGGCCGAACCCGGCTAGGCTTTCTCTCTAGTGTCCCCGGAATATTGAACGTACGTGCCTACTACGTATTAAGAAAGTTTCAGAAGAAAAATATTAATAAATGAAGTGCAATTAATTAGACACTAGAAAGAGCTGAACCAATGGAGGGTACAAGCAAGCCATTATACTGCTCATCAAGAATAGGAATAAGTCTCTATCGGACCGCCCACGAGGTGCGCAGTAAATAGCCTGGTCTAACTAAATAGCTCAATGCTGCTCTCACCCTTTATTCTACGTATACATAGAGAAATCACACACTTTTTCCTATTATTGACACCAGCGTCTAGCCATGACTAGGAGGTTAGATTCCAAACATGAGAAAATTGTATGTATAAGCTACGAACAACGTCTGTTTAAAATGCGAATGTCATGACGCGTCCTACTCCTACATCATGCGTGTCCTACTTAAGTTTAAACATAACCTTATTCTTATATAAACGGTCAGTTCTGGTTAGTGATATTATGTTAAATGTTATTGTTTTCGATTTGTTGTAACGAGTAAATAAATAAAACTGAACTCGAAATGGGTCATCAGTGTTCAGAACCTCAAACAAGTTGTAGTACAGTGTTAAATTTAAGAAAACAGGTAAGGAAGGAAGGCTAATTAAATGCATTTATCCTAATAAATATTACCAAGTGCCGCCCATATCTTCACTAGATTACTTAGACATCCTTGCTAAATTTCGTTAGTAACTTATATAAAATATTGACACAAGCTGACAGTCATCTGACTTAATCCTTTCTAACCCTAAGTCTAACCCTAGTGGCTCGAGCTGCAGCTCAACTTAGAGAAAGCACACAATGTATGTGGATGCATTTTTGTGACTTCTGTCGTTATAACATGACAATTGATCAAGCTCTACCTCTCACACTATGTTGAATAGAAGGGATATTTAATGATATACTTACAGATATGTGATAATGTTTTATTTTTACTTAGAATTTTTAAATATCGTCTCATTTATTCAATATTCATTGGTTTATTATAGTAACATCCACAAGTTTGAAGCTACTGCTTCACTTACTTATCAAAGACCTGATCTATTTCCTCAATCTCCTATTAGCACATTCAAAACAATCATCTGACTGACGCCTTCTAAGTCTAACGCTAGTGGCTCAAGCTGAAACTCAACTTAGAGAAAGTACAAAATGGATGTGCACGTAATTTTGTGACTTCTGACGCTACAATATCACAATTCATCAAGCTCTACCTCTCACGCTATGTTGAAGGTGTAATCTCGTGAATTGATACAAACAATATAACAGTATATATAAGGACAATTTTGCTCTCGGCGTAGGATATGTGGCTTTTATCCTTACAACTCTTAAACATCCCAATTTGGACGCATACTTATGTAAATTGTGAAGTACCTCTCTCTCAGATACACGGGATATATATTTTTTTCGATGTTTTTTTTTTTTGAGATCAAATGAAACTTTGCACGCATAAGATTATTAACTCTCAGGCACGCTATTCACGTAGATTAATATATAATTATCACAGCAAACAAATAATGGACGCTGATAAGATTTTTGGATACATGGAACATTTTTGAACACATGGAATCCATAAAGCATTTGGATTGACAACTGGAAACATTATAACGGAATTACCGTCATCATATCCTGAACAGAAACCTTCAAAATAATTGAAACAATAATTAAACATTTATTTCGTACACCCTGGACAATGACACGGTTAAAAATATATTTTTCATATCTTTTAGTGCTTATATTAGGATTTATGTATTTCTTAACTTAGTATTTTTGTGAAAAGAAAGACAAGTAAAGAAATGTGATTGATCGAGCATTATTTTGAGTAATGTAAATAAATATAAAAATTCTAAAAGTAAAGTAGGAGATAAATAAATATATAAATTAGTTATCGATTACATCTGATGCCGAAAAAAAATTAAAAATACATTTTATAAAACAACATATTCTGCAATATTCTTGTCCTATATATTTTATTTTGTGTAGCTTAATTTTCATTAATTTTCATCAACTGCTTAGTAAACGTTTCTTGTTAGCGGTACGTACATATATACGAAAATAGATAGACAGAAATATTTCTTTTCATATTTTGTACAGGAAGAAATATTGACATCATTGAAACACAGACCTTCTTTTGGCCGACCGATGTTATACATTCTCGTTGGAACAGCTAAAATATATCAACAATCTGTGTGGTCCACTCCCGAAGTGGAGAAGTGTAAACGCAGGTATGACTGATGATGAGGATAATATATCACGAGAATTTTTTGTTTATTAAAAGGGAAATTCTTACTTTATATGTTGTACAGCTGAAGGCAATTTCTGCCTCAAGATTCATATAAAACAGGGTTATAAGAGAAATATGCAAAATGTAGGGGAAAAAATGAGGCGATGATAAATTTGGTAGACGTATGAGAATCACTTTGACAACTAATTTTATCATGGATTGAATATACTATATGCAAAACCGTTTAAAATTTATTGTAGTACATCAAATATCTCTTCATCTATATAATACCTGTCTATATATATATATACGATTATGAGTACAACCCTTTTCACTTTGCATGAAATATCAAAATATTTTTGGATTGTTATTAAAATTACCCTGAATTTATGTTAAACACTTCTTAAAAGAAACAGATTTAGTTCTTTATAATCCCATTAATCGTTTAAATTCATTATGATAATTTAAGGTACTCATTTTCCCACATCGATTATGATAGTAAACTTTTGGTTTTATATTATTAATATTCCTTACGTATACGATGTCGGATATTTACGCTTGTAATTTTACTCAATCTAATTTTATGTATTTTTATATATCTTTATATATTTTTCCAGAGAAATATTCGCACGTGGAGTTGATATCATTATGAGCATTAAAGAATTTTCCATCGATTTGTAATATTATGTTCAGGAAAATATACGATTCAGGAAAGTTAGCTCTCTTGAAATTGTATGCCTTATTGTTTTGGTTAACCGGAAAGCTAGTAGCCATATTTGAACATACAGTTAGGTATATCAAAATGGAAGGCTGATAACTATCTTCTTCAACTAGGGGTTGACTATTTCATGACACAGTGTATTCAAGATCCGCAATGTATATTTAGTTATTG
The DNA here is from genome assembly GCA_037954035.1 of Rosalia funebris. NCBI lineage: Eukaryota > Metazoa > Arthropoda > Insecta > Coleoptera > Cerambycidae > Rosalia > Rosalia funebris. The sequence goes on along the minus strand of JAZFAV010000035.1, from coordinate 28,131,523 downwards.
CATATCTTAGTTATAGTTATACATATATTTCGTACTTGTCCTGTAAGTGAATTCTTCTATTGGACAATAAAGCATTATTATTATTATTATTACTAATGAATAATTTGTGTACCCTATTTTTACTTTTTTGCACTCAACTATACGCGGAAAAGTAATCGTGTAAAAAAATTTTTTCTAGCGTATATTTTTCGATTTTCGGACTAAAAACCAAAAAAATCGTTTTAAAACCATTTTGTGTATGTGTGTGTCGTTGTCGTCGACATTAATAGAATTTATTGTTAGCACCATAACTCAACTCAACCATGTCGGATAGATCGGGTTTTGACTGATTCTGGTCAGAAATGTCTTCCAGACGACACCTATTGATTTTGAGGTGGATAGAACACAGTCTACCATGTTCATGGGTCATGAGAAAGCACAACGGTGGACTATTTAAGAATTTTTGTTTGTCAGCACGATGACTCAATTAAATCGTGTCGGATTGATTAGGCTTTGACTGATTCTGATTAGGGACATTTTCCAGACGATATATATTGATTTTGAGGTGGATAGGACACAACCCACCCTGTCCATGGTCCATGGGTTATGAGAAAGCACGATGGTGGACTATTTGAAAAAAGTAAAACTGTCACATAAAACACATATTCTACATTTATGTGCTGGTTTATTTTTGCTCGGCCACTCAATTTCAATATAGAGATGTTCTACGTGCGAAAAAGTCCGTTTAAAGGTTTTAAGACTGTTTACTTCTTTATTCCACACACAATTATATATAACATCAGAATAATAAAGTATCTGATGTCATAAAGTTAATAATAGAGTTTAAAAGTGAATATGGGAAACACGGGCTGACACAATTGAAAGGGCCCCGATATAAGCCTAATATAATCGATCTGGGTTAATTAATAATTACTTCGTTAATTGAATCATAAGAGGAATGCGGGTAAATCTATTGGGAGAACAGGTGGTGCTGACAGCTCCTGTAATTCAGGTATCTAGAGCCATAATGGGTTTGTTATCTGGACAGGCGTGAGGCGCGGATCCGATGGAATGCGGAGGCCGTCAGGATATGGAGTATCAACTCCAGCGCCCGTTCTTCGGGCCGAGGCTGTCGGTCGGTCCATTGCGCCTAGATGAATGGGCCTGCGGCGACCAATATGCAGGTTGCATTTCACCGAGCCGGCCACTAAATAGCTCATACCCGGCGATGATGTACACAGTAATGACTATTTTGGAGTACACACTGATTCTCCAACAGGCAATTAAAGCAAACTTGATACGAACCGGTTAGTTGATAATCTCGATAAATTAGCCAAGATTTATCTCATTCCGCATGAAAATTACTTTATGGTTCGTTCAACAACCGAAATGGGTTTACGACCCTTGAAACGAGTTGTGCATATTAAATCTTCACGATTTATTAAGTGAAATTTGTATAATTTCTCATACAATCTGGACGGACTCCATAAAATTATGAGTATTAGGGGAGCATCTGTCCAAGTCATATTATTTTATTTTTAACAAATAAAGAAAGATTTCACGAGAACGTTTTACCTCCTTCTTCAATCCTTAGAATGATAGTTACCCATTAAAAGTTTTTAAATAGAACGAGACTGCACGTTATATTTTATACAGCCTATTACAATGTTAATTTTTCAAATGATTTTCCATAAAATTAAAATTAACATTTCAAATTTGAAAAAAAAATTTGAAGAATATCATTGGATTCGTCGATTTTTATTTTCAAAACAATAACTATAAAGGTGGTTTTCAACTTTTTGCCATCAAATCCCTAAGTTCAAAGAGCCCCAATTTTAAAATTTCAAATATAAGGTTACTCGGTGTGATATATCATTTTAAAATGCACTTTGTGACGAGTTCAACACAAAACTTTCGAAATTCAGTTAATAGATAACGGAAATAGTCAAATATTTTCAAATGGATGTACATGTTCTCAGATTGAAAGATTTATTTTGAAATATTGTCTAAAATAAAATTAGTAATATTCTTCATTAAGGGATGAAGTAAAGAAATGCACAAACTACACTGGGGAGTTTTTTGTGTCTCTTCCCTGCTGCAAGAGTTTTCTTAAACAACTTTTAGTAATATTTCCGTCACTGATTTCAAATTTAGAATTGGTTTTCCTCTCCATGTTCTGGTTTTCATGCAATTTGATATTCAATATAGAGCGTATCATATTAACTATTGACTAACTATTAACCTTGTGATGCACCATCTATCCTATAACTTCTGATTTTTTTAGTACAGACTATTGTGCCTTTAGGAATTCTTCGTTTATTTATTAGTATACTTTTTGTACTAACAACCTTAAATGTGAAATAGTTCCATTTGAAAAAAAAAATTCTATTGGTACCCCACTTTTACACAACACGGGCATCTGAGACGTAGTCCGTCCGTAAATGTCTGCTAATTTGTGTAGTTTATACTTTCATGTTTGAAAATGTACTTATGTAAATAGATAGTGTTAACGACGCATGCTTTTGTACATCGCTAACATTCAGTATTAATTATATGTATTTGTGAAATATTTTAAATTGTGGACTGTAGTTTTTTATTTCGTATTATTCTTGTTGTATCACTATTTCACTGATTTATTGAGAAAATGTACACTAAATTATAAACTTATTCTACTCTACAGAAAATGCTGCCATTAGGTACGCTGTTAAGTTACATAGAGGGTGGTTTATTTCCCTGTATGACTTCACCCCAGATGCGTACATGCGCACTAGATTTATGTTGATTGCATTGTCCTGAACAGATAGTATAGACCTGTATATGCAGGACTTTGCCAGGAAGATGAATGGCAAGGATAAAGGAGCGTAGCTATCTATTATGTCAGTTATACGAAACTTCCTTAGCAACGAAAAAGCTTCTAACCATAAAATCCTGATTACAACAGTACTATAGGCTTTTCGAAATCTTAGTTGTAATTTGAGTGTCAAGCTCCATTTCCTGTATAGTCACCTCGACCAGTTCCCAGAGAATCTTGGCGCTATAAGTAACTAACAGAGGGAGCGTTTCCATCAAGACCTCTTGATGATGAAAGGACGCTACCAAGGGCATTGTTATAAGCATATAATAGCAAAATACTACCGAAGCTTCAAACGAGATTATCTTAGGAGTATCTAAATTTTCATCCATACCAGTTGTTACTAATCACCTACTATGTATAGCATTTATGTTGAAAGGCTTACATATACGTATATACGTATTTACGTTAATTTAAAGTAAAAATTATTTATTAAGTTTTATAATATTAATTATATTTACTTATAATATGTATGTAATAATAATAATATATAGTACGTATTAAAGTTAAATTTCTAGAGAATTTTTATCTCTTCCTGTATGTTTCAAGTTTAAAGCTAATTATTTCAGGGCTCTAGGTGTGTATTTCATGGTAAGCTATTTATTTCCATTCCTTTCTATAAGCTCAATGCCTTACTGATAGCTACGCAAATATTCATACATATGAATTATTTGTATAGAAATGAAAGTTATTATGAACGATTCTTATTTAACTATCTAATATCACCAGCTTTACATAAAAGCACACTTCGTGAATCAAGAAAAGTTTGCCATCAATCATAGTAACATAAAAAGTACGCCTTGAAATCATAATAATATAAAAATTAAGCCTTCCTAGAAAAATATACCTTATCTATTTTTGGCATCCGTTCGATAATTCCAATGTATTTCCCGTACGAAGAAAAGTGCCGGTATTAACAGAGCCTTAATTGGAGACATAAATCAGAAACTGTTTCTATCTACACCCATAGACGCATTACACCTGATCAGTGAAGTAAAACAACAAAGAAAAAGGCAGTTAATTACAAGTTCCCCCATAGCAGTCTCTCATAAAAAGGAAATCACTTTACAGTTCTGCAAATCCAATTCTGGAACTGATCCGGCCCGATGAGATTGATATTCCGATAAACGAGTTGCTCCACAAAGCTTTTCGAGATGATGACTTCTTCGCCTCTTTTGTAAATCGGAGGATACATGCGATGGGTGTCAGTCACAGCGAGAGTGTTCTTCACTGGCTTTCACTCACTGTTGTGGCGTATTTTATTCTTTCGTATTCCGATCGACAGGCCTCTCAGATACAAGGTGCTTGTTCCCGGATAAGAAATGGCTTAAAGAAGATGAAATAATGATGGATGGAGTAATACGGAAGCGTAAATAAAATAGATAAATGTGATTATATATATTTAAGTAAAACTGATAATTATATAAGTTATGATTTTATAAAATATATAAGAGATTAATATGAAGCAAATAAATACAGTATATATATGCATGCTATTATATATATACAAGCTATAAAATTATACCCCTCCTTCATTTATTCCATAACATTTTATGAAAATGTTTTAATTACGATTAATTATCAATTGATAACTTATGTTAAATAAGTTTGAATTCTAATTCAAATTTATATTTAAATTATAATTATGTAGTGAGAATATCGAAACACTGGACGGTCTTAGATGACTGGCTCATCTAAGATCAAACCGCTCTTAGGTTCAGTCCTATTTCGAGTGAATCAATTAACATACTGAATGGAGAAATAATACGACAGGACTACAGGTCCTGCCAAGGGTTCTCATTGGATGCATGAGACACATACAAAACATCTTCAAAACTGTTGGCGTATATGGTTGACAGCCATATTATTCGTCCAATTTTTATTTAATGTAATATGAGTTCATAAGATAATTTAACATTGAATCTTACTGGATATGACACTGTTTAGTTGCAATAAGGAATAAGGAACAACATCGCAATCCGTATTTGTAAATAAACCTTTCCCAGTAAATGGAATAGACGTAGAAGTGCTATTGACGGCCACCTATATCATCAGACCTTACATCATTGGATTTTTTTGTGGGGCTATTTCAAAAATAAATTATATACCTTATAACATTGATGACGTCAAGAAACTTTCTTGACTTTGTCCCTTTAAGAGACAAAATAAATAAGACATTGCCAACAGATAAGGGAATAATATTTTTAATATTGAAAACTTACATAAGTATACATAAATAGACACTAATGATCGAAAAATATATTTGAAAACTCTCACAATTTAATGCCAACTATATATTTGAATTACGATTAAATATCAACTGATAACTCATGTTAAAATTTGCATTTTAATTATTATTATCATATACAATAGTATATGGAAATATCGGGAATATCGACGGTATAAGTTTTGACCTCAGATCGCTAGTTCATTAGGTTTGGCTACGTAAGTTTGTTTGTAGCAAACCTTTTTCTTTTTAAAATTTTTATTCTTTTAAATGTATCGCAGCCTTCTGATAGAAACGCGGTTTTCTATCTGAAGACGCGCAGAGTATTGTATAGTTTATTTCATCGCTATTTGCCAAATAACACATCTCAAAACATAACCTTGGCATATTTTCATGGCTAGGCTCGGGTAGACTCTTCCGTTTGTCGGCAAGATAAGAGAGTCTTTTATTTGGTAAATAGCGATGAAATGAATAGTACAAATCATTTTGCAAATACTAAAAGATTTATCATGACATTATTATATCGTGAATTAAAATCATATCCAAGATGATGATTTTTAGTGATACAGACTAATACCGTGTCATTGATATTTAAAAAAATATTACCTTTTTATTATATTATTAACTAGAAATTAGATAGATATCCTACATATTTGATGGTACTACTAGCTGTATACGAGACTCGTCGTGGTATTAAACATTTCACAAAGAAGAAACATTGCCATTTTGAAGAAATATTATGTATTTTGAATTACGTACTACGTGTTTTCCTGTCCAGATCTTTAGTCTAAGTTAAAGTTGACTGTAATATATTATTAATATATGAACATATCTTGTACCTCTGGAGTTGTGCTTTGAATTTTACCTTTTTCCTCATTTCAGAATGCTTCTATGAGTCTAGAAGATCCTCAGCTTTATTTCATATATTTTTTAAAATCTTTTTTATCTTCATCTGAATTGGTTAGATTTGATTTATTCTTGTTCAGGTTCAAGATAATTTTCACAGAGTTAGATCTTGAAAACAAAGAGTTCAGATGGTATGAAGGAGAGGTGGACCTCTAAACATGTGCTATGCTAGTGCCCGTCTCTGAAATAGCACAGGCGCTTTCCGTCTGGGTTTCTTTTTTTGGACCTAAGGGAGTTCAGAAAAATCAGCCTAGGTGGGGAGGAGGGAGGGGGGTATATTGAGCTTTGAGCTTTTGAAAGACGCACAAATCCTTACTTCAGAGCTGATTACTTTATATGGATATACGACAGGCGATTTAGATAGCCTAAGTATTACAAGACTTCACGGCCCTCCATAGAAAACTAAACTTAAACCTAACCTAAATCTAGTCCTTGTGACAATGTTTACTTTAGTATTTAATTTTGAATTAAGTATGTTATATTGTATACCATTGATAAACATAGTTTTGAGTCTCTGCCTGAAATTTATATCCTTCAATTTACTTTCATAATTCTTGGACATCTGTTCAATAATATCTTCAGGAGTATTGATACTGCTGGTATTGAGTAATTATACTGCTAGGTCCTTCTTCTTCTACTGATCGGGGATTGGCCTGTCTTGTTATTTAAAAATGTGTCAATTCATTGTGGTTAGTTCTTTGTAAAACATTAGATTTCTTTGAGAAATATCTTCTGCATGCTCTTTTGTTACCTAGAGCTTTCAGTGCGGTGAAATGATTGTAAAAACCTTGAAGGTTGTTTCAATCCTAAATACACTAGAAGTTATCTTCTCCGCATATAATTTTCAATAGTATGGAGAATACTTCCTTCAATTTTCTCTAACATTTCACGTATTCTGCAACATTTGTGTAAGCAGAAGAAAGAGAAACAAAGGCAGTAGCATTCGTTTCCAAAGTCCGTCATTCGTAATTAGGTATTCTTCTCTTGACTATAGTCTTCATTAAAAAATAAACATATTCATGAATTACTACGTGTTAATTCTCAATACAATAATGTATACAATAATGATTTTTTTTTGTTTTAAACTAATATGCCTCTGGTTGTAGGCAATTCGTTTAATCTAAACTAGAAATTATATTACTCTAGATAGATTCTCTCTATCATCTCATATTGAAGCTAATAATCTTCATTTTTAATTTGGTGTTAGAAGTAATACGTTTTGAATTACGGGTACAGTTTTCAACGATATAAATTCCAATATAAATTATATACAGAAATTATTTCAAGTTTAATCTTACTTCAGTAAAACTTTCCACATTAAGGACATCAGTAACTATTTTAAGTTAACAGTCTATAAGTAACTCATGTTATATTTAAGTAAAGTTAACAGCATGTCATTATTATAAAAATAAAACCGAAAATAACTGAACGTATATTAATACTACTGTAATTTAAATCTAGGCATGTTCCTCCAAGTACGGCAGCATAGTGAACAATATAGCTGTTTATATAGAGTTAGTAATTAATAGGACAGTATTTTATGTTTTACTACGAAAATAATATGAGTTTATTACAGCAAAGCCGTAGAAGCAGTTTTTATAACTGGAACTAGAACTACCGAGATATTTCATTATATGTTATTGCACTTATTATTATCTATCCAATTTAATATCCTCGGAAAATAATGGTGAGTTTTGATTTTAGATGTAGGACGTATTTGTATTATGTAGCACACAATTTTTATGTCAATAAAATGGTGAATATATTAAAAATAATTATGATAAAATAAATGAATAATTTGAATAATATGTTACCAATAAACCACAATACCTATTATTATTACATGGGTTTAATGTATAATAAATCTGCGTTTTATTTAACAGTCTGTATTTTATTTTACAACTATAGTATTGGACAAATATATCCTTCTAGTTCCACATGCTTCTAAATGACATTATTCTGAAATAAATAAGCATTAGTATTTATTTATGAACTAAGAAAAATATATTACAATATTATCTTCGGTTAATGTGAAAGTATACCTCATACTTGATAATATTAGGAATATTCTCATCAGAGAAAACCTAAGAAATATCAAGATCAGTTTACGGAAAAACCAAAACTAATATGAGTTTTACAGCAAATTGCTGCAACATAAAATACTTGCTAATAGGCCCAAGACATTATATCATGATCAGGACCATGTAGACTGGGATGGGCCGAAAAATAAAAAACCTAAAAATTGTAGTGGAGACAATCACAAATGAAAATACCGAAACCAATCCACACTTTCGTAATCCCTAAGCTAAACTTTAACGCAGATGACTACATTTGTTTAATAGACTGGCAAAATAATCAAATCATTCATCCTCCTTTTTTACACAGATTAGCAGTAGATGATTTAGCAAATATTATTAAAGAAACTTCTGCCGAATTATTATAGATTTCTTCTTTTCCATGTCACACCCGGACAGTGGAGAGATTTATTGGTAATCGGTGCTTACCTTTCGGTTGTTCGTCATAAGAAACGAGATGCTTCTATTAAAGCTTTAATGGAACCGCGTAAATCGATGCCAGAATTTGAAAGTAGAAAAGATTTTAAACAGTAATTTCTATTACGGATGAGGGTTGATGAGATCGAACTAGATGAGCAGTCACCTCCCTGTGGTGGGTTCCCGGTTGTTTATAGAAATTATATAATAAACAAGCAAATAACTGTTTCAAAATTGATATTTCGAAAAAATATAATACATATGAGTAACGGTAGAGGGCAGAAGTCGTATTTCAATCAAAAAGTTGCAAATAAAATTTATCTTTGTCTCATCTACCCCAAAGCTTTAGGTGGTATTCCAAATCAAAATTAATGTTTTTTTTTGCAAAAATCACAATATTTGAGCGCCGGTAGAAGGCGAAAGATGTCACACAATAAAAAAACTGCAAATAGGAATCATATTTGTTTAGCCTAAATACAACTTTTTGTAGCTACGCCAAATTCAATTTTGAATTTTTTTATTTTTCGGTCCACCCTAATGTAGATTATGATTTCACCCATACGAATGAAAGTGATGAATCTACTCACTCAGTTGACGAGTATCACCTTCACTGATGGGTAGACTCATCAGGGATATGCTTGACATATACTTGACAGCGGATACCCTCATGAAAATAGTACATTCAGACATTAATAAATAATTTGGTAAAATATATATATATATATATATATATATATATATATATATATATATATATATATATATATATATATAATATAAAAGAAATAAACTTCAAGACAACCAAGCTGTTTCATTGTACGAGAAGCTTGACGAAGGTCACAGAAAATACTGTGTAAAAATGAGAGGCACTAACGTAAGTCGGTTAGATAAGGTAAGTCCTTATCGGAGTCAAAGTAAGAGAAACAAGAGGTTAAATTTATATAAAAGCGCACGTCAGACTAAAGTAAAAATTCTTAGAAACAAGACGATTTTTCTACAATGGTCATGGAATTAATTTCAGAAATACCAAAAGTGAATAGAAGAAGGTGTAACTCCTGATATAAGGACAATTTAGACAACTACATGGAATAAAAGAGGCCGTAAGTATACATCATCAGAGATTACCAGCGACGATTTTAGCTAACTGTTATTCTTAAGTTGTATTTTACTCAGCATATTAATATTCCACAATCTGTAAAATTTATCCTAGTTCATTTGGTTGAACATGGTTAAAGAGAAAATCTTATTTCGTAAAAGGCGATATGAAAATATTTACAATTTACTACATTTAAATAAACACTAATGTTCAACTAACATATTTCAAAACTACAAGTTAATGCCAGAGACTAATTAATCAGTTAGGTCACAACTGTTACATGTTATTAAAATCAGATCATCAAGGAGAATTCAGCAGTTCAATAATGTAAAAACATTATTGTTCTTCAGTGAGTATTGAGTTGAGTATTTCATAAATGAAATCATCCGTCATATATTTATACACGAGCATACAATATGTTCTTCTGTTTGTAGAAGAATTATTATTTATTCTGTTGAACTTTTTTACTTGATTGCTCAGGCAGCAGCTAGTTATCGACAAATTAGCACAAATGTTGGACATGCAAAGTAAAACTTGATTCGAGACTTTCTGCTGCCAAAATGTACCCTTGTAAATGTGTCTTGTAGCGATAGATGGAGAGAAATAAATCCTGACACCTCGGGAGGCTGTGTTCTATTTTATGCTGATTACGATATAGCCGCTGATTAGTTAGTACAACCAATAAGAGGTCATAACATCGCCATGTTCTTATAGCTCTCAATCGTATAGCATATCTTAAGATGTGGTTTCTATAATGATTCTTTGCGTGTGCGTCACAGGTAACAATAGTATGAATCAATCAACTGACATTTTAGAACAGTGTCGTGCCGAAGACACATTTTAGGATAACAGTTAGTACAAATCCGTCAACCTATGACAGAGTAATGAAAAGGTTCTCTAACGAAACCAATAGAAGTGATTTTTCCATCAAAATAAATTAAATAAATTCAACAAAAATCAAAATAAATGAAACAAAAATGAAATAAATTTTACAGAAATATTGAGATGCCAATGAATCAAATTATACAATAAAGCTAAGGCATGACTTCATAATTGCATTTTGTTCGGCAAATTATTAACTGTCTATGCCGTACGTAGTTGCTTAAAACATATGTGACTAGACATACGTGCTAGTAATTGTGGCATATTAGTAACAAATTGCGAATGATGTAGCATGCGATCCGTGCGTCGTCACTAAATTGATACACGCGCAAAGATTCATTATACAAATTGTATTTGTGTTATGTCTCAAAATTATCTTTATTGTTTTAAAAAGATATCTCTTGGACATATGAAAGGTACTTAAAATCATTAAAATAACGCCAAAAATTATTTTATAATAATAATAAATGGTTTCCCCTTTGTATAGTTATATGATTTATTGTTTGATGCCTATAACTTGTTTTAGAATGATTTAAAAATGGATATGTAGTATGCACTCTTAGTTTTTTTATTGAATAATTAATGTTATTTCAAGTTTAAAGAATGAATCATGAGACAAAGATATTTTATTTGAATCACTGCATTTATTTGAAAATTATAAATAATCATCTTTTATTTCCAATCGTTGATATGGTGATAAACGAGAAGGTGTAAAAAAGGTATAGCTAGAAGGTACAAATGTGAAGGATATGAGGGCAAAATAAAGTTTATCAAAACTTTTGTGATCCTAAATTATAATGGAACCTGTCTATTCTGTTCATAAATATAGAATGACAGTATATTCTTGATTCGCTGTTCTCCGCTGTACAATTAAACATTTTTTATAAGTTATACATGTATAGATAAAATAAGGAGATATGAAACATTAATCCTTTTTTTGTTAATTACCAGGAACACATATTCATGATTAAATAAAGTGGCACATTTCTTAAACTATTATTCACCCTCAAGAGATAATTACACTAGCTTGGAACAGACGGAAGATATAGTATAATTGAAGAGAATAGATTATACGAGTATATCCGGCAATCATTATTTATTTTTTGATAGAGAATATCAATGAATCATATCTTTCTCCATTTCCTATATTCTGTAGGAGTTTACGAGTATATACGAGAATTAAAAGCGATATCTCCGCGTGTCTCTATATCAGTCGACCTGCGATAAAGCTCTATAATTTCCCTTCTATACATAATACGAAGAGCACAATGTGGGCATAAACTGACAAACAGTTTAAGTGAAATCAAGTTAAGTTCAATCACAAAGAGAAAACGAACTTTGTGGAACATCAAAAAGCTCGGGCTCCATCTTGTTCGAGAAGGGGATAAATGAAAGTGGCATGTTCAGGCATCCACACACAAAATGGATTTATAGGGGGGCAAGAACTACTTACAGCTAAATCCGGGAGGAATTATTGTTGCTTTAGCTATATTTTTACTTTTCATCGTATCACCGGCGAGCAGTACATTCGAAATGCTTTTTTTAATATTACGTAATAATTCACAGTTAAAGCTATGCTGTAAGGAGCAGGATGTATGTAATATTATATCACTAGTACTAGTTCTGTCAGGCAATGAATTGTCAATAACTTAATATAAGCTATAAAATTCATAATGAAATATTTCTGATTATTTGGTATATACCTGACTTACAATTCTTCATAATCAATGTGATCTTTCATATATTGAATGAAGTTTCACACAAAATGATTTCAGGTCGCAATCGCAAGCATGTTCAATTAAATTGATGAATTACAATCTATACCTCAACATATGCCATTATCCGAGAAATTAAAACCAATAGAAACTAATTAAAACTAGGTACCTCTGTAATATATCATGTAAAAGACCGTTTCAAGTAATGACCTTTCATAGGCTTTTCCTCAATTAATTATTTAACAAGATTTGAGAAAGTTCCTTAGTAATTCTGCTGACTTACTTTCCTGCACATAAATCTAGGAACAAAAAGAAGGAAGGCGAAACAATACTCACATCGTATAATAACGCATAAAACAAGGCCAGAAGAAGAAAAGGAAACTACGGAAACGAAAAAGTACTAAAGATACTGGCGTTGCGCGAAAACCCACCCTAGAGTAACATTATGCTAAGTAGGCTAGGATGTGCAGGGCCAGCTTGCACCTTTCTGTAATATTAGAGCGATTATGTCTGGTTACAACCGGGCAAGAGATGCATACCTGGTTCCTGTTATTTGGGGTTATTGTGCTAATAATAATGTAACTACTATCTGATGTGCTCGGTATGTAAACGAATGGCTCACGGGAACATAACGATATGTATTACAGATATTGGTAAATGTAGAACAATGGAATTGGGATAACCTGGAACAAGGAGTTGAACGAAATTAGAATATTCGATGCTGGTGCATAACTGTTCAGTAGATTTATCGATGGAATATTTTGTGAAACTGAAAGAAATAAAATTACAGAACACTTCATTTGTAATTAGGATAATAATTATCAACTCAAGATTCTTGAACATAAATTAGAACTTTTAAGAACTATATGGATATATTTCTTAAAATACTACCTATTTTCAAACAAACATAGTTTCAGTTTAAAACTGAAAAGTATTTGCTATTTCTTTATATCCATACAGTGTGGCCTGCTTTGGTGTTGCATGTATCGCTATCTCGAGAATTATAAGAGATATAGAGACGGTTAATGAGGAATGTTTTAAGGAATTTTATTTTTCTTTACTGCAGAGCTTACAAATAATTCGTTACAATTATCATAGTTGTACGTACAAAAAGGGGGAAGAGCAGGGATTGCAAGTATAATTAATAAAATTTTGGAACAGACTTTCACAATTTTGAGATTGATCGAAGGTGATTCTGGGTTTTAAAATAATTGTCATAGAATCGTGCATTTATGTCCATAGTTTATTGATTGCCCAAAAATATAAAGCACTAATCAATTATTTTTACAGAAGCTATTAATGACGTTTGTCAATATATGAAACCTGTTTCCATAAAACATTACAAAAGAGATTATTAACAAATTGTAATTAGGACGCGATTGCATGGAAATAAAAGAAAAAGAAAATTGACTTTCACAAATTGTTAAACTCAAGTCACTAGAATTTATGTAGGTATAACATTTAATAAATAATTTAATAAATTTGCTAATTAATTTACTAAATTCATAGTAAAACTGCCACAGCTTCAATCCATTTAAGCAAATATAGGAATAAAATGAGTTTAGGATAATATACAAATAATTGTTGATGTGTTTATGCTATTTAACAAAGGTACCTATCACAGTATACTAATTACGCATTCTGTTCTGTACAAGATGTAAAACTTTTGAAACATGCCTAAAGTGCTTTATATCTACCATTAGTTCTATTAGTCGCATTCGCCACTAACATCAATACACCATAAATATGTATATTCTTATTGTATTACAAGTTCTACTAATACTATTTATGTTGATTGCCGCCAGTCAATATAGTTACGAATATTTCTTGAGTACCTAAAATTTATATTCCTCATAAAACGTTAACAGCGTAACGGGCATCACTTGTTTATAGAAGCTGCTAAATAATGAATTAATTAATATTACTTATACTTTAAGGGAAGCTATGTGCATTGGACGTCACACAAGTCATCAGAGTTCATCAAATGTAATAATGTCAGTAACAATTACACAACATGTAAGTAATTGCATTTAAATGTGGTTTACTATAGGATGTATAAATCGCAAGAGATACACGAAATATATATTCTCCTAGTTGTAGAGCTGTCTTCACCATACACAATTTATGATATTCAATCACAAAATACAATTATGTGAAGTACAGTATACGTGAAATATTTAGGTGTTTACCTCGACATTAAACCGTAACAATTACACAACATGTAATTGCATTTAAATGTGGTTTATGCTATAGAATATATAAAGTACAAGAGATACACGAAATACATACTCTATGAGTTGTGAAGCTGTCTTCACAATACACAATTCATAATATTCGATCATAGCATACAATTCCGTGAAATACAACATACGTGAAGTATTTAGGTGTTCATCTCGACATTAAACTCCTTTGGAAAGATCATATTCAAAAAAAGAGAAAACAGTCTGCCCTAAAAATGAAGTTACTATATTTACAAAAAATAAAATACACTTATATGTTACTGACAGAGATCGTATCGATAAAGATGTATACGCCATAAAGTTCATTCGGCATTTGTCCTGAATCGGCGTACCGTGTACGGCACTGATGAGAACTAACAAGTTCGAAACAGCTGTATGTCGTTCAGTTCCGATCCGGGACAAATGTCGAATCCTACCTGTGGCGGGTTTTATTTTTTTAAACCTTATCTGATCGTACAGAAACACGAGAAAGGGGTCGAGGATCGCTGCTGGGTATAATTCAATGCCTGGCGGGGCTTTAGCCCGAGGAGTAGTTGTTTCCTAGAGCGATTATGTAATAGTTTTGCTATTCGGGAAATACTTTGATAGCCGCTTGGCGGCTTGGTGGTTCCTTTCTCGATTTCCGACTTATATGTTACTGACAGAGATTATATTGGTTACCGGAAAGAAAATAAAACGTTAATATACAAATCTGTTATCAAACCAATTGGTTCACACGAGATAGAACTATGGGGCTGCGCTAGTAAATTAAGTGTATCCATTATAAAACGGGCCTAATCTAAAGTCATCAGGGCCATAGTTGACGTTCCATGGTCCATGACAAACTAAACGATACTCAACGACCTTCACATACCAACAGCCCAAGAAGAAATATATAAAAGAAGCAATATACACCACTGAAACTAGAAACACGCATTATAACGCTCTATTATAACCACTTGCGTAGGAATACAACAGCAGAAGACTCAAAAGAATCTGGTCATCAGACCTGAAATACGATTCTACAAGGTTTTCTTATTGGAGGAAACTCCAATAAGAGGAACGACCTGCAAATTCCATAAAGAAATAATATAACCTATAGATTGAATTATTTGATTGCTATTTTAGTGAAACAAATACAATTGACCGGAAATGGGTAGCGTTTGTCTTTTCCTAATCTTGCGACTGACTAACTATACTGGTTTTATATGTATAGATGTACCTATATACATTTACATAACTATTGATCTGTTTATTTATACAGATCCACAGTATTAGTCTTTACATTACAAATATCTCTCTTCACTAACGACAAAGTAATGTACGGAGCCGTCTCTTTTATTTTCATTAGAAAACGTTTGAAATACTTATCATTATTTTATTTAAAATATGACCACATATATTCTTTACGATGACATTCTTTTCAGCTCAATCTAAATGACTTGATTTATAGATTCCCATAAGTGACGTGCTATTCCATTCTTGTAGCTAAATTGCGCCGATGCAAAATGAAGCGGACGTTTGCATAAAAAATTTAGCAATACAATACGGGAACATGTGTTCGTTATGGCGCTGGGTATCATTTCGTGACCTTTTGGGGAGTGAGTCCCTACTGTATCCCAGATATATACATTTTATTACATAAGAACTTACGTCTTCTCCTTGATATTTATTAAATATATATACCATGATTTATATTTTATATAATCGTATATATTATTTTAATGGAAATATAATGGACATATAAAATGGAGAAATCATCGGGTGACCATTGGATCGCATAAAATATCATCGGCGGATAATAAAATAGTACACATAAAAACTGTGTTGAGTATCATGGAGCGGATATATTGTGATCATGTGAAAGTTTTCGCAACAACAAATTCCATAAAATCGTTACTGGCCAGTGATAAGTAATAAACAAATACTCGGACATATTTCTTTTGTTCTTTAGATACCCATTTTTTTGTATGCTTTTTTGACGTTTATAACTGTTCGAGTTATAACTTATAACTTCATAGATAGCTGTCTTAAATACCAATGCCCTTATCTAAGGATGGCATTTAAGAGAACATATTTTTTAAACTTAATTTAAAAAAAAATTAAATTCATCAAATTTTGTGGTAGATTATGTCACATAGGTTATATCCCAAAACACATTTTAATAAATTAATCATCAATGTTAAATCAATATCGAAAAATAGTCAAGAATACAAAAGAAACTCATCAAGGTAAGTGTTGATCAAGGAAATGTTATGAAAAGTAATAATTAATACAAAATAAACCATTAAATTAAGTGTTAATATTGTCTGATTTTCACCTTCGGACAATATGTATGTTATGTGGATAACTTAGGATAATTTCAGTTAGGTACCATTTGAATTGTATCCTATTTCAAGTAACGTAATCTTTGGTCTTTCTTATCAGTTGCTCATCATAGTTACTTGATGCATTTCGTGATTGATCTCATTCCCACAAACAAAAACAAAGCCATTCTCATGCAAACTCATCACATGTCACCTTATATAGGCGAAAGCGTGCCACCAGAAATTAGTATCCGGTATAACTTCATATTAAATACTTCAAATTAACACCTCCAATACTCCCGTTATAGTGTTATAATAATATAATGTTCTATAACTTGTAACAAGACGTTCAAGTACTGTTTCTATAATAAATTGTTTTTAAAAATTTATTGTTGTCGACCACGATATAAAATGTATGACAACATTGAAATACTTGCATTTTATATAATTAGTTAGCATTAATTAGAACTCCGTTTTTTATTAGTTCAATAGTAATTGGTCTGTAACATATAAGGAACTATCAAACCGCCAAGCGGTTATGAAAGTAGTTCCCGAATAGCAAGGCTATTACATAATCGCTATAGGAAACAACTACTCCTCGGGATAAAGCCCCGACGGGCATTTGAATTATACCTGAAAGCGATCCTCGGCCCTTCTCGTGTTTCTGCACGATTAGATAAGGTTTCAAAAAATAAAACCCTCCACAGGTAGGATTCGACATTTGTCTCGGATTTGGAACCGAACGACATACTTGTATGTTGTTGTATGTCGTTCAGTTCCAAATCCGGGAGAAATGTCCAATCTTACCTGTGGAGGGTTTTATTTTTTGAAACCTTATCTGATCGTGCAGAAACACGAGAAAGGGGTCGAGTATAGCTTTTAGGTATAATTCAATGCCTGCCGGGGCTTTAGACCGAGGAGTAGTTGTTTCCTATAGCGATTATGTAATAGCCTTTCTATTCGGAAACTACTTTGATAACCGCTTGACGGTTTGATACTTCCCTTCTCGATTTTCGACTTATATGTTACTAACGTAGATCGTATCGATAAAGATGTATATCCCACAAATTTCATTCTGCATTTTTCCTAGATCGACGTACCGTGTACGACACTGATGAGAACTAATAAGTTCGAAACAGCTGTATGTCGTTCGGTTCCAAATCCGGGACTAATGTCGAATCCTATCTATGGAGGGTTTTATTTTTTGAAAAGTAATTGGTCTGTTAATTGATGGTACAGTGGATTTTGTATGGATATCTAACTGGCACTTAATAGCTTGTCTTCTGCCAGCCATAGGTGAGGGAGCTAACGTGTTCGTAGCAACTCGAAATACGTTTTAAGTAGTTACATTATCTCCAATAAAATATGGTTCTACAACTATCGTATCAACAGTTCCTGTCGAAACATTGACTTGAAACTGTGGACAGCTGTGAAACTGTGTCATCCACATTCCATTGAGAGTTTTCAGACCCCAGTACCTGCAATTCTGCCCTAAGGCATAATATTATCCTGTATTTTCTTAATCGATATCGATTCTCTAACCATCTGATCTTTATTTTGTGTTTTACGTAGGTACTTGTGTAATAAAATTTACATTTTTGCTCAGCTGACTTCTTTTTAATTAATATAATTGCCATGTGATAAGAATGGTATTTTGTGGTAAAGATTATGCTAAAATATTGCTCTAACTGGCATTTAGTTTCAAGATATGACATGTCCATGTTGGTTTTTATGGTTTTGTGAATCAACAGGTGAGGTAGAAAAACTCAAAGGATAATAAGCTGTTAAGTATTGAAATGCTTGCAGTTTAACGTGCACTTTGAATATTTAGACCCTTAAATTCTATATTTAATTGGTTTTATGTTTATTCTGAAAATTTTCAATTTATGGACATGCCAAGTTTTAAAAATAAACGCTTCAGTTCTTTACGTAGATTATCCTGGTCATTTTTTTTGCTACTTCCCCAATAACGATTGCATCGAATTTGATTCGGATTTGAGTTATTACGTATTCACTGTATATTAAAGTTTTAAATAAAGCAATTACATGTTTTCGTAATAACGGATGATTAATTACGTTTTAGTGGTAATGCCCTGTGTTCCACTGGATAATTCTAAAATAAAGCGGCTTTATTTATAAGCCTCTGTAGTCGATGACACTTTCAAGGCAGTGTTTTGTAGTAGTTGGCGCTTTACAAAAGCGTCACGAAATTAAATAATATATTATAGAATTAGTACTGCTATTTTCGTTCGAAAACTTTCCGGCTCCTGCGTACAGTTGAATTTTGAAACTTCAGAAAATGTTTTGTGCTATCTGTCAGAGCACTTAAAACAAAGGGGCGTTCGCAATACTTTAAAGTTAACGTTTATTTTTATTCGGTTATAACTTTCTACGGTGCAGGAAGTTGTGGGAACAATTGCAGAGAATTTAACAAACCAGGGCTGGTGGCGGGAGCGTCACACAAAACCACACCTCGAGCGGTTGTCCTGCACTGGCATTAATTACGACTGTGAGATCTCGGAAATGAATGTCGTGGCTTCCTTTATCTCAGGCTGGGTGTTATTGTACTGCGTCTGCGAAATCGCGGCGGTGGCGGCGACGCCGGGCGGCGGGCCACTCTGGGGGTGTTTACGCGGTCACTGTTAGCGAGATTCATGTTAGGCTAATTCCAGACAAACTCGGCAGGGATCATTTTACCGAGACGTGCCGTTTATTGCTTGTTAAGGGCGCTATTTTAACCTCTCCCGCTTGTTTGCCTGACGGTTTACTGCCTCGCTACCCGTAGGGAGAAGGCCGGCGCTTTTCACGACCGATTTTCATAATTGTCGAATAGGCCTTTTGTACCTACTTACGCCCACATTGTTGCTTCAAGTTAATTATGTTATTATTGTTCGTGTGAGCAAGACTATCGCAGCTATTAAAGATAACATTAATTTTAGGGTCCTTTTACCGCCCTCATTGTTAAGACAATTGCCGGCAAAAATGGCGTTCTCCCAGTTGACGCCGTCGAAATTATAGTTTATTGCTCAAGTCACATAGGGGCTGTAATATATTCGTCTCCAGATTTAATTAATTAGATTAAGTTATTTACAGAATGATTTTCATCTCTTTCGAGATCTTTCTTGAATTTTCATAATACTGGTATATCCAATAGAGTTCAGACTTCATTTTAAAATGTCTTCACATTCATGTTAAGAATATCTCAACAGTCGCTTTCAACAAAAACGTACAATTATAGAGAATAGTCGTTATCCAGATCAGTTAGTCAACGTAAAGCTAATAAAAGTGGGCGATTTGCTTTGTATCTACAACATGGACTACTGTCATATTTTCCAACAGAGGTGTCTGCAGCGATATGATTCACAGTGTGGTTCAACGCGATAGACTAGATCTAGTAATGGGATCCAGTCGAACAAGTTCTCATAGTTAATAACAATGCCATAATTATGGAGAACACGGTAATTATTTAGGTCTGTTTCCTCACGTGGAGCTAATAAAAGTGCAGCAATTTTCTCTGCGTTAACAATATGTACTACTGACCTACTATAGTACCTATGGACTACTGGTATTTTCCAACAGAGGTAGCTGCAACAATGTCAATCACATTGTGGTCCAATGTGGTGGACTGGACCTAGTACTGAGACTCAATTGAACATGTCTCCATAGTTAATCGAAGCACAATTTTCTTTAACGCGTAATCTTATCTGTGTAATGTAGTGCATATTATTCGTCACGTATTAGTATTTTAGGTTATTGCTCGACTGATAAGGGGGCTGTAATAACTTCTTCTACAGATTTAATTAAGTAATACACAAAAAGGTTGCGAAAAATGTTTTTTTCTCAAATATTCGTAATACTGGCTCATCCACGTGACATGAAACTTATTTTTAAACTTTTTTAGAATAAATCACACATATTACCTTCCAGCTATTCTAGTCCTTAGCTTTCTCTCTCGAAAGGCTTACTTGTAGCTCTCTTAGATCCCCTACGTCTTCTTCCTGCAACGTTAAGCATTATATCTTTTTGGTCCACTTGCTTGTAGAGAACACTTAAGATAATATTTTCGTGAATACCTAATTAAATAATTAGAAATACTTCTTAAGTACCTGCAGTTGTTCATTCAGAACTTCAAATCTCTATCGACTGATTCTGTCCATCATGTTCAAGTAGACGAGATAAAACAACAATCGCAACCTGGCTATTCATTGTTAAAGATTTAATGCAACTGTTGCTGTTATTTTAATTTGCATAGATGGATTTTCGGTTTTACTCCTAGTTTATTTACATATGTTTGGGGTATCCTTTCTAAAATTGACTTATGACATATTACGGCTCTGTATACTTATTGACAGTAACTTAATAATAATAAAATAGTATTTAACTTATACTTTATACGAATGTTCAAGGACGTTTTAATATAAATACTTTAAAATAACAGTAGCACCTTCGCCATTTTCTGTAAATGTTGCTTGCTGGTAAATATTTGTTACAATAGCAAAATAAACATTTATTTTAGTTCACTATAGTATTCTAGTTTATCATTCCTGTAATTCATTTATCGAATTTCAATTCAGAGTGGAATATTTCATAATAAGGAAACCACAACTGAGAAATATATCCACGGAAATAAAAAGCATATCTGCTACATTTTCTACTACAGACATACACATACAAGCCACTTTAGAATCTGGGATTTTAGGGAAAACTGTTCTAATAATGTTAGGAAATACAACTTCGTTGCAGAAACCACATTGTAGGCGGTTTAAGTAAATCGGATCAGTCTTCAGAAAGACGGAATCCACAATAAAAAGGCCTTTAATTATGATTAAAGATAAAAACTAAATTACGAATAAATAGGACATACATGTACCATATTTATGTCAACTTAAATTAATAAGTGATATGATTTTCATGTAGTACAGAAAAATAAATAACTCACATATAGAATTACACAAATAATGAGTTGTGGAAATTATCCAAATAGCTTCTTACATCTTCGATAATTCCAGAGAGTAATTAAAATTTTGTTAGATTAAGACACTGATGGTAAAAAAATAAAGCATCATTCATCTACATAAACCTTAATTCGCTTAATTTCAGAGTATAGTTCATTAGATTATTTAATGTATTCAGGAAAGTTCTTGCTCAAATAAGACAACCAATTCCTATTTGAGAAATCCGCATCCACAAATAGAAAACGATAAACAGTTTGAAATGTATATATATAATAAAATAAGGCTTAAGTACAGCTAAACGAAATAAAAACATAAAATTAAATGCAATATCCTTATAGATATTTCTAAACCTTTTATTCTTTAAAACATTGGAACTTCATTCTACTTTTCGTATTTTCATTTTGAACTTTGACCTAGAAAATAGGAAAAAGTACTAAGACTACTAAAGAGGATTTGTTTTTCTCACAATAAAGTTGACATACTTGACCGTAATTGGAAATTATAAGTTCTTGTTGCTACTTTAAACTGTTTATATGATAGTAATTCTAATTTGATGGTTAATTCTATTAATTAATAATTAAAGAAGTGGTTTTGTTAGTAATTTTTCGGAAATATGGCTTCGCCGTTTTCCTTTTGACTTATGAAGAGGCATTCCAGAGATGATTATATAAACCTTTGGTTGACACAATTAGCAGATTATCTTTCTTTAAACTGGACTAGTTTTTGGATAATTTAAATAATATTACAGAAGACAGAATTGATAACATATTTTAAGTACGTATATCTTTGAAACAAACATTTGAACATTCTTAAGCAACTTAAAGGAGGAATAAAATTACTATCTGTAACGAATAAGTACTTTTGGCGTAAACACATGCCATTAAATCAGAGTAACTGTCACGTCCAAATGTTTCAGTTTTCTTAATAGTAAAGAAATTATGGATAAAAATATGTAGTAGTAGACCAACAGAGGTGACACTCGGTCTTAGGTAACTGTAGGAAGCGTTACATTATTAGGAACCTGTCATCATCGATGCTAGAATATTATTAGTGTAATCGATATATTGCAGTATTACTTATTAAAAATTAATCCTTATATCTTGAAATATACCACTATTAAGTTTACATGCTTTTATCTTATTAAACTTGTGGTTATTTAGAAACATGATTTTAAATACATTTAGTATTTAAAGAATCTAGTTATTGATGCATTAATGTTAACAACATTACACTATGGTAAGTCGAAGACCAATATAAAAATAATATACATAAAACTGCCTGTATTATATAATTAAAGATAACATGTTTCGAGTTAAATCATATATGGTTTTAGGTTTGATATTTTGTAATACAAAATATAAAAAATTAAAATTCAGATAATTACTTTTAATAATTTTAATTGCTTGCACGTACAGAAATACGTGTTCTTCCTCTAAAACATCTAGCTGTAGAGGAGAAGATTCTAAATAGAGACGAGGACAAACATGGCCATTCTCAGGGAGAGATACCAAATTCCCCCTGTTAGGACTCGATTTAAACGTACAATGTCACCCCCGCCCCCTTCACACTAAGGCCAGTCTGCCACATTGGACCACAGTACCAATGACATTATAGCAGCAACCCCTATTGGGGAATTTTATTACCCAACCATTTTCTGAACACGAATCAAGCTACCACAATTTCATGTCGCATCATCGAATTCTCAATACGATGGGCATTCAGGTTAGTGGATTCAGTTTATTGTTATACCTGTATTGGTGTAACTAATTTACTCGTAAGTGTTCAAACTGTGCACAAACTGTGCAGTCAATCGACGCAAAATTTTGGCCGGGTTTACGCCCTTCCGCATCAAAAAATTGATAATAATGTGTTGCTCAACGGACGTGTGTACCTCAGTAGCTCATACATGATGCTACTGACAGTTAATCGGCCTTAGTGAACCACGTCGATGGAGTCCCGTCCTCTTCACATCACCACCTAATATATATATCAAGACAGCGTGCCAGTTCTATTACCTAACGAGCGTTAAAATAAAAATTCCAGTTTATATTTAATTCACCCTCGTATATCTGGAAAATATTAACTGAGTAGAAGTAACGATAACATTCGATAATGGTTAAAATTTCTTTACAAAGCCACAAGAACGTGACGTTGGATATAAATATAAATGCAAATTTATTTTGTAATGACTAATAGTATCTACTTACTGCGCATAAGCAATGGTCATGTGATCTGATTCTACTAGACAATATTGAACACGTAATAATTTATTATTTCAATAGCTCATCGCTAAATCATAGGGCTGGGAACCCAGAGGTCACCAGTTCAAATCCACAAATAGCCGGACTTTTTTATATAGTATAGAAATTCTCGACAACGCCAACACTTAGAATTTATCACCAACGCCATATAACTTCTGCTCAACCGCCAGCTGGAGTGTCGTCGTAGTGGGGGCGTCGGGGCGCTCGGCGTCGGTCGATTCAAAAATGATCACAATGGACCTAAGAAAATGGGATTTTGAGTATGCTGACGACTACAGTGGTCGGTATCCAATTAACACTTGCGAGCGGCAACCCTTTGATGTTTGCCGACAAAGACACCGGCGCCTCAAATTTCTGTGAATTAGGTAAAAACGCAAGTTTCAATTTTACCACGACCCACAAATTTTCCCAGGCCTAACCGCCCCTATACCTACTCTAATCATCTCAATCGGAATTCCCATCAAATTCTGATTTGTCATACTTGGCTTATAGGTATGTTGAACCACTAAAACATAATTTGTTATGTTATGAAGTAGATAATTACCTTAACATAACATTTGTGTTTTAAAAGTATTTCAAATAAATTGATGAAAGATAGATCAATTAAGACAAAAATGTATGCCTTTTTAGTTGGTGCACTGTGTACGAAAATAGACTTAACTATTAATTTCTAGAATGGACATTAAGTTCAGTATCAAGCGGTATTCGGTTCGAAGTCTCTGAACAGCTGTCTTCGAGGGGGACTATATATTTGTCATAAATCGAACATCTAAAATATGTAACATGCAAAGAGAAATAGATTGATATCCTTCATAGAGAAATACTCATGCTGCAGTACGAGGATATGAAATAAATTTGACAGTTCTACTGATAAACTGTGGAAATAAGGTTACATACCAAACATATTGCCAACCCTCGTATACACTCAGATATGCATACAAGATAATACGGCTCTAAACATGAACTATTATTAAAAACTAACTATATGACCATGATCTATGTTACAGGGTTATACTCCTGTCTTTGATAAATAGAGGCCAAAGCCAAAGTCTACGGCGTTGCTGATAATACCGAAAGCCTTATAAGCATATATCTGCATATATGCTGCATATAAAACAATAGTTTACTTGCCCTATTGACAAGAACTTATTCGTAAAAGTAGAAAAAACAAATGTCCATAGAAAATTCATGTATCTTGAAACTTAATGAAACCTAAAAAGGTATTATATAATTATATCTATGAAGAACCATTTCACGATAAAAAGCATTATATTATGACTAAATTCAATATTGATTATAATTATTTTTAACCATCTCCTAATGTTGATAACATATGTAACCTGTGTCGGGTACAGTATGGTGTAATGCCTTTATTTCAATTTTACCGTTTTAGCAATCAAAGAAATTCCAATCAAATCCAGGAGTTTCTAAAATACCATTTCATTACATACCACGAGTATTATATTTTGCATTTCAATTTGAGAAATCGCCCACTTGTATGAGAGAGATGCTATCACGTGTGCCTTTCTTTCAATTACACGAGCATTGGATCCAAAAGCTGATGAAAACGTTGTAAAAAGGCGAGTAGGCCTGTAATCGCACTTTCACTAACCAGCTGGATGTTGTTAACGCGTTAATTAAAAGTTCTTTCAAATGATCAGACTCATCCGACCGATTTATTTGGTTTGAGGTATTGAGAGGATTTATTAATAATCAAATATCGTGGCTGAAATGTCAGATTAAGTTAGGACTGATTATATGTTAGGTATTACAAATGGATGTTTTATTAAATCATACAAGATAAGAATAATTCAAGGCAAACTAGATCAGTAAGACGTTCCCTGTCGATATGAATTAATTCAGTCGCCTAGATGCAAAAGCCGACAAGTCACCCTTTCCTCAAAAATGAGGTTGTTATGGCAATAGATTAAAAATGGGATTTTTTACAACTAATACCAATAATTCAAAAGTAATTTGAGTTTAAAATTTCATCTCAGATGTAAAATCTGACATATCCCTTGCGGTCTTAGATGCAAAGTCAGACATTTCCAATGAATCAATGCGAACTAAATATTTCATTGCGTGATGCAGTTTAATTTGTAGATTTTTTCAGTTGAATATCATATGTGTGATGTATGTGGGGCACAAAACAAAAATTCTACTATCATTGGTATATTGAATTATTGGCTACAATTTCAAACTCCCCACACATGTAGAGAAAATATAGTTACTCTTTCCGGTTGTTGGGCATTCTCATATTCCCCCTGAACCCGTTTTTGGTCAAATTGAAAAAATCTATAAGAAAATGGAAGTTATTCATCCAAAAGAGTACACCAGTATGATCAAAGAGTTTGCTACTGTTCATGAAATTGGAGAAGACTTTGTAATGAGAGATTGGAGACATGAAACTCAAAATGTTTTAAAAGCACCAGGATATCGACACTTTAAATTTCAACCTTCAAAATGATAATCATTATAAAAAAAAACTTAACTTTAATTAGCACACCTCTTGTAAGCGAAGCATTTTACATGAATCAAAATATTATGAGAACATTCAAAAGCTTGAAACACTATGGGAAGGAATGAGAAAAAGATGCCCTAATTTTTTTCGACAAGATTTCCAAAATGTTTCAGATGGAGGACAAGCTGTTGAAGAAGAGAGCAACTGCGAAGAAGAATCAATTAATTTTGGTATTTGAAAATGTATTTGATGTCGTTCGATAATAATGAGAAATAAATTTTTTTTCCAAAGTTACACACATTCTTTTGGAACATTTCAAACAGAATTAGGTGCAAAAATCGACATGTCCATTTTATTTCCCAATTTTGAGGGTCATATGGATGCTTCTTATTTCTAAACTGTGATTTGTTATCATTTAAAAACAATAATAACCCATTTTACAAAATTTGGCCACTGCATTCAATTGATTAAAAATGTTATATTAACTATCTCATATTATGTTTACCTGGACTTGTCGGGTTTTGCATCTAGACGAGCAAATTACACTCATTAGAGTAAGAATAAAATTTATTAAGATCAAGTTTTTTTTCTCGAGTTCGAAAATACCTGTTTCTATATTATTGTTTGCTGATATCAATTATGTTTTCAGGATTTCTCCATTGCCCTTAGTTTTTGTGTTCCACTATCAATTATTGTGTTAATCAATTGTTACTGACAGAATATACATATACAGGTATTATAAGAGTCATTTAACACAAGACCCGCGAGAAAAATTACTGTTTTATTATTTGGATAGTGCAACAATTTATTTTCGGAAAGACAAATCCATTAAAGTCAGCTCTTGCTGTCCTACAGAATACGTCTTGATATGTTGAATCTTGTAAGCAATCCCAATTCCTGAGTAACAATTATTTCTCAATTGCCGGCTAGAGCTTAATGTGTGAACATATCAAATGCAGTTTTTACATATTTATCAACGTCTTAAAGAGTTTTGTGCTGTATTTTGTTCATTTTATTCTTCCATTATGAGAGTATATCAATCGATTTTATTTTTTAAAACGAAGTTAAATCAGAGTTTTGACAAAATTTTAATGGACGTGTTACAATATAAGGGGTGCCACTTAATTTTTTGAGTGGGAGTAGCTGGGGGTAAGGGGATGCGTCCTAAACTGCAAGAAACTCTGGTTTTACACCCCTTCGACACATAAATTTATTTTTTTCTTCTGAAAGTTATTTCACTGGCGAGAATAAATAATGAGAGTGCGTAGTTTTGAAATGAGACCACTGTATATGTTCAAGATCGTGGTGGTACTACATATTTAAAAGGGCACATCCATTACTTTTCGACGAAATTTTGCTCACTTCGATCAGTGATTGGGCTCATGATTTTTCAATATATCATATAAAATCATAAAAATATAAAAGTATATTTATGATTCATTATAAACTAAAGGATACTCAATTAGTATATTGGAGAAATTGTATCTCATCTATATTGAACAAAAAATATTATAATTAATATTATGATCAGAAATGTTTGTCGATCTACGTCCGCTAGATGCAAGGCGTTATGATTAATCTATTAACTTTCACAAATCGCGTGGGATGTGTTATTTATCTGCTTTCCAGAGTTCTGGATGAATAAGAGGATACTTAATTTGGCCATAATAAACTACGAACTTCACTGACGAGTTATTTTTTATATCAGAGACAGTTACGCGTTTTCAGCCTACACGGTTTTAAAGATGAACGTCAGTTAATGAAATAAAAAAAAATACTTCTTCTAACGGTGGTAACACTCCTCTCCTTCTCTTTGAGTTTCATATGGAAAACGAAACTGTATGGAAACGAAATAAGATAATACATTATTCCAACGGTGCTTTTATGATAATAAGTTAATTTATTATTGTGAAACAAATAAACGTATAGTTTATTTCATCCCTATTTGCCAAATAAATAATCCCAAATGGCTATTATCTCATACCGTGGCTTAATTTATGGCTAGGCTCAGGTAGACTGTCCCGTTTATCGGCAAGATAAGAAAGTTTTTTATTTAGAAAATAGCGATGAAATTAATAGTTCATATGAAGAAATAAAATTCTTCAAATAGAATATAATTTTACAAATAAATTTTTACACTATTTTAAAGATTTGAATTTTTCTCTACTATTAGATGCACGTTGATTTATCGCGTGTGACTCACTCATCAATAGATCAAAACTTGTCCGCCACGTTACCACTTTCTGTCCCGTTTATCCAACAGATCATGCACTGGATATTGTTCTACAAAGTACATTACATTTTTATTATTTTTACTGTGTGTGGTATTTTACTAAGATTAAAAAAATATTTCTAAAAAAATATTCACTTGCACAGCCAGACAAAATTATTATGTTTGATTCTGATTTCGTTGTATTCTAGTGTTTCCTGTATAAGCATAAGTGCAAGAAAATATAACATTTTAATAAAAGAGAGTGTTCCTGACAACTTACAGCTTTAAATTAAAAAAATACATGGAAACTCCATATCATAGGAACCCATTATGGACGGATTAAATTTATCATTTTTCATATTATATATTCAGAGAAATAAATTACTCCATATAATTGAAGTAATATAAAGAACTTTCCAGTTACCCCGTACTAATATAGTTCTTTCATTGTTGTCACTATGGATCTATAGTTACGATTTAGAGGCAACAATATATTGAACAGAATGAACACATAAGGGTGCTCCTTGGAGGAGAAATTTAAAGAGTCCAAAAATCAGAGAAATCATCAGAGAAATAAGAAGAAGGTGTACTTTAGAATGTAAAGTATAAAGTATTTATATTCTTATGTCCTTAAACAAACCAGTAAAAAACATAAAAAATGGTCTCGAAAGTCTCCAAAGGTATTATGATTTGCTTTCTCTGATAATTATCGGCTTACAACGGCTTTGAATCTGAAAATGATGAGAGGTAGCTCACTTACATATTACATCACTTAGACTCCATTGAGCTAATTGTATAATCCCCTTACTTGTGTCTTATTCCACAAGTAATTCCTAGCATAATTGCGTCTCTCGTTGTCCATGTATTTTACCAACAGATTTGGGGCATACTATAGTATGTCCTAAACAAATATCTATTGGTGGCGCGTGGGAATCTGGATGATAATATATCCACAATTCTTGTTGGTTCCGTTCACGGAGTTCTAGTTGTGTTTAGACAAAATTATCTTTACACTTCTCTAAGTAATGATAATGAAATAGAGTGAGCGAACCTATGTGTATAAAACATATCACTAGTATCTGCTTGTAAGAATTGTAGTCAATGTATTCATTCAAAAGAGCAGCAATTGTTGACAGCGTATAAAGTAGTAGGTAAAGGGTTAGCAGAAACAAATATTATCCTACATGAAAATCGCCTTACCGAAATTCTTGAAAAGACACTTACCAAGTGTGAGAAACTTGAGACTAGTATTAAATGTCAAATACACATATCTCGCGTGATGACAAGTATAAGACCAGTTATGTTTTCTATACTCTTCCATTTTACTTTTCCAGTTCTGTACTATTTCAGTTTATTTCCAAAAGAGAATCAATTAAAAATGTTTAAAACTAAGTCTTACATTTAGTTTTTAACCAAATCAATTTTATACGCGTAGGATTTGTCTCTTTTTAGAAGACAATACTGACGGTTTGTCTTACGACAATTTATCTTCTAGGGTTGAGTAGATCTTCTTATCTACCAATAATTTGCTATTATTGGCAACCCTAAAAAAGGTTTCTTACTGTATCTAGGAATATCTCGAAGATTTCCAAATTAACGCAATTTTTATTATGTTCTATGAACCACAGACTGAAAAAATATCATACACGTTCACATGTTTTCTTATATATCACTATATCCAAATCCTATTAAAATTAATTAACATTTCTAAAATTCTCATTCTTACAACAATAAGTATGTAAGTTTGATAATAAACTATAAATAACTAAATACTCTTTCCGTTCACAGAGATATAGTGTAGAAAAACGGTCTTCTTTTAAATTATACAAAAGAGAAGAATAATATTATATGTTCACTAGGCTAGACTACTCATATAATCGACAGGTATTGCCAAATAGACAAATACGGTTTAAAGATCCTTGACCTCAGCTTACTGACTATGTAAATATATTTTGAAATTACTTAATTGTTCTTAATAAAGAACCCAGAATCAGTCATGTTCTTACTCTATTTAAAAGTTTTAAAAGGGGGAAGTTACTCTAAGGGGATTTTATGGGGACATGCAATTCTACTCCAACAAAGTAACTCTAAAATCAACATGCTATTTGGTAGAAATTGTACAGTTTTACGAAGTGTGTACAAAATAAATTTACTTGTAACTTACTTACTTGTAACTGACCAGGGTGTATTTTGTGGTGGGTATGGGTGACCAGGGTGTATTGTTCCCAGAAAATACTATTTAAAGAAATAGCGTCTTCAAAAAGGCCTTTATACTTCATACATCAAAATAAACTCAAGTACAACGAAGCATTAATCCGTAAAACTTAATATAACACTGGCGCATCCGCCAGATATTTAAAAATAATTTGCTGAATAGTTTTGACCCCCTATAAAGAACCTATGCCAGTAATATATAAAAACCGTATGGCAAAACAATTCACTATCTTATATGAACTACATTAGATCACTTTCAACACATCAAGTGTTATTATGTGTTAGTAATTACATAATTATGTTTTCTAGAGACCGTTCGCTAAAAATATGTATTCTAATTTTATACATCTTACTGAATAATTCATGCAGTACTTTATACAGCAGAATTGATTTGAACGTATTTTTCGGATGTAAACGCATTAATAGCCCACACCAAAGTGACTTAGTTTACAACTCTCATAGCCGATTCTTACACCACGGGGAACAATTTATTTTATTATTTAAAAAAAATTATAGTTGATGCCAAAGAATCAGGTGAAAGTAGAGAAAGTTATATAAAATTTCAGGATACTCAAGTGGAGGCGGACTTAAAAATATTGTAAATACTAGATGGTGTGCAAGTGCAGCAGATATTAAAGAAAGACTGATAGAAATGGTGGTGCTGTTAAAGAAATGAATTACAGTATAATGGAAAATATTTTAGATTTCAATTGATTAAGATATATTTATAGTAACCATACTATCACGAATTTTTTAAGTAATTTTAGGTACTATTTGGTCTATGCAAGGATTACACTTACATACTATAGTTGAGTTTTTTAACCGATTCTGGGGCTTCCCCCCTCAACTAGTCTTGACCTTGAGCTGGATGTAGCCAATCAGATTTCAAGGATTTTTTTTTTCATTGGGAACGTGTTTCGATTATTATCGTATGAGCAGTGCATTGTCAAGGTTCACTTTCTTTGACTTTGTATGTAATTAGTGTACCAAAGTACCTTACAAGTAAATAATATTTGAAATTGTTTTAATCAATACTTCACTGATTTATATAATTTAAAATATTTTAAATATTAAATATAAAAGATTTAATATTTTAAATATTAAATCTTGCAAATATTAATCTAGCTAATATCAGTGATAGACTTAATAGTTAATACGGAAATTTATGAAAAAATATAATTTCGCTTTTAGCCCTTTATTCGACAATACTATAAATATGACTTTTAAATCATTTTTACCACAAAGGGTGCATGAAAAATTAACTGAAAAAGCAATTAATGAAGTTTCTGTAGTAAAAAAAATGTATAGAAAATGATGATTCCTGCGACAGAATTTAGGTGTTGGAAATATGGGAGTTTATATCTTGACTATGAAATATTTAAGTGATAATGTATTTTTTGTATATGTGTATTTGTGTTTAGAGCCCACTTTAATTAACTCCATCTGTTTAGATAATTAATACGTTGTCTGAAAGGTAGTATACGATATGTGGGAAAGAACACCCTGTAAAATCCGGAACATCAGAATTTGCTCTCGTATAGCGATAGACCATTTCAAATAAAAACTGCAACTTATGAATGCCTACAGTTTTGACGAAAATTTTAAATAGTCTGAAAGAACTACTTTATGACCAAACAAATGCATATTCAACTGATGTACATAATCTCTCATGTTAATTAGTTAATTAACTTACTATTTTTCTAATTCTAAACACTTATATATGCTAACCAGTCGTTTCATTTATAGAAAAACATATTTTCACCACACGGGATATCGCTCACCCGATTTTTACATGTAGATCGTCAGAATATTAGTAATATTATTCTCTATATTTTAACAGTATCCTACTAATTGCTTTCATTCTATTCATAAATATGGAACACATTCGATTCCACTTGAACAAATCACAACACAATGAAAATCTAATATGCCCCTAATATTAACTAAACAAGTAATCGATCCCACACAAAAAGATATTTCTGACGTTTGAGGGTTAATAATATTGCGAGTTCGGCTTATATTGATGAAATAGATATCGTCAAAGGGATGAAATACTCCGCGCGACCTTTTGAGTTGCCTCTCGTTTTTCCGACTACGAGTGTGTTAGACCGCAATATTGCTAATATTATATCATCTTTTATTTATATTTGTCAGTGGTTCATTGTGAGGCCGGTCTCGCGCGATGAACTGATTGCGATGTCCAATACCGAAACTCGGCAATGCCTAACGTCCTATTCCACGCTGCCGACGCGATGTATTGAAAAGCGTACGCTTTTATTTTAGCAACGTCAACACCATATGATGTCATTTGTTTTCCCGTAGCGCACATTCCTGTTATTTAAACCCACTTTGTAGTGGGAATAACTTAATTCTATTTTTATTCGAGGGGTGTAACTATGCAGGCGGGCGCTTCTGCGGCAAATTTTACAACCGCAACTGAGCACAAAGTCTCTGCAAATTGCCATAACATGCAAACGTAACTATAAAGCCAAACGTTTCTTCAAATAATGCAATAAAAAACCCATTTTGCTACGTACAAAGACAAACTATTTCTTATGTTGCAGAATTGTCTCTCCAGCCGTATTATCTCATATATGCTTGTATTCCGCGCAATGCTTTTTCGTTGCCGTTTTATTAAACACTTTTAAATGCCCTCTAAAATGCTCGTCGAGATAACCAAATGATAGCCGTTTTAAATATCAGGCCGCAGGCTACACTTTAACCCTTTGGATCTGGGATATAAATTGGACGTACCACTGAGAAATAATTTGATGTAATTCTTCCATATTTCTGAAACCTACAAACAGAAAGGATATACGCAGGATTATTGAAATTAATAATGAAGCTCCCGAGGTGGGCATGATTAGCACAGAAACTCTTAATTAGTTGAAATAAACCATAGCGTCACATATTTGTGTAGCAAATACCTATTTCAGTCATTTTATTACAAACTGCAATACCAACTAACCATTGTTAACCAACGTATGCCCCATTGCTGTTATATATATCAAGAAGAAAAATTAATTATATTGGCCATGTAGTATGAGTATATTAAAAATTTTTGCCAAGATGACTTGAATAATGTGCTAATGCCCCCAATGATTTTTTATCTATCATTTATTATTTATGTATAAGAAGATTACATAGATTTTGCCAATAATGTTACGAAATTTTGATTTCCAGTCCCAATAGGAGGAATTATTATCAATTATTAAACCTGTATCAACGAGCCTATTCATGATTTCTGAATAATCAACTTATTCCAGATGGCTTGTCTATCCTAAGAAGCAACATAATCATAGTTATGGCTAAGTTTATTCAAATTAATGATTAGTTTTAATTTCATTCTTATTATCCACTTAATAATAATTATCAAGAATGTACACAATTGTAAAATAATGAGTTCAATATTTGGGTACCTTCTTGATTGCATCGCTACTATGTTAAGACTTTAAATTATAGCCTTTATTTTCAGTGAGGACTAAATCTCCTCACTAAAGAATTATTATTAAATATATAAATATATTTGGATACTACCGAAACGTTTTTATTAATTATTAACCAGGAAAAAAAATCACACTAGAATAGTATCATAATATTTAATTGGAAATCTCAGTAATACGAAGTATTTCAAATATAAATATGTTAAGAATTTGGTTATCTTGTTCATGGATATATAAATATTTTCCAGACTTGCACTACCATATAATATACATCCATATTTCATTAGTACAGTAAATATATTAACTTCGTATTTAAAAAATTATATATAATAATTATGTTTAAAGTACACATATGTTATGTATTGTGATAGAATGATTAAAATAGGAAATTGCCAATACAATTTAAATTTGATTTGCAGGCTGAAACGGCAACGGCCATCCCATGTTGAACATCGATCCTTGTCCTATCACCGATGTCAAGCAACCTCGGGTACAGTTAGCACTTGGATGGGTTAGTGGTTGAAAACACCGCGGCCGTTGCCGTTTCAGCCTACAGTGCTGCTGGGTGGATCGATTAACCCAGTAGTACAGTTGTCAGTCCCAAGCCCGGAAGAAGGAGGAGGGTTATAGAGGGCCAGGTTTAGCTGCCTACCCTCTGTAAAAACAGATCCAGCTTATAGTACCGATGATATTCATCGAAGAGGAACAGGTCATAGATCTACTTTAGAAGAAGGAAGAAGAAGAAGAAGAATTTAAATTTGATATACTCGTAATTGATCCACCATATAAAAGTGAAAAAATAACATACTTCAAGACATGTTACACAAAGAACAGATAATATCATATATTGTACACTTTGCCTAACAGAATTGACAGTATAATTAAGCCATTATGTAAAACTCATAATTTCAAATAAGTTTTAATTGCAAACCTAACTATAATATCGAATTATTGACAATTGAGATAAATATAAACTTATTTCAAAGAAATTAGAGCTGTTTGGTGAATTCAAGATGCTATCTGTCTTTCAACTTGAAGAAACCCTTGCTCTATATATCTGTATTTGTTTCTAAATATTACTAATACATCGATTCTCGGAGACTGTGACCTACTTAAGAATGTTAGAAATTTTATAAAGTTTTCACTTTAGAGTTATAATATACAAATTAATGAAAACATACTTAGAAAACGGAAAGTAATTTGCAATAGTTGATGTAAAAATAATGCAGATGAAATTTATTCAGTATGGAGTTTCTCAAGGAACAATATTGTACTAGGTTTATTATAGTTACAAGTTTTCTAGATAAATATAATTGTAGAAGAAGCAGAATAAGTAAAATACCTACAAATGTATTTGGAAATCAATGTTAAAAATACTCTTCGTAGTAGTACAAATACAGAGATATTTAAAAAGGATCTTTTAGATCGTACTTAAATTATAATAATACGATATACAATGATACAGGATCATCTGTTTTATGATATAATAATTTAGATGAACAAATGAAATCACATTTGGAAAAGTGAAACGCATTGTAAAAGATATATTTCGCCTTTCTAAGAATTTCTCGTAATTAAATCCCTCTATAGATGACATTAGTGTCATAGAATGGGTAATTTAGTTTTTCATCCAAGTTTCTTTTATTTCATGCCCTATAAGGATTTCTAGGTTTAGGATTTCACAAGATGACACTATACCTGATAAATATTACAAAATAGCTTATTAATTTGGTAAGACTGAAGTTTACGTTTTTCTTCTCAGGATCTATAAAGGATTGTTAAAACATGTAAAATATTCCTGTAATCGAAGTTTGGATATTTCATCGATACTCCATTTTGTTATTGGGATAGCGTGGTTAAAAGCTGTGACCTTATTATGAAAGTATGCAGAAGTGCTAATATTCTGTATATCATTAAAGTGAAATGAACTTAAATTTTTTCAACAATTGTCCTTAATACGATACTTTTAGCAATGCTGTCACCATTTAATTTCTTGTTGGCACTGACTTATGTAATATTTTTAATATTTCGCAGCAGCTTGGCATAATTACTTTGGTAATTACGAAATACCTAAACCATTGTTGGTCAAGACAACGAGAAAAGTACTCTTAAGTGCTTCTCAGTACCGAAACTATAGGGAAAGGAATAGGGAAACTATATTGATTATTTGTAGAGAATGCTACCTTTCGGTGGCATACATTTATAAAAGCGGCCTAGGATTTTACAAAGCAATTTTAGTTTTGTATTTTTCCTCAACTACCTAAAAATTGGTACACATTTTTATTTATGCCAACGAAAAGTAGCTATTTACCGAATTTTAGAAGAAAAACCGATACAATTGGGCTAAACCCAAAACTTCTGTGGGCAGAGAATGACTGGATGCGCAAAAATATATAAAGTCGCATCTGCTTTTTTGTACTTTTTCTCAGGAAATCCCTCTATCTTAATATCGCTGTACTCAGAGGACTGCAATAATAAATTTATCGTGCAATAACTAAATTATGAATTATATGCGAAACGTTTTTACTCCGCAAAATAAAACGTCGGTCGTCTAATAAAAATGATTAATGATAAGAGATAGAATATTCACAAATAAATAGGAAATAGCTCGGTTGTCCTTGAAACACCAATTTTTATCGGGTCTTATATTCTCTCAACTTTTACTTGCTAATAGTTAAGAGAAAGGCAATAGCGCATAGGAAAGACAGACTAGAGAATTTGTAATCATTGGCGCCTCCGCCAAAACTTTAAGTCCGTCGATGTAATGATCTATTTAAAATTATTATTACATTTCTAATATAACTATTTTTAAATGTCACATTTTACTGCAATTTCATATGCAAAAAATTCAATTAAGCAATACCAATATTAGTTAATTGGATATATAACTTTTTATATATCGAATATAGCTTTATTAAAATTTTTCTTGTATAATCATTTATCATGAGAAACTTTAAGAATAAATGTTTTTTTCTAGAAATGTCTACGAAATATTGATTTGTTAATAATAATATAAAGATATTATCATTTTAGATTCAGCTGCAGTCCGGATTTGAATGTGGTAAGAACTGTATGAGACAATAGGAAACAAAACAACCAACAACAATAAACAGTTTAAGAAACAGTTCCTATAACACTAATCCTAAACTTCGGACAAATCTGTAAATCTCTCTGTCTTTAGAACAGAATAATATAAATACAATACTTCAGTCATTTTGATAGTAAATTTCAGTTTTTAAGATAATTATTTCAATTAAATTAAATATTATTTCTAAAATAAAATTTTGCGTGATTTAAAATTCGCATAATTACTTTGTTTAATTTCAGTTTACATATAAAATAACGTTATTATTATTAAGTATTATTGATTTGTAGTTATTAATTTTATAAATTATTTTATAGTATGGATTTTTTAAACTGAACTCTGTGTTGAAAATTTCATGCTTATTCATTTTTTGTGTATAAACAAATAAAATCACTACTATTCTACAAACACATTGTTGTCTGAAAATCGTTAATTTTTGCCAAGAAAACTATTACAATCTATTTTTTTTTTCATACAGTAACATCATTACAATTTTGTCCTAAAAATACGATATTAATAAAATTCGATCGATTATTAACTCAAATTATTATTAATTATCACCAATAGAAGTTGAATATGTATATATCATTGAATTCATGGAAAGTGATTGCACAATAAATTACCAATCCAAAAACGAACAGTGGTAAAATATCTTAGTTTCGTAGTTTATGATATACACCCCTGATATACTGGTATTGGTTATCCCTATGTATGATTCGACAACTCAGTTCTAACTATCATAATCAGATTTCCATTGAACTAATAATATATGGAGCATATTAGTTCCAACAATAATTTACATTATCGACGAATTCTAATTTTGTTATCTACGCAAACACATGCCGAAACATCATATACATAAAATATAGTATATTGGTCTATAGTGGTTAGCTTTATTTCGGTTCAACGAATCTATAATACATTTGTGGCCAAAGCGGGCGGCGTGGAAAATATTCTGGTGCTATTGTTCCAAAATTCGAAAAGTATCAAAAAATATTATTTAATGACTTATAAAAAATGTTAATTACTTTTTATTTCATATTAGGGTTTCATAGAATTGATTATAGTGTAACCTAAAGCTGACTTTAATTATTCTAACAAGTCAATTAATATTTGCCTTAAAAATAATTTTTAAAACATAATTTTTGTGGTTGTAGATGTATTTGTAGTCGTTATATAAAATTGAGGAGTATATTCGGTGATACTATGAATAGCACCCACTCTAAATAAATAACATCTTATTTCTAAGATTCAATTGAGGAAGAACAGGTTAATTTTGGGGAAAACAAATAAGTATGGTACGTTAACATGCACAGCTTCACACCCCTCCCCCTTTCTTTTCGGTATCCCAGTTCTTCTCCAAACTATTATAGAGAACGATCGAGTCGAGAAGAGTCGAGTGATGTCTCGTATCAAGGCGACAGTCATTCTAATTGTAAAGATACCCGGTACTCACGAATAAATTTCACGTTTTGACAGATTATAATTTATCAGAATATTTGAACGCAGTTGAATAATTGAACATTGAGATAGTTGATTTCTTTCATGGAAAAATTACTCACATAACTGCCGATAGGGTTAGTTTAATTTGAATATGTACTACTCATACTCGATAATTCTTTTATTACTTTCATTTTCCTTTGAGTGAAAATTACGGTGAAAATTACTTAGCAGAATAATAATAGAAAAGGCACTGATGAATGAGAGTTAAAATAATAATTCCACTCAAATATCCCAAGGTGCATTATCGTGTTTCAAAATTCCAAGAGGTGATTGATGGAGGTGAGCTCAAAACGTGAGTTGCAACAAGACGTCGAGAGTAACGGAAATTGAGACGCTTTGGAAAATTCCATTGTTGCTTTTCTCAGATATCCCGGGTGGGTTTCTTTAACAAAAATGAAAAATTCTCAATTGAATGTAACTCAAAAATTAATAAATCTAGACCCCGAGTGTTAGAATTGTTTACAAATCAAATTAAGATATCTGTAACATATAAGTCGGAAATCGAGAAAGGAACCACCAAACCGCCAAGCGGTTATCAAAGTAGTTCCCCAATAGCAAAGCTATTACATAATCGCTCTAGGAAACAACTACTCCTCAGGCTAAAGCCCCGTCAGGCATTTAATTATACCTAGAAGCGATCCTCGACCCCTTTCTCGTGTTTCTGCACGATCAGATAAGGTTTCAAAAAATAAAACCCGCCACAGGTAGGATTTGACATCTGTCCCGGATCGGAACCGAACGACATACAGCTGTTTCGAACTTATTAGTTCTCATCAGTGCCGTACACGGTACGCCGATTCAGTATAAATGCCGAATGAACTCTATGGCGTATACATCTTTATCGATACGATCTCTGTCAGTAACAAGGGTTTTATTTTTTGAAACCTTATCTGATCGTGCAGAAACACGAGAAAGGAGTCAAGGATCGCTTCCAATGCCTGGCGGGGCTTTAGTAACAGCTGCGAAACAGCTGTATGTCGTTCGGTTCCGATTCGGGACAAATGTCGAATCCTACCTGTGGCGGGTTTTATTTTTTGAAAATTAAGATATCTCTAATATAAGGTATTAGTCGATTCCCTGTTGTATGTAATAACTTATGGAAGGATATCCATTCTGATTGGAGGGATGAAATTGTAAATCTGAGTTTATCATAGTTATGTGTTTCTCCGAAAAATCTCTCCATGCACCTCATACTATTGCTTTTAATTAATGTCATATTACGAAATGTAAAAAATGAATCAAAATAACAGTACATCTAGTAAATAAATTAAAGCATGAATTACTATAAATATTTTAGTCCCCAAAACTTTCTTATCCTGTCTTATTCTGATTCTTCTGTATTTATCAATGGCTTGGATCGAGTCCATGCATAGAAACGTTTAGATGAAACGTTGAAAATTATTAATTATAAATAAATTTCTACTATACTTACTAAAACATTCTCCTATATCAGTCATATAAATACTAAAATTAGAATAACTTCGAAAAACCTTGGAAGTGATATAATAACAAATTGCCAATAGAAACAAATACCTGTGGCTTGTGCAAAAAAATTCACACTTATAGGAAATGTATATAGTTCTAATTCCTTACATTAGTTAATTCACACAATATATCCTTGTTTTATAAATTTTTCATTATTATATTATGAAGCACGTTTTCATTATATAGTAACATGAAATATAAACATTATATAAGCACTAGCAATACTATACAGTATGAAAAATAAAAAAAGAGATGGCTAATACTATATACCTTAAACACTATGAGATTCTCTCTCAGATTCTCAGAGCACATAATGATGGAAACTTGATTTGTAAACTATGCGTCATGCAATGTACTCGTATAATATTTTATTGTTTATGGAAAATTGGTTGTCTTTGAACTATTAATACCGTTCACCGAATAATTTATAAATAAATACTTTGATTAGAAAATTGGTCCTTAAAAACAAGAACCAAATTATTCAAGATTAGTGTTTTTCAAAATAATCGTATATAATAACATGTACAGTATGTGTACATGTACAAAATATATACAACCACTTACTTATATGTGACACAACTGACACAGAATTTATAATAATTGGTCAATTTATAGTTCTGTCTTCTGCTGTAGCTAAACTGCAAAGGCCTGTAAGAGACCTTTTCGAAAGCAATAATTAAATTTAAAGCCAGACTTTATACCCGACGAAGTTCGTTAGGGCTTTTAATATGGTCTCTAATTTAATTATTCAGTATTTTACTTATTGCTTAGTGAGTAATATACTAAAAGGCCTAGGTTTTCAAGTATGTGGCCCAGGAAGGTGTTTCACATGAGCAATTTCCACAGATTTTAGCTAAAAGGGTTCCGTCTCGAATTATCGGGGCTATTATGACGTAAAATCGCATTCCTACTATCAGAAAACAAAGAATTTAGTTATAAATTGATGTATATTTAAACAGTATTATATCAATAATGTCTTCATTAGCTAAACAGGACATTAGAGGAATTACTGAATGCACAGTGTGTTTCGTTTATATAATTTTTTTATTTGATTTTAAATTTATCTTTTACAGTTTTTATAAAAACTATATTTTTGTCTGCGACTAATTTTGTCAGCATTTTACGGAACTTGTATTTCGCTATAATATGCTTCGCTTCCAGTAAAATATTTATTGCCGAAAAACTACTAAAGGACAAAGAGAACCTATGAGAAGCTATGCTGCTTCTCATTTATGACGTAGATTTCCTTCGTCTAAATTATTTTAATCTAATTTATTCCCAGTTGGGAACACCAGGTCGTCCCGAAACTGCATATCGCGATTTATCCTTACTAGAAACCACCAGTGCAGGTACATATGCTTGAGTATGCCTGTGAAAGTACTAGATGAGTCTTGTACAAAGCTAGCATAAGTATATATGAAGAATTAGCAAACGCCATCTACTGGCTAAACAGCAAAACGACCTACTTTTTCTTAAACCCAGTTGCTTAGTAAGATAGTTAAGGTATTCTTGAACTTCAAGCTATGATTCTAATTTAGTATTTCACTGACTTGAGTTATGTACTGTCGAGAATATATACTCGTATTTTACGCTATCAGTTTCTGAAAGTTTATGAACTAATCTACATATTGTTAATCTTAAAATAGGTGGTATATCACAATGTTATCGATTAAACAACAACTGACAACTATCCTCAAGCGCCATCTTTAACCTGCCATCATATTTAACAATCACTACAATAGTTCTTTTCCACTCACCTAACGAATTCAGTTTTCCACCTTTTTTGTTTATAAAATACAATCTTTAAAAATGGTTGAATTGTTTGATAAAGTCTATTTGATAGCAACTGTAACGAAATAATTCGTCATTATTGCAATTTAATTATGAATTAATGGAATGCAATTTAATGACATGACGTATCTTCTACCGTAGATAATCTATCAACAGTTTCGAGAATATTTTTTAATAGTAAATATGAAATTTCATTACCACACTGTATAACTAGATACACCATGCTGTGTTCCGTCATAATACACATTCAGAAATTTTTAATGCAATACGCCTCGTTTGAACACGGCGCGTTTCATAAATGAACTTTATCTATAAATAAAGAACATGATAAATTTTCAAGGTTTTCAATAACGCGACGCTTTTGACCAACTTGTCGATGCCCCGTCATCCCGCTTATATTGGAGGGTGCGTCAGCTTGTCATCAAAACGGCAGCCGGAGGGTCGAGACGACACCGATCACGAACAACCTCTTCTCGGGAATGTCATCATCGATAATGATCTCGATCGCATCATACCTTATTAACATAAAACTGCCACTACCAAATATGTATCACCGATGTCGTATTCTGCTCGCGATTTTTATCAAGAAAAAATTACCGATTACGATTGTGTCGATTTGTGAACAATATTTAGTTAAGTAAACACGGGGCTAAGAAAATAATAGTGTAAATAGCTTATCTGAACATATTTATAATCTCTCTTATATAGTAGTACATTTGTAAAAGTATATATTTCTTCATAGGTTACGTTAAATATTTTGGCATATTATATAATAGAATTATCTAAATAAAAATATCGTTATATTCATTGTCAGTAGCAGTTAATAGATAAGGGTTTATAATTGTAAAGTGCATAAAATTATGTGAAAGATTACATAGATTACATCACTGTTACAGGCTGAAAGATTTCCATGTTCTTAATTATGAATCTCACGTGATTGCCACTCTAAGTTCAGAGATTAAATGCAAGAATAAAAAAGTGCCATTCCTTTGTTCAAGGAAAACACATTGGGAAAAATATCAAACCGCAATAAATTGGGTACAAGAAATAAACAATACAGAAATGAAGAGCAAATGCCCAATTATCATCAAGCAAGAAATATAAAGAAAGCTAAAACTATGGAAGCAGTGGTAAAATAGAAGGTCCATGAATGACAGAGCCAATTTTAATAAAGCCCTAAAGGAACTAAAATGGCTATTAAATGACAATAAACATAATTCTATATAGATCTGCCTGAAAAATTTAACTGTCATGTGTGCTATGGACTATTCGCTTTAGAAAGCAACAAAAAAAGTAAAACAGCCAGAAGGAACCTCACCACCACTAAAAAAGCTGGGTGTTACCCGGGCAAAAAGTGACAGACAAAATGCTGAAGCATTCGTGACATATATATCCCAAGTATTTCAGTCCAGTGCAGCAGAAATCATGACAAAAAAGAAACTGCATTACAGCAAATTTTGTGTGCTTCAAGATAC
This sequence comes from Rosalia funebris, assembly GCA_037954035.1. Classification (NCBI taxonomy): domain Eukaryota; kingdom Metazoa; phylum Arthropoda; class Insecta; order Coleoptera; family Cerambycidae; genus Rosalia; species Rosalia funebris. The sequence continues at coordinate 28,087,965 of JAZFAV010000035.1, read as the reverse complement.
TTAGAACATCCAATTAAATGATACACATATACTGATGGTAAATATGCAATAAATAAAAAAATCGAGGCCACAAAAAGCATCAGGCTATGATCTAATAACAGAAAGAATACTTCAGCAGCTACCTGAAATTGCAACAAAATTCATCACACACAACGGAAATGAGTAAAACAACTACTAAGTTTCATACCACTATATTTTCACAGAAACGTGACTACAGTTTCGAAAATTTTTATGTCATTTCCAAGCGATGATTGCACTAAGAACATTCTTAGTTGAAACATCGTTTAAAAATGACATAAGAATTGCCGAAACTGCAGTCATGTTTCTGTGAAAATATAGTGGTATAAAACTTAGTAGTTGTTTTACTCATTTCCGTTGTGAATTATGAATTACCACAGAGGACCGGCATCCTCGATTAATTTCTTATCATACACTTATTTAACGCGATCGATAGGACTGAAGACATTCCAAGCCAGTGGAAGATTGCACAAATAATTATGATTTTAGAACCGAAATCCGAAAAAAGAAGTGAAATCATATTGACCTATTAACCAGTAATGTCTTTAACCAGTAATTAACCAACTTTGTACCAAAAGCTTCTCCTAAAAATTGCCCTACCCTAAAATAATCCCTGACCATTAATTCAAGTTCCGACAAAATCGTTCAACTATCAAGCAAGCCCAGATAATTACAGCGAATATTCAACGACAAGCCCTTGAAGACAAAAATTACTGCTCAGCAGCATTCCTTGATATCGGACAAGCCTTTGATAAAATTTGGCATACAAGATTACCGTGTAAATTAAAAATAAATTTTCTTGACAATCTATACAGACTGCTAAAATCAAACCTGCAAAATAGACATTTCCCAGTCAATGTCCAAGAATAGTAAACGACACTCCTACCGATAAAATAAGAAGCCTCCCAAGGAAATGTACTGGGACCGGTACAGTACCTGATGTATACATCTGATTCACTTACTAGTACCAATACCATTACAGCCACACTTGCAGATGACACTGCGATACTAGCAGTAAGTACAAAACACCAAGAATAGCATCAAATATGTTACAAGACCATCTAGAAAAAAATCAAATGTGGTTAAAAAAGTGGAGAATAAAAACAAATGGAAGCAAGTCAGCACATATGACCACCACACGTGACCCTTGCATGTGACATACCATTTAACTGAATACCCAGATAGTGGCTCAAAAGGAAGAAACCAGATATTTGGTAATGTATCTGGATTGCAAACTTACCTGCCTATAGCACACATTTACGAAGAGCAAGCAACTAGGACTAAAGTTTCATAATCTCTATTGGCTTATAGGCAGAAAATCGCTGCAGGAAACTCGGAAAAATAAGGTGTTGATTTACAAAAGCATTTTAAAATTTTTTTTTACAACATATGGGATACAGCTATGGAGATCAACCTCCACATTTAATATCGAAATTCTTGAAAGAATTCACTCTAAAGTGGGTAAACGAATAATCACAGATGCTCCATGCTCCTGGTTTATGTCCAATGAAATCATCAGTCATGATTTCAGTGTAGTGAGTATAAAACAGGAAATAAAATAAAAATAGTGTCAGATAGTCACAAAGATTAGCTGCCCATCCTAACAGTTGGCTAATCCAACTTCGCAGAAAACCCATTGGCAACCGTAGACTTAGCGTTATCATCTTAAGTACCTACTAACTAGATTTTAAATTATATCGAATAAAGAACTAATAGATACACATTAATCATATGATTAAGTTTTAATTAGGAGAAAGCCAACGGGCTGCCTCCCACATGTCGTCATATCCAATCACACTAATTATTGAATATCCTCACTAGGATTGCAAAGCAGATTGGTCGGAATTCATACCTTCATTAAAATGTCAAATATAATTGTTTCTTTCTAGAATATAGTACATCCAAAAAATATACCGGGAATTATTTTCGGCATTCCTCTGCTTCATACCTGGCAGATTATGGTGCTAATTGGTCCACAGTGAAATAGTACAGTGGATTAAAAAGTAACACAATAGCTGAAAGCTTTATAAAACATTCCATTGAACAGAAGAAAACAATCATCACCAATTCTTGGAGACGCTGATAATATGTATGTTCAAATACAATAAGAAAATTAAGTAGCTATTTTAAAATCAGTATGTCACTAATTTAACAAACTACAAAAACCGCAACATATTATAATATATTATTTATATTTATCATAAATAATTTAGTTGGAATAAAATTTCAACAGTTAATTTGATTTTTTTCTCATTGTAATCCTATTATTATAATGAATTTCATTTTAATCATCGTAGTAGCCTCATCGTATTAAAATATAGTCTAATTATGTATCTACTATGATATTTTATCAGATAAATAATTTTTCGTGAAACCTATGTGTTATTTTGGTATAATAGTACTATCTGCTTGATCAGTATAACCTACATAACGGTTACAGATATTATAATCACAGTCGTGGACGTTATGATGACAAGTAGCAGAGCAAAATATCTTGATTAACCCCCTTAACGCCTCTGCTTTTATGCCATGTTATAATGCCCTGATATTCTTTTTGTATCTGACATTAGTCTTCAAATGCAACAAATATATACTTGCAGCGGCCGCTTGATCACGAATATCTTCGAGCATTTCACAAGGCGCAACACATTCACGCTGTCATTTTAATAATTTTATTTTTTCTTGGTAAACCACCATTACTATGATAAGAAATCAGGGCATGCCGGATTAGTTTCTTGAATTGTATTTTTGATTTTTTTAAATTAACCAGTTCTTGTAGGTATCATGAAATATATTGAATATATGGCTGATAAAAGCGTATAACTGTCTCCAATAATATATATTATCCTCGGCATACGTCTAGGCTATCAAAAAGTTATCCTCGACTGTTATACTCTTAATATCAGCCTAATACCGATATATACTATAATAACACTTTTACGTGGATTATAAAGATAAATGACACTCTCAAATCAGAATAGAATAACAACTCTTTTGGTAAATTTCTATAAATTCTATTAGGTTGCGGATAAAATTTCTTTCACAGCTGCAAAAGTCATTTGAATCAATACCGGCACACTGACCAATTACATATAGAAGCGGGCAATCCGTTGAAAACTTGAACGATAAATATAAAAAGCATGATGTTTCAGTGGATTTTTACTTTCCCATAGCGAAGATAAATGTCATTCGATAGCTGTTATACATATTTATCCCGAGCTTAAAGTATGTTTGCTGACATGACGTTCTGAATGTACTAACATATTACCACATCTGACTATTCTATCATTCAAGATATACGGAGCTCCCTTAACCACTTCGCTTGTCTGCATTTATCGTTCTACGAAAATCTATTAATCAGCCAATTCGTGAACTGATTCCGATGCAACTGCAACATAAGACTTCCGATGCACTTTGCGGTGATTCGTGCGAGTCAATCAACGCTGTATGTAGGTATCAAAACGGCGGAACAAAAAGCGTACATGAAACTCGTATATGAAATCAGTAGCAGCTTAGGTTTGTTCATTTCCTATCTTTCAAGGGGTGATTGATGCGTGGGAAGCTAATACCTCGGCCTCGCAAACTTTCCTAACTAAATATGGCCGTCTGATTTGTGTAATACATCAACGGGAACCGCAGCAGTTTCATGTGTTTTGTTGTACTGAAAGTTACAATGGTTGACTTTAATGAAAAGACCGGGGGCAATAACTGCGGGAAAGAATGCGAGTTATGCAACCCGCTGCGTTCCATAACTGCGAATCAGAAATAGCGTTTCATTGCCGATATGTATCCACGAGACTTCAGTTCTGCAGTTGTGTGACTTTTCTTATTAGAATGTGTTTCTGAATTATTAAAAAATTAGTCATGAATATTTGTGAGCTCTGTAGTTTCACATTGTTTTTTTTTACCGCGATAATAAATCGTATATACACTGTAATTCTTTTAAAATAACCTATGAACCTATGGCCCTGAATACCTTTTTTTTGATAATTATGCAGAAGTGATAAAAATCTTGAAAATCTTTACCAATTTTTTTCTACCCCGCTATTTTCGAGGATGCTAAACACGAATCTGGTTTCAGTTTCATCCGCTCGGACACAGTTTTCAAGAAAATGGATTTTTTTCGCAATGCATGCCACTTTCATTATCAAACGAGTTTCGCTTCACACTACGTAGATAGCTCATATTAATACAAGTAGATGTTTCAACAATTCCATTATACATATGATATATTAAACCGTCATAAAACCTATTATTCATTACGATTCTCTTAATTTCATTCAAATGTTTACAATTGCGATACAATTGTCTTCCATTGTAATATTTTTAATCGTGCACCCTCTATATGAAGCCACATGTACTGATTAGTATACCTACGGGGGGCTCCAAAAGTTAACTATGACTATTAACTGAACTAAATACGCTGTTCTATTGAAGGAACCTAACCTAACCCAACCTAACCTAACCTAACCATAATAAGTAGACCGTTAGGTTAGGCTAGGTTTGGTTAGGTTCCTTCAAAATAACAGCATATTTAGTTGTTAAAATTCATAGTTAACTTTTGGACCCCCGTATACTGACCAGTACGTGTGGTTTCATATAGAGGGCGCACTATTACAAATATTACAGTAGACGACAATTGCATGTCAATTGTAAACATTTGGAGGAATCTAAGAACATCGTAATGAATAATAGGTTTTATGACAGTTTAATATATGATATGTATAAAGAACTGTTGTAGCATCTATTCGTATTAATATTAGCTATCTAGGTAGTGTGAAGTGAAAGTTATTTGATGATGATAAAAGTGGCTCTTGTGCGAAAAAGTGGAAAATAAATTTTCTCGAAAACTGTGTCCGAGCGGATGAAACTGAAAGCAGATTCATGTTCAACATCCCTGAATATAAGGAGGTAGGAAAAATTTGGTAAGCATTTTCAAGACTTTATCACTTCTGTATAGTTACCCTTTTTTTAAGGCAACGTTTAAGAAACGTGATTTTTTTTTTCTAAAGAACTCATGCCTCTTTTTACTCAGTAGAACATGTTTGATGTGGTTACCTTCCAACTTAAGTCCATTATATGTGATATATTAAGCAGTGGTAAGATTAGGTAGAATTAATTTTGGTATAGACACAAGAACACCTATTAGATTTTATATTATTTCTATCTGTTTGATCTTTGTGTATACTGTCTATGTTTTTCCTTCATATTTCTTTTATTCTTATTCTCTATTATTTCCGCTTCATTAAGGATAATGCTAACATCCCACGCGTCAAAATCTTAACCAGAATAGTGCAGAAAAGGATGGAAAATAGAGCGGAGGAAATACTAGGAGAAGACCAATTCGGGATTAGGCGAAATAGGGGAACTCGCGAAGCTATTCTGGCGCTAAGAGTAATTTTAGAGAAAACGATAGAAAAAGGAAAAAACGCTTATATAGGATTTGTAGATTTAGAAAAAGCTTTTGACAGATAATCTAAGATGGAAAAAATGTTCGAGATACTAAAGAGCGCGGGAATGAAGTATAGAGATAGGAGAGTAGTACACAATCTATACAAATAGCAAACTGCTGTTATAGAAGTAGAAGGGGAAAGAAGGGAAGTAGGTATTAGGAAAGGAGTAAGAGAAAGATGTACACTATCACCACTAATTTTTAATCTGTACATCGAAGAGGCGATTAATGTGATAAAAGATAGAGTGGATTTCGGGATTAAAGTACAGGGACAAAAACTAAAAATGCTGAGATTCGCGGATGATATAGCAGTATTAGCATCTAGTAAAGGGGAATTAGAATCAGCGTTGAACGAAATGGAGGCAGTGTTGACAGAGGAATACGGAATGAGGGTGAATAAAAACAAAACTAAAGTGCTAGTGTGCAGAGGGCACGAGATCAGAGCAAAAACGAAAGTACAAATTAATAATGAAAGGTTGGAGGAAGTTAAAGACTTTCACTTCCTAAGTTCACTTACTTAGGAAGTAAAATAAATTGGGATGGAAGAAGCAATAAAGATATAAAACAAAGAATAGCGCAGGGTCGAGTAGCTTTTAACAAAAAGAAAGCACTTTTATGCTCGGGGGTAATAAAATTAGAAACGAGGAAAAGATTTTTGAAAACGCATGTATGGAGCACTATACGGTTGTGAAACCTGGACGGTAGGGGAAGCAAGTAGGAAGAAATTAGAAAATTTTGAGATGTGGTGTTGCCGAAGAATGATGAAAATACCGTGGACTGATAGGGTTAGAAACGAAGAAGTATTAGAGAAAGTCGGCGAGAAAAGAAGTATGTGGAAAAACATAAAGAAGAGAAGAGATAGAATGGTAGGCCACTTGGTGAGACATGGGGGAATAGTCTGCGATATTTTGGAGGCAGAAATAGGAGTGAAAAAAGGCAGAGGTAGGCCTAGATTAGACTACTGCTCGCAAATAGTAAGGGATGTAGGTTGTAGCACAATTAGCGAAATGCGTAGGTTAGCACAAGATAGGAGAAGCTGGAGGTTGGCGTCCAACCAGTCTTAGGACTGATGACCTCATGATGAAGGATAATGCTCTATCAAGCTACTTGTGGCTTTGCATGCAAATTTGTAATATCAAGGTAGCTGAGAAGCCTTCTCTTAAGTATTGAGTAAATTTTCAGTCCGCTTTATATATATATATATATATATATATATATATATATATATATATATATATATATATATAATGTTAGAGCAAAGTTGCATTGGGGTGTATTTTATCAAATAATTTTTTACAATATTACATTTTCTACTGGGGAACAATATTTAAGTTACAGTAATACTATGCCATATATTTTATTTTACTTTATCAACGAAAAAATCTTAATAATAGTAATAAGGTCATAGTTAAGATTTTGTTTAGCTAAGATGTTTTAAGATATGGTGAACGTCAATTATTAAAATGACGAGTTTTATTTCGAGACTTGGAAGAACTCAGCTCTATAAAGAGACTTCGTAAAGTGGATAGAACGCTGTAGAAATTAAAGGAATTTTAATTTTCTTTGTAAAGGTGACAACATACTATCTGGACATTTGTTCCTAGATTTGAAGTATTCTTGCTTCATCTCGCATTCATCTGTTTGAACTGGCTCCTTCGTTCCCATCGTTCGCCTATTACGAATGAGAAAAGGGGTCACCTTGTGATTCTTCAACAGAATAGCTATTAATTCACTATAATTAACTATTACTGAATTTTATCGAGGAAGCCGTTACTCTGTGGTAGTTCATAATTCGAACGGAATGGAGTAAAACAACTACTGTTATACACATTTAAACAAAAATCGTGACTGCAGTTTCGACATTTTTATGTCATTTTCAAAACGATGATTCAGCTGATTCAAAACGATGATGAGGAGTTGAATCATCGTTTTAAGAATGACATAAAAGTATCGAAACTGCGGTCACGATTTTTGTGTAAATGTAGTGGTATAAAACATAGTAATTATTTTTCTCCATTCCGTTGGTATTACTGAATTGACTATAATTCAATAGCGTATATTTCTTTGTACAATTTTATGATGACTGTGATATAGCTGTCACTTTCACTTTCATTTGACATTATTTAAGAGCGGAGTGAGTTTTACGTTGTAACAAATTTAAATTTAATAGATCAGTTAAGTAAATCAGTTGATGTGTTTCATCAATCATGTGGCAGAATAGTTGCTCGAGCTCGAGCAGCTACCTATGACCTACGAGCTTACGACAGAAATAATTAACGCAAACCCAAACATGATAAATAACATATACATCAGAGATAAATATATTGTTTCTTTCATCTGTCAAGAATTGAATATGTAGACAACAAATCTTGAAGATGGAAGAGTACGTCCTATACAGATTTATGAAGTACTGAATGATCTATTTAATGTTGCTGAAGAATGCTATCTAAATCTTCTGACCACCTGAGATTACATCATAAGTTGTCTTCAAAATAAACTGACGGATTGATCTTCATTTATGACAATGAATAATTAACGAATGCAGAGGGATTACTAGAGAAGCCTTTCAACTATAAAATAACGGTGATCACTTTCAGAATCTCCTGTGGTGTTCCAGGTGTTCCAAGTGATTCCAAGTTCAATTCCATTTTCAGTGTCGGTGGAAGTGGGTGTTGTACGCGTATTATTAATATGTATCCCCCATCTACCCTACTTCGGCTTTGGACTTGACTCTTTATTTAACTTATGTAGTGTGTTTTATATTTATATAATCAGTTGTAATATCAGACACTTATGTTGTAATTATATTATAGGTTATATAAAATACTGACAATTAAAGTTATACATGACAAAATAATGATAAACGTGAAAGAAAAATCTATAAATAAATAAAAAGCATCATTAAAATGTCAATTATCAAAATTAAGAACTAGGTATGTTATGTGCATGGAACAAATTTTCTTCATGAAAATAGTTAGTTTGCCTGAAACATCAGAAATCCTCTAAACAAATTGTATTCCATTAAACAAATTGTATTATATTCAGATAAGTAAAAGAGGAAACCTATAAATAGAACTATGCCTAGCTAACTTGAAGATATGCTTTAGAAGGCTGTTTACATCTTGTATGTAACCATAAAGGTATCTTTTACAGAGGATTGTAGAAAATCATACAATATCATACAATGGTATGATGTCATTGTTATCTCGGCTGATAAAGTCTTATGTAATATTAAGTGACACACATAAATTTTAAAACAGACTATGTTTTATTAGATCTTGCCCCACTTGTGTTAACAGTGATCCATTTGAGTAGTTCTTATCTTCTTTTTCATTGCTGTTACCGTTTACTGTTATCCGTGTTAGGTGCGAGAGAAACACAACCAAAAACTATTTGAGATTAAGAAAGTTGAAACGCATTCAACGATCGTTACTGTCAGAAGAAAAATATATTACATTTTCGACAAGACCAAGAATTTTAATCTTGAAAACATATTAATTTAAACGTCAGACGCCCTCATAGAAATTGCGATAATATTTATATTTTCGGATACGCTTAACGCCTATAAAGTCATAAATCAAGAGTTGCGAAAAAAGTTTCATTGAATGCCAGAGCTACAATAGAAATCTCGTCGATAGTCCCTTTTCAGAACTCGATTGTTAGAGCATTTTAATAAACCTAAACTTTAAATAACTTGGAGATATAATGATGATGAAGCCCTCTCTGCCAATGTCAGAGCATTATTGCTTTCTGGACCGTATTTTTGTACCCCATAAAGCAGTTAAATGTAGTCCTGTAATGATTGTGTACGAAAAAAAGCGTATCAATTACTGTGTTGAATAACAACTTGTTATGTTATACTGTCGTTTTTTATATATGACGTATAAGATGACTTATACGTTTATATGTTCCCCTTATCGGGCTATCAGACAGAACAGATTTACTTTTTAGAAAAGGCAATTTTAAGGTGAACTGAATCGTAAATATATCTACAATGAACGAGAGTCTAATACATAAGCCCCAGATCAAGAGGAAGTTGACTTAAATTGGTTAATTATAATATAAACGCTATTGAATTGAGGAAAATATATCCACAAACTCTATTGCTACAGCAGTATTTTTAAAAGATCTCATCTTTAAAATGTGTTTCCCTAAAAAATACATTTTAATGTAGTAACCAAAACTAATTCCAATTTCTCTAATATTGTACTAGTATAGTAATAAAATGAATAATTAATATTTGATAAACATAGGAAAAATTATATTACTAATCCTGGTTTTAGTATCTCATTAAACAGTCAAAATCTAAAGCCGGTTATTCCTACTATCTCGTAAATTATTATTTACAAAGGTATTTTTATTCTTTGTGTTGTAAGATTTGTGGGCTGTTGCAATTATATGTTAGAGACGAATAATATACAATATTCCATTTATGCATTTTTACAAAACAGCGTAAGAAGGGTAATATAATAATAATACAAACTATTTAATAACAAACGCACTAAATTGTTACAAGTAAATATAACACTGTATGTATCCACTCTCTCAACTAGCGTGATGAACTGCATCATTATCATCATGGCCTGGACACGCGTGAGTATTTTGCAGCATCAGGTATATTTCTATATTTACCTCAGAGAATTATGTTCTCTGTGGTGAGAATATGTTCATATGTTTGAAGAGCGACCTTCCGACATCTACTGATGTAATACTACTACTGGTATACATGAAAAACTATTTCCTCTCACTCAACGGATCTATAGATGCACTATAACTGTTAGCAGTATTATCGCAAACTTATGTTAACGTGTTAACGTTAGTGTATATTTTTAACACACTTTGGAAATTTTGTTTCATCAAATTTTGAAAATTTGATTTATTTTACTTCTTGCATCATCTATAGCGTGTAGCAGGGAATTTACTTGGTTCACGATTTTCAGGAATACCACTAACGTCAAAGTACTATTTTCTAATTTTTCTATTACGTCATGCACTCCTTTATAGTCGGTGTGAATAGTTTTTAAATCAGTTTCAATAGAAATACCTAGAAATCATGTCGAGCTTTCCTTACCTAATAGCTGCAGCCTCGGCAAGATTGAACTGTAGTATAACAGATTTTATTTGCAGGAAATTTCAGCATAATAAAAATCTGCCTTCAACTATGCTCTCCAACGTGTAAGAATCAGTTCTGGTGGTTCGAGAATTCCAAGACACTTTCTGTGAAATTCGCGTTTATTAGATTTTAGAAAAATTTTTTGAATTCGCTATTAATGCATTTATCTTGGGAAAACATTGTCGAATAGTTTCAGCCACAAGACGTAAAGAATGCATTTTACATATCATGTAATCTACAATCGTGTTATGAAAGAAAACGACTTACTGAACGCATTGTCGCGGCACCATCAGTTACATATCAATATTTGACTTGTTGACACTTGACATTTTTCTAACGTCTCCAGTACCACCTATGTAATTATATTTCCAGTACACTCAGTGAGTATTTTGCTAGCTAATAGCAATGCCGAGGATCCAGTACAAGCGCTATAATATTTATAATATTTTTTTACGATCGATTGTTTCGCCAACATATAACCACAATCTTGTAATTTATCTGTAATTTTCTCTATAATGTCGCCGTGATATATCATTGCATAATGTTCAACGACTTGATAAGTGGAACTGTGTATTTAGTTGTACCGAAACTTTCGAAATGGCTCTTTATCTAGTATGGGAAGCGCAATATTAATATTAACAATAATTCAAACATAAAAATGAGTTTTCAAGGGCACGCCCTCTTTTCTATGTTGATTTTATGATTTGTTTTGTTAATTTACAAATTACATTCTCTCCATCATAGAATAAATAATCAAATTCACCAATAAACTTTTTCACTTGCTCAGCATGCATGTAAACGTTTTCTGGGCATTTTCACGTACGACATACTCTATTGTTAAATTAAACGTTTCAACTAACATAGCGGACACCGTACGTACATCTCGATCAAAAAATCAGGGTCAAGTATGGACTTACGGCTGTGAAAAGTACATTGATGATTCCCCTCCACTACAGTTCGTTGACAACTTCAATTCAGGGTTATGATTGCAACGTTATGTTACGTTAGAACTATCTAGAAGTTAAAAGACAGTCGTCTCTTTGAATTACCATACATTGTTTACAATCTAACAGAAATTTTATGACGACATTTTGTAATGAAATTTTATTAACATTATTATTTGAAAATACCTAAGATTTGTGGATTTCATACGCAAAACGTTCCTTGAAGTAAAAAATATGCATGCCCTCACATGAAGCGCTAATAGTATGCAGTGCTCACAACCCACAGCCTTAGTAATTAATCAACCAAATATTAGTTATTATTAGAATTATATTATAAATTATAATATTATAAATATAATATGTTATTATAAATTATAATATAATATTATAAATTATAATATAGTTATAAATTATTATTAAAATTATTGTTAGATATATAACTCAAACTATTAGAAAGTACGTGTGAATTAAACATAATGAGAGAATTGTTTAAATTTAGTTTTAAAATGATAATGACTTAAGAAATTTACAGAAACAGTAAAATTTCTTCTACAGAGCAGAGACATTATACGAAAATTATCTCGGAATAATGGTATGCTATGAGAATGTATTAAAAATAGGGTCTTTGAATCTTAAACTCAGGTGTTCATTTTAGGAATAATTATAAACACTTTGGCAATTTCTGCATAATATATTACTAAACATTTATTAAATTAAATGATAATTCCGAAATCACGTTTATTGACAACGTCGTATGAGAGAAATAAACTAGAATGCAGCTCTATGAAGCTTATGATTAAACACTGATAGTACACCTTCGTCCCCTGACATTTTTCATGATCTTCATCACCTTACTATATAAGGAACCATTTCCCCTGCTATAAATTAATACCTTTCAGGACAGCTCCGCGCAGTCTATTAATTAAAGGCTCAGACAGGAAGTAAATGAGTTTAAGTAGTAAATTAACTTACCCGATATCCCATCATAGGTCCACCATTCTTCCCAGCTAACAGCTGCCGCTCCTGAAACAAAACAAAAACGATTCACTCGGTGCGGATTGATTGGTGACAATAATTGATGCATGGCTGAGCTAGTCCTGTGTAAGCCCATATTTTATGAGCTTTGTTAGGATTAGTTCTAACCGCGGACACGCGTCGCTCGCATCGCCCAGCACGTATCTCATTTTTAATCCGGATTATCTCGCTACTCGTCTGTTTTTTCAAACATTGCCCATATTTGTCAAGTTGCTTGCTTGAGCTCGCGCAGCCGGATCGCTCATGACAAATGCAATCCTGCTGATAATTATGAAAAAGGATGTTCCTATTTCGCGAGAGACTGATTTGGGTTGACGTCATACAATTTGATAAATACGTTTATATTTGAACGCGTTTTCGTTAGAAATGCAACATCTAAATTCGTTAAAAATCAGCTTCAAACTTAAAATGTATAATTTTGAAAGTTTAAGAAATATTGATTCTAAAGTTATTATTAACGAAACATGTAGATGAGAGAGAAGAATAGGAAGAAAAGAGCAGTTATGATGTAGAAATTGAAAGAGAGTCTGAGAGTAGTGATTCAGGGAGATGTCAGAGCGAGGATGCAAGTACTATAATTGAAAAGAAAAAAAATTAACAGCTAAAGCTAAGCATCACGAGAATACGTTAAACACCCTGAAGAAAGGCAATATTTTTTACGTAAAATGAATGTTGTAAGTCTCCAGGATAATTTGAACACACAAACAGAATTAACTGCCAGTTTGTAACAATATTTAGACTATATTTTTCCCTAATTAGATTAAGATACAAAATTTATAAATATAAAAAAATACACAACAGGTTTCGAAACTGAACGGTGATGATAACTGTAACTCTGAAAATCATGTAATGGATTTTGTATTGTGATACTAAGTAAACCAATTTCTCATTTGCTTAGTTTTATCGTTTATTTTTCACAATGTTTTCATGTATTAATTTAGTGCAGACCTATTATTGAAAGTAACTCTCATCATATTTGATGATACAGGAGGCTAATAACCCAATTAAGGTAATTTACTTTTTCTCCACATAATTTAAGACACAAAGTCTGAAAAAGACTACTTTAGTTAAAAATAGGTTTGCTGTAGAACCATAGTTTAAACATCATTATCATCCAAGTATTAATAACACGATTTTTTAATATTTCTGCCCATAAAAATATTCATTAAATCGCAATCAATTCTCAAAGTAAACTTATTTATTCCGAGAGAGAATAGATCCCGATCAATGGATTTAATTCAAATCCCTTGATAATCCTATTTTTCAATTTCTTTGCCTATTCTGATTCTTGTCTTTACGTCTTTTATTCTGTTAGTGTTTTGAGGTACAGCGGCAGCATTTTAAGGTTATTAGAATGTAGTAGCCGTATAAGAAGGATATTCTCAGGAGAAAGAAAATTAAAAAAAAATCACTACACCCTCAGTAGACTATCGTTGACCCCATAGTTCAAGACAGCAAAACCTTAGGCTCTCTGTTATGCTATTTTGAATAGAAAACTATCCTAATAATTTATTAATTTTGCTATTTTTCTTTTATTATAAATTTTTTTATTTTGCTATTCTCTACCTAAGGGTAGAGCTATTTCTGTATCTGTACTACATTCATTAATCCCCTATTTTTATATAATATATTTTATATCTTGTATACATATTTGTATACGAGATTTATAAATGTCACCTATTTTTTAGATAATTTCGAATCAAATCATAAAATTTTAATTTTGAACCCTCAAATAAAGACCTACTTTTCCTATGGTAAAATATCGTTTTTCAGCTACTCGCCTTCTGTTTATTAATATGAATATCACAATTGCATAATATACATAATACTAGAACGATGAAATTCCCAATAATTGAATGAGATACCTTCCGTCCCGGGATTACATAACTTCCTTAAATTTACAACTTAGAGATTGAAAACCGCACCTAGACTATTTACTACTCGCCAAAAGCAGAACACATAGTACCCCTCTAATTCACCTTAATACGCATTGCTACGATTTGGTAGTCTATTGGTCAGTAACTGTAAGTCCTAAATAAGCTCCGAATATAATTACCTGGAACATCTGTTTGTAGAAAATTTGTATTCCTGGGAGACTATAACTTGTTAAATACCTATTAAACAAATAAATTGTATCTAATCAAGAACGTACAACATCAGGGAATAAGTAATTCCATGTTTATTATAATTCTAATTGACGGCTATGTAGTAAAACTTACGGTAGATTTATAGCTGACATGATTTCTTTACGTAAAATTAATTCCGTTAATTTTATATCTAAGGAATTAAATCCGAAATTTAATTGCATATTAAATTTATGAAATCGACTGAAAATATACGGCAGTAATTTTGATATCTTAGCGGTAGATAAGAGTTACCCCGGATAGATATCTTCAATTATATCAAATAAGTACTCGTGGAGAAGTTAAGTTAACCAATCTGAACAGAAGCGTAACTTGAAATTTACTGCGAGGCATATTCGAGCATCTTCGGCGTATAAATGAGACGGTATGTAATAAATAATAGATGAAAATTCATTTAATTAAGTAATTCCTGATATAAATTGTACAGAGAAATTCAGACTGACGTCAAATGGAAAATCCGTTAAAGTTATTTAAACTGACTTAAGTAGATTGTATAAAAACTACTTTTGTGTAGGAGCAGTTGGCGCTTACGTCAATAGTACGAATGTGATAATCTCTAGATTTAGGGACTTTAAGCTATGAACTTTGTATTCTGAAACGACACGTTAAGAGTTTGTGACAATAGAAGTACTTACACTACGAAATAAATCTATGAGAAGTACGTGTAATTCTTCTGTGAAAATCTGTTAAAACAGTAATTTATATTTTACCTAGGAACATTTTTTGGAAGTTTAATGATTCACTTTATCACATTAGTTATTAACAGTGAATAGTTCAGTGGTTTTCAATTCTGTATATCATTGGCTTGTACTTCGCACTTTAATCAATTTGTTATTAAACTCCTTCTTTAAAAGTAAATAAGTGTTTTTTAACGCTAAATATCAAGTGATTAAAGTCGATTATATGGTAATAAATAAATTAACATTTTATATTCACACTATAATTGGCAACGATTAAAGATGGAAAATGTGTGTGTCTTTAACATATGATAAACTTTTTCTGACGAAGTGGTCAATGAGATGAGAGCGATTGGAAATACTCTATTCAGTCGTACTTCTTCCAGTTTGAGAAGCATCTCTAAATCACGATGAAATAGATTCTGAAATTTTTAAAGTAAATGGTGTTGAAAATACATTTTAGAACTTTGAAATTATAGAAGTACTTATAAAATAAACTTCTAAAATATACCCTGCATTTTCTTTTTATTATCAAGTTAATTATGATAACAAAATTAAACGAATGACGGCACTTTTGCAGTTCATCTTAGTATTAATTTTGTAATATAATAGGATGAAAACCTTGGAATAAAATTTGTTTCAGATGTGGAGGTTTTGAATAAAAATTTCGCAAAATGGCCAGTTTCTAATTTTGGTTGCCTACACTTAACGGGTAATCTTTACTTATTTTAACCTTATCTTAATATTTACTTATTTTACACCCTCGGAGATATAACTACCCCCAACTATTTTTCGCCTAAGGGTATGTGGAGTGATACATCAATTGAAAAGTTTACTCAATCGAAATACAAGACATACTTTGCTTTTTTCAAATGGAGAAAAGAAAAACTTTTATTTATGATAATTACCACTACATCGTAGAATGTGTACAAAATATGTACTATTTCTTTCTTCATGCTCTTTTGAGGAACATTGATAATACTCGTAGACATTTTTGGTTCTCATTTTTGTACACTGCCTCTTAATAACAATAATAATAATAAAAATTATATATTTATTTTCCAACCATATAAATTCAAATTACAAAACAAATACCAATATTTAAAATACATTAACGAATATATATAAAATAGTGACTATCAGATGCATTAAACTTCAATTAAATATTTTCTAAATAGTCAGATAATTAGTAAATATATAAAACTATGTTAATGGTATTTAACAGACACAGCCAAATATTTACTTTTTTATATGAGTAAAAAAGTCTAATAATATAACATAATACTTATTTTTTATTATTAAATCATTATTATTAAAATTAGTTTATATAAATTTGTAAGTGTTACATTACCTCACATTTTATCTTTGTAATAGTGTCACTTTTCATATGTTATTTATGATTTTAGGTTTAAAAACTTGATTACAAAATGTTTTAACAAACGGAAACACTTTATATTGAAATTATTTATAATGATGCCTGGGTACAGCGAAAGATGCCGAAATCAATTATTTATCAACTTTCAGGCCACCCATTATGAACCAACATCAAGATCTTCCGCCCATTAGCCAAGGGATGATCAGTCTCGTTATCGGTAAAGTGAGTATTGGTACTTGGAGTTTGATCATGTGACAGATGTATATAAAGAAAAGCCAGGAATGTTCGATAATGAAACCAACTAAATATATTTTTAGCTATTAAAGAAGACCCTGTGACTCCAGATCGATAACTGGTTCATGATTTTAATGTTTATCATATCACAATCCTCAAAGTAACGAAACGTTACTAATGCACCCTCACAAAAATAATTGGTTCAGAAACTTACTGAAGATAACCTGGAGCACAGAACTGAGTTAATAAAATTGAGGGTCGTGAGAAGCGAGGAAGTCTATTATATAACATAGTATATCATTCATCATCATGAAGTCATCAGTCCTAAGACTGGTTGGACGCTAACCTCCAGCTTCTCCTATCTTGTGCTAACCTACGCCTTTCGCTAATTGTGCTACAACCTACATCCCTTACTATTTGCGAGCAGTAGTCTAATCTAGGCGTGCCTCTGCCTTTCTTCACTCCTATTTCTGCCTCCAAAATATCGCGGACTATTCCCCCATGTCTCAGCAAGTGGCCTACCATTCTATATCTTCTCTTATTTAAGTTTTTCCACATACTTCTTTGCTCGCCGACTTTCTCTAATACTTCTTCGTTTCTAACCCTATCGGTCCACGGTATTTTCATCATTCATCGGTAACACCACATCACAAAAGCTTCTAATTTCTTCCTACTTGCTTCCCCTACCGTTCAGGTTTCGCAACCGTATAGTGCCGTGCTCCATACATACGTTTTCAAAAATCTCTTCCTTGTTTCTAAGTTTATTACCCCCGAGCATAAAAATGCTTTCTTTTTGTTAAAAGCTACTCGACCCTGCGCTCTTCTTTGTTTTGTATGTTTATCGCTTCTTCCATCCCAATTTATTTTACTTCCTAAATAAGTGAAGTCTTTAACTTCCTCCAATCTCTCATTATTAATTTGTACTTTCGTTTTTTCTTTGCTCTCGCGCCTTCTTCACACTAACACTTTAATTTTGTTTTTGTTCACCCTCATTCCGTATTCCTCTGTCCACACTGCCTCCATCTCGTTTAATGCTGATTCCAATTCCTCTTTACTAGAGCTAGTACTACTATATCATCCACGAACCTCAGAATTTTTAGTTTATGTCCCTGTACTTTAATCCCGAAATCCACTCTATCTTTTACGACATTAATCGCCTTTTCGATGTACAGATTAAAAATTAGTGGTGATAGCGTACATACTTGTCTTACTCTTTTCCTAATACCTACTTCCCTTCTTTCCCCTTCTACTTCCAAAACAGCAGTTTGCTCTTTGTATAGATTGTATACTACTTTCCTATCTCTATACTTCATTCCCGCGCTCCTTAGTATCACGAACATTTTTTCCCATCTTACATTATCAATAGCTTTTTCTAAATCTACAAATCCTATATAAGCATTCTTTCCTTTTCCTATTGTTTTCTCTAACATTACTCTTAACGCCAGAATAGCTTCGCGAGTTCCCCTATTTCGCCTAAACCCGAATTGGTCTTCTCTTAGTATTTCCTCCGCTCTATTTTCCATCCTCTTCTGCACTATTCTGGTTAAGATTTTTGACGCGTGGGAAATTAGGCT
This sequence comes from Rosalia funebris, assembly GCA_037954035.1. Taxonomy (NCBI): domain Eukaryota; kingdom Metazoa; phylum Arthropoda; class Insecta; order Coleoptera; family Cerambycidae; genus Rosalia; species Rosalia funebris. The sequence continues at coordinate 28,069,399 of JAZFAV010000035.1, read as the reverse complement.
AATCGTTCTAAAGTTCTCGCATTTGTCGGCTCCTCTCTTTTTCGATATCATTAGTATGGAAAATGTTTACGATAAAACTATGTTTACTTTAAATGTTTTAGTTAACTGACACTATTGTCATTACTGAACTAACATCAACTCCCAGTAGGTATGGTAAAATCACACCCAACACCCACAAAAAATAAATGAATAATTGCGTGGGTCAGAATAATAGGTAATAGGGTTCCTGTACCATTTTTTATGATAATGACTTTAATGGACCATTACATCTAAATTTTCTCTAAAGAGAAAATCTCCATCTGCAATTTGGGAAAGAGAGTCGACACTGTCCTTCTAAATTGATTGGATTCAGAGCTACCTGATCCCGGAATATGGATTTTACAGGATATGTATAGGGAGTCAATATATAGACGACGTATTTCCAAATATTGGACGACGGGATTTAATTTAGTGGCCTCCAAGATCTCCAGACTTTCTTGTAAGGGTACTTGGAAACAAGGTTATTGAAACAATTCCTGACTACGTTGGGGTACTGCAGCAAAGAGTAAGACAAGAAATCATATAGATCACTCCGAAGATGATATGCTAACTGAATATAATAAATGGGTTTTCTCATCCACTAGTCAAGGAAGAAACGATACACATTTTGAGCATTTTTTATGATGAAATAATCACTAACGTAAAAAGTTATTTTTTATTCTTTATACAGGTAATAATTTTAAAACTAAAAGAAAAGTGAATTGTGGGTTGAATCCTCTCGATGAAACCTTTCAAATGATGCCACTCGACATATTCTTATAGTTGACAAAAAAGTTGGGGCGATTACTATTCATTTCATTGCTACTTGTCAAATAAAAAACTCTCTTACCCTGCCGATAAACGGAAGAGTCTATCTAAGCCTAGCCATAAAAACAAGGCAAGGTTATGTTTTCAGCTTTTTTATTTGGCAAATAGCTATGAAATAAACCATTCATATCTATTTCAGGATTGTTTATTGAAATCCTCCGTATATATTTGACTTAGAGAATATATTTCAGTTAAAGTTTCTACTTTGTACAAATTAAGTAATATGTTAAAACAAACGAATGAATAACAACCTTCTTCACCCTTACGGCATACAAAGAGGTTTACAATATCCATTCCCCCTGCTCCTGTTACTCATTATAATGTAACCGAAGTTGGAACACGTCTCTTGTATCCACATTTTCGCTCATCAAAACCCAGTGAAGCCGCCACTGTACCCAAACTTTAGTTGAAAAAGTCTAAACGTCGCCAACTCGAATCGCCGTCAGCTAATTGCATTGCCCCCTGATATTTCTACCTACAATGAAAGTGACCGGCAAACGAACCTTACCTGACTGGAATAAACCCTAAGCGCTTTCATCACTGCCAATGGAAGGAAGTCTACAAATAGAGACTGGAAAGATCTCACTGATACACTTTCTGCTAATGGAGATATTATCAATTATTATATTCTCTCTTTCTCTACTAAGAATTGACAGTCAATTTAATTGTTTTTCGTTTGTCTTGGGGTAATGTCTTAAGTTTTAATTAAAGCGTTCTCTAATAAAAAAATAACACTCGTTTGATTAACTAATATGGCAAAAATGGCTATCGTTTAAAAATTGCTTTAATACATTTTATTACATTTATGACAAGCGTACGAGCCCTAACAGTTATATGTTGGAACAACCTCATGAATTCACATTATTTGAAATAATGTAATGGTCCAGTTTTATAGAACATAAATTTCAGAGGTGTGATAACCTCTTGTTTCATGTTAACGTATGTCACTAACAACTTTTGCATGAACATTTGATCTACCAGCATCCTTTTTATGTACTTTCAGTGCTTTTAGAAGTTACCCAAACAAGAGATGACTGTATTTTCGAATTCCATAACTAGCATATTAGCTCTAAAAGTGCTTTTAATGGTGTAAATTTCGTACTTTATGATGAAAACCATAAAGCACATAATTAAGAAAATAAGATTATTATAACAAGAAAGTTTTACTAGAAGTTTTGAGAAACTGTGACAATTAAAAATGGTATCAATTATCGACATTTATTTTAAAATCCAAGACCATTTTCGATCAAGATAATATTTGATATTGATACTTCCTCTGAATATTTTGTTTGTTAATAATGTTTTTGATAATTTTTTTTTTAATAAATTGGTTTAAAATGTATGATAGAAGATTTAGTAATTTTTATATGCATTATTTTGATATGTGTAATTGTTTGCCATACATTGCTGATTTTCTCAAGTGCAGAAGTTTCTTTTCAAGGAAACATTTTCGTTCCACTTATTACACATATGCAGAAAACATTTTGTGAAGAAGTTATTTTGTGTTTGCTATCATAAATATACACCATTACTATGACAATTATTTCGAGATTGAAATCATATCCTAGGATACCTTATCAATAAAATATAGTTAATAATTTGCAAAAGTTAATATTCCATTGTATAAAATAGTATTTTTAAAAATTTTATTAAAAATAAAAGAGTTGATAAAATTACTTTTCTTTTCGGCTGTGTTTGCTTATTTATTTATTTATTTACTTATTTGTTGAACAACAGACAAAATCCAATTACAAAACAAATATGAACAATTAAACTTGTAAAATTATGGTATGTCTAAGTACAGGAAAGAAAGGAACATAAAGAAATTACTACTTAGTGTAAAAAGCACAAATATGAATGTATAAATATATGAAAAAATGGTAACAGTGAAAATTAAATGTATGTATAGATTTAATTATTGTATTATTAGCTATAAGAATTAAGTTAGAAGCAACAATAATTTATGAGAGTCTACTATAATTAATATCACATATATCTGAGATCTTGTTGAAATTATCGCACATAACATAACATGTATTGACGATATTAGAAGATCATTAGTCCTAGGCATTTTACAATAAAATGTATGAGTTTATATTCATAGACGTTTTGGTAATAACATGTGAATTCTGTTGTCGCTGTTTTCGGATTGTCGGGCTCTCTTAGTTTAAAGTGATAATTTTTGGAACACCACGTATGTATTTAATTTTTAAGTTGATTTCACCAGGTGCCACACTTTCGTTGAGTTGCCTCCTAATTGTCCGGTAAAAATCAATTTGTCTGGGAGTTCAGTCCAATGAGATACTGATGGTTTTATAGTTTTTTGAATTTTTTAGGTATTTTGCCCTATGGATAATGTCATGAACAATAAACTCATCGCTAGCTATAACTTCAAGTGGACGTGGAACCTCTTTATTCGAGTCAGACCTTCCTATGCGGATTGCTTTGATATTTTCATTTTCAGAAATAGGCAATTAATTCAAATATCTCAGTTACCAGTTATTTTTCATTTTGTGTTCGTGTTTGGCTCCCTGAGTTAGGTTCCTTACTGATGCTAAAGATAATGATGTTGTGTTTTCTTTTTTCTCGCTCATGCATTTTCTGCACATTTTCGTGCTTTCTGTTACAACCTTTAAAATTTTTGTTATTTGTTGTTCCAGGTCATTTTGATTTTAATTGCCTATTTTCTGCACACAGGATTTTGTTTTCCTCCTCTATGTTAGTTATTTTTTTAAAGTATATAATTGTTTACTCACGTTATCGAACTCGTCCTGTAGATTTTTAACAACCGTAGCCGATATTTGTAAAACAACGTATCCATAAAGTCCTTGTCGATTAGACAGTCCTTGATTACTTCTTGCGATATTATTCTAACATCGATTTCTTGCGCCTTAGTTAAAACCATGCTGGGATTTCTTATACACTCAATAGGCAGGAATATTAAAAATAATTGAAATACTTATAGGTATGTAAATTAAATCACATTGAAGTATACGCGAAAAATTATGTAAAGAAGAGCTGACAAGTTATTCACTAAACATTAAAACAGCCTCCAGCTCTATCAAACTACATAATTATATTGTTACTGAATGATATTACATAACCGAGGTCGTCACGTGTGCTCGCTACTGCAAGTGCTCTCTACACTAGCTATGAACATACTCTACTTCAAATAGTCATAAGATATTTCGCTTCGATGTATTTGTTTAATACCAGCATTTCCCGCATTAAAAATAAGCCGCATGTCTCCTTGGGAGTAGTCCTCACAAATACCTCAGTTCTCGAAACGACATTAAAAAAGTACACACAAACGTATCGACATATTGCAAAATAAAATTTGACAAAAACCGAAGTTATCCTCCCTGGGGGCCAGAAAGGTTTCGACTTCTACAAGAAGTTATGTAACATTTTGTGTGACCCCTGGGAGGTATATAATAAGACGTGACGCGAAAATACTGCGGCGCTCCGTTTATAGGAAAGAATGGGCCTCGAATAGTCCACAGGTTTGCGTCGCGGCCGTCCCTAAAGGGTGTCCTAATGCGTCGCGTATACTCTTTGAAACCGTTGCCGTATATTATCATCAGGTCAGAAGTTAGAAGTGGAATATCACTTTTTTCGTTTCTCCTGACTAACGGATTTATGTTGAAAAGTTTTTCGATTTGTCTTGGGGACTAATGAACGATAAGGTGGAGACCTATCTCTGTAATCAGTTCCTCGATCTCGTCGAACTCTGTTAAAGTTCGGATAAAAATACAAAGTGTTTATGAGCCCGGATATCGAACTGGGCTGGACCCTTAATCGATAGCAGGGCTAATAAATATTACGGTTTATCGCCGTATTGTTAAAAATAATCAGTAGCAATAACATTCCTTGACAAATACTTTTGGTACGATTAGCGATGAGTATTATAGTTCATTTACGGTACAAGGTATGTTATAGTGGGTATTATTGCAAGGTTATTTGTGGCTTTACCTCTAATCTTATTAACCTTACCAAAAAATAAGAGTTTATCAAAAGAGAGTGTTACATAAACTTATTTGAAAAGGAGTCTTACACCGAGTTACCTTGTACACACGTTACTATATGGGCTCTATCTTGAAATGCTCTTTACATTAAGAAGAGCAAATTATTTCTTATCCTTCCCCAGCCTCTTATCACCTGCATTGATTGTTTTAGCTCGATATTGGAACTTGGCTCACTTGATTTCACTTTGCCTTAATTACTCTTTCGTGTTCGAGTAACTTCAGAAATACTTGAAGAACATTGAAGAAAATACATTAAATAAACAAGAGAAAACTCTTAATTGAATAACAGATGAATAAATTGGCGTATACAAAATTGAAATAGAAAAGAACATGAAAATAGATTAACATACTGAATCAAATTTAGATTTTATAAAATTTAGGTATTGTATCAGTTTCATACTAATCTATAGAGGTAACTCGAAATTAACAACAACATTTAGAAAATTAATTACAATAATTAAAACATTTTCTAAATGAAGACGGAAACAGAACTTCCCCAAATTGTAATCTTCTTCAATGGCGCAACATCCTATGTTTTAGTCGAACCAGACCGAGGTTGGTTGATACCTTGAAGTTTCCCTACTTCGACCAATAATATTGATTTTTGGTTTAAATATTCTTTATTGTGTGAATAAAGTATGAATAATATAAAATAATAGATTAAATAATAAGTGTAAATTCAATGATTTCCAATAATAAAAGATAGATTAACAATTGTATCATCAATATCTCCCGTCGTCTTCCACCACGTGTAGCGCAAGTTACATAATTAGATTATATTTAGTCCATGCCTGTTGATTATACAGAAAGATAAATACCGACAAAACTTCTTCATTGACCAATCACAGGGTATTTACTTAATACGCTCCGCTAAAATATATTATCAATTATTTTAACTTAGCCGTTCCTCCATTTTAATTAACTGCATATCCAATATATATAAAATTTAATCTGGCCATTTGTGTCTGTTCACACATCCTTTACACTACTTAATTAAATATTTCAAAATATAAAAAACTTCTTATATAACTGTCCTCGTTATCAGAATTTCGAAAAATGTGCATCAATAATACCTTTATCCACACATGTTAAAAGAAGGCAATCTGCCCAACTACTTGACTGCAACCACACACATTCAGGGCACTGTTTAAGTACTTGTGCAATAGAATATTGTCGTTAGGTTTCTAAAGAATTTTGATAAACGCAACATTGCTCTATTAATATTGAAAAGTGTTATTTAGTTTAGAGAGCATAATGGAAAACTTATGTTTACAATTATATAGATCTGTCTGAAGGAATACTATGTAGGGTGTTTCAATAAGAAGAAGAATGCACAATTAATGTCTTATTACAGTGTTACAGTTCACTAACAAGCACAATGTTCTATCACACCAATCTGGAATTACTGACATTCGTTGCGTTTAAAAATTTAGAAAGGAAATGTTGTTAAAATAATTGTACAAACATTGTTATACAATTAGGATATATAAAATTATGTAAATATTTTTAAGGAAGCACATAATCGTAGAAATATAATTGTAGATTTAATAAAATAAAAAGGCAAACTGGGAAGTTGAGCTGATTTAAATGTGTTATCGCGTTATAAAAACTATAGGGCGTTTTCATAAAATACTATTGTTTTATATATGTAAGATAGTCGAGTTACAATACAACATTATTTTTTGTATTGATAACAGTTGAAATGTTACTGATAATATTGGTCGACAAGATGTAAGATAATTGTTAACGAATCGAATGTAAACTATTTACCTTTGACTTCACTACAAAATTTTTACATTCTTTCTTCTTCTTCCTTTTCACATACAATTGGGATTAAAGACGATTTCGTAAGAGCTGTGGAAGCAATGGATTTATATTTATGTTTAAAATCTGTATATATTAAATTATGTAATGTAAAACCCAAAAATATACTTTTTGGACTACAAACATGTTCCTCAAAGGTACTGGTCAAGCCATTTTGGATTAGATCAGGTGATTCCGCTGGCAACAAGATGATTCTTCGCTCAAATAATAAACGTTTTGAGAAGGTATTGCGTTGTAGAGGCTATTTTTGCACTATAACACACCCATCTTATTGGAATAATACTTGATTAAGGCTTAGCCTTGCAATTCGCCTAATTTTGGAAATAATTTCCTGCTGTAAAGACTTAAATTTTTAAGACTGATCAGTAAGCCGTAATAGAATATGGACCATTTGTATCATCTCCCCATATATTTATTTTATAGACATATTGTGTTCTTAACTTAAAAAGAATCCATGACATTTTTTTCGACGCCAAAGGTTTACTAGTAAAGGTTGACTAATCCATAATAAAAATAATCCTGATCAAATTTTCATTACTATTCGCTTTGTCTATTATGTTCGCAAATCTTCATTCGTATGATTTATTGTCTATCAATCAATATTTCGGAAATATCTTTTCGGAAATTTTCTTACCTCATATTATCAGTAAAAATCTTCTTTAAGGAACTCGTTTTACTATCTTATCACTTCAATATGCCACGTCAACAATTGATCTGTAGCAAATTATCGAATTTTCATTAACAACAGTCAAAATATATTCTTCATTTCAGCGTACATTATTTATGAGAAGGGGCTCTTTTCTGTTATATTTTGGGAGGAATACATTCATATTTTGAATAATACAACGAATTGACGTAAGCGACGAAGAAGACCTATTTCAAAGTACTTCATTATACTTCTTTTAAATTCTCCCACCTAACCAAAGTTAGGTGGGCGAATTTAAGTTAATATTGAAGTTGCATTTTGCAACTTCAGGTTAATTTAACCTGAAGTTGCAACTTCAATATTGCCAATTCTTCGGCAACCTCGTAAATATCCTTTCTTATTATTAAGGACATTGTATTTAAGATACGCCGATAAATCTATTATTATAACATTATAAGCATATCCCTTAGTAACAAAAAAGGATATTTACAAGGTTGCCGCAAAATTGACAATAATAGAGACTTCCCTTCTTAAAATGGAACAATATATTTTCTTTCATTTTTGCTACTAATACTACTAGCAATTAGTTACACGCCACTTCAGTATATGCTTATTTGAAGAATTCACTGGTTAATTTCCTAACCTAACGATAAATAACAACATACAAACTAGACAGGACATAGACTATGAAATACAAAAGCTGACGGATATACTTATAACAGCAAGAAATAAAACAACAAAATTAATAATACAACGACCAAGAACAGAAACAATACCTGACGAAATAAAAAACTTAATTACATTTAAAAACAACATACGTAGACGTTATCAAAAATACAACAGGAGAATAGATAAACAAAGACTAGACGACATACAGAACACCATAAAACAAAAACTGACAGCCCACAGAAATACAGAATGGGAAAATAAAATAACGAAGTTAAACCCACAGGACAACTCATTATGGAAAATAGCGAGACTACTACGCAAACAATTTACACCAATAAACATACTAATAACAAAAGGACAAACGATAACCGAAGACCAACACAAAGCAGAAATAATAAATCAAACCATAAAAAACACATGCACGACAGCACCAAACACTACAGACGAACAGAGAACAATAACTCAACAAGCACAAAACATACAAGACACATACTATATACACAATAGAAAAATGACAAAACTATTAACTACGCCCACAGAACTGAGACAAATAATTAAACACCTACGCAACAACAAGGCGCCTGGACCAGACACGATAGCAAATATAATAATTAAAAACATGCCAACTAAAGCTATAGTTCAACTAACCTACATAATAAATAATATATTAAAAATACAATACTTTCCTGACCAATGGAAGAAGGCAGTGATCATTCCAATCGTAAAACCAGGTAAAAATCCTACGATTCCCCATAATTATAGACCAATAGCACTTACAAACTCCTTATGTAAAATAACAGAAAAGGTAATACTATATCGTATGAATGAAGACGTAAAAAACAAAAAAATAATTCCTGATTGTCAACTGGGGTTTCGAAGTGGACACTCCACGGTCCATGCCCTCGCCAGGCTAGTCCAGGATACCACAAGTGCACTTAACAAAAAGCTCACAACAACAGCTCTATTCCTGGACATTGAGAAGGCCTTCGATACAGTTTGGCATGAGGGCCTAATAGCGAAAATGGAAAGATTTGGGATACCTGAGTATTGGGTGTCACTGACGAGATCATATTTGGCCGATCGTAATATAGCAACGAGAGTGGGTAATAGCACATCGTCCTATCTGAACATCGAAGCAGGAGTCCCACAGGGCACGGTGCTTTCGCCAGTCCTTTTTACCATGTATGTTGCCGATATTCCAAAATATCCCAATACGGAAATCATTCAGTATGCTGACGATACTGTAATATACAGCCATTCTCACCACACGCAGACAGCGTTACAAAAAATTAAATATCACATGTATAGAATAGAAAGGTATTTCAGCACGTGGAAGATTAAGATTAATGAGAATAAAACAGAGCAATTGACAATAACTAGGAAATTTAAGCAAACAAGGATAACTAACCCAGTAAAGGTAAACAATACTAACATAATGGAAACCAGGAAAACAAAATACCTGTGGGTTATCCTTGAAAGACAATTAAAGTTTAAGGCGCACGTGGCAGATAGGGTGGCAAAATATTATATGACAATGAATAACATCTATCCACTTATAAATAAAAATAGTAAATTAACAATCAAAAACAAAATATTAATATACAAAACCATACTAAGACCCATATTAACATATGCCTGCCCTATCTGGCACAATGTAGCCAGAACACACTATAAAAGACTACAGACAATACAAAACAAAACGTTAAGACTACTTACTAACTCGAACAGATACATTAACCTACAATTGCTACATGAACAAACAAACATACAATATATTAAACAATTTATTAAACAACTTACGAGTAAATTTTACAACACGCAGATAAATAGAGCAAACCTAACAAAACATATTAAAGATATAAACGTCGACGTACCTCACAATTACAAATACTTGCATGAAGACATAGACGTTTGACATTAAGACTTGACGGAAAATAACAGCATAGAAAATCATAGAATTAACAGCACAGAATAAGCATAGAAGAGTAATATACTAAACACAAATGAAACAAATAAATGCATAAAGTGACATCTAGCCAAAGTAACAGTAAACAACACCTACATAGAACAAACAAAGAAATACAATAACACCAATAATTATCTGAAACAGGTTTTTCTCATTTTTCCTGCGAAAATACAAATAAAATTAACTACAAAAATCTAATAACAATAAAAACGAGCATTGCTTGAACATAGGATAATAATAACAGCAAAATAACCCGTAATACAGGGAACGGGAATAGAAACAACACAAATAAATATGACAATCGAACGGCCAAAGTCTGAACATCGACGGGGCGGCGTTGTTGCCTAATTTTTATTTAGGAAGACGCCGCTCGCTAAACAACATACATACACAAATATAAACAATGACTGTATATAACGATTGTCAACAAACTAAAGTCAATAGAATAAAGACACTTTTAAAGTAAAGTAAGGTTAATTTTCCTTGACTCAGTAATTTACCTAGTAATCTGCTGCTATTACACAGTTTGATATGGGTATTATTTGAATATTATTTCATTGGGTAAGTTGTTATGATATTTATTTAAAATTTTTATTTTATGTGCTCGTATCTGAAATATAAGGTATAGAATCTTTTCGGTAATACTATTAGTGAATTAGTTCAAATACTAAAGGTTTTCGAAAGTTAATAAAAGTTTATAAGTTCCTGGATACACTTTGGTGTCCGAGACCTTCCAGAAAGGTCAATTGAGTGGGTGACAAACTTTTTACGTTTCAGTTCCGTTAATTCCACCAATTAATCTCGCGGAAACTGTATACGTGTCTTTCATTCCTTTTTAACCCCACCCGCTCAATTTCCGCTAAAAAATATTTCAGCCGCCATCAGGCACAAACGTAAACGCAGTAATCTGCGCATCCGATCCAACGAGCATGTTTGCAAGTTTAAAGGTTTAGCGTCAGTTTCCCAGAAATAAAGAGCGAATCACGATTTTGTCTTCTAAACTACAGATTTATGTTTAAAAGTTTTTCGATTTAATCCGGATAGTTAATGAAAGGATAAAGCAGATTCCTGCACGGCTCGAGGAGGCATCAGAATGTGAATAATCGACGATTCCCCATTAAATACCGGCCTCGCATTTCCCGCCGATTGACTTTACGCAAAGTTTGTATACACAAAAACCGACAGAACCAGGGAGGACGTAATAGAAATGAGATGGAATCAAAGGGAGCAGAAAACGGTTCATTTGATTTTTTCTCCTCGATGTCTTGAATCTCAAATAAAAAGCTCCGCGGAGATCTCGTGTTAGTTGAGATTGCAAATGCAAATGGAAAAATTGCTGTACCTCTTTCAAAAGATGTAATTACGACTTTGCTAGAGTCTCGGTAGTTATGAGCCATCTCCTGTTTCCTGCAATATTTAAGCTCACCTGGGAGCAATCATAATTTCCCTTGCACGAATTTGATAACTACTTATGTATGAATGTTTAAAATCAATGTTGCTTTTCATATTATTAAAAGTAATTTATAATAAAAGGTAAATATTATAATTTTTCTTTTTTTCATATGTGAACGAACCGTAAACACAGATATGGGAAATTATATTTTTAGTTGATTAAACTAAGATGTAAAAATATCTAAATGTAAAAACTCGTCACTGGCTGCTAAATAAACTTAAACTTAAATTAAATAAATTTAATAAACTTAACTGAAATAAACTATTAAACTTAAATATACTATTTAATACGATAATTTTAGGAACTATAATCGGTTGTGAGATATTATACACCGTGGTGAAAAGGTTTCTCTTAATATTCATGATATTATTATTAAATAATTTGTTAAAAAGCTCTATAACACGTTACCCTTATTTTTCAAAATACATTGACTGATGTACAAATTTTACTTTGTGGCTTATACGAGGGGCTACAGGGCTTCTGTACCTTTCTTAATAACATAGACGTTGTTTTTTAAGAAGTGAAAAGTATAACGCAGTGCAATTACGACGAAAGCAATATAATCGTTGATTCTGCATCAAAAATAGTGTTGCGGTGCCTGTCATCTGTCCAGGAACATAAGGTAGACTTAAAGGATATAGAAACGTTCGCATGTAGCATCAGAAGAACGATCTGTGTCAGCGCAAATGGTGATTCACTTCTATTAATGATAGTGTCCAATACTATGCATTTATACAAATACTGGACACAGAATGGTCTAGATGAAACGAAATAGGGTAATAGTCGCAGCAGATAATTCGATATGAACTTATTTGAAATGTGTTTTTTTTTAATGTTGTTGCCCAAGATGAGGACAGAATGGTAGTTGTAGCAAAAAGTACCTATTTAGATAGGTACATTTTGCTGAAAATTACACAAGCGTGCAAAGAAAAAAGATTACATGTTGCTCATAATGTTCACCATTTATTGTTAATGCATTATCTGCCTCTTTTTAAAAGAACAATAGTCCAATTATTCCTTCAGACCGCAATACACACCAGTGAGTGACACGTTGGAAATGTGGTTGTTTCTGATCAATCATTCATGGATTTTCTAAGCCCCAAATGCGGAAATTTTACATTTTAACGAAGGTGAAAGTTTAGGTGAAAATGGGCCTCGTAGCTGAAGATGATTTTGTCCACAAAATCGACATTCACTCGTTGTTATTCAATGATCCAATTGGTAAATTCTCTTCACTGTGCATGGTCTGTTGGCAGAAGTTGTTGAGTTAGTTGGACTTTGTAAGCATGGATATGTAAATATTTAGTGAGAATACGGTGAACAGTGACTATTTGAAATGTCCAATTCTTGTGCACGATGACGAATCAAGGTACCTGGACTATCGGCCAAACTGCCATAATGTTTTGTTTTGAACGACCACTACAAGCTCGTGGCGTATGTCTCACATCACTGACTGACAAATTAGAAGTAGCAACATTACTTCTACCGAGAATTGGCCGTACTTAACAAATCGTAGCAACGAAACTTTCACCATTTTAATAGCAATATTCAACAATAAAGACGTATTGTTGTATCACGTAGCGCTTCATGTTTACTAACTCTTATCTGTCTACTATTGACCCATCAGAGTTATTGATCTAGCGAATCATAACAGCCAAAATGGCGCACAATTAATATTTTGCACTCCTACTGTAACACCCTTTATATGTTGCAGTGCCGCTATCTTCCTTTAAAGGCGAGGAAGGCAATTTATCAATATCTCTATTAATTTTTTCATAGACATGCCATTCTAAATAAATACTTGAGTGAGATTCCTATTTATGGGATTTAACACGTTCGCTGCTGTACGAGACATATATGTCCCGTATCGTACCCTCGTAGGGTGCGGCTGCAGAAACAGTGCTATTCTCTGCAGTGAGGAAGGTGTAATACCATTATTTTTTAATATGTTTTCAATTTTTGTGTACCATTGTGTTACATATCTTTCCCTGAATGTATTTATACTATAAACGTTTACGGGACATATATGTCCCGTACCGCATCTTAAAATCAAAATACTACATACGGGTCACTCAGACAAGTCCAATCATGCGCCGTAATGTATTACTCATGAGATTCGTAGACATTACAATAACGCAAAAAAATGTGTACACTTTAGGTTAGTAATTTTGTTTTTCTTTTTGAAAAATGTAGAAATGAGTACTTTTAATTTCAGCGACCAAATGGCGGCATACCAAAGTCCTCTTAAAAAAGGAATAAAATGGTATAGGAAAATAGACTGAATTATCACTTGGATCAGCTATCACAAATGCGTGGATGTTATGTAATGGAAAATTTGCAACTAATAAAATGTCAATTTTGGATTTTTGCATAAATGTTTGCAAAGCATTGGTAGATAATGGAACTGAGATACCTAGACCACGAACACACAAATGAACACACACATTAACTGAGAGCGGGCCCGAGAATAAAAAAAGAAAATAATGCATTAGTTGTTACAAAACTTTACGCCAAACTATGTCTAGTCGAGAGGCCGATAAGATAGTTAAAAAAGTTTACACATATTGTGCAAACTGTGAGGGCAGTCCGGACTATTGTCTTAGATGCTTCAACAAAGATCATGAAATGCAATAGTTTTATATTCGCTAAATAGTATACACTGTTTATATATGTTAAACATATCTAAATAAATAATCATTTTGTAAGTTTTCTTGCGAATTATATCCTTTTGTTTTAAAAACTGTGTTATACATATTTTTTTTATAAAACGTTAAATCTGAGAGATATTCATTACCTGCACTAGCATTATTTAGAATACTAATAAATAGTGATAATTTTGAGGTTTTTTGAATATCAAACTTGTTTTCGTATCATAAAGGCCAAAAAATGGTAAATAATTTACGGGACATATAAGTCCCGTTAGGAGAGATATTAGAGGAAGAATCTAGTATCGATAGGGAATATGTAGGAAAACCTATATTGAGGGACGAATTTGACATAGCACTAAGGGGGTTAAAGAACAATAAAGCGCCGGGTATAGATAAAATACAGGCGGAAATTTTGAAATGTGCGGGACAGAAAGTAGTAAATAGGATGTTTGAACTGGTAAAATACATATACGAAACGGGTGAGATGCCGGAGGATGATAAAAGGAACATTATCGTTACTATACCGAAAAAGAGAGGAGCCGATAAATGCGAGAACTTTAGAACGATTAGCCTAACTTCCCATGCGTCAAAAATCTTAACCAGAATAGTGCAGAAGAGGATGGAAAATAGAGCGGAGGAAATACTAGGAGAAGCCCAATTCGGGTTTAGGCGAAATAGAGGAACTCGCGAAGCTATACTGGCGCTAAGAGTAATGTTAGAGAAAACAATAGAAAAAGGAAAGAACGCTTATATAGGATTTGTAGATTTAGAAAAAGCTTTTGATAATGTAAGATGGAAAAAAATGTTCGAGATACTAAAGAGCGCGGGAATGAAGTATAGAGATAGGAGAGTAGTACACAATCTATGCAAAGAGCAAACTGCTGTTATAGAAGTAGAAGGGAAAAGAAGGGAAGTAGGTATCAGGAAAGGAGTAAGACAAGGATGTACGCTATCACCACTAATTTTTAATCTGTACATCGAAGAGACGATTAATGTGGTAAAAGATAGAGTGGATTTTGGGATTAAAGTACAGGGACAGAAACTAAAAATGCTGAGATTGGCGGATGATATAGCAGTATTAGCATGTAGTAAAGAGGAATTAGAATCAGCGTTGAATGAAATGGAGGCAGTGTTGACAGAGGAATACGGAATGAGGGTGAATAAAAACAAAACTAAAGTGTTAGTGTGCAGAGGGAGCGAGAGCAGAGCAGAGCAAAAACGAAAGGACAAATTAATAATGAAAGATTGGAGGAAGTTAAAGACTTCACTTACTTAGGAAGTAAAATAAATTGGGATGGAAGAAGCGATAAAGATATAAAACAAAAAATAGCGCAGGGTCGAGTAGCTTTTAACAAAAAGAAAGCACTTTTATGCTCGGGGGTAATAAACTTAGAAACAAGGAAGAGATTTTTGAAAACGTATGTATGGAGTACGGCACTATACAGTTGCGAAACCTGAACGGTAGGGGAAGCAAGTAGGAAGAAATTAGAATCTTTTGAGATGTGGTGTTACCGAAGAATGATGGAAATACCGTGGACTGATAGGGTTAGAAACGAAGAAGTATTAGAGAAAGTCGACGATAAAAGAAGTATGTGGAAAACATAGAGAAGAGAAGAGATAGAATGGTAGGCCACTTGCTGAGACATGGGGGAATAGTCCGCGATATTTTGGAGGCAGAAATAGGAGTGAGGAAAGGCAGAGGTAGGCCTAGATTAGACTACTGCTCACAAATAGTAAGGGATGTAGGTTGTAGCAAAATTGGCGAAATGCGTAGGTTAGCACAAGATAGGAGAAGCTGGAGGTTAGCGTTCAACCAGTCTCAGGACTGATGACCTTATGATGATGATAAGTCCCGTATAGCACTGTAGAGAAGAAGTCAACGGGATATATATGTCTCGTACAGCACTATGAGAAACCTAACCAAAAGCCTTGTCGCACTGAACGTGTTAAAGTCAAAAAAGGTAGTTGCTCTCGCGAAATGGGTGGTCGTCTCGGTGGATCATACTGTCTACTCAATACACATTACCTTCGGTGATTCAAGCTTCATTTACGGTAGTTATCAACTCAATATATGCTGTCCTTATAAAACAAGAAACATGATGGTCGAATTATCTCATCAGTTCATATTTTTGTAATGCGATAATTCAAACGAAAGGAATATAATCTATTAATCGTCAAGATATATTGATCTTCAATACCCTTTTAAGTTCTATATATCTACCTTTATACTATATTTTTATCACTATATTTTTCATGTTTTATCCATGAAGGGCTCCACCTTTTATTATCCTTTTCATTTCCCTGTTTCATATTTTGATGAACATTAGCCAAATAACGGACAAAACAGTTATGCCATATCAAGGACATTTATTTCTCGATATATTCTACACCCCACGTCGACAAACACACCCTTCAAGCTGTTCCATCTCTGGTGGAAAAGTTTTTTTACCGATCGCTTTGCTCTACGTGACAACTTTGTGAATGGCGGATTAAAAATTATATTAAGCCTGCAGAAAGGAACATTAGTCTTTTTTATGTACTTTTCTCCCGAATCGTTCCCGATCGCTCTTCTCGATACCATTCAATATTCTTAATCGCGGTTAGAAAGACAAAAATTCCGTAATTGTTAATTACACTCCGCGGAGGAGAGAAATAAATCGTTTTAATTAATTTCTAATTGTAGTCATGAATGCCTCTCATCAAAAGGACTTCCGTTAATAATACCTTCCAGGATTTGGCCAATTAAATTTAAAAGGAAGAGCAAACAATAGGCTCTCAATCCATTAAATTTCAAGTAAAAGAAAATAAGTTATATAAATTTAATGGAATGCAGGAACAACAGAAATATCAAATTAGGTCCCAGTCTGGCATAGTAATTATCATTAGGTAAGCGAAGGAGAATTAGATTTGCGTCAACCTACCGGAGCCGCGTCATTCCTTATTAGACGGGCGATCGTTAAGTAGAGGAGGTAAATAACTAACAGTGTGCCTTGCAGCCCCCCGAAGAGACCACGATAAGATTGCAAAATGCTCGCGTTACAAATTAGAGGGCTCACTGCCGCCAAATCCGAGGATTTGCGAAGCTCTAGAAAAATTAACCCATTTATTATTAACAGACGAAAGAAACAAGTTTCTGCAAGGGGGGAATTGTTTTACTACTCCTGATCCTGAAAGATGATATTTTATGTGCTGAGCAAAAACAAGGGTTATCGGGCCATGAATAATCTATTTATATTATTAGCATAAACAAGTACTCTGCCGAATTTGCATACGAAAATACCTCCATGTTCCTATTACTATGTTTTAAATCTTTGGATTCCGGGCATATGATAAATAAATTTAATGCTAACGTTAACAAATAAACCACTTCAAATTGCCTTGTATGGGTGGTATTTTTGATGCAGATTCGGTAAACATTTACATAACAAAATATAAATTCGGTAAACTGAAACGTCTACCTCGTAGATAAAATCACACAGAAGATATAGCTACTTGTTTACTTTTACATTATTAATTTTCCGCACTCAACTATACCAGAGCGGAAAAGTAATGTAATTGTGTAAAGAAAAATGGAAAGAAATTTTTTTTCTAACGTTTATTTTTAATTTTGCGGCCTAAAGACAAAAAAATGGTTTTTAAAAAATGTTTGCTGTGTGTGTGTCTTTGTCGTTCGTTGCCGTCGTTGTCGTCGTTGTCGTCGTTATCGTCGTTGTCGTCGTTGTCGTCGTTGTCGTCGTTATCGTCGTTGTCGTCATTGTCGTCGGCATCTATTCTTGTTAGCACGATAACGAAACTAAATCATGTCGGATCGATCGGGCTTTGACTGATTCTGATCGGGAACGTCTTCCAGACGACACCTGTTGATTTTTATGTAGATATAACACAATCTACCATGTACATGGGTCATGAGAACGCACAATGGTGGAATATTTGAGAATTTATTTTTGTTAGCACGATCACTCAATTAAATCATATCGGTTCGATCGGGGTTCGACTGATTATGATTAGGGATGTCTAGCAGACGACATCTATTGGTTTTGAGATGGATAAGAACACAGCCCACCCTATTCATGGGTCATGATAAATCACGATGATGGACTATTAATTTGAAAAAAGTAAAACTGTCGCATAAAACACATATTCTGTATTTATGTGATGGTTTATTTTTTCTCGGCCACTCAATTTCGAGATAGAGATGTTCTACGTGCCGAAAAATCCGTTTTAAGGTTTTAAAACTGTTTATTTTTCATTTGAAATTAATTATTTTATTATTTATACTAAAGTGAGGCATTTCTTGCTTATTATGACCGTGTTTTATTATTCTTAAGTTGATGTATGTAACAGAATTTTGAATAACGAAAATACATAGATCAACAAAAATACATAGATCGCAAGATAAACTTAATGAGATAGATGTAGTTTTATTAAAACTAGAATAAATTTTACTTAATTATTTACCTAGAATGGCAAATGACAGTTCCCTAAACCTACAGTTGTCTAGGTTTAGAGAACTCAGCAAAAAACTTGAAAATACCACCCATACGAAGAAGAATCATAATGTCTATACTTCTAATTAATTTTGTGCTAGTGTTTATTTAAAATGAAGTATATTTTTGTGGCTCTTATATCGTGGAGTTGATAATGTAGCTCAGAATAACAACAACATAAGCAGCTGTCCAATAAGAAATCGAACTTTTGCTTTAGAGACAATGAAATGAATGTCAACCTTACCTACACAGTCATGTTTAGATAGAAACAAGTAACTATCAACTGATAAAGGTACCGCAATTTTAGTAATTATGATATTTCAAATATTTGTGGAGGAGCTAATAATATCCAAACACTGCATTTACACGATTTGTATTATATGTTCCATATTATATGGAATTGACACCAAATGTCTAGAATAACATCAGATAATTCTAATTAAATATTATGAAACATATTTGAAACTGAATCAAACGTGTGCGGCTTTATGCAATTTTCATCTTGCTTGAAGAATATGATAATTCTCGATAATCCATCGTATCTATCAGATCTGCATCCCTGGAATTATTTGTGTTCCCTTAAATTTAGAATACAAATGGAGGAAACTCGTTACTCAGACATATCGGAAATTGAAGCTGTCGTCGCCGTAACACTCAAGATAATTATATAACAAGGGCTGTAGTATTCCTTAAACATGTTTGTACCCTATTGTCTGATTTCTATTTCTATACAAAAGTGAGGTGATGGTGTTCACCAAGAAATAAAACATGTCCGCTGAAACTTGGGGGCCAAGAACTAAGCTATAATAGCGAAGTGAAATACTTAGGAGTAATTCTGGACGGTAAACTGTCATGGGGAAAACATGTAAGTCACATATGTTCCAAGATCACAGCAACACTTTGGCAACTGAGAAGAGCCATTGGTAGTAGCTGGGGATTGAAACCGGAAACCATGAAATGGATGTATGAGGCAATTCTCAAACCCCGACTGACGTATGCAGCACTGGTCTGGTGGGAGAGAGCCTGTTTAAAGTCGGAAGCCAACCGACTTAACAAGTTAAGAGGATTGATTCTTAGAAGTATAACCGGAGCCCCAAGATCAACACCAATCGAGGCGATGGTGATACTGACGGGGATACCACCTCTTGATGTCATCCTGAAAGCGGAAGCCGCAAAGGCAATGCACAGGGTGGGAAACATGAATAGGAAGGTAAGGGACCTGAATAGACTCTCAAGAGAGCTAGCTGAGGAGGGACTCCTATGGATGCCCTCTGACAGTACGGGTGTCCACTTCCTGTTTGACAAGAAATATAAGATCACCCTCACCAGTAAGACCGACTGGATGGAGGGTCGAGCTGGACTGCCGCTCAATGGAGACATCTGGTATACGGATGGATCCAAGAGTGGGAACAGAACGGGTGCGGGGGTGTATAGGCGATGCGACGGGATAGGTAAAACCTTCCCCTTGGGCAAATACACTACCGCACTCCAGGCCGAGCTAGTTGGAATTACATACCGTGTTCTGGGGGCGGACCAAAATCGGACCCAGGAGAAGGTATGTATCTGCTCGGATAGCAGGGCGGCGTTGGCAGCCCTGAATTCAGCAACGACAAAGTCGAAGCTGGTCTATAATTGCTATGAAGCATTGAACCACTTGGCAGGGAAGGGACCGGTGGAACTCTTATGGATACCTGGGCATAATGGCATTAAGGGAAATCTAATTGCAGATGACCTTGCCAGACTAGGGACCAGGGAAAACCTCTATGGACCAGAACCTGCAGTGAGAATAAGTCGGAATCTGATCAGAGACCGCATCAATGGCTGGGCAAGAGACCAGCACAATAAAAGATGGAGAGGAGTAACGGGTTGTCGAATAACCAAACTCTTCATCGAATACTCAGAGATTGAGAAATGGGCCCAAGAATTCATTAAATTGAACAGGCATAAAGCCAGAACTCTGGTGGGAATCATAACGGGCCACCATAGTAGCCTGAATGCATATAAGCACAAGCTGAGGCTGACTGATAGCCCGGCCTGTAGATACTGTAAAGAAGACGAGGAAACCTCGATTCATCTTCTTTACACCTGCCCCGCACTGGAGGAGAAGAGGTATCTTATATTAGGGACCCCTGTTATCCTAGAGGAGGCGAGGCTTAAGGCGGGGGACGTGCCTAAGTTGCTCCTCTTATGGGATAGCATTTTTGGATAATGACCCGGATAAGAGGGGATCGCCAAGGGACTACCCATGCGATCAGTGGCTGATGAGGCCCAAACCTATATAGTATAATAATAATATTTCTATACACAAAATCTGTATATAAAAAACGAATAATAACCATTGACAACTCTTGTAGTTTCTGTTATAGGGTAAATATTTCTTTTTTGAAAGACTGTGTATAAAAATGATGCACATTCTGTTGTAGAAATGTCTTCAGGGTGATCAGAGAAGTTACATATTCATAATCTAACTGAATTTGCAGACCTAAATGTACACTGCCACTTACATATAGACTCTATTTCTGCCACAATTCTGAAACTCTTTAATGTTGTCACAAAACTCAATGTCAATCTTAGCTTGGCAAAAACAATAATGCGACTCCAATTAAGCACATGTTGTAATGAAGTAGTTTACTTTGTAACTAAATGACATATTTATTTAAAAAAAATAGTTGTCTTCATTGTCTCGATTTAACTGACTAATACTTTGATAGGTTAACAAAAGGTACTGTGACGTATAGAGAATGCGATGGGAATCCAAGTCAGTTGCTTAACACGAAACTAATAATAGTGGCAATACTTTGCTCCACAGATTCAACACAAATGGGTGGTCTATCGTATTCTACATAGAAGTGTCTGCCACAAATGCTGTTTGTACTATATTCCACAGTAGCGAACACTTTGAGTTCAAGTCCCAACAGGGAGAGTTTGACACCATTACCTGAGTATAGGTTCCCTGAGCAGTGATCATCTTTGTCCTTTATGTCCTTTAGTTATGTGTACTCGTAACTTGTCCCTCCGCTGCCTATGGTTTTAGAGGAAAGAAGTCGATTCCTGTGTTCCCAAATAAAACTTTAAAATGTATGAAAGTTATAATAAATTAAGTAAATCTAATTAAAAGTGTTATACCTGTGTGGAACATATCCTCTTACATATATTCGTCACTTCTGCCACTCCTATCGTTCGATTTTCTCGTTCACGTTAAATTTCTTTATAATCCTAACTTATGTTCAATGTACATTTCATAAGTTTTACTATAGGTTTTACTTTATGCAGCATGAACATTTAATTTAAACTGAAAACGGTAAACAATATACGCTCTGCATGCTGGACATTGAGTATCGATATATTTGACAATTAATTAACAATTAATTGCTTAAAGTTAACATGAGAGTGTGTCATATTATTACAGATGGTAATTTGACAGACACAAAACATTTAGGGTATTAAGATAGCAAATAATTTAAGTCTCAATGGCATCACAAATTGAGGTACCTTGACATTATGCTGTAAGTTTTCGTAATTCTTTAAACTAAATAGTTCTTAGTCATTATATTATCTCAGAACTTTGTATTTCCAGACCTTGCTCCTTCCCCCCATGTTTTCCTATAAAATACAGCCATTTTCCCCAGAAGCATTGATAATGTGTTGCAAAAAATCTAAAAGTAACTTTTGGCCCTCAAGAGGCCAAAGAATTAAAAAGATTTCAACTGCATAGAGCATTTATTTTAATTTCTAACATATCTCTTCCTGTGCCATAGAATCACGAAATATAATAATTTGAAAGCGATAGTGCCTCATTATCATCTAAAATATTCATAATGATGTCACAACGACGTTTTAATGACGTAATAAAAACTATTATATCAAAAAAGTGAAGTCTGTTCTACGACAAGTAAAATTAGAATGGTTATATACATCACTTAATTTAAACTTTGTGCTCATTTCTTCAGCCTGTTTAGTAATTCATTATTATTTAGAGGCAACGGCTATACCACACTGAATCCTCGTCGGTGATTCTCGTCCGATCACCGAAGTCAAGCAACGTCGAGTGCAATTAACACTTGGATGGGTTACCGCTTGAAAACACAGCGTGCCGTAGTCGATTTCAGCCTGTAGTGCTGTTGGGTGGATTTAGTAGCCCAGTAGTACTATTGTCGGTCCCAAGCCCGGAAGAAAGAGGGGGGTTAGAGGGCTAGGTTAGCTGCCTACCTACCCTCTGTAAAAATAGATACAAACCAGTTCATAGTACCGATGATATTCATCGAAGAAGGAACAGGTCATGGACCTACTTTAGAAGAAAGAAGAAGATGTTTAGTTATTCTAACGTTTTGGAATAAATGTATTAAACTAGTTTCAGCAAGGGTACTTATTTTGTGATTCCCATCATATAGTTTATAAAGGATATCTGCTTATCCAGATATAGACCAATGGTATTCTAAGAGCCTAAATGAATTATAATTTTTAGTTGCTTGTCAACTGTTTCGTCCAATGTCTTACACCTAAACTAAAATTCCTATAAATAAGTGACGTGATGGTGTCGAGCATCACGTTGAGGGTCGATTCAGTTCATTCAGTTTTCATTTCACTTCCTTCTTACTTATTCAGTTATTCACTACTTTGTTACGTTTTACAAAATAGTTACCCATTTTATTTTACTTACATTTTATAATAGTTCCTATTATACTGTGGCTCCCTAGAAAAGTTAAAGGTAAGTGCTATTAAGAATTATTATAATTAATTCGTAGGAAAGTTTAAGTTCATTATAACTTCTTTGTCATATTCTGAAAAGCTTTCTAAAAGTTAGCTTTTAATTTTCGCACGATATTTTATAATCAATCATCATCTAATAAAGAAATCATTGTCTGTTTCTTGACTATTAATATCTCAATTTATAAACTTGAGATTTTCAAACAGTTTTGAAGGAATATAAAACGACTTCAATTTAATCATTCATTTGGTTGTCAATTAGTTCATGTAATTTTAAAAGAACCAGTTGACCATATGAACCAACCAGACTTAGAATTTAATTTCATAAGAATGAATAGGTGAACCATAAGTGCCGAAACGTTTCTATTAAACTATTATTTTCAGAAAACTGTCCACATTATTAAATGGGCATGGTAAATAAAATAAGATATTAGTGTGGTAATTGTTATATAATAAGGTGGTCACTAACAACTACGAGTATTAGCAGAAAATTACAATTTTCTATATAATCCTGTAGTTGTATTTTTCACCAAATAGTGCATCTATCTCCTCTATATGTTTTTTTTTTCAATTTTGTCTTTTAAATAGGAATGTTAAAACTTTTTGGGCGTTTTCCATATATTATAGTCGTAGAGCAATATAAGGTATTTTTCATGTGTCACACATATACATATTACACAAATTAATTAACAAACAATAGAATCAATATTCGTATAAAAATATGTATGACTTTATTTGTTATAGGTATATTTTATACAACGTGTTCTTATTATAAAATATTTACAATTAAAGAATCAGGATTATGAATTAAAGATAGATATGCCTGTAATCCATCGTGTTATGTGCTTTAGTTCTGGTTGGGTTGCTTGCCATGTCATCGTTTTCTGCAACTCGTTCGAGAAACCTATATGGTTCTCTCTTCAGAAGGCCATTTAGAGATTATGCTGTTTGGACAGTATTTATAAATAACCCGTCAATGTTTTCTTGAAGTCTATATTTTCAATTGGTCAATGACGTTGGTTCAGTATTGACTAATTTTGAGGAATAAAAGCTTCTATATGTCGAGTAGGCTAAGTAGAAAATGTATCCGTAAAAACAATATAATCTCTGTAAGCTTAAGCTGTAGTAAACAATGTCTAGAAATCCGTCATCCAACTAGAAACTGACTGGATTAGAAATATTTTTAACATATACAAAAAGACACTGGATTTAACCTTGACTATCATAAGGACATAATTACTCAATTTCTTGAAGCATATGTTCAATCCATTATCATACAAACAGAACAAATAAATACATGTACCTAATGAAAAATGTAAATATTACTACAGAAATAAAGCAATACACATTTTAAACAATACCTTATATTATTCGAGAGTATTTTAAAAAACATCAAATACAATTTTTGTAAAGAGAGAAACATAAAAATTAAATAATTAATTATAATTAATTATATAATTAATTATACAATCCAAAATTACTTTATATTTAACCCAATATTAAAGATACACCTCTCGTTACATCAGGAACATGCGTTTGTGTTGGTTGTGTTTACTATTTTTTTCTTGAATCATATTTTGGCAATGTTGCGAATGAGAAGAGAAGGATGTGTATCCATAAAACAGAATATGCAAGATTTATTTCAATAGCAGCACATTCGTTTTACATACGACGCTATAATGAATATTACAAAACCTCGGAGAAAAATAAGGCACACAATATTTGTAACAACTACAATTGCAATAACAATATACGAATAATTTTATTTTTATCTTAGTTATATATCGTTTGTGGGAGATCGGAATAGCTCAACCACACAGCGAACACTCAAATTTCAGCAGTAATGGTAAACATAACTCCGTTTTATGTATACGAAACAAACTCAAAAGCTACCTCCAGAGTTCTCTAGAAACCGCCATGCGATACATTTTAATGAGTTTAGTATTAGGATGCATTGCATTGTCGAGGAAAAGGGAAGTATTAAAGATGTGTACTTGTTCAACAAGGTGATGTTGCAGGAATGTAATTGCTTTGTTGAAGTAATTTTTCAATAAAGTGGTTTTGTCGTGGTGAACATAAGATATAAATATGCAATTGTCTGGCTTAAATTTTAAATTTATTCATTTGAAGAAATCAGTTGCAAGAGAAGTGATATTATGAGCGTGAATAAATTATAAGTAATTTGAAAACAAAGCTGTAAATAGAACCACAGTTTTCTCGATGCAAAAACGCACAACTTCGTACGTTTAATGTTAAGCGTCATAAGTTTTGCGTTTTTCGTGTTATGTCGTTCGTCTTCCGTCTCGCATTTTGGGGATATTGGGCCTGCAAAATACCATTATAGATCATTTTATCAGTTCTCGTATAGTTATGGTATTAAATATTGCAAATTAACGAAAAGACGAATATCGCAATGCTTATACCAGACAATAATATGATTATGAAGTACACATGTACTGTTTATATGATTGTGAGCAAACATGTAGCTCAACGAAGGACGATATTTTCGGGAATATGAACAAAAATAAAATATGTACATTTTTTGCAAGATGTGGTTCTCTTACAGAGCAAATAATTCTAAGGAATCTGAGACAGGTCCATAAAAATATTATAATGGGTCTATTTTTATACACTCACAGACAACAATATTGCACACTTTATTTTATTATTTTTATTTTACTTCTCTTTCCTTTAAAACTTTTTGTATTTTTTATTACTAGATACCCTGAACTAGAGTATATTACGTACATTATAGTCATACAAATTACATATTCAAGCTCACAACAGAATTGTAGAGGAACTTGTAAAATAGCCTGAATTTGGTTATCACATTTAGTTAGAAAGAGTAAACAATAACGACAATATAACAATACTTTAAGGCAACATAATAAAAATTTACTACCTAATGTTTCCTTCTCTAGCACTAACGATAGCCTGCATTCTTCTAGGAATGCTCCGTAGAAGATATTTAATGATTTCATGCGGAATTGGATTCCATTTTACCTGTGCAACAATTCTTAGTTCTGCAATTGAGTTAAGAGCTGGATATCGTGTTCGTATATGTTACTTCAGAACATCCCATAGATGTTCTTTGAAATTACCATCAGGACTAATTGGTGACCACTCTAGTGCCTCAATCCTGACATCCTCAATGTACTGGATCACTGTACAAGTGCGTGGAAGAAGCTTAGACACTCTAGCAGAACATTTCCAGTTTAGGCCGATTTCTTAAGTGTACTTATTACTGTTTTAATATTTATATATTGACTTGTCTTGTAATCAGTAATTCATTTTTCAGATGCGGAGCTGTAAGTGAGGGATGTCACAAGGATAGAACTCTCAAATATTGGTCATATCTTGGCGTTGTACATCTTTTGCGTCCTTGAGCAGACCAGTCTTTTGTATTCTTCAGTCTCATTGTATTGTTTTACTACACGAGAGTCAGGAGATTGATGTAAATGTAATCTCCTCGCAATATCTTCTTGTCTGTAACCCTCATCGGCTAAAATAACAATTTTAGCAGAAACTAACTCGCTTAAATGTGACATCTCACTAGCCAAAACTACCGAAACAGTAAATAAAACACTAGAAATGTCATTCAAATAACAACAAACAAAACAGCAGTCGTTGTTAGTCGCCAAGGCATATAATCATATGTTTCTAATTTGTAATATTATTGCTTATTCAACTATAGAGGACATGTCTAAACAGTCTCTTATCAGAAATAAATTCCAGTATACCTAAAACACTCCAGTGCAGGGTATCTACCAATAAAAAACACAGGAAGTCTTAAAGGAAAAAATAAAATAAAAATAATGACTTAAAAATAAAATATGCAATAGTTTTGCCTATGAGGGTATATTATACAGCAGTCGAAGTGAGATCAAGTGTACCTATTATATATTTCGTTAACTTATCAACTTCACATCAAACTACTCATATGTTTAAAGAAGTGGCGGAGGCGCCACGACCATTTGAAAATGTTCATGTGGGTTGGCATGGACGTTAAGTACTCCTTTATTGCTACTATATCCTTATATCGCAATAATAATATCTAACTACCGTGGGTAGATAACCATATATAACCATTACATTTGAGGGCAAATTATAAATAATGCGCTCCATTTCATTCTAGTCGGAATTGAATAAATAATGTTATCTTGCCTTAAATAAACATATTATTATAGAGGTAAATCCTTTGGCCTAATACTAATTGCCATGAGAGAAAAACAGTATGAATACGTCATTTGTTGTGTTTCACATTTCTTCTAGTTAATAGAATAAAGGTAAAACTTAAAACATATTAAAATAAACTCCAAAAATACATCCAAATAGCCATCAATATAAATTAAAATGTGGTACCCCCGGCAACTATTTAAATATCGTTTTCTGAACAGTTAACAGTCTTTTTGAAAATGGCGAAGGTATAACTGTAATTTTAATGTTTGACGAACAGAAAGTCAATTTCCTTCCACTAAAGTGTGATGTGGAGGGAAAGGGTATACATAGAGACGATAACAAACACACTTAAGTTCACAATACGAGGCGAAATGTGTCAACAATATATATGTATGTAAAACAAATGATTGACAAAAATTGTTGTAACAGCTTTTATTTAAGCATATAATTACAGATTAGAACGAAATACAGTAGTAGTAATCATCGTGAGTAGATGAATTTGGCAAATGGTTTAGACGTATAGTTGTTTAAACATATTTAAATAAATTTGTAGATCAAAATAGCCACACAAATTAAAATGATACTGGCACTTCCATCATTATTTAAAAAAAATTAGCTAAGTCATTACTTAGCTTACTTAAGTTATTAGGTATAATGTTCCTCTAGTGTTGAGTGGAACACGTGGGAGTAAGCGCTAACCTCTAATGCTTTCATACTGCTATTCTAGAATGTTTTCTTATTGTTGCCTTGCAATACCTTGACCTCATCTTCGTGTTGTTTTCTGATACCTTTTTGACAAATATGCCAAAACAATACAGTACTGTGATTACATTCAGCCATCTTGCGGAAATTGAATCACATTAAAATGATATTGCACCTCCGCCATTTATTCGCAAATACTAGCAGTGGTATTATTTAACTTTTTATTTGTACAGCTTAAATGCATTTCTCTAATATTTACTAGAAGATAATAACAACAACATTGTCACCTTCCTTTCTCTCTTCTATTTTTGTTTTCTTACTTTCATACCGTTATTTCCTTATACTTTGTTATTGTCATCTTGTAATATCTTATATTTCCTTTCTATTGTCTCTAGATACCTGATATATCTTCTATTATTTCAAAAATTATCAAGATCTGATGGAGGTTGATCATTTTATGTCTCAGAAACTTACTGATCGAATAAAAAATATACTGGCATTTTCGTCATTTTTTATTTCGTCAAATACTATTAAAAACTTTTACTATCTCCATTTTCTGATATTCACAGCTTATATATGACTTTATAGTATTTAGTAGAATATAGTAACAGCGACATAATATCATCATTTCATCATTATCTTTTGATACCGATTGTATTTTTTCTATAAACCTGTAATAATGGAATTCAGATGATTGATCTCACGAGGTGATTAAATTGAAATAATCGTGGCTCTGTCATTTATTAAAAAAACACTATCTGGGCTATTATCTGTCTTTCATTACATAGACTTATCTCTAGTGTTCAATATAGAACAGTCACAGCAACATCGTCACCTTTCCTTCTTTCTTCTGTTTGTTCTTTGCTTTTACAGAATTATACTGTTATATTTTTTATTGTTATCTTACCATAGTCTGTACTTATCCTTTTATTCTTCTGATACTTCTCATGTTCCCACAAATATGTCTGATGAAATTAAGCCCTTTTATCTTTCTGGAACCGATTAAACATCATACTGGCACCTTCGCCATTTTTCCAAATGATACTACCTGGGCTATTTAGTTTTTCTTACATTCACAGTTTATATGTTTAGTGTTCAATAGAAGCACTAGACACATCATCACCTTCATCATCATGCAACGTCATCATCTTTCTTCCTTCAATTTTTTGTTTAGTTTTCACTTTCATACCTTTATTTCAGTATACTTCTTAAACGTTATTTATAACATTCAGTTTCTTCTATCTGTATCCATAAGATGGCTAATCAAATTTAGCCAGTTTAATTTATACGAAAGAACTCTGGATTATAACATTAACTATTATGAGTATATAATTATTGAATTCCTTGCAGCATATATTCAAACCATTTTCACACAAACAGAGCAAATAAATAAAGTGAAATGAGCCGTGTAAAGGCTACTACATAAATAAACAATACCGTATATTATGCGTTCAAAAAACGCCAAGTACAATTTCGATAAAGAAGGAAATATATAAAAATTTGTAATATTATATCATACTGGAACATCCGCTATTTTCTTAAATGATACTAGCTGGTCTATTATCTAGGTTTTCTTATATTCACAGCTCATATGTGCATAATATTCAGTAGAAAATAGTGTCATCATCATCGCCTTCCTTTCTTATTTTTTTTTAATTTTCACTTTAATATCTTTATTTCAGTATACATTCTGCTTTTTCTGTCTGGGCCTCTAAGATGGCTAACGAAATTTAGTCATGTGATTTTTCGAAAACTTGATCATATTAAGTTGATACTGGCGCACTCGCCATTTGGTTCAAAATTGCTAGCTGCATTATTATCACTTAGCTTTTCTTATCTTCACTGTATTTTTAGTTTTTCTACCGGTATTCTAGTATAATTCGTTATTAGTATCATATCGCCTGGCATTCTGCTATTTAATCAGGAACTTTTGTTTCACAATAAAGTTATATATAGAACCTCCATAATTTCTTAAAAATGCTAACTACTGTAGTGTGGTGACAACAAAATCATCACCTTCTTTTCTCTTTTCTATTCTTCCTGTTTTCATACCACTTTTCTCATATAAATTTTTTAACGTTTTCTTATATCCTGTCTGTACTAGCCTATTGTCTACTATCTATATTTTCTACATTGTCACAATATTTTCAACTTTCTTTTGTTTTCTGTTTATTTTTCGTTTTCAAGCTGATTTCGTTATACTTTCTTGTTGTTATCTTATAATATTCTGTATGTAAATTTACTTTATCCTTTATACCGCTTATATTGTTTCGATAAAGATGTCTAATAAAATTCAGCCAATTGATCTCTTCGCAACTTGCTGATCAAATTAAAATGGCAGTGACACTTGAATAATAAATTTTTAATAATTTACTTGCTGCTCTGTCTATGTTTTATCTTACTCCACAGTTAAAACATATCTCAGCAGTATCTAGTGAAGTATAGTGACAATAACGTCTTGACATGTTTTTCTCTCTCGTGATTTCTTATTTGTTTTTCATACTTATGCAGTTATTTCAGTATATTTTCATATTTTATGTTACAGTACTATGAACTTATCTTTTCTTTATCTCCTTGTAGTGTGCGTATTGTGCCGACAAAGATGTTTAATAAAATTCAGCCATTTGATTTCTCGCTAACATGCTGACCACATTAAAGTTGCATTGGCGCATGCACCATTTCTTACGAAAATACTAATTATGCTATTATCTACCTCTTCATACTGTCACAACTTAGACGTGTCTTTCTAGTGTTCAGTGGAGTATAGTGGTAACAACATCGTTACGATTTTTTCTTTTTCAAGGTTACCTATTTATTTGTGTTTCGCTTTCATATCGTTACTCAAGCGTCGTATCCATAAACATCTTTGGAACATGCTGACCTCGATTATGCGAATATTCTTGACCGTTATTAATTAATTGAGAAAAAGGCTACAAGTAGTAAAATTAGATAAAAACAAGAATGCGTTTTATTGATTTCCTTTTTGTGATATAACTGTAAAATCACCTTAAGACGTCATGAGTCAATGTAAAGGTAATGCAAAGGTATGTATACAATTTGTGAGTTTATTGTGACCAAGTGTAGATTGTATGGAATGTAGCATTTATTTAAATTTAACAACTACATTTTTACTATTGTTTAAGTTTTCTCAGTTATTCAGTCCAATACTTAATTATTGAGTACAATTAAATGTATTGTATAAGAATATTAGTTTATTTTCGTATTATGTTCTTAATAGTATAGCACTTTATCCGTACTTGCTGTGTATGTCGCTTGGTATTATTTCGTTAAAAGTATCTGATCAAATTCAGCTTTTTGATCTCTCAGAATTTGCTAATCATAGCTCTTTTCGCGCATTATTCTTCTCTCATTACACATTTGTATCTACCTCATTATTATTGTATCTTCGTATTATCTTCTACACAGGGTTTTGTATAGTTTTAATTATTTTATTGAATAAATATTTCTTGGCTGGCTTGGAAAGATTACTTCTATTATATTGTATTGAGGTGACAATTGAGATAAGAGATATAATTTTTTTATAAATTTTAATATATGTTCTTTTCTGAATATCTAATTTGTACTTTAATTACTTATAATTAATATTTGGTTTTATATCTATATGTTTTATTAATATTTATTAACTGATATATTTCTCTTCTCATTTTTTTTTTATTTTATATACCTAGATACTATTCACATTATGATCTTTATAATGATGATATTTTATGAATTCATCTATTTACAAGCAATAATGAATAATGTTAATGAAGTAGGTCGGATACTTTCGTATGAAGATAACATTGACTTAGTTTTCCATGCCAAAGTAAGACACCAAAACATACCCTACACTCGACGCGCGGTTCACCAACAAAGTTGACTTCATCTGGAGGTCATTAAAACTGAACAGCTTAAGATTATTAAAACTGAACAGTTTTAAACATCTCCAGATAATGCCACCTTTGTTGGAGAAACGCGCGTCGAGTGTTGTGTATAGTGTTTTGGTGTTTTTTTAAACTATATTAGTGTTAATAAATAGTGTGCCATCCTGTATAACATAACGCGAACTCCATCCATGCAAGAAGCTATCTGTAGTGTGAAATAAGTCCCAAGTCCGATATGATATGATAGCGTTCATGTACGTAGAAAGCAGCAGTAAAATGCTTTTTAGATATACGACACAAGAAAAAGGCTATATAGTCCCGATCCCTCAATCATTCTATAACTACGACGTAAACGTTCTTGTAACGAGAAACTTGGCTTATCAACAGTTAAGAGAAAATTATTCCTCACTTTAGTCCTCTATTTGTAATAAACCATGATATCAACATGTCTCTGACTAACGTAGTAAAATTGGTGCTTAGAGAGGTAATATGTGCATACTTATTACGTTCTTCAAATATATTAATTTAAAATAATGTTTATTTATTAAATAGATACATGTAAGTTGTGAAATATTTAATTTAATTAGTTTATTACATCTTAAAACCCATTGCTTCTTTATACAGCATTCCTTGAAATGAATGCTTTATTCAGAGTAACCTGTATATTGAAAGAATACAATCCAAGTGATGCATTGATACTATCGAAATCAGTAAATCAATTTAACCCCTGTGCAACCCTTATACATTTGTCTATTTGATGTGTACGGAAAATATGTCAGAAGTGACGAATCGCCTAAGTCACAAGTTTAAAATAAAAAATTCAATAAACCGATATAAAATAAAGGCGGACTGTTTTCAGAATGCGACCCGCGCCCATAACTTCGCCGGTTACATTTTTTTCCTCTTACATCGGAAATGACCTCCGGCTAAAAAGAGATAGCCCGAGGGCGACATAAGGGCAGACCTCCAGGGCATCCTTGATCTCCGTTATCCGTCCCATCTCTCATTTCGCTATCACACATTGAGGACCCAATAGCTCTCAAGAGGAGGCCCGGATTTCATTAGCCGTATTGTTGCAGACACTTTTAATTGCCACTTAAAAATCTGCACTGCGATACAATTTAGTAATTTTCAATTAAGCTGCGTTCAATTAAATTAAAAGTGATTTATTGGCGAATATATATAATGGCCCTTTATTAAAATGTTATTAAAATGCGAAGAGGGTTATCGTTGTGAGGAAATAATTTCGTAATTAAGAAGTTTTCATTTCTATTTATTAAATATTGCTGCACTTTCCAAATATACGCAGCGGTTCTTCCATAATCCGCACATGGCATAGAAACTTAAAGCAATAACTTTAACCTTGCGTCGGGCGCAGTCTGAATCCAAACACATTCGGGCGCAATGCATCCGAGAGATCCCATATCATATCTTACACAATTTAGATTTTAATGAGGTGGATCGTCAATTAACCGCTTATTTTAATTAATACAATAATAAATATTTCACACTTATTTTTAATCGAAATAACTAAATTTACATAAACAAACTCACTTCATGTTGTAAAACAATAAATTTGGAATATTTTTATTGGAGAACCAGCTATTGACAAGTTTTTTCTGTTTTAAGCGCGTTGCGTTCACATATTAATTAGTATTGAACAATATTTTGAATACATAAAATGTAAAATAAATTTCTTTATGTAAAAGTCATAGTTATATATAAAAAATATTGGACCTGAATTACACATAAAAGTTATAAATAACTACCTATTTTAAGTGTAAAGAATAATAAACCCTCGTCATCATTTTAGCATGTTCCAAACAAAAATAATCATCACATTGTTGGTAACGATATTTAGTATAAACCACTAATTTAACGCCCAGATGTGTTGATTTTGAATAATACCATAAAAAGCCGTAATGAGTAAGTGTAGTGATCCCAAAAAATATTACTAATTTAAAGAATAAAATAAATCTAAGAAAATATAAAAGTGAAAATAATATTGTAATCAGGCGCAATGCATCTGATAGATTTAGTCCGCCCATACAAGGCCAGAGAATGCACTAAAAGAATCGACACCACATCGAGGAGAGTGGTTTGTAGCTAGGAAGCTATAAGGGAGTTCGAGTTAATATTCGTAATACACACGAAAGGGCAAAGAAACAAGTGACCACTGGATCTCACGGATCGGCTGCGCCCGATGAAATGTTAAATATAAGGCTACCTACGACTTACCTCAGCGGCAGTTATTAAATAGAACACCAAAGATTACCTTCCTATAACGTAGAGCTTATGTGGAAAAATATTTCAGAGATGACAAACATAGATATAAACTACTTAAATATACTACTTACATCAAGTTCATTCTTTTTATGGCGACCACTCTCTTATAAAGATATTTATAAATATATTTGAGATATTTAGAAAATTTATAGTCATATGTTCATTACCATATAATTAAAAAAAATACCCAAAGTGAATTGAATTATTAAAGTTCAAAGGTAAGTAATTATGTTATGCAGAAGTCATACTCATATAAGGAAACCAGCTCTTTGAATCTTTCGGAAACATGCTGATCAAATTAAAATGATAGTGTCTGCTCCATTAGTTCTAAAAAATGTATTTTCTGGACTAATATCTAGCTTTCCCTTTAGATGTTGCTCTAGTGTTCGATGAAATATAGTGACAACAATATCGTTATTTTTATTTTTTTCTCGTATGTTTTTATTTATATCCGGCATATATGCGTTACATCAGCATACATTCTTATTTTTATCTTACAGTATTTTCTATTTGCCTTTTATTTACCTCATTGTACCACATTGTATTGTGACAATAAAGATGTCTAATAGAATTCAGCCACTTAATAGATTGTGGTAATATTGTTATGCATGTGTACCAAACTTTATATACCAATGGTTGGTTACCGCTTGACCTCTAATCTTATTAACCTTACCAACAGGTAAGAGTTTACCAATAGAGGCTGGTACAAAGTTGTAATGAAAGGTAGTCTTATATAAATTTATCTTATACATATTAATACGTGGGTTCTCTCGTGAAGTGCTCTAACTTGAAACTTGAAACTAAGAAAGGAAATCATTTCTTACCCAACACCTGCTTCTCGTCATTGGTGCTGATTGTTCTGGCTCCACATCAAAACAAATAGTCACTCGGTCAACCTTACCTTAATTACTCGTTTTGTCGAGTTACCTCAGAAATGCTTACATTAAAGCTAACACTAGCCAACGCGAGAGAAACACCGATTTAATTAATAAGGGAAACATTTAATTTAATAACAATGAGGAAATTAACAAATATATAAAAAAGAAAAGAAATAAAATAATATGAGAAAAATGAGATAGTTACAAATACAAAATAATATGGCAAACTTAAGCAAATAAAATATTGTAAAGTTTACTAATGTTCTACAGAGGTAATCCGAAACTACAGCAAAATTTAGAAAAGTGATAATACTTATATACTGAATACTTATTAAAATGTTTACTGAAAGATGACCGAAATAGAACTGCCAAAAATTATAACTTTCTTCAAGGGTTCAACATCCCATAGGGGTGGTTTAGATGAACCAGGCCAGGATTGGTTGAGATCTTGAAGCTTTCGTACTTCGACCAATAATATTGATTTTTGGGGTTACCGTCTGTGCATATGTCGAATATCGACATCCCTCCTTATTATGCAATCAAACATGATAATTAATTGTAAGATCATAATATGCAATTCTGTACATATGTATGTATAGATTAAAACATTGATTAAACCATTGATTAAAACATTGATTGTTAACTATATTGTTAATATTTTCCCTCGTATTCCGCTATATGTCGTGATATTGTATATGATCAGTTATGATTGGTCCATGCCTGCTATTATACAGAAATAAATATAACGAAAGCTCTGCATGGACCAATCGGCGGGTATTTAATCAAATCCTATAGCCTTAATTATTTTAACTTTGTCGTTCCTCTATTTCAATTCATTTACAATCTAATACAATTTCCTTTAATGAATTGTGTCCATTCAGACATCTGTTGGGTGGCCTACTTGAATCTTTAAAATAAGCTCTTTATCCAGTGAACCCTTGTTCTGGGAATTTAGAAAAATACACGCCAAATATAACTTTCTCGACACATGTTAGAAGAATGCCATTCACTTGTCCACTTGTATCCAGGCAAATGTTAGGGCACTCTTCAGAATGTCGTCGCCAACTTTCTAATAAATTTTGATTACCACAATGGTGCTTTACTAATATTAAGAAAAGGTTACTCAGAATAGAGAGCTTAATGGCAACCGGATGTTCCCTCAACTGCGGACCTGCCTAAAAGGACACTATACAGGGGGTTTCTATAATAAGAATATTACACGAGAGTCATCTTGTTACACATGAAGTATTTAACAACTACAGACATCTCTAATTTTGTTCTCTTGCTTATCTTCAATGCAACATAAAATACATTTGTAAGTGAACTTTAGTGTTATTACCGAATATTCATTATTACCAAAATATCCGTTGGAATAATGAATCGTGAATAAGTCAGAAGAACGTTCCACCTTAACATCGTTTACTGACATATATATCATTGAGGTTATCTTATCGTGCTCTATTATTGAAGCTGATTTCTTTCTTAATTTTTGGGTTCTTGATTCGTTGTTTATTTACATTTCGTCCAGACAAGTGTTGTTTTTTTCTAATTTTTCTGATTTTTCTCCACTATTTGCTCTGTGCTATGCGCCAATATTATAGGATTTAACATATAATACTAACATAATAATCTTAAACATGCCACGGTATAAGATAAGAGCCATTTGAGATTTTCTATTTGGCAAATAAAGGTGAAATAAACTATACTAAATGATGCTTGTTTGCAAATTTTATTTTCAACATAGCTAGATTGTGATTATTTATTATTTTAGCAATAGCAACATCTAGAGCGTGTAGATGAATACTTATGGGGTTAAATGTATATTATAACCCTCCAGCTATAATACCCGTTTCTTCGTAATCAGAATTTATTCCTTTATAGTCATAATTTTAAGAAATCGAAATCTGCATGCCTAATAATTATTTCCTTTGCTATATAAATCACATAAATTCCCTTTTAATTGTTATAAATTAACGTGACGTTATACAAAATTGATAATAATTAACCCGTTATTTTCTTTACGACATTGCGTCCTTGTTTTTTTACACACCACTCTGCAAAAATGGGTTTATAATAATGGCCTACGTTGCTACATAAAATACAGCTACGCATAAATCATGTATACAAATAGTTAACTCAGTGCAGTGATATGTGTGTTAAAATTATTACCTTATTTTTATCACGCATACATTACGCTTTTCCAAACACAATGTAAATTATACACAAATTCGAGTTATATGCTGACTTTGCAATGTTATTGATGAATAGTATTTGTATACGGATATTCTAGTCATCTTGTGATTAGAGTATACCGAGTGGTTCTAAATTATGCAGCCAATACACAATAACTGATACAACAGTAATTAGTGGCTGTTACGCTCAATGTAAATATTATAAATTATTACATTAGAATTATCAGAATACTGTATTATATCAGTTCATTTAACATTCTCGGTTTCTGCATTGTTCTGCTTTCTTATTGTGGACTGTAGAGATGGAATTATAGAAAAACACATTTTATTTGTAAATATATTGTTAGACAAATTATTGTCTTTGAAAATAAATCGATGAATTGTCACTTAGAAGTGCATAGTTTTCCCAATTAACTAAAGATAGGTCTAGATTCTATGAAGTTACAGGTTATATAAATTACCATTTTCAATTTTAATAAATTAACAGATATTTTCAAGCATATCCATTTTATTTAAGCGGATAATTAGAGGGTGAAATTTTTTAATCATGGTATTAATAGTAATATTAAAGATGTTTTCGAATGATATTTTCGTAGTAGGTGTCTTACCAGAAATAGTTAAACGCAGTTATATCCACCAGTCTTAAATCAGGATTGAATGTTCGTATATTCCACCCAAAAACATTTAGGAGAGATACTACAACCAGTTAGAGCAGGGATAAGTATATCTTCAACATCAGTCTTCACCAGGCAAAGCACTGCCTTGCGAAATTACCTTCACATTTTGGTTTATAGTTTTGTATGGTAGTGTCAATAACATAAACTTAAAATAATTTATTTTTTATTATTAATTAATAAGAACTTTTAAATATGATTTATTATTAATTAATAAAAAGTTTTACTGCTGCTGTAGACTAGTAGTTTGAAATTATTTTTGGTTACTTTCTTATTCCCCTTAGTCACTTTCAATCCCGTGGATGTAGGCTTCCTTCATAGTATGCCACTTCTGTCAGTCTTCTGTTATATCTATCTATTTCACTCCAGATATCCTTTTGGTATCATCGTACCAGCGCATTTTTGGCCTTCTCTGTGGTGGTTTCTCACCCTACCGTCTCCACTCGGCTAGTTTTTTGCACCACGATGTGACCATCCCATTGTCATTTGAGCTTAGCGATGTGCTTGCTGACGTCAGTGACTTTCGTTTGGTCCCTGAACCAAACGTTTCTTCTACGGTCACTCAATGTGATGCCTACGATTTTAATTTCAATTGCACTCTGAGCGACTCTCTGATTTGTCATTATATATTTTGTGAATATAAGAGGAAACTCGATATTGAGCCACTTCAACTATTAAACAATCCAAAGCGTGGTATTATATGAGCAAAGAAAATAAGCAGGTATTATGCAGGTATTATCCATTATACTAGCAGTGCAGTTGTCGGAAAATTACCAACTCATTTAAAATAGATTTTCTACCTGGTAGCTAAGCAGCTTTCCCGTCCTCGTCTGTTCTACTTGTGTGTGTAACCCTCTTTTTGACCATCTAAGGCTTTAGGGGAAGGAAGTCGATTTTTATCTATCGTTTCTAAACTTTAAAATGTTTGGAGGCAAACTTGCAGGTGATCAACTGAATCAACAACTAGCGGGCGATCAGAAATACCCTTAAACTTCTCTTCGAATTCAGTGATCTTGAGATATTGGTACTTTCTGGCAGTCTCTGGAGTACACGAGAT
The DNA here is from genome assembly GCA_037954035.1 of Rosalia funebris. Lineage (NCBI taxonomy): Eukaryota > Metazoa > Arthropoda > Insecta > Coleoptera > Cerambycidae > Rosalia > Rosalia funebris. The sequence continues at coordinate 28,030,276 of JAZFAV010000035.1, read as the reverse complement.
ATAAGGGCCATTAGTGACTAACAAACATTTTTGACCCATCCAAATATGAATAAGATTGAATTGATCTCATCCAAAAATGGGACTTTAAATTATATATTTCAGAATGAGGATTAAATCTGGAGAACTAGTACAACTAGTATTAGAATATGAAGAAAAGTTTTGGCGTATTAGTGGTACTAGGAATACTAGTACAATAGTTTTTGTTCATATGGATAATTTTGAGGTATAATTGAAGGTATAAAAGAGTTAAAAAAAGATTTTGTATGTAAAAACTCACTGCAATGATCATATATGAAATCTAATAAATAGATTTTGCAATAATAGTAATAGTTTTAATGTATGGGCAAAGTAAGACTTGTAATATTAATAACAGATATTGGAAGAATATAGGAATTTATCAAAAGTTTTTGGTATCCAAGATAGCACATCTGTCAAACAGTAGTTTAACAAAAGTTAGTTCAACAGTAGTTTAATAGCCCAAGTTAATAAATCTTTCATATACCTCGAAGGTTAACGAGGTACAATATTATTGAAAAGGAGAGGAGCGTATGAATTTATCTGCCTTAACGTATTGTCTGACGAATGTAACTAGAACTTTAATAAATATAATCTATGGGATATTTTGTTTTACTGTAATTTTTCTTTTTAACTAGTATTTTTTAATATTTATATTATACTTGTATTTCATTATATTTATCCAAAATTATTTCGTGTTCCTGTTTCACTTATTTGAAGGTCATATTAACAACTGAGCTGATAACACCAGCTCATTTCTACAATGAAGTTTCAGCGTAGTAAAGCAAGAATGATATGTCATTTAAAATATTGTATCAGCTTTGGCTCTAGAGTAAACTGCAAAACCAGCATTATACCTTTTCCAGGCTATAGTAAAAGCCTAGCTTTACTACTATACAACGATCGCCAAGATATGTATATTTCTCGCATTAGCCGTTCTATGCAGTTTTAGTAAAAAGTTATTGCAAGAGAGTATATAGGATACAACTTACGGTTTTGTTTTAATACTGAATATAATAGAATATTTCGTCAAATTTTAAAGTATTCACTTGATCATGGTATTTTTTATAGTCACATGAGAAGTTTTCTGAGGAGGCCTATTTTTCTGTTTGCTGTTTTAGTTTACTTTTGTTTTGACGTTTGAATTTTATTGAAAAAATGAATATTGCGAAAAGTAACCTAAGTATTGGACGACGTATTGTTGAACTGAGCGAGCTTCTCAAAAATTTAAGATGTGAATGTGAAAACGTTCTTTCACTTAAAACAATAAAAAATGAAAGTCGTTTAGGACTAAATTCAATTTTAGATATTGTTTGTGACGAATATGCAGTAATAACATAAGTGACTACTGGTAAAATGCATATCACAAAAAATAATACCAAGCGTTTAGACGTTAATACAAGAGCTGTGCTTCGTAAGTTATTTGTTACTTCACTTATTTTATATTACTGTATTAGTAAAGTGTTATTTTTTATGTACTGTTTTAAAAATATTTATATTAATTATTATCATAAGTACAAATTAAACATTTAAAATAGTATATTCAATTTATAGGTTATGTTCACGATGTGTCTGTTCCCGTTCACGTCTGGCAACAAACAGCTTTGCCGGACACTATTTGACAAGTTCTCAACTTACCGAACAAAGCTTAAACTGGCATATTCTAAAAATATTGATCTTTTCAGCAAATCGGGCAAAAACCAAATTTTGTAATTCAAAATATTCGTAGTAAATTAACTATGGAAGAATTGTTTTTTGAAAAAAACGTATAGAAAGGTTTTCAAGTTATGATATAAAATGTGTAACTTTTAGTCAACTGGTACATTCAAATCGTGCAAAAAGTTCCAACTTTGACGGTGAATATCTCCTTTATTGTACGGGAAAAAAATTTTCAATTAAGCAATTTCCTTCGTAAATTTTATTCCTTACGTGTACCAGTTCCATAAAATTCTATAGAATAGTGAGTTTCATGAGAAACTACTTAAATTTTAAGTAGGAGCATTTCACGATAGAACCGTGTTGGTGTAAACGAAATTGATGCAAAATATGAGATTAATAATAATAGGCGTAAAGCTGCAACTAACTGTTATTACACTTTCAGTTATTACCATAGCTATATTCAATATCAATACAGTTTCTATTAGTTGAACCATCAGCAAAGAAAAGTATATTAATATCTATATCACCATTTCAGTACTTACTACCTTCCTACTGACTAAAGCTATATAAATAGGTATTTTACTCAAAATAATGGCTATCATCTTTCTTATTGCCGTGGTAATTACCACACGGCCAACGAATGCGACATTTCAGATATAGAAAAGAAATAATATGACAGAAAAATCGTTAAATTCCCGCATTATCGCCAGCCCATCAGCGGTCCATTTAGCGGGCGGCACATTACGTTTACTAATAACAGTTATTGACTGGCGGAATGGACCAATATATATCGGATATCAGTAATTCAGATCGGTGCAGTACTCCGGTAAATTATATTTCGTGCCGCGCTCATATTGTGTCAGTATTTATACGGCAGGCAACTAATTTGCACATCTCCTAGGAAAACTGTGACTGTTTCCCATGATGATATCTAATCATACCGGGCCGCACGCACCTACTGACACTCGTAAATTAAACGCCCTTACGTCAAAAGAAGCTCCCTTTACGTGACTGAATGACTCGCTTAGCCTCGCTGGTAAATGCTAAATAGCCAAGGTGCGGACTTCTATATAAATCATTATAATTTAATGCATCAAAACAATAGTGAATCAAATGGTTCGTTATTGAAAAGTGGGTGGAAATGGTGGACGCTGACAGACAGCTGTAGGATTGGCCTTGTAAGGGATAGCGTGTAAAGACAGAATAATCAATGTTTCTTAATATGAGTTTCTGATTTTTTTTTTAGAAATACAGAGTAATATATTTATTTAATTATTATAGCATATACCAACTCCGCCTGGCGCAGTCGAGAGGGGGATTGAGTACCTTCAAGATTGTCACTGCCGGTCCCAAGCCCGGGTAAAGGAGGAGGGTTGCAGCGGTAGACTAGCTCTCTGCCATCATCATCATCATCATCATCATTAGGTCATCAGTCCTAAGACTGGTTGGACGCTAACTTCCAGCTTCTCCTATCTTGTGCTAACCTACGCATTTCGCTAATTGTGCTACAACCTACATCCCTTACTATTTGCGAGCAGTAGTCTAATCTAGGCCTACCTCTGCCTTTCTTCACTCCTATTTCTGCCTCCAAAATATCGCGGACTATTCCCCCATGTCTCAGCAAGTGGCCTACCATTCTATCTCTTCTCTTCTTTAAGTTTTTCCACATACTCCTTTTCTTGCCGACTTTCTCCAATACTTCTTCGTTTCTAACCCTATCAGTCCATGGTATTTTCATCATTCTTCGGTAACACCACATCTCAAAAGCTTCTAATTTCTTCCTACTTGCTTCCCCTACCGTCCAGGTTTCGCAGCCGTAAAGTGCCGTGCTCCATGCTAGGCTCTATATAAGCTCTCTGCCATGCGTAAAAAAATTACTGCTAAAAATCCAAAAGCGCAGCCTCGGAACAAGGACGGATTAAACGGAAAACAGCTCAGGCAAAGGAAAAGGAATATGAATATAGCATGTTGGAATATTCAGGGTCTAAGCACAAAAGAACAATTAGTGTTTAGAGAGCTTCACTCGTACAATGTCGATATTGCTGTACTTACAGAGACAAAAAAGAAAGGACAAGGAAATAAATATATAGGTGAATATATATATACTTTTGGAGTAGGGTAGAAAAACCAAAAGGAGCTAAATCTGGCGTGGTAGTAGCTATAAAAAAGAAACTTGAAACAAACATAATAAGCTGGAACCCAATAGATGAGAAAATAATAACAGTAGACCTTGAAATAAAAGGGAGAAAAATAAGAATATTCGGAATCTATGCACCAACTGATGACTCAGATAGAACAACAAAGGAAGAATTCTTTGAAAAACTCTCAGAGCAACTGGATAAGGCACAAGATAAAATAGAAATCATCCTGCTAGGGGACTTAAACGGAAGGGTAGGTAAAGCCCTTGACAGTAAGGTTATTGGACGACACGGTGAAGATGTGGTAAACGAAAATGGTGAAAGATGGATAGAGCTCTGCGAAGAACACTCGTTGAAAATCTTAAATGGATTCTTTCAACATAAAGATATCGATAAATATACCTGGATCCAAAAAACGAAAAATCTAAAATCTATATTGGACTACGTTGTTACTAAACAAAACTCAATGATAAGACCCTTTGATGTAAATGTGTGGAGGGGAGCGGAATGTGGATCGGACCATTTATTAGTAAAATCGACTGTAGAAATAAGACACAATAACTGGAAAAAAAAGAAGACAAACAGAATATAAATTCTGAGAGACAAAATTTTTACAACCTCGATAGTTTAAGAAACGAATCCACCAGCTTCCTTTACAAATTACGTTTGGCTCAGAAGAACTGGACAGCGGGATGATAAAAATGTGACCGAATATAAATACCTTGGGGTTACAATTTGTGAAAATGGGAGAGACGACAAGGACATCAGGGAGAAGATGGCTAAAGAAAGGAACTTGATAAAAACACTACATCCCATCCTGTGGAAAAGTAATATTACAATTAAAACAAAAAATAATATTTTTAAATCAATAATAGAACCAGTCATGACGTAGGGATCAGAGGTGTGGGTTACAGGCAAAAATGTGAACCAGAAAATACTTGCAGCTGAGATGTCGTATTGGAGAAGATGTTGCAGGTTAACTTCATTAGATTATGTCAGAAACGAAGATATTAGAGAAAGAATGACAGCTGCAGACACTATTACGGATACAATAAACGAAAAACAACTAAAATAGTACGGACATCTCAGACACATGAACGCAGAAAGAATACCACAGAAAATCTGGAATTGGACCCCATACAAACGAAATAAAAGAGGAAGACCACGCAAGAAGTGGATAACGAATATTCACAAAGGAATGGAAGAACGAGGACTACAGGAAGGATACTGGAATGATAAAGAGAGATGGCGCTTAGGATGCGAGAAGCGGCGATGATGCTGCAAAACCTCGCTATATATATATATATATATATATATATAGCATATACCAATACCATGAATTAACTCGGTCGGAGGTGGTTGTGGATTTTAAAATAATTCAATCATCGATAAATCAATAATTTTTTTATTGTTAAAATTTACCAAGCAGATCGAAGTTTTCTGGCTATTGTAATTTTAAACAGTTTTAAATTGTGATAATCTCCACAGAGCACAATATTTTCATGATTTAAAAATGTTTCCTACTAATGTTCTAGTTAATGAAATTTGAGGATACAGTCAGCGTTAATATTTCGAAAAATATCGAGATTATTTCTTAAACAACTTGGCAGTGCTACCAAGGGAGTATTATGGATGCCTTAAAATTATGTTGGTGTTTCAAAAAACTGATGCTATGACTTATAAATGGGTGCTAGTAGACCACCTGTTTGTACAAAGAAAATTGTTAGTAATGTTCGTTAGTATATGGAACAAGAAGCTGCGAAACCTTTGAAACGTCTGCGTCAAGAAAATGAGCATTCCTATGAAATACACCCAGTAATTTTAAAGAACTTGAACATACTTCTAACTTAATCTTATATAGGGTGTCTCAGTTGGAACTATAGGATTTGAATTGTGCGCTATTTGTGTTCTGCCAAAGATGAAGCGTCAACATTTAACGACTGTTATCTACAAACTATACGATGTCAACAAGCCGCAACTAGCAGTTCAACAACGAATAATTTGTGTATGTATCAACTGTTTTATGTAAGACAAAATGAAGTACTTACAATGGTAACAGTTCGCAACTTTATCGATAGATTTGAAGACATGGATTCTGTTACTGATAAGGCAACACCAATACGTCCTCGTCGCGGTCGGTTAAATGAAATTATTGCTGTAGTGAGAGAAAGTGGACGGGAGTATCCAAACATATCGATTCGACGTCGTGCATAACAATTAAGTCTGCCAAAAGTCTCCCCGCATCGGATTTTAAAGAAAGATCTGCATCTTCAGCATACAAAATTCAATTAACACAACAACTAAATGTTGCAGACCATTTACATTTGTTACATATCTTACATTTGTTAATTGGGTGTTAGAAAAGAAAAAAGGTGATGCTAATTTTTGCAACAAAATTTTGTTCAGCGATGAAACACATTATGATGTTGACAGGTACCTCAGCAACCAAAATTGTGGAATTTAGCGAGCTGAAAATTGACATGCTATTCACGAAAACGAAATGCAACGACAGAAGCTTGGTGTGCATTTTAGAGTGCCGCAGTAATTAGACAATACTTCTTTGAAAATGAAGCTGGTAATATTATCACAGTAAATTTGGAAAACTATCGTGACATAATAAACAATTTCTTTTTTCACTAAATTAATGAATTGGATTCGAATAACATGTTGTTTCAGTAAGACTGTGTAACGTGTCATACAGCACATGCAACCATAACTCTGTTGCATACCAAATTTCCTGATTATGTTGTCTCGCGGAATGCTGACATCAATTGACCTGCAAGATCATGTAATTTAATACCACTGAACCTTTTTGTTTATAGTTATGCCAAGAGAAAAGTGTACGTTATCCAGCCAGTATCAGTCAATGACCTCAGACCAAACATTTAACGTGTTATTCTGGAAATAGAGCCAGGTTAAAGTAGAGTCTACAATATGTCATCATATCAAATCATTTTGCCGCTAATCACACCAAATATTATGAATCTGACAAACCACTTACAGTTAGTGGCTATATAATACAGTGGTAATAATAGTAGTTATATAACAAAACTATAATACTATTTCTGACGACGTGTTATTTTATCCCTGAGGATACGTAAATTCTGGCAATATGCAAATGTGTGACACTGATAATTCGCAAATTGCTGTTGAATCTGTTATTACATCCTCCAATTCATCACGACTGCTCCCTATTCCTCTAAATATCGTAGCGTATTGTCCCGTATCTAGCATCATTCTAAGATTTACATTATATAACAATACCGATGGTATAAACTGTTGCTGAACTGTTACAAATTGTTCCATAACAAGGGCTGGAATGCTAACTTATTGTTATCAAAACTGATTTCAGAATTATTAAATTCGATAATGATGATGGTCAAGTGGTACTCTTGATTATTTTCGAAATGAAGAAAAATTTTGCGTAGGTGTTTGTTTTTTACCTCTATATGTATAGAAAAGTAAAATCGTGTTGATTTGAACAATCAGAACTACTTTTTTTCTACAAAATACCTTACTCTTCGTAATACTAGTTCATTTATTTTATATACCCGATGATTAATTAACTGAATTAGAATGCGAAAATTTAAATTTAACTCATCTCTAAACTAGATTGGTTTAGAGGTGAGCTAAGTGAATTTTTTTTACAATAATAAAATATTACATAAAAAAAGTTACACTGCAATAAATTATTATAATAGAAAATATATTTCGTTTAGTAACATTTTGGTTTGTGAAATAGTAATAGTAGTAGTAGCCTATTCGATTTGTGACCGTTGGTAAACGTAAAAGTTCAAAATTAACCTCATTTCTACCGAGTATTAAATAGAAATGCATTCCATTATATTTCCTGTAGTTATTTTCATTTCGCTGTACGTAGATGATAGGGCGCAGAATGTAAATGCGAACCTAGGAGAGTATATTTACATTTAGGTTCATGAAAGTGGTTTTACAATCATCTCTGTGTACTAAAACCGTAATGATTCTAATTGCTTTTCTTTGTAAAGAGAATGCATTGGTGGAATATGTAGAGCGTCCTCAAGGTAACGGCATATGATAAACTGCTATGAGTTAGTGTATAGTAAATTATCAACAGCTTCCTGTGCTACATCATTTGCAATATTATATATTGAATATACATATATTGTAGGAGATTTTATTTACAAACTTATACTGTAAAGTAGTTATTTCCAGATAATTAATTATTTCCAGATAATCAATATGATAATTAATTCTGGATAGTAACACCCAGACTAGACCAATAAAATTCGAAACTATTAAGCACATAATCTTAATGTGCATCTTGGAAAAATCAGTATAACCAGAGAAAACAGTTTTTTATGATAAACGGTATCTCACTTGTAATACGCGTTGTTGATCAGCCACCGTGGTGGAAATACTCTTTACTTAAGATAGATGCTTGTAGGTAACATTTGCGATACAAATAAACAAAATGTGTTCTTTATTATTCTTTATCGTATCTGCTTTTAGGCACAACTGACTGTTCAGCGAATAGAGCCAGCTTACTAATAATTACGTTTACTATAAAAAATGTTATTTTTCTTAAAATGTAAAGATTTTAAGTTATATTTTATTTTATTTCAAAAAAGACTTTAAACATAATATTAAACTTGAGGCACAAATATTATCGAATTTTTCATAGTCTTGTGTCAGATGGATATACATCTTTCATCTCTTTTTTGGAATTACTTTTTATCCTTAATTGTTCTTTAAAGTCATACTTACTATGCTATTGAAAGTCAGTTCATCAAGTTTTTCATTCAATAATATAAAAGATTGTGGCATTAAAAGAAGCATCTCTCTATTACTACACATTAATGAATCACCCTGTGTTAAAAAATAAATATAATTTAGAAGACGTACTTTTTAAATAAAAAATCGACTTGTCAGAGCAATTCTGAAATCTCCAAAATAGCCCTAAAAAGAAATCCATTCAACAAATTTAAGTGATTTCACTCTGTATATTAACAACAAGATAAACGTCATAAACTGAGTACCCATAACCATGTTAAAAAGTAAGCCACACATAAATTAATTGTTAATAAAAAGTGCTAGATTTATTAATTGTGAATTGTAAAAAATTGTTTGGTATATAATCTACAATATATCAAATATGTCGATATCTATAAACTGAAACTTTAGTGAAATTGGAATCTAGTTATTTTTACGCCATCAGTCTTCTCTTTTTTTACAAGTGTTTTGAAAAGAAAACAGCATTTTAATATACTTCAAATTGGTAAGGGACGGTTTCTTACAGTTTTTTATCGAATTCTATTCAACTAGAAGTACAAAAAATGATGGGAATATTATAGGATGGGAACTTGAGACACGCTTGAGTAGATAATATGAGTACATAAATAATTATGAATTAAATAGATTTACATTGTCGATATATCTTTCTTATATACTAATACCTTCATCATCATAATATAGTATACAATTTTTAAGAATTTGGTACATTCCAATGCAAACGTGAATTAGGATAATGATGTGGTAAAAATACATAGAAAATGCCTCAGTAGATACTATGAAAAATATTGATTTCTTGAGAATAAGTATTTTGAGAAGAAGTTAATGTTTTGACAAAAATATATACATATAATTAAGATTTCATTAAAATTTGGAACAATTTCCTTCATTCTGTGGTCAGTTCAAATTTCTAAATTTTTATATCTTTTACATATTTTGCCTCAATTGTTTAAAACCTCTATATTAAAAGAAACATATAAATGGTAACTGTAGTTGGAACTATTAATAATAATAGAAACTGTATTAATTCTAAATAGAGCTGTTCTCAGATGATATGCATTTGTAATAATTTCTCATGATCTCCAGTTGTAGTTTTTTAAAATTTTAAGCACTTTATTATGAAATGTAATAATACGCCTCTATTTTAAATTGAGGAACAATACATCTAATTAAATTAGTTGTCGCGATACTTCGCAAAATTGTTCTTAATTATGCGCCACGTTTTTCTTCCAATATTGTGCTATCAAATTATTCATGAATGGTGTTAATTAACTGTTCCCAGCCCTAAATACATTTTGTTATGCTACGTCCTTACCTCAGACTTTAATATTGACATTGCGGTCTTAATAATTATTTCATTATTCGTGGAGATATTTGATTAATATGAAAAGGTTTGTGAGGTAGTGTTGGTAATAAATTTTAAGGAAATCAACGTTATATTGTGTTCAAAGGCAAGAGGCATTTTCAATGTTTCTCAATTAATTCACTTGTTTCTTTCAAAATTAGAAACAATAAAACACGCTTCGTTCTGGTATAAAAGCAATGCGTACATATAAAGGCAAATTATGTAATATTTATACAAATATTACATAAAAATATAAAGTATTATAATAGCTAAGGAGCTCCCTAGCAGCGTCTAAATTGCCCCAACTAAAACTGAAACTACTAGTGTTTAAAACTTACGTAATGTTTACTAAATATATGACGTTACAGTTCAAATTACCTTAAACTAAAACCTTGTAGTCACTAAGTAACGTCACTTAAATAAAATTATGACAACAATGAAGCAGTATATACAAGGTGAGGCATAGGAACTTGCTTATTTGAACTTAGTGCCCTGAAGCGATGGTTGCTATTAGGAGGGTAGAGCAGGCACATTCGAATGAGCGGGACGTAAAGTTGTATAAACCAAGTGGAACTACAACTTTACGCCCCGCCCTCTCGAGTGTGCCTCCCCCACCCTCCTAGGGGCAACCATCGCTACAAAGCTCCAAACTCGAATACGCAAATTGCTCTGCCCCACCTTATACTAGTAACAACAACCGTGTGTTGTAACTTATTTGGCACTTAAAAGTTTTTTAGAATTTTGAAATAATTCTAAAGTAGCAGTCACGTTGTAAGAAGGTCATTTGGTCCTTTAAAGCTACCCAGTATGAAGTAGTAGTTAGATTAACAGCTAGAGTAGTAATTAAAGTAGTAATATGGTTAGAGTAACAACTATATTTGCGTGAGCTATAAATTATTCCACATGCCCATAGAAATAAAAGTTGTATGTGCTAAAGAATAAATAAAACTATTTTTTTTTTGTATTTTTCCCGTTGAATCCGAATCTAAATCTAAAGAATTAGGGGTTACTTCAGTACCCCTTTAATAGGTTGATCTGTATGTTATGAAGACAACTCAGTAATACATTAACTTTTAATACCAGGTTATGTAAATATGATACAGGAATTTTTTGTATAGATAATATATGTTTATTGTATTAAAATGATAAAAAAATATTTTATTCGAAGTATTTCCCATTGCTAGCAATACATTTTCCCATCTTTATGATAATTTGTGGATTTCATGCCAAAATAATTCTTGCTCTTTTGAGGCATCGAACCATTTTCGCACATTTTCGTAAGAAGTGAAACCCTGCTGAACAAGTGCGTCTTGCGTCCCATCGACGCAAATAAATAGTAATCAGATGGAGCCATGTCTGCTGAATAAGCCACATACGAGAGCATTTCCCAACTAAATGCCTCAATCGTTTTCTTGACCTATTTTGCTGTGTGTGATGGCGCATTGTTATGAACCAAAATTACTTTGTGTTGCCTTTTTTGATATTCTGGTCGATTTTGACGCAAAGTTTGATTGAAATCGATCATTTGTAGTCGGTAGCATTCAGTATTAATGGTTTGGTTAAGTTTTACAAGCTCATAATAGATCACATTCTTCTGATCCCACCAAACACAAAGCATAGTCTTCTGTTCATAGAGATTTGGCTTTGATTCGATGTCAATCTTTCACCTTTAGTTATCCATAATATTTTACGCTTAGGATTCCCTAAATATATCCACTTTTCATCGCCACAATTCGATGAAGAAATGATTTTCTTTTATACTTGCGAGGAGCATTTCGCAAATGGTTTTTCGGTTTTTCTGTCGTCTTTCATTCAGTTCATGTGTGGAACCCATTTCCTCATCCTCTCGATCTTTCCCATGGCTTTCAGACATATTTATACGGCTTCTCGTGTCATATTTAATTCATCTGCGAGTTATTGTTGTTTCTAAGCGTCATTCTTATCCAACAATGCTTGCAATTCGCTATATTTAAACTTTTTCAGTGGTCTTCTACATTCTCTGTTTCTCACGTCACAGTTGCCACTTTTTAATTTTTTAAACCACTCAAAGCGCTGTGATTTACCAAGAGCATGCTCACCAAAGACTTAAACAAGCACTCGATGCGATTCTGCAGTAGTTTTCTTCAAGCGGTAACAGAAAATCAATGCCGTCCGGAAATCGTAGTTTTCAGGCACAAAATTCGACATGTTCAACGCTATTAAAGACGATATTGTTGTATGAAACTTGTATTCTTGTGAGATGGAAACCTATATCAGATGTCAAAACAAGAAAATGGCGCCAGTGACGTGGTATGGCGGTAATTACATTAGTAGTTAGGCCGTCTGTTGGCAAATTCCGGCTTTATATTTACACACCCAGTAAAAATATTACTTATGAGGTACTAATGTTAATCCACAAGTTGCAGATAATGTATTCCTTGTCTATAAGGATATTTTGTTGCTTGATTTCTATATCAAATTCGTATATATAAATTAATAATAATTAAAAAACATGCACACAAGATTTTTTCTTAATTTCTATTCTACACTATTCTTCTATTCAAAATTCGACCCATATCACACCTACGCGAATTAACGCCCAGAAAATCCTCAAAGCAGCACGCCCCGTAATATGAGGTTAGAATAATCGTATTCCCTTTCCGAAACGAGAATACCGTTTTGAAACAAATTAATTCTCCAGATCAACATTTCGCGAATATCTACCACAATAAACGGATTGTTACTTTAATTATCGCGACCCATTTTAATAATAAAGCGGGGCACGGTTAACGGTCCTTTTATTTTCTCGTTTGTTAGCCATACGAGACCTAACTATCCTGTAGGTGGCTGCAAGGGCTTCGCCTGCCTGACGGAGAAATAACGCCGCTATTCCAATCGCGCTTTAACCGTGTTATTATTGAAAGACCCACATTAAAAGCCTGTGATGGTTTGCCGCAAGATAGCGCTGTATGCGGATATCCTTATTTAAAAGTGTTATTCTTATGCGTTCGGGATTATCGCCACTTTACCCTATCTGTGCATAATCTGCCGTTCGCCTTTAAAGTGTCGACTTTCCAATAATAAGGACGGGCTCTAAATTATAAGTGGTTTATAGCCTCCAATTTGATTTTTGTAGATAAGACTTTTTTATCATATAAACTCCTGAACTAATTTAACAAATGAGAAGAGTATTATTGGGAAAAAACATGAATAAATAACAAGAAGGAACAATAATCTTAAGTGCAATGATAACGGTGTTAACGAAAAACTTTACAAAACAATTGGAACTGAAATTAAAAGGTAAGAATTTGAATTCAGTGGCTTCCTCTATCTTTTATCACTGCTTCTATTTGTTTGAGCATGCTACTCAATGGGGAACGGTTTCCTGAGAAATATTCTACCATTCGATAAGAACAACTTCTTCGAGTTCCCTAAGAGCATAGAACATAATCCAGTACCGCTCTACCAACGTGGGCCGAACGTCCCCGATAAACAAGGCAAGCGACATCACATCTCCTTCTATGATGTTTTCTACGTAGAAATGTGTATTCATGGATCTTCCATGCGTAGAAACCAAATACGTACGACCATCGAAATATTTTCATCCCCAGAACTTTATTGATTCGCCAAAAAATGGCATCTTCAGAGAGATTGCAGGCAGGAAACCTCTTTCCTGGCCTTCACTAGACCCGTTGACTTTCGTCTGGTGAATTAAGACTTACTCCTGTTTCGACTGAAAACAAAACTTGTTTTTAGTCGTCAATGGCCCAAGTTACGTGATCTCTTTCAAAATGGAGTCTAATAACTCTATGCTACAGTTCGAGCTGCTACCAGGGCTCTGCTTAGCTCTAAACCAGGTAGAATCTTTTACTGGGGTTGTATAGTAACTTCCAAGTCCTAGCAGATTAGCCACATATCGCTATCTACGTCCCTCGTTAATTAGAGTTATAGCTTTCGCTGCTCCGTCTTGTCTTAACTTGCTAGGCATTAAGAATCAAAATAAAGTGTGGTGATAAATAGAGGTAATAAAAGATAAGTCAATTAACAACATTTATTATATATTATTTTAATTTCAATGTTATCAATAAAATTGTGTTGAAAGAATAACTCAATGGGCATGTAATATGCCTGTAAGTTTTTGCCGGTTTTCCTTAATAGTTATATGCCAAGGAAGTGATCTTCTTAAGCTATAATCGAATTTTTATTATTCATATACTCTCATTAATGAAAAAAGATAGCTTATATTAAAACGGTCGATATCTTAATGTATTTTTGCAAATATGTATCCTGAGGGATATGTGTCAAATTATGAAAAACTACTACATTTGAACCCACAGAAGATAGAGCATTTTAAAAACTAATGAATTTCATGATTACAACATTTGTAACTTAGGGCTATCAAATTCCTTTTACTAAGAAGAATGATACTCATGTCAAAAACCGGTACTACAGAAGAGTATCACTATATGTACAGTCACATAGTTTGGATATATTAAAACTGTTTGTCAGTAGTGGTTCAACAAATAAATCGAGAAATACCCTATTGGCCTGACGAGAATCCCCATATGGTATATTCGGTCTCAAGCCATATTCATTACTTCCATCTAAATGAGATATTCCTGAGTATTGGAAAATTATTAATTTCTTCAACAACTAGTCACATTTCAATTAAAAGAGTAACAGAAAACGCATAACTTGTTTAATCTTCTTTTATCCTAAAAATAAGAAGCAAAGGTCGATAGTAGCCTTCAGAGAAAATTGAATATTATAATAGTAACGGCCCTGTCAAATTAATTTCATTGCATCGTTTAATATCTAATTTTATTGCTGTAATAATAAACCGGCTGTCAACTCGCAGTACCTATAATCCAAATTTAATTGCAATCAAGAAAGCTGTTTGTGAAATTTCTAAAGTTTATACATTTTAATCCCATTGCGTTTTTTTTTAACAAATCTCTGACAGGTGTATGTCGCTGAAGCTTTAAAACCCCACGAGAATGCAGTTTTCAAGACAGACCAGGTAGAAGTGTCTTTCTGTAACAGACAGGTTAATAATTGATATTGTAATAGCCGAATAGTAAATATCGGAAAACCTAAATTAAGAGGAAATGATTGAATGTCCAGTGCTACTCTTGCAACTGACGGAAAAGCAATTAACAATTAACTGTAAATATTAAGACTGTCTATAAAAATAGTAAATGGATTTTGAAACATGAATATACAATCATGTTTCATACGGTAGAATTATATGAGCTGAATAATCAATAATTATTATTAACTTGAACAAATACTCTCAAATCCTAAATATAGATCTACATAGTGGATCAAAATTTTATATATTTAAGTATGTAACTAGCCTAAATGTCTTTAATACAATAGAGAATTAAAATATTTACATCAAAACTGATTTTCTCATAGAAAAGTGTACATGTCAATTCAAAATTAAATGAAAATATTATCGTTACGCATATTTCACACATCAGAAAATAAACAAGAGGAAACACGCATTGCTCTACACATATGCTCGGAGAGAGGTACCAAAATCTCCCTATTGGGAATCGAACCCAGGCATATACTGGTATAATTTCTAGACAGTTATTGGACAGGCATCTAATTTGGAATAAATTGTATCCTAAACATAGTACCATCAACATAGAATTTATTGCTTATCACGGCGAAATTACAATGAAAATATCCTTGTGAAGGTACCTACAAAGATTGTGAAAGATGATTGTGCAAAGTGAAAATGACATTTTTTCTTTAACTGCAAATATTGCTTGGATAGTATAAAGACTTGAATCTACATGATTTGTTATATATTATTTTTTCTGATAGATTCTTTTCTTATAAATAGAACAATGAAATATGGTACATGAAGAAAGAAATTAATGAAACCATTTCGATATGTTACCTTAAAATATAAGCAATATTAAATTAATTATGATTTTCGTATTAAAGTGAATATGCTCTATATTAACTACATGTATAACTAACTTAGAACATTATTCAGTATTGTCGATGTTTCATGGAAATATATTAAATGTGTCTCGTTGCATTAATTCTTGATAATACAATAAATATGTTACAATGAACTTGAGCTGTTTTGCTGCAATACAACTGTTTTCAGTTTGAGAATGTCTGAGACAATAGTAATGACAAAAACACTTTTGCTTTGAGGCCCACGTTTCATCATACATAATTTATTGTGGGAATATTAGAATTCTGAGATAGATATTTCATAAAATGTAAAAATAATCAACGAATTTATATGATACATGGTAAGATACCATAATACAATGCAGTTGAAATTAAATTTGGTTTATTTATCACTAGGTTATTTATGAGTTCATTTTGTTATTAATTGATATTTTTAACCTTGTACTTTATATCTATTGATTTTTCAAGTAGCCAAGTAAAATTATTTTGCTAATATATTAATATATTGCTAGTACTGTGTTCTACTACTTACTTCATGAATAATTTCATTTCCTTGTCTAATATTTTCATTACAATATCATTGTAATAAAAATGTTTTACCTAACTCAATAATTGTTTCAACATTATAGCTTTTATTTTAATGAAAATTATGTTTTCAGTAGTATTAGTTATTTTAAATGCATTGCAATATTGGCATTATTAAAGCTTTGAAAAAGTGTTCTACTTCTATCGTCCTTACCCATTATTCCATGTCATCGCCAACTTCTATTTATTGAGTTGATCAGAAAGTCATTTTTGTAAAATTTGTATTTTATTTGTGTTTTACTATGCCTTGATATTTAATTTTATTATCAGATAATTTTTGTTCCTTGACATTATCTATTTTGATTTAGCATTTATATAAACCGTTCATATTACGTTTCATATTATTGAAGATATTACAGCATTCATGACAAATATTCCAAAGCACAAATTAGGGACACGTTAGTTCGTCATTTAAATTCGCCCGCATTTTGAGAGCTTACTTTATTGGCAAAATAAACAGCTTAATTTTATAAGCACCCCTAAATATGATATATGGTGATGTTAAAGGTAATCTACTAATAAATATTTTAAACCCTCGTTAGACAATATCAAACAAACGTTAATCACACTCACTGCCTTACAAAACTATTGTCAAGACATATGAATGGATGATAATTGAGAGCTGACGTGAACGACGGATATGAGGGAACTTCCATCCGTAGCTACTAAAGTTTCCTTACTGTTCAGTTGTTGACATTGTTCTTATGCTATCTTTAGAGAATCGTTTTTAGGTCGCAGGCAAGTCGGGGTCCTCTAAGACCACAAACTTCCGATTTGTGTTAAATTTAGTCGTACATTGCCGTAATAGAAAACTCCAACGAATGTAAGTAAATGTTACATAACCAATATTATAGAGAATATCAAGGTTAAATGGATAATTCAGATAATTTGTGTTAGCTAGGATAAGATAAAAAATAAGGTACTATAGTGCCAACCTATACCAATCCAGGCTCAAGCATATGAGAGCATAGACAATCTTTGGATGGAGGATAGATATTTTCTGCTATTATATCTGTCCCGGTGATATGGTGCAGTGTGTGATAACGGAGCTACAGGGATTTTTTTATTTCTCTAGGTTCCAGAATTAATCCAGAGAGAATTGTCGCTGATCATGATATATAACAAATAATCCCATTTTTACGTGCTATCTTATCCCACTTGCCCTTATTATCTGCTAAAATAATGTAACATTATGACCATACAAGTTTTAGTACTAATAGGAAATTGAACGAATATTAAATTATATAATAGTTCTTCGTCTTGAATGAATACGGTTCGAACCTTATAGGGACCATATGGAAGGATTTATTTGCAGCAAATAAGATAAACGTGAAACAAAGTGAAGGGTCGTCAACTGAAAAGTTATTAAGTTACGTCAGTTATATTTTGAAACTTTCAAACGATTTGAGCAAACATAAAATGTAACACTGAATTTTTAACTAATACACACGTCCCCTGTTATTATGGTTTAAATTGGACGAAGAATTAACTGTAAACCTTTAAATTAATGGTATTAAAACGCGTATAGTCAAAACTAATATATAAAGAGACTTCTAAAGCTGAACAGTTAATGAAATATTAAGATCTTATATAAACAGGAAACTTGTCTACCTTATATACCTAAATGGACTCACACTCGGACTATTCCTAACCTTTATGACGACAAAACTACAAATAGGCAACAGTTGTGCATTAAATGTAATAGTACAACTACCACTGTAACTACCAAAAACGTTTATGCAGAGCCAATAGTCATAAATAAAATTCTAAACTGTACTGTGAAAGATAGTTCAAGGTATAATATTGTTTTTAATGTTTATAGCTTCACAATACATTTTGATAACTTTTACTAAATCACTTATTCATTTCTAGAAGAAGTTGCTAGGGACGTTCGTGAACAGAGCAAAAGTCTCCAAACCTTTGTAACGTATGTCTTAAGAGACTAGACTTCATCCTGCCGAACGATTTTAAAGAAGACTTAAATGGATGTATATCCACTATGTTCAACGCACCTATTTAGGAAGCAATTAGATGAAGCCCTTTCGTAGGCACAGACAGATGTATTGCATACTGCGAGTAATTTTTTAATAAGTTGATAAACAGTGATCTGCTAAACTTTTCTTTTATGACAAGGCGTGGTACTATACTTTCTGGAGGAACTATACTTTCGACTAAAAACGGAAGATCGTAATATAAGTCATGCAGTTGCTCCGGATAATGTACGTCTACTTCGAAAATATATCAATGAGGACTATTTTCTGAAATACTCATAATGTCTATGTCCATAATTTCTCTTTGGGATAACCATGAAAACCCACCTGTCGGCAATGACTGTAACATACTGTGGCCATATAGATTAGTAGCGTCTAAATACATAATAAATGATGAACTCTCGTTAAGATCGTACTGTGGAAGAAATTTATTATTTGCGATATGCTTCGTCTCGGAACACTGACTGATTCTACCGCGTATACCTCTTTTAAGGAAATGAATCATATCGATACCAGTTAGTAATTCTAATTCCACACCAGTCAACTTTAACATTGCGTTAAACGATAAAACGGGGGCTGTGAAGTACTGGTAAGGGTCTAATTTACCTTTTCGAATACGACAATGCTTATAATATAGAGTACTAGTGATTATCATATTTTTGGAGAATCGCTGCTAAATTCTCATAAAATTGGTGTTTGGGTGGCAGTTTCTCACAGAATCAGGTATCAATTTTACTGCTAATTTAGAATAGTGCAGGACCAACATGTACGTCGAATTTACTCAACAACTACACGATAATAAACTTCAGAATGGATATTGTCAACAAGATGGTGCAAAATCACATAGAGGGTCTTTCAATAAGGACGCGATGGCATTTCTTATGTCGACTTTGAAAGCATCAACTGTTTGCGGTTTATTCGCATAGACCTGCGATTCAAGATAGCCCCAAAGGAAGAAGTCTAAATGCGTTAAAAAGCACGATCTCGGGGGTCTATTCATGTAGCGGCTGCGCGAGATAACCATGCCCTGAAATCATTCATGCAGAATGTCCATAGTGGCATGCGCTGTGTGTCACGTATCACCGTCCTGTTGGAACCACATACCGTCGGTATCCATATAATCTAGTTTAGGCCACAAGAAGTTGCCTATCATCGATCTGTAGCACTTGCCGTTGACGGTTATGGCAATGTCAGCTTAGTTTCTTTTAGTGACTTTCTCTGGATGAATTTGGTGCTGGTGTATCTCGTGTGGATTGGTATTATCTCGAATCCGACAATTTAGCTTGTTCACATATCCATTGATCCAATAATGAGCCTCGTCACTAAATATGATTTTTTTGGCGAAGCTTGGGTCAACTTTCAACGGTTCCAGACCTCAATAAGCGAACACACGGTATTGCCTATGGTCATTTACCTTAAGTTCCTGAGTCAATTGGATTTTATACGGGTTCAGACCGAAGTCCTAACGTAAAATTCGCCAAACTGAAGTCGCAGAAAAACCAAGTTCTTGTGCACGACGAGAAATTGACTGCTTCGAGATTTCCCGTACACTCTCAAGCACAGCAGTGATGTTTTCAGCAGACGTTGAGTTTCTGTGACGTACAAGTGTTGGATGGGATTATTTATCAAACCGGTTGACTAGAATTTGACCACCAACGTCGAATAGTCGACTCGGCGGGACAGTTGTGGCGAGGATAAAAATCACGTAACGTTTCACGAACTGAGCACTGATTATGAAAATAAAAGTTCATGATTTTTTTTTTTACATTGTTGAATACTATAATCTTCCACGGTTATTTGCCATTTGCCAAAGAAATACCATAGCTTTTATTTGCGGGTTTTCTATGACCGGACTGACAAGTTTGTATAGGCAAGTTCATCGAAGTCTCATTGCTTGACCAATGTGGACTAGATTGCGTTAATTTATTAAAAAAATTGGATTTTCATTCCTGTAGCTAATTTTCAAGTTCTGGAATAAAAAATTGATGCGGAACATGTAACTACAATAAAATGATGTAAGCTAAAATGCAGACTTTAAATGGTGATACACGAGTGTGGTCGCCCTGTATTTGTTACATAACTTCCTCGACAATATCGAACTTCCTCCGTAAAATATAACTGCAGTAGAATGTTATCAAGAATCCCCCGACAAAGTCGTTCAGCAGGTAAACCTTTTAAAAGATTTTGTACATAAAAACTTCTATATAGTTCTTAAGTTCGCTAAGTGAGCCGGCTATCTACGAACTTATTATATTTTTGAAGGGTGGCAAAGTGGTAATCTCGAAAATTGCAATTTAAGGAAAGCCAGGTGTTGCAGACTGAATTAACGCAAGTAATTGCTAATATACTTGGGTGAGATTTACTGTTCCCCCTATTAAACATTAGTTCGACACGAGGCGCTAAGCGTTAAGCGTATGTTTCTCTGCATGCCTGATTGAACTTCTTTCATTTAAAATTTCAATTAAAGTTTTAATTTAACTTTTTCTTAATCTCACAGCTTATTGATTGGTTTTATTCAATAAATTTCTTACACCTAACAGGTTTCGGGACCGCTCGAACCAATAAAACAAGCGGGGTTGACTTTAAATCAAATTTACTTAATTAATTTAGACAGGAGAGTGTACTGAGCTAATAGGGTTATTGTGTTTAGGAACGAAAAATAATTAAAAAAAGGAAGTAAAAATCTGCTATTACGATAAGGTGATGTAGTATAATATTATAATGAATATAAAAAACTATAGAAACATATAAAATAATATATTTGTAGGTTATTATTAAGCCCCGGATTTGACTGACGACATGACGTAAATCCATAACAGAGGCGGACTTACAATGAAGACCAGACTTTATAAAAAAATTATTCACATTACTTTGTCTTTCATTACGTTTAGGAATAAATGAAAACTTGTAATTGTATTTCCAAAAATGCATAATCAATTCCTGGGGCAGGGCAAGTCATCACGTCATCGTACTACCTCCATACGTATGTAACACTAACCATATCTTTTTAAGTAATTTAAACGTTATTTGAAAGAAAATTATGTAATGTGAAAATGGTTGCCAGCTCTTAATCAGCCGCAACTTCTCTCATGCCAAATGTAACCAGGTGTATTATTGTTAATTATTTACACTCATTGTGTTTTTCAATAACATATTATACTAAAATGAAGTTTAATTTTTGCTGTACACGATAATACATGGTTGTCTGTAAAAAAAATAGCCGCAAGTAGTGGTCGCGATGATTTGAATTAATTACTCTCGATCTAGATGAGTGTGAGCGAGACAGAAAGAATGCACGCACTGATTCGTGTTGTAAACAAAGATGCAGGATAGTAGATGTGACTGCTATACGTATAGTGTTTACTTCGTTTCTGGGGTGAAGACGTTGACACTCAATTTTATACTTCTTAAATATTTTGCTGTTTTTATTATCGAATTATGAAAATTAAGTGTTTATTGTGCCACACTAGTGGAAGATTAATTTAATGATAATGTTTTTCAAAAGTGCAAAATTATGTTATTATTTCGTCAAAAAAAGAATTTTATATACCCTAACATAACATCAAATAGGGATATGGTCCAAACACCTGGTTATCAAAGTGTTATAAATAAAAAATTCACTGTTCAAAAGCAAAACTATAAAAAATAATTTATCAATGACTGTTAAATGCAATCTGTAAGTAAAACACTATGTTCAACGCCAATGAGAGTCGAATACATTTTATCCGTGTAACATCTGAAGACAAAGAAAGCACGAAGAAGTTCTATGAAAGCTCTGATGATTCAGATGAATTTAATAGAAATTTAAAAGAAGAACATGAATCAAACATAATTTAAGTTTATTAAACTCATGTTAGAAAAATATATTTTGTTACATATTTCATTGTCCTGAATGACCAATATTTATAAATTGTTTTATTCATTCGTTCCAGTTAAGATACGATAAGTTTTGACAATATTTTATATAAAAAATTACTTTAACTACACCACATTTTATCCTTGTTTATACTCGCTTGTTCACACTTATCTAGAGCGAAAGTAATTAATTCAAATCATGGCAACCACTAATTGCTGCCACTTTTTTACAGGAATCCATATGTTATCGTGTACAGCAAAAATCAAACTTCAATTTAATATAATATTTTATTGAAAAACACGGTGAGTGTAAATAATTAACAATAATATATCTGTTTACTTCTGGCAACCTAGAGACTGTGGCTGACTGACAGCTGGCAACCACTTTTTTTTTTAATTCTTTGCATCATTTTCTTTCAAGTAAGGTTTAATTCACTTAAAGAACAATACAGTTCGAATTCATTAAAATAAATTAATTACAACTTCATTAATTAAAGCTAATCGCGGCTAATTATTCATAGGCTGCCCAGCAGTAACACATTACATTGTCATTAAGCATTTATTTGAATTCAGTTTCATTAAAAAAACAGATACCTTAAGAAATCAGCTACCGGATCTTGTACTATATAGGCACATATTACGTCTTCTGTATTAGCAACTTATAAATTGGAAATCGAGAAAAGAACCAGCAAACCGCGAAGCGGCTATCAAACTAGTTCCGAAATAGTAAAGCTATTATATAATCGTTATAGGTAACAACTACTCCTCGGGCTAAAGCTCTGCCAGGCATTGAATTACTTTGATAACTGCTTTACATTGAACTACGGTTGTCTGTCTTTAGGTTTCCGTCCGGGACAGATATCGAATCCTACCTGTGGCGAGTTTTATTTTCCTGAAATCTATCTGATCGTCCAGAAACACGAGAAGGGGGTCGAGGATCGCTGTTAGGTGTAATTCAATGCATGACGGGGTTAGGTGTAACTCAATGCTTTAGCCCGAGGAGTAGTTGTTACCTGTAGCAATTACGTAATAGATTTTCTATTCGGAAACTATTTTGATAACCGCTTTGCGGTTTGATGGTTTTTTATCGATTTCCGACTTTTAAGTTGCTGTCATATATCGTATGGATTTAGATAAATATCCCACAGATTTGATTCGACATTTGTCCTGGATCGGCGTACCTCGTACGCCACTGATGAGACCTAATAATTTCGAAACAGCTGTCTGTCGTTCGGATTTCATCCGGGACAGATGTCCAATCCTACTTGTGGCGAGTTTTCTATTTCTGAAACTTCTTCTGTATTACTTAATATGTCGCATAAAATATATGATATAATTATGCTCAATTAGTAAATTAAATCGTAATATAGTTAGACCACAAAGAGCATTTTGGTAGGCGCTTATTAATAATTCCTTACTAACATAGAATAGAACACACAAAATGTAACGATGATTACAGAGTAATTTCTTTGCGTGCTATGCCAAGTCCGCCAAGCCTTTCCCGTAATGGCAGTCTTAAGATTGATCAATATTTCGGCCGAATTCTCAAATTGTTTAACCTTGTATGTTGCTTCCAGTGATGAACGGTTTATTGTTAAAGTTTAGCGTAGACGTGATATAATGACATGATGATATTCATCGTCTATCCTTTATTTTGAATTCGCCAAACTCCTGAAACCGTAAGCCGTGAAATTTTAATTGATAGCTTAACCGCATTCACTAGTGCACTCCTGCATTGTTTTAACATGATTTGACAAAAACACGTTATGGAACGGAATAGTTGTATAATACCCAATATTTTGTTTCCACGCCAAACGTGTTGTTTATTTATCTACTATATTTGTGTACCTAGTAATTTCATAGAATTATGGCGTATTTGTTTGTTAGTCTACAATGAGTAGATTATGGATAGTACGGTAATAATCCTTGTTTTATACATATTTTCTATACACTTCTCAATAAAATTGACGCATCAGCAAAACTTTACATTATCTCTTAGAATTTTAGAATTTTTCGACGTTTTAAATTCTTAAGCATTTTATGTAAGTGGCCTAAGATATCCTGTCAGTACTGATAATCAATTGCAATTCTTTCAGAGATGTAAAGCAATGTTTTGTAATCATTTATTCATAATACATTTAAAGTTGTTTAAAGTGAATTGTAAAAGGCAATCAATTCAGTTACACTAACGATTTTTTTAAATTTAATGTCATCAAATGAATGGAACACTTTATTCACTACGCTTAGAGCAGAAGAAATCAATCATTCACCCAACTTAACAGAAGATCAAATAGTGAAGGAGGTAACTTTGGTTAGCGAAGGCGTAGCCAGCGATATGTGTCAATTTGTTAGGAGTTACGCAATCAATACTTAGGCGAACAGTTAAACGTTTCAATAATCTTAGAAGTTAATGTAAAACTCCGAGACAAGGCCATATGAAGTCTACAGCTGCAAGAGATGAACGATATCTTATACAAGTCACCTTAAGAAACGGGTATTCTACCAGTTTAGAGCTAAGCAAAACCTTAAGAGCAGTTCAAAATGTAACAATTTCTAGACGAACGGTTAGGATAAAGCTAATGAAGGAGGATTGAATAGTAGAAGACCAGCTATTGCACCACTGTTCATCAGAGAATATACAGTTACTAGACTGAGTTTTGCAAGAGAACACGTAAATTGGACAATTGACGACTGGAAGCGAGTTTTGTTTTCAGACTAAACAAGAGTAAGTTTTAATACAGCAGATGGACGTCAACAAGTCTAGTGGAGGCCAGGAGAGAGGTTTGCTGCCTGAAATATCTCCTTGGAGGAATTTTTTTCGACAGTCAAACGGTTATAGTTCCTATACGTTAGAGATCCATGATTGCACATTTCTACGAGGAAATCATCGTAGAGGAATATTTGGTGCCATTTGTCCTATTTGTCGGAGACAATTTTTATGCAAAATAACGCTAAACCCTACATTTATGGAGTGGTATTGAACTACCCATGATTTTTGAATATTCCAACTATGGTGCCGACCACCAAACCCAGACATGAATCCCATACAGCATCAATGAGATGTACTAAAATGATCAATGAGATGCCACATACCTTCTATAACTCTTACGAAACTCGAACAAGTAGTTCTTGTCGATATGGAAAAATATTCCTCAAAAAATCATTCACCACTTCGAACAATAGCATGTTCGGACGAATCGAAGCAGCGATAAAAGCCAGAGGAGGATCTACATGCCACTGAATTAAAATTCTTACGATTTAATTTCAGCACCATTTTTTTTAAAGTTTGCGTTAACGCCGTTTTTACAGCATTTGACATGATTGTTCGTTTCTGTTGTTTATTAATTTTTTCCCGATAATGCCATTCTAGTATGTTAATTATTAGTTGAAATCGTTTAATTATAATACCACGTAGGTATTATTATCTAAAACTTCGAAAAATAATAACAACAATATGAAGTTTCACTGATGCGTCAATTTTATCCAGGAGTTTATATTATGCACAGCGTAATGCTTAGAAATCATAAGTAGCTTTCCACAAATATTTTACAAATTAAACAATATTATTATAATACTTGTATAGAAAATCGACAAGAACCCTTCCAATTCAACATCAATATCGAGATCGATACTTTTGAATTGTACATTTGAAATTATATAGAACGCTGTCGTTTCCATTTCTATGTAAATGACTAGCCGTGAAAGGACCTGCATTAGGCAGGCACTTGGACCTTTGTCAGTTTTCTGCATATTACCACTTAATTCACATCGAGTTCCAGCAGCACAGTTATATTTTGGAGCCTCTGTGTAATAAAATACTAGTAGGTGTATCAGCACATCATGGTAAGATATATATCAATGGTTTTTATTAACTTACTTTTTCTTACCATTATCTTTAACTTTAAAATTACTATTTTCTTCCATACTGCTATTTAACCAGTTTCTTGGAGAAACTAATCCACACGACAATGAAATGGCAATTATTTCCCTCAATGTTTTGTATAACAGTGTATGAATCGAGTTAAAAAGTGAACTTTCAAACGAAAAATACATTTTTAAGATTGATTCATCTTATAATTTAATAACAGTAAGTTTGTATTAGCGTTCTTTAGATTAGGATTCTATAAGGGGGAGGGTAAACGGAGTTCACATGCATTTGGGGCACCATATCGGACCCCTTGTGCCATCTGTATTAGAACTGCCAATTTGTTGCCATACATCGATCCCTTTCCCTCAGACATCTAACTACGCTTTGTTTTAGTTTTTAAAGATATAAATGATACGTATCTTATGGTCAAATTAATACACAGAGTAGAAACAACTTATGGAATAAAATAATTTTTAACATTATATTAGAAATTTATGATACTCGCTTGAATATATCTATTTATTATCTAAAAGGTAAGTTTGAAGGAAATTATAATATAATTATAATTTATTCAAGAATTTCAAATCTAAATAACATTAGAATATACAAGGTGATCCATGTAAGTGCAGCACAAGATATATGTGCTTTTAATGAAACACTATATCTTTTACCATTATTAAATTATTCTTATTGATCTAGTTTCAGTAACTTATGTATGTCATGTATGGCCTAATTGATTGATTAGTTAACTATAGGCAAGAAATTGTGAGATTATTGAGAAATTATTTTAATATTATTTTTGATGAATATAAGTTTACTTAAACGAATTAAATATTGAAACCTTCAGTTAGAGATAGCATCATTTTATAATAAAAGTAATTTAGGTGGTCCCAGAATTATAATAGGCGATGATAAACACTATTATTGAGTAGTAATAGTTTTCGACATTACACTTTGCAATCGTGTCCCGTGATATGACAAAACATGTTTATTTTAAAAAGCGATATAGCTCACGCCCAAATAAATACTGATCCTTTTCAGATCTCAGAATCGACCCCACGCAGTTCTATTTTTGTAATTGTAGGGCTATAGGTCATTTATCGCGGTCGATATTATCGCGGAAAATCAGTCGATTCACAGTCTAGATGACTTTATAATTCTACAATGGGTGGACATACACGCGACAATTGATAAGTTGATGAGGATTATTCTTGTACAGCAACATGTACCAGGTATGTACATAAATATGAAACAGGATTTTTTTGTATAGAAAATACACATTTATTGTATAAAAATGATAAAATATTTTATCTATAAATATACCAATATTAGATACAAGATAAAGTATTACCAATTGCTAGCTATACATTTTTCCCATCTCTCTAGTAATTTGTGGATTTCATGCCAAAAACATTTTTGCGCTTTTGAGGCAAACTAGTCATCGAACCATTTTCGTACATCTTCGTAAAAAGTGAATCCCTGCTGAGCAAGTGCGTGTCCCATCGATGCAAATAAGTAGTAATCAGATGGAGCCAAGTCTGGTGAATAAGCCGCATGCGAATATATTTTCCAACTAAATGTCTCTTTAGTTTCCTTGACTCGTTTTGCTATATGTTATGGCGCATTATCATGAAGAAAAATAATTTTATGTTGCCTTTTTGATATTCTGGTCATTTTTCACACAAAGCTTGATTCAAATCGATCATTTGTTATCGGTAGCATTCAGTATTAATGGCTTGGCCAGATTTTAGCAGCTTATAATAGATCACACCCTTCTGATCCCATAACACAGAGCATTGTTTTCTGTTTTGAGACTTTTTCCTATTCTTGACAACTGGTACCTGAGAACTGGAACAGCCTACCAGTTTCACACGTATTTATGTTCTGTGTGTTATTATTATTATTATTATTGTATTCCATAGAAATTAAATAATCCTTTTTTATTATTAATTACCAATACTTGATTTGCTTTTGTACCGTCAATTAGACTGTCTGATAGTAGGCGAGTGTAAAATAAGAGAAACAAGGATGAATATCATACAAACACGTTACCCGGAATTATGTAAATACGTATAAATACCTACTTAAAGTGATATATCGAGGCAGCCCTGGTTTGACGTGGAAATCGCGAAGGTATGTGTGAACAAGTGACAGGCGTATCGCCGGGAAAAGACACCCGGGAGCTCCGCGTTGTCAAACCGAGAGTCAAGGATTCGAAGAGCGGAAATAAAAAGAGATTTAAACGGATTATACAAGAAATAAAGTCAAACTTTTATTAAAACCGTCAGGGCGTTTCCGAGAAGCGGGAGTGGTGTTTATAATTGTATTTAACTTATACAGCGCGAAATAAAATTATCGTTTTGCCAATTAAAAAAGGAAAAAGTTTTAAGTATTATAAAAAGTAGGGAATCGATATTTTATTGTTCTCTTAATGGATTTATATTTAACAGCAAGTAATACAGTAACGTAATACTCTCAAATTATATTTCAAATATTAAGATGGTTGCCTAGGAAAACGGTGAATATCCTAAATAAATGTCTTTCAGTTAGGTCGGTACTGAATTTCTATAATAGTAAACGGTGTTTCGCATAAAATAAGAAAACATACTAGGTGTGATATATACGCATTTAATTATACCTAATTATGCATTAGATTATAACAGGTTGGGGAAAAAGTGATTTCGGTTTTTCGCAATAGATGACTTTAAAATGGTATATCTCTAGGAAAACGTATTGAATGTAGCTATATATATAGCGCGTATAAAAGATAACAGTCCACAAAGTAGTTTGTATATAAAGGTAGCATCATTCGTCTACGCAGTCAAAAGTTATTGTGCGTTGAAAATGGAGATTCCAGAAGGTCATTTTCGGCATATTTTTCTTTTTTATTTCCGAAAAGGAAAACATACAGCGCAGCTCATCGAAAATTGTGTGGCGTTTATGGTGAAGAGTGCTTAAATAAACGCCAGTGTCAGAATTGGTTTGCTCGTTTTCGTTGCGAAAATTTCGATGTTAAAGGTGAACCTCGCCCTGGCCGGCTAGTCGCTGAAACAGTCAATGAAATTTTGGAAAAAAATCGAGATAGACCGATATATTTCATCTCGCGACATCGCTACGGAATTAAGCATCGACCATAAAACAGTTTCGAAGTATTTATAGGAGTTTCCATTTGTGAATCGCTGCTGAAATGAATTGAAATCGAGCCATTTTTGAAGCGAATGATTACGGGCGATGAAAAGTGGATCACATACGACAATAGTGTGTGAAAAAGATCGTGGTCGAAGCCTAGAGAAGCTTCACAAATGGTTGCAGAGCCCGTATTGACGCCAAGGTAGGTGATGCTGAGTGTTTGGTGGTATTGGAAAGGAGTCGTTCATCATGAGCTATTCGAACCTGGCTAAACCATTAATTTGACTCTCTGCTGTCAATAACTAAAGCGATTGAAGCAGGCGATTAAAAAAATGACCAGAATTGGTCAATAGGAAAGACGTTATCTTCCATCACGACAACGCTAGACCACACATATATTTAGTGACTCGGCAAAAATTGACAGACTTTGACTGGGAGGTTTTGATGCATCCACCGTATAGCACAGACCCTCCCCATCCGACTACAATTTATGTCGATCTCTGCAAAACTCTGTTAATGGTATCAATCTGGCTTCAGAAGAGGCTTATAAAAATCATTTGGTTCAGTTCCTTACCCAGAAATCTCAGAAGTTCTACAGTGATGGAATTATGGTTTTACCAGAAAAGTGTCAAAGGATCATCGATCAATACGGCACATGTATCGGTGATTAATGTACGAAATTTATATGTATAAATTTCGAAAAATATGAAGAAAACCGAAATTACTTCTTCTCCAATCCGATAAATGTATTTTTGAAAATTGTTATTAATATAAGATACAGATAAGAACCGGAGGTCCGCAGTCGATAAGCACAGATTGTCAAGGGTAAGAACGAGTCTGAAAATTGCGATATCGAACCGTCCACGAGGTGCGCAGTAAAGAGCCTGGCCTTTCGTCAGTCGCATTGGGACCTTTTTAGAGTAAATATTGGGTGTACATAATGTACACAGAGTTCGATCTGGTCGCGCGTAAAGTGCACCCGTTTCCCTCCGAATTCTGGCCTGACTATTTATTCTACGCATACCGAGAAAATCTCACACTTTTTTATGTTATTGACGACCTATTAACTGTTAGGCATTACGATGCCTAACATTAATTCACATGTAGTATTTTAAGGTTTTACTATCAAGCTTGTCTTATGAATCACATTTTCAATTATGGAATAGATACTGACATTTCTACTAAGTCCAAAAGTGTTATTTAAGTTGCATAGGTTACATACTCGTATTTGTTTACATTCCGACAGAACTATTGTTTTCTATTTCGTATAAGACGATATTCTATATAACATAAAAAGCAGTATGTAGGTTTCTTAAAATCAAGAAAAGTGAGGTTGTTGATTATATAAGCAGTAGTTGCTTATATAAACTGCCTAAAATGAACACCATCAATTTCGTTATCTCAGGAATATTAATTTTCGCTATATAGATATTGGTACTCATCAAAGTGGCAAAATTCATTAGCAATGAATGACTGATTATTTTTGGCCAACTATGCAACGACACTGGCATATCTGAGCTATTTTGACGGATAGAATAATAGCGACATATATTTTATTACTCATATTAGTCTCCTGATTTTATTATTATGCAGACCAATAAGTAACAGCCATTTGATACGGCCGCAAGAATTGCTAGTAATAAAAATATATGCAGAACTATAGAAGTAAATATTGGAAAACTATATACAATAGAAGATGTTGAATGTGCATTCTCCATAATTACTCTATTCCATCATAGTACTTCCCACTTATCAATTTTCGAATAAATGGCGAAGGCGCCACCATCACTTCAAGTGTTTAGCTACTTTTATATCACCCCAGGAATTTTGACTATTCCTGCCACAAGCAGTTCCGCTAGAATATCATTTTCATGTTTAAAGAGAATAAAGACTTATCTGCGAAATTCTCAAAAGCAATAAGGACTGTCAGCTTTAGCATTAATAAATATTGAAAATCTCTTCTTAGAAGATATGAGATCGTCTCCAACATTTGAAGAAACAGTGATAGACGTTTTCACTGGACAAACAAGAAAACGAAGAATTGATCTTCATTTTAAAAATTAGGATATATACCTCGGCCTAATCATTTTAGGTTACTGTCTTTTTTTTATTTTAACCATTTTTATATGGCCTATCATACGACTATACCTCTTCCCCTTATAAAATTTGTATCACATCCCTAGATTATTTTCTCACGCTATGCCTCTGTTAATTACTAATGTTTCAACAATTTAAAATTCATCCATATTAAATAATTTACTAAATAATGAACCGTTATACTTATTATAATATACATTACAAGCCATAGATAACTAATTAGTTAATAAGTTAAATATTTCATTCAAGAACTACATTCTTTTGTGGTAGTCAAAAATAAACCTTATTTTCTTTGATTTGCTACATCTGTCTGAACTTATCTATTATTTATTACTAGGCTAACACAATTTGATTATTATTTTAACAATGGGTACTTCGGAAACACCGCTCTGCTATTTACTTTACGTATATTACAGTTTTTTATATAATTTCAGGAGACATAAGTTTGTTGAATGATTTCAATATATTACTTTTTAATTTCATTTAGTTGTGGATTATTTCTAAAAAGGTTTGGGGCTGATTTCAATTGATTTAATTTCATTTATTTCTCTTATCGCTTTCATCATGCTCAACAAGGTAACCGTATTAATTTTCATTTAAAATGATTATACTATCAGTTACTCCCAAAATACAAGTATTTCTATTGGAATCGATATCAGGTCTAACCTCAAAATTTCAGGTGTTTTCTAACTTAAATTCTAACTCCCTCCTGTTGGTCAGATATTTGCTCACTGTAGATAAACTAAAATATGGCTTGTATAAAAATGTAATCCGTCATACATAAATATAACTTAAAACTTACCTATTGATTATCAAAAAAACGAATACAGAAAAGAAATAAATGTCTGTCTACAACGTTTGTATAATTTGCACCGTTAGACTTGCACACTTACAAAAATTATCAATTGTATGAATTCTATATTTACTAAACGGCTGTATTCGTGTGTGTGTCACGAAATTTTTAGGTCAATGTACGAAGTGATTTTCGTTCGAATTTCGACATTTTGACAAAATCAATATAGTAAATCGACCCTTGCGAACAACGTGATAATTTTTGTTTTCTGGTTCGAGGCCTCTAGAGGCATGCTCCGGAGATGCTTTCGATATGAGCGAGGGGGCGGCGCAATATTATTGCGATTTGGTTACTTGTTAAATAATATTAATTCCGAACTGGGCCAATAACAAACTTTTTATTAAGCCGCGCTATAAACCCACTTCATAACACAATAATTTAATAGATATAATTTTCAAAAATTATAAGTAAAATTTCTAAAAATAATAAAAATAGTACTTTCAATTTGTAATAAGTTTTTAGAAAAAGTAATAAGCATTTTGATGTTTTTTTTTTAGAAGAATTAAAGACAATTTCATTAAAATTAAACTTCCCCCATTCAAGATCTTAACTACTGTGAACCGAAACGGGAAGAAAATTTTGTTATGTTACGTAACATAATGTTAGAATTAAAAATTGATGATTTCAATATTTACGTTCAAATTCCAAAAATTGGAAATTTCATCAAAAATTTAATTTACAGTTACAACCTTCTGTTACAACCGTAAGGTATTCTTTATAAGAAAGTCTTGTCACTTAATGGCATATATATATATATATATATATATATATATATATATATATATATATATATATATATATATACGTCTATTTCGATAAGTTGAACATGTAACAAGATAAGAGAATATAATTTTCTGCTGCTTACACTGATATTTTAATACAAGAAAATGTAAGAGAACATATTTGTTCGTCGTATTTCAATTTATATCTTGTACCGATTTGATGATTCGTTTGACAAATCAAAGCACTTTTCACGGCATGTTCCTTCTGCAGTCGATTTATGTATTACGCGGTTCAATGAACCGCTACTAAAGTTAAATATGTTTGTTTTATAAACAAGATGTCTGAAAGACACCATGTCTGACTTTATTGATTGTTATATATCGTTTCTCTCGTTGTTTTAAAACCTGGGCTACCCGCCACTGCATGAAGGTAATGAGGCAGAATGAGAAGGTATTGGGCTATAGTTTTAGTTCGTCCTGCATAGATTTCATCGGTATTAGAGAGGAACTTAAAACAAACTCTCTTTTTCACAGAAATTAATGAACAAATTATATTTATAGATCATACTCATTTGTGTTGTATACTTATAAAGAAGACAGATTTTTTGTTTTTGAAAAGGCGCTATTATTGTAATTAAATAAAGTTACAATTATTTTTTTAAATATTTGGTATAGTAAAGGAAAATGAGTTCCAGTGGTAATTTTTTTCACTATATTAGCATTCTAATCTATTTTTCACAATTCTACAATTCTGACATATCATTAATCTTTTGTGGAAATGCGTTAGGGGTCAAAATTATTTTTATGAGCAAACAAATAAAAAAAATGTTCTAGTTGAGTTTATGTTGTACCTTACAACATGTCTGGAAACATAACAGAACCAAGATGGAGGTTTAATTTAATTCAGATTGTTAGGTGAATTTGCTTTAATAAATACAAACTTATAAATGTATAATATATAAAAGATTATTATAGTATAACATTTTTATTTACTACTATATATTAAAACAGTGGTTTTACTAATAGTAAAAAATGTTACTAAAAACTAACACTTCTTCCTAATTTCTCAGTCAAATAGGCTCTCTCAAAAACTGTTACATTTGTAGAGGGATTCTTGTAAACTGTCATAAATTACACTGTAAATTGAATAATATAATGTACTACTCAATTTATATAAAACATAACGGTGGCAATTTAAACTTCTGATGAATTCATCAGTCAAAAACGAATTTAAATGTTGATACCTATATCAATATTAAATAATTTACAAAACGTAAAAGTGACTTAGCACGTCAAACTTAAAACACATAAAACGCATTATTAATTTTTATGTGGGTCATGAACGACTTCCTAGGAGAAAATTAATTAACAATACACAAGCACAATATAATTATAATGTAATTTTTCTCATTATAATGTAATGTAATTTCTTCAAATTTGCATACTTCCATATATTAAGAGGGATCTTCTTTATATTAAAGTTTAAACAATTTTTATATATTCTAACTGCTTCTTCCCTGATTCTTATTAAACAAATCCCGATAAGTATGCATTTCAATCACCACGGGGGGGCGAGGAGGTGATGTAAAAAGTAGCCAAACACTTTAAAATGATGGTGGCGCCTTCGCCATTTATTTGAAATTTTATAAGTGGGAAGTACGATGGAATAGAGTAATTATGGAGAAGGCACATTCAACATCTTCTATTGTATATAGTTTTCCAATATTTCCTTCTATAGTTCTGCATCAAGGAAACAAAAAGTATGAAAAGCACTGCTTGTTACAAGAAGGTCAGTTTTTACTTTTATAGAAAATAATTTGTAGAAATAGAAACTGTTAGTTGTAGCTGTCCCGTCTCTCACATATTCCGTCTCTGTCTGACGTCATACTTTACACATTTGTAGAATTCGAATATATTCATTTTATTTTGTGCAAAGGAGAACAAGGAATAGATTTGTAAAAACTAGAAAATCGTACTTCAGTAAATTTCAAAGATACCTTGGTCAAAATCAAGACAGACGAGAACTTACGATGTCTTGCCCGCAAAAAAATTAATATCTCGAAAAACAACCATTTGCAACCAAATCTGATTTTGCTATCAATTTCCCCGTTATTTTCTACATAAGATAACTAATTAAGAAATACCCAATTATATGAGAATTATTTTAAAGCTGTATATATCTCGCCTCTCCCCGCCGTCAAAACTTACACATTTAAAGGACCCACATATGTATATCCCTCGGACTCGGACCACATACATTATGTAGAAGAGTATGAAGACTAGATTGGTAAAATCTAGAAAAATACACGTTAATCAATATGAAAATAAATGAAAATCTACATCTTGCCAAAAAACAAAAATAATATTTCGAAAACCAACCATTTCCCCTCAAGACTGGTTCTACAATACAATCCTCTGCCACTTTTTACATAAAATACATAGTTTATAAGAAAACCCATTTCTATGAGAATTATTTTGAAGAACACCTAGAAATAGAGACTATTAGATGAAGATGCATATATCTCGCCTCTTCCCAGCGTGACACCTTAAACATTTGTAAAATCCGGATTAATTCATGATATTCTCTGAAAAAGAGTAGAGCAAATTGATTGGTAGAGCCTAGAGAATTGAACTTTAGTTAATTTCAAAGATACATTGATTAAAATCAATACAAATAAGAATCTACAACTTGCGCGCAGAGAAATGAGTATCTCGAAAATCAAGATTTTCCATCAAAACTGCTTTTATTACCAAATTGGTAATACAATTGGGCTTTATTAGTAAAAATGGTTTTATTAGCAAATTCCCCGTTATGTTCTATATAATATACATAATTAAGAAACACCCATTTCTATGAAAATTATTTTAACAAACACTTGAAAGGAAAAAACTGTTACAGCTGTATCTAATCTCACCCCACCGTCACACCCTATACATCTTTCGTATCCGGATACCTCAAATAGTATATTATGGAAAAAATTCCAGAAGAATCTACGACGATATAAAATTCAATCATTTTCCATAAATATTCGTATTATCATCAATCTTCTCATTATCTTCTATATAGGATCACTTCAAAAACTTCAATTTACTATTAATAATTCACCTTTTGTAAAGCTGATGTAACAATTTCTTGTTGAAATGTTTAGTGTGTGTTTTAACAAATACAAAATCTCGCACCTTGTTGTAATTCTAAAGTGTGGTCCAACCATAATGCACGAAGTTAATTGTGAGTCACACCTTAACGTCAATTTTTTTGCCCAACTTAATTTGACATTTCTTTATTTCAGTGTTTGACAAATTCAACCATGGAGAGGTACATAATTGAGCAGTGCGTTAGGATTGTTGAAGCCTTTTACGAAAATGGGCGTTCAAATCAAACTGCATTTCGTGCACTTCGTGACTTTTTTGGTCAGCATAATCGACCAAATGTGTCCACAATCGGGAGAATTGTGCGCAAATTTCAGCAAACCGGGTCTGTAGGAAATGTGAAAACACCTGTGCATGCTCGCTCAGTTCGTTCTGCGGAAAACATTGCTGTTGTTCGCGATAGTGTAGCAGAAGAGCCGTCAACCTCGACTCGTCGTCGTGCCCAACAATTGAACATCTCACGAACATCACCGATGCGAATTTTGAATAAAGATTTGAATTTGCACGCTTACATGGTTCAATTGGCTCAAGAGCTGAAGCCTACCGACCATTTCAAGCGTCGTCAATACGCCGAATGGTTGGTTGAACAGACAGAAGTGAATGGTGATTTTACAAAGAAAATCATCTTCAGCGACGAGGCACACTTTCACCTCAGTGGATTCGTTAACAAGCAGAATTGCCCCATTTGGGCAAATGAGAATCCACGAGTGATTGTTGAAAAGCCGATGCATCCACAAAGAGTGACTATTTGGTGCGGTTTATGGGCTGGCGGCGTCATCGGGCCGTAATTCTTCGAAAATGATGTCGGCCAAGCAGTTACCGTGAATGGTGTTCGCTATCGCGAGATGATAACGAACTTCTTGTGGCCATAAATTGAGGATGTAAACCTGGACGATATGTGGTTCCAACAGGATGGTGCCACTTGCCACACAGCCAACGAAACAATGGCACTTTTGCGCGAGAAATTCAATGGCCGTGTTATCTCACGTCGTGGCGATGTTAATTGGCCGCCACGATCATGTGATTTGACACCGTTGGACTTCTTTCTTTGGGGATATTTAAAAGAAAAAGTGTACGTCAATAAGCCAAGAACAATTCAAGAGCTAAAGGATGAGATAATTCGACACATTAACGACATTGAACCTCAATTATGTCTCAGAGTCATTGAAAATATGGACCATCGGATAGAGGTATGCCACCGAAGCCGTGGCGAGCATTTGGCCGATATTTTGTTTCGCACATAGTTGTCATAGATCCTTCTATCATAATAAAAAATATTAAGATAATTCTCTGAAAACCTTTTCTATTATTTACAATTAACATCGTGCATTATGGTTGGACCGCCCTTTATATATAGTGTTATTCAAAAAATAATATCATCTACAAAGAATATATTAAGGACGCTAAGAAACAACACTAAATCAAATATATCATTCACTGTTTGTATGTATGAAAATTTTCGTGTATGAAAATTTTGTATATTAAACATCTCAGTGATTGGCTTAGTGAATCTTAATGAATTTTAGTAAATCTCCAAAATTTTACTGAGTGTTAGCGAATTTCAACTGAGTAACTGAGTTCCAATTACTATATATATAATATAATTCTGTTAAAATGTGAAAATTAGTACACAATCAACTTTCTGTTTTAATTTTCATAGCTTGCTTTCACACGATTAGTATAAAATTTGTAATCTGCAGGCATTATCCATACAGACGGAGTAAAAATTTGGTTTTTAATTATTGTCGGTATGGTGCTCAAAGTAACACCGTTTAGTAAAAGAACATCGTTGTCCTCATTCGTTAATGAGCTATAGTAAAAAAAATAAATTACAGAAAACTTCGCCGAATATTTTTAACCACCAAACGAGTATATTTACTAAAAAATGATTATTAACGTATATTGGCAAATTCTACGTATTCTCCGAGCTTTATTGAAATTAAAATTTCGAAGTTGACCAATATTAATTGGCAGGCATAATGCCCTTTGACGGATTTGTCGGCAAGTTGAATGAATATACCGCTCCTGACTCGTCCATCGTGTAGACCATGACCGTCGTACGAAGGTAGGTTGGGAACCTTGCCCTGTATTTATTGCGTATTTATTCCTTTTTTCGTAATTTTGTCAAAACCTCTCGACGCTAGAAGGCGACTCATTTGTTTATAATCGTATCCTCTAGCAGTAAAATGCGGGATTCTTAACCGCTGCCACGTAAACGCGAATTCTTCAGTCGAATACAGCTGCAATATATTCATGTTGATATATCTAAGAGTATAAATTAGGTGAAGGGCAATGCTATTTAATCATGAAAATTTATTTTCTCGAACTGTATTAGTACATGACATAGTTTACTACAATGTGTACATTCTATCACGCTAGACATATACTGATATAATTAGTGAAACTTTAAATACTGTTTAGGCAGCAAACCTAAGACATTATTTAAAATGCTAAAGAATGGTGTCGTGTACAGTATTAGCGTTACTAGTTACTTTTGTTAATTATTCAACTTATATTTACTTCACAAAAAATATTTATTTAGTTCATTTATGATAGCCTATAAAGCTAATGAAATTAATGTACCGATGTTTTATATTAGTATAATCTTACACTTCCTTAATACTTACTATCTATATTTGCTCACTACCGATACTTATTACTCTTACTATATATACTTAATATCATACAAATTATTGCCTGAAAGTTGGACAATTTCAATAACAAATTAAAACTCTCAGTTGTAAATCAATTGCCATTCATCACTTTGAAAAATATATTCAGATTTAGAACCAATAAATATTATCCTAGTCTTATTGAGGTATGGCAAAACAAAATCCAATTTATAAAGCAAATTAGGAACCTAAAATTTTTCTAATGTTCCATACACTATGTTAGTCATATGTCCCT
The DNA here is from genome assembly GCA_037954035.1 of Rosalia funebris. NCBI lineage: Eukaryota > Metazoa > Arthropoda > Insecta > Coleoptera > Cerambycidae > Rosalia > Rosalia funebris. The sequence continues at coordinate 27,991,276 of JAZFAV010000035.1, read as the reverse complement.
TAAGCCTAGCAGCGATTATCCGTTTCATCTGCCCAATACACTTTTAATAAGTTGTTTGATAAATCTCGGACCTTCAGTTATTTTCAAGTTTATCTTTCGGATTTGCTGAGATTCAAGTAAATTTTATTAAAAGAAATTAATATAGTGCCTCTATATATATTTGGGAACAGTTTTGGGTAGCAAACTTACGTTACGTAATCATATATGTAGGAGTATGTCAGGAAATTTAACTGGTAGGCTCGAGATTAAAATACTTTAATATAGAATTGTAAACGAATTACAAACAAAATAAAAAAATTATATATAACAGATAATCACCAAACTAGATAAGAGTCCGTTCTATCACCAGAGATGACATCTGAAAGTAAACAAAAAATATCTGAGCAACCAATTCCCTGTAATAATACTAGCATAAATATTTATGTGAAAATCAGCACTACTTCAATGTAGGGAAACAATAATATCTACAATCTACAAATTCGTATGTCTTGTCTGGATCTACGATCTTAAGGGTCAACTCGCGAAAGACCTCCCCAGACAATTAGCTAGTCACAGTATTTACCATGGTAAACAGTGGAATAGCATGTCTTCACTAAAGTACTAAGGGTCAACTCGCATGGTACCCACTCTAGACAACTAGCAGAGCATGAAGGGTCAACTCACGATACGTTCTGAATGAAATACTGAGTTTGTAGTAAAACATTTAGTTTATGTTATTTAATAAATTATGATGCAACTGACTAATAAAAGAGTCGTATCAATCGACATAACAATACAATAGAATTGACTGCCCTGTGAGATAAACTCACCTGTTGGATGTTACACTAACTGCACAAGCACGACAAATTAAATACACAGTTCTCACTTTAGATGTCTGTTTAAGGACTGACATTCCAGATAATATGTATCTAAACTCTGGCCCTTACTTAGGCTACGGCTCAGTAAAATAAACAAAGTATCGGAGTGATTTTATCTAACGCTGGCAAGAGACGTCGAGATTAAAGTTAATTTTAAAGGTTAAAATTACTGCCTTCTTACATATAACAAAAAGAAAAATAGATATATCTCAATGAAAAATAATTATTGGTGTCATCACTGGTTCATAGAAAGAAAATCCAACTTAAGTTTAGAAAAAAAAAAGATATCCATTATATAAAAATGTCATCAAGCCAATTTAGGTATATGAAGTAGAGAGTTGAGAATGAACTAGTAAATCGAATAAAGCTACTATACAGCGAAGTCAGTCGAAATTATTATGCATGATCACCAACTTAGTGTAAAAGTGTGAAATACCATAGCAAACTTAATTTAATTATCTTAGTGTAAAATACCATAACAAACTAATCAGTCAAACCATGAGGCTAGATGCCTCATCGTTGAAGAAGCTATCATCACGCAATTTAGAGCCAAACACTCTTAAGTCCACACATTGATATACAGAATATCATGTGTTTTGATTGCTAATTAGTAATTGGAATAATAATACATAAGCTTTTAGCACTCGGAGTTTTGAAAGGATATTGTTTCTTTAAAGTTTAAGAAGCATTTTTTAATCTTTTTGTGTTTAAAATTTAGATACATAGAACTTGACTGTCTTTCTCTAAGACACACATTTCGACTATTTCGACTATTTCGGCAGTTTCGAAATGGTACACTTCTTATTTATCAATAAAGAACAGATTACCTATCCACTTTCTGGACGTTAGAGTAATTGATTCACTTTTTTAGATTTAAATTTAAAGACGGTAACTTCAGGAAGCATTTAATAAATAATATTTCTTATTGCATTGCATGATTTCAAATAAAACATTTCCTGAACTAATCGAATCATATCTTGTTTATCATTTACTTACCGTGAATTAAAATCCTTGAAAAGTAGAAACTAGTATATGGAAGTAGACTTTTCATATATTGTATTATGTGGACAATATCGAGAAGGCCATATTGTACATTGTCGCTATCTCTAATAAAAATGGAGCCAACACTTTTGGCTATACAGCTGGGGATATGTTACCAATCTATATGGGTGGAATGGGAAGAATTTTTTTGTGCTTGCCTAAAAAGATATTAATTCCCAGTGTAGTAGAATACATTTTACGTTATTACTTATTATATAAATGTTTAAGTCATCGGCTCAAGGTCAACTTGAATAAATCGAATGAAAAGTAATTACAGCTAAAAGAGAAGGGGCGATAGAAATGAAATTTCAATAATTTAATAATAGGAGGTTTATCTATTTATTATCGTTTATCGAAGTTATATGTGTGACGAAGTCATCGCCTCGCTACCTCAACTCAACGCCTCGTCTTTCGCTTTTTAAGATGTCACAAAGAGAATAATAAAGAAAATATTATTCAGTTTTCGTATAAAAAATAGTCACTTCATCAATAAGTTAATATAATAATAATTTTCGAAGATGGTAAGTTGAAAGGTATATCAAGGACAATCAATATTCACCACTTAAATTAGACAATATTTCAATAGAAGTTGAAGCCATCTAGATGGGGATATATATATATATATATATATATATATATATATATATATATATATATATATATATATATATATATATATATATATATATAAACACGTGGATAACTCCCATTAACGTGGACTGCCAGTGTCATAGCTGGGATTTTAAGAGGCATTCCCGTTTTTCGGTTTCAAGAAATCTATTTTTTTTTTAATGAAAATCGATTCACTTCTTCAAATTATTATTCCAAATTGAAGGTAAAATTCACAATAGTGTTAAAGTTACAGTCGATTTAGTGACGGCGCGAACGGTGTGAAAAGGGGCACGCGGCAACTGTTATGGGGTGCAGGTAGTGCGCTGCCTTTTCTCAATACTATCAGCTGCCTATTAAAGATCTCTTAGAAGAGACACTAACAGGAATGTAGACGAAGTTTTTCCTACGAAAGAACTTGTTCGAAATAGAAGGACCATTTAGTTTAGCTTCGAACTTCAGCTAGTACCTACAAATTTCGAGTGTACGCGTTTTTCACAAAACTGCATTTTGTCACTTTAAGTGCAGATTTCCCGAGCTACTAATGAACCGGTTTTAATGGTAATATGCTTAAAATGTTCAAAATCGATGTCGCTATATAATGCCGTAAGATTTTTTTGATATTGCAAAAATTGGATTTTTAATAGCAATTTAAAATTGAAAATATGTTGTAAATGTCGTAGTTCTCTCTTCAAAGTTGCGCCAAATCACATAAAATTGTAATTTTAAAAACTCCTACGGTGGGATTAAGCTATAACCCTATACTTTATAGAAATACTTTATTCTCTGTTTTCAGATAATACCATTCTTTGGAAATCTGCACTTAATGTAAGTGTGTCCGCTATAAAGGGGCGGGGCTGGACCGCTGCCATTTTTTTCTTCGTTTGTAAAATATAACATTTTCTTAGAAACCTGAAAGAAATATTATTCAATAAAATAAAATTTATTAAAATCGGTTTAACCGTTTCTCTACAATTAATTATTACAATAACTCTGTTTTTCGCAGAATAATCAGGAAAGTCAACTAGACCACAACCATGATAGTGCGTGAAGGTAATTTAGTTTACCATATAACGAACTCTACTAAATTACCTATAAGGCCAAATTTCTCGTTATCTCATTTTCATATTTTCAAATATAAACTTCATTATCTCCTAAAGAATTCAATCAATCATTATATTAAATAACAAATAATAAAGAACAACAACAAAGAGAGAATAACAACAAACAGTAGACTAATTTTCCATGAACACCACAATATTACACGTTTCTTCGTGCGTATTTTGTCAACTAAGTTGCCATCCTCGGGAAATGTTTAAAACAGTTTTTATCATCTGCCAATGACTTCAACGGGGTTCTCAAAACACGCGTCGAGAAACGTGTAATCTTTTGGTGTTCTGTTTTCGTTGCAGCATCGAAGGTGCAAGCACCTTCTTATGAAAAACAATTTAATTATCCGTTAATTAAAAATTCTATGAAAATGTAATTCATCTAAAATGTATTTTTAAAAGTGAAAATATTCAGTTAGAACATATAATTCTCTATAAACTAAATCGTCTGCCTTAATAAACCAATAAACTAATGAACTGTTAATGGTTAACAACAATGAGCGTAATTATTAAACCAGTTTATTTATATTCTATTATTTATTTAACTTATATTTTAAAATAACAGACCTATACACTTCTTAGATAATCCCAAAAGAAGAAGCAGAGATAATTTAAGGAAATACAATTATATTTTCTTTTTTAATCCGACACGTCAGAAATTCAATCGGGATATGCTTCGTTAAATAAATGATATATCTTCAAGAGTTTGCTCCCTCTCAAACAAATTTTGAAAACTCTACAAATTGTACTTAAAATAAGCTGATTAAATTTAATTTCTCACTTTAGTTTATAATGTTCCATAAAAAAATTCTTAAATTATCTTTATTCAAATCTGATGAAGTCAGTTAACTACACCCTTATACTACATCTTTATATACGTAATGATACCCTTATATATGTATATCCATTTCATATATTTAAAAGTTTGGAGACATAAGAGTCATCGTGCTTTCCCTAAAATCTTAAGGTGAAGAGAGGAAGCTTATACATAGACACGAGGATAAACACGCATGTCAAAGCATAGGTGTCAAAACAAATTGCTGCACTTCTATTAACTCTAATCCGGGAAACTAACATGAACTCTTGTTATATTTTCTTTCTACATATATCTTATTTTGTATAATTTCTATAATATTTTACACGATATTTAACATTGTGTAAAATGAAGATCTTTCAATGCAGCATTGTACAATATGCGTTGCAAATTATTATCAATCAAATATAATAAAATATATATACAGTAAGTAAGTCTCACCTGCAATCTGAATATTTAAAACATATATTTCTAGCTATTTCAGTAGGACGGGACGGTTTTAGTTCCCTATTTATCGGTTCTGAACTCCTGCAAAGTTATAAACTCAGCATATTCATCGTCATTAATACTATGTTTACATTGAGCAAACAGAAATATGCATCGACTAAATCCAATATTAGAAATGACTTCACTTTATTGTACGGAAAAAACTACATCAAAAGGGTTTAACTAGCATCGGTCTGTGAATTATGTTTACGTTACCAAATTGTGCCTAGTAGCATTCCAGTTTAGAGGTAGATTGAGCTAGTTTCCTTTTTCAAGTGGAGTTCCGTTATGAATTCGAAAATGACTTGAGGTATAAACATAATATATATTGCGTGTTTGACATTACTTTCTGTTGAACTCCAAATAGAACTTTGTAAATATATACATTATTAGTCTCATGCTGTTGGACTAAAACTGAAGATAATTTAACGATCTATTTGTGCAGATAGAATTCGAACTTTGTTTATTATTGCTGGAAGAGAATACTTTACCAGACATTACGGTAGATGGTGCTGCCGTCATTAGGAAAATCAAAGATTAAAAAAAATTAGCTTGAAGAGAAACAAATTCATAAAAGTAAATTATATTGGATAGGTAGTTAATTGAAATAGATAAACGACTAAGTTTAAATAATTAATACTGTGTTTAAGTAAATCCCCGCCGATTGGTTCATGGAGAGTTTTTGTGGTGTTTCTCTCTCTGTATAATAACAGGCATGGACCAATCATGAATTGAGCATGTAAATGCCACTACACGTGTCAGAAAACCTACGAGGAGAGATATTAGCGAGACAACTGATCATCTACATTTTATTTTCTTTTACATTTTCAGTTTCCTCATTTCCATTCCTTTTTATGTGTTTGTTAACTTTACTTGTATTCCCTTGTTTATTAAATAAGTGTTTTCTCTCGTTGACTAGTGTTAATTTTAATATAAGCATTTCTGACCTGACTCGAACGTAAAGAGTAATTAAAAAAAGGTGGACTCAAGTGAGTATTTGGAGCCAGAGCAATCAGCAGAGGTGACGAAAGGCAGGCGTAGGGCAAGAAACATTTTTTTTATCTTAGTTTTAGGTAAGAACATTTCACGATAGAACCCACGTATTGTTATGTATAATATCAGTCTGTATAAGACGCATTTTCCGATAATTTTGTTCAAGGCATTCTTTGATAAGGTTTTACATTTTCGCTAAAGTAAATAAGGTTCTGGTCAAGCCACATTCAATCTTTGGTACAAAATATGATATCTGCTGGTAAACTTAGTCCTTGAATATTTGTAAATAAATATTTAGATAGCCTCTAGAAAAGTGTACTTCGCGTTGAAGATATTGGACTCCACCGTTACAACATACGCTGATGAAACTGCAGTCTTAGCATCCCACGCTAATCCAACATCAGCCTCAAGAGACCTTCACGCAAACTTAAGTCTATACATATAACATATTGCGAAGAGAACAACAACTGTCAATTGCATCAAGTCGAAGATGCCAAGTATCTTGGCATGCATTTGGATCGAAGCGTTACATGAAACAACATATATTCACCAAACGTAAGCAGTTAAGTCTTAAACTAAACCATATGTAACACTAACTGAATTTTCCACAAAACACCAAAACACTATACACTACACTCGACGCGCGTTTCGTCAACAAAGTTGACATAATCTGGAGATGATTAAAACTCAACCATATGTATTGGCTGACAGGCCGTAAATGTAAATTTTCCTTGAAGGCAAAGTATTACTATACAAGTACATTCTTAAGCCCTTTGGACTTAAGAATGATAGAATTCAGCTATGGAGTACCGTCAGTAGCTGCAACATTAACATCCCGCAAAGGTTCCAGAACAAGCTATTGCGTGTCATCATCGACACACCTTATTACGTTTCAAGATGGTATCCCTCTGGAATCCATCAAAGATGCCATACAATGATTCCGTGAGAAATACAGTGAGAATGGGTGTTAATGCATCTTAATGTGCAAACTAATTTGTTAAATGTCCTACATATCAGTGAAGTACGTAGGCTAAAGCATCTGCTGCCATTCGACTTGTGTACAAGACTCAGATAGATTTAGGTTTAAGATCACTTAAAAAAAATAAACTCTAGATTTGAGAATCATATTAATTTTTAAAGATCATTCACTGAACTGACACTACATGATATTACATTATACTGACAAGAAACACTTATTTCTCATTGGGCAGATTTTAGATCTCGCTAGGAGTAATGGCGCAATAAAATCTGGAATCAAACTTTGTCGGTTTCATGACATTCTATTGGCAGTCGCTATAGAAGACTATAATGTATAAAATAATTGCTTTAATTCGGCAAATAATTACGGAATTGCAGACGGACAAGTAATTACCGTGAAAATTATCAACCTTGTCTTCTATGGGTCAAACGAATTTGCAAGAAGTAACAAAAACGGGCGAAAAGCAACCGAAACAAGCTCATCTCAGTCAAGAACTCGCATGCCTCGTATGTACCGCTAGCGTTCCGTTAAAGTGCCACAACGACACACCCAGCTTACTCGACAGAATTACTTTTCCGTCTTTGCCTTCCTTTCGGAACGCTCCGTTTAATATCCTTGTTTCGTCGAAAAAACTCAGACGCATTTATATCTCTAGGTAAAAGCATTTCCTTTTATGGTCGACATCCGGGGCGGCGGTAATTGTGCAACGCACGATGCTGAGTCAATCTTCATTAAATTATTAGCCGCCGGTACCTCCGCAGTCTTGGCTTTTATTAACATTTTATTCTGCTGGCAACCCCGGCACTAGAATGCACTTCACGGAGCTGCTAAATTAATTATTACTTAATGATCAGAAGGAAAATCAACAATGGCGCCGAAACCTGCAAGCCGTGGAGGAACATACGATATACGATAAAGACTGCGTTGCAATTTTAATCCCGGTTGCTTTTATAAGATTAAGAAAGCCAACGTGAAGGTTGGACGAGAATGTGGAAATAAAACATCAACTTGTATCTTGAGTTGAGTACAGAAACTTTAGGCTCTATTAGAAATAAATATATAAGTGATCCATGGGTCGACAATTACACCGAGGAACAAATAAATTGTTTCCAACAAATTTAAGTTGAGTTCCTAAGTTCTCGACCCTAATCTATATTTACTAAACGGATGTTTTCTTGTGTGTGTGTCACGAAATTTTTAGGTCGATGTACGAAATGATTTTCGTTCGAATTTCGGAATCTTACATAGTCATTTTTTGCATACTTATTTAGACAAACTTCTTTCTAACTTAGAAGACTATAGTAAGGAACAAAGTGAACATCTTCATCTATATATCCAAATAACGAAAGAAATATATCAATAAAGATGGAAAAGGTCACATAATGTCGGATTACTATTGAAGTCTGTAGAGGGACTGTTCAGAGCAAATATAAAAGTAAATCGTACAAAAAACGTTTTTATAATTTTTGAATATTTTCTGCATCAATTATTCTTTATTTTCTTGTTATAGTGTATAAATAAAAAATTCAGACAGAGACATTGCTTATTTTATTTTGTTCTTCTTACTTTCCACTAATATTTATCATGTATGATAATTTCAGAAACTAGATCCAATCAAGAAATAGTAATGCCATTTTCAGCATTAAGAGCCATAATATACTCAGAATCGACTATTAAATTCCTGGTAATTAATTGACAGTTCTCCAGTGTTACTAGATCTGGCCAATGGAATGCCTTATTCAAATGGACAACGCCGTATATAAGTAGCCAGATATAAGTTATCACTTATATATTTATATCCATACTCAGCATTAAAAATAGCTTTGTCAGTTAAATATCTCAACATTTGCGTATGCTTCCAAAGTAGTTACCGTAAGCGATGTCCAGTGCGGTGAAAAGTGATCTTAAGATTTTGTTAAGAGATATAATATCACCATTAAAGTCCACACCAAACGAGGGTCTTTTTATTAACCAATTTAAATTAAATTTTACTTCAGCAAACCGTTCCTGAAGTAAAATGCTTTGCTTTAAATTAAACCAAAATAAATGAAGACACGGCCGAGCGATATTCCTCATCAATTAACACTGATATTAAAAATACTAAGTAGCTCATGACACACAAAAAAAGTTATATGTAAATGTCAGAAATTAAGAAAGGAATTATAGTTCTATGCCACATTACCTCTACAGGAAAGAATATAAATTGTTCTAATATGTGGAAGAGAACACATCATATCAGTAATAACTGACATTATTAATGACCGAAATCCAGAGAAACACATAAAACATATTACTGTATTCGGAATAATTCTCAAAATTTATGCAAAATGGTTCTGTTGAAAATCAATTTAAACAAAAACAAAATTCTAGTGAATACGATGAAGATGTTCGACTTAACGATTATTTGAGTGTGGTTGAATACGTTCAAATTAGTATTATAAATATTAGTGAAACAACAGAAAGGTTCGACATTCTCCGTTATTACAATCTTCAATAAATTACTGAGACCTATTAGGGACCTTATTTCCTTGAGTACAAAAGGTATTTATAGCATATTATTCTCATGCGGCAACTAAAACTGCCAAGTCTATGTCAGTGAGGCAGGTTATTCTTTTGCAACTAAGATCAAGGAACATGAATGTTCTACTTGTCTTCATAATATTGGTAACTCTGCAGTTGCTGAACATAAGTGATCTCTTGGTCATAAAATTCCCTTCCATCAAACTAGACTTTGGTTCTTGAAACATTGTCATATTATCAGAGAATTATTCATGACTTCATAGAGACCCTTTAACAATGTCAATAACTTTAATTGTCACAGAAGCTACGCCCGTCGTAGTATTTCAAAACATTTAATACGGGAAATACAACGTATACATATCAAATTTATATATACATGAAGAGTAACGCTTGTTTAATTCTTAAAACATATCCACTTCCACTCAAACCATTTATTTTCATAAATAAATACGTCCTTTCTAGCAAGTAGTTACCAATTTAGTCCCGGCAATCTTTCAGGAAACAGCTATGAAAACAGTATCTGCAATAATTGACAAAACATTGGGAACTAGTTCAAGTTTTATGGACAAATTGATGGACCACGTTTCACAAACAATTCATCATCATCATTAAGTCATCAGTCCTAAAACTGGTTGGACGCTAACCTCCAGCTTCTCCTATCTTGTGCCTATCTCCTATACAACGTACATCCCTTACTATTTGTGAACAGTAGTCTAATCTAGGCCTACCTCTGCCTTTCTTCACTCCTATTTCTGCCTCCAAAATATCGCGGACTATTGCCCCATGTCTCAGCAAGTGGCCTACCATTCTATCTCTTATCATCCTTATGTTTTTCCACATACTTCTTTTCTCGCCGACTTTCTCCAATACTTCTTCGTTTCTAACCCTATCAGTCCAAGGTATTTTCATCATTCTTCGGCAACACCACATCTCAAAAGCTTTTAATTTCTTCCTATTTGCTTCCCCTACCGTCCAGGTTTCGCAACCGTATAGTGCCGTGCTCCATACATATGTTTTCAAAAATCTCTTTCTTGTTTCTAAGTTTATTACCCCCGAGCATAAAAGTGCTTTCTTTTTGTTAAAAGCTACTCGACCCTGCGCTATTCTTTGTTTTATGTCTTTATCGCTTCTTCCATCCCAATTTATTTTACTTCCTAAATAAGTGAAGCCTTTAACTTCCTCCAATATTTCATTATTAATTTGTACTTTCGTTTTTGCTCTGCTCTCGCGCCCTCTGCACACTGACACTTTAGTTTTGTTTTTATTCACCCTCATTCCGTATTCCTCTGTCAACACTGCCTCCATTTCGTTCAATGCCGATTCTAATTCCTCCTTACTAGATTCTAATACTGCTATATCATCCGCGAATCTCAGCATTTTTAGTTTCTGTCCCTGTACTTTAATCCCGAAATCCACTCTATCTTTTACCACATTAATCGCGTCTTCGATGTACAGATTAAAAATTAGTGGTGATAGTGATCCTTGTCTTACTTCTTTCCTAATACCTACTTCCCTTTTCTCCCCTTCTACTTCTATAACAGCAGTTTGCTCTTTGTATAGATTGTGTACTACTCTCCTATCCCTATACTTCATTCCCGCGCTCTTTAGTGTCTCGAACATTTTTTCCCATCTTACGTTATCAAAAGCTTTTTCTAAATCTACAAATCCTATATAAGCGTTCTTTCCTTCTTCTATTGTTTTCTCTAACATTACTCTTAGCGCCAGAATAGCTTCCCGAGTTCCCCTATTTCGCCTAAACCCGAATTGGTCTTCTCCTAGTATTTCCTCGGCTCTATTTTCCATCTTATTCTGCACTATTCTGGTTAAGATTTTTGACGCGTGGGAAGTTAGGCTAATCGTTCTAAAGTTCTCGCATTTGTCGGCTCCTCTCTTTTTCGGTATAGTAACGACAATGTTCCTCTTATAATCCTCCGGCATCTCGCCCGTTTCGTATTTTACCAGTTCAAACATCCTATTTACTACTTTCTGTCCCGCACATTTCAAAATTTCCGCCTGTATTTTATCTACACCCGGCGCTCTATTATTCTTTAGCCCCCTTAGTGCTATTTCAAACTCCTCTCTCAATATAGGTTTTCCTACATCTTCCCTATCGATGCTAGATTCTTCCTCTAATATATCTCCTAATTCCTGACCCTCGTATAAATTTCCTAAGTACTGCTTCCATCTATCCGCTTTCTCCTCTCTTCCGATCAGTATGTCCCCCGATTGACTCCTAACGTTTCAACTTATTGTTCCTATATCCCTGAAGTTCCTCTTAATTATTTTGTAAGCCTCATCGGTTTTGCAAACAATTACAAAAATATAATTTGCATTTATTGTAAATAAAATTTCTATTTTTTTATACTTTTACCATAACAAAATCAAAGAAAATTCCTAATGTCTAGTGCACTCTATTTTGTAATTGAAAAGAAACTCTAAATTTATACCGAATTTTTTTTACACTAACAAACATTTTTAAAGAGAAAAAGCCCTTACAAAACTCACCTATATAGTCATGTTATCATGTAGTCCTGTTAATATTAATAAACTATTTTTATACTTGACAAAGCATATGGCACATATAAACAAAATAACAATTTTTTTCGTGTAGATAATTGAGCTTTACAGAATTAAACTTAAACAGTATATTCGTATCTCTTAAATACACGAGTAAATTCAATACCTTTATTATAGTTTCATTAATCAAAAGTTATTTCAGTTCATCTGGTTATATACATATATTGATAGCAATTATATCATCGTCGATACGATATAACAGATGAACTTAGTCGAATGTAAACTCGAAGCTGATCTCTACCCTGCTGACAATGTTAACACTGCTATTGAAATATGTTTGTAGAAGTGTAATAAAATATTTGTGTTTGAATGAAGTGTAATAAATGCAATGTATTTGTGAAAGCCACAAAAAGACAGTCCAGTGCAAGTGTCTTTTAATATTTTTTAGTATATACAAATAAATATTTCAAATTGAAGTACTAATAACTAAAATAATAATATACACCTTGCTTTATGTAATAAATTTAATCACCGTTAGTATCTCTTAAATAAAAGTTTCATGAAATTGTTGGTTACACATACGTACGATATATATATACATTATAGTATAGGTAGATACGTACACAGTATGTTACAGTATATACGTAGTGTTGTTTATTAACCATAAGCACCAGATATATTTGTTACATAATATTTGTTATACAATACATTCACATTTCCACCCACATTTTCATAATTCCCTTAATATATGAGCTGAGAAAGGGACAACTTCCGTTGCCGGAAAAATTACTGTCATAATTTTTAGAACTTTTATATTCCATCGAACGATATCAAAATATTTGTAAGCGATGAGCCACATAGAAAATTTTAGTTAACCTCATAGAAATAAACACTATAATAATTGACTTGATCTTTCTTGTTGAGGTTTTATGTACGAACAAAACGTTAGACACACAACCAATCCCTGAGATATACACCAGTTGCCTCAATTGAGAGATCAAACTCGAACATTATTATGTCCAATAAAATGATGGATAATCTTTATCTCTTATCTTCTTTTTTGCTCCGATATTACTCTCGCAGAGTTTAATAATAAATACACTCTTTAAATTGTTATAATATTTCCTTAAGTAAATTAATATATGTATTGTTATATTTTACCTCCTACCCCACATTGTCTTCCCAATTTTAGAAATTGTCTATTCGTATTCATAAACTGCGTACCTATATCAAAAAAATTAGATATTACTACAATCTAATCTGTTAATAGACATAATCTATATGAGATTATTATCAGAATTTTTTTATTTATGTTTTAATTGTTATACGAAATGCCACTAATATACTTATTATTAGTTAATTAAAGAATGAATAAATTAGTTAGTGTTTGAATAAATTATGAATGTAAACAGTAGCTTATGTTTGAATATGCTACATTCCACAAACATCCCAATCAGAGTTTCTATCCGCTCTTGGATTTATTTTAACGATTTTGATAATTCTATATTCCCCTTGCCTCTTAAGGCTCTCAAATTATTCACCTTTATCGTCGTTAGTCAATACTTATAAATTAAATATCGTAGAGATATTTCCCCCCAATAATATTTCGACTTTATGTTAATATATCTTGAGGTGAATTCAGCCCAAGCCAGACATAAATCCTCGAAATAAAATATCGCAAAAATTTTCTCAACTCAATTATTTTCGGAATGAAAAATATCTCTTATTGATCTTCAAGAGAATTACACTTTGCTAACTAGGCTTTAGGCATGAAAATCGCTCATATTCGTAAAATAATTTTGGAAGCTTATGCTATAAATATATACTTCGAATGAACGTGTATCCCAACACATAATTATTCAATTAGTATGTCATATCATAATTTAATAATAAATAATGATTAAATGCTATACGTTCTCCTGAAATATAGGCAATAATAAATTAACTGTTGGTGTTAATTGTGATCTTAATCTCAAGACAGTTAAGCTTTCTATTGACCATAAGCATAATTATCTCAAATATAATCGGTACTGCCTAGATTTCCCAGAAATGTATCATAAGTATTTATTTACGATATTTCTTAATACTACAGTTTCAATATTTTATTATTTATATACTTATACAAGATCTTTTATGATTGAATTCTTTATTGATAAGGACTTTGTGGCGATTGCTCTATTGCTATCCACTGGTCGATCGCTAGTCAAAATCGGATATGGCCTGGTTCAGAGGATAGGTACAAAAACGATTGTTTCATCCACTGCCAATCTATATAAATACAGTAAATGATTGATTGATTATGTCGGTTATGAAAATTTAGTGTACTCACTCTTTTTACAACTTTTGAAAATTGCGATACTCTGTTAAATATGTGTAGTGTATGGAATGCAGTAGGAATTTTATTTTCAATTGGAGGGAAATTTCAAACGAGAGTACCCTTGTTGCTAAGATATTTCAACAAAACAATGCGTTCTTCATTTTCCGCCGGCATATTGTGTGGCACATCTCGACCCTCACTAGCGTCCATCCCGCTCTCATGAAAAGTTTCGACATAAGTCTACTCTATTTATAGGAAGACTTGACCAACGTCTTCATTAATTTTGTGTAAATATCGGATACATTAATACCGAGAAGAACACCAATAACTAGCTGGGATATTAGCCGGGTTAGTTGGAGTGTATTATGTGGCAAATATGACTATCTACTGGCTGTTCTAGTCCTTATTCCATTCCAAGCGCTAGCACTGGCAATGTTGGGATGTATTCCCCATCCATACGGATATTTTTAAATTATTTATATCTTTTTATATTGTTTTATTTGTTTTATATTGTTTAATTGCCTTGAGCACTATTAACTGAATTTCCTATGTTGGTTTACTGGATTGTAGACGACACGCAATATTATCCACACTAGCGCCGACAATATACCTACTAATGTATACTTAAATCACAGGTCGCCTCACTACATGCGCTTGTTTGAATTCCAGTGGTTCTATACCTCTTATAGTTTACTTTTATTCATAGATATTGTCTCTAGATCTCTATTCTAGATCTGCTTATTGTTTTTATTTACATATGTAACAGCATACAATGATTTAGACACGATGACTAAAGAAATCGAACAAAACACCGGAAAATATTAACAGATGGAGATAGTGGTATATTTTGAGGTGGTCAGACATCCAAGACCAGACCTAGGGAACAGAGAGTTACTCAGTATGCACAGACGTTACAATCCAGATGGGTCAAATATGCAAATCATTCACTAGCAAGATTCACACTTTCATCCATACAAAATCCAAATGATACAATTTCTAAAATTCTCAGGTTAATATAGTAGAAAAAGATTCTGTTAAACGATAATCTAAATCATTGAAGACAATCCAATAATAGCTTCTCTAAAAAACAAAATTAACATGCTCGAGGCCGTGCACTGATTGTAAATACTCAACGTTATTGTGCTGTGCTTATGATACGTGATATTTTTATCAATTTTATGAAACTTTCCAGGTAATGATGATTTGATCTGGAATTGACAGGACGGTGCTATAGAACATACAAGTCAACTATTCATTGACACTGTAACCGACCTATTTCCCGATGAGGTTATTTCCAAAGAAGGTAACATTCCTTCACCTTCACGCTCATCTGACCTTACCCACCTATACTTTTTCTTGTGGGGATACCTTAATGGGGAGGTGTAGGGGAGATTGGGGGAATTCCACGCACCTAAGGGAAAAGCTAAAAAAAAACCTCCCTATATACACATAAACTTTCATAATTTAATAATGGAATCTTACACCTATTGGGCATCTTATTACTACAAAAAAAGGTTTTTCGAAGAACCGATGTGAAAAAAAAAATAAAAATTAGAATATTGTCATTGCGCGGTATTTCCCCACGGACTGGGTAATATCGTGCATGCGATGGAGTAATCCTGCGCAATAATTAAATAAAGCTGAAAACTCGAAATTATGATAAAGAAAATTTTATTGTTGCGTAGGAACAAATAAATTCTAAATTAAACAAATTCTCACAAGCGCTGTATAAAAAAAATTAAAAATAAAAAGGGTTTTATTTTTTAATTTTCTTCTTTTCAATCTTGGCACATAGGTCGCATGTATAATTAACTGCTAAATCCCAACCACTACATTCGGAATGTGCCCAGTTTGAACATATTACACAACGGTACCAAATTTCCTTGTCTCGTCTGAATTCACCGCACACCAAGCAGTTTCAGTTGAATCTACAGCATCTAATTCAACATCATCGCATAACTGACTTTCATCATAGCTTTCAGAGTCAGAATCATCAAAATGTAAAGTTTTCCCACTTTTTCCGCCTTTCTTTTCTTAATTCCAGATTTTGTTAACTCTTCACCTTTTTTCTTAAAATTCCTCTTTTCTTGTTTTATTTCTAACTGAGTTTTTAGTGGTGTGGACGTGAAAATTTCTGAGTGTTGTTTTGCACGTGATTTTGAACTTTTGTTTTTAATTGGGCCAGGAAATGGTGCTAACCTTGCAATAGGGACTTTTAATGAAGACGGGTCATTGGAACAGGATGATGTAAACTGTGCTTTGACACTTCCTGACGTTCCAGGTTGCGGTTCAGCTTCCTGTTTTGACTGCCATTTGCTTTTCTTGAGTGGAATGCTGTACATGGTTTCACTACATCTCGACGGTTCCAGTTGGGGTTTAGACTTCTGCCCGACTTCAACAGCTACAGTTGACTGCTTCAAAATATTATCTCGATTACTAACGCCGGTTTCATTTAAATTAATTTCGATTTGTGATCTTCTGGGAACTTCTGGGTGATCTGTCAGACTGAAATCATCATCAGAGAATTTATTAGAGTTTGTGGGTCATATTCCAGGAGCGTGGAATCCAGATATTCCTTTGTCCATCGTGGCAACCCTTAGGTAGGCTTTGTTAAAAATGGAAGCAAGTTCATAACGTGAACTTTTCGTGAGCGTGATTTCTTAGATACAAATCGCATTCACGATTTAAAGCATTTTCTAGTAGCCCAAAAAAAGTTCAAGTCAAGAGGTTGGAGCTTGTGAGAGGTGTGCGGGGGAAGTGACACCATAACAATTCCATGTGATCTGCAGTACGTATAAATCTCCAAAGAAATGTGGCTCCCATGATTATCTAATATGAGGAGCACTGGATCTTCTTCCATAGCCTTCACATGCTGATGAAAATGTTTGATCCAGTCGAAAAACAACTCTTCATTTATCCAACCATTCTTTGAACATCTATATACCGCTCCAATTGGTACATCTCCCATTAATTGTGGATTTTTCCTCTTTCCCACGAAATTACGGACCCCACTTGATTTTGGCCTTTTGGTGCCAAAATGTTTGCTGGCTTTTGGACCGTGGACCCGTTTCATCCACATTATAAATTCGACCCTCATCCTCCCCTACATTGAACCTTCAGTAAATATCCAACATTATAGAGCTACTAATTAATTTTTTAATTCGATTTGATTGAGATTCTTGAAAAACTGACTTACTCTGGATCACTTTGTATAAATGTCGCTTATGCCCCATTTATACAAAATATGCAGGCTCGAGCCTGCTAATGGAATAATTCAGCACTAGATCTGCACCCTCGTTAATCGACAAAGTAGTTTTTGCGCTACTCCCACATAAATGGCAAATACAAATGGGGATGTCTGCGTAAACAGAACCGACTGAGTTGTAATTGGCACCCCGGTCACGTGGAGTTCTACCGGCTGCAATGGTGGTGCATGTGCTGCTAACAGTCGAGGAACGCGAGGGCAACCATATACTTTACTAACTTAATTAAACCCACTTTGTGCACTTGTTCTGTTTAGTATTTGTTCCTGAAAACCCACTGTGTTCACACCTATTTATATCCATATAATACTTTCAGTTGTAACACCGCCAGCAAATTCAATTTAATCATTTACTTTGCGCTTTACGTAATTGAGCATGGCTTTCAAGGAAGTTTCTAAGACGTAACAACGGTTTCCTTATTAGTTATTTCAGCCTTTGGCTATTTATTAGAACGGGTTTCGAGCTTCAAGTCTTGCCTTAATTATATGTACATTATTATTGCTAATCTGAGCAAATTTGCTTAATTCCTTAAGACTATGTAAAATATTAATCATTCTATGAATACTGAAATTTATGTAATTAAGTTTCTTGGCTACTTTGAAAGTAGTATAAAGGAAGCAAACCTAGAAGAGAAACCAGAGAGCTTCATATTAACTTTTTTGATTTAATAAAATGTAACAGAACAACGAGTTACTTGCAACACTTGCACAAGGATTTATGTACTAAATAAATATATAATAAGTATCATAACATAAGTAGATAAACAGTAAAAATAAATCATATAACATATATGTATAACATAACATATATGTATATTTATTCAGTTTTCTCAATGAGTTAATTTTGTGTCAACAAAGGTTTAAACAATTTAAACGATTGTTAATGATTTTAGTGGATTTTCTACCATAAACCTTGCAAGATGACAGGATAGAAAAACATGAAAGGTTTATTTGTGTCTCATCATAAGCTTTATTATCAAGCATCTTTATTTAGAGCTGCCTTCTCTAGATATATCTTCGGAAGCTACCTCAGTGACCTTAAGTTTTGAGTAAGGAATGGATACTGTAGTTAATTTACAATAACCAAGGATAAGTATTAATTCTGTCGAGACCAGTAGATACATTAGGCAATTAATGCAAGGTGCTACGGAAGCTAGGAACCTTGCATTTCAATAAATCCTCAGTGCCACATTTAGGTGGTACTTGGAAGATTGGAGCAAAATCTGTGAAGATACATATGAAGAGTTTTTGATCAACCAATACAGACGTCCTTATAAAGGGAAGAAATGGTCTCTTAAATTCTAAACCTATTTATCTTTAAGTTGTAGTCGAAATGACTTCAAAATGTTTTTACTGTAGAACCTGCAGTAGTGCCTAACAAACTATTTCTTCGCTTTGCCTTATATATTCACCAATACTTAAATAGGTTCTTGTCAGGGGAGTTCCATTGAATGGCTGATATGGTTGTATTGAATGGTTAATATTTTAAGACATAGCTTTGAACTTTGCAGACAAAACAAATATAGTTAGAAAACGAATTTTACCTCAGATTCTTGAAAATATTGGACCATATTTTTAATTTAAAAGTTTGCCTTTGCTTTCATTTATGTATCTATTATTAGGCTTTATTTAGGCTTTACTCCTTTTTATATAATAGCAATATATTTAATTTGTTAATCTTTGATAAAATATTATAAATTGCAAGAAAACATTTTAGTATTACTGTCCCAATATGTTATTTGTTAATACCATTACCGTAAAATGAAAATAATATACGTAATGCTTACTGTGTCCCTTAAAGTTTCAAAAAGTAAAACCCGCCACAGGTAGGATTCGACATCTGTCCCGGATCGGAACCGAACGACATACAGCTGTTTCGAACTTATTAGTTCTCATCAGTGTCGTACACGGTACGCCGATCCAGGACAAATGCCGAATGAACTCTATGGGGTATACATCTTTATCGATACGATTTCTGTCGATTTCCGACTTATATGTTAGTGTCCCTTAAAAACAAATAAAGATATTAAAAAGAATCATATAGCAGAGTGATAGCCAGAAGAGTTGTTATTGAATGGTTGGGTTAGGTTAGGTAGATAATATGGTCGCAAGATTTAACCTCAATACATTTTGTATGCGAGGTGATTTCAAGGGTAATAATTTTAAAAATTGTTTTGAACTTTTCAGCGAAAATAAAAATACATATGAGGAGCTGGCGAACAATACGGGATAATTATGCTTCTGGTCAAATACTTTTTTTTAAATCAAAACGTTTTTGGCGTACTGAATATAAATTTGAACTCATTTCCAAGCAGAACTACCTAAAACTGTGCTAAAATTGAGTCCAAAGTTCGTGATTTCGATCAAAATGGTACAGTTACAGTAAAGTTTCTACATTTTTGAATAAGCGAGCACGTCTTCGTTCAAGATGTAATAATATTCATACAAATTTGTATGAAAATGTATTATATATATCTTTATTTATTTGTTTCACTGTTTACAAAGGACACTGAACAGAACCCCCACTAATTATAAAAGAGTGTCATTTAACTGGTCTTTAATAAAATGTTATGAATTCCAAGAAACAGTTTTAGTTTTACTGCACAAATATGGTTTTTATTAGTACCATTACGATAAAGTGAAAATAGCATACATAATAATTATTATGTCTCTTAAAAACAGTTAAAGATGATAAAAAATTTATTTTTTTGTGTGAGCTTATTTGAAACTGGCGAATATTTTTAGGAAAAAGCCTTGAAATTTGCAGAGAAAATAAAAATAAATAAACAGATTTTTTATTTTAATATTGGAAATGGACGTTTCCTTTTATTTATACATCTATTGTCAAGATTTATTTAATTGCTATATTATTTAAAATAGAACCCTAATTAAACATAAAAGAGTGTTATTTAATTTGTTTTTGATATAATGTTATTATATATTAAAGGAAGTTTCAGTTTTCGTGCGCAAATATGTTCTTTATTAGTACCATTACCATAAAATACGGAAAAACAATATACGTAATGCTTATCTTGTCTCTTAGAAAACAAATAGAGATGTTAAAAAAAGTCATATAACGAATTAGAAGGATGTATAGTTAAAAATAATAATATTACATTATTATAAATGAAACAACTTTTTCGTTTGCTGACTAAAATCCACTAAAATGTTTATGATAAAAAGTCGAATTTAATTCGTTTTGACGAATTTACTCTAGGAATTTAATTTAAGGGTACTCCTTCAAGTAGTAATATTTTTTAAATATAATGAATAATGTATCATAAGTATGCCGCTGGATACAAACTTAAGAATTAATTTGAAACTTTGTATTTAAAATATTCTCGGAATCTAATATAGAGGTAAGAAGGAAGGAAAAATTAATTTTGAAATTTTAAATGAAGTTTGCAGTTGTGCATTTATTAACTGACAGTGTCAGGACAGATTACAGCTAAATATAAAAAAGGAAAGTAGAAAATTCTTAATAAAGACAGTCCCAACATAATTAGAGATTATTCTATGTATTTTTTTTTTTCGGCATCATGGGCTATTCCGAAAAATCAAAAGGCAATAATATTAATTATATATCTTACGTAATCTACAATATTTTTCTTCTAGTAAAATTTATGACAAATACATTAAAAAAGTTAAGGAAGAATTATACAATTCAGGTGTATAGTACGAATATATCTCATATGTATGTTGGTTTTATAATCAGTCAGCCCATATTGAGACAATATGCACTCACGTGCCTTTCTAATTGGTAAATATTACTAGTTATAAGTCTTAGTATTCTTATGGATATATGTAACCGGTATAATTTTGATTAACCGGTATAATGAAGAACGAAATTTTCAAAAATAACTAAAATTTAAGATTAATAGACATTAGTGGAATATAATTTAGGAAATAAAGTATGGTAAAAATATTCGATGTGGTTTTTCTTTTGTTCTCTGCCTGCCACTACAAGTATAGTGGAACTCTAATGTTATATATATATATATATATATATATATATATATATATATATATATATATATATATATATATATATATATATATATATATATATATATATATATATATATATATATATATGTATATACAGGAAGTGTATAGTAATCATAAATGTAATTAATTAATCATTCTTCTCTCAGTTATAATAGTATAATTTGGGTACAATTTTTATAAGATATATTAATTAAAATTTCTGGTTGATGTAAAGCATTTTTCTAAGCATGCTGGTCTTCAAGGTAGGTAACAAAAAGTAATTTGATTGTATCTCTACGAAACTTTTATTTCCTGAGTAACAAATAAGTCGGGAATCGAAAAAGGAACTACCAAACCTCCGATCGGTTATCATGTAGTTCCCGAATAGCAAGGTTATTACATAATCGCTATAGGAAACAATTACTCCTCGAGCTAAAGACTCACCAGGCATTGAATTATACCTAAAAGCGATCCTCGACCCCTTTCTCGTGTTTCTTCACGATCAGATATTCAGACAAGGTTTTAAAAAATGAAACCCGCCACGGGTAGGATTCGACATCTCTCCCGGATGGGAACCGAACGACAGACAGCTGTTTCGAACTTACTAGTTCTCATCAGTGTCGTATACAGTACGCCGATCCATAACGTATGCCGATACACTTGATAATCGCTTGGCGGTTTGGTAGTTCCTTTTTCGATTCCCGACTTATATTGATCTACATACTGGTTGATCTGGATACTTACAGATTGATTGATGTAGATGTATACCCCACAGATTTCATTCGGTATTTGTTCTATATCGAAGTACTGCGTACGGCACTGATGAGAACTAATAACTTCGAAACGGGTGTATGTCGTTCGGTTCCCATCCGGGACAGATGTCGAATCCTACCCGTGGCGGGTTTTATTTTTTGAAACATTGTTTGTTACCTCCTAACGAATTTGTATACGGATTCTGCATTAATTATGGCATTACATCGATTTCTGGAACTTTATCGATTTCATAAAATATAGAATACTCCTACTTAATGACGCATCTTTCTGTAAGTTACAGGTTAGTGCTGAACATACTCCCATGTTAAGCATCATAACAGCTTCAAACACGGCAGCTAACGCATTAAGCGACAATACTCTCGAAGTTAGCACCTCTAAAAGATTCACTAGAATCCTAGAATAAAATCGATGTCCCTTGAGACAATCTAATAGAGCTAATATATTAAATTCCAACTCTGTTAGAAAGTAAAGTAAGATGATTAATATTCCTTACAGAATATACTCATGTGTACTCAGAATCAAACTATGACAAATGTAAATCTATATTGTTCTTTTGTCATTTATTCGTCAACGTAACACAAAAAGTACCGAAAGAAATAAGCACAGGGACGTATTATGCTGCATGTTCGAGATGACTTATGATGCATATGTGCTTAATAGCACATATGCAGTTGTAATAAGAATTAGAAAATTGTCAGCTTCTTTAGTACTAAATAGAGTAAATAAATAAATTACCATAAATATTTGTTGTAAAAAATCCAGGCGTTTTGTTATCCAGTAAACGATGCTAAAATATGATTTTTGAGCTATTTGAAACCCCATGCATTACAGCCAAAAAATTCTAACCTATCTCAAAATGTTCGAGTAGAAAATGAACGGAATATGTATATATCGGATCGAGAGACAAACGTTTAAAATAAGTGTTCATGTGTTCCAGCCTTTTCTGCGTCTAACAATAGGAAATTTGGTTATTCATTTTAAATTAGAATTGCCCTATTGATGCATTAGCTGAAATAATGAAGTAATATACTACTTATAGAGGGTGTTCAGTGTGTATGGGATAATATTATTAATTTTTAGAAAACACCACTAATTTCATTGCCATGGCAACCAGTTTTGTTCTTTCAAATGGCACAACACTATGTTGTGTTTTTATTTGCAATCAACTTTTTTTGCATACGGTCGTGTAAAATAGGTATAGGGTAAAGTAAGACATGTATAGAAATGTGTAACTTATGTATATTACATTATAACATTTAAAGAAAAATCCCAGTTCAAGAACGTTACCGAAGAGAAGACCACGCCTAGTGAAAATTTGGACTTTTCTACCATGTAACATCAATATGTCAATGTAACATAAGTCATACCAGAAAAAAGCCATAACTGTTGAGCGTTCTCAGCGTGAAGAATAGTTCATTTAACAGAGACAGAAAAAATTCTAATTTCAATAATAGTCCGATACAGAGATCCCAAGAGAACACAAATCGAAGCCTGTAACCTTTATAATTAACTATATCCCAACTAAGTGCTACCCACCACTTCCCAACTAACCTACCCAGTCAGTGGTATATAGAACTCCAAACAGATAGGGAAACGGGTCCTGTAAAGGAAGTTCCAAAACTTGGATCTCAGAAAGTCGCAACACATATTCAAAAAAAGTTAGATGTGTTGCTGGAAATGACTGAATGTACATACTAAAAGAAGAAAAAAGCATTCATACAAATCTGTCTTGTTGCAAGAACTGAATGATGATTATTGTTATAGGCGTAATGATTTTGCGAACTTGATGGACCTGATCGACTGTATTAATAATAATCAGAACTTTCTTTACAATATTGATTTTTGCTATGAAGCCAGGTTTTGTTTAAATGGTAAAGTGAACAAATAGAACTGTCGCTCTTGGTCCACCAATAATCCTCATTAGATGATAGAGCAGCGTACACAATGACCACAGAAAATAAATGTGTGGGTCAGTATCTATAGCAACCGCATTATCGTCCATTTCTTACTAATAGTAACTTTACACTAGGCAAGTTTTTGAAGCTGTTCAAAATTAAGTTATTCCTGTCCTCGGAGAGCCAATTGAAAACATCTGGTTTCAACAAGATGGGTGCCACCTCATTACCACCGTGATATGCGCCACTATTTAAATCGTGTCTTCCCACAGCATTGGATTGGCATAATAGGGGTCATAGAATGACCATTGAGATCTCTAGATCTTGCACCTTGCGATTTCTTCTTATGGAGGACACTTAAAATTCAAGGTGTATAAAAATCGTCTCCACAATCTTGCCGAATTAGAACAGTACATAAGAGACGAAGTTACGTTAATTTCTCTACAAACTATTAGAAACGTATTTGATAGTTTTTACGATGGACTGGACCATTGCCTCGATGTGAATGGAGAGTACTTCGAGCATATCTGTGTTGCGTTAAATTAATAGTTTCCCGATATTAACTAATTTTGATTTTTAATTTACTGACAAGACACATCTTAAAAGTCTTGTAGGTATGTCATGCTGACAAGTTGACGTTACATGCAAAGTAACCAAAATTTTGATTATTTGACACCGTCCTCTCTTGGCCAACGCTCTTGAATTCGGATTAACGCATTTTTACTGAAATACTAGGTTTTTTTAAATTTGGAAATGCAACCCTAACACATTTTGCACGCCCGTATGCAAAAAAATATTCCAGAAAAGAACAGAGAATGCCATGGTGCCATTAAAAAAAAACAAAATTGGTTGCCATGGCAACGACATCAGTAACTCAGAAACAAACTTAAAATTACCCAGAGAAACAAAAATCTTTTTTCTGAATTTCTTATACAGGGTGCATTTAATATTGCTGTAGTTAAGTGTAAACATTATTATATACATATTGGGTACCCTGTATACAGTATATCCGTTATATAGTTATCCAGCAATATACTATTTATATAAGCGCTTCGAAAATTATTGAGAAGCTTACGAAGTATTGCAATTTATATGAAGCAGGTATGAAAACACATTTAAATTATAAGTTTAGCTCATGAATATTTGTTAAAAAATTTATTTTTCTTTTTGTACAAATATAGTATACCATTTTTTGTAGCATCGACTTATTGGTCATTAGTTGCATGGTATGCTATTTTGCGAAAATACTCATACAATTTTCTATGTGAGTCGGTAGCTACTTGGTATACCTAAATTTCAATGCAATTTTCATTGTAACATATACAATTTACGTTATTCTTTGTTGATGTTTCTAAAGTTTATTGTAAACGTCATAATATCGTACAATGTAGTATGATCTATGGTGGTAGTATGATGGATTATTTGCATCAACTTGACGTGACTCGATATGTAAATAGGTTAAATATTTAGAAGGTATTTCTAATAAGTTATGAAGTAGTTAAAACTGTTAAATACATCAATATAAATAGATTCAGTGTATTTAGATATACTAAATAGAATCTTCATGAAACTGAAAGGTCATTAAAGTAAAATTAACTAAGATGTATTATCCTCTAATACATTTTAATATTTTAGTCAATGCTCAAGTATCAAAATAAATATTTATTCTAATAAATTACCTAGATCCATTTTGACGATAGAAAATTAGTAATTACTAAGTGGATAAACTGAAGACAAACAAATATTGTATTGATTTAGTATCTCCTATTAATTTGTCATAATCTGATCTCTCTTTTCATAATGCATAAAATATATTCTATATAGGTACTATATAAAATAGTCAGACCATTTTCAATGATAAGTTAATATCTAGGTTTTGAATATCCATTTAATGGACGAGAATGAACATGAACGCAAACATAAAACATACATTTGTCATTGCGGATGTCATTGCTGGAAATAGCTTCATTAACCTTATTAGCATAGTTTGATTGATTCAAATAGGACTATGGCAAAATAATGTATCGTCTGACCCTGCCGTATAAACTAGATATAAAGATTAAATAGTATAAACATGTACTTAATTTTAGGCTAGCGTGATAGACAGTTGTTGATCATGTGAACGCATTGTTGTATCAGTTTCTGTCATCTCTTCAGTTTGTGGAAGGTAAAAGTCGATATCGTCGTGATTAAATAACTAGGTTATAGAGTATACTCGTATATTATAGCAAATTAAATAGTATATAATTATTGCGAGAATCTAATTGTCATTATTTTCTTTTTAACACAGAATTGAACAATATTTTGGTTAATAATCTGTTACTGTTGGCTAAAATATTAAAGATATATGAGAGATTAGGAATTTTTTATACAGTTCCTTCTGAATTTGAATAAACGTTCAATATGAAATGAAACAAAACTTTCAGGAGGTGTAAACAAAATGAATAAAAATAAGAAACTATAAAATACATGTAATGAATGGGAAAAAGTTTGGAACTTTAAATTATTCAGGTACTCATACAACTTACTTTAAAGTTGTTTCCTAAGAAATATGTTACAAATAATTTGCAAAATATTTTGCATTCAATACGTATCAATAGCATGAATAGTATGAATAGCAGTTATTTGATGACCTAGGTAAACAATTTTCACAAAGCAGCAAAACACAATACTGTACTCGATTTGTCTATCAAATTATTTTCTTCTACAATAATAATTGTTGTCAATTTTTTGGATTAGATCCTGATTGTTTCAATAACTTTAACCAAATGATAAATTAGAGTTTTAAACTACATCCTGAGTTAATATGGATGATCAATAAACTGAATTGATATGATGCGTTTGTAGGTGTCCAAATAGTTTAAATCGATACCATGAAATTCCATTGGCGATCAATCAAGATCAACTTGATTGATCGCCAATGGAATTTCAATTAAGTCACTTCAACACATCAATACTTATACGGTATTTTGCTTTACTGCGATCATTCGTGACCTCAGATGATAATGTATTTGAAATTGAAACTTAATTATTTAGTAAATTAAAATCACTACTACATTCAATAAGCATTTGATGAACTAGGCTGGCATCATGCAGAAATGATCAATATAACAGTATCATCATTTGATGTGATTAAAATAAATAAAAGGACAAGGAAAGGCGGGGTTTTACAATTCGCAATTATCACTAAGTGTCTAACAGAGTTACTTTAAACACTAGTGGATAACAAAACTACAATTATTGAAAGGATGAGACTAGTTGTTATGAAAAGTGAGAGAAAAATGAATGAAACTATTATGTTATTGTTAATCTAATTGGCCATGGTAGTTAACCCTAATTGAGAATGGTAGTAATCAGAATCATAAATTAATTTAATAATGTCTATCAACTAATAAATTTAACTTCAAATACTTTAAAAAATTGCTCTAAACTTACAAGCTTCGTCAAATAAAGTGCTGCTTTACTTATTACCTATTTTGATAAGTTACACAGCTTCGCCTATCAATATTCACTGACATCTAAACTTGAGCTGCATCTTTTCTTCATCCATTATTAAATAACAATATAAGCAATATTAAACTATTATTACCAGTCATTCATTCAAGTGTTTTAGTCAAGAGTCCGTCTGAGATATAAGTCAGACATTTATCAAAGTAAAAATATATATTTAAGTATATATGTATCACATTTAAAAACATATAACTATTACATTGTTAACAAAGAATATACTTATTTGGAATACAAGTCATTCAAACTGTTTTAATAAGTAGACGTCTGTTGTCTTTAAATTAAATAAAAATTGGTTATTCTAAAGTTATAAATAAAATACTCTTCTACCTTGGCATCATCTTAACTAAAAAAAAAATAATGTACCCGACATGAATAACTAATGTCGGAAACGATAGTCCACACTATTTTTATATGCATATATTATTCATGACTAGAATAGAATCTGGAATACTACAGGCTACATTCCTCAGTTCCATATCCTTATTACAATATACATATGTGAATGGATTATTTCCTCTCATTGCAGTGGATATGTTATTGGGTTGAGGTAGCACTATCTCTCCCTTGAAAGATTTGTTTCTTGACGAGAAAGTAAATATGTAAAAAGTCGTTTACAATTACTTTTTAATGTATCAAATATTACTTACCAATTTTTTATACTAACAATAAGAGTAATCTATGTACAGTCCGCCAAATAAAAATTTCTACATCTGTGTTACAGGGCAAGTCTTGACCATCTTACCTGAAAAAGAAAAGTAAAGTATTTAGATGTTATTATTGATTAATTTGTGTGGTATTCTGTGTATCTTGAAAATTGTCAAAAACACACAAAATTTTTAATGTAATAGAATGAAAACTTTTACACTTAAGTAGGTTGTAGAAACTAGACTCAATCAATCATATTAGAGTTCACGTTCTGACATGAAGTAAGATATTTTTCTGAGAAAG
This sequence comes from Rosalia funebris, assembly GCA_037954035.1. NCBI lineage: Eukaryota > Metazoa > Arthropoda > Insecta > Coleoptera > Cerambycidae > Rosalia > Rosalia funebris. The sequence continues at coordinate 27,962,658 of JAZFAV010000035.1, read as the reverse complement.
AATTTCTATCTAAATATAGAAATTCATTAATATATCGATTGGAATTAAGGTGAATGTAATAAATATGTTGTGGCTATATGACAATAATCCAACCTTTTTTTATGCAAAAGCTTGTAGGAGAAATCACCCAAGAAAGTAGGCTATATTTAGCTAATTGTTTTTTTAAGATTTTGTATTTAGGTCATTTAAAAGAAAATATACAACTAAATACTTTTTACTCATTTTAATTAAGATAAATTCCAAGAAACAACAAAATAAATACAATAAGAAAATTCATAACTTATTATTTCTGTGCTATATTATTACAAACTAAGTTTTGTTGACGATTACTCGTTACTGTTCGCAACAAGATTACTGAAATTTTCTTGTCTTCACCATATTAATAAAGTTGGCTTAATACTTTACTTTCTACGACGCCAGCTACGCTTTTTGTCATCATGCATAATACATTAAATAATAGCAATCCACGTAGGTTGCAATTTTCCAGGCCGTTTTATAAATAAAAACATGAATCTTAATTCCTCGCACTTAAAAGCATCGTATTTATATTTCAGAAGTTAAAACAATGTTTGCGCCAAGAACTTAGCACACCTGATCCATAATGCACAGGTTTTAAGAAGTTTATTGTAGTACGTGTACGTTGTTTAGCATTTATGAGTACTCTCTTTAGTAGCTTCTCCTGAGGGAAATGGAGCTAAACGATAAAATGCTCTCGGCTACCAACCGCAAACCCAATTTGCATCGAACCTTCCTGCAACTTAGAAAAACCTCATCGAGATGTGACATTCTTTTAAAACTTCTTGAACTCTGGCTCCCGGGTATTTACATTTATAATTACCGCCATAGACGTCGTCGAATTAAATTCCACAAGGTAAAAGGTTAACTACTCAAGGACACATACAATGAGCAGTAATAGTGAAGTTTATTTTCTCTAACTATACAGTAAAGATTGCAATAAATCTTTATAGATATATACTTTTTTCTTAGCTAACAGTCTTATTCAAAGAATGATATGACAATGGATCATCTCTGAAGCCACCATCAAAAATATGGTTCCAAATTAGCGCCCTTGGAGTTAGTGAAAGGCGAACTGAAAATTTGATGTAAGTATTTCTTAAAGTGGCCCTTAAAGCCATTTACGAAATACAATAAAGTGTCGAAATTCGGCTTTCCAATTATACTGCCTGGTTTCTTAAAAGGAGCGAGTACAGTTCCGTATGCTATTTAAACGTATTAAATCATTGTTCATTGCAGTGTTTTAATAAAGAGGAAGAATCGGAATAAATATGTGGAACCAATTTTATTAAATGTATGGATTTATTTAGAACAAATTGATGAAATCATCATAATTTTTCTATCAACACATTCCTCTTATTTGGAAAATAAAATACTGTTTTCCATTTTAGAGTTATAATTACTCCAAATACAAAAATAACCAGGCGGCAATAATAAATAATAGAATATTTGAATATATCATTTTTTAAAATGACAATTTAGAAGTAGGTACGAGTAGTTATAAGATTAATACATAGAAATTTGATTTGTGTCCTTGTTTCTCTGTTTACATTTTTCTATTTACAACCATAATAAATACATTAAGGCGCACTAAAAAATCGTTAAATATATAGACTATATATAGACAATTTATAGACCACTAGCATATCAAATATTAAATCAGTGTTACCCGAATATAGATTACTTGCCAGTTTTTCGGCTACGAATATTTCCACGACGATATAATAAAATATTAAACAATATATCCTAAGCGTATACGCATTTAACTTCGCCTTTATATGTAACTTTCCCCATCGCTGTCTAAGGTATTTGTGTGTCATAATTTAGAATATAAGAGACTATCCTTAATAAAAAAGACTATATTTTTGATTTTGAGGTAGTGGCAGTGGTGAGTTAAAAAGTAGGTGGTTGAGGAACTGGTAATTTAGAAACCTCAAATAGTTGAAGGCGGCAACCCAGAATAAAATATTGATGAATGGTCATGTTTTATGTATGTAGGTATATATGGTATAGAGAAGTTCTAGGTATTGATTACATAAGACAAGACATATAATATAGGCTAAGCCGTTAAAGTAGAAACTTATGGATTGATATTCATAACTTTACTTTTATATTTTTTAACAATAAATTATCACACTTAAAATACTATGAAATATATAAATATCTATATCTGACTATAATTATTTAATAAAGCAATAGACTTAGAACGGATTACGCCAAAATATTTAAATTAAATGCTACTTTAACCAATCAAATCCTAAAGAGGATACGTTCTTTAAAATAAGATTTATTTTCTTTTTGATTTTTCTGTTACGATTGTAGTATTAAGATAATTAGTTATGACTAGCGGTATGTAGAAGTAATATTTGACTTTCTTGGCTAGAATGATATATACAAGATACATTTTGTCAACTATAGCTAACCACCCTTTTACCGTAATTTTGTTAGTTTGTTTTACCTCTTGCTTAAATAAATATAATACACAGTACTTATATTTAGTAGTACTTCTACTTATGTCTAATTTAACATTGGCTAATATAAATTCCGAAGGTGTCTTTATATATACATCTACTTAAATAAATGGAAGCAAGAAGTTTCCTTTTTGTATTCATGATAACGCATTTACTTGAAATACCCTAAATATTGACCAAATGAAACGAAAACAGCGTAAATATTCACTTTGATAATTCCACACAGAAAATGCTTACAAACATCAAATTATATTAATTCTTCTAGCAAAAGGTGATAATTTTTCTTTTAAAAGCAACCCATAGAATCCTTGAATAAATACAGAAGCGTACAAAGGGTAAAAGACATTTTTTACCTGATTTACGTGTTTTCTTAAACACCGCCCATGACTAAGGTTCACAAGTTCTTTGCGATATTGGACTGAAAGTTATCTAAATGTAAATTATAGCAGTAAAGAGCATTTGTTGTAGCGGGAATAATAAATTAATGCTAATTACAAGGTAGAACACCGGGAAAAATAAATATTAATTTTAGGTACGTGAAGAGATTCCATAATTGTAGGCGTACAATGTTGACGGTTTCAGTTGTTTTATTTGAAGAATTTTTAAAATTCTTTCTAGCTCGAAGATAAGTTTTTTTTTAATTTCTAGTATCACATTTGTTGTAATTGAATACATAATTAACTTTAATACTTTTAAGTTCTATTATGAATGATGAACGAAAAAATCAATCCAAACAAAGAACTGTTTTATGGATAAGAGAAAGAAGAAGAATTTTTATGTTATATATCAAGATATAATTACAAAAAAAAATTATTCTTGGTGATTGTCACAAGTCTAAAATTTTCCGCCTTTTGAAATAGTTTAGTTCTATTTGCACTGACGTACGTTTGTAGGGTCAAAGGGGCAATACTTTTAAGTATCAACCTCTATTTTTATTTGATACAATGAAAAAACATTTTTTTTTTTAGTATTCCCAGAAAGTTTTATTAAACTGCATAAATATATTTTCGACAAAACTAAAAATACAGTTTTAACTGTGAAGATTGATTTATTTATAAACAAACTAAACTATTAACTAATAATGTGGTCAAAATATTGTCTACTAACTATTTAATAATGTCCTAAACTCAAAATAAATTCATTCTAGACTGAATTATTTCCAGCCCTATATAGAGTACTTCCTATAGTTCTCTCAAATCATCTATGTTCTCGGGTTTACTGACATGTTCTGTCTATTTATAGTTCTATTAAGAAGAAGTGTGGCTTCATTCGAAAAAATAATATTTTTTGCAAACATATTGTAATTATCACAACGATTGTTCTTGACAATCAACATCACCTATCGATAATTATTGACTAAATACGACTTTATAAGAACGAAATTTATGTTTATATAAAATATTAAGCACTGAATCAAGACTAAATTTTATATCATAAACAAATCTAATGGTAACTGGTATGTGTATTTTCACAAACTCTTACTAAAATATCAAGTTGTGTATCTGCATTGATTACTTGGCGACCAGCTCTGGGTAAATATGTCCATGATCTCTGTATTTACCTATAATTTAACTAAAAGTACATCGTACTTTAGACGGACGATCTTGATGAGCTTCATTAAAAAAGCACGGACTTTGTAGTTCTCCTGTCTCCAGCCATCATCATATATCATAATAATTTGAATGCTATATTTTTCCTAAAGAGGCATTGTTATTAAATTTTTTTACTTCAGATAATATAATAGAAAATCATAAGTTTCAATTTTACCCTACGCTAACTTGCTGTAACTTACATTAAATACAATTTGTTTCAACACTTTCTAGGCAACATATTAACCCTTATAATACCATGGGGTCACTGGAGACTCCACGCGCTCTTTGATTCTGTATATCTTTGAAACCGTTTTTCCTAAAATTCTACAAAAAATTTACTTTACACAAAACAGCGTGTTTTATATTTTGGTAAAGTGTGATTCGTATACCCTTTTTCGTTTTTTGAAAAATTAAACAACTTACACGTAATACCACTGGGGTCGTCAGCGATCTCCGCTATATAAGGCATTTTACAACTGTTTACATTCATAAAAGTTTCTGGAATAACAAGTACTTCGGTGATTTTCTACCTGCTGGGTTTATGAGGAGTATCAATTACTGACATTTTCGTGCCTATTACTTTACCTGCTCGTATTATTGCAAATTTAGAAACAGACATTCATTCATTGAGAATGAATGAATGAATTCATTTAGAACTATGGCTGGAACAAGTTCGGTTCGCGTAAGTGATAAAAGGTAAGGAAAAAACGTTACTAAAGTGGCTTGAAGAATGTGACAGTGATGATGAGGATTTCGAAAATACTATTGACAAGTCAGATGATGATGGTGAAAAAGATGTTACTGAAGTTCAGTCGGAATATGACTCCAAAAAACGTTTCCGATGCAGATCCTGACATCGCTGAAAACGACAATCAGCAAAGCAGCTATTACGTGTAAGTAGCTAATTTGTATTTTACAGAGCAAATGTAGAACACTTATTTTTACCGCAGATCAAAGAATAAACTTGAGAAGTGGTATATAGAGCCACAGAAGCAAACAACTGGACGACGACCACGACGAAATGTTATGCATCAAGGGGGAGGACCTACTAGATATGCAAACCGAAACGTAGACACAATCTGTAGTAGTTTTCGTCTCTTTTTAGAGATAATATTATAAACTACGTTGTTCAGTGGACCAGCGCAGAAGACAGGCTCAAACATAGAAACTTGTGGACAGATATTACTGCCAAGGAATTGTCTATGCTTTATTGGTCTACTAATACTTGCAGGAGTTTATAAATCTCATAACGAAGGGATTACAAATTTGTGGAATGTTGAAGATAGACGTCATATATTCAACAAAACTATGAGTAGAAATAGGTTTATCAAAATGTCTCAATGTTTGCGTTTTGATAATGCTGCCGCCAGAAGAGAAAATTGAAATCCAGATAAACTAGCACCGATTCGGGCGCTTTTTAAATTATGGCTACCAACACTCCAAGATGCATATATGCCCTATGAAAACATAACGGTCGACGAACAGCTTTACAATTGCCAGATATATGCTGGTAAAATAGGTGATCAGCGTGAACGCAATCAAGGCAAGCGAGTTGTTTTATAAATGATAAAGGGATTAGAAAAATTAGGGAGAAATGTGACTACCGATAATTGTTTACAAGTCTCGAACTCGCAAGAGAGTTGAAAGAAAAAAATTTAACATTGCTTGGTACGTTACGAAAAAATAAACCAGAGCTTCCTAAGGAAATAGTAGATTCGCATAGAAGAGAACGCTATTCAACTAAGTTCGGCTATCAAGACGATGCTATTATAGTGTCGTACTACCCGAAAAAAGGAAAATCTGTTACGTTACTCTCAACTGTACACGAAACAGGTGAAGTTTCTGAAGATGACAAGAAGAAACCACTGATAATAATCGACTACAACAGAACTAAATCCGGTGTAGATACCATGGACAAGCTTGTTCGAACGTACACAGTAAAGAGACAGACAAGCAAATGGTCTGTTGCAATCTTTTACAATATTATAGACATCAGTGCTGTTAATGACTACATAATATGGTGTCACCTGAATAAAGACTGGCAAACAAAAAAAGGCTACAAACGGCGACAGTTCCTTCTGCAATTGGGAAAGGAACTAGTGGCTACTGAAACAGAGATAGAAAACCATTACATTTACAGAGACAATTACAAGAGTTACAAAAGGTAAAACGTGGTGATGGGAGTGTCCATGAAACTTAGATAGAAAGCATTGAAATCGATGCAGCCATTGCAGTCGTTTCTTGTGCAACGATCACCAGACAATCACTTGTTCAGCATGTAAAGCATAAGTAAAATATTTATATTTTTTATCGATATTATTATTTAAAATAAATTACATATAAATATTTTTGAGTATACTATATTACCATAAGTTGTTTAAACAATGTATACTAAGCTTAGAATAAAGGTTTTACATATTAATCATAATTTTATATAGATACAGGTTTAGGATCACTACACCTGTATAAAGGGTGACTCCAATGGTGTTGCACGTCCTAAAAAAGTTAGGGTATTATAAGGGTTAAATAAACCAATTTTCACGATTAAAACTATTTTTGCACTTTTCTCGATATTTTCTCTATGCAATTTAATAAGATTTTTATAGCAATGCCCAAAAAAATGTGCTCTTTCACTATATCGAACAAATAAATATGGGTTGCCATTTGAAAATACGCCTCCTTTGATCTTGTAATCGTACGCCACTAGACAAAGAACTGAAATATTTTAAAGGACGGAAAATTTAAAATACCTTTTGATACATTCGAACGTATTTTCAAGAAAAAAATATTTTGCGACACTTTTCAGGTAATCCAGACTTCTCTTCTACAGTATATAAATTTGCTGATGTATAATAATGTGCTTCATTTTTACATAGTTGATTTTTATGTAAATTTATACATTCCGTCCGGTAATATTGTTGTCATTTATATATAGTACTCAATTGAACTAATATAGCTCAAGAGGTATGCTCTAAAAAATGTCTTCTCACGAGGAACCCCACATACTTTTGGAAGTTGTCTGCTATGACTCGATAGTATAACGCGTATACACCCGCATAATAATTAATTGCCACTATATTGGGCACGAGAACTGTGATCCGAGAACGTTTATAAAATTTAGTAGAAAAAACGTAACTGCAATCTATTTGGGGGACGTGTTACTTCCCCATCAACCTCCACCTAACGATCGTTCTTTGGGATTTATTGCATTTTCCTTGATAAATTTATTTTAAGTGCACCAAGGAGATTCAAGTCGCTACGGCAAGCAAAGGTGAAATTACTTTCTAGAATGTTTTTTTGTGATTATACGCTTTACTGGCGAATCAAATATATTATTTTAATATGAAAATCGCCTTTAAATGCATACCACGTTAATGGCAATTAAGCAAAAGTGTGTTACAAAAATGTTTACCTACTTAACTTGATTTAAAATATGTGTATCTTTAGTCTGATGATATGTAAATTTATATAGAATTATCGTACTTTATATATTCCAAAGAAGAATAATAAACATAACACAATTTCATTATTACTAACCGGAAACTAATAGATTTTCATATCCTTTAAACATTTATTATCCCTAAAATGTTGTTATAATTGTTTTAGTAAGTAATAGGCATTAAAATGTTAATAATAGTTTGTAATTATTATTTTTACGGGTGTCGAAGATATTCCACATTTAAGGATTCTATAAAAATTTTAATATTTCTAATATAATAAAAAAATTACAATATGTTCTACTATCGATTATCTACAAATATGATTATTTTGCGGATAAAGTAAAGGCTTTAGGGAGTAAAACTGGGACTAGACTCTTTAGCTTTTCATCGCTGTCAACCTGAACTTGACTCATTTGGAGGTAACCAGGAAGAAGATTTCTTCGATGGCCTTGTCTCAATTGACAAAGACAAAAATATATCCTTCGCGTTGTTGGTACAGAAACATGACGGTATAGGGTTCATGTAACTCTGGCTATGAACTTCAAAACATTTTATTAAAATATATACTTTTTCAAGTATAACCGTTTTAGCAACATTAGAAAGTATTTGAATTTTAAAGTTGTAATATCTTTGGCACATTCTCTCCATGATAATTTTATTTGATAATATTTTCCAGTGAAAAGCTTGACTTGTGACGACATTATCGATTTTCGGAGTTACTATATTATTGTGATCATTTGACGTTAAAGTAAATTAAAAAAAATCTGAAAATGCATCAATTAGTACGTATAGTTTGTTTCATAATTTAGCTATTATGTTTCTTTCCTATGTTTCTAACCTTTCTATGTTTCTCCCCAGTTATTACATAGTATACAATTCTATATTCAGTTATACCTTATATTGTATCGTATATAATAAACAGTTGTAAAAACTTAAAACGGACTTTTCCACACGTAGAACATCTCTATCTCGACATTGAGTGGCCGAGAGAAAATAAACCAACACATAAATGCAGAATATGCATTTTGTGCGACAGTTTTACTTTTTTCAGATAATACACCATCGTGCTTTCTCATGACCCATGGACAGGGTGTGGTGTGTCCTATCCACCTCAAAATCAATAAATGTCGTCTGGTAGACGTCCCTAATTAGAATCAGTCGAAACCCGATCGATCTGACACGATTTAATTGAGTGATCGTTATAACAAAAACAATTTCTCAAATAGTCCACTATTTTGCTTTCCCATGACCCATGTACATGGTAGAGTGTGTTCTATCCACCTCAAAATCAATAGGTGTTGTCTGGGAGACGTCCGCGATCAGAATCACTCAAAACCCGATCGATCTCACACGATTTAGTTGAGTTATCGTGCTAACAATTCCGACGACAACGACAACGACAGCGACACAGACACAGGAGCAAATTTTTAAAAACTACTTTTTTTTTGTTTTTAGTCAGAAAAACGATAAATAAACCCACAAAAATTCTTTTTTCAATTTCTCTTTACACGATTACATTACTTTTCCCGGAGTGCGTAAAAGTAATAAAAGTATTCTGAAAGCTATTTAAAGCTAAGAGCGTGCTGCAAACCGTAACTAAAGCCAAATGGAGTACATATACCAAAATTTAACTTATGTTCTATAATTTATACATACGTTCGTTAGATTATTGTTCTATTTTATATTGGGTTACTTCAAACACCAACCTAAAAATTGTAGATGAATTCAATATAAAGCTATAAGAATATATATTGGAGCTATGCAGTTTTCTTCCTATCAATAAATTATTGCTGGATTCCGAAAGACCACCATTGGGCCTGAGAAGAGAACTCCTGACAAATAAGTTTCTAACTAAAATGACCTTATAATACGCGGTAACATTGTAAAATGGGTTCACTTGATGTACAGTGTTTAATTAGTAACTATTGGGCTAACAGAAATAGTCCACTTGCCGAATAATTTCTGAATTCGGAGCTCTTGCAGAGATTCCGAGCTGTTTTCGTGAAAGGTGGAATATTCCTACTTTAGCTGTGATTATGAAGTTAGTCTACTAAAACTAAATATAATATTGCCTATATACACAAATCTGAATCTCTGATCAGATGATTTTCACTGAGGTCCTAAATAACTTTTATATATATATATATATATATATATATATATATATATATATATATATATATATATATATATATATATATACGGACTTCTACGGCTGTCGCCGTCTCTCCGTCCCCAGTTTCCACATTTTTCTTTCATGACACATTTCCTCGGTTAAGTCTCTTGATCCCATTGCGTCATCTACGTCATTTCTCCAGCTCCTTCTAGGTCTTCCCCTCTTTCTTTTTTCTGGCGGAGTCCACTCTAGTATTTTTCTTGGCCGCCTATGTTGCCCCATTCTTTTTGTATGTCCGAACCATACCAATTGTTTCTTTTCGACCTCATCTGTCATATCTTTTTCAATGCCAATATTCTGCCTAAATAACTTTTCATCAGTAATAATTTATACGATGGTTCTAAATCATCAGATGATGCAAGTTGCGTTTTATATGTAGTAAACAATGACACCATAGGCCTTTTTAAACTGTCCATAGACTGTACTATTTACAGTGCCAAATATGACCCATCGCTTGGGGTATAGAAATACACATACCACTTAAAAGTCCAGAGTGGATTAATATTAGTACGAGTAAGCAAATCGCAATAATATTGCGCCGTCCCCTCGCTCATATCGAAGACACCTCCGGAGTATGCATCTAGAGGCTTCGTATCAAAAAACAAAAGTTACCACGTTGTTCGCAAGAGTCAGTTTACTGTATTGATTTTGTCAAAATGCCGAAATTCGAACGAAAACCATTTCGTACATCGACCTAAAAATTTTGTGACACACACACGTAAACAGCCGTTTAGTAAATAGAGATAATAACCGATTCAGTATTAGATCTTCTCGCATTACAAAACCCCAAGCGACTTTATAGTCAAAACGAATATTTTAAATAAAACAAAAGGAACATTTAATTTGCAAAGAAGGGCTTCGCTCGCATATACATGGGTGAAAGGACACCGTAACAAAGCCGATAATTGTATTGTGAATCAACTTCCAGAACAGGAGGCACTGGGTGTTGGCTTTACTCAACCATTCTTCTCTCTACTCGATTTTAATCATATTTTTAGGCAATAGTTATTTAATAAATTGCAGAAAAGTTGGATAATGTATTTGTCAAATATAAATAACCAGTTTACACAACTACAGTATTCTTTGCTATAGAATCTACATAATCTAAGCTGCAAAAAGGTAACAAGATTTTTATCAGAGAATATTATAAGGATAAGGCTAAATCATTATCGATTTAATGGTCACAGATCTTATAAATTGAATAGTCGCTTTAAATATAATAGTATAGTCAGGCTAGAATTCATATTCCTATGTAATTTAAGTATTTGTATACATATTTCAGTATGACTGGAATAGGTATACAATAGATATATTGTTTATTCTTCTGTGTTTAATTTCGTTACCGTCAATAACTTGAGCAAGAATAGTGTTTTATTCTATTAAACACTATTCTAGCCTGGGCAAGAATACTATTTTGCGCACCTTCCTCGATAATCCTGGTTAGTTAAGTTATTAATAATAAATATATAAAAACAAAAATAAGACTGTTTTTGGAAAATGATTTCTTTTTATATAATCTCGAAGACAAAAATAAACAAAAACTGTCAGTAATGGATTACGTTTATGACAAATAAACGTTTTCCTGATTTTAAATATGATGAAACCAGAATAAATTTCTCTGAAAATAAACAGAATATATTAGTAAACCTTTATCAACGAAAATGTCTTAGACAGAGTTCAATATTTCAATTTATAAGGTACGAAACATGTCATACGTTATATAAATACTAACATCGAAATAAACCTGGTTTTTTTGTGTGTAAGAATTCTTTAAAACATTACTATTCTGCAAAAAACTTACAAGCGTTTTAACGTTTTCTGAATCACTATTTGAAGATGTTTTTAATAAACAGGTGTGAACGCTCGACCCGGTCCGACCTTATGGGGGAAAAATTGACGGAGACTGCAAAAACCCGGGACGAATTAGTTACCTATATAATAAAGAAGAAAAATAGTGAATGCCCAAAGACTTACGAGTACACCTAGCATTCGCTTGACTTGTCTACTTATGTATGGTTATTTGTTATTACCATCTGCCCAAATACCTTAGACAATCACAAATATTCTGGAAAATATTAGCGCTTGTTTATTAAATGTACTATTTACCTTCACTGCATTAGTACCTCACTATCGTCATCAATATTAGAATTAATTCTACCACTTCAATACTTTCAAGGAAATTTGGAACGTAATATTAAGTAATTTATCTTACTATTTATTGTTAGAAAAAGTAAAAGGCATAATTGTATCCATTTAAATGATACTGTAACGATGTTCAAAAGTTCAAACGAAATTCAAATATGTCAGTCTGCTCACGATTTTCCTAACGATCAAATTAACTATTATATACGGCATATCATGTACAGATAATTACATACGTATTATATATACATTATTCTAAATTAATTATGGCTGTGATTACGCACCCGATAGCAGAACTGTTATTTGAAATCATAAATACTGTAAACTATTAAATAATGTTAATAACAGCATTATGAAATACATTGCTAACTATCAAAATTCATTCATAGCAACAGATACTTTCAAATGTACTATTATTTCGTAATCCTTGAATATTACTTTTTTAAAATGGGGATTTTATCCCAATTTTTAGCATGAAACAACAATTTTTTATATACAATACTTTACACTATTCATTATACTTGTAAGCTTGTGATGGATTTAATAAATGTAATTACTTAGATAAAAGAAAAATGTATTGAATTTTAACTAAATCGATCGAGCACTTATTTGTACTTAGGTCTTATGAATATGTACACTAGTTGTGTATCACAGCAATAAAGTAAGCAAAGAAAAATAAATTCATAGTTGATATCTCTCGTCAACTTATTAATAAGTAATCTATTTATTAATGTTGTCAAAGTTGGTAGGTTTATCCTTTTATTACCTATTTGTTATTGATTTATTAATACGGCATGACTAGGATAAAAAGACAAATTATAAGATAAAATCGTTGGCAATCGTTCATCCAAGTACTGTCTTTTTAATATTTTTGCCTATTAATATCATCCATTTGTATACTTTAGCCTGTCATTACTATTCTCCACCATATTACTGCTTGTCTGTTAAATGCTTCATTTATCTTCAACGCGTCAGTACCTCACTATCATCATTAATATTAGAATTGATTCCATTACACTTTCAATTCGATCTTGCATATTACATTATTAAATAGTACTGTGTTTCTGCCAGACAAAAGCTTCAATGCGACAACAAGAAATATGAGGACGGTTAAAAATAATCAGTTTTAAAACCTTAAAACGGACATTTCGCACGTAGAACACCTCTATTTCGAAATTGAGTGGCCGAGAAAAAAAATAAACCAACACATCAATGCAGAATATGTGTTTTATGCGACAGTTTTACATTTTTCAAACAGTCTACCATCGTGCTTTTTCATTTCCCACGGACAGGGTGGGGTGTGTTATATCCACCTCAAAATCAATAGTTGTCGTCTGGGAGACCTCCCCGACCAGAATCAGTCAAAACCCGATCGATCCGACACGATTTAGTTGAGTTATCGTGCTAACAGGAAATTTTATTAATGCTGACGACAACAACAACGACACACACACACACACATACACACACACACACACACACACAAAATGGTTTAAATACCATTTTTTTTGTTTTTATGCCAGAAAACGAAAAATAAACGCTAGAAAAAAATTTTTTACACGATTACATTACTTTTCCGCATATAGTGGAGTGCGAAAAAGTAAAAAATTAAACATAAAGATTATACGTTTCGTCCACCAGCACGACATCATCAAGGGATGATTGAAAGTCCAGTTTTAATCTAAAATACGACGCATTCTATACCACATGAGACAAATTATAGTACGAGTACGTGTAACATAACTATTCTGCACTACACATACATGTAACCTATTATACTGACAGCTGTTAAAACATGAAGTGCTGTGTCTGTTCATAATGGCCGTCTAATTAACTTCTTCGAAGGATGTCATCTGGCTATTACCTTGTGGGTATCATAGGGTCGTTTAAATTTATAGGATGCTATATTATCTGAGGGGTGTGATATGTCGATTGCGAAAAGAAAAATGTTAAGAGTGATGACAAAGTTTATTAAAAGTAATTATCCAGATGATGATGAAACGTGTATCGAATTTTAACACAAGCGCTTACCTTCCCGCGTTTTTAAATAGTCCCAGACCGACCGCAAGGGAGAATAAATACAGGGAGACCGCCAAAAACCTGGGATAGAGAAATTACGAATATATTAAAGAATGAAATATATGTGTAGACTCTCCCGCATTTCATGACAATCAAGTAAACAAAATGATTACTTTTTGTATATTAGAAAGAGTAACTATGACATTCACTAATATTATGTGCAAGTGAATCAATACTGAAACATGAACTTACGCTATAACTCCATGAGTGTTCTATACTATCGGTTGCATCTAAATGTTAGTTTTATAGTTAATGATATAATAATTTGGGTACCCTAAAACCGATTACATTCCCTCAATACCTCAAACTGCGGAAAGGAAAATTACACATAGAGACGAGAAGAACTTATGTCCAAGGAGAGGTGACAAACTAGTCCTGTTGGGACTCGAATCTAAGTCGTAGTGTCGTTCCGTTTTATGAAACAAATATATTTTGCTCATCATAAAAAAATCTGCAGTAAAATGAGTTGCCAGAAATATTTTCATTTTTATTATTATAAAATCAATGCCCTTTATTAATTTTTATTAACTAATTAGAGGAGAAAATTACTCAGATGTAGTTCAGAATATGCTAAAAATATAAAAGATGTTAATGCAATATGCAGAATTTTAAAATATATAAATAATGTGCAACTGGGCAAAATATTAAAAGTAGCGAAATATCTTTAGAGGAATAACTTAGTGTATGTAATTAATGAGTTTTATGAGTGACTTGATGGATGGATGTGTGATCGTAGAATTTTATGTAGATTCGTAGTTCTATACCACATTAAATAACAATTTATATTACCTACAATTATTTTTCATATAGCATTGTAAAAATAATAAGCGAGAATGGGAATCAATGGGAGAAAATATTTTAATTTCGAGACACTACTTCACTAGATGTAGAACAGTGATTCTCGAACGATAAAATTACCTTTCCACCATCTCATAGACGTTACCAAACTATTCAAAATTTTTACTTTCGAATGTATTCACTCACCAATGTTACCACTCACCAATGAATTATAATTTTTTTCAATTTTCTATAGGCTTTCCGCCATTTTGCGAAGGTTGTACGCCACTGACTGACCGACGAACGCAACTAGATTATATAAATTCTTAGCAGAATATTTCGTTTCAAGAGATCAGGTCAGAGTATTTTGGAGCTCATTTGACGTAAACTAATATGTATCATCTTCGATGGAGCTTTATAATTTAATTTTAACGGAAGTGCCTTGTAATACATCCACAAGTACGTAACATTATGATACTGGCAATAAATTGATTTGTTGAGAAATCGTACTGTTAATAAAACATTGTATTACAATTTTGATGTAGAAGGAAATATTTTGACATAAATGAATTATTCCATTTTATAGACATAGTCTCCAAATAGCATATATCATTATAACTGCGATTTAGGAAGTCAATACTGACAGAACGACAACGTTTATTACTTACCGCTATTTATGTATTTATGAACTGCTATTTATACTATATGGATAGCAGTCAATTAGATTAAGTATTACAGTTGCTCACAAAATCCATACGTACTTCTATAAATATCGTTGTCCAGCTTACATGTATTGTTTTAAATAATTTATTAATATGATTCAGATTCACGAGGTATATTAAGGGGCTACATCCACCTAGAGATATGAAAAAGTAGTCGTCGAGTTCAATTTTTTTGGGATTATTAATGATAAATAAACATTTTTTTATAAATTGAAAATAAATTTATTGTAAACATGGTGAAGTGAGCACAATTGAAATATATTTAATACCGAAATAAATATGCCCACAGGAAGTGTAGCGTCTGTTTCGCGACCCGGTTTGCGGTGCCCCTTCTCCTGCTAATACTTCATCTGAAATCAAAGATAGTAAGCTATCATGAAGTTGAGTGCATACGAAATAGATTGGCGATCGCCGTTTCCGAGAATTGTTGATAAAAAAAACGGCACATTAAACTGAATTACGAAAATTTAGTAAAAAACTCAATTACCGTAATTTGTTTAAATAATTTTGGTTATTTTTGAAAAATGCTCGTAATTTTCGAAAAATGATAGATAATCGCCATTCTGTTAACAACGGCTTAAAGCGTCAGTGTGTCAAATTCCAAACTAGTCTGTCGATTGGTTCTCGAGATACGACGGTCACCGTTTCGGATTTAAAGGACGTTGCCTTTTTTCAGGATTATGAATTCTTGTGCTTGTTTCATCTTTCTTAGCGCGAGAAATTTTATGCGTGTACTTTATTATAATATAGTAGGAAAACATGCATGAAATAATTATTCTTCAAGTTTATCGCTGATTAGTTAAGTCGATCATTTTTCCGCACCTGACGAGGACGCTCATTGAGGGGCGCACGTAACAAAATTAGCCGCCCTCCACCCCGTGACTGTAAGCGTTATATCTCTGTAACTTTTAAAGGTATTGACTTGAAACTTTCAGAATATATTCTTAAATCTCCATAATATAGTAATATATAAAATAAATTATGGAAAATTTTTAAGATTCTAGGTGGATGTAGGCCCTTAAATTATATTTCACTTTCATCTATACTGTTTAATAATATAACAATCGATATTAAAAATTATTACGACTATTTCTAAATTTTACTTTTTTTTATCCTATCTTTGTACCAATTTTGTCCACCAATGATCTAATTATCCACCAAGTATTTCCGCTATAAGTCACCAAGTAAGTCACTATAATTTTATATAACAAAATAGAAAGTATTTTTACATAAGAATAAAAGAGTCTTTTTCGCTAGTGAATGACACATTTGGTAAAACTATAGGTTATGTTTTTGAACTTTTATATACATTCGCAATTATTGCGAACGGATTATTTCGAAAGGATTAAAGGCTGTTAATTCCCGAATGTATTCAACGTTTTATCCTGGATCACGGGTAAAACCGGTCAATTGGGAGTTGAAAAATTCTGGTTATGAAAAACGTCAGATTTATTTTGATCAAGAATATTGAAAACTGAACTGAATTTTGAGCTGAAAACTAGAAAGTCTTGGAGTCCTCTCTAGGACACGCGTTTGTTTATTTGTCAACAAGCCGACCGATATTATTTGCAATATCGACACAAAAAATGAGTGACAATGCTGAGAATTTCTTTATTCCGACTGAAATCCAGCAAGAAGCAATATTACGTCTATTACCAGTGAAAATAAAAAATATATACGAGAAGGAATTGGTGAAATTCGACAACTGGCGAAAGAAAGGGGCATAGGAGAAGGAGTCATTACAGAAGAGGTACTACTATCCTACTTTTTAATGTGGAGAAACGGTTTACTGTCTCTTCAATGTGGACAAAGGTATGTTTATTTTGAAATATGGTAAACTTACTTCATATTTGAAAGCCGGACCAAGAAATTATAAAGTAAAGAAGGAAAAAATACTGGAGAGAAAACAAATCGAGGAATTCTGGAAAAAAGCACCGGATGAGGAATATTTAGAAGTTAAGGTACGAAATACACGATGTCAATATTTCAAATTATAAACTGAGCTTTTTATTTTGAACCCTTTACAGGTTGCAACGATCATGGGAGTCGCAGGTGCTTGTCGATGCAATGAATTAACTTTTTTGGATATTAGCCATATCCAAGACAAATACAGTTACTTGTACGTACCCATTCCGATACGAAAACAAACATTTCAAAAAGTTTCACGATCTTGGATAAAGCTTTTTCAGTAAAAATGTGTCGAAAATACATCAATTTGATACCTAAAACTGCCGGTGGGAGATTTTTGTTGCGATATGTGGCGCGAATCTAATTAGTACTATCTCTAACTAACTTAAAAATTTGTCGCTGGATTACCAAAGGGACTGTTTTGAAAATGTAAATCTTTAAACAAATGCAGAGGAAATAAAACCACAAAACCACAAACACTGACGAACTCTAATTACTAACCAAATCTCAAAAACTATCAGTGTCTTAATTTTCTACCAATAAATAGAAAAATAATCACTATTTTATATGCCAAATTGTGTTCGATCATTACCATTTTCAATAGCATTGTATATACTAAATAACTGAGACATATAAAGTTGCGATTGTAGTACACTACTTTTCATACAAAAATAAAAGAAATAGTTATACTCTGGTCCTGCACAATGGTCCAGAAAAATCTACTTATTAAACTTATTTATGAAAAGGACTACATTGTTCTCTGGCTCAATCGTGTTTCGCAAGTTTTCGAAGTGAAACCTTAATCCAAATAGAGAAAGTTTCATACATACGCCAACTATATAAATTTTAGAATGGAAACTGCAGTCTCTATTGTATTTGTTTTAGTAACGTAATAATTAATACTGCCCTTACACACGAATTTCGTAACGCTATTTTGAGAAAATTGCTTATATATTTAGGTACATTCGTAGAAATAGGATTATCTTTGATTTGATATTTGTTCAAATACGAGAAATGTAACTGAAATATGTTTTCAGATAAACAATAGAAAACTTAATTTCCCAGACTTCGTATGTAGAATCAGATCAGACGAAATGCATGCACCAATACAAGGCCCTCGGCCCTCTCGATAAAATGCTAACAGAGAATTCCTCCTTAATAAACCAGCCGCAGGAATTCACTTTAGTATTTTTGTGGATCGATCGAAAGGGTCTATAGAAACGGACATGCATAGGATTACTTATCATTTCAATTTTAAAATATTAACCGATATTCAAATTTACATATAATTGCTTGTAATTAAATTATTACTGGGAGTATGAACCACTGTTATCGATTAAAACAGAGTTGCAATAGTTTAGATTACAGGAGGAATTAAATTTAATGGTACTACGTCCAAATCGTGTAAGTCGAACCAACTATAATTGTGTGACTGTTCTGATTCTACTGCAATTAATATTTGTTGTTAAAATAATGTATGATTTAATGGTTTATCATGACGACATTTTTATTTGTTATATTAGATTTTATTTTAAGCCAATAGTTACATCTTACAAGGTAAACCAAATACAATCAGGAATTTTTATTTCGACGCTCGTTATTTAAGTGGCTGGCACGCTGCGTCGATATAACGTATACTAGGTGGAGATGTGAAGAGGAGAGGACTACATCTACGTGGCTGGCCAAGGCCCATTAACTATCAGTAAAATCATGTCTGAGCAAGAGCAAATTTTTGATGCAGAAAGACATAAAGCTGACCGAAACTTCGTGGTGATTGACTGCATAATTTTCTGACAAAATGCCTTCAACGCCTCAAGTCTATGACTGGCATAACAAGCATAACCTGAATTGCATAACCTGAAGACCCACCTCGAAAAGCTAAAACTCGTCTTTCTGCAGGCAAAGTTCTTACTGCTGTTTTTGGGATCGCAGAGGCGTACTGCTCATTGATTTCATTCGTGATCGGCGTACAGTTATCGCCGCTAACTACTGCCAGCCTACTACTCCTTGATGAAGCAAAACTGGGTTTTCAGCGGAAATGACAAGATATGCCTATCCGAAGTGTGATTCTCCTTCACGACAACAGTCGTCCACATACAGCTGTATTGGCTCGAGAAAACTAGAAAGAATCCATTGGGAAACATCCGCCCTATAGCCCTGATTTTCCACCATGTGACAATCACATGTTTGGACCATTTAGAAAAGAACTTGGATGACGCTGTTTTGTTGACGACCAAGACGTGGAAGCGTTTGTGTACAATTAGTTAGAGGCACGAACAACTTAATTTTTCAATAACAGTATTAAAAATCTTCCAATCCGTATGGAAAAATATGTTTATAAAAGAGAAGCCTATGTAGAAAAACATGATATATTCAAAAATGTTCTTACGGTGACAATAAATATCATCATCATCATCATCATCATAAGGTCATCAGTCCTAAGACTGGTCTCTTACTATTTGCGAGCAATAGTCTAATCTAGGCCTACCTCTGCCATTCTTCACTCCTATTTCTGCCTCCAAAATATCGCGGACTATTCCCCCTTTTCTCAGCAAGTTGCCTACCATTCTATCTCTTCTCTTCTTTATGTTTTTCCACATACTTCTTTTCTCGCCGACTTTCTCCAATACTTCTTCGTTTCTAACCCTATCAGTCCATGGTATTTTCATCATTCTTCGGTAACACCACATCTCAAAAGCTTCTAATTTCTTCCTACTTGCCTCCGCTATCGTCCAGGTTTCGCAACCGTATAGTGCCGTGTTCCATACATATGTTTTCAAAAATCTCTTCCTTGTTTCTAAGTTTATTACCCCCGAGCATAAAAGTGCTTTCTTTTTGTTCAAAGCTACTCGACCCTGCGCTATTCTTTGTTTTATGTCTTTATCGCTTCTTCCATCCCAATTTATTTTACTTCCTAAGTGAAGTCTTTAACTTCCTCCAATCTTTCATTATTAATTTGTACTTTCGTTTTTGCTCTGCTCTCGCACCCTCTGCACACTAACATTTTAGTTTTGTTTTTATTCACCCTCATTCCGTATTCCTCTGTCAACACTGCCTCCATTTCGTTCAGTGCTGATTCTAATTCCTCCTTACTAGATGCTAATACTGCTATATCATCCGCAAATCTCAGCATTTTTAGTTTCTGTCTCTGTACTTTAATCCCGAAATCCACTCTATCTTTTATCACATTAATCGCCTCTTCGATGTACAGATTAAAAATTTGTGGTGAGAGCGTACATCCTTGTCTTACTCCTTTCCTAATACCTACTTCCCTTTTTTCCCCTTCTACTTCTATAACAGCAGTTTGCTCTTTGTATAGATTATGTACTACTCTCCTATCTCTATACTTCATTCCCGCGCTCTTTAGTATCTCGAACATATTTTCCCATCTTACGTTATCAAAAGCTTTTTCTAAATCTACAAATCCTATATAAGCGTTCTTTCCTTTTTCTATTGTTTTCTCTAACATTACTCTTAGCGCCAGAATAGCTTCGCGAGTTCCCCTATTTCGCCTAAACCTGAATTGGTCTTCTCCTAGTATTTCCTCCGCTCTATGTTCCATCCTCTTCTGCACTATTCTGGTTAAGGTTTTTGACGCATGGGAAGTTAGGCTAATCGTTCTAAAGTTCTCACATTTGTCGGCTCCTCTCTTTTTCGGTATAGTAACGATAATGTTATATTTAAAAAAAAATCCGGTTTATATTTCATTCACCCTCGTATATAGATGTGACTTTCTGAAAGGAACTCAAGTCAATATACAGTGAACTGATTGTATAAGGCAAAACTATTTCAAAAAATTGACATTGTACATTGACATACAATACAATGCATTGTACATTGACATTAGAAAATGTCAAAAAATTGACATTGTATAAGTCAAAACTATATATACAACTTCACCACACAGTCGACGTGACCACACTCATTCAAAATTCTCATCAATCAGGGTCTAAATTAAGTAATTTTGGAGATATAAGTAATTTTATTGAAAATAAAACTTTTCAAATTTTGTTTTAAAAGAACCCACCATGGATCTCTTGGAGAGCAAAGCAACAGCAAACACTCCAAAATTTTCATTACTTTTGTTAACGTATTGTTAACCCCTTATCTCTTTACCCCTGTAGATAATAGAATCGATAATAGATCGATAGAGGCGAAGCAATATGGCGGAAATATGAAATGGGATAATTCTCTGTATACCTCAGTTAAGTAGTAATTTCAACTGTATCACTAATACATATTTTTATATAATATCTACAACAACTATTACAGCGAATCCGCCGTAGTTCTCACCAGTGGCACTTGGTAAAGAATTTGTGTCTTATTTGATTGCCAAAATTAATATCAAAAAAAGTTTGCATATACAGAAGTCCACATGTTTCTCAGCGTCGGAGCGAAAAGTCACATAGAGATGAGGACAAACATGTATATGCCTAGGGAGAGATTCCAAACTCTCCCAAGCATACATCCCCCAAGCTGTCTCTAGTCCAGAGTTTAAATAGCATTGTCACAATGCCATGTGACATGCAACAATATACATCAGCTTTCGAAAATCTTATTTTATTTCTAGTGTTTACGTTTAATTGTTAATTTTATTTGTTTTTGTAATATGGAGAAAAATTTTTGAAAATCTATTTATAATAAAAGAGATATTACCAGTAACTATAGGTTGTCTTATTTTTGTTTATATATCTTTTACAACTTTTTACACCGGTAAATTGCAAATTTTCTTATAATTTTCAAACAAATAAATAAATATAGATTTGGTGAAATTCAGATCATTTTGTCAAAATATGAAGTTGAACAAGGAATTAAATCGACAATTATAGACGGACTGAGATAGCCAGGTTAAAAAAGGCTCAGGCACATATTTTTAAATAAAAAGGTAGCCATGAATATACTGACATTTACATAACATCAAATTCAATATTAGATAGAAGATCTAATGTACAATGTAAGTTTTTGTTTTGTAAGTTTAATTGTAACTTCGTATATATTGTATTATATATTTTAATAATGTACTTTGGCGATAGCAAGGATAAAAGTGCATTTTGCCTCGACCGGGAATCGAACCCGGCTCTCCCAATTTCCGGTTGGTTGCTCTGACCGCTGAGCTATCGAGGCACACTCATTATCCTTGCTAATGCGCCAGTTTAATGCGTCACTACAGTACTCCCTTCCTAGAGACATGGTTTGTCTCGATACAATTTAACAGAATGTGACCGCGTTTGCCATTCTTACGAATCGTTGTTCGGTAACCCGCAGACTATAGGGCGATGGATAGAACGGGAATCGAATCCGCGAATTTGAGATGTAAGGGAGGTTGCATATACTGGAATGAATCACATCACGTCGGGTCATCACTTTGGCGATAGCAAGGATAAAACTGCATTTTGCCTTGACCGGGAATCGAACCCGGCTCTCTCAATTTCCGGTTGGTTGCTCTGACGGCTGAGCTATCGAGGCACACTCATTATCCTTGCTAATGCGCCAGTTTAATGCGTCACTACAGTACTTTTCACATATAACAACGTATAATGTAATTTTCACGTATACGGACTTTTTATACTAAATTAAGCAATAAATTACACATAGATGAATGGGTTTTCTATTACGTACCTTTCTCTGAATATGGCAATAATCAATAACGTTTTCTTTTTTAACCACATTTATTCGTCTGTTACTTTCATCATTCTATTGAGTCTTCGGAGTCAGTCATTTTTTGCAAAAAAAAAACAAAATATAATTTTACACTTACCAGATTCCCTTCTATACTAATTTATTTTAAGAATCATCTATCCGGCATATTAAAATAAATGGTGGCGTTAAAAATATTGTGCTGACTTAATGCTACTAGATATCGTTATAGGCACGACAGGCTACTGTATAATTCAATTAAATGAAGGATCTGAGATTATACATACATCATAGAGACCACCTGATCTTCATGTTGCTTTTACAGTCATTGAAGTGCACATTTGGGTAATGTATACTTAACGTCTGTAGTAGGAAAATATTATTCAACGTCAAGATTTGTTATTATATTGTCTATATAAGAGAAATCTGTATTTATTTCTCCATATCTAAAATCATAATTTATTTATTGTAGACGCAAATCATTAATAATAAATAAATTATGCTGTCGGTATGTATCGTTTATGTTCCTTGGTTGATAAGTAAAAATAATTAATATTCTCCCCTGTACATTGTGCCCTCGCTAGGGCAGTAGTAATAGTATTTTCGTATAGCATTATGACAGTTACTTCGTAAGATATAGGGTGTCTTAGTTTGAACTATAGGATTTGAATTGCGCGCCATTTACGTAATGTCAAAGATAGAACATCAATATTTAACGATATCTTTGACATGACACAAATGGGGCACAATTCAAATCTTACAGTTCCAACTGAGACACCAATCGATTTATTTTCCCTAAACCCTCAGGCTATGAAGGAAAAGTTACACGCAGCCACGAGGATAAGCACACCCATGCTCAGGGAGATGTATCAAACTTCGAATCCTAAGATTACTACGACAATTCCAATATTGGGCCTAATCCACCATGGGAAATGCATTGTCGCAGTGTATAGGAAAATACAACCGGTCACCCATCTATGTTATGGACATAGAGCAAAGTGTTACACTTTTATGACTGACATGAATATCCACAGTATTTGTCAGGGCCATATTACATTATACTGTATATTAAAAAACGTCAGTAAACTGTCAATTCTCCGATTCAACTAAATCTTACCATTTGAGGAATTTTTGTATTGTATTCTAAAAATAGTATAGTGAATCGACGCAAGCCGACGAGAATGATTCCTGTCAAACAAAACAGTATGTTTTTGCTTTTCTGTATAGACTATTACACCATAAATTTGTGTTAAAACGTGTAATCGACAAATAATTTGTCTCTACCTTAGTAAATAAAGGTTTATTTTGAATCTAGAGCCGTGTGCTTAGTATAAAAATGGGTAGTTTTGTAACGAGGCAACTTGACATATTTATTATTGATATTATTAATAATTTCATCCAGGACCACTATAATAGGAAGGTTTAATACGTCTGTTTTCCGTGAATTAGAGGCCTTCTAATATACTAGTGGGTTAAAATTCATAATACCACGCTTCTATAAATGTTTATATATCAAAATAAATCTGTAAAATCTGACGTTTTTCAGAACCAGAATTTTTCACTTCTTAATTGACCGGTTTTGTCCGTGGTCGCGGATAAAACGTTCAACTACATTCGGGAATTAATAGCTTTTAATCCGCTCAAAAAAATGGGGGCTCTCTGCTACGCCTCGAGTGTACAATTTTTCTCGTGAATTAAAAGCTTGTTAATTCCCTCATATAAATTAATAACTATTATCCACGATCAGTATATTAGGAAGGTTTAATATGTCTGCTTTCCGTGGATTAGAGGACTTCTAATGCACTAGTGGATTAAATTTCATAATACTACGCTTCTTGATATTAATGTAAAATATTCTTGATCGAAATACATCTATCAAATCTGACGTTTTTTAAAACCAGAATTTTTCACCTCCTAATTGACCGGTTTCGTTCATGGTCGTGGATAAAACGTTGAATTACATTTCATTTTTTCTCGTGGATTAAAAGCTTGTTAACTCCCTTATATAATTAACAACTATAAATAGTTTCTTTGCTGTAATTGAAATATTTACAAGATATAAATTATTTATGTAAATGTGTAGATTATTTCAGTTATTACGATTTTAGATAACGTCTTTTTATAAAGACAAATGCAAACACCGTATCTTCAACGAGGACGTTAATAATTTTTTCAGTCATGTAGCAAAAAGCAGGGCAAGCGTTTTCCACAATGTAAAGTAAATATTGAAGTGTTCCTGCATGCCGTGCTGTCAATGTATCTCAAGTGGGGTGAATGAAAGAAGAGTTTTTACGGGCAGTTTTACGTTCCTGTTTTCGTGCCCCTCCGTACTGACCCCTATTCATGGTCTTTTATATTTTCTTTCGTCCCTTTCTTTACGATACGATAACACCTCTGGGAAACATCGGCTTTCGCTCGCCATCGACTACTCGTTCCGTCATTAATTCCGACGACTGTACTGAAATTACAACGCCAGATCTATACAAATTGCACTTTTTACTGGTAGTGCCAGTTGGCTGTAGTCGGGGTTTTAGAAGGAAGATTACAAATTGAAATATTTAGATGCATTTTCGCGAGAATTATTCTACGGGTGAATAAATAGGCACTGTGTTTAGTTTTGTGCTTACATAAAG
Source organism: Rosalia funebris (assembly GCA_037954035.1). Lineage (NCBI taxonomy): Eukaryota > Metazoa > Arthropoda > Insecta > Coleoptera > Cerambycidae > Rosalia > Rosalia funebris. Next base: position 27,937,066 of record JAZFAV010000035.1, on the reverse strand, counting down.
GTCAAAGGTTAGTAGAATTGTTGATTTATATTTAAGGGGGTCGACTTTTACGCCCAGCTGGTGTCATTATGCATAACTTTACTTTCAATATCTTCAAATCTATTGAATCAATCCTCACAATCCTCACGGCATTAGCACCATTTTGTTCAGAATCGCTTTCGGATCATTTTGATATGAATCATCTACTAGAAATATTTGATTAAATAACCATGATCTTCCAGAAACTAAAAAAGTACTCACACTCAAAAACCGACTCCCATTCGGTACACTTTTCTAATAAACTACTTACCGGAATTAAACACGTTTTATCTTAAATTAAACGTAAAAATAAAGTGAAGTTCATATCGACAGATTTTGTTAGTTAGTTAATTCGTGGCTATGTTACTTAAAGTTAAATAATAGTGAAAATCTTCGTACCGTCTTTTTTGGTGTTAAAACTTTTTCCTTAGATTCTGTCACGAATTCCCAAAGAAGGGCTCGAGACAACCTTAACATTTTTCTGTTGGTCATTTTAAAAAATAAGTAAGTAGATATATTCAACAGATCCGGAAAAAGTATACCGAAGGGAAACTTGTTTTTGAATACTTTTGAGGAATAAGGTTTTTATGATTATTTTGAAAATGCGCGGATTTTCCTTATTCTTTCATAATAAATCAATTATTTAGTTATATAAAAAGAGCTGTGGGTATCAATATTTACACGAAAGTGCCATATAATTTGTATGTTGTTTACAAAAAATTGAAATCCGTCCCTCCTTCGTCCTTGGCTAAACTTGAGTTGCTGATAAAATGCCTTTCTGGGCTCACACAGAACCCAAGTGAGTGTTTCATTAATGTAATGTTGCCTGCTGTGCCTAAAAATGTGTTTATAATGAGGAATTGGCAGCATATTTCGGTAAATAGATAAGCACGATTGTTACATTTGTACTATAGTAATTTTTTCAGATGTAACGTGTTGAAGCATCTTGGTATTGATTCCGAGGAATTCTCAGTCGAGAACCAAAAAGCTGCCATGTCACCAAGGCTGAAAAGGTATTTTAAAATAAAGGGTGGTCCAGCCATAATGCACGATGTTAATTGTGAGTCACACCTTAACGTCAAGTGTTTTGCCCAATTTAATTTGACATTTCTTTGTTTCAGTGTTTGACAAATTCAACCATGGAGAGGTACACAATTGAGCAGCGCGTTAAGATTGTTGAAGCCTTTTACGAAAATGGGCGTTCAAATCAAAATGCATTTCGTGCACTTTGTGACTTTTTTGGTCAGCGTAATCGACCAAATGTGTCCACAATCGGGAGAATTGTGCGTAAATTTCAGCAAACCGGATCTGTAGGAAATGTGAAAACACCTATGCATGCTCGCCCAGTTCGTTCTGCGGAAAACATTGCTGCTGTTCGCGATAGTGTAGCAGAAGAGCCGTCAACCTCGACTCGTCGTCGTGCCCAACAACTGAACATCTCACGAACATCACTGATGCGAATTTTGAATAAAGATTTAAATTTACACGCTTACAAGGTTCAATTGACTCAAGAGCTGAAGCCTACTGACCATTTCAAGCGTCGTCAATACGCCGAATGGTTGGTTGAACAGACAGAAGTGAATGGTGAACTTTACAAAGAAAATCATCTTCAGCGACGAGGCACACTTTCACCTCAGTGGATTCGTTAACAAGCAGAATTGCCGCATTTGGGCAAATGAGAATCCACGAGTGATTGTTGAAAAGCCGATGCATCCACAAAGAGTGACTGTTTGGTGTGGGTTATGGGCTGGCGGCGTCATCGGGCCGTACTTCTTCGAAAATGAGGTCAGCCAAGCAGTTACCGTGAATGGTGTTCGCTATCGCGAGATGATAACGGACTTCTTGTGGCCAGAAATTAAGGATATGGACCTGGACGATATGTGGTTCCAACAAGATGGTGCCACTTGCCACACAGCCAACGAAACAATGGCACTTTTGCGCGAGAAATTCAATGGCCGTGTTATCTCACGTCGTGGCGATGTTAATTGGCCGCCACGGTCATGTGATTTGACACCGTTGGACTTCTTTCTTTGGGGATATTTAAAAGAAAAAGTGTACGTCAATAAGCCAAGAACAATTCAAGAGCTAAAGGATGAGATAATTCGGCACATTAATGACATTGAACCTCAATTATGTCTCAGAGTCATTGAAAATATGGACCATCGGATAGAGGTATGCCACCGAAGCCGTGGCGAGCATTTGGCTGATATATTATTCACACATAATTGTTATGGATCCTTCTATCATAATAAGAAATATTAAGATAATTCTCTGAAAACTTTTTGTTTTATTTACAATTAACATCGTGCGTTTTGGTTGGAACACCTTTTATTGAAAAAAAAATGCCCCAAAAGAGGCCCACAGGTAGGAAGACTTGAACTTGAAGATTAATTTGTTCTGGATGAAGGAGAACCTTCTTATGGAGCGGGTCAATTTTGATTTTTTTTTATTTTAATTTTTTTTGTAGTTTATATCTTTTAATAAAAAGTACTCCTACTGTTATATTCTTTTAAATATACTTTGAAATATATTTGACTTTTTGAATTTTGATTATTCCCCTGAAATAATAAGAAATAGCGCTATGAATTGAGATAAGTGGAGCTCTAAGTAGTGTCAATCGCGACGAGACAGCGCGATTGCTAACTTCAATTATTTTTTTTCAGGCACTTCTAGATATCCACTCGACAACAAATTTTTGACCCCTCTAAAGTCGACCAACCTTAAAAATATTTTACCTAAGGTAGACATGAATTATGATCATTTCCGATAATCACTACTGTAACAGAAGCTAACTAAAAATAATAATATTCAATAATACGTTCAATAACATTTAAACACTTAAAATACATTAGCTTGATTGAAATCAATTGACAAAACATGTTTACTGAAAATTGCTAAATGATTAAACAGCCAAAAATATAGAGCTCAAATTGAGATCAAAATATGGAACTCATTTGTTTGGCAATTATTGCCAAAATGCGCACTGTATACATAAGGTAGGTTTATATTAAAATAAGTAGAAACAATTATGATACGATATGAGTATATACGAGTACGTTGAAAAATAAAACAACGCACAAAAATATTAAAGCGTTAACAGAACAAACAATCTTCTCCTGGGAGTGACTTGGAATTTTCGATACAGCAACAAAAAACTGGATGTAAATTTTCCACAAATACTCTCCACAATAACTCAATATTAATATACCGAGTATATATTTTTTTTATAAGGGGTCACTTTGAAGTCCTTCCATTTTGCCATACTAGGTCCATTTTCCATTTTCGATATTGAAAATCGACACATAGAAAATTAATTTCAAACACGTTGTCATATTAAGTAATCAACAAAATTCTTAGAGACAATTTCAAAGTGTCAAATATGAGATTAACTGTTGATCTTAACTATTTACAATCCTTCCAGGATTTGGAAATTTTTAACAAATATTGTATAGAGATGTATATCTGTAATTCGTCTCTCATTCTTCTTCTCCATCAACTTTACTATTTGATTAATGTCAAATAATATATAATAATATCATTTCCCATTTTTCTGAAGTTAAAAATCTCAGCTAAAGTGAAAGAATATCGTAGTTAAAATTATGAAATCACAATGGCCATTAAAATTTTACTATTGGTGATATATAACGCACATAGATTGGATTTGCATACAAAATATACGACAAATACAATGAATGGTTGGTTGATTTATTTATCAATTGGAAGTCAGTTTTTCATTCAAAATAATAAATTGTTTATCCCGATTTTTAAACACTTCAAAATCGTTATATATAGCAACGCCGAATAGGCAGGGATAACGCATATGAAATTTGATTGAATGAAAATATTTGAAAAGCTGTCATCACACAGAATAATTGGAATATAAATTGAAACGGTCCTGCAATTAAGCCACATTGCTTTCCGAAACAAATTCCGAACTGATAGATATCATCTGCAAAGTTTGAAAAGCGTCCCAAAAACAAAATAGAATCGTATTTACGCGCGCTTCACGTTCAAAAACAAACAAATATTTATTACTTATTGAACGTAAAACGACGGGTTTATTGCGCAGCTTCGAGTGCTGCTAAATTAAATAAAATATTGAAAATTATCTCCGGGAATATTTCAAGACGTTAGTTTTAATAATGTCACCATATTACACCTGTCACACAAATTTCAGGTAGATAAGTCCGATATGGACGTTCGACACGAATGCGTCTAAACGTGGAATTTGAATGTGGGTCATGACGAATTCTACTGAAAGCAGAAAGCTAACTATAACCATTAAATGTCATTTAGTAGAACACGACTATATTTGCTTCAATAGTTTTTAGCCCGGCTATAAACGAATAATATTTCTTAATCTCTTGAAATAATACTATAAAATAAAACATACATATAGCTGGTGGTTTTTTTTAGAGGTATAGAAATTTAAAACGAAATGAAACATATAAAATTGTGGCAATGGCCATTGTATTGACTTTATAAGACGGCGAAGTTTATGCCACTATTGTTTAAAATGATATCGGTCACATGGGAACCGCGGCTGGCTCCAACATAGCGCAACCTGAAAGTCCAATTGTCGACGATTTTTTCCAGCATCTGGGGCCGTATATCGACAATAACGCGGCGAATGTTAGCTTCTAAGTCGTCCATCGTCTGTAGTATATTGGTGTAGACTAGCGACTACACATATCTCCACAGAAAATAGTCTAGCGGCGTCAGATCACAAGATTTTGGAGGACAATTCACAGCCCATTACGCGAAATTATGCGTTTGTGGAATGTTTCTTTAAATAAATTGATTATGGCATGCGCTGTGTGGCATGTTACCCCGTCTTGTCGAAACCAAAACTCTTCCACATTAATGCCATTCAATTGAGAAATGGAAAAGTCAGTAATCATGGACCTGTAGCGCTCTCCATTGAATGAAATGTTCTCACCGGCATAATTTCTGGAAAAATATGGACTAATCATTCCATCAGCACACAAAGCACACCAACCAGAAACTTTTAGTGGATCTAAATATGTCTTAATAATGGCCCGTGGATTTTCTTCACTCCATGAGTGGCAATTTTGTTTATTATCGTTAGCCACCCAACTAAAAATGATTAGTCCTAAACTAAACAAAATTTTGTAGTAAAAATGAGGATCAACGGCGATTCAGAGAACGTACCACGCACATGATGGTCAACCGGCTTCAATTCCTTCATGAGCTGGATCTTCTAAGCTCATAATCCAAAATTTTCCATAAAGTAGATGGACATAGCTTCCATTGTTGTGCACGATGACGAATCGACTCATTCGGGTTCTCCTCAATACTACGCTCCACAAAAGCAAGAATTTCTTCAGTGTGGACTGTACGACGTTTCTGAGGATACACATTATTAATTAGAGCGTGCTTGGTACGAAAACGATCCATGGTTTTCCGTATTACTTGCTCAGATGGCCGATTATGTCGACCGTGAAACGGACGCAATGCACGATAAGTTTCGCGAACTGAGCCACGATATTCGAAGTTAATTTAGACAATTTGCAAGCGTTGTCCTGGCGTAAGCTTATTCATAGTGAAGTGGCAAATCAAGCTAAGTACAAATCAGCTGTCAGCTATCAAATTAGCTATCATTAGAAAGAGCGTTGCTAATTCGAAAAACAGACCTCTACAAAAACATCTATTGCATGTCCAGATATATTTCATTAAGCCTATTTGTTACATTTTCTACCGTATAGACTTGCTGTCTAAAAAATAAAGAAAAATATTTCAATTTCGCCCTTAGCCGGAATAATACAGTAATGTTAAATCTGCAGTGTATCTAAAATACAGAGCTAAAATGTATTTTTTTTTGTTCTTAAAAATATAGACCTAGTAGTAGTTATAAATATTATATTTTAATAATACTTCTTTTTTTGTAATTGATGTTATTGGTCAAAGCTGCACAGAGATCGTCACAGCACCATATATTTAACAATGAGTAGATAACCTTCAAATGTGTCGAGATATAGAAGATTATCTTTCCTTGTTATTGTTATCTTAAATGTACTGGATTTGACATGGTTTTTACAGATTACAAACTTTTCCACATGATATAAATCATCTTTTCATCCAAATATGTTGTTTTCTACTATGTTAAGTCGAATACAGTAGGTGAAAAATTGAAAAACGATGGTCTATTCGTCTATATTAATTTGGTTTTCAATACCTTATAAACAACAGGGACCTTTTTTACCTACGTATACTTAAAAAATTAATCATTCGTTTTTATAAATAAAAATGAAAATATTCAGATATTTTGCAATGGCACAAGAACTAAACTGGTGCAATTCAATTTCTGAAAGTAATTTTAATAATAGTATCTATGCACCATATTCTACTTTCCAATATAAGACATAAGTGATAGTAAAACTACAGAAATAAGGAGATTATACTCCAACCCATTTGCAAATGCCTTATAAGGACTAAACAAATTAGGTCAAAACAGCTTTTGGCTATATGCCAAACGCCGAGCGCTGAATTACATGACAAAATTTGCCGTATTTTATCTAACAGAGTTAGCACTAGAATACAGTGATTCAGATTATTCTAAATCCACAAGGAGGATGCAAAGTGTCACCTATCTCAGGATATCGTTAACTGCAGACTGGCTTCGATTTCATTTTGGGTCTCGTCAGTGCAATGTAAGCGAGCTTACCTTTGACAGATGAAGCTCAAATTTAGTAGACATTGCTACGTTTCACCGCAGTAGAACATGCAGATGGGTTGCAGATGAGTTGGATATATAATCTCCTTATTTCTATAGTTTGAATATTACCCTCTGTGTAGTAAAACTTTGCATTATACTAATAAGTGATAGTATTTTAACCCTAACTGATACAAAAAGGAAAATCTCTTCCCACATTAACTACTCATCAATTGAAGCTCTGAGAAAAGACATGTCCAAATATAACTTCATATAGAAAATCATCTTATGCAACAAATCTACTTGAGGAATATTAAGTTATATTGATATCTAAACAATACCTAATCAACTCTTTAAAATAAGTAGTAATAAGCAAAGTAGGTTCTAAATTACGACTATTTCTTTCAAAAATACTTTTTCTTACACTGGACAGAATGCTATAATTGGTGAACAGTTTTACAAACCAATAACTTATATTCTTTTTAGCAGAAAAGTATTATAAAAATGATAAAGTTCAGGTTTGCATATTGTCAATGTCCAACATGTCCTCTAAATTTATTTAAAATATATACACATATATTATTAAAAATATAAAACATATGAACAATTTTACGTTAGTATAGAAAAATAAATATTGAAAACATTTATAATAACAATTTTTAAATTCAAAATTATTTCTATGTTAATGTATTTTTTATTTAACCTAGTTTATAAGACTCATCAACAAATTATAAATGTCTCTTCTACCTTATTTCTTACCTCTATTTATTACAAAACTATTCGAAACTCATTATTTTATGACAGTATGTCGTACCACTTCACATTATTTCCAACGGATCTGTTGAGAGTGACGGTAGAATCACGCAACCGAATTAATTAAGTTAATGTGTTCATTAATTTGCATGAACGCTTCTATTTGGAACCAGAGTTTTACGTTACTTTTTTATTATTTCAATTTAATTTGAGTGTGCGCAAGAATGCGTCATTGTAATCAATCGCTTAAAAAATGGTATTTGATTAGATTATTAATTTTAAATCAGACAGAGCATTTCAGTTGTATTTGAGCGAAACGGTTTTCATTTTAGTACTGGACGAGATCTAATAATAAATCTTTTAAAAGCAAATCATTTCTCATATTACATATCGAGATCTCACAATTAACAAAATACAAAATCCTAGAAGAGGTTTGGAATCTTCCATACAGCAACAAAAATAGGTGACCAATATTTCACATCGAAATATTATCTGTCGCTCGACACAAGTTCCGGCAAACAAGTTGACATCATCAGGAGACAATTTAATCCAACTTTTAAATTTTATTTTCTTGATGAATATAATTACAGGATGTTTATTATAAACATTAATAAAATAGAAGAAATATATATATATATATATATATATATATATATATATATATATATATATATATATATATATATATAAAGTGTATGAATTTATCGTTAACTTGTTGAGGGTCACTGACACGTATGGAAATAATAGAGTATTTTAGAGTAATGTAGCTAGGCAACAATGTTAAAAGTTTTAGTATTCTAACAGTCTAGTTTAGTCGAGAGGAAAAGGTTGTGAAATTATCTTAAAAATTAATTTTTGAATTATATTATTCACGTTTAGAATTATCAAAAGTCGGGATTGTAACGTAAAATAAAAGTTATTTTTCAAAAAAATAGAATACGAAGTGTTACATAAAGTATCTAACGGTATATCTGTCAGAATATTCTTTCATCTGTTACCTATAGGTTTAAATCAATTCAATTTTATTTATACAGCTTTAGTTAAAAATAACGTTGCTTTGTTCAAAAGTTACTTCAGCTTTATTTTCCAAAATATGACTTATATAAAAAAAGGTTTTAAACTTTTTAGAGACATTCATTAAAACACTGCTTCATTTATAAAGTATTTCGAAGTGTAATAGATTGAGTTATTTCTTTAAAATGCTCTATATGTTTTACTTATACTTATTAACATTTATGTTTGGAAAAAATTCAGTCCAGTTTACCACAAATAACGAAACATTTTTATATAATCTTGTTATTTTAACAGGTAACAAGATTATTTATTGGACAATGAAGTTAAAAACATTATCAAGAGATAATTAAAACTTTGTACAAATTATCTCCTGATCTCAGCTAAAGAAACTGATGACCCAGATTATTAATATTTCATGAAGAGAATAAAATTTCTTGCGATGCACCAAGGTATTGACAGATTAGTGAACCAATTTGTGCATAGAACTGCTAAGTAAGTGGGAATCCTCGTTGGATGAAGAATACGCAAAAAACGAATGTGTGGGCTGATACTCTTTGTGAACCAATTATTGATCCACTTTTCACAAAAAGAAATAAAATTTTTCTCATGGCCATGTCGTTTGTACCTGATAAATAGATACCTATATAAGTGAGTAAATTAATTTCAGGATAATGATGAACTATTACTAGACATCAATGTCTCCTTGCAACAAGACGGTGCTATAATGTAGTATTCATTTCATCGCCATTTGCCAAATAAAAAACTCTCTTATGTTACCGGAGCAGTCTACCTGAACCTTGCCACAAAACAAAGCCACGGTATGAGATTTGGTATTTTTTATTTGGCAAATAGCGATGAAATAAACTATATATTATACATTAGATATTAATAATATATATTAATATTTTTCTGCGACTGGGTAATGTATTCTAGGTTGATGAATTGGGTAACGAAAACCCTTCGAAGAAGAGGGCCACCAAGATTAGTTGATTTAAGCCACCTTGACTTTTCTGGAGCTTTCTTAAAGATATAGATACAAGATATAATTAAACAAAATTCAACCTACATCACCCGTCACTTCAGAATGTTACATATATAATTCTTCAGATACACCCAACCATTATAAAACTATATACGTTAGTTTGAACATTTTATTTAGATCAGCTGTGAAGTTCACGATATATGATTCAAATTAAGATATTTTTATATTTCTGTAGTCCTAAACGAATTAGTTAATCATGGAACGAGTATTGGCATTAAATAGTTATGTTACATATTTTTCAAAAAAGAATTGTGTCGTAACGAATTTTCGGAATCAAAACGCGGTGATCTTTCAAATTAAGATACGAAAGCGTATATTAAACATATACAATGTATTACAATTAAAAACCAGTTTAACGTATCACACTTTCTCGAAACACCTATATATTAGACGACTATTCCAAATTTGTGTTTAAAACATTACTCTCTAAAAGTTACATCTCAGTAACCATTGCGCAATGCGATTAATACTTCTTACTAACCCTCTCTAAACTCCTAACTCTATATTACACGATACTCGCTGAGGAATTCGTCAACCAAGTTAGCATAATCAGGAGATGATTAAAACTTTTAGGTATTAATTTAATTGATTGTTGATGATGTAATGATTTAATCATTTCCTTATGATGCCAACTTCATTAACGAATCACCCGTCGAGTAACCTTTAATCGTTTTATGTTCGTGGAAAACTGGTCTAGTGTTTTTAACCGTTTATTTCTAATTTTGCCGCTTTTTAACTTTATGTATTATTCCGTAAATAGAGGACGGAGGATACCAAACAAGCACTTTCTATGTTTATTTTTATAACGAAAAATGTATACCACGTATACACGATTAATTTGGTATTCACGGGAATTTTCACTTAATTTCGAGCATATTCAAATACCTGATTTAAATTTTAGATATTAAAATAATACTGTTCGGCGTTAAATTTTAAAATGAATTTAAATTTACTTTCAATTCCTATTAACACTGCTTCGCTTCACCAGATTAGGGGTAGTAAATATTTTCAAAGCTCTCGGTGGTCATCACCCCGTTTCTCACTTTCTCTCGACTTACCTTCCCGGGTCGTGTTTTGAATTAACTCGTTCTAAAGTACGTCAAAGCTGTTATGAAATTTACACAATGAGGTATTACTTAAATAACCCTCCTCCTTCAAGTTAATATGTTTTCATTGTTTGAAGATGGTGCGAGAAAGCAGTTAGAATTTAGTAATATCTGCACTTGATCCTGCAATAACATTTTCATTATTAATTATATTTCTCTATCACTATATTGATTTTTCGCTATTAATTAGACAAATACTATCCTGAAATAATAATACCCGATAACAGCAGTGGACACTATTCAAAAATCACATTCATAGGAGAATGACTTTTACAACATACAGCAACTATATACAGTCTTGAAAAAATATACCAAATCGTCTGATATGTACATATAGATATTTCTAAATAAACATCAAATATCTTGAAATTTATCTATCTCTTTTAGAAAAATATTTTAAAATATGGAGTTATTTCATAAAAATTAATGAGAGTAATGTATTTAATTGTAGAGTAATTGTTAGCGACCACCTAAATCCCATACTCTTGTACCCCCTTATACCGACCGTTCTCTTAAATGACCGCGGGCGTCCATCATTGGAATTTCCTAGTACACACTAATGCTAAAAAACCCTCAATAAAGAGCAATAAAATGTGCATGCTACAAATTATTTTACTACGGGCGGTACTGCAAATTGCTTTATGATTTCTTAATGAATATTTATTTCTTAAGCGCAACAAATCTAGTTTTAACATTAGTTTTTTTCACCGCTTAACGTTAAATATTTGAGTAAGACAGGAAAACTGAAACGTCTTTCTATCAAAGATAAAATTGATATAATCGACGAAAGTGAAAAAAGTGGTTTGAGTACCAGGAAATTAGCTCAAAGGGTTAAAGTAGGCAAGACTCAAGTGACCAAGTTATCAAAAAATAAAGAACTTAGAAATTTTTATCAAGAAAGTGGCCATGTTGATCAAAAAAAAATTCCTAAAATTGAGGGACTTGCTGTGGATCAAGTCGTTTTCAAGGCTCAAAACACTTACCAACACCTGGGCCCATAATTCAAGCTAAAACCCTTGAAGTTGCGCAAAGCTAAGTGACTTTAAAGCATCAAGTGGATGGTTAGAAAGATTTCGACGTTGGCACTATATTATCTTCAAGAGAATATGTGGTGGATCTGCCGATATTAATGTCGAAGATGTTAAAACTTGGAAAGAGAAATTGATGGTTGTTTTAAAAGATTACGCCCCACATGATGTGTGTAATGCAGACGAGACGGGTCCCCACTATCGTTCATTGTCAATAGGAACATATGCATTGAAAAATGATAAGTGTTCCGGAAGAAAAACTGTAAAACAACGAATTACAATTTTGATCTGTGCAAATATGGAAGGTGAAAAAGAGGAACCAATTATCATAGGTAAAAGTAAAAAACCTCGATGTTTTAAAGGAGTACACATCGAAAAGCTACCTCTTCAATGGATCTCCAACAAAAACGCATGGATAATAGCAGATATCATGACGACGTGGCTCCACAAATTTGATGCCAAGATGAAGAAACAGAATAGGAAAGTGATATCATTCCTGGACAATGCAACATCTCACTCCAAAACTGCATTGGATAATGTCAAACTTATATTTCTTCCACCAAACACTACTTCACATTGCCAACTTTTGGACCAAGGCATTATTCAAAATTTTAATATACTTTCTATTAAAAGGCTTCTAACATATGTGGATAGTGGCTGTCCTCTTCAAGAAATAAAAAAAAACATTACTTTAACCAGCACCTTAATATAGATTTCAGTGGCCTGGAAAACTTTGTGCGCGATGACATTAAAGAAGTGCTCTTTTTAAGTTGGATTTACAAATATAGATCTGAAGGATTTCAAAGAAGAAAATAATATTCCGCTAGTAAAACTGTTTCCTGCCTTAAACGACACATTTGTTAGTTTGACAGAATTTACATTAATTGATAGCGATGTGGAAACAGAAAGTGCAGAATTGACCATCATCGGCTATATTGAAGAGGTACGACAAACCAATCAATCTACTTCCGATTATGAAACAGAGAATGATATTGAGGAACCTGAAATTGTTCAAGTATCAAATATATCAAACCTATCTGAAAGCCTGTGCATGTTTGAGAGATTTAGAAAAATTTTTTGTTAATGTGAACAATTTTGACATAGTTACAAATATGCCCCAACTATTATTAAAACGTTAGTCTGAATTTTATAAAAATAAACTAAATAATATGAAGCAGTTATTAATTTCCGACTATTTTAAAAAGTAATACATATGTAATTTTAATATCTATATGTTAATACATACATGCATATTATGTATATGACCATAATTTTGAATTATGTATATGCACATATATACAACCATCTACAGTAGATTTGCCAACAAACGCAATTATGGATATTTTGCACGTAAATGGCAAAGATGGAGGAAGGAGGAAAAATAATGTAGATACTAAAGAAATCAAAAAAAGTTGACCAAAAAATTTATTTATTTAAACAAAAATATAAAATACTAGTGACACACGAATTAGTTATCGTATACTTACCAGTTTATGTATACCAGTATTAGTATTAAAACTTACACTATTAATAAGTATTAAATATTAATAGGAATAAATAACAAATTAAAGAATTAATATGTTGTTTACATACTTATCTTGTGCAATATATAGTGTCAGATCAACATTTTTCTAAGAACAATAATCTATCAAACGAGACCCAGTTATCAAGTTACTTTATTTAATATGGTAATAAATAATGGAATTATTGATTCGGGGTGTAGAAGAAGCTGAGCTTATTTATCCATTATTTACAACCAGACTTGTATGTATTAATTTAACAACTATAGTAAATATGTAAATAACTTCTAAATTGATTAATCGCAAAATGGTCAACTGCATTTTTTACTTAGTTATAAACAAAACAATCAACTAAAGTTTGTGTAATACAATACCTTTAATAAGATCTCTTAGTTATGAAATGTCGACATTCGCCAAAAGGGTAGTTTTCAGGCTTCTTTCCATTAACAATAAAAGGTAGCAAGTCTTGCTAAAGAGTAGGTTTCTAAATTCTTTGTTAAGTAATATTGTTAATATTGTAAGAAACATTCTATTTTCACAGGCTCTGATTAATAAACCTGATAATCTTATTAATGGCCTATATACGAGTAGTATATACTGGTATGTCATGAGTCATCACTACGGGAACTAGAGGCTAAAAGCATGCTATATATTTCTTAATAATTTCTCTAATAACGATTTTACAACAATAGCACCTTTTTAATATTAATAACTAATCTAATTGTAATATAATAACAATTTATAAAATTATTTTTTATAAGCCACTACTTCATGCAGTGATTTCTTCGATATTACCAAATCCGATAGTTAGATTGTTAATCTATTTTTATGAAGTAAAAGGTTTTTGTGCGGTAGATAGGAATCCGTCAATCTGAAACATTTGTTCATGTTTTTCATACATTCTAAAACGTTTGATCTCTGAAGCCTTCTGAATTTCTTTCTCCATAAATGCCAATCTAGCTAGCGCAATACGGCTTTAGGTACTAACATATTATTCTTCGGCGTTATGTTTTCATTATTTTTAACGTGTATTGTCAAATCAAATATTATTACTACTTTATAAAATATTGGTAATTGTTTTATTTCGTGTTATGTTATTATATTCCGTTTACAGTTTAGTGACTAAATAAATTATTTACCGTCACCAATTTAACCCCATGGAAGGGATCTGTTAATATGTTGGCAACATAAAACTCCACATTTTGTTATTACCGTTATTCATTTTATGGTACTGCTTGGATATCAGCTATAAATTCAAGTATAGAGCGATAATTGACACGGTCGGATTTATAGGGAAGAAAACCTTTATATAAGAGCATTTAACTATTGATTTATACTCATAAGGTACCTATAACATTATTTTTATTACCATTAAAAATAATTTTTATCAGTTCAGTTATGTTCGAAACGAGCGTAAGTTGTCGTTATGAAATACGTCAATTTTACCAGTAAGTTTTAATATTGGAATGTCTTTTATGTAAATAGGAAATATTTACAGTATTTAATTATATTTATCAACGTTTATAGAATATTGCTACTTACGCTAATGCTAGCTGAAAGAATCTGCCATATGAATCGTTACGCACCATCTTATATCGCAGATAAATTAACATTTAGGTAAGAAATACATGATATATGTGTTCGATTTCCTAGTTCTATTTCTATTCCATGTCTCTCTATTTTGTCGATTATTTTCTTACAATGCATTCAATATTTACGATAGTATAAGTGATTATCTAATATCTCTTGCAATAAGTAGCTTAAAGAAATAATATTATTCAGTCAAACATAATTAGTAGCATTTAAATATTTTAAATGAAATACTTTTTATATTTATAATACTGTTATTTCTATCTTTTATATTTTTTATTTTGCTCTGTACTATGTAATATACCACAAATTAGATTCTTTTCTATTTCCTGCTTTATATATAAGATGAATTTATAAATATAAAGTTAAGTTGAATAAGTTTTGATTAAGCTTCTCTCTTATAGGAAACAATTGTTCATAATATTTCTATATATATAACAGACTTTATTTAATAAAGTCTGTTATATATTTAATCTGTTGTTATATACTTTAATAGTTTTTTATATATCTAAAAGTTAGTTATATGTTAGTGGTAATAATAATGGCATAGCTATTTATTTAAAAATTGCTAACTAGGCTAACATGAACTTCAATCTTCTCGCTCTCAGCAAAATATATTTGTGAATATTTAACCGTATGTGAAGTAAACGAAAACTATAAGGAAAAAAATATTAGTATTTTTGTATTGTATTGTAAGACAAATCTTCCTACGTAAAAATGTTTTATTATTAAAAATTATTGTAGAAACATCAATAACTAGTTTAGGCAGTGTTTCATATGAATTCGTCAAAAGTTTATGAAAAGTTCAAATGGGATCTAAAACAAATCACTTTAGGTTTAGATATAATAGAAAATTAGAATTAGAATATAGTCAATAGAAAAATTTACAGAAAACCATAAATATCAATGATTATAATTGTCCAAATTTCTCAATAAGACTGAAATACTTGTTAATAAATGGCGAATGCGCCAGTGAAGTTTTAAAATATTTGGATATATTATTGCTATAGATTTTATTCAAGTATTTATTTACTGCTAATGTATTCTTCTTACAACAACAAAATAATATGCTATTCATTTCATCGCTATTTGCCAGATAAATTAAATGTTAATGCATTTAATAAGCATTAATAAATTAATGCCTATTAAATGTTAAATGTCCTTATTATAGATGTTAGACGTTAAAATGTCCTCATTACCTAACATTTAATCAGGGTGTACTGGGTATATAACCATTATAGATAATGATAATGGAGAAGAAAGAACAGCAAAAATATATTTAAATAAATTCGAATATAATAAAATTAAAATAATACGGACACCCCCGCTACTTATTTAAATAATGTTAATGGGTAATATAATTATTTTATAAATTGAACAATAAATTGTGAATAATAAATTTATCCATAATAAAAATGTTTAAACTCAAATATAATGAAATTAATATAATAAATGGCACCTTCGCCATTTACTTAAATAGTTCTAATGGACAATACAATTTTCGCTTGAAAAGAACAATTTTGTGAATAATACATTTATTTATTATAAAATTATTTAAGCTATACTTAATCATGTATTTACAGGATATAGTAGGTAACTATATATAACCGTTATATGTAATGGTAGTGGAAAAGAAAGAATAGCAAAAAGTATTTAAATAAACTCCAGCATAATAAAAATAATTAAAATTATAACAGCATCTCCGTCATTTATTAATGAATATATCAGTAATAAATTTTGTAAATACATACCAAAACAATAGAAACCAAGCAACTTACGTGTTCTATGAATAGAACCACCCACGCCAATCACTGACCACCAAATACAAACAGTAATGAAAATGTAGTCCTACGCATTATTGATATAACTTCATTTAATTATTTCCGATTTCAAATGAGTTCTCTTGAAATGGCGCAACTAAAATTGTATATATATATATATATATATATATATATATATATATATATATATATATATATATATATATATATATATATATATATATATATATATATATATATATATATATATATATATATATATATATATATATATATATATCTATATAAATTGAAAACAGAATGTGTATTAATGTTTTCTACTGAATTATTAACCATTCACTCTGTACGAGATTATTAGTTTGTTACATTGTTAATTAAATATTAAGGCACTAAAGTTATAAAATCTAATTATGAATATTAGAACAGTATGTCATAAATAAGTAAAACTAGATATTATAGCAACAGACCACATATAACTTATTACTCATTCATGTTAGTGGAACAGTGTTTTATATGCCTACTCTTACCAGTGAACACTACTACTATTCAGAGATAACATATTAGGTAGAATTTCTCGCAAAGAAACGCGTATATATTATTTACATAATGACGTTGGTGACAAAATAAAAGTATGCAAGAACTTCTGTACGTGAAATTTCTAATGGTAGAGTCAGTAGACTGTTGGTTCCAAACAAGGGGGTTTAGCTGCACCAACAGATAGGAGAATCAAAAAAAATCTGCAAACAAAAGTTCGAGTGAAAAAATTAACGAAGTTAAATTATTTATTCAAATATTCCCTACATATTCCTACAAAATCCCATTATAATCGTCACAAAAACATGTATAGGGGATGTTGGGATATGCATCCGAGTCTTCGTACCCGGATTAAATCTTGGAAGTCTATGAATTTTATAAAACTGAGTTTGAAAATGCGCGTTCCGTATCGATGTATACATTTAGATATTAAAAAAAAAATAAATATCAATTTCCACGCACCGATAAGTGATTCATGCAAGAGATGTAATTTATGTAAAAATAAAATAGAGTTTTCAACTCATGAAGTAGACAAACGACAAATCCAAATTGAACAAGATCTGCATAATCGAAAAGCGAACAGTGCTAGAGACGGTATGAGAAGCGATGGAGGTACCACAAAAATAAATCCAGATGAACTAACTGTTATAGTCTTTGACCTAATGAAAACTCTTCCTATACCCATTACATCCACAGGAATCTGTTATTATAAGTGCCAACTGTGGACTTACTGTCTTGGTGTACATAATTTAGGCACAAAAGACGTTGTAATGTAGACTTGGGATGAACCTATTATTTCAAGAGGCCTTCAAGAAGTAGAATCATGCATTCTACATTTAGAGCCTCATGAAAACCGAAAAATTAATTATGTACTCAGGTCAATGCGGGGGGCAAAACCAGAACTTTATGGCAGCTTTGTGTTACTATTTTGTAACTTCCAATCTAAGTTCGATAAAAGAAATTCATCATAAATTCTTAATGAGTGGACACCCTTTTCTATCTCGTGACCAAGATTTTGGTTTGGTACAAAAACAAAAAAGTTCTTCGGAGACATTTTTATTCCAGACGGATCTAGTACAAATATTCGCAATGACGATGTACCCCTTGAATCAGTTAGTATTGCTAAAAGGAGATCAGTGCAGTCTGTGGAAACTATCGAGATAAATCTCTTATATCCCAAGGAACACACCATTGACTCTAAAAAGAAAATGCATCTTTTAGAACTAATCTTCTTTATAGCACATGCCTATCGCGATATTTACAAGCACTTGAAGACATCAGAAAATACATCAGAAGAGATATTCTCGAAAGAAGAGGGAGAAGATGAACTACATATGATAAAAATTTTAATCATTATACAGATTTAGAGTATGTGTACATACTTATGCTTTGCTGACTATTTGAGGAGTGATCAAACAAAATGCAATATAACCATTTTTAGAAATATATGGAAAAACGAATATAACTTTTAGTAGAAAGTCTTTCGGGAATAAAAAAAGCCATTTGAACATAATGGCACAGAATGGCTAAAACATAACAACACAATACATTTTGTAGCCTTTGTATGATATGAGGAGTAATTATCACGAAAAAATGGATTTATTACGTTTTGATTGACTGGCAGTTGAGGGTTTAATAAGTTTTACTTGAATAAAAGAAGGTGTTGGTAAAAAATTAATGCTTAACCTATTTGGCAAATAATAGCAATAAACAAAAAAAAATTATTGTGAGCACCATGGTCAGGTTCTAAACAGTCACATTGCTTATGTCCTTCTGCCTCTTCTCGTTCAAGGAGTTGCACATCAGCACTTAAAAGGCTTCTATAGCAAGAATACTGTTGGCCATCCATCCATTCTGGATCGAACTGTTCATTCATGAGATGTTTTAGAGATTTTCTTCTTCTGTGGAATGGCGTTATTAAGTGCCACCTTTTCCAGTCTTAAGTTTCGGTCCGATTTTCCTCGTTTAGTTATACTTTTTGGAGTTTTTGTTAGCGGTTCTAATCTGAAATTCTGGAAACCAATCACCTTTATTGTTGATGTCTTCTTTATTTCCTCTGTTATCAGAGAAATTCGTTTCATGTCGAAAATTCCTTGTATTTTTTTGAAACTATTTTCTAAACTTTTTATATCATATAAATCCCAGTCTATGCCAAGTTTATTGACGACACTAAAGTTGGAATGTATATTTTTGTACTCCAATTTGGACTTGACAAAAAGGATTTTCCGTAATGACTTCTCAACACTTTGGATTTATTACGTTTTGATTGAATCGCTAACATTTGATTCTCAATTTCAATGGGAATTATTACGTTTTGAATAAATCTGAGGTCTCCAATGGATTCATTTCATACCTAAAACAGGTGCACTGTACCTAACTCTAGATGACCGAAAAGTGGATATACTGCATTTCTTTTATCGCTCCTCATTTAATAAAAGCATTTGAAAACTCTTCATTCATTACCTGTAATAAATCCCTCTTAATTTAGTCTATTCAATATCGTATTATTATTTTCAAAAAAGCAACAATGGCCTAACCAACTTTTTTTTGAAAAAAAAAAAGATAAAATTATTTACTGATAAACCATTTACATCAGATGTTATGAGCATACAGGAAATATTTACAATCAATTTGTTTATTTTAGGTAATCCCATTAAACTATAATGCTATTTGACCCAAAAATTCATTAACGTTTGTCTCAATAACACAGTTTTGGGCTTAGGTCAATGTGGCGCTGATAGCCTCAATTGTAGTCTATTACCCAACCATCCTTATATTGTGAGCCCGCCCCTGTGCACCGGCAGGCACGCTCGCTCGTGAGGCAGTGCAGGTTAGCCGATATCGGCTACAATTTGTTGTAGAAGAAGCAAACGGAAGACGAACTCAGATAGATGGTGGTCATTTGTAACGTAATGACGGCCGCACGGTGCTAACCGGTGATTTACACCCATCAATTCAGGACCGAAACGCCACCTTATCGTTTTTTCACGGCGCTGATACGTTTTTATAAAGTTCAATTGATCAATTTTATACCAATGAAACATTTACTCGGCGTGAGTTATTTTCGCCGACGGGAAACGAATTATTTATATCTGGCCTGATTGAATTTGCTGTATTTGCTTAATTAAATATCGAAGGCCCTCATTACGAGCTATATGTAATAACCAGGGTTATTTTAGAATTGTTTGATTTCAAATCTATTTAAATCAAGTTTGCCAAAGGAGAGTACTACTGGTAGTTAAATACTCATGCGTCAATTCTTTGATAGAAAATTTATCCTGAAAAATTATTATGGTTCAACTGAAATATTTTAAAAGGGCTTTATAATTAAACTGCTTAAATATATTTTAATTTACGGAATTCTAAAAGAATAGCAAATGTATTGCTAAATATTTCTTATCTCATTATTATTTTATCCAAATATGAAAGATTATCTTAATCAAAGGTTGCTATGGATTTTAGAATAGTCGACGAAGTTAGTATCGTGCATTATCGTCAGTCATTTTGTGATTTCCATCAGGTCTTGTGAAGTTTTCTTGTGGTCTGAGCTATTGTGATCTTAAATTTTCAATTGTTGTGCAAGAACTTTATATGAATAAAGTCTATTTTTGAACTTATAGTGTTGACATTTGGTCCAAATGTCAACACTACAGTGGCGGCTGGTGATACAGACAACTCGTGCTGTAAACACAGCAGACCGATTGAGCGCTTACTTCGCAATGCTTTAAACACGTGTTCCATAATTCGTACCAGGTGCAGGTCGTGCTGAAAATATCTCCACTCCATTGACCGTTCACTCCGTTGAATTGAGTGTGCAAGGTGGTTTCTTGGAAGTTTTTTTTTAGTTTAGCTGTACTTGACTTGTGATTTAATTAATGTTACCGACGAAAAGGTAATGTAATGCTGTTTTAATTAATAGGAATACATAAATTAAATGGAATTACTTTTTATTACAAGCTAAATTTAGTCACTGCTGCAACACGGCAGTTCTTATATACCAGCCGTCACTGCATTTGGACAATTTTTGAGAGAACTTTCTAGACTTAGAAGTGATATCAAAGAACTTTTGTACGTGTCTAAAAATGATATTGTTGTGTTTCACGATACTGGGTTTCTAACTCATAAGAAAGGTGTTAGATGATGCGTACGTACAGAAGTTGTTAACGATGTTTGTTAATATATAGAAGAAGAGCTTGTAAATGAAACATGTATCTCAAGAAATTGAAGATAGATTTCTTATAGAATATTTTGAACGATTTTGAAGAACATGGACGGGTACTTATATAAGTACATGTATGCAAATCCCTGTACCAATAGTACCATACCATATATATTGCGTATTGTCAATAGTTTATTAATAATTTAATGAATGATAATTGTGGTTATATTCTTTGGGGTGTTAAATTTCAAAATGTTTGCATCTAGAGAACCGATATTCAGCATATTTCTGTTGATTCTTTAGTACATCCCCGCAAAATTGATGTGTGGATTGCAGTCTTCCAGATAAATAAATAGGTTCATATTTTTCAATTTTACCATGAACGATGACTATTATATAAAAGAAAATAGTTTGACTGAGTTTGATCAAAAATTACATGATTGTGAACTTAAGCATAACTATTTTCAGCAAGTTATTGCAATATTACATACAATATGAGACATTATAGCCTTTCTTCGCTAGTTTTTTAATGACTAACGAATAAATACAATACAGGCAATTTATTTGACAAATTTTATTTCTTGTTGCGCATTTTTAAAATACAATTAATACATAAAGGATGATTCATGTAGGGGGTATAACAACAATATATTTGCATTGGGAACTCCCTACTAAACTCCGTATTCATTACAGAAATTAAAGGGGCACATTTTTTACATACCCATAGTAATAATTACAATAGCGTAAGTAAACGTTAGATAAATAAATAAAGAAAAACTGTTTTACAATTGAAAAATACTAAATTTAATGTTCATGATTCAAATTTTGCACCATTAGCTACCTAACAGTAACCAAGATGATTAATAAATTTATTTTTGACATTGTCAATAATTTCAGGATGTTTGATGAATTATTGTTTTTAATTTTTCTTCCAATTTGAGTTATTTGGCCCAGTAACATATACCTTGCTTTTTAAGTATCGCCAAATGACAAAATTGCTACTCAATAAACGCTTTAAATACACTGCTCCTACCAAAGAAAAGATAAGAAATGTATTCTTTAAAGGAACAGCAGAATACCAAAAGAATAGAGAACTATTTGACGAAGTATGATTTCAATTCTTCATCTGACAGCAATAAAAGAAACTTATCGGTCGCTAAGTCTTCTGTCAAGCAGTCAACGGTGCACAATTTGATGATTTCATTTAATTAATTTTATAATCATTGCCACTAAACTTAGTACTTTTATGCAATCAAATTGCATAATAGTTTTTCTTCATTTTCTTTAGTCTAACCTATAATCATGTTAATGTAATTATTACCACAGCGTTTGTAAAAAAATGCGCTCTTCCACATTCCGTAATAAAAAATTAGTTGCGCATTTTTTAAAATAAAATTTGACGAGTCTGAGAGTTTCAAAAGTTATATCTTGAGTTTTTAATGAATTTATTCATTACTTTACGAAAATGATATATATCTATGTACCTACATGTGCTTTAGGAAAAGATGTCAGTTGACCCACTTCACTATAGCTATCCAAATTCAAACAAATGTTCGGGTACTATACAAAGCAATATTTCCGGCAGCTGTTTAGTAAATTTAAGTTGAAACAAAACTTTGGACTACTAAATTGGAAAAAGGTTATTAAAAATAAAGAAATCTAATAGCAACATGTATTTATATGCGTAGAATATCGCTGGAAAAGATATTAGATAGTATGCTACACTGGTAAGTTAAATTCGCAATTAGTGTTTTGTTACAATTTATCTTATTTCACACATATCATTATGCCAGCTTAATAAACAGTGAATAATAACTGATAAATGATAATATATAGCAAGTATGAAATTTCAAGTACTAAAGTAAATTATAATAAAAAGTTAAATCCTAATATTTCCTCATTTATGGCGGATTTGCCGGTTTTCACGAACTGTTTAGACAAAGTAACCATTTTTCCTATTTAGTTTTCACAAAACATCAATATTTGAATGCTAATATTTGTTAATTATACATATTTTTCATATAATTGTTGATTTCAGTTTAATGGAATATATGATTATCTACATACAAGCACTTAATTCCATTAAATAGTCTCAAATATTTGATGTTATATTTAATAATAATCTTTAGTATTAAAAAATGTGTCAAAAATAATAAAATCTCTCCGACATAGAAGTTCACGTAACGTTGTTCATTTTAAAAACCTACATAGGTTTGGAAGAAATTAAAGTATATCTCTAATTAAAATAATGTGTTAGGAGGTGATATATCTGATCGTTTAATATCCTGCCAGTACGCAAATTGCAATAATATTGCGTCGCCCCTTCGCTCATATCAAAGGGACCTCCGGAGCATACCTCTGGAGACTTCGGATTAAACAAAACAAGTTACCACGTTGTTCGCAAAGGTCGATTTACTATATTGATTTTGTCAAAATGCCGAAATTCGAACGACAAACATTTCGTACATCGACCGAAAGATTTCGTAACACACACACACGAAGACAGCCGTTTAGTAAATAGAGATATTAACAAAGTTACAATTAATAATATACTTAAACTCTATGTCACAGATCGTTATCATAATTTGTGATCTCCCTCTCATGAGGTTCAACAAGTTATTTCTTACATACTATCGTGAAATATACATTATCAAAAACAATGCATCAACTTTTCTAAAAATTATTAGTTGTCGGCCATTTTTATGATTATATTTTGACCTTATTGGAGGACATATGTATTAAAGGTACGAAAGGTGCAATGTTTGAGAACTATAGTACAGATGGCGCCAATGGAAAAATTTCTAAAATACACTGTGTAAAAAAAGTATTATTTTACTTATTAAAAGTAGTTACAGTAGCAACAATTACTTCAATTTTATTCTTTTTTTTTTAATAAAATCGTTATTAATTTTTTTATTTTAATTTATTGAAGATAAATTATTATTATGAAACGTTATGGAACATTATAGAACGTTAGTAACCTTTGACGGAATTGTTGCCACTTTGACTAATTGTAAGATAAATTGAAAAGACCTTGTCAATAATATTAGTACGAGTAAGCAAATCGCAATAGTATTGCGCCTCCCCCTGGCTCATATCGAAGGCACCTCCGGAGCATGCCTCTAGAGGCTTCAGATCAAAAAATAAAAGTTACCAAATTGTTCGCAAGGGTCAACTTACTGTTCTGATTTTGTGAAAATGCCGAAATTCGAACGAAAAGCATATCGTACATCTTCCTAAAAATTTGGTGATACACACGAAAACAGTCGTTTAGTAAATATAGACCAGTAGGCAAATCACAATAATATTGCGTCGCCCCCTCGCTCATATCGAAGACACCTCCGGAGCATACCTCTAGAGGATTCGGATCAAGAAACAAAGTTATCATATTGCTCGCAAGGGTCAGTTTACTATATTAATTTTATCAAAATGTTGAAATTCAAACGAAAAGTTTTCGTAGATCCACCTAATAATTTCATGACACACGGACGAAAACAGCCGTTTAGTAAACAGAGATAGTTTTGGTATTTAGATAATATACCAATTAGCCAAGTCTCGTTTTATCTGACACGAACTTACCTCACATGTATATTTGGTATTATCTATAATCCTTACTACAAACTTTAATACAATGATCGATATTTTGATGGTTGATTGGTAGTAAATTACTGAGTGAGAGTAATTGATTTTTTTAGTATAATATTTGGGATCGATCGAAGTGATATTGAGAATATTGAAGATGTCATTGTATACTTGGGTTCAAAATCAAATGGGTGGCTTTGGCTCCTGTCACTGAGTACGAGTGCGTTTTTCTTCATCTCCATATGTAACTTTCCTTTCCATAGAATGAACCATTAAGGGAAGGAAGTCGATTTCTGTATACCCAAAAACTCTTTTAAAAAACGTTATTCAACAGTATATCTCAGCGTTTAAAATTTATACTACAAGAAAGTTTGGAATATATTTTACATAATTATTATTTGTACATTAATACAACCATATACTTATTTTTGTTTTCATAGCAATCTGTGATGACATACAAGTTCATATTGTTTTTTTAATTTTGGCAAAATAATAAAAACATTTCATATTAAGGGTTGTTCGAGTACACGCCGCTTGGTTGTAAATTATTTTTACAATTCCCTTAACACAAAACTATTTCAACGAGAAAATAGTATCCCTCGAGATTTTATAGTTTTGTTTAGTATTTACACCAATGCAGTGGTGTAATTCAGGAAATGCATTTTAAAGCAGTGCAGGTCTTTAAATAGCAGCAGTTAACAAGGGTGCAATAACAATGTTTTATTTTCACTTGTAACCTTTTGAAATATCTATTGCTTATATATTATTTATATCGAAGAAATTCTGTGTACTAAACTACATTATGTAAATATAAATTGTCCAAATATATACTTATCAGACTTACGTCTGATACTTATTCAATAAGATTGACTTTGACCTTTGACAAGAAATATTACATTTCGGTCCTGAATTGTTTTTAAATTAGTGAACTTGACCTTAATGTCCGTACCCTGCTATTACGTCAAGTTAGGTGTTAAACAGGTCTTCGATTTCTGGCAGTTAATAAAATATATTGAAGACCTTCTTGTTTTACGTTCATCCCTCATGAAATATGTCGTATTCTAGAGAATGACTACATATGTGGTGTACTTTGATATACTCGTATTTCGATCTCGATAGAATTTAATGTGCAATTTACTATATACAGTGTGGTTTATATTAGTGTCGCATGAATTATTTTCACAATATGAGTAAGGATAAGGTTTATTTATCGTTTTCATACCGTGTTCATTAAACGGTTTCTAAAATTTTTAAAACCAAGAAATTAAACTATAGATTTTCAATAAATATTTTTTAATGGTTATAGCTAAATTATTTTCTGGCCTTCTTGTGAGATTTTGAAAAAATATACCTGTATTACACTTACATATTTATATGTTTGTAGGTGCCTTTACGACTTTTTCGAAAACACACTGTAATATGATGCGTACTTTTTTTGCTTAGTTTACGAATAAAAATACGTTATATTTAAAATATACAGAATTTTTGCCTATCTATGTATGTAAATTTGTATCTCTTAAAAACTGAAACAAGTACGAACGCATTTAAAAATGTTCAAGGTCCGATATTAATCAACTACACTGAGAAGAATCTGAAAAATTAACCTTAAAATTTATTATTTTATTATATAACAAGCGTATTCTGTTTATAATAAATATACATCTTATTTAAGAAGGGAAATAGATGGGGCGCTTCTTGTCAAGATGGCTTGATGACCGATTGTGTCCTTGAAGTTCTTTGCAATAGAATTGTTGCGTTATAAAAATGGTTATGTCGACTTGACGAGCATACCTCTCGTATCGTGGGAAAACATAAGTCGACTCAATAGCCGCAGCAAGTAAAACCGTGTTCGAGGCATTATATCTTAGTGAATTTAAATAAACAGTATGATAAGTCTGTTGTGTATATTCTATTTAATGTAGACTTTTCAATCAATGAAGAACCTCTAGGTACCACGTTTGCGGAGGACACTGCCATCATAGTTAAAAATGGTGATCCAATTCGAGCAATAAGCAGAAAGTAACGAAATGTCATACGGATGGAAAGTAAGAATAAACGAGAACGCCAAACGTCACTATGAATAACAAAGAGATTTTTAAAGCAAATATAGTAAATTACTTGGGCCTACACCTGGACAAGAGATTAACATGGAAAACGCATATCTGGATGAAGAAGAAGCAGCTGGGAATAAAATTCAAAAAGCACTATTGTTTACTTGGTCACAAATCCACATTATCATTACGTAACAAAATTCTGGCACACATTGCAGTTATTCAACCTCTGTGGGCTTATGAGGCTGACCTATGGGGCACCACATCTAACAATAATATCGCAATATTTCAAAGAATCCATAACAGAATTCTCTGAGCTATTATCGATGCGCCATGGTTTATTAAAAATAATGACATCTACTCATCATCATTAGGTCATCAGTCCTAAGACTGGTTGGACGCTAACCTCCAGCTTCTCCTATCTTGTGCTAAGCTACGCATTTCGCTAATTGTGCTACAACCTACATCCCTTACTATTTGCGAGCAGTAGTCTAATCTAGGCCTACCTCTGCCTTTCTTCACTCCTATTTCTGCCTCCAAAATATCGCGGACTATTCCCCCATGTCTCAGCAAGTGGCCTACCATTCTATCTCTTCTCTTCTTTAAGTTTTTCCACATACTCCTTTTCTCGCCGACTTTCTCCAATACTTC
This sequence comes from Rosalia funebris, assembly GCA_037954035.1. Taxonomy (NCBI): domain Eukaryota; kingdom Metazoa; phylum Arthropoda; class Insecta; order Coleoptera; family Cerambycidae; genus Rosalia; species Rosalia funebris. The sequence continues at coordinate 27,909,564 of JAZFAV010000035.1, read as the reverse complement.
TTCGTTTCTAACCCTATCAGTCCATGGTATTTTCATCATTCTTCGGTAACACCACATCTCAAAAGCTTCTAATTTCTTCCTACTTGCTTCCCCTACCGTCCAGGTTTCGCAGCCGTAAAGTGCCGTGCTCCATACATATGTTTTCAAAAATCTCTTCCTTGTTTCTAAGTTTATTACCCCCGAGCATAAAAGTGCTTTCTTTTTGTTAAAAGCTACTCGACCCTGCGCTATTATTTGTTTTATGTCTTTATCGCTTCTTCCATCCCAATTTATTTTACTTCCTAAATAAGTGAAGTCTTTAACTTCCTCCAATCTTTCATTATTAATTTGTACTTTCGTTTTTGCTCTGCTCTCGCGCCCTCTGCACACTAACACTTTAGTTTTGTTTTTATTCACCCTCATTCCGTATTCCTCTGTCAGCACTGCCTCCATTTCGTTCAATGCTGATTCTAGTTCCTCCTTACTAGATGCTAATACTGCTATATCATCCGCGAATCTCAGCATTTTTAGTTTCTGTCCCTGTACTTTAATCCCGAAATCTACTCTATCTTTTACCACATTAATCGCCTCTTCGATGTACAGATTAAAAATTAGTGGTGATAGCGTACATCCTTGTCTTACTCCTTTCCTAATACCTACTTCCCTTTCTTCCCCTTCTACTTCTATAACAGCAGTTTGCTCTATGTATAGATTGTGTACTACTCTCCTATCTCTATACTTCATTCCCGCGCTCTTTAGTATCTCGAACATTTTTTCCCATCTTACGTTATCAAAAGCTTTTTCTAAATCTACAAATCCTATATAAGCGTTCTTTCCTTTTTCTATTGTTTTCTCTAACATTACTCTTAGCGCCAGAATAGCTTCGCAAGTTCCCCTATTTCGCCTAAACCCGAATTGGTCTTCTCCTAGTATTTCCTCCGCTCTATTTTCCATCCTCTTCTGCACTATTCTAGTTAAGATTTTTGACGCATGGGAAGTTAGGCTAATCGTTCTAAAGTTCTCGCATTTGTCGGCTCCTCTCTTTTTCGGTATAGTAACGATAATGTTCCTCTTATAATCCTCCGGCATCTCGCCCGTTTCGTATATGTACTTTACCAGTTCGAACATCCTATTTACTACTTTCTGTCCCGCACATTTCAAAATTTCCGCCTGTATTTTATCTACACCCGGCGCTCTATTATTCTTTAGCCCCCTTAGTGCTATTTCAAATTCCTCTCTCAATATAGGTTTTCCTACATCTTCCCTATCGATGCTAGATTCTTCCTCTAATATCTCTCCTAATTCCTGACCCTCGTATAAATTTCCTAAGTACTGCTTCCATCTATCCGCTTTCTCCTCTCTTTCTATCAGTATGTCCCCCGATTGACTCCTAACATTTCTACTTATTGTTCCTACATCCCTGAAGTTCCTCTTAATTATTTTGTAAGCCTCATCGGTCTTACCTACTTGCAACTTATCTTCTACTTCTTTGCATTTCTCCTCTATCCATTGTTCTTTCGCTTTTCTACATTTTCTAATGATTTCCCACTTTATTGCCTTATACGTTTTCAGTCCTTCTTCGTCTCGTCTGTTTTTGTAGCCTCGTCTCTTTTGCATTAAGTTTAAGATTTCGTCCGTTATCCAGGGCTTCCTAGCTTCCCTTTTATCGTGTCCTAAAACGTCCGTAGCCGCGGAAGCTAGACTATTCTTGATACCCTCCCACTCAGTTTCTGCGTTCTTGATTTCGTCCTTACTCGTTTTATTTATTAATTGATCTGTTTTCTCCTGGAACTTATCTTTCATATTCTGATCCCTCAATATGTCTACATTTATACGTTTCCTATCCTTCCGGGTTTTCAGATTTTTGAACTTTAATCTAGCTTTCATGACTACCAAGTTGTGATCGCTGTCTACATCTGCTCCTGGATAACTCTTACAGTCTTTTACTTGATTTCTAAATCTCTTCCTAACCAGAATGTAGTCTATCTGATACCTGTCCATCCCTCCTGGCATTTTCCATGTGTACCGCCTCCTAACGTGATTCTTGAACAATGTGTTCGCGACTACCATCTTGTGCTTCTCACAGAATTCTATCAGTCTGCTACCTCTCTCGTTTCTGTTTCCTAATCCATAAGGCCCTACAAATTCTCCTTCTTTCCCCTCACCTACGACTGCGTTAAAATCTCCTACTATTATTAAATTTTCATGACCCTTCACAAATCCTATTACCTGCTCTATGTCCGAATAAACGGCTTCTAACTCTTCCTCGCTGTGGTTAGAAGTAGGCATGTATACTTGACATCTACTAATTTCTGAAAATTTCTACTTTGAAACAAGTGATCGTTTAGGACAGTGAAAACTACATTGATTGTTTGAAAAAGCATTCCAATGAATTGGCCATTAACTTATTGGACAATAGCTAGCAGTTAAACACACTCGAACTCCGTTCGATCTACTATTTAGACGATAAAGAGTTATTGGTCACTGTTAAGACTTCTATTTAGTTTATGGCAGTAAGCTTATTAGGGTCACTGTAGATATTTCGTTCCCTTAAAAATGTACTTATTTATCATGGGAACGGTCGGGTCGGCTGCATTATTTCGGAATCATATCTTGCTGTGAATAACTATGCTGAGTGACACAAAAGCCGTCACCGTAGCGTCACAGCCAGATGTGAGGAAGAGGCTATAAAGCATATAACAGAAAGCCGACTGGATGCATTGCTACAAAATCCACTACCTACATAACTTAGGTATTACTCAGTTTTATAATTATACAGAACGTTTTCTTCAAAGTGTTCATACCGTTGTTGCTTAGTTTTAATAAATCTATGTATTGAAGTAAACACCACTGTTTATTTCACAACCCTTAAGGCAACAACAACAGATGTGGTACAACAGTACGCCCGATAAGATACAAGACCACAATCAAAAACAGTCACTATCCTATAATTCTGTTATGCCAAAAGTGTTTCACATTAAAAATACTTGGTGTTAAAATTTGTTTTGAATGATGCCATTTTAAGTACATATAAAGAGAGTCGATGGTCGAATTAATGAAAACCGCTTCGTCTGTTTTCGCCCTAGCTGTAGGCAAATAATACACAACTGTTGAATAACAAATCTTAAAGGGATATTTTAATACAGTTTTAAATTAACTCTAATGAAAAGTGTATATTTTATAACTTATAATAACACAATAACAATATGCATATATGAAGATCCACAATTTGAATTGATATAAAATAAACATTGTTTACACAATGCAGGTTTCACAACAGCTGAACGGCCATTTGGATGGATCTTCTACATATTCTACTGAACTGAATCTTCTACATATTCTACCGATTTTTGTGTCATGAATTTCATATGAGAGTGAATATTTACGCAGGAATTACAAGTAAACGAACTGTCGGATCATACATATTTGATGGCATTGTAACTGATGAAGATTATTTAAATTATTTGTACAATTTTTTTATTTCAGTGCCATAATATTGATAGGTATGTTTAGTATCGACAAGAAAAAGCTATTCCTTAGTACTGAAGTAAAAACGAAAACAATTTGATAATGGGAAATAGAAACTTAAAGTTCTTTTTAAATAGGGTGTTACACATGCCCTAATTGCATTTAGAATATCTCAAGTGTAACTTTTATTATACGACGATTAAAAAATGTGGTACAATTTTTGCACAAGTATTTAAATTTTGAAACGAATACATTCTGCCATTTTACTTAAAACCGCAATTTAAGAAAAATAAAATTTGTCAAATATTTATTTATCAGTTTTTAAAATAGAGAGCAAAATTTCAGTGGATTCAAAATTTAAAATATCCTAATCTAGACACATGTTGTTAAATATATTCGAGAAAATTGAAATATATAAATCAGTATGTATTAAAATCTAAAAATCGCAATTACTGAGATTGTCTTATAATGTTTATTATATAAATGTCTCCAGATATGAATTCGATAAGAAATATACTAATTTTCACCAACAATCTACTATTGGTACGGTATTACAAGTATTATTTAATTAATCATGGAGCTATTTAAGTTCAATTATTTTACTTGAGACTGAAACTTGGTAAACTGTAGGTAGATCTTATAAAATAAAACGTCTCATACTTCAGAATATTCTCTAACATAGGGTACAACGTCTTGCTAAAATAATAAAATTGTCTAAGCAGTAACACGAGGTCCTTCAGCATTTTGTTTCTCATTAAAATATGATAAGCTCAAGTACTCGACAGCGATATTTTGTATCCCCCTCTTTTATCCAGCGCGATGTCATAGAAAATTTCTTTAGAAATTGAGGTTAATTACACGAATAAGATGCCTATATTGTTCAATTATTCCGAGGTTGTGCCCAGACGTACGCAAAAAAGCGTTCGATAAAAAAATATTTCTTTATACATAAGTATTTTTATAATCATAATAATCCCGCAAATTACCAAAAAATACAATTATTATATTAAATCCACTTTAAAAAGTAAATTTTATTAGACATTATAGATTCTGAAATTACAATTTGCAGCGAAAGCATGAAATATGCGGTTTTATGTATTTGTAGGTTTATAGAATTGATATATACTGTGATCATAAACAAAGTATAAATAGTTATTTTCTAATAGTCTGTTGCTCGCTATACTTTCTACTAACTTTAAGTTACTACAGTATGTTCTATTATTGTTGTCGAAAGCATTTTAAGTAAGCAATGGCAGATTTTTCTAATATTTCATGTTTTAAGTGGCCCATGTGTCCTTTAAACATAGCTACAATTGCCATTTTTGTCTGTTCAATACACCTTTGACTACAATATTAGCTCTTACAATATATTATATTCAATTTTATCCTTGGGGTTTCGCAAAAGTTGTTCCAAAAAAGTACACTAATGTCCCCTTATCTCTTGAAAACCCTTTTGAGGCCTTTAACAAATTATGGTTCACATGGAATTATAATTTTACAATTTTTAGGAATCTTCCCAAAAGGTGGTGGATTTATAAAGAGTTGTCCTATATTTACGTTTTCTAAATAATTTATTACGTATATTTAAGAAACATACTCGTTACATTTAGCTACGTCGATCTTATTCCTTCACTTTTGAAAATAAGATAGCTGTCGCTGTTCCAAAACAAATGATGCTTCATTAACGGAGGAGATCAGGAGGAAAAATACCTTTATAAAAATAATTTCAAATGAGTTACTTGGCTGCAAATTATATCTTTCTCAACAGAAGTACATAGGTGTTCGAGATTTAAACGGACATACTCTAGTGGAAGGTAGAGCACACTCAATTAGAAATAACCCGGAAGTGATTGATAGATCAGTAAAAAATATATTAAAACGTTCTCGGAAATGTATTGACGCTGGGGGCATCCACCTTGAAAACCTATTGTAGTTTTAATTATTTGCATCGTTTTTATTTTTTTTTCAATTATTTAAAGTTCTAAATAAATTTATGAAAGAAATGGAATGTGTAATATTTTGGATGAAATTAAACTAAAAAAAGCTTAAAAACACTGAATGTCAAAATAAATAACAACTACTTTTGCGGGATATTTAGCTAAAATTAATGAAATAGTTATGTTAGCAACTGGATTGTGTTATTTGTAGAATGTCAAACTTGGTCTTTCAATACTTTTGAAAATTTATTGAAGAATAACGATAAATGTGCCATCAAATATTATGGCATTATTTCATAAACTGGTCCATAGGCTTTTTAAAAGTTTACTAACATTTACCACAAAATAATATACAGTGTGATGTTAACGACCCAAAGAGCCATGTAAAAAAATGTAGGTCGATCCTTGAATTTTTCCGAAATCACATTAAGCATCTTAAGCTATTTATTAACCTGAAAGAGTATAATATGTGTACCAAATTTTATCTCAATGTGTGCAGTCATTTCAAAAATATGGCGGACTAAATTTCTGGTCAAAAACCATAAAACACCCTGTATCTCAAAAACGATTCACATTCAACGGTAAGTATAGGGGTGTTGTGAACTCTACCTTCCACTAGAGTATGTCCGTTTAAATCTGGGACACCCTGTATAAACTTGTCAACACTTTCATTTAATGCATTTTAAATTTTTTTTGATGAATATAATATAAAAAATGTCCCCTGCATATTTCACTCATGTAATTTGTCCACGACTTGCCGACGAATCACTTCATATTATTTTGACGCTGCATTAAAAATTATTTTGGAAGTTATTCGTCAGATACAACTTTACTAGATACTCTATGTTGTTGATGTATTTTTGAATGTGAGGAAAAATTTACCATGTATTGTGGTAACCCAATGGTATTGTGGTTGTACAATACCATTGGGCACATTTATTTCACATAGAAAGCAAATACAATGAAATTTTTGACCAACTGATTAAAGTGTCTATTAATTTATATAATTTAACTAAATAAATGATAAACTATTGCCAACCATACCATAATCTGTAAGTAGTTTAAATAATTTAATGAAAATGGTAAAATAAATTATGTAGGTATTTTTATTAGATATTTTGTACTATAAATGGTTACAAATATATATATATATATATATATATATATATATATATATATATATATATATATATATATATATATATATATATATATATTGTTAAATCAAGTAACTGTGACAAGTATTCCAGTTTTAATAAAAAGAAATGAAAAGTCCAAAAACGTATAGTTTTGTCTGTAGATTACAAGAACTTATGATTAACGGAAATCATTCGAGTAAGCCGAACTGTAATTTTATAAGAACACCCCGCTGCGAAATATTATAACAGAAATATGGAAATGGGGAGAACCGTTTCAATTTACCATGGTGAAATTTGAAATTTCCAAAGTATTCACCTTAATAACTAACAATCTGAATATATACGGCCCGAATTAAAGTATGCATACATGACTTATGATACGTCAAAAGCATTTTGCATTTTAGTGATTTATGTTGTTTGGAATTGGATTTCGCGAATTCATTCTTTTGATTTGTTTTCAGTCAGGAGTAAGTGTTGTATTGATTGATTCGGTAATGCAGTCGATTCTGATTACTGCCTCTGTTTGCTCAATCAGAATATTTGAGTTATATAAATTGTTGGCTTTAGATCCGCCCGATGGAAGTGTTTGTGCTCTTAGGTTATTTTATGGAAATGTTATCAGGGCTTCATATCGAAAGAAAGTGGGCATGTGAACAAATTTTATTAAAATGCCTCGAGGCGATTTCTACTGCGAGATACGTTATCAGATTTGGTCCGACAAATTATGGTTGGCGCTTTAGCGTCATTTAAATTACATTAATTATTTTTATACATTTATTTATCGCCACCGCAAAATAAATTATTTGCTCAGGGTTATGTGTTTACAGAAATATAACTTCACCAGTTTATTCGTAATAATAACTATATGACGATTAAGATGATAACGATTTGATAAAAGGTATGTACTAAGATTAATTTAACTCTGAACAAACAAACCGTCAACATAAGTTCGTGAAAATGTATTTGTTAAATGAACGTGATCATAAATGTTAGCAAAGGATTTAACACATATGTATACCTACTGAATACATATTTCGAAAGGATATTAAAACGAACTTACACCTGCTATAAGCAGAACTATTGGGAAGACCTGGTAAATGAAACTCAAAGTGATCGCGTGGCTATACGCTGCTATCGTAAAGCCGATGGTAGCTTATAGATTATTGCCTGGTGGTCAATAAACCAACAAGCAATTACAAACCGGAATCTTAGTTAACTGCAAGAATTTACTAGTCTAAACATAATTGAAACTATGCGAACAACACCAACAAGATGAATGGAGGTAATCTTACGTAATGTCACGTCTGCTACCACTGGATATCTATTTAAGATAAATGGCTCTAACTATTATAGTACGCCTCAAATCTGTTGGTATATAACCAAACGAGGGATGTGAGAGTACTAGAAACCGTTTGTGGAATGAGTCTGTCAACTTGCTGCTCCTCTTTCACGCTGGTGGGCGACAGTGTTACCCACTAATTTGTGTTCCACATACCTTATGCTATAAATACAAAAACCCAATATGAGAATCCTAATCAAGAAGCAAGCAATGCTTCCCCGATGGATTTAAAGGAGAAGAAGCAGTATGTTGGGTATACTCAAGATGATTTTGTGTTAAAAGCAAATGGTTTTTGGATTATCGTGCTAGCACAGTAAAGTATATAAAGCAGTATGAGAAGGCATCCAGCATGAACTGGAAAATATTGCACACACAAACACCTCTGTGTTATAGCTGAAGGGCAGACACATTATGGACGCAACAAGACAGCTGACAGATTAACTACAACAGTTGTTAGTCTACTCATGGATCTTGTTCGCTTAACTATAGATGTTAGCAATAAAACAAATAATTTATGATAGTATGCACAGTTAATTCATGGACTTAGTGAATGAAATACAGAGCTTTTAGTTTGCTAGAAGATATTAAAGATACTTTATCTAAAGTAAAGCACATATTCTTGGCAATATCTAGGAATAAAAACTTACTTCTTGTGACTGAAATTCTAACCTAACACTATCAAATAAGATAATACCTTCGTAATACGAGGCTGAAAAAAAATCGTACAGTGTTCATTTTTTGATAGCTTTACACTTTCAACTATTAGGGAACCTATTTTTGGAGAATATTGACCAATTATGACTAACGTTAAGGGACTTCCTTTAAATCATATTATCACAAGAATACTTGAATGATAGTCTACGTAAGATATGACCTTCTGTAGGGAGGTTACATATGGGACCTAAACGCTGAAGTCCTTAAGTTAACTATCTTTGCACTATTCCCAGATCCAGATTCAGACTTATTGAATATTATGCAACTCTAGCTAATATTTAGGGCAAAATCTGACATATCTTTTCTTGAAAACGATTACTATCGAACGAGAATGTATTGAATGATTACACTGAGGAACAATTTTGTTGTCATTCGCTGTTGCAAAAGCTCTTTTAACTAATATTAGTAATATTCGTATCACTGTTTTCAAATCTGAAATTAATTTTTCGTTACATGCTCTGGTCTCTATGTAACTTGATATTGAATATAGAGCGTATCATATTAAGTTAGTATATTAATCTTTTGGTATTGCAGTTTTTTGTTCAAAGTATTGTGCTCTTAGGAATGCTGTGCTTATTTATTAGTATATTTTTGTACTAACAGCGCTAAATGTAAAAATGTTTTATTTAAAAAATACTCTCTTGGTATCTCCATTTTACTCTACATGGACATCTGAAGTGTGGTGGGTTTTTATAATTTTTACCGCAATATCCTAAGAATATTGCACACTTTAAATAAAAACCAGCTTCTCCTTGCTGCAGATATAGTCATGGCATCCTTAAGTGGACAAAAATGTCTAATCAAACAAAGTGTGAAACTAATATCTCACACCTTCTTGTCAAACACACAATATATCATGTGTGCGACATGATTATTTTGAAATTCCACTTGGCGACCAAATTTTTGCCCAAATAGGAGGAGTATCCAAATTTTCATCCACGACAGTTAATGCAAATTACCTAGTATTTATATATTACATTTATGTTAAAATATGCATACCTATGTTAATTTAAAGTAAAAACCGTTTGTAACTGCCCATATTTAATTATATGTCTTTTATTTTGGGAATCTTATTTTTTTCCAAAGCGTCGCGAAGTTTCGCGAAAATGAAAATGTCGAATTGCAAAAGATCTAGAGCTTACAGAGCATATTACCTACAGATTTGAACTAAGCGCCTCTAAATTAGGTAAGAACAAGTGCTGTACCAAATGCAAAAGAAATTTTGTTCCCCAATGTCATCATCATCATCATATCGGTTTATAACGTCCTTCGCCGTCTTCCGATTAATAATCTCTATTCCTCTCTATTACTCCACATGTCCTCGTCCAGACCTCTCTCCCGAATTTCATTATCAATGTCCTCTCTCCATCTTTTTCGTGGTCTTCCTCGCCTTCTTCTTCCTTGCGGTTTCCAGTTTAGAATTTTCTTGGGTATTCTGTCATTTGGCATTCGCTGAACATGCCCGTACCATACGAGTTGTTTGGTTCTTATATCATCTACAATGTCATGTGTTATTCCCATCATATTTCTTATTCTCTCATTTGTTACCTTTTCTCTCTTTGATTTTCCAACTGACCTCCTCCAGAAGTCCATTTCTGTGGTTCTTATCATTCTTTCTGTTCTTTCTTTTATTGACCATACTTCACAACTATAGGTTACTATACTTTTAATTATTGAATTATATATTCTTCTTTTATATTCTTTCGTTATTTGTTTATCCCATAGAATGCTGTTCAGCATTGTAATTGCTCTCCTTCCTTGAGTATTTCTTTCCGAAATCGCTTCATCAAGTGTCCCGTCGTTTGATATTTTCATGCCTAGATACTTATATTCATTGCAGTGTTTGATGTTTTGCCCGATTGACAGAAGTAGATCTTGTTGTTGTCCTCCAATACACATGTATTCCGTTTTCTTCGCATTAACTTCTAAACCCCCATTTCTCATACTCCTCGATAAGTTTGCGTGTCATATATTCCATATCATCGATATCTTACGCAATAACAACTTGGTCATCCGCAAAGGATAATGTGTATAGTGTTGACGTATCATCTATTGGTATGCCCATATCGTGACATTTTCTTTTCCAAGTCATCAATGCGCGTTCTAGATATATCTTAAATAGTGTAGGAGATAGGCAGCATCCTTGTTTAAGTCCCTTAGTTACTACAAATCCCGTTGTTATATTGTACCCTATTTTTATTCTAGATCTGGTATTATCATACAGAGACTTTACAGCCTTTATTAATTCTACATTTATATTAGTGTTTTGTAAAGTTTCCCAGAGTTTTACCAAAGGAATGCTATAATATGCTTTTTTAAATCCACATATAGTAGATGTACTTCTTGGCTAAATGCTATCTTCTTCTCCAAGATTTGTGTGACTGTATATAAGTAATCGATTGTGGATCTTCCTGCTCTGAAACCGGCCTGTTCCTCTGCCTCCACTTCACAATATTCGTTCTCCATACGGTTTTTTTAATATATTCCCATATATTCTGCTGATGGAACTTGCAACAGATATTCCTCGGTAATTATCACACTCATATTTATCCTCTCACATATACTTTCCACTCTTCTGGTACTTTTTATCTACTCATACATATTTGGAAAAGGTCTCTTAGTGAATGGTGTAGTTTGTCCCCAATGTTACAGATGATAAAAACTATTATAGTAGTACATGTCGATGACTTGTTCGATATTACAGATGTACTGTTAAAATAAAACACTACGAGTAAAAAAATACGACTATTAATGCACTGTTAATATACCTAATAATAATAATAATAACAAGTTATTAAAATAAACAAAGATTAATGAAGAAGTTTGTAATAGAAAACTTATACCACTGTTCATAATACTATTAAATATTATCATATATAGATTGAAGATTTCACCATTTTTAGTACACAAGTATTTGGCTAGTTAAAGTTATTTAACTTTACAAAAATTCATCCCATTTAACCGACCTTGTAGTTCTTATAGTTCCCGAGATTTCAATGCAATAGGGAAATTCTGTATAATTAATTTAAAATGCAGTAATTGACAGCCACTCAAAGAACACAACATATTTCTAAACATTTTGAAGATATAAAGTTGACTTAAGTGATTTAAATAAAAACGTATGAGAAGAAAGCGAATACCTGCCACCATGCCATGAACTATGTGCAGACCTTATATTTGTGAAGTTGTGGAAACGAAAGAGCTGTTTTGAACGACAGCCACACTTTATTTATAGACTAAAGTATAAAAATAACGACTCGGCAAATCCTAGCATTAAATGTATCACGAACATTAATTTTCCCTAGCTGCTCATTGACAGAACAATTATCTTGTAGGGAAAGTTAACAGGCAGGATTATTCTGGTAGACTAGGGTTCATATAAACTGATCGATAACCTTTGTGAACTAATATTAACGTAACTTTGATCTACTTATCGCATGAAATTGCTGGTCTATTAAAATGTGGGAAAGATTTGAAATATAATACACTGGAAGTGTATATTTCGATACAAGTTATTTCATTTTAATCTTAGTGAAGGGGAACTCCTCTAGTGACATCCTCTAGTTACCTCTATTAGTAATAACATATCGATATATCGCATTGCACATATCGATACATCAAAGCGATTATGACACATCTTGACAAATTGTTATTTTTGAGATATCATTTTGAGATATTTTTACAGAAAAAGCTTTCCAGGAATCTATTACCAAAAATTATCACGGAAATAAAAAATACACTCAAATCTTGTAACAACCTTATTACTCCAGCTCTAAGGAAAAGGTTGCGTGTATCCAGATTGTACTGCTTGTCTAAGATACACAAAATAATCAAGTCGAAGCGTCCTATTGCTTCGGAAATTGGACCGACAACTTACCACCTATCGAAATAGTTAACAGAGGAGTTCGAAAGTTTATCCATTGCATCACCCAGTTTCTCAATGACTAATTCCATTGATTCCATTAATAAGACACTTAACATTAGTTCAGAAAATTATAAAAATATTTCGAACAGTGACATCGTTGACATAAGTGTATATTATCTAATCGACGGTATTTAGTTGTTTTCAATATATTATGTTTAATTAAAAAAATTTAAATAAACAATTCTCGTTTTTTTTTTTTTGGTACTTCTCGTATCACGCATATAGAAAATAGATCAGGTATGTTAGGAAAATTGTTTGAATATATTCCGATTGTGACAAACGGGAAACTATTATGAGGATATGACCAGTGAGGTTTTTTTAAAATTGTGTTTACCCAATTCGTATTTAATTAATGGGTGCGAGGAACAAGAAGAAAATAATTATTTAAGCAGTGAACATTAAATAGGAAATCATTAAAATTATAATTAATCGATATGTATATAATGAGGATAATTTTATTTAAAATAATTAAGAAAACCCATCAGTGTATTTTTACTAGACAAATGGTCATGCTTGTTCTTAACTAAATCGTCTTTTTCCATAAATTTATGGAGTGAATAACCAGAAATTCTATCATTTAAACATACATATGCGCTAAGACGAAATGTCTTTCAATTATATATCAGTTCATTATCGATCCTCATGTGGTTCGCTATCAAGTTTTACGCATTGTTGTAGACTAGTAGTGTACTATTTCGGAATTAGGAAACATCAAGGGACAAGAGTTACGAATACATTTGTTACTAGTAATATAATTGTGTGAAAGTTAGTATGCTACTTGGTAAAAATACATCCGATATTAGAAAATAGTTGATGAAAATGAGTGGCAGCAATGCGTGTTAAAAAACGGCATACACAATAAAAAAATAAATATGATATTAATGAATAACATTGACTAACAACTAGATAGTGAATATGTAGAATTATTCAGTAACATATAAATTAACGTATATGTGTTATAATCATTTGATGATCAACATTAACATTTTTGTTAAAATCATAATCCTATGTGCGTAATGATAATGTAACAATTTTGTTAAAATTCAATGCAAAAGTTATAATACGGTGGAATTTTCATTGATACAATGACAATAATGTTTTGCCTGAATAATCGTACGTTATTTAATATTATGCACCATTGACCAACATAACTCATTGTATTCATCAGGTAATAGTCTAATATTTCGTAGCGGTTTTATAGATGCTTCTAAACATCAACAAATGTCTATAGTGATAAATATATAGAATCTAAAAGGAGAATTATACCGAGTGGAGCATAGACCCTCAACATAAGAATGGAGTGGTAGTTTATAACCTCCTAATAACTATATGTAGTTATAACCACCACTAGATCATTTCTCGGCCTCCATCTCTTTGAAGGAACGTCAGTGAGTCTTCGGACGTCAACGGACTCTTCTGAACCGCTTTCGGCCCTGTCCCGCCTAGAAGGCTTGGCCTCAGCCCGAGCGATCCATTAGGAGGCCTTCCTCCAGAATTCTCGTCGTAATACTATTCTTCTGATAAGGAACAGACCGCTTTATTATGGTGGCTGATTATGGATTTTGGTGTTGAAGAAGTTCCATTGATCCTGCATAAGTTGCTTCTTGGCCCTGCGGTAGTAAAGCTTTATTCCTGCTTCTACGTGTCTCCATGGTTCTTGCTGGACTTCTTCCGTTTCGCTTTCCCTTCATTTCTCTGGTGCTGAATACTTCGTTGGTACGCGGTGTTGGAATTATGTTCCTCGCGGAGTCGGGTGTGGTCAAGTGGAGCAACTTAGGAGAATATGGAAAGGGCTCGATCGAATTTATCTCAACTGGGCTGCTTTCCATGGCTTCCTCTCCTCGGCTCGTGAATGGTAATGTCTCCCATCATACGGCGGCAATCCACAACACTGGATCTCATTCGTCAACTTACCTCGATATCGGATCTCGGATGCAATCATCGTGCCTCTCGTTGCAACCCCTGAAGAGATTTTCTAGGCATAAGTTTCGTCTAGGTCACCACATGGGAGTGGGTCGAGACTCGCTATATATATATATATATATATATATATATATATATATATATATACTTTTCTGGAACGTTACCATTAGAAAATCATGACGTCACTACAGTTATCTAAATCCACCCAAGTTCCATAATGTGGGTGTAGTGTGTGAGCACTATCACTCCTCCTTCTCTTCTATTAGGTCGATCTTATGGTATTACAAGCCGCTGCCTGTCTAGTAGTATAGCTGGGCGGCCCCTACGACACTTCGATGGCATGTGCATCCGAAGTGTCCATGAGTAGGGGGATTCTGTGAAGGTCGCAGGAGTTCTTGTGCTGAAGAAGTCTTCATAGGCCCGTCTACAATGACCAGAAGGTGCAGAAATTGCAGGTGAAGAGTTCTTTGAACAGGTGAATCCACCAGGAGATGTCACCTGGTGCTGAAGAGGTATTGTTGTGCTGACAACACCTGTGGCTTAGGCTACCTGGGCTGAGAATCTCTCACCTGTCTCAGAGTGAAGAGGTATTGTTCTCTTGGTGACACCTGAGTAGAATACCCGTCTTCAGAAGCTTGGGTGTGTCTGTTACCTGTCTTAACTATTTATTATCTTTTCTTGAAATCGAGGGAAGTGCTAAGGATATATCGAAAATGACTGAGGGTGCCACCCTAAATTGATGAATCTCACCTGCTTTCACCTGTCTTTTTCATACTAAATGAGAATTTAATGTGCAAGGAGAACAGAATTTGTAGAGAGGTATCATAATTTAAGTGTATGTATGGAGTTATTATTTTAATTTGAGTTAAACAAATTGAATTTGATATCTTAGTGTACGAGTATGTAATTAACAACTTCATGTCGAATACCTAAACTATAATAGATACTGATTCTACTATTCTACGGTATAACTGTTCTAAGCTTCTTGTTCTTTTATAAAACGTATATTATTTTTAGTTATGAATAAAATCAATTAAGTTTGGACATTAATATAATATACATTATGCAATTAATTAATAGTCATACATCATGTTAATTAAACCATGCATTGGTTGAAGATTATGCCCAAAATCATTATTTAACACCTTATTTGTTGCATGTACGTCATTTTTTCATTATATGGGCATAATTGGGCGAGAAGAGTTCATTAATGCAAAACAAGCATATTAGTGAAAATTAAAGTAGTCCATACTACTAATATGCTTTAATAACTAAAAAACCATTCTCTTCGTTTTCAGTTGAAACAGGACGTGATAATAATCAAGATATGTATCATATTGTGCACAAGTTTGGGCAAATGTGGAAAGCTATCATTTATCACCAGAAAACATTCAGTTATAAGTTTCATCACTATTGTACCATTGCTACTACATTTTCCCCTGCAGATATGTTTGTAAGATATTATTTATTAATAATACTTATAATTTGTATTGAGATTTGTTAAGTTTAATTACTGTTGAAACTAATGTTATAATAAACACTTAAAAAGTTAAAGAGTTATAAAGTTAAACAAATGGTCCTTTATTAAGATATGTAAACTCTAATATGGTCTTCAGTATGATGTGACTAACTCAATCTATCTCCATAACTATCATCTATTGGTATTAACTATTCTCTAGCAAAACAAAACGTCCGACCATCTTAGATAACAGTACCTTATAAATATGTCTTTAGATTCCTTAAGCTTATGATTACATCTTGTCAAACTTGTAATTACTTTATTATCTTAACACACGTTACCTCACATCGGAAGAAAATGTACTACATCAATTCGAAAAGAGGACCTAATATTACTAACGTTCCATATTTTATTTCCCATTATATTCCGTCTGCTGTCCATTAAATATGTATCCCATAAAAAATGTACTCCGTCAATCTGCTTTTCCGTTTACTTCGAGTCTCGCTTATAGAACGTTTTGGTGTGTTACATTTAGGGTTTGCGACGTAATCAAAATCACAACAACGTAGGAAATTAAATTTAAGCCTTATCAATGGCGGAAAGGAAAGGGTTGAGAAATGGACATAATATGGTGAAGTAGAGATGTTTTCTAGTTGGGAATGGTGTTTCTTTGTCGAGGCGTTCTGTATTTAGCGTCCTGCTGCAACAAGTAGAATCGTACTCTAGTGCTAACTATTATTCTTTATCAACTGACCTTCTGTCGTTCGCTGGGATTAAGCTTGTTGTAGTTGTGTCGCAATAAATTACTGGCCATCTATTTTTTAATACTACGGTGGCCACTTTTTGTTTTAAGGTTACTATGGCGGAATAATCGCGCTATTTATTCCATAAATCCTTTGATCAATAGTTCACTATACAGAGTGTACTATGGGGAGTGACCTAATAGATATTTTTGGGGAAACTACGTACTGTTTAAACTGATAATTTGACAATAAGGGCCCTCATAGATCATGATGAAAATATAGTAAAATATGGTACGTATTTGACTGCAATACTTTTGATTTTGCCAAGAATCTGCATACTAGATTTATTTTCTTATGAAAAATTCGAGTTCTATTTGCTATTTTCTGGAAACTCCAATGTGAAAACCAGAAAATTTTGGGATATTTCGGTTTTAATGTCATGCAGAAATGCAGTTGAATACATGTATCCGGAGAGAATATAAAAGGTGGAATAAATTCGATAAAGTCGTTATCGGACAATTAGGAAGAATATGCACGCACATGATCGCTATTTTTAAATTCGCAATTTTTGGCATACGTACATCTTATAACATCATCACTGTTGGAGTTACCATTATCCACAAGTTTTGATAAATATGAACATCATTATCAGTTGATGTTCATCATCATTAGGTCATCAGTCCTAAGACTGGTTGGACGCTAACGTCCAGCTTCTCCTATCTTGTGCTAACCTACGCATTTCGCTAATTGTGCTACAACCTACATCCCTTACTATTTGCGAGCAGTAGTCTAATCTAGGCCTACCTCTGCCTTTCTTCACTCCTATTTCTGCCTCCAAAATATCGCGGACTATTCCCCCATGTCTCAGCAAGTGGCCTACCATTCTATCTCTTCTCTTCTTTAAGTTTTTCCACATACTCCTTTTCTCGCCGACTTTCTCCAATACTTCTTCGTTTCTAACCCTATCAGTCCATGGTATTTTCATCATTCTTCGGTAACACCACATCTCAAAAGCTTCTAATTTCTTCCTACTTGCTTCCCCTACCGTCCAGGTTTCGCAGCCGTAAAGTGCCGTGCTCCATACATATGTTTTCAAAAATCTCTTCCTTGTTTCTAAGTTTATTACCCCCGAGCATAAAAGTGCTTTCTTTTTGTTAAAAGCTACTCGACCCTGCGCTATTCTTTGTTTTATGTCTTTATCGCTTCTTCCATCCCAATTTATTTTACTTCCTAAATAAGTGAAGTCTTTAACTTCCTCCAATCTTTCATTATTAATTTGTACTTTCGTTTTTGCTCTGCTCTCGCGCCCTCTGCACACTAACACTTTAGTTTTGTTTTTATTCACCCTCATTCCGTATTCCTCTGTCAACACTGCCTCCATTTCGTTCAATGCTGATTCTAGTTCCTCCTTACTAGATGCTAATACTGCTATATCATCCGCGAATCTCAGCATTTTTAGTTTCTGTCCCTGTACTTTAATCCCGAAATCTACTCTATCTTTTACCACATTAATCGCCTCTTCGATGTACAGATTAAAAATTAGTGGTGATAGCGTACATCCTTGTCTTACTCCTTTCCTAATACCTACTTCCCTTTCTTCCCCTTCTACTTCTATAACAGCAGTTTGCTCTATGTATAGATTGTGTACTACTCTCCTATCTCTATACTTCATTCCCGCGCTCTTTAGTATCTCGAACATTTTTTCCCATCTTACGTTATCAAAAGCTTTTTCTAAATCTACAAATCCTATATAAGTTGATGTTATTTAAGAAAAAATATTTTTTACGTAGGGTGCGTAAAATTTTACTGTAAGTTACATAACGACTGTTTGGAGAAATTTATTAGTTCAATTGTGAATAGCATATATTTTAATTTTCTTTTCTCAACACTGATATTTGAGAATTCTTATTTTTCCTGTTTCTAAATTTTGTTATTGTTTTTATATTACTTGAGGAAACTTTTTTTTAGAATTTTCTACTCTATTTTTTATTATTCTTATATTACTTGGTTGCTTGCGCTGTTAGACTATAAAACAATTTTATACCCTATGGGTATTAGATGTTAGAAAGTATGAATACCATGGTAGTAAAGGAATATATCAATAAAGTCTATTCCAACAATAAAACTTTCATTTGCACCACAAAATTACAGACACCTTCCCCATTTCCTTAAACATTGCGAAATTCATTTTAGCCATACGTAGTACTCTTATAAGTTTCAAGGGTATATATTTTTAAACCGCATACAACGACAATGTATTAGATAGATCAGCGAAATACTGCCAATACCAAAGAACCGAATTAAATGATATACCTAAATGTGCTGGTTCCTTAAACAATTTTAAGTAAATGGCGAATGCGCCAGTGTAGTTATAAATTATGTAAATTGTGTAGTATTGTAATAAACTTGTTAGTTTAATTCATATGGATGGCTATGTTTGATTTTTTAAACAAATATTATTTTCCAAATCCTTTCTTTAATTCTGAATTTAGCACATGTAACCATCGTTCCACTTATATGGATATTTATCACAATTATAATGTTTGTATATCTGCCAGAAGTGTTAAATAAATAGAAAATCATGTTAAAATAATAGTAAGAGAATAATTAAATACCAATTAAATTTATTATAGCAATATATTGAAACATTTCTAAATAATGGTGGCAGCCATTCTTTCTTTGAAAAACTGTTTAGTTACGAGCTGTATTATTTATGTATAGTTTTCTACTTTTGCTACTATATTACTAGTTTCCAATACCTATACGATATAGATATAACTATATATTATCTTTACATACGATAGTAAACTATTACTAATAAACTTGAGTTCCTTAAGAAAGAAAGAAAAACAAAAATACGTTTAAATACCCATCAAACAATTTTGAATGATTCAACGGGTATGTTAAAATTGTATTAATTTAGATTGATGGATTTGTGGGTGTACTATAATTTTATATATGTTTAGGGTAGTTTTCTAAAATCTAACCATCATATATAACGATTTTATGTGGTTGCGTACCCACGGCAATTTGACATTATTAATGATACGGTAGCAATAAAAAAACATCTGTTTCAACAGTATGTATAGTATATTTCATCGCCATTTGCCAAATAAAGAATCTCAAAAACTTCCGGTGCCTTGTTTTTATAGTTAGGCTCACGTAGACTGTTCGTCTACGTGATACGTCGTGGTGTTTATCGGCAAGATAAGAGGGATTTTTATTTGGCAAATAGCGATGAAATGGATAGTATAAACATATTAAAATTACACTGGTACGTTCGCTGTTTCATTAAATACTATTCTTTGGATATCGACAAATCATATACAAATGATATTGACGCCTTCTCAATTTTTGCGGGAAAAGTTCTCGCTGTAATAACTTAAAAGTCTCTCATACTATATTCAATTTGACTGTTCATTTTCATAGTCCATTAAAAATGACTTACTCATCTGATCCCATAGTTACCTTAATTAATTATCAGAACACACCATGTCATAAAACATATAAAGAAAAAATATACAGAGGAGATATACTGGATAGAAGAGCCACTAGTAGAAACAAATCTTTGAAGTAACTCACAAATAAAATATTCTATAACTGCCAAAAGCACAGGCATTGGCAAGGGAATTTAAAAAGCTATCAGACTTGCGATTTATTTTAATTTTTTGAGTAAACGATAATAAAAAACTAAGAGAACATTTGGATTATGTAATTTTTAAAATATCATATACGGCTTGTACCAGAATATAAATTATTTCTGTATCTGAAACTGGAAATGGTGGGAAGGCAGTCCAGTAAAGGACTGAAGCACTCAGGTCCCATCGGGGCCGTTATGCATCCTCCCTAAAAAGAATATTAGGCCATCTAGGCCACCATCCATTCTATACCATTAATATTGTCAACAATTGATAAATATTCTCCCAAAATGGATCCCCTAATAATAAAAAGGGTAGAACAGTCACAAAGTGCATTCTGCAGGATGTCATACTCCTGTTCACAGAATCTGCACAGGGACCACCCTCAGCTTCATATTATGAAGGTGTTTCCTTAGTTGATAGTGTACCATTAGAATTCCCATCACAAGACGCATATTCTTTTTATGGTTAGATATTGCGACGAATGTTTTTGATGTGCTTCGGCTAGGATCTTAAAAATTTTTTAGGAAACATCTACATCTAAGAGTTTTATTGCTGAATTTATTGTGACTATGCGGGTAAGATCAATGAGTACTTAGATTGGTAGCCATCTTAGCCAATCTATCAGCTTCCTAATTGTCTAACTACTATGTTTATCTCTTCACCCAGCGCACATAAATGGTGTTTGTGCGGAAAATATTTTCCAATGCGTGGTAGCATTCTCATGCTGTTCCTCTTCTTATTTCACTGTTCCGCAGGATTAACAATGATTATCCATTGTTAGTGTGGATTTTGACTGTCTTGTTTGTTGTTTATCTACGGGCTATTTCTTTACAAACGATGCTAATGCAGGCCAACTCCGTTTGTACTATGCGAGTACGATATTCCAAAGACCACTTGCATTTAATATGCACGTGCCTTAGGTAAACTTCCTGTCATACAAAACATACAGGGTTTATTTTATACAAAAGTGTTAGAATTTTAAGAAGAACACTCTTTAAAGTGTTGTTATAACATACAGTGTGCTGTGAAATATTGTAAAGTTCTTCAAATGTTTTAACACTTTTATAATGAGCATTTAGCAATTAAGCATTTAATTACCGAACAAAAAAAACATAAATGACCAGTTGAATATCAACTTATTATACTCAATCTACAATTAACTAACCTATATTGATATATAAAACGTAAAAATAAAATAAAAACATTCACATTTTAACTTCAAGACAAAAATATGATAACACAGTGGTAACACATTAATAGAAACATAGTCCCTAGTTTTATTGTAATAGCCCGATTTTATTAGTTACAGTACTTAACGAAACCATGCAGAACATTTGCACTTGTCAGTTCTAACAATGTATCCTTGGTATTTATTTACCATACCTTAAAGACGACTACGTTAACTGAAACTGAAATATCTGAAATATTAATGGTATTTGTATACACAAAGCGTACAATTATTTATGTATTTTTTGCAATGTATGGCAAGCCGCCATACATATTTATTTTTCCAATAAAACGGTGTTCAACTGCATTATGGTATCAACGTTCCATAGATATCCAATATGCAAATTAAATATTTTCGGATAAACGTATTGGACAAATGAATGGCCACCAGTATTACCAGAATTAAATCCCATTAACTTTAGTTTTAACTTTACTTAGTAATGCACGTATTCAAAGAGAAGTCCTCAAATCTGAAAATGCAAAGCTACAAGCAGATACGACATTTAAGCTACATTATCCAAATATCTCTCGAATATGATTATATAATATGAGAATATTATACGATATTATTTTTCAAACAATCTTGGGCACTGTCAACATATAGAAATGGGTAATTTGAAACATACAATTTCGACCTGTTGGCGTATTCATTATTTCAATTAAGACTTTTTTGTACTTCTACAGTTACAGGAGGACTAATTAAAAGTACGAAAACAGTAGGCTGATATTAGAAATGTTTTTATTTTTCCAATTATTATGTAATTCAACAAATTAAATGATTTATTTAAAACAATTTATTTACTTGTAGACGTCGTAATGGTATTAAATACCCATACAAAAATTGAGAGGTATCAAACAACCTTACGTAAAAATAACAATTTGTGATTCTGTAATTATTTGCTCTTATACCTTTCTCTCTAAAATGATAGCTACTAAATACTTTATATTTATTATATACCACATTCATAGAATCATATACACATGAAGTATTCTGTGTGAAAAATGTATGCAAAGTGTATTTCCATGAAATTATATTTGAAAACGTCATATGGAATAATGAATTAATTTTAGGTTTAATTATGTTCTTGGTCCCGCGCAAATGGATGCGCCCCCTATTGAATAAGAATATAATTAATTATGCTCATGTGTTATTAAAGTTTGCCTTATTTAGTAGTAAACAGTTATTACTTATATAGTAATTGAGTGCAGTGGCAGATTATGACATGAGCGCTTAGGTCTGTTGTCCGAGGCAGAGCCATATAAATTCAGTATGCGGCTCTACAGCCACCAAATAGATGGACAACCTATCCCATTCTCCTATAAAGATGATAGCAACAATATTATTGGTATTGTGACCCATGGTGGCGGCCTGCTTGGGTTTGAATTCCACCGGAGGAAATTAGCACAATTTCCCTGAACAACCATGTGTTTGCTCTGGTCTTTATATTTAACCTTACCCTCCGCAGACTAATTCTTTAGGGGAGGATCGTCGATTTTCTTTAGTGATGAACATCACCAGTTCGCCATTTCAAGAGTTGGATATAGAACGTATGTTTTATAACCTAATTATTCGAATTTTATTGTATAAAATATCCACGGAGTTATAGTTTCTGATTTTTGGACTTCATTTAGCCGAAAGCAATTATTTTCATTAATTCCACTTATATGCGATCATTACTCAATGGAATAAATTAAATAAATACCTTGGTTAACCTTGCAGTCATGGCACCCTATAGTTTAACATGGACTGTGGCACCGGGCCTGATAGACCCGTAAATAAATAATAAACAAATTCAATAAATGTTAGATTTTTTTGTATATGATTACATTTCTTTAACACTGATCTTTATTGTTTGTAAAAAGCAATTAGGCTTTTAAGAATATCTTATACAGTTTAAGTATATGGGAAATATAACATAGGTACTTCATTTTGTGACGAAATAATAGTAATGCAAAAGAATATAGTTAATAAAAAAAGGTAAAAAAAACAAATGAATCTTAAAGTTACAAAACAAGATATCTTATTAATTGTGGTTTTGAAGCTGTCTCACGCAGTTATGACAGATAATTTTGGCATGGATCAGACACAAACATTTTTGACATCGAACACAGTAATATCTCGTTTTGCTCTCTTTGCGGTATTCTGCGCATCTTTTTCTGGTCTCATGAAGAATTAATTGTTGACGATATAGGCTGAAAAAATTTGTTGATCTCCTCCACAATAATATCTAATATGGCATCAGAGAACAAGAGTTCCCAACATTCGATAGGAGTTTTAGCTAACACAGCTCTAGGCCTCATTACTGAAAGATGAAAAACTTTATTCTTCGCTCGGGTGCGTACGGCCTTCGTGGGAATATATTTCTTCCAAACAGTTACACCATCTTTGGCAGTAAAAGAGGGTTACCCTCTGTATCTAAAAATACGCGATTCATCTTTCACTTCTTCTCCGCTTTGTTCAGTATATGTATTCTCTTCTTTTGTCTCAATTATATCTTATAATTTAGTAGTAAACAGTTATTACTTATATAGTAATTGAGTGCAGTGGCAGATACAGACATAAGCGCGTAGGTCTGTTGTCCGAGGCAGAGCTATATAAATTCAGTATGCGGCTCTACAGCCACCAAATACTGTAGCCCATGGTGACGGCCTGCTTGAGTTCGAATTCCACTGGAGGAAATTAGCACAATTTCCTTCAACAACGATGTGTTTGTTCTGGTCTTTATATTTAACCTTACCGTCTGCAGACTAATTCTTTAGCGGAGAATCGTCGATTTTCTGTAGTGATAAGCATCACCAATTCACCATTTCAAAAGTTTGATATAGAACGTATGTTTTATAATCTAATTATTCGAATTTTATTGTATAAAATATACATGGAGTTATGGTTTCTGATTTTTGTACTTCATTTAGCCGAAAGCATTATTTTTTTTAATTCCACTTATATGGGATGATTATTCAATGGAATAAATTATCTATAGGAGTTATTCCGAAATAGTATTCTCCTTCTTTTATTTCCACTACTACTTCTGATATCGTATTATATATTTTATGCAAATAATGAATCAGATATGTTAATATATTTTGAAATAGTTGAATAGTTGAATATTTTGAAAATAAATTGTTTTTTATTCACGATACGTACAGCAATCATTGAGGAATTTCATTTCTGTCGTGAAAATATAGCAGAAAAAAATATCAGTTTTAATTTTTCGCCTTTCTCGCATTGAAGTATCATTTTTAGACCCTTACAGTATGGCTACGATGGAATTTAATTATCAATTAGCTTAACCAACGGAATTTCCTGTGGTATCTTCTTCAAATTGCATTTTTATTATTCCCAGCATTGAGCAATTACGGTTATGACGGATCTAAATGAAATTCCAAATATTTTATGTTATGTTGATTTTTATCAGATCACAACACAGGACCCAAGTACTTCAGCGTCTATCTCGATAATACGTTTTTAAAAAAGGTACAACAAAAATATTTGTATTTTTAAACATAAAACTAAACACACGTTATATTTGTGATTTTGTACTATTAAAACAAATTATTATATTAATGTAAGATATCTAATTAGAAACAAGTTATTACTTTTGCTATATTAATTACGCATCTTGTAAAGTGTATGATGATTTTCTTGTATGAGTAGTAAACTAAACTAAAATAAATGTTTAAATGAAAATCTGCCTTAATATGTATAAGTATTCACTTTTTATTGATACTTACTTATAAGGCTTACATGCATAACGTCTATTATATACAAAATATGGGCTTTGAAAATGAAAACTGTATCGAAGTTAAACTACATTGAGGTATCTTACAAGATTTATCTCGATTTTCTCGTTAATCTGAAGTAATGTTTATATAGAAACTATAAAAATAGATATTTATTTGTTATATAGATTTATGTAGTTATTTACATGGAATTTTATTTTTTGCGAATGCTGTGAGTATACTAGTGTATTTCGTTTAACCTTTTGCATAAGAACAATATTTTTACCTACTATTCCAAAGATAATTAAAGAAAGTGATAGGAGATAAACACATTGAAGTGTATTTACCTTGAAGTGTATTATTATAAATTTTATTTATTTTAATTTTGACGTACAGAAATATATCCTATTACTTCATATTGAATACATTCCTATTATTTTGATTTTTACAATTTCTATTCGTGGTGATAAATATTTTTTTTAATGTCATTTTATTAGAATTATAAACTTAATGAAGTTTTCCTTCGTTACAGGTAGGTCCTTAATGATCAAGATATCTTCCCATGGTAAATAATGATCCAAATTTATTCGATTTATATCTAACAGGAACCCATATTTTTAGGTAAACTAATATACCTCGATTTATCCAACAAAGAATTAGTGCTATTTAGTGAATGTGTACCTTTCAAGTTTTACTTTCAGGTAAGTAAATTTACTATTTCCATCTAATTCTCGTATGTTTTAGGTTGTAATAATAAGGATAGTTTTTAGAAAGGGCTGAATATAATAAGATGGTTGACAAGAAATATTTACTTAGAAAGAATTTTCGTTCGACCATTCGAAAATCGACCATTTATTACGTGCGATTTAACGTGTTCAGAAAAGACGTGTGATTAATATTAGTTCTTGTGATTACGACTAATTTATTTTTTATACTTTATTATAGATATCTGAAATATCCCATTAGCGAAGAAGTTAACACTTCAAACCCTTTCCTATTTTTATATTTACTTTGTAAATTGCAGTAAATTATATTGGACGAAACTTTTAATATTTATTGAAAATGTTGATTATACGACATTCTTTGATAAAAGTATACCTTGGTTTAGTTATTTAGTGATTTAGTTATTCTCACTGGGAGCTGAATAGACAGTAGTGTAGATACATTTTGTTATTTCTCAAACGAAAAGTCTTAAACGCATAATTGAAAAGTTATATCGTACGGTTGTTTTTTTTTTGTAACTATAAATGCTTCTTATATCTTAATTGAGTTGTTTTTGTTGAGTTGAAAACTACCTTGTGTTTTTTTTTCATAAATATTTTCATATTCGATAAATTCATAAAAAACAGTAGTTGTTTTTCCTTGTATAGGGTGTCTCAATTTGAACTATAGGATATAAATTGAGCTCCATTAATGTTCTGTTAAATATGGGGCGTCAATATTTAACGACTGTCATCCATAAACCGTACGGCGGCAACATGTCGCGATTAACAGTTCAACAACATATAGTTTGTGTACAACTGTTTTATGAACATGAGCGATCATTTACAGTTACCTTATGAAAAATTTCACAATATTTAGAAAAAATGAAACACCTACAGAGTTAGCAGTTCATAACTTAATAAATAAATTTGAAGTGGCGGGTTCTGTTATTGATAAGGTAACAAAAAATACGTTCTCGTCATGATCGGTCAGATGAAAACATTGCTGGACTGTCAGCAAACACATCAATTCGATATAGTGTACGACAATTGAATTTGTCAAGAACCACCACGCATCGGATTTTAAAGAAAAATCTGCATCTGTCAGCATAAAGAATTCAACTGACAGAACAATTAACAGTTAAAGATAATTTACAGCGTCATACATTTGTTAATTGGGTGTTAGAAAAGAAAGAAGTTGATGCTGATTTCTAGATACTCCCGTATACTTTCTCTCACTGCAGTGATATTTTCATCTGAGCGACGACGACAAGAACGTATTGGTGTTGCCTTACCAATAATAAAACCCTTCACTTCAAATATCTTGATTATGTTATGGACTGTTAATCTTCTAGGCGTTTCAATGTGCCCTAATTTTGTGCGAACTTTGCTTAATGCAACTGTAAGTAATCGCTGAAATTCATAAAATTGTTGTACACAAAATATTCATTGTTAAACTGTTAACTACGTTACGTTGACGTCGTATGGTTTGCAGATGACAGTCGTTAAAAGTATTGTTGCCTGCCTTGTTTTTGACAGAACAGAAACGGCGCGTAATGCAAATCACATAGTTTCAACTGAGACATTCTATAGAAGACACTTAAATTAAATGCTATTTTTTGTTACAATCTATGCAAATTAAAAATCATACAGTTTTATAAACTTATTAATTAGTTTCAAAAGTGTTGCGATGATTTCTATTGACATATTCGTTTAGATAATGATATTGTGGTTTTGCTCGAGAAAACTTCATCAGAAATTATATATTTACATATAATTAATCTGCTTTTGAAGTTTTCTTACAAATAATATTTATTTTATAGCATAATACAGTAGTACGTAAAAAAAGGTGTACTTTTATGAAATAAAAGATACAGAAAATCATTAAGAATCAGTTTAAATGACATTCAATTATAGTTTGTTGTTAAATACATTGTACAATCTGGGATATCAAAAAATATAGTACGTTATTTTTATACTTAAAAACCACATACATAGGGACAGGCTTTTTATTATAATTTTCATAAAACCGCTTTATTGTAAAGGTTACAATAAAATATTTATAGTAATGTGCATTAACCTTGGCACGTTGCTATTAATATTATTATTATTGTTTCACAGGACGTATCAATTTATGTCAAAATATATATTTTTTAATGGTCGGTCCACGAACTGTGCTCTTATGTGTCAAGTTTTGTCTTGAAATATTAAAAAGCGTCAGTTACACCGTCGCGCAATCCGAATAAATTATTTGGTATTTTTTCGTGGTACCCGCTTGTAAAGATCGCGTTTCGGAAGGCAATTTCTTTTATGGAGTAAATTCAATTTACGGAAAACCTTAAGGAAAATTGTCGTTTTAGAAATGTTATTCTGAGAGGCAGTAATTTGGATCTTTCTTTATTCGTACTATAAAGGAATAGAAAGATTTGTAATAACGGCAAGAACATCGGCATCATAAAATGGAAGTTTAAATAACTTCTGCATATTCAAATGAAAAATGTATAATGAATCAATAAATATTTATAATCCATCAGATTATGAAGTACGATTAAACTAAAATTTCGGCCTATTTAGTGATCACTTTAACACTTAGAATACGATCATTTTAATTTTTTTATCTTTCTGAAACACTATTTAAATGGGGCATGCGTCGAAGCGAAGTCCGAGAAATTTTTCTATGACAATATGTATTTAGAAAATTTTGTATTCTATATTAATATTTTTGTAATGTGTCTCATGACTTTCGCGAACAACAATTTTAATAAAACACATTCTGTAAAATTGTAAACCCAATTTTTCCCAGAAGAATTATATATATATATATATATATATATATATATATATATATATATATATATATATATATATATATATATATAAAGTAAAAGGATGAATTACTTGTTATATTAAGATAGATAAAAATCATCAACAATTTTAGTCATTTTAATGCCCAAAAATTTTCACATACTGTGTTTCATTTAGAAATTGCCTACTCTCATTATTTCTGTTAGCAATAAAAATAACCTCTAAACAAAATAGAAACACATACAAAATTAATTTAAACAATAATTTAATCCCGACAAATTTATTACGCATAATCTCCCTCTTAATAATTCGTATAATATAATGATTTATTAATATTCCACTGCGCTATGTTGTATTTTCAGGTGGATTTACGGCTTCCGAATTTTATTATGCCCCAGTGCCGACTGATTTCTCCGGCAAGTGAAGCAGGTGAAATAGATACTTCGACGTTATTCTAACTCCAGCTCTACTAGTTCAAGTTTTTAGATGATTATTACATGCGAGTAATTGATTTGCATGTTTGAAAATGGATAATTGAGTCCATTATATATTAACGAAAAATGTAATAAAATATTTTTGTCATGCGGAACGATGAGATAATGTTCAGGTATTTTATGTGAATTTAACGAGTTAATGCGAACTTTATTTATTTTATAATATGTGCCAGAAATAAATATTATATTAAGAGCAATACCAGGCCTGTAGAAAGCGAAGAATTTTTTTTTCCCAACTTGATTAATGTTTGTACTAGCATGTTCTAAAATATTCAGTAAAATTCGTATTTTCAACAAAATTTTGAAGACAGATGTTCTTTTATGATATTAGTCATAATGATATATTAAAATTATTTAATATTTACCTATTATGATTTTTATTGTTTATTAGGGTTATTTATTATAAATTTAATTATATTTTCACCACACCAAGGTACACTAAGAGAATGATTTACTTATTGCTAATTCATTACGTATTGCATATGTGAGCAATTGGAGATGCCTTCGTACTAATACATATACATATATTTAGTGTTTTCTTAAAGTTTATTTTAATTTTAGCAGGATGTACCGCTAATCAAAAATTGGTAAATAATAGCAATACTTAATCAGTTTAAATATTTTGTAGTACATGTTCTTATGGATTGCGATTTTGGCTTTACAACCATGTTACCAATATATTGACAAATATGTTCTCATTACCACATTGTTTTCAAAACAACTATCTCCAAAAATATTATGTTTCAAATAAATCAGCCATTCAGCCCCCCTTTTACTGTTTTTTAAATTTTTATTTCGTTAGAAACAAATAATACTGATTCTGTATATTTTATTAAGTAAATTAAATAACTAAAAATTACTTTAAAATTAAATATATACATAAGCTTCCTACGATGCAATGTCGATTCGTTTTCAGTGCAAAATACTGGGAGTGCAATATAAAAACTTTTCTAGCATGGCATCACTTCGTCATTTCTTTAAAAATTACTTGATCTGTTGAACACAGCAGTAATGAGCTACTGGGCCAAAATAGCAGCTAATGCTATTGTAACAACCAATATTCAGTAGCAAATACTGTGTACAAAGTAGCAAGGTACTATGCACTTGAGTATAACACACAGCACTGTGACTGATCAGTGACTGATTTTTGACTGATCACTTCATGTGTCCTAAGTATTTTGAATTACTGTTGTAACAAGCTTCATTTACCACTACCCCGGATTCTTAGTTTCTAGCTACCGCTGGGAGATAACTAGAAATGACCGTTATATTATTAGAAGCAACGAATACAAAGATATTTATATAAATTGGGATACAACAATCAATTACATATTAGAAGAGCATTGGCGCCTCCGCCATTTACTTAAATACTATGGATACGTCATTGATTTTTGACTGCTCATTCTGTAAGGTTTCTTGATGAAAGATAAGACCCCACAGCGACAATAATATGAAAAATAAGAAACTGTGGAGCTAAAAGAATTGAGTTATAAATTCTTAAGTAAAGTCCCTGCTAATATATAACTTAAAACTAGCTTTATTAAAATATTTCTTTACATTTACGGTATTTGTACCTTGTAATCACTGCAGGTAGATAATTATGAATAATAATACTATTTGGTTATTATCAGTTAGGGAGAAAGAATAGAAAGAAAAATATATTTAAACATATTTAAATATACTTAAATAAAACAATCATTACATAACAATGAATAATACAAACCGTTAAACTCGGAGCTGTGTGTTATAAATTTTTAAATAAATACTAAAAACTTTCCCAGCAGATATAATTAAAGAGATATCGTACATATGTCATTATTATCAAAGTATTTTGAAACATTGAGGAACGTCAGTGACAATAGTGTAATTAAATATCAGTATAACATGTAATGTTAAAAATAATACTTTAATCAAAATATAAATTGCTCCTCTCGAAGCTGTGAGTTGAGTGGAGTTAAAAAAGTTTACCAAAAGTGTTTAAATAGATGGTATATATGCTGCTATCATTTTAGAATATTTTGATATATCACAATATTGAAGGAACATCAATATTGAAGAACATCAAGTTAATATTTAAATAAAATCCAATACAATAATCAAAACTACATTATCACCTCAGTCATTTCTTTTAAAAGTAACTGCAGTGGTGACTGACTTTTGATCACCCTTCAAGATTATTGTAACGAAATATGACACCCTCCAATAGCACTCAAATGACAAAGGTGTACTGTCAGACTAGATGTTACGGTTTTAAATTTCAGTACAGATAAAAGAATTCCAGAAAACATTTTTTGAAGCAACGGCATATGTCACTATTATTTAAAATATTTAAAATATTCTTGTTACAAGCTTCAGTATCCTATAGATCTTCTCTAATCACTGCGGGTGGATAATCATTCATAAATTCTGTTATATTCATATATTGCAGTTTTATTAGTTTGCATTATGACCAAAATATGATTTTTCACAGTTTGGTCATTGTATTGCCGTTGGACGATATCATCTTTCATTAAAATAACCTTGCCAAGTGATGAGTCAAAATCAGTCACCATAGCAGTTATATTTATGAAAGGGCGGAGGCGCCAATATATTTTGATTATTGTTTCGTTTAAATACTTTGTTGATAGTATTTCTTCTCAACCTGTAATGTATCAAAATGCTCTATAAAAATAATAATGACATATACGCCATCTATTGACAGCTATAATCAAAATTATATTATATTGTATATCTAGTAAATTTTAAAAAGTAACGGAAGCGCCAATGTAATAATGTATTTAAATGGTTAATGTTTTTGGTATTCTTTACATATAACTTGTAATAGCGAAACATAGCAGTTATAAATGATAG